>CM059260.1:21125900-23625900 GCA_030347555.1 Lablab purpureus
GTTTTAAAGGGAAAAAGTTTATTAAAAATCCAATTCACCCCCCTCTTGGTTTTTACACTGCCGTCTTTAATTAACAAAAAATAGAAACTTCTAAACTTGAAACTCAAGCACTTGAGAAAATCTTCATCAATCGTCTCTCTTGAAAGCTTTAAACATCTTTTATGCCTTGCCTTTTTCATCAAGCACCTTTCCTTTGTGAGAGGACAGAAGTCTTTAATGTTGTATAGAGCACTTTAAATCTTCATCATCAAAACTTTTAATCTTCATGATATATTGAAAGGACTTCATCAACACTTGATCTTGAAAAATGCCAACAATCTCCCCCTTTTTTGATGATGATAAAAAGAAACTTAGAGACTTGTGATTGATATCCAGAAAAACTTGGAAAATAATGTATGGATATCTCTATCATAAAAATTAGTTCACAAAGAAAATAAAGTAGGCAGTCTTATAGCATTTAATTTCCAATTTTTATTTGAAATTTAAATTTCAAGGAAATCAATGCATAGAAATTATTTCTAAAAAACTCCCCCTTAAACTTTGATGTTAAATGTTTAAGATATTCTAGGCAATTATTTGAAATATTTCCTAATACTCCCCCTGAAATTTTAATTCTCTTTAAAGCTTGAGATTATCAATCAAAACAATACTTTATTTTTCTCCTCCTTTATTTTTATCATTTTCAAAAAGATTACATATTTTAGAAATACACATCAGAAGCAATGAATACACAGAAAATATGGAGGAAGAAAAAAAAAACAGTAGCTAAAACAAATATGTGAGCTTAAGGAATAAGTGAACTTGTAGCCTATTCTGTACTATCCCCCTGATCTTTTTCTTCTTCAGCAGCTTGAGCTGGTTGTTTTCCCCTTGAAGATCCAGTGTTGTCTTCTTCTAGAGACACATCTTCTATATCCAGCTTTCTCTCTACCCGATAAACTCTCCTATTCAGCCTTGAGAGTTTTGAGCAGATATCTTCATAATGAGTGAGTTGGAGACTCATCATGCTATCCATCCTTGAGAATATGTTTACTTCCATGGAGCTAGGTTGAGGTTGAGGTGGAGGTTAAGGTTCTTCATCTTCATCCATAGCGTTAGGTGCGGAAATATATCAAGAAGGGGGGGTTGAATTGATATATGAATTTATTTCAAAACTGTTTCGTTTCAGAAATTTACTGATGCAGTTCAGAGCAAAATAGTTGACTGATTATTGTGAATTAGCCTGTTAGTTCAACATGCAGATATTAAGGGATGATGAAGGATAAGAAAGAAAAACACCAGGGATTATACTGGTTTGTTCTTTATGCAAGAACTACATCCAGTTGGCGATCTGTAACTCTAGCAGATCTTAATCACTATCAAATTTGAAGTCTTTACAAACAACCTTTCTAAAGACTACAAGAAACACAAAGATCCTATTCTAAACTCTATAGAACTAATCTTAAAACCCTGACTCACACTGAGTCAATGTGATCACCCCGATCACAGATAACTGGGTTCGCAAACCCACTAAGAAATCTCTACCCAGAGATCAAAATACAATGAAAAGTAAAAACAAGACTCTCTTGAAAAACTGAAATTGTAGAATGAATTCTGCTGATTCTTTCTTGCTCTGATCTTTTGCAACTTTGAATGTATTCTCTCGTATTCTTTCGCACTCAGATTCATCCTTGAGAGTTGTATTTATAGGCAAAGATAAGAGCTTTGGGTCGTGCTCTGTTGAGAGACTCAAAAACGCGTTCTGCTATTTTCTGCATAAAAGAGGTCCTGGAACGAAATAGTTGACTAAACAACAGAACAGTTAGCTATTTTCATTAAACTCATATTCCTGGTACATTAATGATAATAGTCGACTAACATAATAGAATTAGTAGACTAATTGATGATTATCATAAACAGCAGGCTATTATATCTCAATTAGCTAACTATAAAAGGATAATCTAACATCTTATCACAATCATAATCATTCATCAAAGTTCCAGAATATCCTTAAACATCATCAAATCCTTTAAAACATCATCAAATCCAAAATCATCAACAAACTCCCCCTATTTGATGATGTCAACTTGCAAACCTGTAAAAAATCAAGGAGAAGAGATGGAAGATTATCTCCCCCTTTGACATTAGCAAATAGCAGTTATAAGTAGTAGATATAAGCAGGTTTATATAGCAGATATAGCAGATATAGCAGAAAATATGAGTATAGGTAATATTACAGACCCAAATTGTTCAAAATGCAGAAGCATAATATTGAAAATAAAAGCAGAAACAGTAAAGATCAGGCTTCATCATCATCTTCATCCTCATCTTCCTCATCATCTTCAGCATCATCCTCTTCCATTGCAGCAGTGTTTGGTGTATAGGAGCCATCAAAGCTTTCCACTGTAACTTGAAGTTCAGAAAGTTGTTGTTGGATAAGCTCAATCTCATAGTCTATATTTGTGAACCTGGCTACCATAGTCTCATGTGTATTTGGCTGCATAGAAGTAAGCACATTTAGTCTAGAAATTAACATACGTTCAAACTCAGACATTGAAATTCCCTGGTATGCAGGAGGTGCTGAATATGGGACCATTTGGTATGCAGAGTAGTCTTGCTGGTGCCCTGATGAAGTGCCATCATTAATGGATGATCTTGGTGCAGAAGAGGAGGATCCAGCTACAAATACCCATTCATCATTGACCTTTGACAAACCCATCTTTCTGAGATAGTAGTTGTCAAATAGGTGCTTATGATTGATGATTCTTGTGGTTTCTCCTTCTGTTGGGAAGTTGAAGTGGTCCAGAAACTTGGAAATGAGGATAGCATAAGGGAGCTTATGGTCATTAAGACGCTTTGCTTTGAACATATGCCCTTTGATTACATACACCCAGTTCACCTTGATGTTGTTTTTCATGCAATGGATCAAGGCTAAGTCTTCTTCCATGAGTTGAGCATGGTTACTCCCCCTGGGTATAAGCTGCCAAGCAAGAATAAAAGTCAATAACTTTTCATCACGCTTCATCTTACCAACATTGTATTTTAGAATGGCTGCTTCATCTACATTGCGAATGCAAAATTTAAAAACAGCATCTTTGTTGAAATCTGGTACAGATGAGGTATTCCCTTTGCTAATCTTTACTCCTTCATTTTTCAGTCCAGCAATCCTTCTCCATAAAGAATTGTCTATTCTAATTTCTCTTCCTCTCACTTGAGATATCAGCACATTATTTTCAACCTTCAGGTTAGCATAAAACAGTTTAATTAAATCAATGTAGAAGTTACCTTCCAATTCCACAAACTATCTTAGCCCTTGTGCTTGAAGAGTATTCTTCACAAAAACCAGGTTCTCATTGTTCAGCCAGTTGAACTTCAGTATTTTTGGAGTGAGGACCAGTTTCCTCTGCATCTTTATCTCCACAGCTTCAACGATTTCATTTCGTTCTTCATGCTCTGATTCAGTTTCCTCTTCTGAATCATTTTCTGGAGCAGGCATTGGTTGAGGAAGCTTCACACGAACCTTGTATCTTTTTGGAAATCTTCTTTTTGTTGGATTGGAGGGTCCAACAGCTGATTCTGGAATCTGAATTGGTTGAGCTGGAGACCCAGAGGTGGAACCTCTGTTTCTGTTTGTTCTAGCTGGTTGTTGTGCAGCAGTATGTGTGGGCATGTGATTTCTGGAAGATCTTCTCAGTCTTTGAAACGCATTTGCAATGGGTGCATCAGAGTCATCGATTTCAACTAGAAAATACTCATTGGTAGACATTTTAGAAGAGAAAATGCAGTAATAGAGTGAAGCACAGTTGTGGTATTTGCTATACAGAAAGATTAGAATTATATAGAGAGATTGAGAGGCATGGTCAAACGAATATTAATCAGTGAATATTTTGAACAGATATGCACTCAATCACTGATGCTCAAGGTCAGAAAAATGCAGAGAGAATATGTTGAGAAATGGAAATTCAATTTTGCAAAACCAATAAAGTAACCTCACATGCTTCTAAAACTGTTCAAGCTTTGAATGACAGAAGACCCAATGTAGGAATTGGTAATTAACTGATTCTGTTTGAATTTGTTTTGAAGAAATTTAAACTGATTTCTTGAAAACCCAATTGAATTGAATTGCAGTTATTGGAATTAGTCAACTAGTCAAAGTAATTAATAGGCTATTATGATAGAAATAACACCAGTAGGCACATTAAATGAAATACGTCTGTTATTTCAAGGAAATAAGCAAGCTATTTTATGCAACAGTAAAGCAATTATGTCAGTTAAGTGAAATAAGTCGACTGTTACAAGAAATTAACAAACTAAAATCTGCAGCAGTATAATATTTTTGTCAGTTAAATGAAATAAGTCAACTATTTCACAGAATTAACAAATTGTTTATCTCAGCAGCAGAACATTTAAGAAAGATGATTGATGTTTAGGATTCCTAACTCATTTCTTAGTTTGAAAAACCCGTCACGACCTAGAGGCTTAGTAAAAATGTCAGCTAATTGGTCATTAGTTGAAATGAAATCAATCCTACAATCTTTCTTTTCAATGTGATCTCTTATAAAATGGTGCCTTATTTCAATATGCTTAGTTCTAGAATGCTGAATAGGATTCCTAGTTAGATTGATTGCACTGGTATTATCACAAAGTATGGGAATATCAGAAAGATGTAAATCAAAATCACATAGCTGTTGTTTTAACCATAGGATTTGTGCAGTGCAGCTACCAGCAGCAATGTATTCAGCTTCAGCTGTAGATAATGCTACACAAGCTTGTTTCTTGCAGGTCCATGATATCAAGCAGTTCCCAAAGAGATGGCATGTTCCACTTGTGCTTTTTCTATCCAATTTGCAGCCTGCAAAATCAGAATCAATATAGCCAACTAAATTCAATTCATTACCAGTGGAATACCATAGCCCAACATTCACTGTTCCTTTGAGATACTTGAGAATTCATTTTACTGCAGTGAGACGTGATTCCTTTGGATTGGCTTGAAATCTTGCACATTTAGAACTAATCAATCCTCTGTACATAGTTGCATCAACTGATTTTCCTTTTTCATCCAAGTCAAGATAGCAACTTGAAGACATAGGAGTAGAGGCTTCTTTGCAGCTTTCCATGTTGAACTTCTTTAATAACTCATTGCAGTATTTTGTTTGATTTATGAATGTTCCATTATCCAGCTGTTTAACCTGCAATCCTAGAAAGAAATTTAACTCTCCCATCATAGACATCTCAAATTCACCTTTCATAGAATCTGCAAATTCTTGGCAAAGAGATTGATTAGATGAACCAAAATTGATATCATCAACATAAATCTGCACTAATATGAGTTCATTATCAACTTTCTTAGTAAAAAAGTTTTGTCAACAACTCCTCTTTTAAAGCCTTGTGATATGAGGAAAGTTGTAAGTCTTTCATACCATTGCCTAGGTGCTTGTTTGAGACCATACAAAGCCTTTTGAGTTTGTATACATGATTAGGAAGCTTAAAATCAACAAAACCAGGTGGCTGTTCAACATACACATCTTCATTAATGAATCCATTTAGAAAAGCACTCTTGACATCCATTTGAAAAAGTTTGAAGCCTTTAAGACAAGCAAATGCAAGCAACAATCTAATAGCTTCTAATCTAGCTATAGGTGCATAGGTTTCATCAAAATCAATGCCTTCTTCTTGATTATAGCCTTTAGCAACTAATCTAGCTTTGTTCCTAGTGATTACTCCATTTTCATCAAGCTTGTTCCTAAAAACCCATTTGGTTCCTATAACATTCATATTGTTCTTTCTAGGTACAAGAAACCAAACATCATTTCTAACAAACTGATTTAATTCATGATGCATAGCAGAAATCCAGTTGTCATCAAGCAAAACATCATTTATGTTCTTAGGTTCAATTTGAGACACAAAAGCCATGTGATTGCAGAAATCATTTAAAGAATTTCGAGTTGTAACTCCCTTTCAACATTTCCAATGATGTTATCCAGAGACAATCCTTTTTCAGTCCTCCAGGATTTAGATAAGGCATTGTGCAGTTGCGAGTAGTCGGTCGATCCGGAGTTATAGTCGATCGGTTTATCTTGTCTGTCGAGCATTAGTAGATTTTTCTGCATAATCTTCATTCTTTTCTGATTTTTCAGACTTTTCATCATCTGAACCTGCAAGGGAATTACCTTTTCTCTCTTTTTGACATAAGAACTCATCAAATACAACATGAATTGATTCTTCTACAGTCAAGTTCTTTTTGTTAAAAACATGATAGGCTTTGCTATTCATAGAATAACCTAAGAATATACCATCATCAGCTTTTTCATCAAACTTGCCTAAAGATGCTTTTCCACTGTTTAATATGAAACACCTGCAACCAAGAACTTTGAAGTATGCAATACTAGGAGTTCTTCCATTAAAAAGTTCATAAGGAGTTTTGTAAAGAATAGGTCTTAGTAACACTCTATTAATCACATAGCAAGCTGTAGAAACTGCATCCGCCCAAAAGTATTTAGGAAGCTTGGATTCACTTAACATGGTTCTTGCACATTCTTGAAGTGTTCTATTCTTTCATTCAACAACTCCATTTTGTTGTGGAGTTCTAGGAGCAGAAAAGTTGTGAGATATACCATGTTTTGAGCAAAACTTTTCAAAATGAATGTTTTGAAATTCAGTTCCATGATCATTTCTCAAAGAAACAATGTTAAGATCTTTTCCATTTGAAATAATCTTTGCAAATTTCTTAAATGCATGGAATGTTTCATCTTTGGAAGAAAGAAATAATGTCCAAGTGAATCTTGAAAAATCATCAACAATGACAAGAACATATGAATTATTACCAAGACTTACAGTTCTTGATGGACCAAATAGATCAAGATGCAATAGCTCAAGTGGTCTCCTTGTTGAGATTATGTTCTTTGACTCAAATGAGTTTCTTGATTGCTTTCCTTTTTGGCAATATGCACACACCTTCTCTTTCACGAATTTGACATTGGAAGACCTCTTACTAGACTTTTGCAGCTAATTTTGTTTAATAACTGCATGTTAATGTGTCCACATCTTCTATGCCAAAGCCAGCCTTCATCTTCTTTGGTCAACAAGCAAATGTTATTGAGATTTGAGGGTTCAATGTCCAACATATATACATTGTTTGTTCTTCTTCCAATGTGCACAATATCTACAGTTTTACAGTTGTATATAACACAAAATTCTGCATCGAAAGTGACCTTCATACCTTTCTCACATAGTTGACTTATACTTAGCAGATTGTGTTTCAATCCTTCAACAAAGAGTACATCCTTTATCTGTGAAGAAGAGCAGTTTCCTACATCTCCAGAACCTTTAATTTTGCCCTTGCTATTGTCTCCAAAAGTAACAGAACCAGCTTCATATGCCTTGAAATTTATCAGCTTTGATTTGTCACCTATCATATGTTTAGGGCAACCACTATCTAAATACCATAAAGCTCTCTTTGCTCTTTGACAGATTTGCAAAACAAAGTTAGTTTAGATATATAGGTCCCCAAAACAGGTTGGATCCTTTAGAGTTAGGAACAACAATGATTTGGGTTTCCAATAGTATTCACCTCTTGAACTGCCAAAATTCTTGATATAGCAATATCTAGATATATGTCCACTTTTCAAGCAATAAGAACACTTTTTAAATCTGTTACTTGGGTAAGATTTATACTTTGCAGCATGATAATGTTTTGCAGATTTTCCATAACCAAGACCATTTCTATTAGAATATCCAATTTGAGAATCTAGTAGTTGATTAAGTGTATTATGACCAATTTGAAACTTTCCTAATGTTTTAATCAGATAACCAACTTTATTTTGGAGATTTATGCAGTTTTCACACTTTGCAGAATTGATTTTATCACATTCAGACTTATCAGATTCTATCTGGTTTTTCAGTTCCAGGACTCTGTCTTTTAGTTGACTATTTTCATCTTTCAGTCTGCTATTCTGATTTTCCAGTTTTTGCAATTTGTTTTCTAGCCAGCTATTCAGTCCTTTTAGTCGATTATTTTGATGATCCAACTTTCTTGCTTCATTATGTAGTTCTTTGAATGCATCAAACAAGGTGTCATAATTCTCACTGATATCAGATTCACAAATACTCACTTGGCTTGATGTTTCTTCATTAGCAACAAGGCACAGATTGGCTTGATTTTCATATTCAAAATCTGAAGTTGATGACTTGCTGGAATCACTTTCATCCCAGGCCATGTATGCTTTCTTCCCTTTCTTGAAGTGAGAAACACGTTTCTCTTTGTCTCTTCTTTCCTTTCTTTCTGGGATTCTTTCTTTTCTTTGATTCAAGAGAGGACAATCTATCTTGACATGTCCTAGCTGCCCACAATTAAAGCAAGAGAAATTAGAGGAATTGAAATCAGATTTTCTGGTGTACCTTTTCTGATTTTCTTGAAATCTATCTTTTGGATTGTTCTTCCTCTTTAGAAACTTTCCAAACTTTTTAACAAGCATAGCAAATTCAGAACTATCATCTTCGTTGTCTTCATCACTCTTTAAGCATTCCTTGGCTTTTAGTGCAAGATTCTTGTTCTTTTTATCAGAACTCTCCAGCTGATCAAGCCTGCTTAACTCCAGTTCATGTTCCTCAGTTTCCCAAACAAGGTGGCTGTATTCATGACAGATAAGTCCTTTGTTTCAATGATTGCAGTGACTTTCGGCTGCCAGCTTCTACTTAGGCACTTGAGAACCTTAATGTTGAGTTCTTCATCATCAAATTTCTTTCCCAGACCCAACAGATGGTTCACAATATGTGTAAAACGTTTCTGCACGTCTTGGATGCTCTCTCCAGGTTGCATCCTAAACATTTCATACTCTTGGATGAGGGTGTGCTTTCTTGCTCTCTTAACTTCTGATGTACCTTCATGGGTAACTTGTAGAATATCCCACATTTCTTTTGCTATTGTGCATTGAGAGACCCTGAAAAACTCATCAAGATTTAGAGCAGATGTTAAAATGTTTTTGGCCTTACTGTCAAACTGAGCTTTTCTATTTTCTACATCGGTCCATGTTTCCCATGGCTTTTCAATCAATTTTCCATCTTTATTCTTCACTGTTGGAATGAAAGGACCATTAATCACTACATCCCAGACGCCTCTATCAACAGACTCGAAGAATATCTTCATTCTGTCTTTCCAGAAGGGGTAGTTCGCTCCAACAAAGAGTGGAGGTCTGTTGGTAGATGCTCCTTCAGCAAAGGGTAGCTTATCACCCATCTTGGATCTTTCTTGAGTATCTTTCAATTACCTGCTCTTGATACCAATTGTTAGGTGCGGAAATATATCAAGAAGGGGGGGTTGAATTGATATATGAATTTATTTCAAAACTTTTTCGTTTCAGAAATTTACTGATGCAGTTCAGAGCAAAATAATTGACTGATTATTGTGAATTAGCCTATTAGTTCAACATGCAGATATTAAGGGATGATGAAGGATAAGAAAGAAAAACACCAGGGATTATACTGGTTCGTTCTTTATGCAAGAACTACATCCAGTTGGCGATCTGTAACTCTAACAGATCTTAATCACTATCAAATTTGAAGTCTTTACAAACAACCTTTCTAAAGACTACAAGAAACAGAAAGATCCTATTCTAAACTCTATAGAACTGACACTGAGTCAATGTGATCACCCCGATCACAGATAACTGGGTTCACAAACCCACTAAGAAATCTCTACCCAGAGATCAAAAGAATACAATGAAAAGTAAAAATAAGACTCTCTTGAAAATTTGAAATTGTAAAATGAATTCTGCTGATTCTTTCTTGCTCTGATCTTTTGCAACTTTGAATGTATTCTCTCGTATTCTTTCGCACTCAGATTCATCCTTGAGAGTTGTATTTATAGGCAAAGATAAGAGCTTTGGGTCGTGCTCTGTTGAGAGACTCAAAAACGCGTTCTGCTATTTTCTGCATAAAAGAGGTCCTGGAACGAAATAGTTGACTAAACAACAGAACAAATAGCTATTTTCATTAAACTCATATTCCTGGTACATTAATGATAATAGTCGACTAACATTAATAGAATTAGTAGACTAATTGATGATTATCATAAACAGCAGGCTATTATATCTCAATTAGCTAACTATAAAAGGATAATCTAACGTCTTATCACAATCATAATCATTCATCAAAGTTCCAGAATATCCTTAAACATCATCAAATCCTTTAAAACATCATAAAATCCAAAATCATCAACAGCCGCTTCATCATCTCTTTGCTGGAACATATTTCCTTGTTCAATAAGGCCCATGTGCCTTAGAACATTCTTCCCAATTTTGCTATTGCTAAGCAAAATTTACTTGGTCTCTCCTCTAAGATCAATGCCTTTGTATTCTAATATCTTTGAGATAAACACAACATAGGTTAAAGCAAATGATGATAGCCTAGTGGCTTTAAACATATTATCTAAAATAATTGCGGGCCAATCAACACTAACATTATTAAAGAAACCATACATCAAAAGAATATCTTCCTTAGTTAGTTGAGCATGATTAGTGCCCCTAGCAAAAATTATCCAGACAATGACATAATGTAACATTCTCTCATTTAACTTTACATTACCAACTTTGTACAAGCTCTCCACTTGTAGCTTGGGGTCCTTGCAGAATTTTCTGAATTCTACAAGCTTGTTGAAATCTTCAAACCCATATGTTATGTTGATTCCTCCTTCTGTGGATAGGCCAGTGTTAACTTTTTTTGGCAAGTGCACCAAATCGTTCAAGTAATAATTCGGAAAGTCCGAGTATCGTTTCCCAAAGGACTTGTGCAATACACGACAATAATTGCAATTGATAACTAAATTAGACAAAGAATATTTCCATAATTTGGTTTAGTGTTTAAAAGAATTAAAATTGTGCAAACAACAATAAAAACTCTTTTTGATATTTTCACAAACACTTAGAAGGCGATAAAGATAAGAAATGATATGGAATGTAAATGTTAGGATTAGATTTCACCAAAACTCACTCTCATGCATATAATGACTCAACTTCTCTCCACTTTAATGTAAATGCCAACCCACTAGTTTACTCAACCCTAATCCCTTAGTGGAATGAGCCTAAGTTTCCCTATTATGAGTCAATTCCTTGATCCCCTAACAAGAAAACTTGCCATCACAACAAGGGTTTAAGACAACCAATGAATCAAGCTCCATTCCTAGATACAAGTTTCATTAGGTATTTTGCTTCAATTCAAGATTACAAAAGATAATTTCCAAAACCTAATGAATCAAATATCAAGTTATGGGTGATCAAACCACAACAAGCACTAAGCATAGAAACAAAATACTAACATTGAATGGAAAGACATATATATATATAAATAACAAAGAGATTACATTAGAGTTCGTTTGGCTACATCTAATCCCAACAAAATGGGTTTTAGCTCTTCATTGTCATGAAGAGCACAAAAAATAAAGGATGAGTAATGGAAGAAGAATGATAACCCAAGAGAAGGAAGATAGTCTCCAAGGAAGCCCTAGAAGCTCCAAGTCGCGTTCCACTTGAGTTCTCTTGCCCAGCATCCGTTTTCTCTCGAAAAGTATGAATAAATAGGCATAAGGGTGCCATGTCAGAAAGTTGGCGCCCGGCGGGTTCCATTTCGCGCCCGGCGTACTCAGACAAAAGTGGTCTCGGCCCAACTGGCGCCCGGCCTCACTAAAGTGGCACCCAGCCCCAGGTGAATTCTGGAGCCTGGCGCCCGGCCTCAGGTGACTGGCGCCCGGCCCCAGGTGACTGATCAGGTCCCTGTCCATGTAGCGCCAGGCACGCTTCGGGCGCCAGCGTCGAGAACTCTCTTTAATTTTCCATTAAGGCCTTCCTTCTCCATCCCTAGGATTCCAAACTTGCTTCTTTCAACCTCAAATGTTTCCTATACCACTGTTAGACAAAAAATATGGGGATTAGTAGTATAAGTAGATAAGATTAACCAAATGCAAATTACTTACAAAAAGTATCAAAAAGAGAACTAAGTAAGTTAAAAGCTTAAGAAAGAGTTGATTTTGTTAATGTGAAAAGACTAAAAGAAGTGGTAAAAATTAACATTATCAACTCCCCCAAACTTAGAACTTTGCTTGTCCTCAAGCAAAAGGTAACTTGGCATAACAAGACAATTAATCAACAGAGGCACCACAACTAAGAAGCAAGTTCACATAATCACTTCAGATGTCATTCATGTATGCTTTTGTTCGAATCATTATGTGGAGAAGATTTGTTTCCCTGTCAAGCTTCAATTATGGTGCCCACATTGCAACAATAATAAGAATGCAGACAAAAGTTTTATGAGAGACTAACAAGCATGGCTGACCATATACATTGATCAACTAACGGAGTCATACTCACTGGAATAAGTGTCTCACTCAAGCACACTAGTGTATAAGGATATGTGTTTATCTCTCTTCCACCACTAATTCTACGCAATTTAACTTTGCTTTTTGTTTCAAAAGAGCCAATATTATTCACAAACATGCAAACATCACAAGGACTTTTATGGGTTATATTGTGGTCGAGGCTAAGAAGAAAGTTTGGTTTTCTAGGTAGCAAAGGCTTTGAGCAAAGAGAGCAATTACATCAACTCATGAACTTGACCTCCGAAAACTAGAATGAAACCAAATATTATCATACACCCAATTTATTGTTAACTTTCTTTTTCTTTTTCTTTCTTTTTTTTTTCAATTTTTTTTTTTTGAATGGAAAAGAAAAGAACTACTTTATATTGTTGTGCTACATGAACCACAACCTCCTTTGAATGTTTCTTTATATTCCCCAATGCATCAATTTTTATGATTTCCCCCAAACTTGAATCACAATAATGATCATGAAATGTTTGCTCTCTCAACTCAAAGTAATGCGGTCAATTGTTTTTCAATATGACTTAAGGTTTCAAGGTGAAGGGAAAATTTCTCTTTAAGGCTCAAAGGAATGCACAAAGGCTTTATTCTTGAAGAAAAAAGTTGGCTATTTGGCTCAAACATTAATGCAAAATAGAGGAAAAACAAAATGGCCTTGCTCATATGCAAACATGTAAGTGAATAATTAGCAGGGAAACTCAATTGTAAGTCAAAAGTGGCAGCACTCAACAAATTAAACTCTGAAGCACGACATCTCACATATTTAAACTTGTTTGGTTTTCCAAAAGTTGTCAAACAGTCAGCCGCACTCATCAATCATGATCACACAAATGAATGCATTATCGCCATAAGCACATGGGAGCAACCACAAAATCAATATAAGAAAAACCAACACCATCTCCAAGCAAAATACAACTTTTAATTGTAAGCAAGCACAAAGTGAAAATCATCGATGACATGCACAACTCACTTGAAATCATGAAACCAACTACATCATATTTGTCAAGCTAGCCAAGTCACACAGTTTTAGCTACAATCTACTGAATTATCAAGACTGGAATTTAAAAACTAGAAAGTAAAGACAGAAATGTAAATCAGGACTATTTTCACAAAATAGAACAAAGTCCTGCAAAAAGTGAGAATCTCCATCAAACTCTCATCATGGTGTGTGGTTCTCTCCTTTTGCTTCCTCATCAACAGCTCCAATCTCATTTTCATCATGCCCACCCCCTCTAGCAAACGAGGCCTGGGCCCCAGGCCAAACATGCATCATGTTGGACTTGAAGACTTGGTTTCAAGTGGATTTGATGTCTCCAACCACCTTTGATGATGAAGATGATGGTGCTTGAAGAATGGAGATTGTTTCTTAGGATTAGAGAGTCTTAGGTTGTGTGGTAAGATGCATTTCAATTAACCTTGGACTTTATCTTGGGGTTTAAAATGTTTTGAAATGTTTTAAAAAGGTTTTAAAATGATTTCAAAGGTTTAACTGATTTTTAACTGGTTAAAAATCTGATTTCAACTAGTTAAACTGTTCTTCGTTTTTCAAAGCTTTGTATTTGGGAAATTTCAGTGATCTGTTTTGAAATTTAAACCAGCTTAAAATCCTGGTAGCTTTGTTCGAGAATTCCAGTTTTCGGAATAGCTAGTTAAAACGAGATTTCAACCGGTCGATTTCAAGTTCCGAGTAAAAAGGTGCTCACTGGAAAATTGGTTTTAATGAAAACAACCGGCTAAAACGCGATTTCAACCGACTATTTCCTGCAGAATCAGTTTTAACAGTTTTCTATATATATCTTGAAACTCAAAGAACTAAGTGACGAAACATTTTCTAAAGAACCCATTGGGCAAGAACGTTCCTATTACACTCTAAAACATTTTGCTAATCACTCCAAGACGATCAAGATTCAATTGAGTGCGAATCAAATCAAGAAGTGCATGCTCTGTTTTTCTGTTTTTGCTGGTGCTCTGTTTTCGTTTCTGCACTGAATTTCCAGGTGAATTCAATCCAATTCTTTGTGTGGTTGTTAGCTGCGTGTTTGTCTCTTAATCAGGGTGATTAAGAGTTCTTGTAATAGGGTTTTACAGGTGTTTAGAAGTCTTGTAGGGTTCAAGACTAGGTGCAGCTTTCTGGTTTCGGTTTTGCATGTAGTGTTCATGTAAAAACTGGTTTTTAGTGAATTGATTGAATTTGTGTGGTTAGGAAACTGGATGTAGCCTTTGTTGAAAGGTGAACGAGTATAAATCTGCTGTGTTGTTCTTCTTCCCTTGATCTTTTACATTCGGCAATTGAATTCTAAATTGTAATTGAATTGGATATATGATCAATTGATTAAAAGCATTTCAAGAACCTATTAAAACTGGTTTTAATCTTCAATCCGAATCTGGTTTTTCATATTTGGGCATTGGGTTTCGAAAATCTTTGAAAGTTTAATGCACCCCCCCTCTTAAACTCAGCCATTTATTCCAACAATTGGTATCAAGAGCTGGTTCTTGAAAAATATTCAAGTTTTCTGAAAAATTTCAAACATGGCTGAAGGAAAATTGCCTTTTGCGGAGGGTGCTTCTATAAACAGGCCACCTATGTTTTACGGGGTAAACTATCCATTTTGGAAAGTGAGAATGAAGATTTTCATTGAATCAATTGATATAGGGATTTGGAATGCTATAGTCAATGGACCGTATATCCCTAAAGAAGAGAAACCATGGGAAAGTTTAAATGCTGATGAACAAAAGAAAGTACAATATGATTGTAAAGCAAAGAACATCATTACATCTGCACTTAATCTTGATGAATTCTTTCGTGTTTCACAGTGTTCCAATGCTAAAGAGATGTGGGAAGTGTTGGAGGTTACTCATGAAGGAACAACTGATGTTAAAAGAGCAAGAAAGCATACTTTAATCCAAGAGTATGAGATGTTCAGAATGCTTCCTGGAGAAACTGTTTCAGATGTGCAAAAGAGGTTTACACACATTATAAACCATCGATCGGCCTTGGAAAAGTGTTTGAGAAGGAGGAGCTGAACATCAAAGTGCTTGAAATGTTTGGATCGAAGTTGGCAACCCAAAGTTACAGACAATTTCCGAATCAAGGACTTGTCAACAATGAGTGTTGCTGCACTTTTTGGAAAGCTAAGGGAACATGAGCTTGAGTTGAATAGACTTGCTGAACAAGAAGACAATGATAAGAAAAAGAAAGGGATGGCCTTGAAGACTTTGGTTCATAAGGAGGAGAATAGTGAGGATGAAGGACATGGAGGAAGTGATGCAGAAAATCTGAACCTCTTAGTTAGAAAGTTCAACAAGTTCTTGAAATACAAGAACAAAGATTACAAGAAGAAGAGGTATAATAAAAAATCTGATTTAGCTTCTTCTAACTTTACTTGTTTTGGTTGTGGAAAACAGGGACATATTAAGGCTGAATGTCCATACTCACAAAACAAAGAGAGGAATGGAGAAAAGAAGCATGAAAAATCATTCAAAACCAAGAAGGCTTACATAGCATGGGATGAGAATGATATCTCCTCTAGTGATTCTTCAAGTGATGATGAAAGGGCCAATCTTTGCCTTATGGCTGATTGTGATACAGCAAGTAGTGTAAGTTCCTCAACTACTCAAAATGGTCTTCCTTATGATCAGCTGCTGCAAAATTTTCTGGAATTGCATGAAGAGGCTAATAAGGTTGCTTGTTCAAACAATAGGCTTAAAGGTATGAACAATTGGCTAGAGAACAAGGTGAAAAAGCTAGAAAAAGAGCTGGAAAATTCAAAAACTGATTTTGAAAATCTGGAAATGATTTACAAGGCTTCAAGTTGCAATGATGAACATGCTGGAAAAATCTGCACAAACTGCAGAACTTTAGAAAATCAAATTGAGTATTTGAACAAATCTCTAGCTAAATTCACCATGGGAAGAGCCAACTTGGACACACTTTTAGAATTTAAAAATTGTGTAACGAATAAAGCTGGACTTGGATTTAAAAATGGTTTTCAAAAGAAACAAAAGGCTTATAGAAATTTCTTTTCACATAGAAAACCGTCCAGCACTTCATCTATTACATGCTTTTATTGTATGAACAAGGGACATACTTCAAAATCATGCAAAATCAGAAAATTTTGTGTTCCTAGTGGTCAATATATTTGGAGGCCAAAATGTGGTAGAAAGGTTATTAACTTTGTTGGACCCAAATTGATGTGGGTACCAAATTCTGTCCATTGATTGTGTTTTGCAGGTGTTCTTGAAGGCCAAGGAATCATTGTGGTATCTAGACAGTGGCTGTTCAAGGCACATGTGTGGTGACAAAAGGAAGTTTGTCAAACTCACCTTGAAAAATGGAGGTTTTGTCACGTATGGATATAATAATAAAGGGAAAATTCTTGGAAGTGGTGATGTTGGTAACATTTCTTCAATCCTCATTGAAAACGTGTTATATGTTGAAGGTTTGAAGCATAATCTTCTTAGTATTAGCCAGCTATGTGATAAAGGTTTTAGAATCACTTTTGAATCAAATCATTGCAAGATCTTTGAGAAAAATTCTGATAAAATCTGCATGTTAGGCAAGAGAATTGAAAACATTTATATGCTTGATCTTGATCATATGTGTGCAACTAATTTTACATGTCTCATGTCTAAGGAAGATAGTTCATGGCTTTGGCATAGGAGAGCTGCACATATTAACATGAACCATTTGGAAAAACTGTTTTCAAAAGAACTTGTTTTAGGGTTACCTAAACTGAAATTTGAGAAAGATAAAATCATCATGCATGCCAAAAGGGTAAACAAACCAAAGTTTCTTTTAATCTGAAAAATTATGTGTCAACAACAAAACCTTTGGAACTGCTGCATCTGGATTTGTTTGGTCCATCTAGAACAATGAGTATTGGTGGAAACTATTATGCTTTGGTTATTGTTGATGACTATTCTAGGTTTACTTGGACTTTGCTTTTGAAAAATAAAAGTGATGCATTTCATGCTTTTAAGAAACTTGCCAAGGTTTTACAAAATGAAAATAGATGCAGCATAAGTGCTCTTAGAAGTGATCATGGAGGGGAATTTGAAAATGAAAAGTTCAATCATTTTTGTGAAAAATATGGGATTAAGCATAACTTTTCAGCACCTAGGACTCCTCAACAAAATGGTGTTGTTTCAAGGAAAAATAGATCACTTGAGGAACTAGCTAGGACAATGCTTAATGAATCAAACATCCCTAAATATTTTTGGGCGGATGCAGTAAATACTGCATGTTACATAATAAATAGGGTTTTGATAAGACCTATTTTGAAGAAAACCCCTTATGAATTGTACAAAGGGAGAAAACCCAACATAGCACATCATAGAGTGTTTGGCTGCAAGTGTTTTGTTTTAAATAATGGCAAAGAAAAACTTGGCAAATTTGATGCTAAAGCTGATGATGCATTGTTTTTAGGCTATTCTTTACATAGCAAAGCATATAGGATCTTCAACAAGAGATTAGCTATCATTGAGGAATCAATACATGTTGTTTTTTATGAGACTAATGTGCAAAATGAAGGTGCAGTGAGTGGTGCAGGTGCAGGTGAAGAGAACTTAATTGAAGGTGTATCAACTGGACATGTAGAAACTGAAAAAGCTGCTGCAGATGGAATTTCAGCTGGTGAAAATCAAAAAGAACTGACTGAAATCCTGGCACCAGAATTAAATTCTGCAGAAAATTATCTACCCAAAGAATGGAGGGTGCCTCGCAATCTGTCCATTGGAAATGTAATTGGAGATGTTCAAAGAGGTGTTTCTACAAAAAGGTCTATTCATGATACATGTTTAACTGCTGCATTTGTTTCCCAAGTTGAACCTAAATGTGTTGATGATGCATTATTAGATGAAAACTGGATTTTGGCAATGCAAGATGAACTGAACCAATTTAAAAGGAATGAGGTTTGGAAACTAGTCCCTTGCACACCTAATATGAATATAATTGGCACAAAGTGGGTGTTTAAAAATAAAATGAATGATCAAGGAGTAATAACTAGAAACAAGGCTAGGCTTGTAGCTAAAGGGTATAACCAAGAGGAAGGAATAGATTATGAGGAAACATATGCTCTTGTTGCTAGGTTAGAAGCTGTTAGGTTATTACTTGCTTTCTCATGCATGATTGGATTCAAACTGCATCAAATGGATGTGAAAAGTGCTTTTTTGAATGGATATATAAATGAAGAAATTTATGTTTCACAACCATCTGGATTTGTTGACCACAAATTTCCTAACCATGTATATAAGCTCAAGAAGGCTCTTTATGGACTCAAGCAAGCTCCAAGACAATGGTATGAAAGGTTAAGTAACTTTCTTATCTCTCAAAACTTTGAAAGGGGCCAAGTTGATAAAACTTTGTTCATTAGAAAGTCTTTGGACAGCATTATACTGGTGCAGGTTTATGTGGATGATATAATCTTTGGATCCACTAATGAAAAGCTTTGTGAAGAATTTGTTGCAGCTATGCAAGGGGAGTTTGAGATGTCAATGATGGGTGATCTAAACTTCTTCTTAGGCTTACAAGTCAAGCAATTAGATCATGGAACATTTCTCAATCATTCAAAATATTGCAAAGAGCTGTTAAAGAAATATGAGATGGACAGCTACAAAGAATCAAGCACACCCATGGCTACCAACAACTATCTTGATGCGGATGAAAGTGGTAAACCTTTTGATTCCACTAAGTATAGAGGTTTGATTTGTTCACTATTATATCTAACTGCTAGTAGGCCTGATATAATGTTTAGTGTATGCATGTGTGCTAGGTTTCAATCTAATCCTAAAGAATCACATTTTGCAATTGCCAAAAGAATCTTGAAATATCTAAAAGGAACTATTAATGTTGGTTTGTGGTATCCTAAAGGTGCTTCTTTTAATCTAGTGGGCTATTCGGATGCAGAATTTGTTGGATGTAAACTTGATAGAAAAAGCACTAGTGGAACTTGTCATCTACTAGGAAGTAGTCTAGTATCTTGGCATAGCAAGAAGCAAGCTAGTGTGGCTTTGTCTACTGCTGAAGCTGAGTATGTTGCAGCTGGGAGCTGTTGTGCTCAAACTCTTTGGTTAAAACAGCAGCTTTTTGATTATGGTTTGAAACTAGATCACATTCCTATTAGGTGTGACAATACAAGTGCTATCAACTTAACAAAGAATCCTATTTTACACTCTAGAACAAAACATATAGAAATAAGGCACCATTTCATTAGGGATCATGTTCAAAAAGGAGATTGCATAATTGAATTTGTTGATTCTAATAACCAACTTGCTGATATATTTACCAAACCACTCCCAAAAGATAGGTTTTTCCAATTAAGAAATGAGTTGGATGTTCTTGATGTTTCAAATGTGATGTAATTCGTGTATGTGATTCATTTCTGCTGTTAATCATGTTGTGTTTGTGTGTTTGAATGCTTAAATCTGCATAATTCTTGATTAATTACAGTTAGATTTGCATATTGTATGTTATAAGTGAAATCCGCAATGTTATTCGAGATTTTAGTTAGTTGTTTCGGGCTTTTAATCGGTTGTTTTGCATAATTTGGGGCTGCAGTGGATGTGCGGTAATATACGTCTCTGTTTTAGTCAGTTAATCTGTCGATTCAGTCAGTTAAAATCATTTATCTGCATTAAATCAGTATCAGGATTTCTGTTTTAATCAGCTGTTTTTCATAAATCAACTGACTGAAATTGCCTGTCACCATGCAAAGTTTAAAATTTGAGCGAATTTACTGTTAAACTGCATTGATTCACATTAGTTGGTGCATTTAAGTTGATTAATTGAGAATTGTGCATTTAAACATGATAGATAAAGCTGGTTCAAAGAATCTTGACTGCTGTTTTGTCTTGTAGTGCCTTTGCTTTACTTTTTAGCTGGTTTCTCTCTCCAAATACGTGTTGCATTCAACCAACTGAATTCTTTGGTCAAGTCTGTACCTGCTGCATATCTCTGTCCCATATA
Organism: Lablab purpureus; assembly: GCA_030347555.1. Classification (NCBI taxonomy): domain Eukaryota; kingdom Viridiplantae; phylum Streptophyta; class Magnoliopsida; order Fabales; family Fabaceae; genus Lablab; species Lablab purpureus. The sequence continues at coordinate 21,146,210 of CM059260.1, forward strand.
TTCCATTTAATTGCTTCTTTGACTGAATAAAGCATTAATTTGTTAAAACCTGAAAATCTGAAATGTTAAATACATGTGCGTAGCATTGTTGCATTAGCATTCACTCTGCCTGTGCAAAAACTCTGCATAAAAAAATTGCCTATACTCTGTTTCTCTACACTTTCTCTTTTCTGCAATGGCATCTTCAAGCAACCCAAGGAAGAGATCCAAAACTGCTGGGTCATCCAAAAATAAGGAACCTGAAATTCCAGCATCTCCTTCATATAGACATTGTTCTATTGAAGCTTGGTTTGATGATGTTGATGGAGAGGATGATGATTAAACTGGTTCTGCAACTAATAGAGAGATGTTGTTGCTGTTAAATCCTATTGCTGATGCTGTTTACTGGTTTTGGAGTATTGGTGCTGTTAATGTTTTTTTTTTTTTTTTTTGAGTAAAGCTTCTGCTGTATTTGTTGTTGCTGCTGTATCTGTTGTTGCTGCTATATTTGCTGTATCTGCTGTATTTGTTGTTGCTGCATAATTGAAGCATTTGTTGTTACTGAAGTGTTGCTGCTGGTGCATTAATACTGTTGTTACTGCTGCTGTATTACTTGCTGGTGCATCTGCTGTATGCGAAGTGTTGTTCGTTGTGTCTTTATTATTTTGTAATGCTGGTTTTGTTGTTGTTCTTTGTTGGTGCATTTGTTGTTGCTTGGTGCATTAATTCAAGCTGCTGCTACATGATTCTAGCTGATGCTTGCTGCAAAATCATGCTCTGCTGTTGCTTGTTTGCATTCATGTTTTTGCATTTCATTGCTTTGTTTGGTTGTGTCGTTGTATGTGCTTATTTGTTGCTGTTTTTTATTGGGTATAATGCCCATGTATGTTGAACAATCTTATTTTACTGCATATGCTATGTTATTTTTCTGGTGCTATTTGATGATTCCAAAGGGGGAGAAATTGTTGAATGCATTTGAAGGCACATGAAGCGCAAGCGCAAGTGAAAGGGGGAGAATCTGGTGTAAGGGGGAGAGTCTGAATCTGCAACCCTGCTGCTGTGAAAGCGCTTCTGCTATACTGATGCTATTTTTAATGCTATATTGTTTTACCACACTGTTCTGCTATTTCTGCTGCTGTATTTTGTTTTGTGCAGGACTCTTACATTCTTCAAAGACAATGAATGCATCAAGTGGTTGTCATCATCAAATAGGGGGAGTTTGTTGGACTTGAAGACTTGGTTTCAAGTGGATTTGATGTCTCCAACCACCTTTGATGATGAAGATGATGGTGCTTGAAGAATGGAGATTGTGTCTTAGGATTAGAGAGTCTTAGGTTGTGTGGTAAGATGCATTTCAATTAATCTTGGACTTTATCTTGGGGTTTAAAATGTTTTGAAATGTTTTAAAAAGGTTTTAAAATGATTTCAAAGGTTTAACTGATTTTTAACTGGTTAAAAATCTGATTTCAACTAGTTAAACTGTTCTTCGTTTTTCAAAGCTTTGTATTTGGGAAATTTCAGCTGACTGTTTTCGAAATTTAAACCAGTTAAAATCCTGGTAGCTTTGTTCAGGAATTCCAGTTTTCTGGAATAGCTAGTTAAAACGAGATTTCAACTGACTGATTTCAAGTTCCAGTAAAAAAGGTGCTCACTGGAAAATTGGTTTTAATGAAAACAACCGGCTAAAACGCGATTTCAACCGACTATTTCCTGCAGAATCAGTTTTAACAGTTTTCTATATATATCTTGAAACTCAAAGAACTTAGTGACGAAACATTTTCTAAAGAACCCATTGGGCAAGAACGTTCCTATTACACTCTAAAAAATTTTGCTAATCACTCCAAGACGATCAAGATTCAATTGAGTGCGAATCAAATCAAGAAGTGCATGCTCTGTTTTTCTGTTCTTGCTGGTGCTCTGTTTTCGTTTCTGCACTGAATTTCCAGGTGAATTCAATCGAATTCTTTGTGTGGTTGTTAGCTGCGTGTTTGTCTCTTAATCAGGGTGATTAAGAGTTCTTGTAATAGGGTTTTACAGGTGTTTAGAAGTCTTGTAGGGTTCAAGACTAGGTGCAGCTTTCTGGTTTCGGTTTTGCATGTAGTGTTCATGTAAAAACTGGTTTTTAGTGAATTGATTGAATTTGTGTGGTTAGGAAACTGGATGTAGCCTTTGTTGAAAGGTGAACGAGTATAAATTTGCTGTGTTGTTCTTCTTCCCTTGATCTTTTACATTCGGCAATTGAATTCTAAATTGTAATTGAATTGGATATATGATCAATTGATTAAAAGCATTTCAAGAACCTATTAAAACTGGTTTTAATCTTCAATCCGAATCTGGTTTTTCATATTTGGGCATTGGGTTTCGAAAATCTTTGAAAGTTTAATTCACTCCCCCTCTTAAACTCAGCCATTTATTCCAACACATCATTCGTCTCAACTGAAGATACGTGAAACTCAGGGGTGATGCTCGGTAAGTGCAGCCAAAGACCTATTAGGAACTACGGAGGAAGACATTCTAAAACAAAATAACACAACACCAAGTCAAGTTATCATCATAGTAAAATGGAGAATTTCACAACAAAATATGTTTATATATGCTTATAAACATGAAGAGGAATGAAAGACAATGAAAGAAAACAACAAGCAATCACTGGACACAAATCCCAACATCTCGGGCGCCAAAACCAAAATTTAGACACTGCAGCACTGGGCCAAGCGCCAAGCACCTGGGGTCGGGCGCCAAGCAGTAAAATGGTTACTGGAGCTGTGGGGCCGGGGGCCAACCCAACGGGGCCTGGCGCCACTTGAAAAACAAGGCCCCTAGAATGCTGGGGCCGGGCGCAAGGTACATGGGGCCGGGCGCCATATCAGAAATTTTTTAATTCAATCTTAAAACTGATGTGGCGCCGGGCGTGAGTTGACTGAGGCTGGGCGGTGGAAGATCAGCGTTTTGCTTTTCTATTCTTTTCAACCTCTTAACCTTTGCAACCAACAAAAAAAAATATAACAAACAAAATAATAAAATAAACTATACTACCACATTGAAAACAAGCATGAAAACAACATTTAATTGGTGAACATGAAAAACTAAATAAAAAAAGGTTTAGAGCTCTGGGTTGCCTCCCAGGAAGCGCTTATTTAACGTCATGAGCTTGACGGATGATTTAATCATGGTGAATAGGTCTTTGGGGTGAGTCTCTCCACTTCACCACCCAAATATGGCTTCAACATTCTCCTGGTTACAACTTTTGTTCTTCTAGAATATAGGCTTTCAATTTCCACAGTTCCATCAATCTTGATATCCTTGACCACCCACAAACTTGACCATTTTGTCTTTAATCTTCTAGGGATGAGTTTCATCTTAGAGCTACCAAACATAATTGGTTGACCTCTTATTGGCATTGAGTTTATTTTCCACAAATTCATGCATTGAAGACTCTTTCTTGTCTTCAAGCACTTGTGGAATACAACAATTTAAAGCTTTCTCCAGAATATTTGAAGTATGAAATTTCTTTTTGGTTGCAGGAAGGACTTCATTTGACACATCAATCCTTAGACAATTCTTTGTACCATTAAAATGTTGAGAACCCTCAAAAACATTAAAAGTCACCTCATCATCTTGAGCTCTCACTTTGAGCTTTCCATCATCTACATCAATAATTACTCTGGCAGTTTTCATGAAAGGTCTGCCAAGTATCAAGGGAACCTCCATGTCCTCCTCTATGTCCATCACCACAAAATCCACAGGGAACATGAATTTGTCCACCTTGACGAGGACATCTTCAACCACACCATGAGGGTGTTTAATTGATCTGTCAGCCAACTGTAATGTCATCTTGGTAGGTCTTGCCTCCAAGTCACCTATTCTTTTCATCATAGCCAAAGGCATTAAGTTGATGCTAGCCCCCAAATCTAATAAAGCCTTCCCCACAGGTAAAGCACCTATGGTCACTGGGATAGTAAAACTTCCTGGATCCTTGGATTTGAGGGGCAAGGATTTTTGAATGATAGCGCTACAGCCAGCCTCTAATTCAATAGTTTCTTCCTCTACGAACCTCCTTTTCTTAGATAGTAATTCCTTCATGAACTTTGCATAAGTGGGCATTTGCTCTAAGGCCTCTGAAAATGGGATATTGATATGCAGCCTCTTGAAAATATCTTGGAATCTAGCAAATTGTCTTTCTTTGTCTTTTCTTGAAGGAGCATGAGGGTAAGGAAGATTCTTCACTGGTGGTGTCTTAGATACCTCTTTCTTTTTCTCTTTTTTCATTTTCTCACTTTCTTTTTCTCTCTCTTTATTTTCTTTTTCTTCTACCACACTCCCCTCATTCACTTTCTCTTCTTCTATATTTTTTTCTTTTTCACTCTTTTTCTCATCATCAACAATTTTCTCTTCATCACCTAACTCTAACCCCTTTCCACTTCTTGTGATGACAACTTTACAATGCTCCTTAGGATTGACTTGGGTGTTGGTGGAGAATGACCTCCCTTGTTGGTCTGCCAATTGTTTTGCTAATTGCCCCACTTGTACCTCCAAACTTTTAATTGAAGCATCAGTGTTCTTTTGATTTTGGAGGGAGAGTTGCATGAATTGTTGGAGTGTGTCTTCCAATTGGGTAGTCCTCTCATACAATGGTGGGTGTTGTTGTTGTTGGTGAGGCCTACTACTAGATGCTCCATGCTCTTGCCTACCTCCATAATTAGCATTAGTATTTCTCCACCCTTGATTGTAGGAGTTTGGGAAAGGGTTATTGGAGAAATTTTGATGTCCTTGATTTCCCATATAATTAACTTCTTCACCTTGGGAACCACTAGGAGCTTGACAAAACCCATTGGAATGATCACCTCCACAAAAATCACACCTCATCAGTTGTTGAGCTGAGTAGGTATTTGCGTGCATGGCATATAATTGCTGAGGCAACTTGGCCATTTGTTGACTAAGAACTTCCATTTGCTGAGAAAGAAGCTTGTGTTGAGCAAAAAGGGCATCTTGAGAATTCAACTCCAATACTCCTTTTTTCTGTGATTGAGTCCTACCATGTTGACTTCGCAAGTCTGTGGAAGCCATAGATTCAATGATTGTGATGGCCTCCTCGGCAGTCTTGAACAACACAGAGCCACCAAAAGAAGCATCCAAAATCATCTAAGTTTGTGGTTGCAATCCATTACAGAAAGTTTGAACTTGCATCTCTATTTCAAAACCATGATTGGGACACTTCCTCAACAATGCCTTGTATCTTTCCCATGCTTCACACAGGGGCTCATCAACCTCTTGAACAAAAGTAGCAATGGCTGCCTTAGCTTCTATGTTCTTGGATGGAGGGAAGAAACGAGACAAGAATTTAGTTTCCACATCTCTCCAACTAGTTAGACTTTGGTTAGGCTGAGATTGTAGCCAAGCCTTAGCCTTTCCAGTGAGAGAAAATGGGAACAACCTCAAGAACAAAGCCTCTTCATCCTCTCCCATGATCCCAACTGAGCCACACAACTCATAGAAAGTGTAGAGATGAGTGTGTGGGTCTTCATGATCCATGCCAGCAAATTGGTTAGAACTGATGAGCTGTAAGAGAGCAGGCTTCATTTCTGAGATTTTCTCATTCATAGAGGGCCTCACAATGCTAGAGAAATTTCTAGGACTAGTGTATGTAATTGAGTCCCCTATGGTTCTCCTGCGATTTTGATTCTCTTCAGCCATTTTTTCTTCAAAGGATAATTCAAGATCCTAAGTGTTAGTGGTAGTAGAAGATGAAGATTGAAAGACAGCTTGTTGAGCTAGTAATCTCTGTCGCCTTGTGTCACTATTGTTTCTTCTAGTAGTCCTTTCTATTTCGGGATCGTCAAGCAATGGTTCCGAAGAAACAGTTCTCCTTGTGCGGATGGTACCTTGCATACAGAAGAACACAAAAGAAACTAGAACAACAAGTTAGCCCAATGAATTGTATATACAATGAAAAGAAAGAATACAAGAAATAATAAAAGAATGATGTCTAAAATAGCTATAAATGCACAATCGCCTTGTATTAGAACACAAGTCCCCGGCAATGGCGCCAAAAACTTGTTAACTTTTTTTGGCAAGTGCACCAAATCGTTCAAGTAATAATTCGGAAAGTCCGAGTATCGTTTCCCAAAGGACTTGTGCAATACACGACAATAATTGCAATTGATAACTAAATTAGACAAAGAATATTTCCATAATTTGGTTTAGTGTTTAAAAGAAATAAAATTGTGCAAACAACAATAAAAACTCTTTTTGGTATTTTCACAAACACTTAGAAGGCGATCAAGATAAGAAATGATATGGAATGTAAATGTTAGGATTAGATTTCACCAAAACTCACTCTCATGCATATAATGACTCAACTTCTCTCCACTTTAATGTAAATGCCAACCCACTAGTTTACTCAACCCTAATCCCTTAGTGGAATGAGCCTAAGTTTCCCTATTATGAGTCAATTCCTTGATCCCCTAACAAGAAAACTTGCCATCACAACAAGGCTTTAAGACAACCAATGAATCAAGCTCCATTCCTAGATACAAGTTTCATTAGGTATTTTGCTTCAATTCAAGATTACAAAAGATAATTTCCAAAACCTAATGAATCAAATATCAAGCTATGGGTGATCAAACCACAACAAGCATTAAGCATAGAAACAAAATACTAACATTGAATGGAAAGACATATATATATATAAATAACAAAGAGATTACATAAGAGTTCGTTTGGCTACATCTAATCCCAACAAAATGGGTTTTAGCTCTTCATTGTCATGAAGAGCACAAAAAATAAAGGATGAGTAATGGAAGAAGAATGATAACCCAAGAGAAGGAAGATGGTCTCCAAGGAAGCCCTAGAAGCTCCAAGTCGCGTTCCACTTGAGTTCTCTTGCCCAGCATCCGTTTTCTCTCTAAAAGTATGAATAAATAGGCATAAGGGTGCCATGTCAGCAAGTTGGCGCCCGGCGGGTTCCATTTCGCGCCCGGCGTACTCAGACAAAAGTGGTCTCGGCCCAACTGGCGCCCGGCCTCACTAATGTGGCACCCAGCCCCAGGTGAATTCTGGAGCCTGGCGCCGGCCTCAGTGGTCGGCGCCCGGCCCAGGTGGCTGATCGAGTCCCTGTCCATGTAGCGCGGCCTGCTCAGGGCGCCAGCGTCGAGAACTCTCTTTAATTTTCCATTAAGGCCTTCCTTCTCCATCCCTAGGATTCCAAACTTGCTTCTTTCAACCTCAAATGTTTCCTATACCACTGTTAGACAAAAAATATGGGGATTAGTAGTATAAGTAGATAAGATTAACCAAATGCAAATTACTTACAAAAAGTATCAAAAAGAGAACCAAGTAAGTTAAAAGCTTAAGAAAGAGTTGATTTTGTTAATGTGAAAAGACTAAAAGAAGTGGTAAAAATTAACATTATCAGCCAGCTACATTGTTCCACACATCCTCATCAAGTTGTATGCGGACTCCTTTCACCTTGGAGCTTGGATTACCTGTTCTAGAAGATAAATTTAAATAGAACACTCTTACCAAATCCGGGTAATATGCACCTTCTAGTTCCACAAAAGTTTGTAAACCACTTGCCACTAATAGTTCCTGAAATAAAAAACCATGAGCTTTGAAAAATTCACAAGATAAGAACTTAGGAGTAACAATTTTCCTGTCTTTCCAATGGTTAACATAGGCTATCTGTAAATCTTCATCAGATATCCACCCTGCAAGAGTTGGTGGTCTTGTTTCAGTTTCTTGCTGTTGGGAGGACATTGGAGCTTTGCCTCTTCTCCTTGAGGGCATCTTCCTTCTTCTTTGATCAGCCATTTGAATAGAGAATTGACAAAAGAAATACAAACAAGAGAACTAGCACAGAACCAACAAGATAATTTTGTACAAAAAGGAATCAAACAGCAGAATATTAGCAAGAGTGAGAGAGAGTGAAAGTGGCACTTTAATTCTCAATCTTGGTATTTATAGACATGGATTCTGACTTTAATTCATTAGTTTAATGCAAAAATAGCCGTTAGGATTCAAATATACCCGTTAGGAATGAAAAACACGTGATTTGAAGGCTCAACGTTCAAAAACCAGTGTGCAGAAAAACGCAGAACGTCGCATTTAATCGATTATGTGATGAACTTAATCGATTATTTGCGTGCAAAATTTTCCAGAAAATGAAAACCCAAGAATTTAATCGATTATGTGCATTCCTTAATCGATTAAATTGCTCCTCAGCATTTTTATCGATTATGTTATGAGCTTAATCAATTATATATAAAAACATTTTCACAAACAGCGCTTTTAATAGATTATCATACAAAAACTAATCGATTATATACGAGATTTTCATAAAAACACACAATTAACATCAAAACTCATCAATAAACATCAATCAATCAACAAATTTATCATCAATAATACCTGGAACTCTTTTAAGCTCATAAAGTCTTACTCGGGATAAGAGTTTGGTAAATATGTCACCTAGTCGATGTTTTTGCCTCCCTTCATAAGCTTGATCACTTGCTATCTCATCACCAAAGAGGATTTTGATGGAACCAGCCTACAACACAAACAAGAGACATCCTGGTCCCCTAAAATTACTTATTAGAGTCCTCATGGATTAGAAACAATTTTTCCTTTGGGAACCCATTTGTATTTCCCATTAGGAACACTAAAATGTCGAATATTGCATTTATTGACCAAATGACCTTTATGCATACAATAAAAACATGTAGGAACATTTGTTTTTCTTGAGAAATATGCATTTTTAAAAACTTTCTTTGTAGGAACATTGGTTTTATTTGAGAATTTTATATTTTCAAAAACCTTATTTGGATTAGACGTTTCTCCTTTTACAAAAATAGTTTTGGAAGGTTTATGATTAAATCTGAAATTATAGCCAAGTCCTGCTTTTTCATATAAACCTTTTTGCACATTTAAAAAATTATTTAAATTTTTATTTCCCATGGTAATTTTTGAAAGAGATGTTTCAAGATAGGATACTTTATTAGCAAGAACATTACAATTTTCGCAAACAGGAATTTTTGTTTTGCATTTGCAAGGAATTTTTTCTTTTTCCAAATCCTCTTTCAAAATCTTTTTCTCTTCTTCCAAATCAATAATTTTCTTTTCAAGACTCTTATAATCATTTTTTAATTTATTATGAACCGAAGTAAGTTTTTCAGATTTTTCACAAAGACTAAGAAATTCTTCAAGCAATTCATCATAATCATTAGGAAGATCAGAATCACTTACCTCACTGCATGTGGATTCAACATCATCCGCTATGAGACAAATATTAGCTTCCTCTTTTGAGTCACTTGAACTTTGAGAGGAACTTACTTCATTGTCGTCCCAAACAATATATGTTTTCTTCTTCTTTTTGAAGAATTTCTTGCCTTTCTTTTCACTTTCTTCAGATTTCTTGGAATTTGGACAATCTTTCTTATGGTTGCCTTTCTTCTTGATGAACTTCTTGTATTTATTTACAAATTTATTGAGATCATCGTCTTCTGAATCATCAGTATCACTACTGTCCTCTTTAATGGATTGAGCCTTTAAAGCAATACCTTTCCTTTTAACGTCTTCTTCTTCACCGTTGAAGCGACCTAGCTCAATTTCGTGTTCTCTAAGCTTTCCAAAGAGAGTTGTCATGTTCATGTTTGTGAGATTTTTGGATTCCGTGATAGCTGTCACCTTGGGTTGCGATGTCCTGTCCAAAGATTTTAAAATTTTCACATTTAATTCCTCAGTGTCAAATTTCTTACCTAACGCCTTGAGGTGATTTACAATGTGAGTAAATCTTTTCTGAACATCGTAGATGGTTTCCCCTTTGCTCATATGGAACATCTCATATTCTTGAATCAAGGTGTTCTGCCTTGATCTTTTGACATCCTTCGTTCCTTCATGTGTGACTTCAAGAGTGTCCCATATCTCCTTTGCTATAGTGCAATCAGACAACCTGTAAAACTCATCGACAGTTAAAGCAGATATCATCAGAGTACATGCCCTTATATCGCACTGATACTCATTGTACTCATCCTTTGTCCAACTTGCTCTCACTTTGGGTACCTGCACTTCATTAACAACATTCATAGGAATATATGGACCATTTACAATTGTATCCCAAATGTCTTGATCATTAGACCTAAGAAAAATCTCCATCCTCTTTTTCCAAAAAGGATAGTTTTCACCAATAAAGAGTGGTGGTCTATGAATAGATGCACCTTCAGCACAAGATTCATTTTTACCTGCCATAAGGATCTTGATTTTGAGTAACTTTCAAAAACCAGCTCTGAGGCCAATTGTTAGAAATAAACGACAGTGTAAAAATCAAGAGGGGGGTGAATTGGATTTTTAATAAACTTTTTTCCTTTGAAATAATTTTCCAGATTTTAAATAAATGTTTTAAAACCGGATGCATATTTTTCTTAACCCTTGACGAGCATAGTTTGAATTGAAATTGTTAATATGATCCACAACAAAATAAAAGAGATAGGGAAAGAGAAAGAACACAGATTTATACTGGTTCGGATTTAGCCAATCCTACGTCTAGTTCCCAATCATCACAAACACGTGATGATCACCCCACTATCTTTAATTCAAATTACAAACACCAATTCATGCAATAACAAATAAAGATAAAGGAAACACCTCCTTAGACACACTAAGGATGAAACACCTCCTCAGACACACTGAGGATGATTCCCACCTCTCTTGACACACAAGAGATGAACACACCTCCCTTAGAACAGATCCAAGGGATGAATTTTACCCGTTCAGTAAACAGTAAAAGAAAACACCTGATTGAGTGTTGAATGAAAGCTTAAGCACAAAGATCACCACTTCCAAAGATTTTGATCAACCTTGAGAGAGAAAGAAAGCGGTTTTGAAGCACTATAGCGCAAGAACACTTTGAATATTGTGTTTAATCAGATGTGTTGAACCTAAGACATTGCCTTTCATTTTATAATTTGAAAATACTCCAAAGTTTCCATTCTTAGGTTGATTTAGCATTGAATTCGCAAAAACAACGTATTTAATCGATTATCTAAAAGTTTTAATCAATTATATCAGAGTTAAAAACTGGAAAACTCATTTTGCCTGATATAATCGATTAGATTAAGGCCATAATCGATTATATTAACCCAGAATCAATATAATCAATTATCAAAAACACTTAATCGATTATTTTGTTCGTTAAACTATTTTGATTCAAATTTTAAGTGAAATAATCGATCAGACTTCGTATCTTAATCGATTAAAAGCGTAGAAAAATGTTTTTGCGAGAAAATGACTTGCTCTCAAGTTTGAAATGGTCTTGAATGGGATTTATGACTTACTCTTTTGATCCTTCACTCAAAATAGAAACTTCTAAACTTGAAACTCCAGCACTTGAGAAAATCTTCATCAATCTTCTCTCTTGAAAGCTTTAAACATCTTTTATGCCTTGCCTTTTTCATCAAGCACCTTTCCTTTGTGAGAGGACATAAGTCTTTAATGTTGTATAGAGTACTTTAAATCTTCATCATCAAAACTTTTAATCTTGATGATATATTGAAAGGACTTCATCAACACTTGATCTTGAAAAATGCCAACAGCTCTCAAGATTGAGATGGTCTTTGGGGGGAAAGTATGAATTACTCTTTTTATCCAACACCCAAAACTAAAACTTCTAAACTTGATTCTTCAGCTATTGAGCAAATCTTCAAGATCTCCATCCTTGATTACTTTAATTTTCCATGATTGAGTATTTTATTAGCCTTTATTCTCCATGATGCATCCTTCCTTTTTGGGATAAAATCAAGTCTTTAATGTTGCAATAATCTTTGTATCTTCATCAAAACACCAATCTTCAACATCCTTTTTGAATTTAATTCTTTTACTAAGATTTGCATTTATTCTTGAATTAAATCAACATATCTTGTCTTTGATTTTCCTCTTGATGAATCTCGCAAACTTTTTGACTAGCAAGTTCAAGTTCTCATTTTCTGTTCTGAAACTTCTTCCAAATTTTTTCTCCTTGTAACTGTTGTTTTTAGAGCCAAACTATTCTTCTTATTTTCACTATTCTCTTTCTCTTTTAATTTGTTCATCTTTAATTCATGTTCAATCAGCTTCCCAAACAAAGGTGCCATAGACATTGTTAACAGATCTCTTGACTCAGAAATTGCTGTGACCTTTGGCTTCCAATTCCTATCAAGACATTTAAGAATCTTTATATTGAACTCTTCCTTTTCGAAGCCTTATCAGATGATTAACTATATGAGTAAAGAGATTCTAGACATCAGTGATAGTCTCTGAACATTTAAGAATCTGGATAACAAATTTCTAATACATTTGACAGTTAGTTGAACAAAAAATTATGTCATCTACATACATATGAAAAAGCATAATATCTTTCATCGATTTTCGTATAAAAAGAGTCTTATCAACTTCGACTCTTTAATATCTTTTAGAAAGAATAAAATTGGTAAGCCTTTCATACCATTATCTAAGAGCTTGTTTAAGCTTATAAATAGCCTTTTTCAACTTATAGACATGGTAAGGGAATTGGTGATCAACAAATTCTTGTGGTTAACTAACATATATATCCTCATGTATGAACCCATTCAAAAATGCATTTTTAACATCCATTTGGAACAATTTAAAACCAGCTAAACATGCAAATGCAAGTAATAATTTGTTAGCTTCAAGTCTAGCTACATGTGCATAAGTTTCACCATAGTCAATTCCTTATTCCTGGTTATACCCCTTAGCCACTACTAGCCTTGCTTTGTTTCTAGTAACTGTACCATGTTTATCTAGTTTATTTTTTAAAACCCATTTTTTTACCTACTATATTAATGTTATTAATCCTAGGAACTAATTCCCAAACATCATTTTTAATGAATTGATTAAGTTCCTTATGCATTGCTAAAATCCAATGTTCATCTACTAATGCATCTTCAATATTTTTAGGTTCTATTTGAGATACAAATGCCATGGTATTGCAAAAATTATTCAAGAAATTACGAGTAGAAACTCCCTTATTAATGTCTCCTATGATGTTGTCCATAGAAAGGTATCTTGGAGTTTTCCAATCTCTGGACAGTTCTGAGCTTGTTGTATTAGGTTCTGCATTGTCAGCATCATTTTTACCTAAAAAATTAATCGATTGAAATTTCTCCTGAACTTCATCTTCAATACTGTCATCAGATGAACTTGTCTTTTCTTGAACATCATGAACAAACTCTTCAACTGTCATTAAACATTTATTGTATACTCTATATGTTTTGCTATGTGATGAGTATCCTAAAAGGATTGTTTCATTAGCTTTTGCATCAAACTTGCCAAGAGATTCTTTGCCATTGTTAAGAACAAAACATTTGTAACCAAAAACTCTCAAGTTTGCTACATTAGCTTTTCTTCCTTTGAATAATTCATAAGGAGTTTTCTTAAGAATTGGTCTAATGCGCATCCTGTTTAGAACATAGTAGACTGTATTTATAGCATCTTCCCCAAAGTATTTTGGCAAACTAATTTCATTTAAAAGAGTTCTTGCTATTTCACCTAAAGATTTGTTCTTTTTGTCAACAACACCATTATGTTAAGGGGTTCTAGGAATAGAAAAATTGTGGTTTATTCCATGTTTATAACAAAACTTTTCAAACAAATTATTTTGGAACTCTCCACCACGATCACTCCTAATAGAACAGATTTTCCGATTCTTTCCATTTTGTAAAATCTTAGCAAGATGCTTAAAAGCTTTGAAAGCATCACTTTAATGTCCATGCAAACCTTGAATATCATCTACAATTAATAATGAATAGTAATTACCACCTAGACTCATAGTTCTTGAAGGACCAATTAAATCCATATGGAACAGTTCAAGAGGTCTGGCTGTTGAAACAATATTATTCAGTTTGAAAGAAACTTTAGTTTGTTGACTCTTTGACATCCATCACACAGTTTGTCCTTGATCGGTGTCGTACTCGGTCAAATAAAAAAACAATTAAATGTAGTACTAGAAGAAGTGACTCCTAGGTCGTCTCTCTCAAGGACCAATTTTCACTGTCAAAAGATTAAATCATGCAATAGGGGGGTTTTGAACTGATAACAGTTAATTAAAATAAAGCAGATAAATAACAAATTAATTTCAGTAATTAAAATAGGCAAGACTCTTGAACACAATGCATCTCTGACATCCTTGGCTCACAACAGATTATCAGTCCGTTTAATCCTTGTTCCGTCTAGATTAACCAACTAAGCGAAAGTTAACCCAAGACTTCCCTACACGAATTAAGCAAACGTGAACCTTGTAAGGTCTCCCTCCGAGGGATTAAGCATCCTCCGGAATAGAGACTTCACAATGGAGAATCAAGCGTCACGAAACCATAAAGCGCACAAAAACCTCAATCGGTGAGTGCGGTATGCCCAAGAGCCCTACCCAGGGTTTTAGTCTTCCATAAATTCAGAAAGCGAAAACGTAAAATAGAAAACGTAAAGCGAAATTGAAAGCAGAAACGAAATTGGAAACGTAAAACGAAATTAAAAGCAGAAACGAAGTTGGAAGCAGAAAACGAAATTGAAAGCAGAAAACGGAATTGATAAACGAAATTGATATAGAAAACGGGAAACTGGAACAGTAGCCAAAACGTAAACCCTAAAAATATCTGCTGCTGCCGCCACAAGGCAAAACGTAAAAGAAACCCTAATTCCTACTACTGTTGCCGTCTTTCTCCGTGCTGTATCTGTGTGTCTCCTCCGCTCTCCCTCAGCTGCCCTATTTATAGCTGCATTGCATAGGCACGAAACCCTAGATCCATTGGGCCCAAAATCCATGAAACAATTCCGGTCCAAGTTATGACGTGGCGGCTCCTCTTGAAGTCCATGAATTAATTCCAAGCCCAAAATAATTTTAAAGCGCCACGAAAAAATTGGAATAATTAAACTTAAAAATCCAAATTAATTAAAATATGAATTTTTGTTCCAAATATAGCCCTAATAGAAATTAGTACAAAATATAAACAATTAAGCACAAATTAGAGATGAAAACAAGTACAGAAAGGTAAGAAAATAAGGGAAAATAATGACTCATCAAATACCCCCACACTTATCCTTTTGCACTCCTGGGCAAAATCAAAATTTTAAAGCAAGGAACAACTCCAAAGATATCATAGAGAGCGACGCTAATAGGAAGAAACGAAACAAGAAGACACACAAGAAAACAAACAGATTTACACACTCCTAAATGAATCCCGGGAAAAGAAAGGGAGTAAACTACATCCAACACACAAAGAATCAGAGAAACTAAACACTTATGGAAATCATCCAAACAAGTCAAAACATGGTAAGACAATCAATCAGCATTAAGAGGTGAATTAAAAGCAACAAAATCTCACAAGATGCACTATATCACTGTATCTCTCAAGCGTTTAGGTAACTGTATACTCTCAAAGCACTCATGAAAAACAAGCAGCAGATAGACTTGGCAAGCCTCTAAAATCAACACCTAATAAACATGCACATAAGGATCATAAGGTCTTTCCAGGGGTTGTAATGTGGCCAAGGACGAGGGTAGAGGATAAAACATAGGATAAGTAGCTACGAACCAGAGGAACTAGAGGAGCAATAGGGAATAAGTGAGAAATAAGCATAAGAGCAAACCCAAAAACTTCTAATAAACCTCTAACACCATTCTTTTCCTTTGCCTCAAACAAAACTACTTTTTCTTCTTTTCTTTTCTCTTTTTTTTTTTTTTTTTTTTTTTTTTTGCAATGAATAAACAATATATCATCGAACGTTGAGATATGTACAGCGAGAAAGAACCAACTAGCCGAATAAAATAACCAATGAGACACCCCCACACTTATTCAAGAACTTATTCCCAAAACGATTCCAAAGCTCCAAAAATTCCCTAAGGTTAAGGTAATCATAGGTTTTTCACATAAGGCTTGTAATGAGCTTCAAACAAAGAAGGGAATGCGAGGCTCAACGAGGGTTAACAAAGGAATTAATTCGAGGGTAAGCTTAATTGGCCGAGGGCTTATGAGAACAAATGCCTTAATCATATCCAAACATGCATGTGAACCAAGAAGTATCAAACGGAGTCAAGACAAGGCAAGCGTGCAAGCAATCAAGAGGCATAACACACAAGACGAGAAAGAAAAATAGTGGCCCAAATCCTCGCACATGGTATAATTTCTGTCACAATTAAATCAGCCTCTCAAGCCTCATAATCATCGTTCCAAGCAGAGAAAAGTAAGAATTTCAATCCATACAGTATCAAGTAACTCGTATCCAAGAGTGAAGTAAGAGCCTACAACCTAAACAAAACCCAAAAATCAAAAGGAAATATGCGAAACTGTAAACATGACAAAGACTTAAACTAACAAAAATAAACAACAAGAAAAACGTAAACAAAGAACAGTCTCCCCCCCACACCTAAACTACACATTGTCCCAATGTGGCACAAACAGAAGATCAGAGAAATCAGAACAATCAATAGATCTGGACAAGTGCAATAAAAAGTAAAGAGGGAGAAGGAAAAAGAAAACTCCCTTAGTCATGGTGGGAGATAAGCAGGGTCAAGCAGAGATATCTCCTCCACAACAGCATCCAACAGAGAAGGATTGCTGAGGAAGGGCTTCAAACGGTGCCAGTTGACCTTAAAGCTCTTATCCGTGGATTCACTTTTGATCTCAAGCTGTACCATAAGGATAAACATTAGTAACAACAAAAGGTCCAATCCACTTTGATCGTAACTTACCACCCATGATTCCTAATCGAGAATTGTATAACAGAACTTTACGGCCAACCATGAAATCCTTTCTAGCTATCAAGTCGTCATGGAACTTCTTGGTTTTTCCTTGTAGAATTTCGAATTCTCGTAGGCTTCTAAGCGGATCTCATCAAGCTCATTTAGTTGCAACCGCCTTTCGTCACCGGCTTGATCTATGGAGAAATTGCAACTCTTCACAGCCCAGATGAGGCCCGATGCTCAATCTCAACAGGTAAATGACATGCTTTACCAAAGACAACCCGATAAGGAGACATCCCTATGGGTGCTTTGTAGGCGAGTCCTATGGGCCCAAAGAGCATCATCCAACCTCGTTACTCCAGTCTTTTACGTTGGGCTGGACAATCTTCTCTAAGATTCTCTTGATCTCCCTGTTTGAAATTTCGGCTTGCCGTTTGTTTGGGGGTGGTAGGGTGTAGAAATTCTGTGCACCACCCCATACTTCTTGAGCAAAGCCTGCATAGATCCATTACAGAAATGGGTACCTTGATCACTAACAATGGCTCTGGGTACTCCAAACCTGCAAAATAGGTGAGATCTAACAAAATTCACAACAACCCGAGCATCATTAGTCCCGGTGGCTTTGGCTTCCACCCATTTGGAAACATAGTCAACAGTCTACAAGAATGTAGGAAAAACCAAAAGAAACAGGAAAGGGACCCATGAAATCAATACCCCGGACATCAAACACCTCACGGAACAACATGGGTTCTCTGAGGCATCTCGCTGTCTCCATGTAAGGGATCCTCCTGCTTGCTGACACTGCTCACAAGTGCTACAAATCTTCCACGCATCTTTGAAGATGGTGGGCCAATATAAACCACAATCGAGCACTTTGCGAGTTGTTCTCTGAATGCCTAGATGGCCACCAGTGCGGAAGAGTGACAAAGCTGCGAGGACCGAGTCGGTCTCATGATCTGGAATACATCTCCGATTACACGGTCGCTACATATCTTCCACAAATAGGGGTCATCCCAAATATAATGCTTAGCATCACTCTTAATTTTATCAATTTGAGCTCGTGATGCTAAGGGAGGAAAAACGAAGCAACTAAAAATTAACAATATTTGCAAACCAAGGGGTGGTAGAAACGGAAGAAACGAGAAGAAAAAGTGAGCAAATGTTCATCGGGAAAATTATCCTGGATGGGCAAGACGTCAGCATTATCCTCAGCTCTTTCAATCCTGCTGAGATGGTCCGCTACCAAATTACGTGCTCCACTCTCGTCACGGATGTCCGGATCAAATTCTTGGAGCAGAGCATCCACTGATCAATCTAGGCTTTGACTCGACCTTTTTAGCGGTACTTGAGCTGCATGGTCGAGTATAAACAATAACACGAGAACCAAGCAAATATGATCTAAATTTATCAAGAGCGAAAACAATAGCAAGCAGCTCTTTTTCTGTAGTGGTGTAGTTTGCTTGAGCAGCATCCAAAGTCCTGGAAGCATAGTATATCACCCGAGGCAACTTGTCAACCCTCTGTGCCAGGACAGCTCCCAATGCATAATTGGATGCATCACACATCAGCTCGAATGGGAGTGTCCAATCCGGTGCTCGAATGATTGGAGTGGTGGTCAATGCTTCCTTGAGGCAATCATAAGCCTGTTTACACTGTCGTTAAAAACAAAGTCAACATCCTTACGGAGCGAGGTTGGACGAGTGGAAGGGCCTTCTTACTGAAATCTTTGATGAAGCGTCTGTAGAAACCTGCATGGCGAAGAAAAGATCGCACCTCTCGCACGCAAGAGGGTAAGGCAATTGTGAAATAACGAGATATTTTTGCGGGATCTACTTCTATGCCCTTACTAGAAATAATATGCCCTAAAACTATACTAGTGTTCTACCATGAAGTGACATTTTTCAAAGTTCGAACAAGATCGGTTTCAATACATCTATTAAGCACTCTGTCCAAATTATCTAAGCATGTATCAAAAGATGATCCGTGAGCAGTAAAATCATCCATAAACACCTCTATGCAATTTTCAAGAAAATCGGAAAAGATACTAAGCATGCACGTGGAATGTGCCGGGGCATTGCATAAGCCAAAGGGCATCCTCCTATAGGCAAAAGTGCCAAAGGGGCAGGTGAATGTGGTTTTCTCTTGATCCTCAGGAGCAATATGGATTTGGAAATAACCGGAGAAACCATCAAGAAAGCGATGAGTGAGATTTACCCGCGGACGCTCAAGCATCCGATCAATGAAGGGCAACGGAAAATGATCTTTCCGCGTTGCTTGATTCAGACTGCGGTAGTCAATGCGAGACTCTCCAACTGTTTTGCACTCTAGTAGGAATGAGCTCATTCTTCTCATTTTTCACAACGAGTGAGGCCCGTCTTCTTGGGGACCACCCGGATTGGACTCACCCATCGACTATCCGATATAGGATAAATGATCCCGGCTGAAGAAGCTTGGTCACCTCCTTCTTTACTACGTCCAAAATGACGGGGTTGAGTCGCCTCTGCGGCTGCCTCACCGGCTTAGCTCCATCCTCTAAGAGTATCCCGTGCATACATGTGGATGGGCTGATACCGGGAATGTCCGCCGGGGTCCAACCGATGGCTTTCTTATGTTTTTTTAGAACATGCAACAACCTCACCTCTTGAACAGCATCAAGGGAGGTGGAAATAATCACTGGTAGCTTCTGATCATCCTCCAAGTAGGCATACTTGAGGTTTTCCGGCAAAGGTTTCAGTTCGGAATGGAAGATGGTCGAACGAGTAGAAGGAACTAAGGGTTCCACAGCATGTACCTCAACCTGCAAGTCAGATTCATGTGTACTTCCTGCAGCATGGTTAGCGCATTCGACTCTAAAGAATTAAGACCAAGAGGTGCGGTACAATACCCAACACATCGGAACAAAGCGCAAACTCGAAACCGATTCGAAACATACTCGATTCGAGTGCTATTGAGAGAAGTATGCGGATCGGATAGAAAATAATGTTCCTTATCATGCAAAGAATGAAAATCAGAAACATACTCATCAACAACAACATCAAGTATCTCAGCACGAAAAACAGAATGATCCTCAGATGGATGTCTCATGGCATCAAGAATATTAAAATGGACAATACTATCACCAAATTCCATGGACAATGTACCAGCATGCACATCAATCTTAGTTCGGGCTGTTTTCAAAAATGGTCTGCCAAAAATGATTGGTACAGACCCACGGGAGAATCCGTCCTCCATTTCAAGCACATAGAAATCAGCAGGAAAAATGAGTTCACCAACCCGAACTAACACATCCTCAATGAAACACCGTAGGGTGGGCAACACTTCTATTTGCCAATCTGTATGACCACACCCGTAGGTTGTAGAGGTCCAAGAGACGGAGATTTAAATATAGACAGAGGCATGACATTTATAGAAGCACCTAAATCAAGCATGGCATTTTCAAATTTACTATTCCCAATAACACAAGGTATGCAGAAAGTACCTGGGTCCTTACATTTTTCAGGAATGTGCGGAACAGATTTACCTATCAAAGCAGATACATTTCTGCCCATGCTGATTCTCTCATTGCCCTTCAGTTTCCTCTTATGAGTGCACAGCTCCTTCAGGAATTTTGCATATCTTGGGATTTGCTTAATGGCATCAAGTAGAGGTATGTTGACCTCTACTTTCCTGAAGGTCTCCAGTATCTCCTTATCCAGTTCTTCCATCTTTTTGCTTGGAATCACTTTGGGAGGAAATGGAAGAGGGATAGGAGGTGGCTGCTGTAAATCAGAACTGGTGGTGGAAGAGGGTCCACCTGCTTGAAAATTTCGGGCACCAACTGGTTTTTCATTACTTTGCTTAGGTGCAGGCACAGGTGAAGGTACTGCAGAAGCTGATGAAGGTACTGCAGAAGCAGGTAAAGGTACTGCAGAAGCGGATGAAGGTACTGCAGAAACAGATGAAGGTGCTGCAGAAACAGATGAAGGTACTGCAGCAGGTATGTGAATCTGTTTGCCCGATCTCAATGTGATGGCACTAACATTTTTCGGATTCTGCACAGTTTGAGAAGGCAATCTATCTGAATTTTGTGACTGTGCCTGATTGAGTTGAGTAGCCATCTGCCCCATCTGATTTGTTAAGCTCTGGATGGAAGCTCTGGTCTCTTGCTGGAATTGCATATTTTGCATAGTCATCTGCCTCACTAACTCCTCCAATGAAGGTTCAGAAGTGGAAGATTGAGGAGGTGGTGGTGGTGCAGAAACTTCATTCTGCTGCCTGTGATATTGTTGTACTTGGTGGAGGCACATAAGGTCCGCTTGGACCGGGACCAGCGAGAACTACGAAATGGTGGTGCGAGAATGTTGTTGCTGCTTTGCGGAGACCATCTAAGGTTGGGATGATTCCTCCATCCTGGGTTATATCTATTACTGGACAGATCATAATTTTGTTGTTGCTGCTGCCTGTTATTGTAAATGTTTGCAGCATAGGCTTGAGGAGCGTGAACATCAGAAGGTTGCTGCACTGATGGACAATGATCTGTATAATGGTCAATTGATGTGCAAATTCCGCAAACCCTTGCCACAGATGTAGGTGCGGATTTTTGGTTCATGGCAAGCTGAGTGACCAAACCGACCAAGGCATCAAGCTTCCTATCTCGTAGATGAAGAAGAATCGGCGACGGGCATATCATGAATTCCCCGAGAACAATAGCATCGTTTCTACCACCGAATTGCTCGAGAATTGGAGGCCATTTTTTCAATCAAGTTTCTAGCCTCTACAGGGGTCATATCACCAAGAGCTCCTCCACTGGCAGCGTCAATCATACTCCTCTCCATACTATTAAGGCCCTCATAAAAATACTGTAACAAGAGCTGTTCGGAAATCTGATGGTGGGGACAGCTTGCACATAATTTTTTAAATCTCTCCCAAAACTCGTACAAGGTCTCTCCACTCATCTGTCGGATCCCCGAAATATCTTTTCTGATCGCTGTTGTCCTAGAAGCGAGGAAGAATTTATTCGAGAACGCTCTCTTAAGGTCGTCCCAACTAGTGATGGATCCGGGCGCAAGGCGATACAACCGGTCTTTAGCGACACCTTCCGGAGAGTGTGGAAATGCCTTCAAAAGATGTGATCTTGTAAAACATCTTGCGGCTTCATGGAAGAACAGGACTATATGGAACTCCTTCGGATGTTTGTGCGGACATTCCCCTGCAAGACCGTGAAACCTGGGCAGCAAATGTATTAATCCAGTCTTTAGAACATATGAATCGTCCTCAGGATACTGAATGCACAAGCTTTCGTAAGTGAAATCAGGTGCCGCCGACTCCCTAAGAGTCCTCTCACGAGGTGGAGGTTGAGCCATAATATTCTCGGTGTGAAAGTCGGCGGGATCGGGATCGAATCGAAATTAGAATCGAATCGCGAGCACGTAATTAAAATTCGCAGATACGGAGGGAGAATGCTCGGAACTACTTAAACTAATTGTATGTAATGATATAGAATCTAAAGACAAATTCCTAGAATGCCTAACTAATCTATGAAAGGTCCTATCTATTTCGGGATTAAAGGGTTGTAGCTGTCCCGGGTTTGTTCTAGTCATGCACTACCATGCAATTCGGGATCGTACATGTGTAGTTCACCCCTCGACAATTTAATAATGGTAAGCCGTGAACAAGTGCACCGAGGCGGGTTCCAGGAAAGAGAGGTGGGTCACAAATGGAACCGCTTAAGTACCAAGTCTTTCCTAGCCAGAACCTTTCTAGACATGCACTGTCAAGCAATTCACACATAAACAAACAGAGGGAGGGGTAAATCTGGAACTATACTCAAACGAAGTCCAAATAATCTGAAATTTTGTGAGTAACACCCTAAAATCATGAAAAGACAGTACGCAAAAATTGAAAGCAGAACTCAAAGGATAGCTATGTGAACCAGGACCGAGAGTATGAAAAATAAGGGCAATAAAACTTCAAAAATAAAAATAAAATAGTAAACGGTCTTTTTGGGAGATTTACTCAGCCCAATCCGCTTTGCGAATTGGCCATCACGTAGATCTCATTTTTCTACCCCAAATGCATATATAATACGTCCAATTCGATAACCGAGGCAAAAGTTATGGTCGTTTGAAGTTTTCGAAAAAACAGTTTTCGGTTATCAAAAATCGGAACCACTATATGTGCTTCCGGTATTTTTCAAATAAAATATGGATTAAAATAAATGTGCACACAAAAATTCAAATGAAAATAACAAGTCTAGCTATTAAAACGAAAATTGGAAAAAATCGGGTTACTCAATTCTGGTTTGGGCTTAAACCTGCAGCTCCTCAATTCCAAATTCCCTTGTTTCTTTTGCTACACCTGCAATGCAACACACAACACGCAGCAACACAAAACGCAAAAACATAACCTTTGGACAGAAACGTTGTTCCCCGGCAACGGCGCCAAATTTGATCGGTGTCGTACTCGGTCAAATAAAAAACAATTAAATGTAGTACTAGAAGAAGTGACTCCTAGGTCGTCTCTCTCAAGGACCAATTTTCACTCGTCAAAAGATTAAATCATGCAATAGGGGGTTTTGAACCGATAATGATTAATTAAAATAAAGCGGATAAATAACAAATTAATTTCAGTAATTAAAATAGGCAAGACTCTTGAACACAATGCATCTCTGACATCCTTGGCTCACAACAGATTATCAGTCCGTTTAATCCTTGTTCCGTCTAGATTAACCAACTAAGCGAAAGTTAACCCAAGACTTCCCTACACGAATTAAGCAAGCGTGAACCTTGTAAGGTCTCCCTCCGAGGATTAAGCATCCTCCGAATAGAGACTTCACAATGGAGAATCAAGCGTACTGAAACCATAAAACGCACAAAAACCTCAATCGGTGAGTGCGGTATGCCCAAGAGCCCTACCCTGGGGTTTTAGTCTTCCATAAATTCAGAAAGCGAAACGTAAAATAGAAAACGTAAAGCGAAATTGAAAGCGTAAAGCGAAATTGGAAACGTAAAAGCGAAATTAAAAGCGAAACGAAGTTGGAAGCAGAAAACGAAATTGAAAGCAGAAAACGGAATTGATAAACGAAATTGATATAGAAAACGGGAAACTGGAACAGTAGCCAAAACGTAAACCCTAAAAATATCTGCTGCTGCCGCCACAAGGCAAAACGTAAAAGAAACCCTAATTCCTACTACTGTTGCCGTCTTTCTCCGTGCTGTATCTGTGTGTCTCCTCCGCTCTCCCTCAGCTGCCCTATTTATAGCTGCATTGCATAGGCACGAAACCCTAGATCCATTGGGCCCAAAATCCGCAGAAACAATTCTGGTCCAAGTTATGACGTGGCAGCTCCTCTTGAAGTCCATGAATTAATTCCAAGCCCAAAATAATTTTAAACTGCCCTGAAAAAATTGGAATAATTAAACTTAAAAATCCAAATTAATTAAAATATGAATTTTTGTTCCAAATATAGCCCTAATAGAAATTAGTACAAAATATAAACAATTAAGCACAAATTAGAGATGAAAACAAGTACAGAAAGGTAAGAAAATAAGGGAAAATAATGACTCATCAGTCCTTCTCAAATATGAGTTTAGGTGGTCCAATTACTAGTTCCTTAGATGCTAATTTTCCTAGATGATGCATGTTAATATGTGTTGCACGTCTATGCCATAATCATGAGTTATCTTGCTGCGAAATGAGACATGACAAACTGCTATCAGATGCAAAATTTAAGTCTAGCATGTAAATATTGTTAATACACTTACCAATCATGAGTATACCACCTATTTTTGCATCACATATCATGCAATGATTGGGTTCAAAGGTAATTTTGTGACCCCTGTCACACAGCTGATTGATACTTAACAGATTATGTTTAAATCCATTAACATATAGTACATCTTCAATCAAAATTGTAGAATCATGTCCTATATTTCCTTTGCCCAAAATCTTGCCTTTATTGTTGTCAGCATATGTCACAAATCTTCCATCTTGAAGTAAAAGATTACTAAATTTGCTCTTGTCTCCACTTAATTGCCTGGAGCAATTGCTATCCAAATACCATATGTTCTTGTGACATACCTGCATAAACAAAGACTAATTTAACTCGGTACCCATTTTATTCAAGGTTCCATCATTGTTAGACACTTATTTCTTCCTTTTGGCTTCCAAATATAATCACCATTAGGAACACCAAATTTTCTGATTCTGCATATATTGGTTGTATGTCCTTTTCTAAGACAATAGAAACATGTAATAGATGTAGATTTGTATTTTGTTTTATTTGAGTAAAAGAGTTTCAAGCTTTTTAAGTGTCTTGAAAAAGGATTATATCCCAAGCCATTTTTATTTAAAACTGATATTTGTGAACCTAGAATATTATCAAGATTATTTTTCCCATTAGCAAACTTTGAAAGAGTCTTAATCAAATAAAAGATTTTGGATTACAGTATTCCATAGTTTTTAAACTGAGTTTTAATCGATTTATTTTTAGAACCGCAGGAAGAATTTTTGTATATCATATCCAAATTTTCCAAATCATTTTTTAGAACATCAATTTCTTTTTCTAGTTCAAAAAATTTATTTTCAACCAAATTATTCAGACCTTTTAATCTATTGTTTGAATAAGAAAGTTTCTTGGTTTCATCATGCATTTCATTGAAAGCATCAAGCAGTTGATCATAGTTTTTATTATTGCTATAAAAACTGCTTACATTGTTTCTGTCTTCATCTTGAGCCATGAGACACAAATTGACATCCTTCTCATCATTAGAGGTACTACTACTTGAAGAACTTTCAGATTCTTCCCATACCATATATGTTTTCTATTTCTGCTACCTTTTTCATGTTGGCATATTTCAAGTCCAGAGTTTTATGGAGACCTACAGTTTTGATGATGAAGTTTTTAGAAAGTTTCAATCAACATTAAAGACTTGTGTCATCTCACAAAGGAAGGTTGCTTAATAGGAAAGGAAAGGCATAAAGAGCATTCAAAGCTTTCAAGAGAGAAGATTGATGAAGATTTTCTCAAGAGCTGAAGAATCAAGAGTAGAAGGTTCTGTTTTGGGTGTTGGATAAAAAGAGTAAGTCATAAATCCCATTCAAGACCTTCCCAAACAAGAGAGCAAGGTGTTTTCTCGCAAAAACATTTTTCTACGCTTTTAATCGATTACCATACGTAGATAATCGATTATTTAACTTAAAATTTGAATTAAAAATGTTTAACGAGCAAAATAATCGATTAAGTGTCTTTGATAATCGATTATATTGATTCTGGGTTAATATAATCGATTATGGCCTTAATCTAATCGATTATATCGAGACGATATTTGTTTTCCAGTTTTTAAACATGATATAATCGATTAAGCTTTTAATATAATCGATTAAATGAGTCGTTTTTGCGAAATTAATTCTAAATCAACCTAAGAATGGAAACTTTGGAGCATTTTCGAATTATAAAATGAAAGAGAATGTCTTAGGTTTAACACATCTGAACAAACACAAAATATTCAAAGTGTTTCTGCGCCTTAGCTTTTTCAAAGCCGCTTTCCTGCTCTCTTCAGTTTGATCAAGTCTTTGGAAGTGGTGATCATTGTGCTTAAGCTTTCTATCCAGCACATTTCAGGTGTATTCTTTTACTATTTTTACGTAAAGGGAAAATTCATCCCTTGGATGCGTTCTAAGGGAGGTGTTTCATCTCTTGTGTGTCAAGAGAGGTGGGTTTCATCCTCGATGTGTCGGGAGGTGTTTCATCCTCGGTGTGTGCAGGGAGGCGTTTCATCCTTAGTGTGTACGAGGAGGTGTTTCGTTTATCTTTATTTGTTATTGCATGAATTGGTGTTTGTAATTTCAATTAAAGATAGTGGGAAAAATCATCACGGATTTGTGGTGGTTGGGAACTGGACGTAGGATTGGCTTAATCCGAACCAGTATAAATCTCTGTGTTATTTCTCTTTCTCTATCTCTTTTAATTGTGGATAATTATAACAATTGCTAATCCCAACAGCGTTAATCAAAGGATTAGGAAAACTCACATCCAAGTTTTTGAAAGTTTTTCAAAACCTGAAAATTTATTTAAAAGAGAAAATTTGTTTAAAAATCCAATTCACCCCCCCCCTCTTGGTTTTTATACTGCCGTCTTTATTTAACAATTGGTATCAGAGCTGGTTTTTTGAAAGTTATTCAAAAACAAGATCCTTATGGCAGACAAAAATCAAACTTTTGCTGAAGGTGCATCTATTCATAGACCACCACTTTTTACAGGTGAAAACTATCCTTTTTGGAAAAAGAGGATGGAAATTTTTCTAAGGTCTAATGATCAAGGCGTTTGGGATGTTGTTGTAAATGGTCCATTTATTCCTATGGTTGTTGTTGAAGAAGCGCAGGTACCTAAGAAGAAAGCAAATTGGAGCAAGGACGAATACAACCAGAATCAATGCGACATAAGGGCGTGTAACATGATAGTATCTGCCTTAACCATTGATGAGTTTTACAGGTTATCAGATTGCACTACTGCAAAGGAGATGTGGGACACTTTAGAAGTCACACATGAAGGAACGGAAGAAGTGAAACGGTCAAGGAAAAACACCTTGATTCAAGAATATGAAATGTTCCGTATGACTAAAGGAGAAACCATATGCGACGTACAAAAGAGATTTACTCACATCGTAAATCATCTCAAGGCGTTAGGTAAGAAATTCGATCTCGAAGAATTAAATGTCAAAATTTTGAAATCTTTGGACGAGGACTTGGCAACCTAAAGTGACGGCCATCACGGAATCAAAGAACTCGTCAAACATGAATATGACAACTCTCTTCGGAAAGCTTAGAGAACATGAAATGGAGCTAGGTCGCTTCAATGGTGAAGAAGAGGACGTTAAAAGGAAAGGTATTGCCTTAAAGGCTCAATCCATTAAAGAGGAGAGTAGTGACACTGATGATTCGGAAGACGATAATCTTAAGGAATTTGTAAAGAAATACAAAAAGCTCATCAAGAAGAAAGGCAACCATAAGAAAGGTAAGAAATTTGAAAATTCAAATTCTAACGATAATTATAGATGTTATGGTTGTGGCAAAAAGGGGCACATGAGAGCAGATTGCCCAAATTCCAAGAAACCTGAAGAAAGGGAAAAGAAAAGCAAGAAGTTCTTCAAAAAGAAGAAGAAAGCATATATCGCTTGGGACGACAATGAAGTGAGTTCTTCTGAAGGTTCAAGTGAATCAGAAGAAGAAGCAAACATTTGTCTTATGGCAGATGATGATGTGGAATCCACGTGCAGCGAGGTAAGTGATTCTGATCTCCCTAACGATTATGATGAATTGCTTGAAGAATTTCTTAGTCTTTGTAAAAAATCTGAAAAGCTTTTTTCGGCTCATAACAAATTGAAAAATGATTTTAAGGTTCTTGAAAAGAAAATTATTGACTTGGAAGAAGAAAACAAGGTTTTGAAAGATGATTTGGAAACAGCAAAAATCCCTTGCAAATGCAAAACCAAAATTCCTATTTGCGAAAATTGTAATGATCTTGCAAATAAAGTTTCTTATCTTGAAACGTCTCTTTCAAACATTACAACGGGTAATAAAAATTTAAATAACGTTTTGAAAGTGCAAAAAGGTTTATATGAAAAGGCAGGTCTTGGATTCGATTTCAGATATAACAAACCTACAAAAACAGTTTTTGTAAAAGGGGAATCATCAAATTCAAGCAAGATTTTCGAAATCCCTAATTTGTTTGATAAACAAAATGTTTCTACAAAGAAAGTTTATAAAAATGTATATCTCTCAAGAAGAACAAATGTTCCTACATGTTTTTATTGTATGCATAAAGGTCATTCTGTTAATAGATGCAATATTAAACGTTTTAGTGTTCCTAATGGGAAATACAAATGGGTTCCCAAAGGAAAAATTGTTTCTAACCCATGAGGACCCTAATAAGTGATTGTAGGGAACCAAAATTTTTTTTCTTGTTTATATTGCAGGCTGGTTCCATATCCAAAAGGCCTCTTTGGTGATGAGTTAGCAAGTGATCAAGTTTATGAAGGAAGGCATAAACATCAACGAGTTGGCATATTTACCAATCTTTTATCTCAAGTAAGATTTTATGAGCTTAAAAAGGTTCCAGGTAAGTGTTGTTGTTGATTTTGATGTTATTTCAGCGTTTTACGAAAATTTACGTATTTAATCGATTAGGTTTCGTGTGTTAATCGATTAAACGCGGTGTTTGTGAAAATGTTTTAAAATATAATCGATTAAGTTTATGACATAATCGATTAAATCGCTGGGGAGCAATTTAATCGATTAAGGAATGCACATAATCGATTAAATTTCTGGGTTTTCGTTTTCTGGAAAATTTTTGAAGGCAAATAATCGATTAAATGAGACTATAATCGATTAAATGCACCGTTCTGTGTTTTTCTGCAACTCTGATTTTCGAACGTTAGCCATGTTTTCACGAGTTTCGTCTTTTTTAAACGGCTATATTCGTTCCCAACGGATATATTTTCATTAAATCAACGTTTTATGACCCGGATTTCCTTCTATAAATAGCTGGTTTGAGAATCAAAGTGACTCACTCACTCTCTCTCTCACTCTTCTGCGTTTCTAGCGATATTTTACTGTCTTGTGCGAATTTCAATTCTCTGTCGTTGTCTCTGTTATTCCATTATCTTGTTGTGCAATTTCTCTTGTCTATTCTATCTTTGTAATGGCTGATCAAAGAAGAAGGAAGATGCCATCAAGGAGAAGAGGAAAGGAGCCCATGACTTCTCAACCTCAAGAAAGGAGACCTCCAAATCTAGCTGGTTGGATTTCTGATGAGGATCTGCAAATTGGTTTTGTTAACAAGTGGAAGGATAGGAAAATTCTTACCCCTAAATATCTGTCTTGTGAATTTTTTAGATCTCATGGTTTTCAATTTCAGGAATTTTTAGTAGGAAGTGGACTACAACAATTTGTGGAGATGGAAGGGGCATTCTATCCAGATTTGGTTAGAGTGTTCTACATGAACTTGACATCAAGGACAGCAAGCCCAAGCACCAAAGTGAAAGGTGTAAGGATCTTCTTTGATGAAGATTTGTGGAACAATGTAGCTGGTCTCTCAACTCAAGGCATAAACATCACATATGGCTTTGAGGACTTCAACAAGTTAGTAGAATTCAGAAAATTCTGCAAGGATCCTAACTTACAAGTTGAGAACTTGTACAAAGTTGGTAATGTAAAATTAAATGAAAGAATGCTGCATTATGTTATTGTTTGGATTTTAGTTGCTAGAGGCACTAATCATGCCCAACTTACTAAGGAAGACATCCTCTTAATGTATGGATTCCTTAATAATGTGAGCATAGATTGGCCCTCAATTATTCTTGATAATATGTTTAAAGCCACTAGGCTTTCCTCTTTTGCATTACCCTATGCTGTGTTTATTTCTAAGATTCTAGAATACAAAGGTGTTGATCTTGAAGGAGAGAATAAACAGATTTTGCTAAGCAATAGCAAAATTGGAAAAAATGTTCTAAGGCATATGGGCCTCATAGAACAAGGCAACAGGTTTACCCAAAGAGAAGAAGGAGTTGCTGCCATGGAAGAAGATGATGAAGACCAACCTCAACCTCCACCTCAATTTCAACCTCAACCAGGATCAGTGGAGGAGCTTCTCATATCAAGAATGGATTCTATGATGAATCTTCACTCCAAGGAATTTTAAGGCCTTTCTCATAAACTTTCAAGACTAAGTAGAAGAATGTATAGAGTTGAAAGGAAGATGAATATTGAAGAAATATCTCCTGAAGAAGATAATACAACATCCTCAAGAGGCAAACAGCCAGCCCATGATGAGGAAGATGAAGAAGATAGTGAAGAAACAGAATAGGCTACAAGTTCACTTTTCTTTAGCTTGTTCTTCATTTTTTTTTAGCTGCTGTATTTATTTTTTTCTCTCCATATTTTCTGTGTCTTAATTTGCTTCTGCTGTAATTATCTCTGAAAATGTAATCTTTTTGAAAATGATAAAAATAAAGGGGGAGAAAATATTTGTCTTGATTGAAAATCTGTCTAGTTAATATAGCTTTTAAGAAAATTAATTTCAAGGGGAACTTTAGGAAATAATTCAAATAAGTGCCTAATATAGCTTAAACAATTAAGAGCATGTGGACTAATATTTATGATGGAGACATCCATACATTATTTTCAAGATTTTTAGGATATCATCACAAGTCTCTAGGTTTCTTTTTATCATCATCAAAAAGGGGGAGATTGTTGGCATATTTCAAGTCCAGAGTTTTATGGAGACCTACAGTTTTGATGATGAAGTTTTTAGAAAGTTTCAATCAACATTAAAGACTTGTGTCATCTCACAAAGGAAGGTTGCTTAATAGGAAAGGAAAGGCATAAAGAGCATTCAAAGCTTTCAAGCGAGAAGATTGATGAAGATTTTCTCAAGAGCTGAAGAATCAAGAGTAGAAGGTTCTGTTTGGGTGTTGGATAAAAAGAGTAAGTCATAAATCCCATTCAAGACCTTCCCAAACAAGAGAGCAAGGTGTTTTCTCGCAAAAACGTTTTTCTACGCTTTTAATCGATTACCATACGTAGATAATCGATTATTTAACTTAAAATTTGAATTAAAAATGTTTAACGAGCAAAATAATCGATTAAGTGTCTTTGATAATCGATTATATTGATTCTGGGTTAATATAATCGATTATGGCCTTAATCTAATCGATTATATCAGACGATATTTGTTTTCCAGTTTTTAAACATGATATAATCGATTAAGCTTTTAATATAATCGATTAAATGAGTCGTTTTTGTGAAATTAATTCTAAATCAACCTAAGAATGGAAACTTTGGAGCTTTTTCGAATTATAAAATGAAAGAGAATGTCTTAGGTTTAACACATCTGAACAAACACAAAATATTCAAAGTGTTTCTGCGCCTTAGCTTTTTCAAAGCCGCTTTCCTACTCTCTTCAGTTTGATCAAGTCTTTGGAAGTGGTGATCATTGTGCTTAAGCTTTCTATCCAGCACATTTTAGGTGTATTCTTTTACTATTTTTTGTAAAGGGAAAATTCATCCCTTGGATCTGTTCTAAGGGAGGTGTTTCATCTCTTGTGTGTCAAGAGAGGTGGGTTTCATCCTCAGTGTGTCTGGGGAGGTGTTTCATCCTCAGTGTGTCTGGGGAGGTGTTTCATCCTTAGTGTGTCTGAGGAGGTGTTTCCATTTATCTTTATTTGTTATTGCATGAATTGGTGTTTGTAATTTCAATTAAAGATAGTGGGGAAAATCATCACAGATTTGTGGTGGTTGGGAACTGGACGTAGGATTGGCTTAATCCGAACCAGTATAAATCTCTGTGTTATTTCTCTTTCTCTATCTCTTTTAATTGTGGATCATTATAACAATTGCTAATCCCAACAGCGTTAATCAAAGGATTAGAAAAATTCACATCCAAGTTTTTGAAAGTTTTTCAAAACCTGAAAATTTATTTAAAAGAGAAAATTTGTTTAAAAATCCAATTCACCCCCCCTCTTGGTTTTTATACTGCCGTCTTTATTTAACATTTCAAACCTTCTTTCAAAATTCTTTTCGGCTTTCTTTATAGCATGTTTATCCTTGTAGAGATTTGTTGGACATTTTCTCCTTATGTGTCCTAGGTTTCCACATCCAAGACAGGTATAGTTAGGTATATTAGAATCATTTCATTTTAAATCATATCTTTTCTATCTGACTATATTGTCTTTGTTTTTCTTCTTGATGAATCTCCCAAACTTTTTGACTAGCAAGTTCAGGTTCTTAGTTTTTGAATCGGATTTTGAAACTTCTTCCAAATCTTTTCTCCTTGTAGCTATTGTTTTTAGAGCCAGATTATTCTTCTTCTTTTCACTATTCCCTTGCTTTGTTAATATTTTTCATCTCTAATTCATGTTCAATCAACTTTCGAGCAAAGATGTCATAGACATTATTGATAGATCTCTTGACTCAGAAATTGTTGTGACCTTTGGTTGCCAATTCCTGTCAAGACATTTAAGAATCTTTATATTCAACTCTTCCTTTTCGAATTTTTTTCCAAGCCCTATTAGATGATTAACTATATGAGTAAAGTGTTTCTGAACATAGTCTCTACAGGTTTAATCCTGAACATTTTGTATTCTTGTATGAGAGCATGGTTTCTAGCTCTTTTCACTTATCTGGTGCCTTCATGTGTAACTTCTATGGTCTCCCACATTTCTTTAGCATTGTTGCATTGAGAAACTCTAAAAGATTCATCAGAATTTAATGAAGAAATAATAAGATTCTTATAAATTTTATCATACTTAGCTTTCCTTAATTCAGAATCAATTTTATCACTCCAAGGTTTTTCAATCCATTCACCATCAACTTTTTATTTAGGAAAAAAATAACCATTAACTATAGCATCCCAGATACTATCATCCATAAATTCAGCAAAGATTTTCATTCTAATTTTCCAGAATTAATAATTCACACCAGTAAACAAAGGTGGTTCATTAACAGAGGCCCTTTCAGCAAAAGGCTTTCCATTATCAGCCATCATGCAACATACTGGAACACACTTGAAGAAATTACAAGTAATAAGATGTAGATACCAATTATAAACACACAGATCACTTCAAGAGGGGGGGTGAATTGAAGTTTAATGAAAATTAATTGTAGATTTGTTTAGCTATGTAAATTTTAAACACTCAGTTGTAGTTTTTAACTCGAGTCTTAATGAATTAAAAGCGCACTAGATTTTTCAAAAAAGAAATATCAGCTTCAGCAGTATCAAGATATGATTAAGAAAGATCACACAGAAAGTTTTTATACTTGTGCACTTATAAAGAGCTACGTCCATTTCATCCACTATTATCAAGAATTCTTTACAAACAATCACACAACACACAAAGGAATACGTTCTTCAACTTTGCAAGAACAATCCTTCAACTCGCAGCACCCTACTACAGAACCATTTCTTGGAAACCCACTCTAAGAAATTACAAAACCCTTAAAAAGATTAAAAGAAAACAATTATACAAACATATTTTCTCTAACACATATTCTAATACAAACAGAAAAATGGAAACAGAGAAAGATGAATAAAAGAAAGAAAGAAAGAGGAAAGAAAAGACTCCCTTTAAACCAATGAACTATTCTTGCCCAGATGAGAGAGTTCTTTTCAAAAACCTTTGATGATCAGAATATTCTTTAATGATTAAACTTTTTCTAATTCAGAAAAATTTGAAATATGTAAGTCTCTATGTTTTTCGTTCCCAGTAATTTCTAAAACAATCTTGTTTGTTGTTGCAGTTTGTAAAAGATCTATTTATAGAACATAAAGTTGTTAAGTCTTTAACATATTCTGATTTAATGAATTTAATGCATTAAAAGTCGAA
Source organism: Lablab purpureus (assembly GCA_030347555.1). Lineage (NCBI taxonomy): Eukaryota > Viridiplantae > Streptophyta > Magnoliopsida > Fabales > Fabaceae > Lablab > Lablab purpureus. Next base: position 21,180,275 of record CM059260.1, read on the forward strand.
TTAAAATTTGAATACATTTTTAATTAAAAACATATTTGAGTCCAGAAACATTTCTAATTTTATAAAGAAAAAATGCAGAATAATACAACCATGATTTTTGAAAATCTCTCTCAAATAAGCTAGATTAATCAAATGGAAGAAGACTAACAAAACATCAAACAAAAACAAATCTACAGTTGCTTGTTGCCGCCATCATCATTGAAAAAGCTTGATTGTAATAATCAAATCCAAACTCCCACTTGCTAATAATAATAATAATATGCAAGACAAAAAGAATAATGATAATAATAATATGCAAGATAATAATAATAATAATAGTAATAATAACAATAATAACAACAATAATAACAACAATAACAATAATAATAATAATAATAATGATAATAATAATAATATTAATGATAATGATAATAATAATATTAATGATAATGATAATAATAATAATAATAATAATTATGATAATAATAATGATGATAATAGTAATGATAATAATAATAATGATAATATAAAAAAATTATGTATTTAAATATATAAATTGTGTCTATCATAAGTCTAGTGGTTTTCTAAATCTTTGCTTCAACATAATTTTGAAATATTCTGAATATATTTATCAAATTCTGATGGGTTCATCTAACTAGTTGCGAACTTATCAAATCATCTCGAAATTGAAAGAATCTTTATCCTAATAATAATAATTACATGCCTACTATAAATAGGAAGATGATTTAAAGTTTTCTTTCTTTCTTTTAACTTTTTTATGAGATGTTCCTAACCTATATCATACTTGGTTATATCATTATACCTGATAATATTATCAAGTTACAAGATTCAATATTTCTATATATATATATGTGTGTGTGTACCCATTAAATCTATTTTCAAGAAGTGGTTCCAAGTAGAAATTTGTAGCTGGAGATTGAATCTTCGGGATTTAAATGAGTAGATGTTACTTAAGATAGAATGATCTTGTAGCATATTAATGACCATGGTAAAACTCATTTATCCTGCCTAGTCACTACAATTAAAATTTTCTACTTGATCTTCTAAAATAGATTAATGTGTATATCCAAGTTATATATATATATATATATATATAAATTTATATGTGCAAATGAGATGTTGCAATATAAAAATACATTCGTGAGTAAATATACATATGTTTTTGTATAATTTAATTCATGAGTTATTTTGTTCTCACTTCTCTATTTTGTTGTATATGAATATCTAAAAATGTAAAGATGGAAGCACCAAATACTCCAAACCCATTTACTGCACCAAATACTTCTCTATTTTGTTGTATATGAATACTTCCAGGAACCAATTGGAACTCATATATTATAGCTAATTCGATGACTTTCAAGGGCACGAGAATATCACTCTTGATTTTTGTCTCAAATGTTGAAGTCCCAGTTGTTTTAGATGGACCAAACATAGCCACCTTTTTCATGCCACCAACCATCCACACTAATCCTATAGTTAATTTGTTCCCTAGTATGTAGAAAATATATATATATATATATGTGTAATCAAAAGAAGTAAAGAAATTGTATTGAAATAAAAAAAAATTCTTTTCTTCTATGTATATATGTAGGTTGGAACTATAAACAAGTAATGTAATCAATATTAGTAAGATGAAGGTTTTTTTATTTAATATAAAATCTTCAATTTTTTGAAGAAGTATAGTCTTATATAAATTCACGAAAATCAATATATCAATTATGTTTATAAATCATACATTTCAATTAAGTAGTATCAGATCAACATTCCATGTGTAACTTGTAAACAAGGTTCACTTAGATTTTTTTTTTTTTATTTTTGATAATTTCAGATGGCAAGGAATCATGAATTGACAGAAGTAGTGCAAACTATCAGAAACATGTTCGTAACACTAATAAGAAACCAAAGACCCGGAGGACTTACTGAATCACAGGGATTGATTGAATTTAGGAGAAACCAACCTTCACAATTTTACGGGGGTTATTGTCCAGAGAAAGTTGAGTTGTGGATTAAGGAGATAGAGAAAATATTTAGAGTTGTGAATTGTCTTGATAATCAAAAGCTAAATTATGTTGTGTTTATGTTGATAGGAGAGAGTGAATATTGGTGGGAGAATACCAGAAGAATGTTAGAAAGAGGAAGAATAATAATTACCTAGGAAGTGTTTAGGACAAAATTCTTAGAAAAATATTTTCCCAATGATATAAGGAGAACAAAAGAAATAGAGTTTATGCAATTAAAACAGGGAAGTATGACATTATGAGAATATGTTGCTAAGTTCAAGGAGTTAGGAAAACACTCTTCTTCCTTTTATCATCTAGATGAAAGAATGAAGTGTATAAAATTTGAAGATGGTCTTAGACCTGAATTGAGAAAGGCAGTGGGAGTGTTAGAAATTTCTGACTTTCCTACACTCACTCACAAGTGTAGATTTATGGAAGGTTTTGAAAATAGTTAGAATAATAGACCTAAGTATTTTGGACCTCAGTCAAATAAGAATAGACAAAATGAAAGGAAACCCTACGACCGCCCCCAATGGAAATTTCAACCCACTCAATTTTCTTTTTGGAAATTCCAGCAGACTTGGGAATAATCAGTCTAAGTGTTTTAAGTGTAGAAAGAATCATTATACTAAAGATTTTCACCTCAAGGGATTTGTCTGTATCAAGTGTGGAAAACCTAGCCATGTAATTGCTGAATGTGGACAACAAAGACCACATTCCAATATTTCTACACCCAAGGTAAGACCTACAACAACTGGGAGAGTTTACACCATGACTGGAGTGGAAGTCACTCAAAACAATGATTTGATCAAGGTACGTGTTTCACTAAAGGTAAAACTTTAAATCTACTATTTGATTCAGGCGCAACTCGTTCCTTTATTTCCAATGATTGTGTACAATGTCTTGAATTGCCACTCTCTTCTTTAAACACCAGTTTGATTATTTCAACCCCTACTGGTAAATCTGTAATCACCAATGAAGAATGTCTAGATTGTTCTTTGTTCATTGAAAATAGAAAATTTCTTGTAAATTTGATTTTCCTACCTTTTTCATAGTTGGATATAATCATGGGTATGGACTGGTTATCTTCCAATCAAGTCCTTCTTAATTATGCAGAAAAGTCTATAATATTTTTAGATTCTGGAAATCTTTTGAACTCCTCTACCAATTCTATTGAAAAGTATTTTGAGGGAGAAATTCAAGGATATTTGTTATTATCTTCTATGGAAGTAAAAGAGGAAGTTAAATTAAAAAACATAGCAGTTGTTCAAAATTTTCTTGAGGTTTTTCAAAATGATATTCCTAGTTTGTCACCCAATAGAGAGATTGAGTTTTCAATTGATTTAATGGCTGGAACTAGACCAATTTCAATGGCAACTTATAGGATGTCACCTTTAGAATTGGCAGAACTCAATCAACAATTAGAAGAGTTTCTTGAAAAACAATTCATTCGTCCTAGTGTATCTCCTCGGGGAGCTCCTATTTTGTTGGTTAAGAAGAAAGATGGAAGTTTTAGGTTATGTGTAGACTATAGGCAGTTAAATAAATTTACTATAAAGAATAAATATCCTCTTCCTAAAATAGATGATTTAATCGACCAATTAAGAGGAGCAACTATATTCTCTAAAATAGATTCAAGATTTGAATATCATCAAATTAGAGTAAAATCAGAAGGCGTACAGAAAAATTCATTCAGGTATGGTCATTATGAATATCAAGTGATGCCTTTTGGTGTAACAATTGCTTCTGCAGTATTCATGGATTATGTGAATAGGATTTTTCGTCCATTTTTATATCGTTTTGTAGTTTTTTTTATAGATGATATTCTGATTTATTATAGGACTCATGAGGAACATGAGCAACATCTTCAAAGTGTTCTTCATATTTTGAAAGATAGACAATTTTATGCTAACTTGTCTAAGTGTGAGTTTTGGTTAGAAGAAATAAATTTGTTGGGACATGTGATTTCCAAAGACGGAACATTAGTTGACCCAACCAAAGTAGAAGAAATTCTAAAATAGAAACCACCAAAGATAGTAACTGAAGTCTGAAGTTCGTTCTGTGTTTAGCAGGGTATTATAGGAGATTCATTGAAGGATTTTCTAAGATAACTATGCCTTTAACTCAACTCATCAAGAAAGGTCAGGCTTTTGAATGGACAGAAAAATGTGAGAATAGTTTTCAGGAACTTAATAAGAGATTAACTAGTTCCCTTGTGTTAGCATTACCCAATCCTACTAGACATTTTGTAATATTTTGTGATGCCTCCAAGATGGGATTAGGATGTGTTCTTATACAAGATATAAAAGTAGTAGCTTTGCTTCTAGGCAACTAAGAACACATGAGAAAATTACCTAACCCATGATCTAGAACTAGCTGCCATTGTTTTTGTACTTAAAATCTGGAGACATTATGTGTATGACGGAAAGTTTGAGGTTTTTAGTGATCATAAGAGTCTCAAATATTTGTTTGATCAGAAAGAGTTAAACATGAGACAGAGAAGGTGGATGGAATTTTTGAAAGATTATGATTTTGAATTACAATATCATCCAAGGAAAGAAAAATTAGTGGCAAATGCATTAAGCAAAGAATCCCTACATATCTCTTCATTAATGATTCAGAAAATGAATTTGTTAGAAAAGTTTAGAGATATGAATTTGTCATTTACAGTAGACCATGATAGGATGAAAATAAATTCAATTCAGATTACCAAAGATTTATAAAAGCAAATCTAGGAGGCTCATGTGAATGATGAATTTATACAAAAGAAAAAGAGGTTGATAAGACAAGAGAATTGAAAGAAATTTAGCATAGATAGGAAAGGGGTTTTGAGATTCAAAGATAGGATTTGTATGCCTAATGATATGGAGATTAGGAAATTGATTTTAGAAGAGACACATAAGAGCAAGTTAAGCATACAGCCGGAAACAACAAAGATGTACCAAGATCATAAGAAAATATTTTGGTGGCCCAAGATGAAGAAAGATGTAGCACAATATGTACCAGCCTGTTTAGTTTGTCAAAAAGCCAAAATAGAATATCAAAAGCCGATGGGAATGTTATAATCTCTAGATTTACCTAAGTGGAAATGGGATAGTATAGCAATGGACTTTGTAGTTGGTTTACCACGAACGATTTAAAAGTTTGATTCCAAATGGGTTGTCGTGGATAGGCTAAGTAAATTTGCTCACTTCTTACCTATTAACATTAGGTATTCATTGGAGAAATTGACTAAATTGTATATAAGAGAAATTGTGAGACTTCATGGAGTTTCATCTGGCATAGTATCAGACAGAGACCTTAGATTCACTTCTAGATTTTGGGGAAGTTTACATCAAGCTCTAGGAACTAAATTCCGACTTAGCACAGCCTATCATCCTCAAACAGATGGACAGTCGGAAAGAACTATCCAATCTTTACTAAGAGCTTGTGTTTTAGAAGATTCATGTATTGGGATAGATAATTGTCATTGATTGAGTTCACTTATAACAACAATTTTCATTCTAGCATAGGTATGACACCATATGAAGCACTTTATGGAAGAAAATGTAGAACCCCTTTGTGTTGGTTTGAGACTAGAGAGAATTTAATCTTAGGGCCTGAAATGGTTTAGCAAACCACAGAAAAGATTAAAATGATTTAGGAAAAATTAAGAACAATTCAGAATAGACAGAAAAGTTATGCTGACAAAAGGAGACGGCCTCTAGAATTCATTGAGAGTTGCACCAACAACTTGAATTGGTCGAGTGATGAAATCAAAGAAACTCACCCCTCAATTCATTGAGCCTTACCAAATTCTCAAAAAAAATAGGACCTGTTGCTTATCAAATTTCTTTACCTCCTTTTCTTTCCAACCTTCACAATGTGTTCCATACGTCTCAATTAAAAAAATATATTTCTAATCTTTCTCATGTGATCATGGCTGATACAATGAAATTAAAGGATAACCTTACTTTTAAAACAATACTTGTGTAGATTGGAGACAGGAGGATCAAACACTTAAGAGGGAGACAAATTTCACTAGTAAAGATTATTTGATATGAAATTACTAGAGATGCTACCTGGAAATTGGAGGAAAGAATAAGAGAAAATTATCCTCATTTTTTTAGTCAATAAAACATTTGAGTCCAACGTATTGAATTCAAATCCTAGCTACAACCTAATTTTGAATTTTTTTTGAATAACTAATCCTAGTTCCAACTACCTATAAAAAAAATAAGAAACTGTATTTAAACATTAAAATAAATATTATTTTTTAGTAATATTTTATTTTATTTTAACGATATAATTCTTCTTTTATTTGTTAAGATATTGTATTAATTCTCTATAACATATTTATTAGTATGAATAAAATAAGCATATTAAAGTTTTCTTTTACAAATAATAGATAATATAATAAATATTTAGTTAATTGATTTAGTTTATATCCATATTCTAAAATTTCACATCATAAACATATTTAAATCACTCAATTTTGAAAAAAAATATTTAAATTAATATAAAAATTTTCAATTTTAATTGATTATCCATATTTTGATATATTTTTACTATTTTTTTATAGTAATTTGATTTTAAACACTTTTAGATATTTATCATTAACTTATACATGTGAAAAAAAAAATTGTGAATAAAAATATAATTTTTCGGTAAATATAAATTTAATGGAAAAAAGTGTATGTCTTTGTTTACTACCAATGCTGAAAATCTAAACTTTCTACTTCATGTAATGATTGGAGGGTAAAGCATGTCTCTTTCAAAATAATAATTCAGTATTGTCAACAATCATGCATCATTCGTGTAGAGGACAATAATTTTTTAAGACATTTTTAGATTTACGGAAAAATTGTTAATACTTAACTTGTGGGTAAAGCTGCCCAATGTTTTTCTTTTCCCTGTTTTGGCTTTCCATTTTATATTTATATGTAGACAATAATTTCAAAGCTTTCTTCTTCAGACTCGGTTTTCATGCTCATGATTTTGTCTGCTGCTAATTCTGCTAATAATCTTTGTTTTTTCTAAAAATAGTAATAAAGACAAAATCAACACTGTCGAATACAATAAAATTTTAATATTTGCGATGAAGAAAAACATGCAGAATGAATTAGGTCAGACTTGTTTGGTTCTATTCCTGAGGATGATTAGAGGGCCCTCGTATGGGAAGCCAAGACACGGAAAAGAAAGAAACACATGGGGTTGCTTTACCCATAAAATAGTATTAACAATTTTTCATAAATTTAAAAATCTGTGTTATTTTTTTTCCTTACTTTGTTCAGTTACATACTATTGTAATTAATTAATTTTAAAAGAGAATTTTTATATTTTAATTTACTTTTGCTTCAAAGAGTTTTAAACGTCTTACGTTGTGTGTTTGATATGCTAACATATCGTCTTACAATATTCTAACCGATATTTAAAATTTTACAAAACAATTTTTAAAAGACAATTAAATCCTCCTTTCTTATATTTTCTTGTTTTCTCACTGACTTTTTACATTTGATGTTTTGGATTTTTTTTAATATCAGACAGAAGACATAAATATATGGTGGAGTGTACAGATGTAACATTACATTGGATATATCCTAAGACTAATATAACTCTACTCCAGACTCTCCGAAACACCAATATATAAGTGGATCAGAAAGCAACAAAAATTATCAAATTTAAAAACATTAATAATAAATTTATGATTATACAGAAGATGAGTTATGAGAAGTCGAAGAAGACTTAAACCAAATTTTAAAAGTAAGTATATATGTAATGCTTTCAATAATAAATGCATTGTGCCACATGATCTTAGAGAATAATTATAAGTGGATGTTATTTTTATAACTTGTTAATTTTGCTTAATCACTTGGATGAATACTTCAAAAAAATTACAGAAAAGTACTACTTCAGTAAAAAAAAAAAAAAAAAAGAACTCATGAGTTTATTAAGAAGGTAAGATTCCTTTTCAGGGTAATATAAATTCAAAACTTGAACTCGAAAACCACCTACTTGAAAATTTTGAAAATAAAAAATATACTTATTTTATTAAAAAAACAAACAAACTAGTCCCATAATAAGAAAAGTTTATACCATACTTTAACTAGTAATAATCCTTTCAACTATTATAAAGTTATTAAAATTATACTATAACTCGTAAAGATATATAACATAAACAACATTTAAATTGTGTCCTTATTTAATTATATATAACGTTTAAATTAAAATATTATTTTAGCAAGTGGGATTGAATCTTGTTTTGTATGTTAGGTCTTGGTTAGGAGATGAAGTTAAAATAAAAAACATGTAAGTAAGAAAGAAGACTCAATAGAGTAAAAGGATGATATTATTGATCAATACAAGAAAAAAAAATGTAGCGTTAGCAAAAAGCTGACGCCAGTGAAGAAAAGTGGATACTAACTCGTCATTAGCGTCGGCATTACATCCACACCATAGTTCACGTTAATTAAAAGATGGAAGCTAGTGGAGTAGCGATTAAGGAACACTAATAGCATTGGCTAAGTTGACACAACACCGACCCTATGCTTTTAAAAATATATAAATTAAATTATGTAGTGTAGGTCCAGCAGACGCAAAGCCGACACTATGGATTTTTAAAAAAAATAAAAAAATTGTGTAGCGTGAGTCGCACCAACGCTATACCTTTTTTAAAATTAAAAAAGTAAATAGGTAGCGTCAGCCTGACCGATGCTTTGTTTATTTTTTAAAATAAATTAAATGGGTAGTGTGCGGGTAGCGTCGATCTAGCTACCACTATGATTTTTTAAATAAATAGATAGCGTCGACCAAGCAGACACTATGGTTTTTTAAAAAAACCTAAATAAATTGGTAACGTCGGCCTTTTAAAAAAAACTGTGGCCGACGCTTATTTTGAATGTAATTTTGCATGAAATATTTGGTTATAAATCCATTTCACTGCTTTAATTTGCACTATAATTTGCAGTACATTCTCAATCCATTCTCATGCATAGAATTCCAATTTCAATTTCAATCTAATCATCAATCAATTCTAATTTCTATACATACAACCAATTCTAATTCCAGTAACATACATTTAACTTTCATTTCCAATCAATATTGAGTTCAATTGCAATCCATATTCGTAAATTCCAAATCAAATTATAAATTACCATACTTTGAGAAAATGAAATTGAAGATGAGTTTTAATTAAATTAAAATGAAATTGTGCATATCAAGTTGCATTAACAAATATTTGTTCAACAGAAGTTATCTTACAGTATACTTGATTACTAATACCTTAAGAACTCTGAAAACAAATAGTAGTGTGTTGTGGTGCACCATGTGCCAAAAAAGAAAAACATGAAAACAACTATTTGTTGATTGATTTGAAAGACCAGTAAAAAGGAGACAAACAATTAGATTGACTAATACAACACTTATATACAAGTAAATTATGTAATAATATATATATATATATATATGTATATGAAAAAAATGAATTAAAAAATTAAGATATTGTAAAATACATTAAAAGAAAACAGCATAATGAACTCCTAATGAAAATGAAGTTCAATCAAGGGGTTGGTCATCAAATGCTTGGGCATAATGAGGGTGGACCTGACTCGTACTAGTTGAACTGTCATTAATTTGTCAAACTATGACCATGGGTAATTGCTCCTGCATCAACTTCAGTCTCTCCTCCAATAGTGCACATCTATGGTCTGTTGTAGTAGCTCTTTCCTCAGCTGCAGTAGCTCTTGCATTAGTTTGTGTGATTTGTTCACGAATAGTTTGATTGTCTGCAGCTTCATCAATGGTACCAGCTAAGACCAAGGGTGATAAGTGTCATTATTTAACCAATTCATATTCCCTTTTTGGTCACTTAAAGGTCTTAAATGAAAATTTTGAATTGATAATTACCCCAATTGTTAGAATTATTTAACTTAAGCTCTTAATGGTGAATCATGCTCTAAAAGATCATTTAATCCCAATTTTTGTTTAATTATAGGTGATCAAGGAAGAAAGGAAAGAAGAAAACATTTATGAAGACTCCAAGAGAAGAATTCAAGCCTACATTCAAGTATTGATCGCCTAAGCTGAATCATCTCACCTAAGCGAGGGAGGGAAGTGAGGCACTGGAGTAATTTTACTTAAGCGAGATTTAGGGTTTAGGGTTTACTTAAGACATCTTTCACTTAAGCAAGATTGGGAAACTTGATGGTAGCCATTGGACCAGTCTCGCCCAAGCGAGACTTCTGTCGCTTGAGCGAGACTTCTGTCGCTTGAGCGAGACTTCTGTCGCTTGAGCGAGACCACTTGTTTCGCCTGGGCAAGATTTGCTAGCTTGAGCGAAAAGTCACTAACCTAATTGCGCTTTAGGTTATATAATTCCAGAAGGGCGTTGCGACGAGGCAGTCAACAGAGTAGCAACCAGATCAGCAGCGAAAGGAGCAGCGAGAGCAGTCAGGAGGCTGTGGGAAGAATTGCTGAGGCATTGAAGGTTATTAGGAGAAGACAAGGGCACTTCATTGGAGGAGTCTAAATCATTCTTTCTCTTTTTCTTTCATTGGTAATGGCTACCATGAGTAGCTAAACTCTTCCTTTGAGATTAGATGTAATCTGTAGAACTCGAATATGTTTCAGTGAGATATATATATGTGATGCTCCTTTCTATACAATATTGGTGTTTCATCTTGTTTTTATCGTTTTGCGTGATTCTATTTGATCACTAGTTTTGCGTTCTAGGTTTCCGGATTTGACCGGGAGGTATTTTTGGAAACCGGATTTAGATGAAATTACTTGTCATATTGTGATTCTAGGAATAGATTGCATTATCTCAATATCTCAAAACACTTGAATTTAATGCGGGATGATTTATGGGTAATTAAGGAATTAATGCACATAAATTTATCTTCTGGATTATATTTTTGAGGAATCAAGACATATGATTTTAGAGTGTGACTTCAATATTGTGAAATTGAATATTGCATATTTATATTTAGCTGGAACATTGAAGAGGGAAATAGAGAACATCCAATCCCAATATTTCCACATTTATACCACTTAGATTTTATTCTTGTTTTTATTTAAAATTACACAAACACAACACAAATATCCTATTTACAATGAAATATATTGATTGCTTTGTAAATATGCTTAATGAGTTAAATTATTACATTTTGAGTTAACAATTCCTCGTGGGGACGATACTTTTACTATATTCTATTATACTACAATTGACATTTGGTACGCTTGCCAATAAGTTTAACAAGTATTTTTGGCGCCGTTGCTGGGGAATTGTTTTTTTTTTGAAATGTTTAGTTAAGCTCATTAAGTATTGTGAATAGTTTTATTTTTTTTGTATAATCTTATTTTAGTTAAATTATCATCTTCTTGTTAATCCTTGCTTGAGTTTCTTATGATAGATGTTTTTGAGAAGTCAGGTTCAGAAAGAGCATTTGGAATTGGAAATTGACCCGGAGATAAAAAAGACGACAAGGAAAAACAGAGGCAGAAAAAGAAAGGAGAAGCAATAAGAATTGTCCACACTCACCTACTCATTCAGATCAAGAATTCATTCAGCTAGAACAGGAACTTGAAGAAATGGCTGAGGAAATTCAAAATTCCCCTGTCAGGAGGACACTCGGAGACTATGTTATGCAGCAAGGGCCAAGACATTTTTCAAGCATAGCAATATCAAACACCAAATCCTTGGAGATAAAGCCAACCTTCTTGAGTTTGATTAGTGCTCATCAATTTACTGGGATGGATCATGAAGACCCATATACTCATCTTTTAACTTTTTATGAGCTGGTTGGAACCATGGGCTTTGCGAAGGGAGACATGGAATCTGTACATCTGAGGTTGTTCCCTTTTTCATTAGCTGGCAAAGCCAAAGAATGGCTGAAATCACATCCCAATCAAAGCTTGACCAGTTGGAATGATGTAGAGGAGAAGTTTTTGAATAGATTTTTTCCACCATCCTGCTATATAAAGGCAAAGTCAGATGTTTCTAATTTCAGGCAAGGATCAGATGAACCATTTTGTGAAGCTTGGGAAAGATTCAAATCTTTGCTCAGGAGATGAACAAATCATGGATTTGAAGATATAGCTCAGCTGAATATGTTTTGCAATGGTTTGAGGCCTGATACCAAGATGTTATTGGATGCAGCAGCAGGAGGAACAATGATGTCTGTAGATGCAGAACAAGCTACAAGAATCATTGATGCATTAGCTTCTACAGATTATCAAGCTCAACATGATAGACACACTGTTCAAAAGGAGGGGGATGCTTGATCTCAACACTACAGATGCAATCTTAGCTCAAAATAAGATTTTGACTCAGTAGATTGAAGCATTGACAAAGCTGATGTCTAAATTGCCTCAACAACTACATGTTGTACATTTTTCTTCTCCAAACCAACAGTGGAGATGTGATTTTTGTGGAGGCAACCATCCAAATGGACATTGTTCATATCAGAGTAATTCACAAGAAAAGGAAGTCCATTATATGAGCAATCAAGGGAGGCCAGGAAACTTCTCCAACAATAGTAATTACCCTAATAATTTTTCACAGGATTGGAGAAGCAATCAAAATCAAAATTTTGGTTGGAAGCAGGATTCTGGTCCATCTAACAGGCATCCACCATTTCAACATCAACAACAATATCCTTCAGGGAAAGATAGAACAAACAAGTTGGAGGATACTTTGGAGAAATTCATGCAGGCTTCCTTGTCCAACCAGAAAAACATTGAAGCTTCCATTAGAAATCTTGAGACACAGGTTGGACAACTAGCTAAGCAGTTAGCAGATCAACAGGGAGGACAATTCTCTGCCAACACACAGACCAACCCCAAGGAGCATTGCAAGGCAATCACTACAAGGAGTGGTAAAGTTGTAGGTGCAGGGATTGGTGAGAAGCTAGTTGTTGAAGAGAAGGCTTATGAAAAAGAAGAGTTGAAAGAGAGTGATAGGAGTGAGAAAGGGAGTGAGAAAATGAGTGAAGAAAACAAAAGTGAGGGGGACAATAAAAAAGAAAATAAGGGTGATGGTAGAGGAGAGAAACATAGGAAGAGGGAGAAGGATGAAGCACAAATCCTTCAGATGAAGAACTTACCATATCCTACAAGAAAGATAAGGAGAGGTAGTTTGCAAGATTCATGGATATATTCAAGCGACTGCAGATAAACATACCTTTTGTTGAGGCACTAGAGCAAATGCCAAGTTATGCCAAATTTATGAAGGAGCTCCTGACTAAGAAAAGAAGATTCACAGAAGAGACAATGGAGCTAGAAGCAGGGTGCAGAGCTATAATTCAAAAATCTTTGCCTCAGAAATCCAAGGACCCTGGGAGTTTCACTATTCCAGTCACTATTGGAACACTGCCGGTGGGGAAGGCATTACTTGACTTGGGTGCTAGCATAAATTTGATGTCTTTGTCCATGGTAAAGAGAATAGGGGATCTTGAGGTTAGGCCTACAAGAATGACTTTGAGTTGGCTGACAGGTCCATGAAGTACCCCTATGGATTGGAAGAAGATGTGTTAGTTAAAGTTGACAAATTTGTGTTCCCAGTAGATTTTGTTGTCATGGATATTGAAGAGGATGTTGAAGTTCCTCTTATACTAGGAAGACCTTTTATGAAGACTGCAAGGGTCATCATTGATGTGGATGATGGCAAATTAAAGGTCAGAGTGCAAGATGATAAAGTCAACTTTAATGTTTTTGAAGCCATCCAGCACCCCAAGGAAAAACAACAATGTTTTAGAATGGAGGCTATTGATGAATTAATTTTAGCCAAAAGGAAGCAGCTGACAACATCAAGTCCTCTAGAAAAAGCTTTGACAGGTGCATGGGAGGAGATGGATGAAGAAGAAAGAGAAGAAGTGGATGAAGTCTTGAAGAGTTTAGACTCAACAAAGGAGATTTCATCAAATACAGAAAAATCTGAAGAGTTGCAACAAGGGGTTGAAGTTGAGAGTCAGAAGTTAGAATTGAAGGCGCTACCTCTCCATTTGAAGTATGTTTTTCTTGCAGAAGGAGGACAGAAACCAGTGGTGATTAGCAATGCCTTGACCATTTCTAAAGAAGAGAGGCTAATCACTGTTCTGAAGGCTAATGAAGGTGCAATAGGGTGGGCTTTATCTGATTTGAAGGGTATCAGTACCTCTTATTTTATGCACAAGATTCACATGGAACAGGATTATAAGCCGGTGACTCAACCACAAAGGAGATTGAACCCCACCATGAAAGAAGTGGTTAAGAAAGAAGTGCTGAAATTGCTTGATGCTGGAATGATCTATCCCATATCTGACAGTGCCTGGGTCAGTTCGATCTAGGTAGTTCCTAAGTAGAATGTTGTGTGTAATGAGAAGAATGAATTAATTCCCACAAGAATAGTCATCGGGTGGAGAATGTGTATTGATTACAGAAAGTTGAATCAAGCCACCAGGAAAGATCACTTTCCCTTGCCTTTCATGGATCAGATGCTGGAAAGATTAGCTGGGCAAGCTTACTATTGTTCTCTGGACGGATATTCAGGTTATAATCAGATAATTGTGGATCCAGAAGACCAAGAAAAAATAGCCTTCACTTGCCCCTTTGGTGTGTTTGCATATAGGAGAATGCCGTTTGGGTTGTGCAATGCACCAGCAACTTTTCAGCGCTGTATGTTTGCTATTTTTTAAGATTTGGTTGAGAAGTGTATAGAAGCTTTTATGGATGACTTCTCTGTGTTTGGTGCTTCATTTGAAAAATGTCTGGAAAACTTGGACACTGTACTGAAGCGGTGTGTGGATACCAACCTAGTCTTGAACTGGGAGAAATGCCATTTTATGGTAATAGAGGGTGTGGTTCTGGGACATCAAAACTCTTCTAAAGGAATTGATGTTGACAGAGCTAAAGTTGAAGTTATTGAGAAGCTCCCACCACTAGTCAATACGAAAGGTATCAGAAGTTTTTTGGGCCATGCTGGATTCTACAGGAGGTTCATCGAGGACTTCTCAAAGATAGCAAAGCCACTTAGCAACCTACTCAATAAGGACACTTCTTTTTCTTTTGATGCTGATTGTTTGCATGCTTTTAATTTGTTAAAGTAAAAATTGATTTCAGCTCCTGTTACAGTAGCTCCTGATTGGAGTCTAGGTTTTGAATTAATGTGTGATGCAAGTGACTATGCCATAGGAGCAGTTTTAGGACAAAGAAAATCTAAAATTTTTCATGCTATACATTATGCTAGCAAGGTTCTTAATGAAACACAACTTCATTATGCCACAACTGAAAAAGAATTGCTAGCCATAGTTGATGTATGTCTTTTTACTCTTTATTTTTTTATCTAAGAACACTTTCTAAGCCATTTGTTCTATTCTTAAACCATGCATTTTGCACGTTTTTATAAAAATAATGACATAATTTAAGTTTAGTAAATTTATTACAATTTACATATTTTTAACATCAAAACATACATTCATACATTCATATTGCATATATATTTTTCCTGGTTGAGATTTTTTTTTGTAGGAGAAAAAGAACTTGAAGTTATTTTGAGATGAGCCCAAGGTGCTTCGGTGGGGAAAACTTTTTCAATCTTCCAAATTAAATTCCTCGCGGCCCATTTATCATGAGACCAACAGAAGAATTTCCTTTCAAATCCGCAATCAAATCGAAGCATTAAATTTATTTTGAAGGAGCAATTATTTCTATTCTTGGCAAAGGATCTCCTAATCAGCAAAATCAAATCCAGGAAAAAAATATTTGACTTGAATTGTAATTAATTTTCAAATTTTTACTTGTAATAAGACCTTGGCTAATCTCCTATAAATAGGAGATTTAGATGCAAGGCAAGACACTTCACCAGAGCAATAGTCTTTCTTCTTCCTCTCTCTCTTTTTCTCATTATAGTTTTGTTGTTAGTTTGGGGTGAAGCTGCAGAAGTTTTAGGAGCTCTTGGTACAATTTCCTGATTTTGTTTTCTTTCATATTAATTTATTTAATTTCATTATTTCATATTTTAGTCTTCATTTTATTTAATTTTGATCAATAATTTAAATTTTATACGTTCTGCTTTCTCACATTCACATTCACATCCTCACACATATCTATTTATTCTTCAGACTCAGTAATTTTATTAGCATTTTACTTTTAATTTAAATTCAGTATTTTATAATTCCAGCCTGCATTTTAAATTCAGTATTTTACTTATTCATTTTAAATTTTAATAGTTAATTGAATATATTTTTTTCATTTAATTGTTAATTATTTATTTATTTTTATTATAATTTGAATTAACATCAATATATCATTCTAATTATTGCTCTGTCTTAAAATCTATGATTTAATTGTTAATTGTTTATTTATTTTTATTAGAATAATAATTTCATTCCAATTATTGCTTTGCCTTTAAATTTGTCTTTTAATTTATTTATTTTAATCATAAAAGCATTTATAAACGTTCTCATTATTAAATTCTTAGCATCATAATTTAATTCTACATGCATTAGTTTTTCGTATTTAAATAATTTAATTTTCATATTTGTTTTCAATTTTAGTTTCCCTTAATTATTTTATTTATAATTTTCTTTACTATGTGTTTTTAATTTTAGTTTTCATTAATTATTTATTTACAATTATTACTCTACATTGTTAATTTTATCAACTCGACAAAACCCCCTTTATTATTATTATTATTGTTTATTTTAACTTTTCTTTGGAGAATGATGTTTAACAATGGTTTCACTCCTACAATTGTGTCCTTGTGAGATTCGACACGGGTTAGCTATATTACATTTGTTAACTTGTTTTCTTTGATCAGAATTTTGTGCGACCAAAAATCTGTTTGTCAAATGGCACCGTTGTCGGGGACAAATTGTGTTGTGTTCCTTTGCTAGACTTTTTTCTTCCTTGAAAAAAAAAGTTTTAAAATTAAAAATTAAAAAAAAAACAAAAACATTTATATAAAAAAAAGAGTTAAAAAAAAATTTACAAATTAAAAAAAACATTTATTATTATTCTGTTTAGGTTTTGTCCCTAACCATTCTTGCAAAAACTTCTTGAGGGAGTTGGTAGTGTGACAATGCATGTCTAGAAAGGTTCTGGCTAGAGAAAGACTTGGTACTTAAGCGGTTCCATTTGTGACCCACCTCTTTTTCCTGGGAACCTGCCTGGTGCACTTGTTCACAGTCTACTATTATTAAATAGTGCATGACCAGATCTCAGAGGGGTGAACTACACCTGTACGATCCCGAAATTGAGAACACCTTTAGGAGACTAAGAAGATTGCGAAAAAAAAGGAGACCAAAAACTGAAGAACCCAACTTAATCTCGGGTTCTATACCAAGTCCCTTTTCTTCTACACAAGTATCTCAGATGGCTGCCAATCGAGAAAGAACATTGAAGGAGCTTGCCGCACAAGAGATAACTCAACAACCAATTTGTATTCAACTTCCTCAACTAGAGGAAGAAGCTACTGGATTTGAACTGAAGTCAAGATTAATTCACCTCCTACCCAAATTCCATGGATTTCCAGGTGAAGATCCCAACAAACATTTGAGGGAGTTCCATGTAGTACGCTCCACGATGAAGCCAATTGGTGTTGCAGAAGACTATGCCAAACTGACGGCCTTCCCATTCTCATTATGTGACAAGGCAAAGGATTGGTTATACCTTCAGCTAACACCAATCACTACTTGGGCCGACTTGAAGAGAAGATTCTTGGAGAAATTCTTTCTAGCTTCAAGAACAGCTGCAATCAGGAAGGAGATTAGTGGAATTCGACAACTGCTAGATGAGTCTTTATATGAATACTGGGAGAGGTTTACCAGACTGTGTGCCACTTGCCCAAATCATCAGATCAATGAACAATTATTGATACAGTACTTCTATTAAGGATTAATGCCTATGGAAAGAAATATGATTGATGCAGCAAGTGGAGGTGCGTTAATGGATAAAACACCTGCAACTGCTCGGGTACTAATTTCAAATATGGCAGAGAATTCTCAATAGTTCAACAGTGCTCAAATGTCTGTCAGACAAGTCCATGCAATAAAACCAAGCGCGACAACAGAGGTCGACAATCAGAGACTGGAGAATAAATTGTCTGAGCTAACATCTTTGGTACGACAATTGGCTATGAACCAACACACATCTCAACTGCAACATCATTTATGCGAGATATGCACTTCTGTAGATCATCCCTCTGATGCTTGTCCTCAACTTCAAGAGACGTCAAACTCTCCAATAAAGACAGTGGCTAGCATGTATCCTGGACAACAGCAGTTCGGGTCATCAAATTCATTCAAGCCATATCAGCAGTATGATCCATACTCGGCTACATATAACCCTGGTTGGCGAGAACATCCAAACCTGAGATATGGTCCATCACAAAATTCACCACAAAGACCTTCATATCAACAGAATAACCAGGCCTTTCAACAACATTACCAACAACATTACCAACAACCACAACAACAGTACCAGCAGCCACCACAAAATATCAGCCCCCTCCAATGAGACAACAGGCAAGTCAGAATCATGCACCTATACAGCCCAATCATCAACTGACACATGGAAATAATTAAACAGCCTTGGCAGATTTGATGAAGTAATTAACACAACAAATGGCAGCACAGAATGCGACTATCAATAACTTGCAAACCCAGATTGGACAATTGTCTACCAAGATGAATACCATACGACAACAAGGGTCCAACACACTTCCTTCACAACCAGTGATCAATCCAAAAGAGAATGCGAGTGTCAATACTTTAAGAAGTGGAAAAGTAGTACAAGCTGAACAAAAGACCCCAGAAGCCACTAATACTCCTTCACCGGTAGATCAACCAAGCTCACCAACTTCACGACAGTTGGAAGAATTTCCACTAACAACTCGACAAACTCCACCTCCATTTCCTTCTAAAGCTTCTTCATCTTCAAAGAAACAAGAAGTAGATCAAGAGTTACTCAACACATTCAAGAAGGTGGAAATCAATATGCCATTATTGGACGCCATCAAACAAATACCCAGGTATGCCAAGTTTTTGAAGGAGTTGTGCAGTTACAAGAGAGGTCTGAAGAAAAAGAAAACACAGGTCGTATCCTCTCTTTCTCAAGGAAGCATTCCCCAGAAGTGTGATGATCCAGGCACTTTCACTATTCCATGTACTATTGGTAAACTCACAATTGCAGATGCCCTGTTGGACTTAGGAGCATCCATCAATGTTATGTTGTCGACCCTCTACAAGACCTTGCAGTTAGGAGAGTTGAAGCCAACTAATGTGATCATCCAATTGGCAAATAGGAATACAGTTCGACCATTGGGAATATTGGAGGATGTACTTGTTAAGGTGAACCAACTGATTTTTCCAGCTAACTTCTACATTATGGACATGCAGGATGAAGGATCCTCGTACAAGTCAACATTGATACTTGGAAGACCGTTCTTGATGATGGCAAAGACCAAAATTGATGTGCACACAGGAACTTTGACCATGGAATTTGGGGAGGAGATTGTGATGTTTAATATCTTTAAGGCTACGAAGTATCCTACCGAGACTCACTCACTACTCGGTGATGAAGAAATATTCTCAATAGAGATGCACGATTGTGACCAAGCATATGAGAACTCCATGATCTACAAAAAGAAGGTCAAGAAATTTCATGACAGCAAGATTTTGAAGAAGGAGTTCAAGATTGGCCAGAAGATGCTGTTGTTTAACTCTCGATTGAAGCTGATATTGGGAAAGCTGAAGTCTAAGTGGGATGGATCGTTCATCGTCACTAATGTCTTCCCTCATGGAGCTATAAAAGTTCAAGACATGAAGGATGGTAGGACATTCAAGGTGAACGACCATCAATTGAAGATTTTCCATGAGAATCAAATCCTCCCACTAGTTGAGCCGAGTTGCTATTTGACGACCTCGACACCTATATCATTTGAGGAGATAGACCCAGGATCTAAGCTGCTTTAGCTCGCTGAAGATTTGCATTTGCATTTTCATAACATAAATTTTCCACATTGAGGACAATGTTGACTTCAAAGTGGGGAGTATTTACATTTCATGCATAATGTTTTATTTCATATTTTGTTTTAACTGCTGCTTGATGTTTTAGATTGACTGAAATATGTTCTGGAAAAAGGAAAACCAACTTGATCAGGAGGAAGAATTCAAAGTTTGAAAGGTTTAGCTCACTTATGAAGTCATGGTCGAGTTACAGGAACATTGGTTTGTGGTCAATTTCAGGTGGAACAAAGCACCCCAAGTGAGTTTTGAGCCTTATTTATTCTTGTGTGAAGCACTCATGACATTGGAACATTCCAGAAATTGATTGATTTCTCTTTGACACTAATGGAGCACATACAACAATAGAAATGATTTAGGCCTTCTTGTTCTTAGCCACTTAGCCAAATAGCTAACCCTTAACTAAATATATCCTTTGAACCCACCTTTGAGCCTTAGCCTTTTCTTGGATTTATACCCGAGAACTATAGCCTCCTAACTTAGACACCATCCACACCTAGACCTAAAGGGAAGTATGGACCTTGGAATCATTGAAGAAAATCATTAAAAATCCAGTTCTACAAGAAATCAAGAATGTTAGAAAAGTGAAGTGCAAAAAAAAAAATGAAAAAAAAGTCGAGCACTGCAAAGCAATAAATGAATAAGCTCGAAAGGCACTCCAATGCAAAAGTAAGAGAAGTAGTGGTAAAACATGGAACTGGAACAGAGTTTCAAGGTACATTGATCTACGTTCTTTATTCTACCTAAGGTCTTAGCCTATTTTCCTAACTTACCCATAACCCTAAGCCCCATTACAAGCCAAATAAAATTCCTATTGATCTGTTGGGGTATGTGTTCTAATGGTGGGAAATTAGAAGTTCTTTCAAGCCTATGGTAAAGGATAATGTCATGACGTGATTATGAGTGGAATTTTCAGCCTAAACACTTGAGAGATTAGAGTAAACACTTGACCATGTGAGGATGTCCTCTTGAGTTGATTCATTGAACCATTAAAGAGTACTTGGCCATGGAAATACTTTGTGAGTTATGATCTTAATCATTTTTTATTCTTTTACTTCTCATTAATGAAGTTTTTCTTGAACATTACAATTTTTAGGATCTCACTAACATTTGCAGCAGTATTCATCTTTGCATTATATATTTTTCATGCATGCACACTTTTATTTTATTTTCTTTTATCTTTTGCTTGGAAGTGCAAAAGAGAAAAAGTGGGGAGTATTTGATGTATGTCTTTTACTCTTTATTTTTTTATCTAAGAACACTTTCTAAGCCATTTGTTCTATTCTTAAACCATGCATTTTGCACATTTTTATAAAATTAATGACATAATTTAAGTTTAGTAAATTTATTACAATTTACATACTTTTAACATCAAAACATACATTCATACATTCATGTTGCATATATATTTTTCCTGGTTGAGATTTTTTTTGTAGGAGAAAAAGAACTTGAAGTTATTTTGAGATGAGCCCAAGGTGCTTCGGTGGGGAAAACTTTTTCAATCTTCCAAATTAAATTCCTCGCGGCCCATTTATCATGAGACCAACAGAAGAATTTCCTTTCAAATCCGCAATCAAATCGAAGCATTAAATTTATTTTGAAGGAGCAATTATTTCTATTCTTGGCAAAGGATCTCCTAATCAGCAAAATCAAATCCGGGGAAAAAAATATTTGACTTGAATTGTAATTAATTTTCAAATTTTTACTTGTAATAAGACCTTGGCTAATCTCCTATAAATAGGAGATTTAGATGCAAGGCAAGACACTTCACCAGAGCCATAGTCTTTCTTCTTCCTCTCTCTCTTTTTCTCATTATAGTTTTGTTGTTAGTTTGGGGTGAAGCTGCAGAAGTTTTAGGAGCTCTTGCTACAATTTCCTGGTTTTGTTTTCTTTCATATTAATTTATTTAATTTCATTATTTCATATTTTAGTCTTCATTTTATTTAATTTTGATCAATAATTTAAATTTTATACGTTCTACTTTCTCACATTCACATTCACATCGTCACACATATCTATTTATTCTTCAGACTCTCCAGTAATTTTATTAGCATTTTACTTTTAATTTAAATTCAGTATTTTATATTTCCAGCCTACATTTTAAATTCAGTATTTTACTTATTCATTTCAAATTTTAATAGTTAATTGAATATATTTTTTTCATTTAATTGTTAATTATTTATTTATTTTTATTATAATTTGAATTAACATCAATATATCATTCTAATTATTGCCCTGTCTTAAAATCTATGATTTAAGTGTTAATTGTTTATTTATTTTTATTAGCATAATAATTTCATTCCAATTATTGCTTTGCCTTTAAATTTGTCTTTTAATTTATTTATTTTAATCATAAAAGCATTTATAAACGTTGTCATTATTAAATTCTTGGCATCGTAATTTAATTCTACATGCATTAGTTTTTCGTATTTAAATAATTTAATTTTCATATTTGTTTTTAATTTTAGTTTCCCTTAATTATTTTATTTATAATTTTCTTTACTATGTGTTTTTAATTTTAGTTTTCATTAATTATTTATTTACAATTATTACTCTACATTGTTAATTTTATCAACTCGACAAAACCCCCTTTATTATTATTATTATTGTTTATTTTAACTTTTCTTTGGAGAATGATGTTTAAAAATGGTTACACTCCTACAATTGTGTCCTTGTGAGATTCGACACGGGTTAGCTATATTACATTAGTTAACTTGTTTTCTTTGATCAGAATTTTGTGCGACCAAAAATCTGTTTGTCAATAGTGTATGCACTGGAAAAGTTTAGAGCATATTTGATTGGCTCTCCTGTGACTGTTTATACTGATCATGCTGTCATTAAATACTTGCTAACTAAATCAAATTCTAAACCTAGACTGATTAGATGGATTTTATTGTTACAGGAATTTTATTTAATGATTAAGGATAAGAAAGGCTGTGAAAATCTAGTAGCTGATCATTTGTCAAGATTGGTCAATGATGAGGAGACCAGTAAAGAAGCAGAATTGCAAGAGGAATTTCCTGATGAAAAGCTATTGATGATTAGAGAAAGGCCATGGTTTGCTGACATTGCCAATTTCAAAGCTGCTGGGGTCATTCCAGGTGATTTCAAGTGTCAGCAAAAGAAAAAGTTCCTTAGAAAGGCACAACAGTATGTGTGGGATGATCCTCATTTGTTCAAAATAGGAGCTGATCAATTGTTGAGAAGGTGTGTGTCTACTGAGGAGTCAAAAAGCATTTTGTGGCATTGCCATAGTTCTCCTTATGGTGGTCATTTCAATGGAGAGAGGACTGCAACAAAAGTTCTCTAATCTGGTTTTTACTAGCCCACTCTCTTCAAAGATGCACATGAATATGTCAAGCAGTGCAACAAATGCCAAAGAACAGGGGGAATATCAAGAAGACATGAAATGCCCCTGAACACCATTCTAGAGGTTGAGGTGTTTGAGTGTTGGGGGATGGATTTCGTGGGACCACTGCCATCGTCACTTTCCAATGAGTACATCTTAGTCGCAGTGGACTATGTTTCAAAATGTGTTGAAGCCATTGCAGCTCAGAAAGCAGATGCCAAAACTATTATCAGATTTCTTAAAAAGAACATTTTCTGTAGATTTGGCACACCCAGGGTTTTAATCAGTGATGGAGGTTCTCACTTTTGTAATGCTCAACTGCAGAAATGTTTAGAGCATTATGAAGTGAAGCACAAAATTGCATTACAGACCAATGGTCAAGCAGAGGTGTTAAACAGGGAACTGAAGCGCATTCTTGAAAAGACTGTGGCATCTTCAAGGAAAGATTGGTCCCTCAAATTGGATTATGCACTCTGGGCTTATAGGACTGCATTCAAGGCTCCAACAGGCTTATCCCCTTTTCAGCTAGTTTATGGAAAAGCATGCAACCTACCGGTGGAATTGGAACACAAGGCATACTGGGCCTTGAAGAGGTTGAACTTTGATCCTCAAGCTGTAGGAGAAAAGAGGAAAATACAGCTGCAAGAACTGGAAGAAATGAGACTCAATGCATATGAGTCTTCTAAACTCTACAAGGAGAAGATGAAGGCTTATCATGACAAGAAAATTCTCAAGAGAAATTTTTTCCCTGGCCAGTCAGTCTTGTTGTTTAATTCCAGGTTGAGGTTATTCCTTGGAAACTCAAATCTAAATGGTCAGGCCCATTTCTTGTCAAGACTGTTAAACCCTATGGAGCTGTGGAGCTTGAAGATCCTGAATCAAAAGGAGATGGGTTGTAAACGGGCAGAGGTTGAAGCCATATTTGGGTGGTAAAGTTGAAAGACTTGCCACCATTATTCAGCTGCAAGAGAGTTAAAGATAAAGGTGTCAAGCTATATGACGTTAAACGAGCGCTTCCTGGGAGGCAACCCAGTGTTTCTATCACCTTACATTTAGTTCAGTTGTTAGCATAGTTGTGAATAAATTGAAGTTTTGAGATAAGTTAACAATTTTAGCATTCACTTTCTTGATAGATACTACATACTTACTTGTGCATATTAAGACTAAATTTTTTTCTTATATGCTATTTAGAAGTTTGATTGAACATAGGCTAAGTTGTTAAGCTTTTAATTGTGTTGGTTTTGAAAGAGTTGTGTGAGTAAGTTTTGAAAACCCATTTTGTTTTGGAAGGAATGGTTATGGGAATAAGAGAGAATATGGTTTGAGGTGTTGAATGTATTAAAATGGTTAGAAGTGGCATGATCTTAGCACATGAGTTTGTTTGAGAACTTAGTGAGTTAAGCTAGTGCTTTGGGCAATTACACTGATGCACTTCTTGCCCAAGCCACCCAAGCCTCGCCCAGGCGAGTTATGCAGAAGAATTTTTTTTTTGGAAACTGATATGATCGCCTAGGCGATGGCTACCTCGCCTGAGCGAGATTCCTTGGGAGTAAATTGTTGCTCTGTGGAAGTGGCTCGCCTAGGGATGGCTACCTCGCCTGAGCGAGAATCCCTGGAGGTTTTGGGTGCTCTTTGGTTTTGGCTCGCCTAGGTGAGTAAGGGTCTCGCCTGGGCGAGATGTTTAAGTGAGGCCTGCCACATTAGCCTCGCCTGGGCGAGGAGTGGGTCGCCTGGGCGACTGTTTGAAAATTTGAAATTTAAAAGGGGGTTTCGAGACCCATTTCAGTTTTTCACTCTCTCATCCACCATTTTCTCTCCGATTCGAGTGCCCATTGCCTTTGCCTCTGCTCACGCACTCTTATTCTCTGTTTTGCTTGCATTATCTCATTTCGTGCTCTTGTTCTTGTCTTCACAAAGGTAAGTGAACTCATGCTCCTGTTTTAGTGGCTTTGCATTGGTGCGATGAGAGTGGATTCAATGTTATGCTTGTTCTACTCATGTTTCTTGCTTGTTCTGTATAATTTAATGTTGATTTGGTGCACGTACGTCTTTCTCGCTTATACATTGAAAATTTGTGCTCATAGGCTTGGTTTTATGAAAAAACCCTAGGTTCCCATGTCAAATTAACCTAGCCCACCCCTAATTGCGTGCATAAATCTAAAATTTTCATAGGCAATGGTGTAATTATTTTTATGCTCATTCTGTTATTGAAAGTGAAATTAATGGTTGATTTATGTTATTATTGCAGCATGGGACGCAGAAAAACTACAGCAGGGATAAAGCCCAATCTGTGCAACAAAGGAAAACGCACCAGACTAGCATCAACATCCCCTGATCCTCCTCCTAGGAATATTTTCAGAGATAGGAGGAGGAAAGAGTGCTATGAAGAAATTAAGCATTGGTCATTCATCTTCGAGAGGAAGGTGAACCTCTCTCCAGGGCAGTGCGACCACTTCATGACAGGTTTGATGAGAAGGAATTGGCGGACCCTAGCCAATCCATTGCCCAAATATGACCCAGAAATAGTATTGGAGTTTTATGCAAATGCTTGGCCATTGGAGAATGGGGCAAGTGATCAAAGGTCTCGGGTGAGAGGCAAGTGGGTTGCCTATAATAGAGAGGCAATTAATGATTTCTTAGGCAATCCCATGTAGCTAGGGGAGGATGAGCTGTGCGAGTACCAAAGGATGAGGAGTGCCTGCAACAACTTCAATGAGGCACAAGTGGCTTAGACACTTTGCCTCCCTAACCAGTCATACCAGCTGGGGCAGTGTGGAAATCCCCGAGGATTAGGAGAAAAGATATGAAGACCGTCACCCAAGTGTGGATGACATTCCTATTGGCAAACATTGTCCCCATAGGACATGTTTCTGATCTCAATGTGCCTAGATGCCACCTCCTTTATTGCTTGATGAATGAGGACATTTCTGTGGACGTAGCAAAAATCCTCTCCGAAGAGATCCACAAGTTTGTCAGATTGGAAGCCAACAGGAGTAACGAAAAGGTGGAAGGTTCTTTTGGGTTTCCAGCTCTTATCACTGCCCTATGTGCAGCTCAAGGGGTGGAGGTCAACCCTACTATGAGGATCAGGCCCAGCATAGACAAAAGATTTATTGACCAGAATTGCACAAATCCTGATGAAGGCCAACCCATGGAGCAGCCTCAGCAGCATTACTCCTCACCTCCAGCACAGGAAGCACATCCAGAACAGAAGCCGCATGAGCTACAACAAGGGTCAAATCAGTGGATGATGCAGGAGATGACACGTCTCCAGGAAGGTATGGAGCACACTCACCTGCAAAACATAGCTCTCTATAAAGGTATGTTGTATATGCACCAAGGGCTCTATCACCGAGTACCAGAAGGAGAGCACAACCCTTGGATGAGCCCAGAACAGTTCCTCCCTTATGTATCATGGCCTGGGGACAGGTACTTTCCTGCAGGGGGAGTGGGTCTGGGCAGCAGTATGGAGCAGGTGGAGCATATGGACCAACTAGTCCATATGGTGGTGAGTATGCTGCAGGTTCTCAGTTTAGAGAGGAAAATGTTGGGGATGGTGCAGGAGCCTCAAGGACAGCCACAGAGGAGCAAGCTGACGAAGATTTTGAGACAGATTGAGTCAGAGCATCAAGAGGAGATTGAGATTTTGACTCCTCATTTTGGGAAGATGATGCAAACTTATGATTCTTGATGTTTTCATGAGAAACTTGATTTAATTTCTGTTATTTTATTTCTTGCGATTTTTGTTCATTTTCATGTTTTATTGTTTTCAGTTGGAACTTATCTATGCCTGATGTATTTAAGTGTCTTGTTGATTTTTGGTATTGTTAATTGTGTGATCGTTGTGGTTGTTTTTTTTTTGGGAAGTTAGCACACCGTTTTCAAAAATTTGTTCTTTGACACTTAAATCTTTTGCTTGAAGGCCATTGGAAAAGTTTGTGGGAGTAGTTCAAGAGAATGAAAATGGAGGCTTGATTTAATTGGAATAGCTCAGTAGATGGAAATTTAGGTGAAACATGCAGGATTGTGTTTGAATCCTTAATCCAGTTGGATTTAGGATAAGGGTGCTTGATTTGAACAAATTAAATGGTTGTAACAATGATTGACAAAATAGAGGACTTAAGACAATAGCCATGTGAGTGAGTGAATCCTGATACAGTTGAGAGTTTTCACTGTTGAATGTGCAGTTGTTGTTTCTTGATTTTCTGGTCTTTTTACATCAAATAAGGAATCATGGAAGTGATTAAGGCATTTTGTGTGAATATCTTGTTAAGCCCAGTGCCAAACAGCTAACCTGTATATATTTTGACATTTTTTTTTGGTAACCCAGTTGAGCTGATCATTTTATTGTACCCCAACTCTGAATGCATATTATTTTCCTACGTTGAGTCATGCTTAGGGAAAGGGAGCATAGGTACATATTACAGCTTTAAACTGGAAGGTGCTAGACAGGTTGTAAATTGAATGAATGAATCAAGTAGTCCACTCCTTTTCTCATTTCTATAAAAAAAGTAAAGAAAAGAACAAAAAAGAAAGGGAAGAGGAAGAAAAAGGGGGATTACAATTACAGAAAATTGTAGGGTCCAACAATGGGGTAGATAGAGATTACAAATGAAGCTTTGAGTCAAGTGTAGATATGCTCTCTTTCTTTTAAGCATGCATTTGAAATCCTGAAAAACCAATTCTTTTTTTGGAACCCAACCCCATTACAACCTTTGAAAAGACCTTATGATCCATGTTGACTTTGTGTTTGTGATGTGACTAGAAATTAAAAGCAACATTGATTTGCTCAAACTTAGTGGATGTAGAGAGAAACACTCACCTGTGAGGTTTTATAGAGAATTTCTTGTTACATGTTAGTTTTGTTGCAGCTGTTTATTTGGGAGTTAATTGCACCTGAACCTTATCTTAATTGGGTGTTGGAAACATATTTAGTTCTGTTGTGATCCTTGATCCTTGTATGAAAGTTGTTTCGATTGAATCTTGCGAATGAACTGTTCATATTTGATTATCTCTTTGAACAAACTTTGTTTTTCAGTAAGTTACTTTGCTTGAGGGCAAGCAAGATTCTAGGTTGGGGGGAGTTGATAAGTGTCATTAGTTAACCAATTCATATTCCCTTTTTGGTCACTTAAAGGTCTTAAATGCAAATTTTGAATTGATAATGACCCCAATTGTTAGAATTATTTAACTTAAGCTCTTAATGGTGAATCATGCTCTAAAATATCATTTAATCCCAATTTTTGTTGAATTATAGGTGATCAACGAAGAAAGGAAAGAAGAAAACATTTATGAAGACTCCAAGAGAAGAATTCAAGCCTACATTCAAGTATTGATCGCCTAAGCTAAATCATCTCGCCTAAGTGAGGGAGGGAAGTGAGGCACTGGAGTAATTTCGCTTAAGCGAGACATCTTTCGCTTAAGCAAGATTCAGAAACTTGATGGTAGCCATTGGACCAGTCTCGCCGAAGCGAGACTTCTGTCGCTTGAGCGAGACCACTTGTTTCGCCTGGGCGAGATTTGCTAGCTTGAGCAAAAAGTCACTAACCTAATTGCGCTTTAGGTTATATAATCCAGGAAGGGCATTGCGACGAGGCAGTCAGCGAGAGAAGCAACTAGAGCAGTCAGGAGGCTTGGGAAGAATTTCTGAGGCATTGAAGGTTATTGGGAGAAGACAAGGGCACTTCATTGGAGGAGTCTGAATCATTCTTTCTCTTTTTCTTTCATTGGTAATGGCTACCATGAGTAGCTAAACTCTTCCTTTGGGATTAGATGTAATCTGCAGAACTCGAATATGTTTCAGTGAGATATACATATGTGATGTTCCTTTCTATACAATATTGGTGTTTCATCCTGTTTTTATCGTTTTGCGTGATTCTATTTGATTACTAGTTTTGCATTCTAGGTTTCTGGATTTGACCGGGAGGTATTTTTGGAAACCGGATTTAGATGAAATTACTTGTCATATTGTGATTCTAGGAATAGATTACATTATCTCAATAGCTCAAAACACTTGAATTTAATGCGGGATGATTTATGGGTAATTAAGGAATTGATGCACATAAATTTATCTTTTGGATTATATTTTTGAGGAATCAAGATATATGATTTTGGAGTGTGACTTCAATATTGTGAAATTGAATATTGCATATTTATATTTAGTTGGAACATTGAAGAGGGAAATGGAGAACATTCAATCCCAATATTTACACATTTATACCACTTAGATTTAATTCTTGTTTTTATTTAAAATTACACAAACACAACACAAATATCCTATTTACAATGAAATATATTGATTGCTTTGTAAATATGCTTAATGAGTGAAATTATTACATTTTGAGTTAACAATTCCTCGTGGGAATGATACTTTTACTATATTCTATTATACTATAGTTGACATTTGGTACGCTTGCCAATAAGTTTAACAGAGGGTTGAGTGAGGGATGGGTGTTGGCAGCTAAGTCTACAGTGCCATAACATCTACCTCTACTCTTCCCTCCAGCAACATCTTTCCAGCATTGAACCTTTGTTGCTCGATCTATTTCTTGAGGTTGGAAGTTGATCTTTCAGAACTTTGAGTTTGCATGGTCTTCAACCGCTCATTATAGTTTTCCTAGTCAATTATCAATAGTTGAAAATATTATCAATTTGAATTATAAATATAAATTAAATAAAAAACTTTAAATGAATAACTTACATAGGTCTCTCGGGTATGACCATCTACCTGAGTACCGTCTTGTTTTATATGAGTGGCAATGAATAACTCATCTGGTTGAACAGGTCGACCATATTTACGTTCTTGATAAAAGTTGTTTAGTTACAAACATTGTATCTTCCATTTCTAATTTTAGTAAAATGTAACAAAATATACAAAAGTCATGAATAATACTTACTAAGCCCAATGCAATGTTGAGGTGTGATTTGCGGCCAGTAGAGTGCAATGCCTCACCTCGAGAGGAAGACCGATTGACTTTGTTTCGGGATGATACTTCTTTAAACTTTTCACTATCCCAGTATTTATGAAGATCATTCCATGCTTGTTCACCAATCCAAGCAGGTCTACCCTCCCTTGCCCTAGCTTTAGTCAGCATATCACTAAGGCATTTTCTGACCTTTGAGTCATAAATTCTTCTAATTTGGCACTCATCATGAAGGGCCCAAGTAACTCTACCTCTGTAAAAAGAAAGAACAATTAATAGTTAAATGCACCTTAAATTCATTCCATCATTCATATTTATAGTTAAATGTACCTTAAATTCATTCCACCATTTAAGTTGATCTTCTGAGGTCATAGCCCCATAGTGATGGTAGGGACCCTTGAATTGGGACCTAATTACATGCCCAATCGCATCAGTAGCATAACGTACATGTGCCAAACTGCAAAACATTCAAAATAAAGGTTAAACATTAAGTTTTGTACATAATAAAAGCAACTTTGAATAAGTATATGGAACTTACCCTTTACCCATTGGTCGTATGATGATCTGCCCATTAGCATCACGACACACCTCCTCATCAGGGACATCATGGTCCGATGTAAAAGGAGTGGCCTCTTGTACCAGTGGTGAGATGGGATGGACTGCATCATCAGGGGTGGTCTGGACTGGTGGATCTGGGCTGCACTGCACTGGCAAAGACATGGACTGTGCTGGGGGAGCTGGCATGTACTGCACTGAGGAAGATGGAACTGGCAGAAATCTAAAACGATTCTGACTAGATGGGGTGGAGGAAAATGAGGTCCTGAAGGAAGATGGTGTACTGGAAGAAGGGGTGGAGGAAGGAGAGTTGTGGGATTGTCCGCCTATATGATAAGGGATATGGCCCAACTCTATCGCAAGACAACCATGCTGTCTTGTGGAAATTCCACGCCTTGCATTGTTACGTCTGATGATGGAACCATCACTACCTCTAATCCCCACCATTTGTCCTACAAAATAGTAGATATGGACAATTAAGTTTGAATATTGTCATATTGAATGCAACATGATATAAAAAATTATTATACATTATTCGTCATTGTTATGAAAGTCCCAATCGTCTCTGTTAGTCTCATCACTTTGTTCGCTGTCTTCATTTGATTCATGCACTTCATCATCATGAAGAGGAATTTGTTCTACAACATAATGATAAATTACTTGAACAATTGAGGCGTCAGCTAAGCCTGGTACTTGTTCAATTGTTGTAATTGGTAAGACATTATGTGTTTCATCATCTTGATATGCATATTCATCTTGGATATTGTGAACTTCAATATGACCTCGGGGTTTTGTTATGATCAACATGCACAACCACGTAATTTCTTACATATATTTGGATATGGGACATAATAAACTTGTCTTGCCTTCTGTGGAAGGATAAATGGATCATAGGGAATGTATCTTGTAGTCATCTTGATTTCTATGATGTTATATTCTGCATGAACTCTTGTACCAGTATTAATTGTTGGATCGAACCATTGACAATAGAAAAGGGGAATCTTCTTAGTCGTTCCGAGATATTCCAATTCATAAATATGTTCGATCATGCCAAAAAAGTCATCTTCTCCTCCTTCGGCCACACCTTTTACATGCACCCCAAAATTTGTGGTTTTCTTACCATCACTCCATCTCTTTGTATGAAACTTATACCCATTGACAAATTACATGCTCCATGAGGTCACATGTGAATTAGGTCCCCAGGCTAATGCCTTCATGTTTGGGTCGATCACCCCATTGCTCTCATCATGAACCTATGTATTAGTCATATGCATAAATTAGTTGTAAATTGATTATATTAATGAAATTGAACTAGGTAGAATGACATAACACTTACATAGTTCTTAAACTATTCCAGAAAAGTGTTGTGTATACTACTAGAAGATTCTTTGTCGTTGATGAAATGAAGTTGTAGAAACAAACTTCAAATAGGAACATAAAGTCACTCACACAAGTATGATTATGAAATGATGGATACAAATTAGGAGGTACTTAACTTACTCAAGTATCGGTTTAACCTCATTGCAATTTGTTAACACTCCATTTCGTTCGGAAAATGATAAAGATAGGAAATTAATGACATAAACTTAACTTAAAAAAAATTATATATATATATATATAAAGAAAAATTAAAAATATTAAATAAAAATAAAGAAGAGTAAACAAATAACAATATGCTTTTTATAATAAAAATATTTTTATATATATATATAGCAAAATAATATGATAATTTAAAATATAAAAGGAGAGAGTTTGTAATTTAAGTATATCATAATTTTTTTTTAGTTTTTTATTATTTATTTTATTTTTCTGTTTTTTTCTTTTTCTCCTCCTTTTTAGGTGATTTTTACTCTCCCACAACTCTCACTCTCTCACAACCTCCACTTTTTCTGGAAGCCTACTCTCCTTATATTTCTCCACTACCTATATCCCACTAACCTTCAAATCTTCAGTTTTTATTTATTTTATTTTATTTCTCTCTCTTCACCCAACTCATATAAATAGGGGTACAATAGAAAGGGGAATTTTTTTTTTTTTTGAGAAAGAAGGAGAAAAACCTAGAGTAGAGAGGTGGGATTTTTTTGGGAAATAAGGAGAAAAATCTAGAATTGAGAGACGGAGATAAGAGTTTTCTTAAAGGAGAGAACTTGAAAGAAAGAGAGAACACAATTTTTTTTCTTCCTTCTAAGGAGAACGTAAGACTCATAAAGAAAGGAGATAGGAGAATATTGAAACACTAAGAGAAGCCTTGTTGAAGATTTGTCAAGAAAGGAAGTCCTTATAGGTATTTTTCTCATTTCTTATATTTAACATATTATATATACATAAATCCAAATGTTATTACGGGTGCAAACGAGTACTTGTTTTTGCAATAATTATATTTCCATTAATGAGTAGATTGCATTAAATAAGAGTTATCTTCCTAGCTTTTAGTATATTAATTGTTGGTTTGGATTCAAAATTCTTGTTGGTTAGTACAATATAGGATGATAAGTCTAATTCTTTCCTTCCTAATTTTGCATTTATTACTTAAGGATTCTTCAGTTGATGAAAAATATATAGTGTATTGAGTTTTTTTTATCTTATTAAATATTATGTGATAATAAATTATAAAAATTCTGTATTAATATTTAATTAACTTTTGATACTAACTTTGATATAGAGGTGTATTTTACTTCATCTTGATATATGAAATTATTAATTAAATATATTATCATGTGTACTTTTTTTTAATCTAATTGTGTACCTTATAATATATACTTATATATATATATATGTATATATAACTATACATATCATCTTATATCTAGTGTCTATTAATTAAAGATGTATTTATACTTTAACATGATAAAAATAGAGTTTTTCTTTATTAATTATTTTTTTATTATTATTTCTACACTATTCATAAATTAAAGTAAATCATTTAGATATATGTATGATCATAGCATCATCTTATATCATGTATTTTTTATATATAAATAAACTTCAAAAATAATTATTTAAAATTTAGAAATAATTTAAATATAATCAATTAAAGCAAATTATTTAGATATATATATATATATATGATCATACACATCATCTTATATCTCGTAGTTTTTTATATAAATAAACTTTAAAAAATAATTATTTAAAATTTAGAAATAATTTAAATATAATAAATTAAAATAAATCATTTAAAATATATGTATGACCATATACGTCCTCTTATATGTAATAGTTAATGCTATTTCAAAAATATATACTTAAATAAATTTTAGATATCGGTATGACCACCCGTGACATCTTATATTCTACTATTAAAAAAATCACTTTTATAAATAAATTAAATATCTTAAGATATATGCACTACAAAAAATTGTATTTAACTGGGGTTATGATTAGTATTTCCGGCGGTTTTAACCTCCACTAAGTGCGTTACCTGCGGTTTCACTTTTCTCGGGAAAAACCAGCGTCGCTAACGGATTATCAGCGGTTTGAGGCAACCCCTGGAATACCAAAACTTAGAAGCGTTTTCGAAAATCGTAGTCACTTTCTAGAGGTTCTACTCCCCTGCTATTCTCTACGGTTTATTTCTCGGCAGTTTGGAAATCCCTTGTATTTCTCGGTAGTTTGGTAACCCCAATTATTTGTCAGCGGTTTCAAACCCCCATTATTTCTCAGCGGTTTCAAACCCCCATTAATTTTCGACGATTTTGGCCCATTATGTTTCAGATTAACTCGCCACAATTTATAACTCCCATAATGGTAAAATTTTAAATTTTTAGTAGTTTCCCCTTGGTTTTGAAATCCTTATCTATTTCATTATTTGAGTATTTTTTATGTATTGCACATATATTAAAATAAATGAAAACAAACTATAAAAAGAAAAAAAATTGTCATTCATTAAAGGAAAAAGGTCTACAATTTACTAATAAAAGTAATATAAACCACAAGTTTACAAAATTTAAAGTTTAGTAACATTTCAATGTCTTAAAATTAGACAAAACACAAACTTAAATAATAGTCTTCAATCATAGTTGTTGATACTGATAATTTGTTTCATCATTAGGAACACTCCCTTGATCAGATACCTAAAATATAAAATAACAACAATAATTAGTAATAGTGAAATTATAAATATATATGTATATATTAATTTATTCAAATTTTAAATATTACCGGTGATGCATGAAAGTTAGAAAAGTGATGAGGCAATTCACCATGATAGTTTTGTACGAAGAATGTCATCATTGCCTTCATTTCATTGACTTGCGATGTCAATGTAGAAACCTATATACGAAAACAAAATTAATTAAAATAGTCATACCCAACTACGGCTTATATAAAGGAATTGAGTTTAGAGTATAAGAGTATCCAAAAAGTAGCACCTATACCTACACACTAGCACTTTTTGTGAAATGAATCAATGCATTAGAAACGTTTGATTTAATTTGTACTATGTACATAACATTCAAATATGCCAGTGTAATCCTAATAAAAAAAAAACCCACAAAACCAAACGTAGCAGCAACTTAATTAAAAATCTTGAACAAACAAATAAAATTGGTCAATGCATGGTGAACCAATCATTCACTACATTAAAACAAAAAATTAATTTATCTACCTGATTTTGTAACTGTGTGTAAGAAGGTAAAGTTGAAGATGGCGTACTTTACGAATGAGCATTGAGTCCAAACACTTTAGATGGGCAAGGACCCAAACCTAAACCCCGAACACGTCCACAATGTTCTTGGCTTCCTAAAGCATAAGCTAAGGAATCAGTACTTGATATTTCTTTTGAAACGGATGATGATGAACTTTATTCATATGCTTGAATTTTTTCCTAAAAAGAACACAAAAAAAACTAAGATAACATGAAATGTGATTGACAATTATTGTTGGACTTGAAGACTTGGATTCAAGTGGATTTGATGTCTCCAACCACCTTTAATGATGAAGATGTTGGTGCTTGAAGAATGAAGAATTTGTCTTAGGATTAGAGAGTCTTAGGTTGTGTGGTAAGATGCATTTCAATCTATCTTGGTCTTAGTCTTGGAGTTTAAAATGTTTTGAAATGTTTTAAAAAGGTTTTAAAATGATTTCAAAGGTTTAACTGTTTTTAACTGGTTAAAAATCTGATTTCACCTAGTTAAACTGTTCTTCATTTTTCAAAGCTTTGTATTTGGAAAATTTCAGCTGACTGTTTTCGAAATTTAAACCAGTTAAAATCCTGGTAGCTTTGTTTCAGGAATTCCAGTTTTCTGGAATAGCTAGTTAAAACGAGATTTCAACTGACTGATTTCAAGTTCCAGTAAAAAAGGTGCTCACTGGAAAATGGGTTTTAATGAAAACAACCGGCTAAAACGCGATTTCAACCGACTATTCTCTGCAGAATCAGTTTTAACAGTTTTCTATATATATCTTGAAATTCAAAGAACTAAGTGACGAAACATTTTCTAAAGAACCCATTGGGCAAGAACGTTCCTATTACACTCTAAAACATTTTGCTAATCACTCCAAGACGATCAAGATTCAATTGAGTGCGAATCAAATCAAGAAGTGCATGCTCTGTTTTTCGTTCTTGCTCGATGCTCTGTTTTTGTTTCGCATTGAAGAACTCTGTGTTTATTCAATCTTTTGTGTGTGTTGGTTAGCTGCGTGTTCGTATCTTAATCAGGGTGATTAAGAGATCTTGTAATAGGGTTTTACAGGTGTTTAGAAGTCTTGTAGGGTTCAAGACTAGGTGCAGCTTTCTAGTTTCGGTTTTGCATGTAGTGTTCATGTAAAAACTGGTTTTTAGTGAATTGATTGAATTTTTTTGTTTAGGAAACTGGATGTAGCCTTTGTTGAAAGGTGAACCAGTATAAATCTGCTGTGTTGTTCTTCTTCCCTTGAACTTTTTACATTCGGTAATTGAAGTTTGAATTGAAATTGAATTTGGTATATGATCAATTGATTAAGAGCATTTCAAGAACCTATAAAAACTGGTTTAAATCTTCAATTCGAATCTGGTTTTTCATAATTGGGCATTGGGTTTCGAAAATCTTTGAAAGTTTAATTCACCCCCCCTCTTAAACTCAGCCATTTATTCCAACAATTGGTATCAGAGCTGGTTCTTGAAAAATATTCAAGTTTTCTGAAAAATTTCAAACATGGCTGAAGGAAAATTGCCTTTTGCAGAGGGTGCTTCTATAAACAGGCCACCTATGTTTTCTGGGTAAACTATCCATTTTGGAAAGTGAGAATGAAGATTTTCATTGAATCAATTGATATAGGGATTTGGAATGCTATAGTCAATGGACCGTATATCCCTAAAGAAGAGAAACCATGGGAAAGTTTAAATGCTGATGAACAAAAGAAAGTGCAATATGATTGTAAAGCAAAGAACATCATTACATCCGCACTTAATCTTGATGAATTCTTTCGTGTTTCACAGTGTTCCAATGCTAAAGAGATGTGGGAAGTGTTGGAGGTTACTCATGAAGGAACAGCTGATGTTAAAAGAGCAAGAAAGCATACTTTAATCCAAGAGTATGAGATGTTCGTAATGCTTCCTGGAGAAACTGTTTCGGATGTACAAAAGAGGTTTACACACATTATAAACCATCCGATCGGCCTTGGAAAAGTGTTTGAGAAAGAGGAGCTGAACATCAAAGTGCTGAAATGTTTGGATCGAAGTTGGCAACCCAAAGTTACAGCAATTTCTGAATCCAAGGACTTGTCAACAATGAGTGTTGCTGCACTTTTTGGAAAGCTAAGGGAACATGAGCTTGAGTTGAATAGACTTGCTGAACAAGAAGACAATGACAAGAAAAAGAAAGGGCTTGCCTTGAAGACTTTGGTTCACAAAGAGGAGAATAGTGAGGATGAAGGACATGGAGGAAGTGATGCAGAAAATCTGAACCTCTTAGTTAGAAAGTTCAACAAGTTCTTGAAATACAAGAACAAAGACTACAAGAACAAGAGGTATAATAAAAAATCTGATTTAGCTTCTTCTAACTTTACTTGTTTTGGTTGTGGAAAACAGGGACATATTAAGGCTGAATGTCCATCCTCACAAAACAAAGAGAGAAATGGAGAATAGAAGCATGAAAGATCATTCAAAACCAAGAAGGCTTACATAGCATGGGATGAGAATGATATATCCTCTAGTGATTCTTCAAGTGATGATGAAAGAGCCAATCTTTGTCTTATGGCTAATTGTGATACAGCAAGTAGTGTAAGTTCCTCCACTACTCAAAATGGTCTTCCTTATGATCACCGCTGCAAAATTTTCTGGAATTGCATGAAGAGGCTAATAAGGTTGCTTGTTCTAACAATAGGCTTAAAGGTATGAACAATTGGCTAGAGAACAAGGTGAAAGAGCTAGAGAAAGAGCTGGAAAATTCAAAAACTGATTTTGAAAATCTGGAAATGATTTACAAGGTTTCAAGTTGCAATGATGAACATGTCTGGAAAAATCTGCACAAACCGCGAACTTTAGAAAATCAAATTGAGTATTTGAACAAATCTCTAGCTAAATTCACCATGGGAAGAGCCAACTTGGATACACTTTTAGAATTTAAAAATTGTGTAACGAATAAAGCTGGACTTGGATTTAAAAATGGTTTTCAAAAGAAACAAAAGGCTTATAGAAATTTCTTTTCACATAGAAAACCGTCCAAGCACTTCATCCATTACTTGCTTCTATTGTATGAACAAGGGACATACTTCAAAATCATGCAAAATCAGAAAATTTGGTGTTCCTAGTGGTCAATTTATTTGGAAGCCAAAATGTGGTAGAAAGGTTATTAACTTTGTTGGACCCAAATTGATGTGGGTACCAAATTCTCTCCATTGATTGTGTTTTGCAGGTGTTCTTGAAGGCCAAGGAATCATTGTGGTATCTAGACAGTGGTTGTTCAAGGCACATGTGTGGTGACAAAAGGAAGTTTGTCAAACTCACCTTGAAAAATGGAGGTTTTGTCACATATGGAGATAATAATAAAGGGAAAATTCTTGGAAGTGGTGATGTTGGTAACATTTCTTCAATCCTCATTGAAAACGTGTTATATGTTGAAGGTTTGAAGCATAATCTTCTTAGTATTAGCCAGCTATGTGATAAAGGTTTTAGAATCACTTTTGAATCAAATCATTGCAAGATCCTTGAGAAAAATTCTGATAAAATCTGCATGTTAGGCAAGAGAATTGAGAACATTTATATGCTTGATCTTGATCATATGTGTGCAACTAATTTTACATGTCTCATGTCTAAGGAAGATAGTTCATGGCTTTGGCATAGGAGAGCTGCACATATTAACATGAACCATTTGGAAAAATTGTTTTCAAAAGAACTTGTTTTAGGGCTACCTAAACTGAAATTTGAGAAAGATAAAATCTGTTATGCATGCCAAAAGGGTAAACAAACCAAAGTTTCTTTTAATCTGAAAAATTATGTGTCAACAACAAAACCTTTGGAACCGCTGCATATGGATTTGTTTGGTCCATCTAGAACAATGAGTATTGGTGGAAACTATTATGCTTTGGTTATTGTTGATGACTATTCTAGGTTTACTTGGACTTTGTTTCTGAAAAATAAAAGTGATGCATTTCATGCTTTTAAGAAACTTGCCAAGGTTTTACAAAATGAAAACAGTTGCAGAGATAAGTGCTCTTAGAAGTGATCATGGAGGGAATTTGAAAATGAAAAGTTCAATCATTTTTGTGAAAAATATGGGATTAAGCATAACTTTTCAGCACCTAGGACTCCTCAACAAAATGGTGTTGTTGAGAGGAAAAATAGATCACTTGAGGAACTAGCTAGGACAATGCTTAATGAATCAAACATCCCTAAATATTTTTGGGCTGATGCAGTAAATACTGCATGTTACATAATAAATAGGGTTTTGATAAGACCTATTTTGAAGAAAACCCCTTATGAATTGTACAAAGGGAGAAAACCCAACATAGCACATCTTAGAGTGTTTGGCTGCAAGTGTTTTGTATTAAATAATGGCAAAGAAAAACTTGGCAAATTTGATGCTAAAGCCGATGATGCATTGTTTTTAGGCTATTCTTTACATAGCAAAGCATATAGGATCTTCAACAAGAGATTAGCTATCATTGAGGAATCAATACATGTTGTTTTTTATGAGACTTATGTGCAAAATGAAGGTGCAAGTGAGTGGTGCAGTGCAGGTGAAGAGAACTTAATTGAAGGTGTATCAACTGGACATGTAGAAACTGAAAAAGCTCGCTGCAAGTGGAATTTCAACTGGTGAAAATCGAAAGAACCGATTGAAATCCCGGCACCGTAATTAATTTCGCAGAAAATGATCTACCCAAAGAATGGAGGGTGCCTCGCAATCTGTCCATTGGAAATGTGATAGGAGATGTTCAAAGAGGTGTTTCTACAAGAAGGTCTATTCATGATACATGTTTAATCGCTGCATTTGTTTCCCAAGTTGAACCTAAATGTGTTGATGATGCTTTATTGGATGAAAACTGGATTTTGGCAATGCAAGATGAACTCGAACCAATTTAAAAGGAATGAGGTTTGGGAACTAGTCCCTTGCACACCTAACATGAATATAATTGGCACAAAGTGGGTGTTTAAAAATAAAATGAATGATCAAGGAGTAATAACTAGAAACAAGGCTAGGCTTGTAGCTAAAGGGTATAACCAAGAGGAAGGAATAGATTATGAGGAAACATATGCTCCTCGTTGCTAGGTTAGAAGTCAGTTAGGTTATTACTTGCTTTCTCATGCATGATTGGATTCAAACTGCATCAAATGGATGTGAAAAGTGCATTTTTGAATGGATATATAAATGAAGAAATCTATGTTTCACAACCATCTGGATTTGTTGATGACAAATTGCCTAACCATGTATATAAGCTCAAAAGGCTCTTTATGGACTCAAGCAAGCTCCAAGACAATGGTATGAAAGGTTAAGTAACTTTCTTATCTCTCAAAACTTTGAAAGGGGCCAAGTTGATAAAACTTTGTTCATTAGAAAGTCTTTGGACAAGCATTATACTCGGTGCAGTGTTTATGTGGATGATATAATCTTTGGATCCACTAATGAGAAGCTTTGTGAAGAATTTGTTGCAGCTATGCAGGGGAGTTTGAAATGTCAATGATGGGTGATCTAAACTTCTTCTTAGGCTTACAAGTCAAGCAATTAGATCATGGAACATTCCTCAATCAGTCAAAATATTGCAAAGAGCTGTTAAAGAAATATGAGATGGACAACTGCAAAGAATCAAGCACACCCATGGCTACCAGCAGCTATCTTGATGTGGATGAAAGTGGTAAACCTTTTGATTCCACTAAGTATAGAGGTTTGATAGGTTCACTTTTATATCTAACCGCTAGTAGGCCGGATATAATGTTTAGTGTATGCATGTGTGCTAGGTTTCAATCTAATCCCAAAGAATCACATTTCGCAATTGCCAAAAGAATTTTGAAATATCTAAAAGGAACTATTAATGTTGGTTTGTGGTATCCTAAAGGTGCTTCTTTTAATCTAGTGGGCTATTCGGATGCGGACTTTGCTCGGATGTAAACTTGATAGAAAAAGCACTAGTGGAACTTGTCATCTACTAGGAAGTAGTCTAGTATCATGGCATAGCAAAAAGCAAGCTAGTGTGGCTTTGTCTCATCGCTGAAGCCGAGTATGTTGCAGCTGGGAGTCATTGTGCTCAAACTCTTTGGTTAAAACAACAGACTTTTTGATTATGGTTTGAAACTAGATCACATTCCTATTAGGTGTGACAATACAAGTGCTATCAACTTAACAAAAAATCCTATTTTGCACTCTAGAACGAAACATATAGAAATAAGGCACCATTTCATTAGGGATCATGTTCAAAAAGGTGATTGCATAATTGAATTTGTTGACTCTAATAACCAACTTGTTGATATATTTACCAAACCACTCCCAAAGGATAGGTTTTTCCAATTAAGAAATGAGTTGGGTGTTCTTGATGTTTCAAATGTGATGTAATTCGTGTATGTGATTCATTTCTGCTGTTAATCATGCTATTTTTGTGTGTTTGAATGCTTAAATCTGCATAATTTCTGATTAATTACAGTTAAATTTGCATATTGTATGTTATAAGTGAAATCTGCAATGATATTCAGAATTTTAGTTAGTTGTTTTGGTGTTTTAATCAGTTGTTTTGCATAATTCGGGGCTGCAGTGGATGTGCAGTAATATCTGTCTCTGTTTTAGCCAGTTAATCTGTCAATTTAGTCCGTTAAAATCATTTATCTGCATTAAATCAGTATCAGGATTTCTGTTTTAATCAGCTGTTTCTCACAAATCAACTGACTAAAATTGCCTGTCACCATGCAAAGTTTAAAATTTGAATGAATTTACTGTTAAACTGCATTGATTCACATTTAATTGGTGCATTTAAGTTGACTAATTGAGAATTGTGCATTTAAACATGATAGATAAAGCTGGTTCAAAGAATCTTGACTGCTGTTTTGTCTTGTAGTGCCTTTGCTTTACTTTTTAGCTGGTTTCTCTCTCCAAATACGAATTTCATTCAACCAACTGATTTCTTTGGTCAAGACTGTGCCTGCTGCATATCTCTGTCCAATATATTCCAACTGAATGCATTTGATTCCTTCTTTGACTGAATAAAGCATTAATGTGTTAATAAATTGAAAATCTGAAATGTTAAATACATGTGCGTAGCATTGTTGCTTTAGCATTCACTCTGCCTGTGCAAAAACTCTGCATAATACATTGCCTATACTCTGTTTCTGTACACTTTCTCTTTTCTGCAATGGCATCTTCAAGCAACCCAAGGAAGAGATCAAAAAAGGCTGGGTCATCCAAAAATAAGGAACCAGAAATTCCAGCAACTCCTACTTATAGACATGGGTCTATAGAAGCTTGGTTCGAAGGTGATGAAGAGAGGATTGAGAAGTTTCAATCCTATATCAGTAGGAAGGCTGTAAACTCACCCAAAGTGCTCAGTTTTTAGTGGCTGGAAGATGAAGGACTGACTGATATTATTGCCATGATTCAACATCAGGATCTGCAGCAATTTCTGGAATTAAATGGGTTCATATACCCAGGTTTGGTGAAAGTATTTTACACAAATCTCAAACATGATGGATCTGTTTTAACTTCCAAACTGAAAGGAACAGAAATGACCATAAACAATTCTGTTTGGAAAAGAGTAGGGGGCTTCAAACTGACTGGGATTGTGGTTAGCAGGGGTTTGTGTGGTTCCTTGGAAGACTTTAACAAGGTGCAAACGTATAAAGAGTGTTTGAGGAATCCTCAAGGATCTGTTCGTGGATTTCAGGTTGGTGGACTTACCTTGACAGCAAGGGTCCTTACGTTTATCATCACATGGATGATCACTCCAAGGGGAAGCAATCATGCTACATTGAATGAAGGTGATCTTCTTCTAATTTTTTGTTTGATGAAATTTGTGAGAATTAACTGGATTCATATCATTAAAGATCACATGATGAAGTCCAAAAGGCTGCCTGATTATCGTCTTCCATATGCTGTGATAATTTCCAAATTCCTTGAGTATTTTGGTGTGGACATTAGAGGTGAACGTAAAATCAGCATAGAGGCGAACCCATCACCTGGACAATGGCTTTCTCTTTAAGTTTGGCTTTACCAAAAGCAATGGAGCTTGGACTGCTGCACAGGAAGCTGTCAATGCAGGGCCAAATGCTGCTGGAACTTCTGCTGGTGCTGGAGCTGCAACTGATGAAGCTGGAAATTCTGAATCTGGTGCAGACGGATACTCCATGATGGGAGATATTGTACCTTATGTTCCTCCAGTTGACCGTGGACCTCCACTTTCATTGTTTGAACA
This sequence comes from Lablab purpureus, assembly GCA_030347555.1. Classification (NCBI taxonomy): domain Eukaryota; kingdom Viridiplantae; phylum Streptophyta; class Magnoliopsida; order Fabales; family Fabaceae; genus Lablab; species Lablab purpureus. Next base: position 21,223,896 of record CM059260.1, read on the forward strand.
AGAAGTGTTACAAAGATTTGATTCCATCCAATCTCATCAACAATATCATCACAACTACTGCATGAATAGGTTTGGGCGCATTGATCAAAGTATTGAAGATTTACATGCCCAACTTGCACAAATAAACATGGGTTCTTATGCTACTCCTGGTGATGATAGTGGAGAAGATAATGACTGATCTTTGCTGGAGTTTCTGATATGCGGTAATTGCTGTTGTTGGTCATATGGTCTTGTACTGCATATTGTCTGTCTTGTTGCTGTTGTTGGAGCTCAAGCTGCTGCTGCTTGCCTTGTCTTTTAATTTTATTTTGTTCATGTGCTATTAGTTAGTTGTTGTTGCTGTTTCTAATTGGGTTATAATGCCCATGTATGTTGAACAATCTTATTTTACTGCATATGCTATGTTATTTTTCTGGTGCTATTTGATGATTCCAAAGGGGGAGAAATTGTTGAATGCATTTGAAGGCACATGAAGAGCAAGTGCAAGTGAAAGGGGGAGAATCTGAATCTGCTAATCTGCTGCTGCTGCTGCTATTTTTCTGCTATATTGTTTTACCACACTGTTATGCTATTTCTGCTGCTGTATTTTGTTTTGTGCAGGACTCCTACATTCTTCAAAGACAATGAATGCATCAAGTGGTTGTCATCATCAAATAGGGGGAGTTTGTTGGACTTGAAGACTTGGTTTCAAGTGGATTTGATGTCTCCAACCACCTTTAATGATGAAGATGTTGGTGCTTGAAGAATGAAGAATTTGTCTTAGGATTAGAGAGTCTTAGGTTGTGTGGTAAGATGCATTTCAATCTATCTTGGTCTTAGTCTTGGAGTTTAAAATGTTTTGAAATGTTTTAAAAAGGTTTTAAAATGATTTCAAAGGTTTAACTGTTTTTTAACTGGTTAAAAATCTGATTTCAACTAGTTAAACTATTCTTCATTTTCAAAGCTTTGTATTTGGAAAATTTCAGCTGACTGTTTTCAAAATTTAAACCAGTTAAAATCTTGGTAGCTTTGTTTCAGGAATTCCAGTTTTCTGGAATAGCTAGTTAAAACGAGATTTCAACTGACTGATTTCAAGTTCCAGTAAAAAAGGTGCTCACTGGAAAATGGATTTTAATGAAAACAACCGGCTAAAACATGATTTCAACCGACTATTCTCTGCAGAATCAATTTTAACAGTTTTCTATATATATCTTGAAATTCAAAGAACTAAGTGATGAAACATTTTCTAAAGAACCCATTGGGCAAGAACGTTCCTATTACACTCTAAAACATTTTGCTAATCACTCCAAGACAATCAAGATTCAATTGAGTGCGAATCAAATCAAGAAGTGCATGCTCTGTTTTTCGTTCTTGCTGATGCTCTGTTTTTCGTTTCTGCATTGAAGAACTCCAGTGTTTATTCAATCTTTTTGTGTGTGTTGGTTAGTTGCGTGTTCGTATCTTAATCAGGGTGATTAAGAGATCTTGTAATAGGGTTTTACAGGTGTTTAGAAGTCTTGTAGGGTTCAAGACTAGGTGCAGCTTTCTGGTTTCGGTTTTGCATGTAGTGTTCATGTAAAAACTGGTTTTTAGTGAATTGATTGAATTTGTTTGTTTAGGAAACTAGATGTAGCCTTTGTTGAAAGGTGAACCAGTATAAATCTGCTGTGTTGTTCTTCTTCCCTTGAACTTTTTACATTCGGTAATTGAAGTTTGAATTAAAATTGAATTTGGTATATGATCAATTGATTAAGAGCATTTCAAGAACCTATAAAAACTGGTTTAAATCTTCAATTCAAATCTGGTTTTTCATAATTGGGCATTGGGTTTCGAAAATCTTTGAAAGTTTAATTCACCCCCCCTCTTAAACTCAGCCATTTATTCCAACAATTATAAACTTTATTGAAATTTAACTTACACCAATTTCCCTCGCTTCATCACTTACAAATGCCCCATTAGCATGTTTATGTGTAGCTATCCATACCTCTCCTCTACTAACCTTATGGCCACACTCTTTTTCCTATAAAATTGAAGAAAAATTACATGACACATAAAAAGAGAAATAAAAACAGAAATTAGACATGAAAAATGTAGTATTGTCACCATTTCATCTCTTTTCCTTGCAATGCTCTTAGATCCACCTATGTGAGCAATGGTTTGCTTTGTCCTATTCTCTTTATTTTTTAGGGCATTGTCCTAATCATCAACATATAAAAATTAACAAATATGAACGAAGTTGATGAAAAAGAAATTAGTTATACCTTTGTTTTTGAACTTAGACGATAATCAACAAAAGAAGCCCAATGATCTCTATCTATTCCTTCTGGAGCCATTGTGATCAATTCATCTCTTGTGCGTGTTCCATCATTCCTTTGTTGCCACAATTCTTGTCGATGGTCTCTCCATTTTGTATTAAGTGATTTGAGAACATGATTTATATGAAAATCAGAGTGGACATCAAACTTGGCCTTCAAAACATAGAACAATTAAAATTAACAACAATTATAGTAGAATTAAATTACAAATTCAAATTTTACATTTCTTACTTGAACAGTGTTCTTTAGTATGTCTTCTTTATAATCTTTAGGAATTTTCCTCCAACTAGAATAGCTAATAGGAAATGCATTAAAGTTTCTAGGAATACTACCTAAGAACCTATTCAATAAGGCTCCACCATCTGCAATTGGTTGACCCTCATTATTCCATTGCACTACAATCCTTTCATTAGCAGGTAAATGCCAAACATCATTGGTTTTTAACTGTTTTGTACTTTTATTTCCTTCTTCATCTGTAAAATGTTAAAAGCATGTTATGTTTAAGGGATACAATATTAAACCAATAAATAATATTGAATAAGTATATAACATTATATGCTCTTAACAATTTGATAAGAACTATTGTTTTTAATGAATGAGGGTTTTCCATAAAGCTAAATTAAAGTTTCTTACCAATCATATGAACAATCCATGCTCTCTTTCGGGTTGCAGACCATTGTTGATGTACTTGCTCATTAATTTCCCCATTTTCTTCCTCTTCATTTTCAGAATGTGAATTTGGTGTACAAGGTATTGACGACACAGATAAGGGTGTAGATTGATGTGGTGACTGACAATTAGATTGAGGTGCAATTGGGGGCTGAACAATGAATGTAGGATCAGAGCTAGTCTGACTAGTTGAAGATATCCTCACTTTCAAGTTTCCTGAAAATAAATTAAATGAATAAAAAAATAGTTATGTCTAATGATGTTGGATTGTTCAATTTGAAAAGAAAGTGAACACGTCTTACTTGCTTGAGGTGCAGATAGGAGGGGATGTGGAACATCTTGATTATTTGCTAAAGATGCAAATGGAGGTGGAGGAGGAGCATATTGATTACTTGTTACAGGCTCAAATGGAGATGGAGGAACATGTTGATTACTTGCCTGAGCTACAGTTGGAGGTGGAGTTTGTACTAGAAATATTGAGAATCAATCACATATATCCAAATGAATTACAAAGGAATCAATATAGTGAATAAAGATAATGCAATTTATGGATGGGTATGCAAGTTGAGACATCTAACCAGGTTGACATGTACGGTGAAGATGTGGAGGATGAGTGTACTTAGGTGTAGGTAAGGGTAAAAGAGGTTGACTATTATGTTGTGAAGGATGAGTACTGACTTGATTTTCTGACTTTGACATACTTGAGGTTGCAAATTTCATCTTCAAGATTCCTAACAAGTAACACCTTATTTATTAGTAAAGTCATCTCTTTAAGTGTCTCATCCACATTTAAGCATGTTTAACATAAGGATGATACAAATTTAAAGCAATAGGGATGTCTTCTCTATTTGTGAGACAATAATGAACCTTAAAATACCATATTAATGAACAATAAAACTCTAAACTTTTAATTGAACATACTACCTGAATGAGACGGATGATGAATTGCATGTGAAGACGTCTTCTTATGATCTACTACATGTCCCCATGTAGAAGATGCATTATGTGCAGTCTGTATCTTTGAACTACTCTTCTTTGTCAAGATTTTCTTCATCTTCAGGTGGTCTACCAACAATAAGATCAACATGAGTTAGATCAGTAATTTATAAAATAATAATTAAATATTACATTAGATCTAGTAATGAACGCTACAAGTTTAAAATAAAATAGTAAAACCTTGTTAATTGTATATTTCCTCCCTCATCTGGAAATAACATTTCTAAGTTTTGTTGTTCAAATGGCTCACATTCATGAAAATTGTCAACATCATCTTCACCCATGTTGTATAAGTCTCTAGGCTTTATATGTACAGGTATGCACCAATTTTTATCCAACTCATCCTCTACATAGTAGACCATTTGAGCCTCTGATGCCTGAATGTATGGCTCATCATCATCATTATCACCAGTGTGGATCAAACGTCCAAAGTTTACTAATGTAAATCCCAACTCATCAGTCACAATCCCCCTAGAAGTAGTTGTATTAGCCCACATACATTTGAATAAAACAATTGAAAATCGACCATTGTAGTTTATCTCAATTATGTCCACCAATCGACCATAATAAGGTACACCTCCAAACCGCATTTGATTATCACTAACTTCTTGTCCCAAATGTACCAAACACTCCACTGTTTTGTGTTTTAAGCCAAAGGTCACGCTCCAATATTCAAAACTTGAACCCATTAACGTTGTAGGCACTATATCGCTTTGCACAATCAATCGGACCCATAGCTAAGAATTTCAAATCATCTGAATGGACTTCAATTGATTCATTCCTTATCTAAAAGGAAAAAATGCTCATATTAAGAAACAAAATTTACCACCTTTAAGAAGCTTTCTAGGACTTGTGTCAAAATTACATCTAGGACATGCTAGCCCAGTATGTGTGTTCCATCCAGATAGGGTTCCAAGACCTGGAAAATCACTAATAGTCCACAATATGGCTGCATGCATATCAAACACTTCATTTGCATATGAATAAAAAGTTTTGATGCCAGTGTTCCATAACTCTTTCAACTCTTCTATTAATGGTTGTAAATAGACATCAATATCATTTCCTGGAGCTCGCTTTCCAGGAATGATCATGGAGAGAATGAATGAACTCTGTTTCATACACATCCAAGGAGGAAGGTTATATGGTATGAGTACAACTGGCCAAATACTATGACTAGTGCTTAGATTTCCATATGGATTAAACCCATCAGTAGCCAAACCTAGTCGCACATTTCGAGGGTCTGAGGCAAATTGAGGATGTTTAAAGTCGAATCTCTTCCATGCTTCAGAATCTCTTGGATGCCTTAAGATTCCTTCATCTATACTTTCAGATGCATGCCACCGCATATGTTCAGCTATTTTAGAGGATATAAACATCCTCTGTAAACGTGGCTTCAAAGGAAAATACCTTAAAACCTTTGCAGGAATCTTCTTTCGTTTGTTACCTGTAGCACTACTAAGCTGTACTCTTTTTTTTCCTTCCATCTAGATGTTTTACATTTCTTACAAAAATCTCTATTTATATCTTCTCCCAAGTACAACATGCAATCATTCGGACAAGCATCAATTTTGGTGTAAGTAAGACCAAGCTTGTTAATGATTTTCTTAGCCTCATAGAATGAGCGTGGAATTTTAGCATGTTCAAAGGCATCTACTAACAACTCTAGTATCATGGACATTGCCTTGTCACTTATTTTGCATAGACATTTGATGTGATACAACTTGATCAAAAGGAAAGTTTAGAATATTTATGACACCCTTCATATAAACTCTCTTGACCATCTTGCATTAACTCAAAAAAATCTCCAATATCATCATTCATAGTATGACTTGACTCTGGACCTGTTGCCCTATCATCCACCATGTCATTGCCATATTGATTATACCCAAATGCATCATTAACCATGTCACACATAGGATTATTAACATGAATTCTTTCATTGTCTCTTTGCATCATTACATATGTTTCATCTGTGGCATTTACTCCTGTTCTCTCCCCATGTAGAAGCCACACTGTATATCCTCTTGGGAAAGGTTTAATAATCAAGTGCTCATACACTGCTTCACGACATTGCCATTTGTTAAAGTTGCATTTCGACATGGACATATTATCTTCCCCTAACACCATTATTAGCAAATCACGAAGTCAAGAATTTATTCAATCCTTCCATATATTGAGGTGTATTTCTAGGCATGTTTATCCAAGATTTATCCATTGAATTGAGGTGCTGTTCAAGTGAAGATAATTAACATGATTAGATTTATGGTATATCTTCTCAATTGAGAGAAGCATTAAAGAAGCTTAATAATGTTATTACCTTCTTTTTAGGAGTGTGTTTATGTATGCAATGATATAACTATTAAACAATGCAAGTGCATAACTTGTCACATACCCAGTCATGCAAATTTTTCTACTATATGAAATTAAATATTTGGTCCTCAATATGAATTGTAAAGCAACTAAAATGAATGTTAGAGGAAAGAAACTCTAAGATGAATCTGTTGGTCGGTACTTTCTAAGTTAAAAATGATTTTTTGAATCAATATTTTACTATTGGACAAATGGTTTAAGACAGAAATTGTAATTAGAAGTGACTGGTGTGATGGCTATTGCCTTTGGATGCACCACAACATAGATGCATCATGCATGCATACATTTTTCTATTTCAAATATGCAACAAATGCATTGGATTATACATTCCACTAATAATAATAATATTCCTCTACATCTCAAGCTTCATTTCCACCTTCGCTCTCATTTTCACCAGTTTTAAGATTAAACTGGTTCAAAACCAGTTTTAAAATTGAATTAGTTTAAAACAATTTAAAAGCATAATATTCACAAAGAAATGTTCAAGAGAAGAATGATTTTACCTTTAGGATTCATTGTTTCTAAATAAGTGATAAATAGGCTTTCACTCCTCTCCAACCAGTCGAGATCAGAAGAGAAAAATTAAGGAAATATGAAGAATGCCACATGGGAATACCAGTTTCCTTGACTCCAAAGTTCCAAATTTACAACATCATTGCTAGAATCAAAAATTAAAATTCTAAAAAGAAAAAAAAACAATAAAAATTAGTCTTTCTTAACAAAAGAAAAGTGTCCCCAAAGCCATGAAAGCCAGTAATATACCTAGCCACTTTCCAACTTCACAAAAGACAACACAACAACATTAACATTTACCAATAAACGCCACACATTACCAACAACAATAATATCAAGCAGAACTTTTTGCCACGAGTTGAAAATATAAACTAAATAATAGCCTATAGTATTTAACTTTGAATCCACTGGTTATGGATGTTTGGAAAAATGTTGGGTTAGACCTAAACCACTTTTTTCCAATCCAAGAACATACTTGCTTCTCTATTTTCAGCTTCGAAACTTGGGGAAAACATTTAGTGTCTCTTAGAAACCAAACATACTATATAGATGAGCATTTCAAAACACACACTTCGAAATTGATTTCCCAAGATTAATTACGTTTTATGTCTTTATTCTAGATTCAGATGATAAAAGAACATAGAACATAATTATTATGAACCCGCACAAAGTTATTTCACTTAAAATCAATTATAAATTCATATTGGAATTCTTATCTTGAAACCAAATATATGATTATTTATCTAAAACCAAATATATTGTTGTCAAACTATATCCCTAATCTCCAAGAGCTTTATCTTTCTTATAATAACATTGTTTTGTCGTCTCCTCACTATCCAAACTTTCCTTCTCTTGTCATCCTTGATCTGTCTTATAATAATCTGACTATATTTCAAGGAAATCTAAACTTCAGCACCAAACTACAAAAAGTTTACTTGTTAAATTCCAGCCTAACTGATAAAAGTTTTCTTGTGTCATCGGCTTCCAATAAAAATTCTCATTCTCTTGTCACCCTTATCTCTCCTTTAATCTATTGAAATCATTAACAATATTTCACTGGGTTTTCAACTTCACCACCAATCTTCTAAGCCTTTCTGTTAAATAAAGACGGTAGTGTAAAAACCAAGAGGGGGGGTGAATTGGGTTTTTAAAGAAATTTTCTCTTTCAAATAAATTTTCAGGTTTTGAAAAACTTTCAAAAACTTGGATGTGAATTTTTCCAATCCTTTGATTAACGCTGTTGGGATTAGCAATTGTAATAATGATCCACAATTAAAAGATAAAGAGAAAGAGAGAGAACACAGAGATTTATACTGGTTCGGATTAAGCCAATCCTACATCCAGTTCCCAACCACCACAAATCCGTGATGATTTTCCCCACTATCTTTAATTGAAATTACAAACACCAATTCATGCAATAACAAATAAAGATAAACGGAAACACCTCCTAAGACACACTAAGGATGAAACACCTCCCGGACACATCGAGGATGAAACCCACCTCTCTTGACACACTGAGAGATGAAACACCTCCCTTAGAACAGATCCAAGGGATGAATTTTCCCTTCTAGAAAACAGTAAAAGAATACACCTGAAATGTCTTTGGATAGAAAGCTTAAGCACACCGATCACCACTTCCAAAGACTTGATCAAGCGAAGAGAAGCGAGAAAGCGACTTTGAAAAAGCTAAAGCGCGAAACACTTTGAATATTTTGTGTTTGTTCGGATGTGTTAAACCTAAGACATTCTCTTTCATTTTATAATTCGAAAATGCTCCAAAGTTTCCATTCTTAGGTTGATTTAGAATTAATTTCGCAAAAGCGACTCATTTAATCGATTATATTAAAAGCTTAATCGATTATATCATGTTTAAAAGCTGGAAAACAAATATCGTCGATTTAGTCGATTAGATTAAGGCCATAATCGATTATATTAACCCAGAATCAATATAATCGATTATCAAAGACACTTAATCGATTATTTTGCTCGTTAAACATTTTTAATTCAAATTTTAAGTTAAATAATTGATTATCTATGTATGGTAATCGATTAAAAGCGTAGAAAAACGTTTTTGCGAGAAAACACCTTGCTCTCTTGTTTGGGAAGGTCTTGAATGGGATTTATGACTTACTCTTTTTATCCAACACCCAAAACAGAACCTTCTACCTTTGATCCTTCAGCTCTTGAGAAAATCTTCATCAATCTTCTCTCTTGAAAGCTTTGAATGCTCTTTATGCCTTTCCTTTCTATCAAGCAACCTTCCTTTGTGAGATGGCACAAGTCTTTAATGTTGATTGAAACTTCCTAAAACCTTCATCATCAAAATTGTAGGTCTCCATAAAACTCTGGACTTGAAATATGCCAACACTTTCCCTTTACAATAACTCGTTAGAAGGTCCCATTCCAGATGGATTCGGGAAAGTAATGAGCTCTCTCAAATTTCTTGAACTCGACTCTAACAAACTAAAAGGCAACATTCCTACTTCACTTGGGAACATATGTACATTGCAAGAATTACAACTTAGAAATAACAACCTGAGTGGGGAAATTTCTAGCTTCATTCAGAATTCTTCATGGTGCAACAACCCTGTATTAGAGATACTAGATTTATCTAATAACAAGATTATGGGCAAGCTACCTAATCTTTCAAGTTTTACATCTCTGATGGCATTAGATCTTTCCAAAAATTTGATAAAGGGAGAAGTACCAGAAAGCATTGGGTTGCTATATCAGTTGCAGTATCTTTATCTTTAGGAGAATTACTTAGAGGGTGATATCAATGAAATGCATCTCACAAATTTGTCCCGATTGATGGAGCTAGACTTATCAGACACCTCATTATCTCTGAAGTTTGCTACTACCTGGATTCCACCTTTCCAATTACTTCAATTGGGACTAGCTTCTTGCAAGTTGGGTCCTAGCTTCCCAAGCTGGCTCCAGGCTCAAAGTCAGCTAAGCTTCCTGGATATTTCTGATGCGGAGATTGATGACTTTGTACCAAATTGGTTTTGGAACAAGTTACAGTTTATACAAAGGATGAATATGTCTTACAACAATCTCAAAGGTCAGATTCCAAATTTAATGATGAAGTTTGTCGACTATGGTCCAGAGGCAATAATTCTAAATTCCAATAAACTTGAAGGTGCAATTCCTACCTTTTTTTCACACGCTGGCACATTGGATCTGTCAGAAAATAAGTTTTCAGATTTAAATACATTATTGTGCGGAAATAGAGTTACCAAAAATATGCTCACTTTGGATTTATCAAATAATCAAATAACGGAACCACTTCCTGACTGTTGGGAACATCTAAGTTCCATCGGTGGCTCAAAGGCTAGCAGGTTCTTCATTGCTACCTCCAAATACTGCTGTTTTACTTTTATCTCTATACTTGTATTGTATGTCTTCCACACTCATCAATTTAAATTGTAAACATTGAGTTTATCTAATTCTCTTTTTCTTATAATTAGATTGTGAATTTAATAATAGCAACTATTCAGAAAATTATTATTTCTCTTTCTATAAAGAAATTATAGATTGTTCTGTTTTGAGAAGTTTCCTTGTTTTCAGACACCTCTCTGATGTTTACAGATATGAACTCCTTTGGCTAAGCTGGATTTTCAGTTTCATTTAATTTATTACTAAATTAAGTCTCTAATTTTTCTTCATCATGACTAAGTGTATTCTGAATTGTATCACATAATTTGCAGTTTGTGGAAGATAAACAGGACTAAAAACAAAAACTTTCATCAATAGATTTTCTCTTCACATACCCAAATCATAAGAAAATTTTCTACCATCAATTTCACTATAATTTTTCAGCAATGCAATCATTCTCAACAAATGAACAACACCAAAAGTGGAGAAAAAGAAAAACAAAAAACCCCTTACAATAACATAATAGCAGTTCATAAAATCACAAAGGGTGTGGCAAAATTGATTCCAAAAAAATGAACCTGAGATTGGAACAGGTGCAGGAACATCTTTGGCATGGGCTAAAAGCAAAATATCCTCCTTCTCACAATCAGAGAACAACCCATCATCACTCCCAACTCTCTGATTACTATCGTACAGGTGCACTTCCTCAAAACGAAGAACGAAGAACGGAACAATCCCAAAAGCAAGGACTTTTCGAGGGTTTGAAACAATGTCGGAACGAAGAACGGAAATGTAAGCAGAGCAATCCCAGAAACGCGAGCAGAACGCGACGCTCCCAGAAACGCTCCCAGAAACTATTTTAAAAAAGGGTCTTGATGGAGAAGTTGGATGAGTCTGAGATTTAGGAGATGAGGAGTAGGGTTTAGGAGATGAGAAGTCTGAGGTTTGGCACAAGAGAGGAAACGTGAAAAGAAAATAGAGAAAAAGGGAAAATGAAAACTAGTGGGAAATTAAAAAAATTGTCTAATTTTACTGGGGTTTCTTTTAAAACCGCAGATACTTTTCAGGGGTTTAAAAAACCCCCAATATCTACATTTCTTATTGGAGGTTATTATAACCTCTATTAATAAACCTCCGTTAAAATTAAATATTTTTGTAGTGATGTATGATCATATACATCATCTTATATTTCGTATTTAATTTTTTTAATATAATTTAAATATAATAAGTCTTACAAAAGTTAAATCTTCTCTCCAAAGAAAATTCATGCAACAACCTACAATATGGTATAGTTTATACTATCTTTACTGAGTGTATGATTAGTAAGTGTATCTAGTATAATCACTCACACTATCTTACACTCTAAATCGTGTGAACTAAAGATAAATCTCATCAAAATACCAAAAAATCTATTAAAACTTTAAAACTAAAACACATTCAACACCCACATTCTTTTTACAAAAAGAACTACGTAATCCTAATTTTCGATAATAAATGGAAATACGTAGGATCAAGATCAATCCTTCTCGGGCCCAAATAAATAATTTCATAAATACTTTTCTTACCTTAAAAAACATAATAGATAATAAAAAATTTACATATGTCTTTGTTTGATTTTGGGGAAAAATAATTTTTTTAAGAATTACACTAGTTTTGTACATTTAATTAGAAGTAATCGTCTTAGAACAGACATCGTAGGGTGCTAACACCTTTCCTACGTGTAACTGACTCCCGAACCCAAATTTGGTTCCAAAGACCATTTTTAATAAGGTTTTCTATAGTTTTCCTAAATAAACTATGGTGGCGACTCTTTTATCTTTTCAAACTTTATTTTTCGTCGTCCCATCGTGACCTCGGTTGCGACAAATGGCAACTCCACTGGGGATATTTTTTTAGAGAGTCAAACCTATTTAGTTAAATATGCAAATGTATGTTGTTCTTTTTTATATTTGATTTTTCCCCTTTCCTAGAATTTTCATATGTGTTTGTTTTGATATCATCTTTACGTGTTTTAATTCATCATGTTATTGAATAACTGAACCTTAGGTTAGAGAACAAACGTTATATCTGCCTGGGACTTTTTCTAGTTGTCTTGCAAGTGAAGGTTTGGGTATGTATAATATGCTCCCTTCACACACACACATTATTGCATATCTTGCACTGAGTGGGACCCTATACTCGGGTCTGAGTAAACTTAGAAGTAGAGGGGTTGTGTAGTAATGTCACTTGGGATGTACTTCCTGTTTGGCTATTGTGAGAATCCCAGTTGGAGCCTGTTCTTTTCATTTGTTTTCCCACACCTAGTTGACTTCCAACTATTATGGGAAATACTGTGAAGTGAGCCATAGTTCTAGTAACCTTGTATCTTTAAGCATAGGAGCCACCCTTTGTGAGTATGCATAAGTGGCCTTAGACCCTTGACTATTACTCTTATAAACCTTAATGTAGTCACAAAGGGAGAATATTGAATCACGTCACTCCTCACTATTGTTTCCTAGTAAAGATATACATTGCCTTGGCCTCGATGATCATGTGCATAGAAAGATAATTCACAAATACGCACACACAGATTGTTTTGTTGATTGCATCTCATGCATAACATGGTTAGTTTATTTTACACCACACTTATGGTAGCATCATAAGATCATAAGAGTAGAATAAATGAATAAACATTACTCAATCTAACTCTTTTTTTAAAAAAAACATGACATGCACTTTTTTCCCTTTCTTTTTTTTCTTAGTATCTAATGCATGTTAATAAAATAACAGGAGAAATTGTGCATAAATATAATGACAAAACCACCACGACACCCTTATAGGACTTGTGCCAATAAGAAAGTCATGGAAGAGTGGGAAGAAGTACAAGAGCCAATGAAAGCTGACATCTCTCACCTGAAAGACTAAATGAGCCAGATTTTGGAAATGTTAAAAAACCTTGAAGACCACTAGAGAAACTCCTACTGACAATATAGCTAACTCGTGATTTTTGGAAATGAGCCAGATTGAAGATTTTTGGTCACATAAAATTCTGATCAAAGAAAACAAGTTAACTAATGTAATATAGCTAACTCGTGTCGAATCTCACAAGGACACAATTGTAGGAGTGTAACCATTGTTAAACATCGTTCTCCAAAGAAAAGTTAAAATAAACAATAACAATAATAATAATAATAAAGGGGGTTTTGTCAAATTGATAAAATTAACAATGCAGATTAATAACTGTAAATAAATAATTAATGAAAACTAAAATTAACAACACATAGTAAAAAAAATTATAAATAAAATAATAAAGGGAAACTAAAATTAAAAACAAATATGGAAATTAAATTATTTAAATACGGAAAACTAATGCATGCAGAATTAAATTGCAATGCTAAGAATTTAATAATGAGATCAATGTTTATAAATGCTTATACGATTAAAATAAATAAATTAAAAGACAAATTTAAAGGTAAAGCAATAATTGGAATGAAATTCTTATGCTAATTCAAATTTAAATAAAAATAAATAAAGAATTAACAGTTAAATCATAGATTTTAAGGCAAAGCAATAATTAGAATGAAATATTGATGCTAATTCAAATTATAATAAAAATAAATAAATAATTAACAATTAAATGAAAAATGTATTCAATTACCAATTAAAATTTAAAATGAATAAGCACTTGATATACTGGCCTCCATGATTAAATTAGAATTTAAAACTAATTAAATTAAAAATGAAACTAGATGAATGTAGGCTGGAATTATAAAATACTGAATTTAAATTAAAAGTAAAATGCTAATAAAATTACTGGAGTATGAAGAATAAATGGATATGTGTGAGCGTGTGAATGTGAATGTGAGGAAGTAGAGCGTACAAAATTTAAATTATTGACAAGAATTAAATAAAATGAAGGCTAAAATACGAAATAATGAAATTAAATAAATTAAAATGAAAGAAAATAAAACCAGGAAATTGTAACAAGAGCTCCTAAAACTTTCCGCAACTTCACCCAAACTAACAACAAAACTATAATGGAGAAAAAGAAAGAGAGGAGGAAGAAACACTATTACTCTGGTAAAGTGTATTTTGCCTTGCATCTAAATCTCCTGTTTATAGGAAATTAGCCAAGGTCTTATTACAAATAAAAATCTAAAAATTAATTACAGTTCAAGTCAAATATTTCTTACTTGGATTTGATTTTGCTGATTAGGAGATCCTCTGCCAAGAATAGAAATAATTGCTCTTTCAGAATAAATATTTCTTCCCCGGATTTGATTTTGCTGATTAGGAGATCCTCTCCCAAGAATAGAAATAATTGCTCCTTCAGAATAAATTTAATGCTTCGATTTGATTCCGAATTTGGATTTTCAGGAAGGGAATTATGAAAATAGGGAGTTGATTATGGATGGATTTCACATTTTCAAATGAATTAGACCACATTGAATGCACCTAAGTTGCACCTCCTGTTGGTTTCATGATAAATGGGCCGCAAAGAATTTAATTTGGAAGATTTAAAAAGTTTTCCCTACTGAAGCACATTGGGCTCATATCAAAATAACTTCAATTTCTTTTTCTCCTACAAGAAAAGTCTCAACGAAAAAAAAAAGAGAGATATATGCAATATGAATGTATGAATGTATGTTTTGATGTTAAAAATATGTAAAATGGCTTAGAAAGTGTTCTTAGATAAAAAAATAAGGAGTAAAATGAGATACATCAAATACTCCCCACTTTTGCTCTTTTGCACTTCCAAGCAAAAGATAAAAGAAAATAAAATAAAAGTGTGCATGCATGAAAAATATATAATGCAAAGATGAATACTGTTGCAAATGTTAGTGAGATCTTAAAAATTGCAATGTTCAAGAAAAACTTCATTAATGAGAAGTATAACAATAAAAATGATCAAGAACATAACTCACAGAGTATTTCCATGGCCAAGTACTCTTTAATGGTTCAATGAATCAACTCAAGAGGACATCCTCGCATGGTCAAGTGTTTACTCTAATCTCTCAAGTGTTTATGATGAAAATTCCACTCATAATCACATCATGACATTACCCTTTACCATAGGCTTGAAAGAACTTCTAATTTCCCACCATTAGAACACATACCCCAACAGATCGATAGGACTTTAATTTGGCTTGTAATGGGGCTTAGGTTTATGGGTAAGTTAGGAAAATAGGCTAAGACCTTACGTAGAATAAAGAACGTGGATCAATGTACCTTGAAACACTGTTCCAGTTCCATGTTTTGCCACTACTTCTCTTACTTTTGCATTAGAGTGCCTTCCGAGCTTATTCATTTATTGCTTTATAATACTTGACTTCTTTTTCATTTATTTATTTATTTTATTTTTTTGGCACTTCACTTTTCTAACATTCTAGATTTCTTGTAGAACTAGATTTTTAATGATTTTCTTCAATGATTCCAAGGTCCATACTTCCCTTTAGGTCTAGGTGTGGATGGCGTCTAAGTTAGGAGGCTATAATTCTCGGGTATACATCCAAGAAAAGGCTAAGGCTCAAAGGTGGGTTCAAAGGATATATTTAGTTAAGGGTAAGCTATTTGGCTAAGTGGCTAAGAACAAGAAGGCCTAAATCATTTCTAACTGTTGTATGTGCTCCATTAGTGTCAAAGAGAAATCAATCAAGTTCTAGAAAGTTCCAATATCATGAGTGCTTCACACAAGAATAAATAAGGCTCAAAACTCACTCGGGGTGCTTTGTTCAACCTGAAATTGACCACAAACCAATGTTACTGTAACTCGACCATGACTTCCTAAGTGAGATAAACCTTTCAAACTTTGAATTCTTCCTCCTAATCAAGTTGGTTTTCATTTTTGTATAACATATTTCAGTCAATCTAAAACATCAAGCAACAGTTAAAACAAAATATGAAATGAAACATTATGCATGAAATGTAAATACTCCCCACTTTGAAGTCAACACTGTCCTCAATGTGGAGAATTTATGTTATGCAAATGCAAATCTTCAGCGAGCTAAAGTAGCTCAGATCTTGGGTCTATCTCCTTCTTTCTCGCAATCTTCTTAGTCTCCTGAAGGTGTTCTCAATTTTGGGATCGTACAACTGTAGTTCACCCCTCCGAGATCTGGTCATGCACCATCCAATAATGGTAGACCGTGAACAAGTGCACCATGTGGGTTCCCAGGAAAGAGAGGTGGGTCACAAATGCAACCGCTTAAGTACCAAGTCTTTCTCTAGCCAGAACCCTTCTAGACATGCATTGTCACACTACCAAACTCCGTTAAGAAGTTTCTACAAGAACAGTTAGGGACAAAACCTAAACAAAATATTAATAAATGTTTTCTTTAATTTTAATTTTTTTAACTTTTTATTAATAAATGTTTTTTTAATTTTAACTTTTTTTCAATGAAGAATAATATCTAGCAAAGGGACACAACACAATGTGTCCCCGACAACGACGCCATTTGATAAACAGATTTTTGGTTGCACAAAATTCTGATCAAAGAAAACAAGTTAACTAATGTAATATAGCTAACCCATGTCAAATCTCACAAGGACACAATTCTAGGAGTGTAACCATTGTTAAACATCATTCTCCAAAGAAAAGTTAAAATAAACAATAACAATAATAATAATAAAGGGGTTTTTGTCAAATTGATAAAATTAACAATGCAGAGTAATAATTGTAAATAAATAATTAATGAAAACTAAAATTAAAAACACATACTAAAAAAATTATAAATAAAATAATTAACGGAAACTAAAATTAAAAACAAATATGGAAATTAAATTATTTAAATACAGAAAACTAATGCATGCAGAATTAAATTGCATTGCTAAGAATTTAATAATGAGATCAATGTTTATAAATGCTTATATGATTAAAATAAATAAATTAAAAGAAAAATTTGAAGGCAAAGAAATAATTGGAATGAAATTCTTATGCTAATTTAAATTTAAATAAAAATAAATAAAGAATTAACAGTTAAATCATAGATTTTAAGACAAAGCAATAATTAGAATGAAATATTGATGCTAATTCAAATTATAACAAAGATAAATAAATAATTAACAATTAAATGAAAAATATATTCAATTAACAATTAAAATTTAAAATGAATAAGCACTTGGCATACTGGCCTCCATGATCAAATTAGAATTTAAAACCAATTAAATTGAAAATGAAACTAGATGAATGTAGGCTGGAATTATAAAATACTGAATTTAAATTAAAAGTAAAATACTAATAAAATTACAGGAGTATGAAGAATAAATGGATATGTGTAAGGGTGTGAATGTGAATGTGAGAAATAGAGTGTACAAAATTTAAATTATTGACAAGAATTAAATAAATTGAAGGCTAAAATACAAAATAATGAAATTAAATAAATTAAAATGAAAGAAAACAAAACCAAGAAATTGTAGCAGGAGCTCCTAAAACTTTCTGCAACTTCACCCAAACTAACAACAAAACTATAATGGAGAAAAAGAGAGAGAGGAAGAAGAGAGACTATTCCTCTGGTGAAGTGTATTTTGCCTTGCATCTAAATCTCCTATTTATAAGAAATTAGCCAAGGTCTTATTACAAATAAAAATCTAAAAATTAATTACAATTCAAGTCAAATATTTCTTCCTCGGATTTGATTTTGCTGATTAGGAGATCCTCTGCCAAGAATAGAAATAATTGCTCCTTCAGAATAAACATTTCTTTCCCAGATTTGATTTTGCTTATTAGGAGATCCTCTGCGAAGAATAGAAATAATTGCTCCTTCAGAATAAACATTTCTTTCCCAGATTTGATTTTGCTGATTAGGAGATCCTCTGCGAAGAATAGAAATAATTGCTCCTTCAGAATAAATTTAATGCTTCGATTTGATTGCGGATTTGGATTTTCAGGAAGGGAATTCTGAAAATGGGGAGTTGATTATGAACGGATTTCACATTTTCAAATGAATTAGGCCACATTGAATGCACCTAAGTTGCACCTCCTATTGGTTTCATGATAAATGGGCTGTGAAGAATTTAATTTCGAAGATTGAAAAATTTTTCCCTACCGAAGCACATTGGGCTCATATCAAAATAAGTTCAAGTTCTTTTTCTCCTACAAGAAAAGTCTCAACCAAAAAAAGAAGAAGAGATATATGCAATATGAATGTATGAATGTATGTTTTGATGTTAAAAATTGTTAGCAGCGGATTAATATCAAGAAGGGGGGGTTGAATTGATATGCAGTTATTATAGAAACTTTTTCGTAAAAGAAAGGCTACTGGTTCAATTCCCAGAAAATTAGTCGACTGATGAATGTAAAATAGTAGATTAGTTCTTACTGCACAATATATCTGATGATGAGGGAAGAGAGAAAGAGACACCAAAATTTATACTAGTTCGTTCTTTGTAAAAGAACTACGTCCAGTCTATGATCCGCAACCTGCAGATCCTAATCACTATAAAAGATTGTATTCTTTACACACAAACCTTTCTTGAACTCTACAAGAAATCAAAAGAAACTATCCTAAACACTATAGAATAGACTTTCACCCACAGACTCTACCAGAGTCTCTGTGATCACCAAAATCACAGTCGCAGGGTTCTAAAACCCACTTACAATCTCTAACCTGAGATCAAGAATACAAGATTACAGTGACAGTAGAATGTTCTTGACAGAAACAGTGAAAATGTAAAAACTCTATGCAGATCTTCTTGCACGTAAAGGTTGTAGCTTCTTGGGAGTTTTTCTCTTCTATTCTTTCGCTGCTTGGAGCGTCTTCGAAGATTGTATTTATAGGCAAAGCGAAATGTAGTGGGTCTTGGCTTTTTGAAAGAGTCAAAACACGTTTTGTACATAATACTGCATAAGGAAGGTACAAAGAATAGAATAGTCGACTGAAGATATAGACCAGTGTGTTATTTTCATGAAACCTGTATACCTGGTACATTTAATGAAAAACGTCGACTAGACAAGAAGAATTAGTAGACTAACTGATGAATAATAAAAACAACAGTTTATCATTATTCATATGATTAATCTATACAAGTAATCTATCATCTCGAACAAACTTAAAACATTTAAACAAGTATTAACCATGCATCCAACACAAAATTAAACACAATTAACAAGTCAACAAACATCATCAAATCTCAAATCATTCAACAAAAATATGTAAAATGCAATAAATTTACTAAACTTAAATTATGTCATTGTTTTTATGAAAATGTGCAAATAGCACTTCATTTTATAGCACGAGTGCTCATAGATAATGGTTTCTCCTTGAATGTGATGCCAAAAACCACTTTGAAAAAGTTACCTTGTGATGGAGCCCATATGAGACCAAGTGCTATGGTTGTGAGAGCTTTCGATGGTAGTCGAAGAGAGGGGGTCAGAGAAATTGAACTCCTAGTGCAGATAGGCCCATGCATTTTTCAAATAGTGTTTCAAGTAATGGATATCATGCCTGCTTATAGTTGCTTGTTGGGTCGTCCTTGGATCGTTCTGTGGGGGTGGTCCCTTCCGCTCTGCACCAGAAGCTGAAATTTGTGATGGGGGGATAAGTTGATCATAGTATCTAGGGAAGAAGATTTGATAGTGAGTGGACTATCATCCACCCGTTACATTGATGTTGCCGAGGAGGCATTGGAAACTTCTTTCCAAGCCTTAGAAATTGTTGACATTGCTTATGTTGAATCAATCCCGATAAAACCTTATTTATCATATGCATCTTTAATGATGGCTAAGATCATGTTGAAAAGAGGATATAAGCACGAATATGGCCTGGGAAGAAATGGTGAAGGTTCTACGTCTTTGTTTAAAATCTCTGATAATAAAGGTAGGTATGGCCTAGGATATAAGCCCACCTGAGAAGATAAAAAGAGAATAATGGAAGATAAAAGGGAGAAAAATTTAGCTCGCGTAGAGAGACATGAGCCAAGGGGAGGAAGGATTCCCATTTACGACATCAAACGAAGTTTCTGAAGTGTTGGAAGGGTGGATACCGACCAAGTGGTAGCTGCAGAAGAAGATTCAAATGAAGGAGATCCAAGTTTGGTGCATCCATGTGTTAGAAATAACGACAGTGTAAAAATCAAGAGAGGGGGTGAATTGGATTTTTAAGAAACTTTTTCTCTTTAAAATAATTTTCCATATTTTAAATAAATGTTCTAAAAAACAAGATTGGGATTTTCCTTAACCTGTGATAAGCGCAGTTTGAGTTTCAATTGTTAATATGATCCACAATAAAATAAAGAGATAGGGAAAGAGAAAGAACACTGAGATTTATACTAGTTCAAATTTAGCCAATCCTACGTCCAGTTCCCAATCACCACAAACACGTGATGATCACCCCACTATCTTTAATTGAAATTACAAACACCAATTCATGCAATAACAAATAAAGATAAAGGAAACACCTCCTTAGACATACTAAGGATGAACTCACCTCCTCAGACACACTGAGGATGATTCCCACCTCTCTTGACACACAAGAGATGAACACACCTCCCTTAGAACAAATCCAAGGGATGAATTACACCAATTCAGAAAAACAGTAAAGAAAACACCTGATTGAGTGTTGGATTGAAAGCTTAAGCACAATGATCACCACTTCCAAGAACTTAGATCAACCTTGAGAG
This sequence comes from Lablab purpureus, assembly GCA_030347555.1. Classification (NCBI taxonomy): domain Eukaryota; kingdom Viridiplantae; phylum Streptophyta; class Magnoliopsida; order Fabales; family Fabaceae; genus Lablab; species Lablab purpureus. The sequence continues at coordinate 21,244,712 of CM059260.1, forward strand.
AGCAAGAAAGCGGTTTTGAAAAACTTTAGTGCAAGAACACTTTGAGTATTGTGTTTTAATCAGATGTGTTGAACCTAAGACATTCCCTTTCATTTTATAATTCGAAAATACTCCGAAGTTTCAATTCTTAGGTTGATTCAACATTGAATTCGCAAAAACGTCATATTTAATCGATTATCTAAAAGGTTTAATCGATTATATCAGAGTTAAAAACTTGAAAACACATTTTGCCTGATATAATCGATTAGATTAAGGCCATAATCGATTATATGAACCCAGAAGCAATATAATCGATTATCAAAAACACTTAATCGATTATTTTGTTCGTTAAATTATTTTGATTCAAATTAAGTGAAATAATCGATTAGATTTCATAACTTAATCAATTAAAAACGTAGAACAACTTGCTCTCAAGTTTGAAATGGTCTTGAATGGGATTTATGACTTACTCTTTTTATCCTTCACTCAAAACAGAAACTTCTAAACTTGAAACTGCAGCACTTGAGAAAATCTTCATCAATCTTCTCTCTTGAAAGTTTTAAACATCCTTCATGTCTTGCCTTTTTCATGAAGCAACCTTCCTTTGTGAGATGACACAAGTCTTTAATGTTGTTTAGAGAACTTTAAATCTTCATCATCAAAACTTTAATCTTCATGACTTATTGAGAGAACTTCATCAACACTTGAACTTGAAATATGTCAACACCATGTTCTTCAAATGTGGAACTCAATAATTGGAAAGTCATTGAACTACCCATGGTGTTTAATAATGATGAAATGTAATAGCTTTTTATTATGACTTTTGTTTTTAATAAATTTATTGCTCTTCCCAAGGCATTAGGATTTCGTTTGTATGGGCTCACTTTTTGTTTCAATATTTACATTAATAAATGCATTTCATCGTTTCATCCATTTTTCGTCTTCTCCCTCCATTTATTCATAGTGCAGATCAAATAGTGAATCTTGTGAAAATAACAATGTCAATGTTCAATATCATGATTTCACACATCCTATTGATAATACAGAAGATGATTATGAAGGGAGTTGGGATCCTTCCCCTGAGTTATTAAAGTTAGTTGAACAGTAGAATAGGGAAATAAAAGCACATCAAGAGGCAACAGAGACAATTAATCTGGGGAATGAAAATGAGAAAAAAGAAGTTAAGATAGGCACTAATGTAACAAAGGAAACACAAAATAAGTTGATTCATTTGTTGCAAGAGTTTAAGGATGTTTTCGCTTGGTCCTACCAAGATATGCCTGGGCTAGATCCCACTATAGTGCAACACAAACTTCTGTTAAAACCTGAATGTCCCCCAGTCAGAACAAATTTGAGAAGAATGAAACCTGAGATGTCTCTAAAGATCAAAGAGGAAGTGAAAAAACAATTTGATGCTGGTTTCTTAGTAGTAGCAAAGTATCTTGAATGGGTAGCTAATGTAGTCCCAATCCCAAAGAAGGATGGAAAAGTCTAGATGTGTGTGGATTATCGAGACTTAAATTGGGCTAGCCCCAAAGATAATTTTCCTTTACTGCACATTGACACTTTGGTTGACAACACTGCACAATTTTTGCTTTTCTCCTTTATGGACGGCTTCTCTGGCTATAATCAAATTAAAATGGCACTCAAAGACATGGAGAAAACCACATTTGTCACATTGTGGGGAACATTTTGTTATAAGGTGATGTCATTTGAACTAAAGAATGCAGGAGAAACTTATCAAAGAGCCATGGTGACTTTGTTTCATGATATGATGCACAAGGAGATTGAAGTTTATGTGGATGATATGATTGTCAAATCTAGGACAGAGGATGAGCATATTGTTAATCTACGGAGGTTGTTTAAAAGGTTAAGGAAGTTTAAGCTTAGACTAAACCCCGCTAAATGCACTTTTGGCGTGAAATCTGGAAAATTGTTAGGATTTGTAGTCAGCCAAAAAGGAATAGAAGTTGATCTCGACAAGGTGCGAGCAATTCTAGAAATGCCAGCATCGTGCATAGAAAAATAAATTCGTGGTTTCTTGGGTAGATTAAACTACATTGCTAGATTTATCTCCCAGCTAATGGCCACATGTGAGCCAATATTCAAACTGTTGCACAAGAATCATGGAGTGGAGTGGAATGAAGATTGTCAAACAACATTTGAAAAGATCAAACAGTATTTATGAGAGCCTCCTATACTACTCCCACCACTATCAGGGAAACCCCTTATACTATATTTGATAGTATTGGATGAATCAATGGGTTGTGTTTTGGGTCAACATGATGAGATAGGTAAAAAGGAGCATGCTATTTATTACTTAAGTAAGAAATTCACAAGTTGTGAACAAAGATATTCTTTGTTAGAGAGAACTTGTTGTGCATTATCATGGGCGTCTCACTGGCTAAGACAATATATGTTGATTCACACCACTTGGCTGGTATCTAAAATGGACCCATTCAAGTATATTTTTGAGAAACCAGCCCTTATTGGTAGAATAGCTCGATGGCAGATGTTATTGTCAGAATATGACATCATATATGTCACCCAAAAAGCATTGGTCATCCACCAATTGAGAGGAGAATGGGAAACGAGGGATCAAAAATTGATCCCTTATCAGGCCTACATCAAAGGATTGATGGAGTATTTTGATACAATTATATTTCACCATATTCCTAGAGAGGATAATCAGTTGGCTAATGCTTTAACCACCTTGTCATCGATGTTTGAACTAAATCAAGACGAAAAGTTGCCATTGATAAGAATGGAGAGTCATGAACAACCTGCCTATTGCTTTTTAATTGAAGAGGAGTCAGATGGGAAACCTTGGTATTTTGATATCAAACGCTACCTCAAAGATCGAGAATATCCTGAAATAGCCTCTGAAAATGATAAGAGGACATTAAGAAGACTAGCCTCAAGTTTCCTACTAAATGGAGATGTCCTTTATAAGAGAAATCACAATATGGTACTCCTTAGATGCATTGATGCAAAAGAGGAAGAACAAATATTAAGGGAAGTTCATGAGGGGTCTTTTGGAACTCATATGAATAGGAATGCCAGGGCAAGAAAGATTTTTAGGACCGATTACTTCTGGTTAACAATGGAAAATGATTGTCGCATCCATGTGCGAAGATGTCACAAGTGTCAGGCATATGCTGATAACATCAATATGCCACCTACACAATTGAATGTTTTGACAGCACCATGGCCTTTCTCAGTGTGGGGAATAGACGTTATTGGGGCTATAGAGCCAAAAATCCTCAAATGGACATTGCTTCATCTTAGTCGCAATTGATTATTTTCCCAAGTGGGTTCCGGCTGCTTCATATGCCAACGTGACAAGGAGTGTGGTGATAAAATTCATAAAAAAGGATCTTATTTGTAGGTATGAACTACCTAGCAAGATTATTATAGATAATGCAACCAATTTGAATAATAAAATGGTGAGTGAATTGTGCAAAAACTTCAAGATCCAACATCATAATTCTTCCCCTTATCGTCCGAAGATGAATGGGGCAGTTGAGGCCGCTAATAAAAACATCAAGAAAATCATACAGAAGATGGTGGTGACATATAAGGACTGGCATGAAATGCTTCCTTTTTCTCTACATGGATACCACACTTCAGTTTGAACATCAACAAGGGCAACCCCATTTTCATTAGTATATGGAATCAGTGACTTCCCTTCAAAGTGGAAATTCCTTCTTTAAGAGTTTTGATGGAAACCAAACTAGAAGAAGCAGAATGGGTTCAAGCCTGATTTGATCAACTCAATCTTATTGATGGGAAGAGGCTAAATGCAATATGTCAGGGCAAACTATATCAAAGAAGGATGAAAAAAGCATTTGAGAAAAAAGTTCGTCCTTGAGAATTCCACAAGGGCGATTTGGTGTTGAAGAAAAATTTGCCTATACAAAAGGATCATAGAGGGAAATGGACTCCAAACTATGAAGGGCCATATGTGGTGAAGAAATCTTTTTCCGAGGGAGCCCTAATTCTCACAAAAATGGATGGCGAAGACTTACCTCTTCCAATCAATTCGGATGTAGTGAAGAAGTATTATGCTTGAGGTGATCTCATAGCAACCAACCTTTTTGCGAAAGGATATTGACATTGTTTATTTTAAAGAAATACTAGAATTTGCTTTATTTTGATGGTTTGTTGCACTTGTTTTCCAGTACCTTTCTGTTTACATTCTATGTGATACTAATACTTGAAATGTATGTTCATCAATTAAGACCATGGGGTTAGTTTGTGGAATAAGTAAGTTCCATGAAATCTTGGTTGAGCCAAGTTCTAAAGGGTGTCACAAAATAAATAAATAAATACAAAAAAGATTGTCTATTGAGTTGATTGTTCTCCTTAACAAATCATCAAATTCATGATGTTCAAAACACAATAAAAAGAAGAAATAAAATAGAGAATAATGCCTTGGAATGTCATCTCTCTTCTTGGTCTAATGTTTTAATAGAGGTCCATAAAGTAATATCTTCTTTGAAGCATTCTTATGTATATCGCTTAGAATCTTCTATCCTCTCCCCTTCTTGAAAAGCGAAAGAATTTGTCTTAGCAAGTATTATCATAGCCAGAAATAAGAAAAAGAACCTCATACTAGGGCCTGTTTATCCCATCTAAGTATTCATTGGTAATTCCCTAAAAGATATTTGAGGCCTGTAACAATACATTTTGAAAATAAAGAAAGTGATATGTACTAAAGCCATCAAATTTTGTCTTAGGATTAATCTTTGTGAAAAAAGGAAATCCTGATTTGAGATGATGCTTGACCATGTTTCTTTATACAATAAGATATATATTCGTTGTTACCCCTTTAAGCCAAAAAATAATAATTTTTCTTTCAAGTTACCCCCAAAGCAAGGATTATGTCCACATCAAAAGCTAACACATGGTTGACATCAAGTGCATTTGACAAAGAAAAGGAAAGACAAAGAAAAAGAAAGAGAAAATACATCATAAGAAAATCACAAAGTGGTGACAAATCAAATAGTATAAGAAAAAAATAGAAGAAAATAAATGTTGATGAAAAGAAAGTTTTTCAAAGTGTTGGGTGCACTACTTGATAATCCTGTTACAAATAACCCATAAACACTTATTTGAACTTTCATATCCTTTCTTTCATAACCTTTTTAACCCCCAACCACGTTACAATCCTAATAAAGTCCACACTGATTGAAAAATGGTTGTTCTGATTTTCATAAATCTTAATTATAAGATAAAATTACTTGACTACTAGTATGTTCCTAAAACTCGAATGAATGAAAATATGTCTAGAACGCCTCAAATGGTGGGGAACACCATCATAATAATAAGTCAAATAAACAAAAATCGTATTGGGGCAATCCTTGTTTGTGTACTCATACCTTAACCTTAAACTTCACCCATAGGAGTCAAAATCAGGGCAAATTTGTTGGTTTCATCCCTAGGGCCTACTTTGCATCCAACCTGTTAGGTTGTATTATAGACCATCTCTCTACACATTTTAAGTCATACAAGCTTCTTTCAAACCATTCCACTCATATTCTTGTGTTCATAATAGTTTGATTCAATTTTGAATTTACTCCACATTGAGCTTGAGTCTGTCCAGCTACTCTTGTTTCCAAACAAGTTTATTGGAGCATGCATTAAGAAATGCTTTTGAAGAAAGTGTTACGTGTATGACACCTCAATTATTGCATTAGACCATAAGAATCACAACATTGCTTGATTTTATTCTCTAGAAGAATCAAATGCAATAAATGTTGATTCATCAAGAATGAAAAAAAAAATGACAAACTTATATGAATTTGATGATCATAAGGAGAACAACTGATTCAAAGTACATGTCTTTGTGTATAAAAAGAAAAAAAGATATACAACAAAAATTTGTCTTTAGGTTCTATCTCTTGAACCCATGAATCTTCATGTCTCATTGACATTCACATCTACTAAGCCCAGCTTACGAATGGCACTCACCTGTGTATTTCTTGCATACTAAAGCCCAACTTCCGACAGGCACCTGCATACAAAGTCCAACTTCCGAATGGCACCTGCATATAGAGTCCAACTTCCGAATGGCACCTGCATACAGAGTCCAACTTACGACTGGCACCTGCATACAAATTTCAACTTACAACTGGCACCTGCATACCAAGCCCAGCTTACGATTGGCCCTGTATACCAAGCCTAACTTATAATTGGCCCTGTATATCAAGCCCAGCTTACAACTGACACCTACATACAAAGTCTAGCTTACGACTGACACCTGTATACAAAGTCTAGCTTACGACTGGCACCTGCATACAAAGTCCAGCTTACGACTGGCACCTTCATACAAAGTCCAACTTTCGAATGGCACCTGCATACAAAGTCCAGTTTATGATTGGCAACTGCATGCAAAGTCCAACGTACGATTGGAACCTGCATACCAAGCCTAGCTTACGATTTGCCCTGTATAGCAAGCCCAACTTACGACTGACTCTGTATATCAAGCCCAGCTTACGACTAACACCTGCATACAAAGTCCAGCTTACGACTGGCACTTACATACAAAGTCCAGCTTACGATTGGCACCTAATACCAAGTCCAACTTACGACTAGCCTCGTATATCAAGCCAAGCTTACAACTGGTACCTACATACCAAACCCAATTTACCACTGACATCTATATAACAAGTCCAACTTATGGCTAGAACCTGCACATTAAGCCCAGCTAATAACTGGCGTTCTGCATATCAAGCCTAGCTTATGATTGACATCTGCATATTAAGCCCAGCTCATTATTGGCATCTGCATATTAAGCCTAGCTTACGACTGACACATGTATATCAAGCCCAACTTACAACTGACATATGTATATCAAGCTCAGCTTATGATTGACACCTGCATATCAAGCCCAGCTTATGACTGGCCCCTTCATACCAAGCCCATTTTACCATCCCAAAGCCTAACTTTCGTTGGCATTTACATATAAATCCGAACGAAATTAGTGTTTCTATCTTTACTTAACTTTTACTATAACACAAGTTGAAAACATTTATTTCATATTATCAAGTAAAGTTAAGTAAAGAGGGGCAACTGTTAACACTCCATTTCGTCCGGAAAATAATAAAGATAGGACACTAATGACATAAACTTAACTTAAAATATATATATATAAAGAAAAATTAAAAATATTAAATAAAAATAAAGATGAGTAAATAAATAATACTATGCTTTTTATAATAAAAATATTTTCTTTTAATATATATATAATAAAATAATATGATAATTTAAAATAAAAAAGAGAGAATTTGTAATTTAAATATATCATAAATTCTTTTTTTTAGTTTTTATTTTTTTTATTATTTATTTTATTTTTCTGTTTTTTTCTTTTTCTCCTCCTTTTTAGGTAATTTTTACTCTCCCACAACTCTCACTCTCTCACAACCTCCACCCTTTCTAGAAGGCCTACTCTCCTTATATTTCTCCACTACCTATATCCCACTAACCTTCAAATTATTCATTTTTATTTATTTTATTTTATTTCTCTCTCCACCCAACTCATATAAATAGGGGTACAAGAATAGAGAGGGGGAATTTTTTTTTGATAAAGAAGGAGAAAAACCTAGAGTAGAGAGGGGGGATTTTTTTGAGAAAGAAGGAAAAAAACCTAGAATTGAGAGAGGGAGGTAAGGGTTTTCTTAAAGGAAAGAACTTGAGAGAAAGAGAGAACACAATCTTTTTTCTTCCTTCTAAGGAGAGCATAAGACTCATAAAGAAAGGAGATAGGAGAATATTGAAACACTAAGAGGAGCCTTGTTGAAGATTTGTTAAGAAAGGAAGTCCTTATAGGTATTTTTCTCATTTCATATATTTAACATATTATATATACATAAATCCAAATGTTATTATGGGTGCAAACAGGTACTTCTTTTTGCAATAATTATATTTGCATTAATGAGTGATTGCATTAAATAAGATTTATCTTCCTAACTTTTAGTATATTAATTGTTGGTTTTGATAGAAAATTATATGACTCTCTGTATTTTATTCATAATCACATAGCCTCTTAAATAGGCACATTACACAAACTCTTGATATTCCCACATAATTGAGAATAATTGAGAATTAAGTCTACAGACTAAAACAGAAGAATAAAAATTATTTAAAACAGAATCGTGCATTCACTGTGCACTATAGTAACCTACCAATTATTAGACCACTAGTAACTGACAATTTATTCAAATTAAATTATTTCTAACATTCCCTCCCTTAAACTGATATATACTTATATCAATTTAAAGTTTTCACAGAATTAATAGTTGAGACACCAAGCAACTCTCTCAACTTCAAAAATGGCAGCCTTTTTAAAGCCTTGGTAAATATGTCAGCTACTTGATCTTCACTCCTGCAGTGGACTAGATCAACAGTTTCCTCTTTGCAAAGATCTCTCAAGAAATAAAATTTCACATCAATATGCTTGCTTCTTCCATGAAGAACTGGATTTTTTTGACAATTTGATTGTTGAATTATTGTCACAAAAAATTGTAGTTGCCTTTGTCTGCTTGAATTGTAATTCTTGAAGAATTTTTCTCAACCATATGGCTTGACAAGCACAAGTTGTAGCTGCAACAAACTCAGCTTCAGTACTGGATAAAGTAACAATGCATTGCTTCTTTGAAGACCATGAAATAGCACATGTTCCAAGCAGGAAGACAAAACCAGATGTGCTCTTTCTATCATCTAGATCACCTGCATAGTCACTGTCTGTGAATCCAATCAAATCACTCCTTTCACCTTTCTTATAATATAATCCCAAATCACGAGTTCCTTGTAAATAACAAAGAATTCTTTTGGCGGCAAGCATATGTAACTCGGTGGGATTCTCCATGTACCTGCTAATCAAACTCACGAGAATACATGATATACGGCCTAGTTGCGGTAAGATACATTAAGCGCCAACAATTTGCTTGAATAGTGTGCTATTAACCTTCTTCCCATCATGATCTTTGTGTAGCTTTTCACCACATTCAAGCTGGAGTACATACGAGATTGCAATCCTTCATTTCAAACCTGTTCAAGATTTCTCCAACATATTTCTTACGAGATAGAAAAATCCCATGTTCGATTGAATTACTTCTATGCCCGAGAAAATAATGCATCAAACCCATATCAGACATTTCAAATTCATTCATCATAGACTTCTTGAATTCACTAAACATGACATCACAATTTCCAGTGAATATAAGATCATCAACATACAAACACACTATAAGCATTTTTCCTTTATCTCCCACTTTAATAAACAAGGTATGCTCATAAGGACATTTCACAAATCCAATTTTTAGAAAATAAGTCTCTATGCGATTATACCAAGCTCTTGGGGCTTGCTTTAACCCATAAAGAGCTTTCTTCAATCTATAAACCTTATTTTCATGTCCAAATTTAACATACCCAGGTGGTTGATCAATAAATACTGTTCTTCCAAATATCCATGCGAGGAATGCCGATTTGACATCTAACTAGAAGATTTGCCAGGAATTTTGTCTTTGCTAATGCAACTACCAAGCAGATTGAGTCATGTCTTGCAACGGGAGAAAATACTTACGTATAATCAACGCCATACCGTTGGTTGTATCCTTTTGCCACCAGGCGTGCTTTATACTTGCCTAGTCCACCATCTTTGTTTAACTTCATTTTGAAAACCCATTTTACTCCAATGGTTTTCTGATCCTTAGGTAGATCACATAGCTCCCAAGTGTGATTTTTTTCAATGGAATTAATTTCATCATCCATTGCTTTTCTCCACTTTTCTTCTTTGACTACTGCTTCAAAACTTGTAGGATCACAATTTGCAAACAAAGCAAAATGAGTAATTTCCTCATTATTAATTTCATCTACAACAAAATTCTCCATCCATCTTTGGTCTCCTTCTATTTCGTTGAGGCGTTCATTTGTAGGTTACTGTTTGTTGCTCACTATGCACTTGAGTTGTTGGTTGTTGCCTACCATCTTCCTTGTCACCACTATTAAAATCATTATCACCATTAACATCATCATCAACATCTGCTTGCAGATGTTGTTCAACTTTGTCTGCATCCCAACTCCAAAATTGATCTTCATCAAACACCACATCACGACTAATAACAATTTTATTGGTGATGGGATTATACAATTTGTAAGCTTTTGATTGCTCACTAACACCAAGAAAAATGCATTTTCTCCTTTGTCATCAAGTTTTTTTCTCTTTTGATCTGGAATATGGGCATAACCAACACACCCAAAAATTCTGAAATAATGTACTGCTGGTTTCTTCCACTCCAAGCCTCCTCGGGTGTCATGTTTTGAGCAACAAAGGTTGGGCTTACGTTTAAAACATGAACACTCCAACATACGACTTACGGCCAAAATGTCTTTGGAACTCGCCCTTTCGTTAGCAAACTTCTCACCATGTTGAGAATTGTTCTATTTTTCCTCTACGATACACCATTTTGTTGTGGTGTATAAGCGATTGTTAACTCTTTTCTAATGCCATGTTACGCACAAAAAACATCAAATTCATTTGAGCAGTATTCTCCACCGCGATACTGTTCGAAGAGTTTTGATAGGCTTTCTGATTCCTTTTCTACTCTTGCTTTGAATGCTTTAAAAACATCAAAGGCTTCGATTTTTCTGTAAAAAATAGACCCACACTTTTCTAGAATAATCGTCAATGAAAGTAATTAAATACTTATTACCTCCATTGGATAAAGGGTTTATTGGGCCACATATGTCTGAATGCACAAGTTCCAAAACATGTTTTGCTCTCCATGATTTTCCATTAGGAAAATGAGATCGATGTTGTTTGCTAACAACACATTCTTCACACACTTGAGAAGGTACAACAATTTACGGAAGACCAGTTACCATTCCTTTACGTTTGAGAGTCCTTAATCCTCCGGAATGCAAATGCCCATAACGATAATCCCAAAGCCAGAAAGGATCTTTTCCTTTAGCTATTAAAGTAGATTGAATGCTTTCAATCTTTAAAGGGAACAACCTGTTTGAACTCATTTTTATAACAGCAATTGCCCCTCTAACAGGATCATAAATTTCACAAACACCTTTGCTAATGGTGATTGTGTAACCTTTTTCCTGTAACTGTCCAGCACTTAACAAATTACTTTCCAAATCAAGAACATACAGTACATTAGAAATTGTTTCAATAAAACCATTCTTGGTTCTAATTTTAATATCACCTTTTCCCATTACTTTCACCATAGAGCAATCCCCAAAACTCACAGTTGATTTGAAATCTTCATTTAGAAATGAAAATGAAGATCTATTTCCACTCATATGGTTACTACGGCCTGTATCTACGTACCATAAATCCGATTCACCATTTTCTTCATCTTCAACAGCCATTAGCAATGTCTCCTTTTCTTCTCTCATTGTTAGATTTGACTTTTCTGCCTTTTCCTTGTCTCGAGGCAACCTGGTATAACATTCAGAAGCATAATGACCAAACTTATGACATCTAAAACATTCTACCTTAGATTTTTCATGTTCCTTTCCTCTGCCTCTGCCTTGAGATTTGTCTCTGTCTTGAGATTGATCATTATGGCTTTGTCTCCCTCGTCCTCTACCTCTACCTCTACCCCGTCCTTTGAAGTTGTTGGAATGAGTATTGGCAGAAGCTTTCAACGCTTGCTCCTCAACTTCTGGCTGTTTAAATTTTTGTTCATGTACCAATAATGAACTTTGCGGTTCATCCAAGTGACGGATCGTCAATGTCTTTAGATTCTTCTATAGCACATACAACAAAATTAAATTTTGGTTCTAAAGACCGCAATATTTTTCAACAACTCTTGTTTCTTCGGTTTGTCACCATATGTGCGCATCTTGGTGACAATCGTCATCACACGGGAAAATAATATGTGATTGATTCTCCCAGCTTCATTCGAATTGTTTCGAACTCGGCCACGAAAAGCTTGAAGTTCTTTGCCTCTTTGCTCTTGCGGACCCTTGATACTTCTTCTTCATTGAATCCCAAATATCCTTGGAAGTTTCTTTGTTGAGAATGGTTTCCAAGATAGATCGATCAATGGCTTGAAACAAATAGTTTTTTGTTTTCAAATCTTTTAACTTTAGTGCATCCACCTCCTTTCGTTGTTCATCGGTGAGCATTTGTACTACTCTCGAGCACACCGACTTCAATAACTTGCCGAGTACTCCTTGGATCTTAGGAAATTTTCCATCAACATACACCAATGGTCATATTGACCATCAAAACGAGGAATTGCTGCTTGTACAAAAGATCCTTCACTTGCCATTTGCTACTGCAAAGGAAGTCCCAAAGTCCCAGAAAGAAAGAACCTTGCTCTGATACCACTAATAGAAAATTATATGACTCTCTGTATTTTATTCATAATCACATAGCCTCTTAAATAGGCACATTACACAAACTCTTGATATTCCCACATAATTGAGAATAATTGAGAATTAAGTCTGCAGACTAAAACAAAAGAATAAAAATTATTTAAAACAGAATCGTGCATTACTGTGCACTATAGTAACCTACCAATTATTAGACCACTAGTAACTGACAATTTATTCAAATTAAATTATTTCTAACAGGTTTGGATTCAAAATTCTTGTTGGTTACTACAATATAGGATGATAAGTCTAATTCTTTCCTTCCTAATTTTGCATTTATGACTTAAGGATTCTTCTCTTGATAAAAAATATATAGTGTATTTGAGTTTTTTTTATCTTATTAATTATGATGTGATAATATGTTAAATAAAGATGGCAGTGTAAAAACCAAGAGGGGGGGTGAATTGGATTTTAAATAAACTTTTGCTCTTTAAAACAAATTTCCAGATTTTTGAATTATTTTCAAAAACTAGGATGCGGATTTTCCTTGACCTTTGATTAGTGCAGTTTGAGTTGCAATCGTTAATATGATCCACAATAAAAAGAGATAGGGAAAGAGAAAGAACACAGAGATTTATACTGGTTCGGATTAAGCCAATCCTACGTCCAGTTCCCAATCACCACAAATGCGTGATGATCACCCCACTATCTTTAATTGATATTACAAACACCAATTCATGCAATAACAAATAAAGACAAAGGAAAACACCTCCTTAGACACATTAAGGATGAAACACCTCCCCAGACACACTGAGGATGAAACCCACCTCTCTTAACACACAAGAGATGAACACACCTCCCTTAGAACAGATCCGAGGGATGAATTTTCCCGTTTAGAAAAACAATAAAAAGAATACACCTGATAATAGTGCTGGATAGAAAGCTTAAGCACAAAGATCACCACTTCCAAAGACTTTATCAAACTTGAGAGAGCAGGAAAGCGGTTTTGAAAAGCTAAGGCGCAAGAACACTTTGAATATTTGTGTTTTAATCAGATGTGTTGAACCTAAGACATTCTCTTTCATTTTATAATTCGAAAATACTCCAAAGTTTCCATTTTTAGGTTGATTTAGCATTGATTTCACAAAAATGACTTATTTAATTGGTTATCTAAAAAGCTTAATCGATTATATCATGTTTAAAAACTGGAAAACTTATTTCGCCTGATATAATCGATTAGATTAAGGCCATAATCGATTATATTAATCCAGAATCAATATAATCGATTATCAAAAACACTTAATCGATTATTTAGTTCGTTAAACTCTTTTGATTCAAATTTTAAGTGAAATAATCAATTAGACTACATATCATAATCGATTAAAAGCGTAGAAAAACGTTTTTGCGAGAAAACAACTTGCTCTCTTGTTTGGGAAGGTCTTGAATGGGATTTATGACTTACTCTTTCCATTCATCACCCAAAACAGAACCTACTAAACTCGAAACCTTCAGCTCTTGAGAAAATCTTCATCAATCTTCTCTCTTGAAAGCTTTAAACATTCTTTATGCCTTTCCTTTTCCATCTAGCAACCTTCCTTTGTGAGATGACACAAGTCTTTAATGTTGATTGGATCACTTTAAATCTTCATCATCAAAACTTTAAGACTTCATAAAAACTCTGGAAGACTTCATTAACACTTGGTCTTGAAATATGCTAACATAATAAATTATAAAAATTCCGTATTAATATTTAATTAACTCTTGATACTAGCTTAGATATAGAAGTGTATTTTACTTCATCTTGATATATGAAATTATTAATGAAATATATTATCATGTGTACTTTTTTTTAATCTAATTGTGTACCTTATAATATATACTTTTATATATACATATGACTATACACATTATCTTATATCTAGTGTCTATTAATTAAATATGTATTTATACTTTAACATGATAAAAATAGAGTTTTCCTTTATTAATTATTTTTTTTATTATTTCTACACTATTCATAAATTAAAGTTAATCATTTAGGTATATGTATGATCATACGCATCATCTTATATCTTGTATTTTTTATATATAAATAAACTTTAAAAATAATTATTTAAAATTTAGAAATAATTTAAATATAATAAATTAATGCAAATCATTTAGATATATGTATGATTATATGCATAATCTTATATCTTGTAATTCTTTATATAAATAAAATTTAAAAAATAATTGTTTAAAATTTAGAAATAATTTAAACATAATAAATTAAAATAAATCATTTAAAATATATGTATGACCATGTACGTCCTCTTATATGTAATAGTTAATGTTTTTTCAAAAATATATACTTAAATAAATTTTAGATATAGGTATGACCGCTTGTAACTTTATATTCTACTATTAAAAAATCACTTTTATAAATAAATTAAATATCTTAAGATGTATATATGATCGTGTTCATCATCTTATATTCCATATTTAATTTTTTTAATATAATTTAAATATAATAAGTCTTAAAAAAGTTAAATCTTCTCTCCAAAGAAAATTCATGTAACAATCTACAATATGGATATATAGTTTATACTATCTTCACTCATTGTATCATTAGTAAGTGTATCTAGTATAGTCACTCACATTATCTTACACTCTAAATCGTGTGAACTAAACATAAATCTCATCAAAATACCAAAAAATCTATTAAAATCTTAAAACTAAAACATATTCAACACCCACATTCTTTTTACAAAAAGAACTATGTAACCCTAATTTTCGATAATAAATGGAAATACGTAGGAGTAAGGTCAATCCTTGTCAGGCCCAAATAAATAATTTCATTAATATTTTTCTTACCTTAAAAAACATAATAGATAATAAAAATTTTACATATGTCTTTGTTTGATTTTGGGGAAAAATATTTTTTTTAAGAATTACACTAGTTTTGTACATTTAATTAGAGGTAATCGTCTTAGGACGGACGTCGTAGGGTGCTAACACCTTCCCTACGTGTAACTGACTCTCAAACCCGAATTTGGTTCCAAAGACCATTTTTAAGAAGGTTTTCTATAGTTTTCCTAAATAAACTATGGTGGGGACTCTTTTGTCTTTTCAAACTTTATTTTTCATTGTCCCATCGTGACCTTTGTTGCGACACAATTGATGAGAATACGGACATGAGCATAATGAAATTCATCATCACTTAGCCAATAATCTTTGCACAATCCACCAGACCGCCCAAATTTGTTCAAAATTGACAATGTTAAGTGGGCTACCTCATTTGAAGCAGTGCGAGGATCATTTCTCAAATTTGTATTGGACAACAAACTTACAGATTTAAAATAGTGAGAACAAAAATATGTTATCTCATGATGTAAGTAAAATGCACATATTGATCCTTCTACTCTTGCCAAATTACCCACCGCACGCTTTGTATCCCCCATCATCCTACACCACATAATAACTTTTAGGTATTGTAGAATGGTTATGAACATTGAAATTAATAAGAGGTTCATTACCTTTCGAATGGATACATCCATCGGTATTGAACAGGACCACCCAATATTGCCTTTGTAGGAAGATGAACAACAAGGTGTTCCATTGAATGAAGGAAACCTGGTGGGAAGGTTCTTTCCAACTTGCATATTATGATCGATATATTTTCTTGCATTCTAACTAAATCATTTAGCCTCAATGTATTAGAACATAGATCTCTAAAGAATCGACTTAATTCAACAATGGCATTCCAAACAAAATCTGGCAATGAACGGAATGCAATTAGTAGTAAACACTCCATGAAAACATGACAATCGTGACTTTTCATGCCATGCATACTACTTTTATCAACATTTGCACACCTTGCAATGTCAGAGGCATAGCCATCTGGCATTTTTAACTCAGTTATCCATTCATAAACTGATTTTGCTTCCTTTGCTGTCAAAGTGTACTTCGCCTTTGGCTTTGCTAACTTCCCATTTTGTAACCGAACTAGTTCCAAGTCTCCACGTACACAATATTCAGCGACATCCATTCTTGCTTTTTCATTGTCCTTTGTTTTACCCTTAACATCCATCATTGTATTGAAGACATTGTCAAAAAAGTTTTTTTCAATGTGCATGACATGAAGGTTGTGTCTTAACAGGTTGTCTTTCCAATATGGAAGATCCCAGAATATTGATCTTTTTGTCCAATTATGATACTGACCATACCCAGGTAGGATATTAAATGGACCATCAGTTACCTTTGGAAAGGTGTGAAGAAATCCTTCCAATTCCTCCCCACTGAACAAATGAGGAGGACCATCCAATTCAACTCTATTTTTCATAAATATCCTTTGACTTCTTCTAAAGGGGAGATCAATTGGCAAGAACCGTCGATGACAATCAAACCATGAACTCTTACCCCCATGTCGTAACGTGAAAGCTTTTGTATTCTGCATACAATGAGGACATGCTAATTTCCCTTTAGTCCCCCACCCAGACTACATGCCATAAGCTGGGAAATCGTTGAGTGTCCACATCAATCAAGGTCTCATGACAAAGTTATCTTTTCTTGAGTATCATATGTGAACACACCATCATTCCATAACACTTGGAGGTCATCAATAAGAGGCTGTAAGTATACACCTAGTTTTTTGGTTGGATTAGTTGAACCAGGTATGAGACAACTTAAAAACATGTACGGTTTTGTCATGCATATTTCAGGGGGTAGGTTATAAGGAGTAAGAAATATAGGCCAACAAGAATACGGGGACGATGAAGCTTGGACGTAAGGAGTGAAACCATCTGAACATAAACCAAGCCTAATATGTCTTGGGTCAGCAGCAAAATCTGGATAAACATTGTCAAAGTGTTTCCAAGCTTTTCCATCAGATGGGTGTCACAAGACATCATCTTTTTTGTTTTCATAATGCCATGTCATTTGACTTGCAGACTCCCTTGATGCATACAATCGTTATAATCTTGGAATGATTGGAAAATAAAACATTATTTTTGCTGGAACTTTCTTCTATCTTCCCACATGACCCTTAGGAGGTAAATACCTTGGACGATGACAAAATTTGCATTCCATTAAATGTAGGTCATCCTTGTAATACAACATGCAACCAGCTTTACAACAATCAATCTTTTGAGCTTTCAACCTAAGGCTCGATACTACTTTTTTTGCTTCGTAGTAGTTCTTCGGTATGCAACTATTTTAGGAGCTACATCAACTAACAATTGTGAAAAATAGTCTAAGCATTTTTTAGTAGCATGACAATTTGTTCTTGTTGCTAGAAGCCTAATGGATACTGATAATGTTAACTTAGTTGCTCCTTCATAAATTGGTTCATTCGCAGATTATAACATATCATAAAACCTTTGGGCTTCTACATTAGGAAACTCTCCTTCAGACATACTATGGTTATCTACATTGTCATAATGAGTTGTTATATCAGCTACTTGCATGTACGCATCAAATACCATTTCAGTCACTGAGCGAAAGTGATCAACAGAATTCATATTTGCCGACCTACTGCACGTATAATTAAAGCTACCCTCATTTGATCCCTCTTCTCTATGTTCAACCCATACAGTGTAGTTAGATTTAAAGCCATATTGTAGCAAGTGAGCCTTAACATTTGATGGTCGAAGGATTTTCTCACAGTTACACTTCATGCAAGGACACCTTATCCCCCCGTCTAAAGTAAAGCAAGGTTGGTCCATTGCCTTTGAAACAAATTCGTTGACTCCATTGATAAACTCCTGTCTAAGTTTCCTTGAAGGATCAAGCATATTATATATCCAACTACGCTCCATAACTCTGCATGTTCATCATTACATTATCAAACTAAACTGGTTTTAAACTTATTTTCATAGTTCAATGCAACCAGTTTTATAAAGCTTCAGTGTTTAACTAGAGGGAATAATATAAAAAAAATGTTAATAATTTAGAAAAAAAGGAGGTAATCTAACAATCAAATAAGTATTAATGAGTTTAATTTTCTTGTACTACCAGTATACAACCTTTACTTTGGCTTTTGATGTTTACAAAATATTAGTATGCATTTTTTGTAAGCACTCGCAATAAATTTAAAAGATTTCTCTTTAATTGAAAATGCAAGAATTTTTCTTGTAGATGTAGAATTGAAGATAGGGCATCAATTAAGGGATGTTGAATTGCGAGGATTGGAGGGTCAATAGATTTACAATTACAAGATGTGTTGGTAACAATAATTAATAAATGGATTCTGAAGTTGGGGTACTTTCATTGCATATGGGTGAAGACATCTAAAGTCTCTATATTTCTTTTTTATACTTTCTCTATTGTTTTATTCCTCGCATATACGGGATGCAAGGAAATTCTCTTTAAGGTTCTATATAAACCCACATCTCCTTCAACCTCTAGACACAACATCTCAAAACTTGTCAATTCTTCCTTTATACATATACTTTTAGATGCGAAATTATATCAAGAAGGGGGGGTTGAATTGATATAAAGCTTTATTGAAAACTTTTTCGTATCAGAAAATTTACTGGTGCAGTTTACTGAGAATTAGTCGACTGATTATTGCAAAATAGTAGGTTAGTTCTTAATGCAGAATATAATAGATGATGAAGGATAAGAAAAGATAACACCAAGAATTATACTGGTTCGTTCTTTGTGCAAGAACTACATCCAGTTGGTGATCTGCAACTCCACAGATCCTAATCACTATCAGAAATGTATTCTTTACAACAAATCTTTCTTGAACACTACAATAAACTCAAAGAACCTATTCTAAACACTATAGAACAGTTCTAAACCCACTGACTCACACTGAGTCACTATGATCACCCCAATCACAGACAACAGGATTCTAAAACCCTCTTACAAATCTCTACCCTGAGATTAAAGAATACAAGATACAGTGAAAGAAAATATTCTTCTTGAACAGTAAAAACAGTAAACGAATTTCTACAGATTCCTTTGCTCTGAATGTTTGCAGCTCTTGAGTGTATTCTCTTGAATTCTTTCGCGCATTCAAACGTTTTAGAGTTGTATTTATAGACTCGAAGAGAAGCTTTGGGTCAAGGTCTTTTAAAAGCTTTAAACCCACGTTCTGCACTTTTCTGCATAAAGAGGGTCTGGAACAAAATAGTCGACTGAAGAAGTAAACCACTTAGCTATTTTCATTAAACCTGTATTCCTGGTACATTAATGAAAATAGTCGACTAAAGCAACATGATTAGCAGACTAATTGATGAATAATAAAATCAACAGATTATTATATTTCAATTAGCTAATCATATACAAATATAATCTAATATCTCTAGAAATGCTAAATCAATTAAGAACCATTAATCACAAACCCAACATATTCTAAAAACAATCATCAAAGCTTTTTAAACATCATCAAATCTCAAATCATCAACAAACTCCCCCTATTTGATGATGTCAACCTGCAAAACCAGTAAAATCACAAAGAGAAGAGATGGTAGATTATCTCCCCCTTTGACATTAGCAAATAGCAGATATAGCAGATATAGTAGATATATTCGAATGTTCTAAAGTGCAGATTTAAGCAAAATATTAGTGTGTGAAAGTATTACAGACCCAAATTGTTTTAACTGTAGAAATATAATACTGAAAATATTAAAAGGGAATCATGCGTCATCATCTTCATCCTCATCTTCCTCATCATCATCAGCATCATCTTCTTCCATGGCAGCAGAGTTTAGAGTATTGGAGCCATCATAGCTTTCCACAGTAACTTGAAGTTCAGCCAGTTGACGTTGGATAAGATTTATCTCATAGTCTACGTTAGTAAACTTGTCCACCATTGTCTCATGTGTGTCGCGCTGCATGGAAGTTAAAACATTAAGTCTAGATATTAACATGCGTTCAAATTCAGACATGGGTACTCCCTGATATGTTGGAGGTGCTGAATAAGGAACCATTTGATAGGCTGTGTAATCTTGTTGATTTCTAGATGAAGTGCCAGCATCAAAGGTTGATCTTGGTGCAGATGAGGAGGTTCCAGCTTCATAGGTCCAGTCATTGTTGATCTTTTTTAGACCCATCTTACGAAGATAATAGTTGTCAAACAAATGCTTGTGATTGACAATGCGGGTGGTCTCTCCTTCAGTGGGGAAATTGAAATGATCCAGAAACTTGGAAATAAGGATGGCATACGGAAGCTTGTGATCACTGAGTCTCTTAGCTTTGAACATGTGACCTTTGATCACATATATCCAATTGACCTTGATCCTATTTTTCAAGCAGTGGATCACAGCAAGATCTTCCTCCATCAGTTGTGCATGATTGCTCCCCCTGGGGATGAGCTGCCAAGCAAGAAAGAAAGCCAAAAGTCTTTCATCACGTTTCATCCTCCCAACATTGAATTTGAGGATGATAGCTTCATCACAGTTGCACAGACAAGCCTTATAGACAACCTCCTTATTAAAGTCTGGTACAGCTCCAGTGTTTCCCTTACTGATTTTTATACCCTCATTTTTCAGACCAGCAACCCTTCTCCACAATGTGTTGTCAATTCTGACTTCTCTCCCTCTTATTTGTGATACCAGAACATTGTTCTCCACCTTCATGTTAGCATAAAACAATTTAACAAGGTCTATATAGAAGTTACCTTCTAATTCTACAAACTGTTGTAGACCCTGTGCTTGAAGGGAATTTCTCACAAAGGTCAAATTCTCATTATCCAGCTAGCTGAATTTCAGTGTTTTCGGGGTAAGGATCTGCTTCCTCTGCATTCTAAGCTCCACAGCTTCAACAATCTCATTGTGTTCTTCGTTTTCTAACTCAGTTTCTTCATTAGATTCATCTTCTGCAGGGGCCACGGGTTGAGGAGGCTTAACTCGAACCTTGTACCTCTTAGGAAACCTTCTTTCTGAAGGTCCAACATTTGATTATGGGATTTGAATTGGTTGTGCCGGTGATCCAGAAGTTGAGCTTCTGTTTCTGCTTGACCTGGCTGGTTGAGGTGCAGCAGCCTGTGTGGATGCTTGATTCCGTGATGATCTCCTCAATCTTTGAAATGTCGTAGCTATTGGGGCATCAGAATCCTCACTCTCAACTAAGCAATACTCATTGTTTGACATTTTAATCTGAGAACCTCAGATGATGCAGCAGTATGCGAAAATGCAGCAAATAGAGATGCACAGTTGCAGTACATGATATGCAGAGAGATTAGAACTATATAGAGAAATAAGTATGCATGGTCAAACGAATATTGATGAGCAAATATTTTGAACAGATCTTTACTCAACCACATATGCTCAGTTATCAGAAAAATGCAGAGAATATGTTGAGAAGTGGAAACTCAGTTCTGCAAACCCAATAAAGTAACCTCACATGCACCCAAAATTGTTCATCTTTTGAATGACAGTGCACCCAATAGACGTATAGCTCAGATATGGTTTGAATTGATTTGATTAAAGCTGATTTCTTAAAAATCCAATTGAATTTAATTGCAGTTAAGGAAATTAGTCAGCTAGTCAAAGCAATTAATAGGCTGTTCTGGTAGAAACAAAAACCAGCAAGTACATTTAATGAAATACGTCTGTTATTTCATGAAAATAAGCAAACTATTTTATGTAACAGTAAAGCACTATTGTCAGTTAAGTGAAATAAGTCGACTATTACAAGAAATTAACACACTGAAATATGCAGCAGTAAAATATTATTATCAGTTAAATGAAATACGTCAGCTATTTCATAGAATTAAGAAACTGTTTAACTCTGCAGAAGAAAATTTAAGAAAGATGATTGATGTTTAGAATTCCCAATTCATTTCTAAGTTTGAAAAACCTATCACGACCAAGAGGTTTAGTGAAAATATCAGCTAATTGATCATTAGTGGATATGAATTCAATCCTACAATCTTTCTTTTCTATATGATCTCTTATAAAGTGGTGCCTTATTTCAATATGCTTAGTTCTAGAGTGCTGAATGGGGTTCTTAGTTAAATTTATAGCACTGGTATTGTCACACAAGATAGGAATATTAGAAAGATGCAAATTGAAATCACTTAGCTGTTCTTTTAACCATAGAATGCATGCGATGCATGACTACCAACAGCTATATATTCGACTCTGGCTGTTGAAAGTGCAACACATGCTTGTTTCTTACTAGTCCACGAAATCAAGCAGTTTCCAAACAAGTGACATGTTCCACTTGTGCTTTTCCTGTCTAATTTGCAACCTGCAAAATCAGAATCAATATAGTCAACAAAATTTAACTCATTACCAGTGGAATACCACAGTCCAACATTCACAGTTCCTTTGAGATACTTCAGAATTTGTTTAGCAGCTGTGAGATGTGATTCCTTTGGATTAGCTTGAAATATTGCACATAGACATACAGCAAACATAATGTCAGGTCTGCTAGCAGTGATGTATAGCAAAGAACCAATCAAACCTCTATACATAGTTGCATCAACTGATTTTCCAGATTCATCTATGTCAATATAACAGCTTGAGGACATTGGAGTATTGGCTTCTTTGCAGCTCTCCATGTTGAACTTCTTCAATAACTCATTGCAGTACTTTGATTGATTTATGAAAGTTCCATTTTGCATCTGTTTAACCTGCAAACCTAGGAAGAAATTTAATTCTCCCATCATAGACATCTCAAATTCACCCTGCATTGATTCTACAAACTCTTGGCAAAGAGAGGGATTAGATGATCCAAAAATGATGTCATCAACATAAATTTGCACAAGTATGAGATCATTAACAACTTTCTTAGTGAAAAGAGTTTTATCCACAACTCCTCTTTTAAAACCTTGTGATATGAGGAAAGTTGTAAGTCTTTCATACCACTGTCTAGGTGCCTGTTTAAGACCATACAATGCCTTTTTGAGTTTGTAAACATGATTAGGAAACTTAGAATCAACAAAGTCAGGTGGCTGTTCAACATACACATCCTCATTTATAAAGCCATTTAAAAAAGCACTTTTAACATCCATTTGATAGAGTTTGAAGCTTTTAAGACATGCAAATGCAAGCAACAATCTAATGGCTTCTAATCTAGCAACTGGTGCATAAGTCTCATCATAATCAATGCCTTCTTCCTGATTATATCCTTTGGCTACTAGTCTAGCTTTGTTCCTAGTTATAATACCATTTTCATCAAGTTTTTTTTTGAAAACCCACTTTGTTTCTATAACATTCATTTCATTGTTCCTAGGTACTAGATGCCAAACATTATTTCTAACAAACTGATTTAACTCTTCATTCATAGCAGTAATCCAATTATGATCAAGTAATGCATCATGAATATTTCTAGGTTCTACTTGAGAGACAAATGCCATGTGATTACAGAATTCATGTAGAGAGTTTCGAGTTGTTACTCCCTTTCAACATTCTCAATGATGTTATCCGGAGACAATCCTTTTGAGTCCTCCGAGGATTTAGATAAGTCATTGTGCTGCTGCAGAGTAGTCGACTGATCCAGAGTTATAGTCGACTGGTTCATCCTGTCTGTCAGCTTCAGCAGAATTTTCTGCATAATCTTCATTCTTTTCTGACTTCAAAGATTTTTCATCATCAGAACCTGCAAGGGAATTACCTTTTCTCTCTTTTTGGCATAAGTACTCATCAAATACAACATGAATAGATTCTTCCACAGTTAAGTTCTTTTTGTTGAAAACACGATAGGCTTTGCTATTCATGGAATAACCTAAGAAAATACCATCATCAGCTTTTTCATCAAACTTGCCTAATGATGCTTTTCTATTGTTTAGTATGAAGCACCTGCAACCAAAGACTTTGAAATATGCAATACTAGGAATTTTATCATTCAAAAGCTCATATGGAGTTTTATCAAGTATTGGTCTAAGCAATACTATATTAAGAACATAACAAGCTGTAGAGACTGCATCTGCCCAAAAGTATTTTGGAAGCTTGGATTCACTCAACATTGTCCTTGCACATTCTTGAAGAGTCCTGTTCTTTCTTTCAACAACTCCATTTTGTTGTGGAGTTCTAGTTGCAGAAAAGTTGTGAGAAATGCCATGTTTAGAACAAAACTTTTCAAAATGCATGTTTTGAAACTCAGTTCCATGATCACTTCTTAAAGAAACAATTTTAAGATCTTTTTCGTTTGAAATTATCTTAGCAAATTTTTTGAATGCATGGAAAGTCTCATCTTTTGAAGAAAGAAATAGTGTCCAAGTATACCTTGAGAAATCATCAACAATAACAAGAACATATGAGTTGTTTCCAATACTTACAGTTCTTGATGGACCAAACAAATCAAGATGCAAAAGCTCAAGTGGTCTCCTTGTTGAAATGATATTCTTTGACTCAAAAGAGTTTCTGGACTGCTTTCCTTTTTGGCAAACCGCACATACTTTGTCCTTCACAAATTTCACATTTGGAAGCCCTCTTACAAGACTTTTGCAGCTGATCTTGTTTAATAATTGCATGTTGATGTGTCCACACCTTCTATGCCATAGCCAGCTTTGATCTTCTTTGGTTAACAAGCAGATGTTCTTGAGATTTGAGGGGTTAATGTCCAGCATGTAAACATTGTTTGTTCTTCTTCCTATGTGTACAATATCTGTAGTTTTACAGTTATATATGACACAAAATTCTACATCAAAAGTGACTTTCATACCTTTGTCACATAACTGACTTATGCTTAGCAAATTTTGTTTCAATCCTTCAACAAAGAGTACATCCTTTATTTGTGAAGAAGAACAGTTTCCAATGTCTCCAGATCCTTTGATTTTTCCCTTGTTATTGTCTCCAAAAGTAACTGAACCAGCTTCAAATGCCTTGAAGTTTATCAGCTTTGATTTGTCACCTGTCATGTGTTTAGAGCAACCACTATCTAGATACCATGAAGCTTTCTTTGCTCTATGACAGATTTGGCTAGATGTTTCTTCATTAGCTACAAGGCACAAATTAGCTTGGTTTTCAGATTCAAAATCTGAATTTGATGATTTGCTGGAATCACTGTCATCCCAGGCCATATATGCTTTCTTGCCTTTCTTGAAGTGCTGATTGCGTTTGTCTTTATCTCTTCTTTCATTCTTTTCTGAGCTTCTATCTTTTCTTTGATTCAAAAGAGGACAATCTATCTTGACATGTCCTAGCTGCCCACAATTAAAGCAAGAGAAATTAGAGGAATTAAAATCAGATTTTCTGGTGTACCTCTTCTGATTTTCTTGGAACCTGTCTTTTGGATAATTCTTCCTCTTTAAGAACTTTCCAAACTTCTTAACCAGCATAGCAAATTTTGTACTTTCATCTTCTTTCTCTTCATCACTCTTTAAGCATTCCTTGGCTTTTAGTGCAAGACTCTTGTTCTATTTATCAGAAGTTTTAAGTTGATCAAGCCTGCTCAACTCCAGATCATGTTCCCTCAGTTTTCCAAACAAAGTTGCAGTGTTCATGACAGTCAAATCCTTTGTTTCAAGGATTGCTGTGACTTTCGGCTGCCAGCTCCTACTTAAGCATTTGAGAACCTTTATGTTGAGCTCTTCATCATCCTAAACCCAGCAGATGATTCACTATGTGTGTAAAGCGCTTCTGCACGTCTTGGATGGTCTCTCCTGGTTGCATTCTAAACATCTCATACTCTTGTATGAGGGTGTGCTTTCTTGCTCTTTTTACCTCTGTTGTTCCTTCATGGGTAACTTGTAGAATATCCCACATTTCTTTAGCTGTTGTGCATTGAGAAACCCTGAAAAATTCATCAAGATTAATAGCAGATGGTAATATATTTTTTGCCTTACTGTCACACTGGGCCTTCTTGTTCTCAGTATCAGTCCACTGGTCCCATGGTTTTTCAATCAATTCTCCATTTTTAGTCTTCATAGTTGGAATGAAAGGACCATTAATCACTGCATCCCACACGCCCCTATCAACAGACTCGAAGAAGATCTTCATTTTGGTATTCCAGAAGGGATAATTCGCTCCTACAAAGACTGGAGGTTTGTTGGTAGATGCTCCTTCAGCAAAGGGAAGCTTATCACCCATCTTGAATCTTTCTTGAGTACCTTACAAGAACCTGCTCTTGATACCAATTGTTAGATGCGGAATTATATCAAGAAGGGGGGTTGAATTGATATAAAGCTTTATTGAAAACTTTTTAGTATCAGAAAATTTACTGGTGCAGTTTACTGAGAATTAGCCGACTGATTATTGCAAAATAGTAGGTTAGTTCTTAATGCAGAATATAACAGACGATGAAGGATAAGAAAAGATAACACCAAGAATTATACTGGTTCGTTCTTTGTGCAAGAACTACATCCAGTTGGTGATCTGCAACTCCACAGATCCTAATCACTATCAGAAATGTATTCTTTACAACAAATCTTTCTTGAATACTACAAGAAACTCAAAGAACCTATTCTAAACACTATAGAACAGTTCTAAACCCACTGACTCACACTGAGTCACTATGATCACCCCAATCACAGACAACAGGGTTCTAAAAACCTCTTACAAATCTCTACCCTGAGATTAAAGAATACAAGATACAGTGAAAGAAAATATTCTTCTTGAACAGTAAAAACAGTAAACGAATTTCTGCAGATTCCTTTGCTCTGAATGTTTGCAGCTCTTGAGTGTATTCTCTTGAATTTTTTCGTGCATTCAAACGTCCTTTAGAGTTGTATTTATAGACTCGAAGAGAAGCTTTGGGTCAAGGTCTTTTAAAAGCTTTAAACCCGCGTTCTGCACTTTTCTGCATAAAGAGGGTCTGGAACAAAATAGTCGACTGAAGAAGTAAACCAATTAGCTATTTTCATTAAACCTGTATTCCTGGTACATTAATGAAAATAGTCGACTAAAGCAACATGATTAGCAGACTAATTGATGAATAATAAAATCAACAGGTTATTATATTTCAATTAGCTAATCATATACAGATATAATCTAATATCTCTAGAAATGCTAAATCAATTAAGAACCATTAATCACAAACCCAGCATATTCTAAAAACAATCATCAAAGCTTTTTAAACATCATCAAATCTCAAATCTCAAATCATCAACATATACATATTCTAACAGCTTTTTTTGTTAATCTAAAGCAAACAAGGTTAATTGTTTGTCTCCTTATTTCAGAAATGAGCCACTCAGTTGCATATCAATTTTCTCAAGCAATTCAAACAAACGCACAATTACAAATGAAACAAACAATTCAATCAAAACAAGTGCAATTAAAAATCAAAGAACCAATTGAATCAAACAAGCTTACACGCAATTAACAATCAAACAACAAATTCAAACAAACTTAAGCGCAATTAATAATCAAACAACCAGTTCGTTCAAGAAACCTATGCGAAATAACCCTTAACAGACAACCAATTGAATCACAAAAACTCACCTACACGCAGTATGAATGACAAATCCCTTATCTCTGTTCTTCACCAACAATCCCAAATTCTCCAGCCACAAATTCAGAGAATCACTGCCAAACATTAGCTTTAATTTCACTTTCTTGGAACTTTAAGCTGAATTTTACAGTTTTCATGAATGAAGGTAAATAAGTAAAATAGGGTGTTATATTTTCATTTTATAGCTGAAATTGAGCTGACCCCTTTTATGGTAGGATTGATCCTGGAGCGGGATGGAGAGATGCACAAGATGTGAATTGAATTCAGCCCAATTGAAGCAAGAAAGAGGAATTGCCAAATCAGCCCAATTGCTAGCCTCATACAGCAGTGGTGAACAGTAAAAAGAGAAGAAAAAAATTACAGCACGGTAATTCACCAACACAGCGTACAGCATTGGCCATTGGGTGATGATGTGCGGGGCCCAATCAAGGCATTAGGGCAGCCTCTGCAGCTATAAAAAGCTATGTGAGCAGTGCAGAAAAAGGGAGAGAGCACGCACAGAATTCCATAACAACAGCTCAGGAGATGTCATGACATAGGAGGGGCTACTGCGTTTTCTTTTATTTTCAGTTTTCATTAGAACAGTGCAAGAGTGATTGGATTTTCATGAACGTAGGATTCGTGAGAATATATTAGTGGATGATTAGTGTTTATTGTTTCAAGAATAATGAATGAACTACTTAAATTTCCCTTTTAATTGCGTGCAAGTTTTTCACTGCATTTCGATTCTCTACTGTTCTATTGCTTTTTGATATTTTACTGTTTCATTATATTTCGATTCTCTATTGCATTTAGATGTTCCTTTACATTTCACTACTCTATTGCAGTTCGACGTTCACTGTTTCAACGATATTTTGACTTTCATTGCATTTCCTAGCATTTCGACTTTCGCTTTTCCTTTATTGTAGTTCGATTTTCACTGCATTCCATAGCATTTCGATTTTCATTTTCTTTATTGTAGTTCGATTTTCATTGTTTTCCACTGCGTTTCGATTTTCTCTGCAATTTCATTGTCTCTCGATTTTCAATGTTTCACTGCAACTCGCTTTTCACTGCATTTCGATTCTCATTGCATTTCATTGTCTTTCGATTTCCATTGTTTCAACGCCTTTTGATTTTCGTTGCTCTATAGCATTTCGATTTTCGTTATTTACTGGAAATTACACATTCACTGTTCTGCACTCTGCATTTCGCGTTTACTGATAGTGATGTTCGATATTCATAGTTTCGATTGTTCATTGCATTTCGATTTTCACTGTTTTATAGTAGTTTCTACTTTAGTAATCTTGTTCATGTTCAAATAAGGAGCAGCGTATAACATCGGTTGAGCTGCTCTTGCAGTTGTTTTCCTTGATCGAACAAACCCCCCCTTTTTATTTTATTTTATTTTTTTTACATGAACCTCTTCGATTTATATTTTGGTATGACACTCCTTGGATTGACTCGAGTTGACTTCTATACTACATTAGTAATGGTTAGTCAGTTCAAAATACTTTGAAAAGTTTGTGCGACACAGGCTTTGTCAAATTGGCGCTGTTGTCGGGGATCATTGGTTTGCCATTAAATATATTGATCGGGTTCATTGTTGTTTGTCTTGTTTTTCTTTCTTTTCTAATTTTCTTTTTGTAGCTGCAATGTGGTTCGATTCCTCTGTTGTGATGATGTTTCATTGTGATTGATGACTGCGTGCAATATATTTCCAGCTAACTATTTATGACTAGGTCCAAAGCAACAGATTTGTACGCACTAGATCCTGAGATTGAAGAAGATACAAGCAGCTATTGAAATCACATAGTGCATGGTGTACTAAGCAAGAAGAGACAGATTCTGAAGCAGAGAGTTCCCATTCTGAATACGGGAGACGTGAAGACATGGCTGCTGAAAGAACTTTAAAAGAATTGGCCAACCCTGATATAGGCTACCAGCCCCTGTGCATTCAGTTACCACAGCTACCAGATGGTGCAGTAGGGTATGAATTGAAGTCTGGATTGATCCATTTACTACCCAAATTTCATGGATTAGCAGGAGAGGATCCGCACAAGCATTTGATGGAGTTTCACGATGTTTGTTCCACCATGAAGCTAGTCGATGTGCCTGAGGAGCTCGTTAAAATGAAGGCTTTTCCCTTTTCGTTATGTGATACTGCTAAGGATTGGCTGTACTTGCAACCAACTCCAATCACCACCTGGACAACTATGAAGAGGAGGTTCTTAGAAAAAAAATTTCCTGCATCCAGGACTGCATCGGTCAGAAAAGAGATAAGTGGCATATGCCAAATGAAAGGTGAATCATTATATGAATACTAGGAGAGATTCAACAAGCTGTGTTCATCATGTCCTAACCATCAAATCACTGAGCAACTCTTGATACAATATTTCTATGAGGGACTACAACCCATGGAAAGAAGCATGATCGATGCAGCCAGCGGGGGCGCACTGATGGATAAAACTCCTGCTGCTGCTCGATATTTAATTTCCAACATGGTAGAAAATTCCCAGCAGTTTGGTGTGAGAAATAATAGTAGGTCAGTGCATGAATTGAAAACTAGTGCAGCGGATGCAACTGAGAATATGAGGTTGGAAAATAAGTTGAATGAATTAACTTCTATGGTCATACAATTAGCAGTGGGGCAGCAAGTCAGTGCAGGACAACAGGAAATGTGTGGAATCTGTGCTGCTGATCATTTTACAGATGTGTGCCCACAGTTACAAGAGTCGAACAACAGTGGGGTTTTTCAGTTGCAGTCAAATTCCTACAGAAATCAGTCCAACCAGCAGTACAACCCCTATGCTCAGACTTACAATCCAGATTGGAGAGACCACCCCAATTTGAGATATGGTGGAGCTCAGTCACAGCAGCCACGAGCCTCTTTTCCTCCACATCGAATTTTCAAGAACCCCCAAACCAGCACTGCAACCGGCTCCAGCAGAGGTATGTGCCTCCTCCATTGCGAAACAATCAAGCTAATCCAGCTGCAACCACATCAAATGTCAATCCAGCAATACAAGGCAATGCAAACTTGTCTACAGAAGATATGATTAAACAAATGGCTGACAGAATGGCTGCACAAATGGCTGCCCAGATTGAATAGAACCTCACAGCCACTGGTACAGGATCTCAAAACACAGTTGGGGCAACTTGCTACTGAAATGAATGAGATCAAGCAGCAAGGATCAGGAAAATTACCTTCCTAATCTGTACCGAATCAGCATGGAAATGTCAGTGCCATAACACTTCGCAGATGGCAAGGAACCGGTTGAGGAAAATCGAAGATGCGTAAAAGCGCATCGCAAGTCCAACAGCTCCACACCTGCACCTCTCTACAGGACAAGAAGACTCCAAGACAACCAACTCCCTTGCCTTTCCCTTATAGAGTTGTCGCTGCCACTAACAAAAGAGCAGAAGACCATGATGACTTGATGAACATTTTTAAGAAGGTGGAAATCAACATTCCACTTCTGGATGCCATAAAACAAATTCCCAAATATGCAAAATTCTTGAAGGAGTTGTGCACGTATAAGAGAAATCTAAGGGAGAGACACTTCCAGCAGTTTCAGCTCTCTCTCGATCCAGATTGCCTCCAAAGTGTGAAGATCCAGTGACACTTTAAAATTCCTCGCACTATTGGAGAGTTGACCATAGCTGATGCCCTCCTCGATTTAGGAGCCTCTATCAATGTGATGCCATCCACAGTCTACAAGATGTTGCATCTTGGAGAGCTAAAACCAACAAATGTGGTGATTCAACTTGCAAATAGAAGTGTGGCTCATCCCTTGGGCATGCTGGAAGACGTGTTAATCAAGGTAAATACATTGATTTTTCCAGCTGACTTCTACATTCTTGATATGCAAGATGAGAGTTCAATGCACAGATCTACCCTGATTTTAGGGAGACCTTTCTTGATGACTGCAAGAACAAAAATTGATGTTCATTCTGGTACCATGACCATGGAATTTGGAGAAGATATGGTTCAATTCAACATCTTTGAAGCTATGAAGATACCAGTGGAGAACCATTCCCTCTTGTATGAGCATCCAGTTTTTGTCTGCAAAACCATACAGCCACCTGAGGAAATTCATCCCTATGCAGCAGTAGAACTAGGAACAGATTTTGATTTTGATTTTTATACTGAATTTTCTGAATTCCTGGATTTCCTTAGTGTAGATAATGACACTTTCCTAGATTGTGATTGCACCAATAATACCTGTACAGCATGCCATGAAATAAATGCCATCACTAGTTCTTTGGCTAGTGATTTTGCAGGGAATGAGAGACAAGACAGCTTGCTACACACACCAATTGAACACACAAAAGCTGCAGCAGCAGAAAAATTCTAGGCAAAGCAGTTTGACCTCAAACCTATTCCAAGCACTCTAAAATATGTATATCTGGATGAAGATCAGCAATGCCCAGTCATTGTTGCCCAGAACTTAACTGAGGACCAAGAAGGCCAACTGCTGCAACTCTTGAGGAAATACAGAAAAGCCATTGGATGGTCATTGGCAGACATTCCTGGGATCAGCCCATCTGTTTGTATGCACAGAATCACTGTTAGATGATGAATGGAAACCCGTGAGGCAGCCACAAAGAAGGCTAAATCCCACAATCCTTGGTGTAGTGAAGGAAGAGATTACCAAGCTATCAAGGTCTGGAATCATCTATCCTATCTCTGACAAAGACTTAGGTTTCACCAGTTCAGGTTGTCCCAAAGAAGTCAGGGGTCACAGTGGTACAAAAACAGAGAAAATGACTTGATCCCAACTAGGATGACAAATCAATGGAGAGTATGCATAGACTACAGGAAGCTAAATCAAGCTACCAGGAAGGATCATTTCCCTCTCCCATTCATTGATCAAGTGCTTGAACGACTGGTAGGTAAATCCCATTACTATTTTCTTGATGGATTTTCTGGATACATGCAAATACATATAGCACCTGAGGACCAGCATAAAACGACTTTTACATGCCCCTTTGGAACTTTTGCTTATACATGAATTCCCTTTGGCTTGTGTAATGCACCTGCAACTTTCCAAAGGTGCATGTTGAGCATTTTTGCAGATTTAATTGAATGTTGCATGGAAGTTTTCATGGATGATTTTACAGTTTTTGGCTCTTCCTTTGTTGAATGTTTACATCATTTAGAGCAAGTTTTGAAGAGATGCATTGAAGCTAATCTTGTTTTGAACTTTGAAAAATGCCATTTTATGGTGAATGAAGGAGTGGTTTTAGGCCACCTCATCTCTGAAAAAGGAATCAAGGTTGATAAAGCAAAGATTGATGCAATTTCCTCCATGCCTAACCCCTCCTCTGTGAGGCAAATTCGCTCTTTTCTTGGTCATGCATGCTTTTACAGGAAGTTCACTAAAGATTTCAGCAAAATTGCTTTGCCACTGTCCAACTTGTTGCAGAAAAATGTACCATTTGAATTCTCTGAATCTTGCAAGAAGGCATTTGAAGAGCTTAAGGAGAAACTCACCACAGCACCTATTCTGCAACCCCCAAACTGGGAATTTCCTTTTGAACTGATGTGTGATGCTTCCGACTTTGCTTTAGGTGCCGTGTTGTCACAAAGGAGGGATAAATTTCCCTATGTCATTGCCTATGCATCCAGAACTCTCGATGCAGCTCAAAGCAACTACACAACAACAGAAAAAGAGTTGTTGGCCATTGTTTTTGCTTTGGACAAGTTTCGGTCATATTTGGTGGGGTCCAAAATTACCATATACACAGACCATGCTGCTTTGAAGTACTTGTTGAAGAAAGCTGATGCAAAACCAAGACTGATCAGGTGGATGCTTCTTCTACAAGAATTCGATCTAGAAATCAAGGACCGTAGTGGAGCATTGAACCAAGTTGCTGATCATTTGAGCAGAATTTCAGGACACCATGATCCAATACCCATACATGATGATTTCCCCGATACTTTCCTTTATGCCTTACAGTCTTCCTCTCTCACTCCTTGGTATGAAGATCTGGTCAACTACCTAGCTTTAGGTATTCTGCCCCACACGCGTCTAAGGCTCAGCAGCACAAGTTGAAGGCAAATGCTAAATACTATGTTTGGGATGACCCATACTTGTGGAAGTTTGGCAGCGACCAAGTTATTAGAAGGTGTATTCCTGATAATGAATTTCAAGACATTCTTCAGCACTGCCATGACACCAGTTTTGGAGGACACACTGGATCTTATAGGACTGCACGGAGAGTCCTCGACTGTGGATTCTACTGGCCTACACTTTTTAGAGATGCACACAAATTTGTTGTTTCCTGTGAGAAATGCCAGCGAGCCCATGGCAACATAACAAAGAAGGATGAAATGCCTCAGCAACCGATTATCTTTTATGAAGTCTTCGATGTATGGGGAATCAACTTTATGGGGCCTTTTCCAAACTCTGCTGGTTTCTCCTATATACTGCTTGCTGTCGATTATGTCTCTTGATGGGTGGAAGCCAAAGCCACACGCACCAATGATGCCAAAGTGGTGGTCGATTTTCTCAGAACTCATATTTTCTGCAGATTTGGAGTACCCAAAGCTATAATCAGTGATCAAGGCACTCATTTCTGCAACAGAATTCTTACAGCCTTATTCCAAAAATATGGAGTCACCCATCGGACTTCCACACCTTACCACCCCCAAACTAATGGGCAAGCTGAAGTATTCAATAGGGAGGTGAAGAATCTGCTTCAAAAATTGATCCACCCCTACAGAAAAAATTGGAGTCAACTGTTGGATGAGGCATTGTGGGCCCAAAGAACATCCTATCGAACACCCTTAGGTATGTCACCTTTCAGGGTAGTTTTTGGTAAGGCTTGCCACCTCCCAGTTGAAATCGAGCACAAAGCTTATTAGGCTATGAAGCAATGCAATTTGAATTTAAATGAAGCTGGCATAGAGAGAAAACTGCAACTCCAGGAATTGGAGGAAATTAGGCTAGAGGCCTATGAAAATTCAAAATTTTACAAAGAAAGGGTGAAGAAATATCATGATATGCACATTTCCAGCAAGGAGTTCTGTGAGGGGCAGAAAGTATTGTTGTTCAATTCTAAACTGAAGTTGATTGCTGGAAAATTAAGATCCAAATGGACTGGCCCCTACATTGTTACCAAGGTTTTTCCCCATGGAGCTGTGGAAATTTCTGATGCAGCTACTGGTCGAACATTCAAAGTCAATGGTCAACAGCTGAAAATATTTCATGAAGCCATCGACAGTAGGACTCAACAGCTGCAACATCTCTGTTTTTGAAGGAACCACTCACGGATGAAGAAGAGCCTCCAACAGCAGCTACATAGCAGGACCCACTGTTTGTTTTCTCTTTCTCTTTCCTCTCACTCATATTGGGGACAATGTTTGTTTCAAGTGTGGGGGGGAGTGATTCTTGATTTTATTTTATTTGATCTGTTTTGTTTTGTTTCGATAGTTCCATTGCTAGAAGTTGTTGTTTTGAAGTTTTGAAGAATAAGTGCTAATCTGTTTGGAATTTTGTCAATGACTCATTTATGGGCAGTTTCGATTTCCCCTGTCATGGTTAGAAGCCTTCCCTCTAATTAACATAGGCATGTGATGAATTCAGCCGTTCTTTTTCGATTTTGTTTAGATGAGAATCGACTTGACACATA
Source organism: Lablab purpureus (assembly GCA_030347555.1). Classification (NCBI taxonomy): domain Eukaryota; kingdom Viridiplantae; phylum Streptophyta; class Magnoliopsida; order Fabales; family Fabaceae; genus Lablab; species Lablab purpureus. The sequence goes on from CM059260.1 coordinate 21,279,965, forward strand.
AACCCTGGTGAGATTTGAGCCTATATAGTTTTGTTGTGTGATACACCCATGATTGCAAGGCATTACAGGATTTGATCGAACTCTGCTGAACAACACTTGATCGATGATACTCTTGAAATGATTTAGGCCATTTTTTTTTGCAGCCACTTAGCCAGGCAGCCTACCTTTCATCCAATTTTCCCATTGCACCCAGTTTTGAGCCTTATGACCCTTTTTCCTTGTGAAAACCCACCAAACCTCGTTGTCCCTTAACCAACCATCGAATCTGGAAAACAAGTGCAAGAACCTGTTGAGAAGTTTTAAATAGTTTGAATTATAATAAAGGTTTGCAGCTCACTACAGTAAGAAAATAAAGTACAGCTGAGCAAAATAGGAACTAAATGCATCAAGCATCGAGCATCAAGCATCGAGCAAAAAAAAAATCTGTAAACATCAAGAAAAATCTCAACTGTAAACGATATATATCAGTCTTTGAAAATCTGTAGAGCTGCTATCTTTGGAATCTCATGCTTGTTCTTAAGCCCGTTAGCCCAAGATCTTTCCAGCATCGATGGTTTAGCCTAAATTCCTTTTCCACCTTACCCTCACCTCAGCCACATTACAAGCCAATAAAAGTCCTTCTGATCTAGAGTTGAAATCGATTCAAGGAATGGAATGTAGAGATCTTTCAAATTCAAGGTAATGCATGCTTCCATGAGGTACTGAGTGAAATTTTGAGCCAACAAACAGGAGAGTGTGTGTAAACAGTGCCTTGAGAGGTTTGTCACTTCGATTCTTATTCTGAACCGGTTGAAATCCCTGCTGAGTTGTTACATGTCACATGTTATTTTAGGTGCAAGTTCTGATAAGCTGTGATGGATGGGAATTTTTCCTTGCTCATAGAGTTGTCGATAATTTTTCCTCATAGCAGTTTCAGTACTTATGTTTTGCTCAGGAGTGCAAAAGTCTAAGTGTGGGGGTATTTGATAACTCGATTTCTATGCTCGCACCTTATGGTTTATTGCACCTCCTTGACGTTTTTAATTTCACTTTCTTGGAACTTTAAGCTGAATTTTACAGTTTTCATGAATGAAGGTAAATAAGTAAAATAGGGTGTTATATTTTCATTTTATAGCTGAAATTGAGCTGACCCCTTTTATGGTAGGATTGATCCTGGAGCGGGATGGAGAGATGCACAAGCTGTGAATTGAATTCAGCCCAATTGAAGCAAGAAAGAGGAATTGCCAAATCAGCCCAATTGCTAGCCTCATACAGCAGTGGTGAACAGTAAAAAGAGAAGAAAAAAATTACAGTACGGTAATTCACCAACACCCATTGGGTGATGATGTGCGGGGCCCAATCAAGGCGTTAGGGCAGCCTCTACAGCTATAAAAAGCTATGTGAGCAGTGCAGAAAAAGGGAGAGAGCACGCACAAAATTTCATTACAGCAAAACAGAATTTTACAGAGGCACAAAATTCCATAACAGCAGCTCAGGAGATGTCGTGACATAGGAGGGGCTGCTGCGTTTTCTTTTATTTTCAGTTTTCATTAGAACAGTGCAAGAGAGATTGTATTTTCGTGAACGTAGGATTCGTGAGAATATATTAGTGGATGATTAATGTTTATTGTTTCAAGAATAATGAATGAACTACTTAAATTTCCTTTTTAATTGCGTGCAAGTTTTTCACTGCATTTTGATTCTCTACTGTTCTATTGCTTTTTGATATTTTACTGTTTCATTATATTTCGATTCTCTATTGCATTTAGATGTTCCTTTACATTTCGCTACTCTATTGCAGTTCGACGTTCACTGTTTCAACGATATTTTGACTTTCATTGCATTTCCTAGCATTTCGACTTTCGCTTTTCCTTTATTGTAGTTCGATTTTCACTGCTCAACAACATTTCGATTTTCACTGCATTCCATAGCATTTCGATTTTCATTTTCTTTATTGTAGTTCGATTTTCATTTTTTTCCACTGCGTTTCGATTTTCTCTGCAATTTCATTGTCTCTCGATTTTCAATGTTTCACTGCAACTCGCTTTTCACTGCATTTCGATTCTCATTGCATTTCATTGTCTTTCGATTTCCATTGTTTCAACGCCTTTCAATTTTCGTTGCTCTATAGCATTTCGATTTTCATTATTTACTGGAAATTACACATTCACTGTTCTGCACTCTGCATTTCGCGTTTACTGATAGTGATGTTCAATATTCATAGTTTTGATTGTTCATTACATTTCGATTTTCACTGTTTTATAGTATTTTCTGCTTTAGTAATCTCGTTCATGTTAGAATAAGGAGCAGCGTATAACATCGGTTGAGCTGCTCCTGCAGTTGTTTTCCTTGATCAAACAAACCCCCCTTTTTATTTTTTTTATTTTTTTTACGTGAACCTCTTCGATTTATATTTTGGTATAACACTCCTTGGATTGACTCGAGTTGACTTCTATACTACATTAGTAATGGTTAGTCAGTTCAAAATACTTTGAAAAGTTTGCACGACACAGGCTTTGTCAGTGCCCAATTTTTTTTCTTAATTAAAACTAGCATCGGCTTGACAGACACAATTAATTTCATTTAGGGACGACAAATCATCGGTTAAGTCAACGCTACTTTCTTCTTCACACTTTGCATCCTCTTGGCCGACGCTACCACAATTATTAATTTTTTATTAAATTTAGCGTTCGCCAAGCCAATGCAACATTAATTAGTTTAAATTTTCTATTTAATTTTTGCGTCGGCATGGATGACTCCACCTTATATTTTTATGTTAATTTATTTATCCATCCCAAGAACTAAGCCTCGTTCTAGAGTCGTCTAGGCCGACTCTAAATTTTTTTCTTTTCATAGCATCGGCGTAGAGTCTCATTGGCCAACTCTACTAGCATCCGTTTGGGGTCAATGCTACTTTCTGGTAGTTATATGCAAGATTTCTTGTAGTGGATGTTTGTGATAGATAAAGATTATTAGTAGCGAAAAATAGTCACTATAGGAAGTGTGTTTTTGCATGCAGTGTCGTAGTGAAACAGGAGGTTGGAGCTTAGATGGTACGTATTTAGATATATTTAGGGTTGTATATTTAGATATTTATACGTTTATATATTTATATGTTTATACATTTTGTATATTTATATATTTATACATTTATATATTTATATATTTTATATATTTATGTATTTATATATTAATGTATTTATATATTTATTTTCTTTTTCTATGAAAGGGTTGAAAGTTTTACAAGAACACATACATAACTTAACTCTTAAATCAATCACAAACACATTAGGAAAATCATATTGAAAGTGTGAAAGTTGTGAGATTTCAAACTTCAGAAATAAGAGATGCTTTATTTGAATTAGTTGAAGCTAATGATGATCCTAAAATAAAAAGTGAAGCTAATTGTTTAGCAACTTATGAGGCAAAAAACTTTGAATTTTTGTTAGGCATGAATATTTGATATGTTTATTTACAGTTAACTCAGTTAGTAAGAATTTACAATCAAAAGATATGTCCATTGATGAAGCTATTGAAGAATTAAAAGGTCTTCTTTCGATTTTTGAAAAGTACAAAGAAAATAGATTTCAAAATGCATTAAATTTTACATTTTTATTGCAAGCCAAAACCAGCTCAATTTTTTTTAAAAAGGAGAAAATTTTATGTTGGGCATGCACACCCAATGTAAATTTACATGTTGTTTTGGTGTTTGTGAGGTCTTACGTAAATTTACATCGGAGTAGAATCTTTTAATGTAAATTTACGTTTGTTGTATTCTTCGACGTAGAGTGACGTCTCATGCTATGATGTCGGGGCTCGAACAAATGTAAAAGGTTCAAAAATAACGTATGTAAAAATTTGTTCTATTCCAGTGATATGTACACACACATATATATAGGGAGATAGATCGATAAATAGATAGATAGATGATAGATGATACATGTGTAAACATAAACATTATAGTTAATATATATATACATATCTTGTATAATACACAATCATTAGGGCATATGTGTATCTTCTTGTACTCCAAACCCATTGGACAAAGATCTCTTTTGCCTCATTATTACAATTGACATGTTATCTTTTAGAAGTATCTTCTCCAATAACTCCAACAATTATATGAAACTTCTTGTAGTCCATCAATTTTTTACTTTTAAACTGAACAATCTTAAAGTTTCTGATAATCTTAAAGTTACTACATCTTACGTATAGCTTTTGCTCTAAATCAGACTTCAAAGAATTATACACATGTGCTCTTCCAAAATTTTCTTCACCAACATCCACTATAATAAATATCATATTTAGTAACATGTAAAAAATGTCACTATAGATATAATATATGTGGGTATATTACCCTTATACATATACACTCACAACATTAGTGTAAATTTTAAATGAGATTTAACAATAAATTTTTTGCATCATTATAGTTTATACCTATACTTTTTTCAATTGTAGAAATAACTTTGTTAACATATATCCACAATTATGATGTGTTAGTATAATTTAGATAATATGTCATTATAACTCATACTTAAAATACTTACATAATTTTAGTATGTTAGTATAGGTGATCGAGTTACTCAAAAATCCAAATTTTAACTTTAAATCAATATTGAAATTAATAATAACAAATAAAAAAACATCTATAAAATAAAATAGTGATGTATGAAATATAAATTCTGAAAATTTCATTTCATATATAATAACAAATGAGAATTTGTCCATTTATAAAGTGTAGTTTGGAGATTTAGTTGAAAAGATTGTTGTGATTAATAAGAATTGACAGTTTTAGTGCTTTAATTTGGACAAGTTAATTAATGAATCTTTATTTAAAGTAATTGATATTAGTTTGATGATTTTGATTTTAGGAAATCACCAGTACTAGATAGGTTTTCTTATGTATGATTTTTTGAGTTTTTTACGTTAGACAAATATTACAAAATTATATTCTATTTATAATACTAAATATAGTACTTTTATTATTTTATTTTATTTTCATTCATCGTATTTTCCCTTTTTGTTTGTCTAATCTTACAGAAGGGATAGTAGATAAGAAAGAGTATATGTAATAAACATTACTAGGAGCAGTTGTACCATAAGCGTGAATCATTTTTATCAAGAGAGAAACTTGAGTAATTGATGATTTTTCATGAAACACGAGTAATTAATTTAGGCTAGATTGGCATATTTAATCTATGTTTTAAAAAAATTATTTAATTTTTAGTTTATAGTAGTTGGTGGTTGTTAGATGCAGAAATATATCAAGAAGGGAGGGTTGAATTGATATATGGATTTCTTGAAAACTTTTTAGTTTCAGAAAATTTTACTGATGCAGTAGACTGAGAAATAGTTGACTGATTATTGCGAAATAGTAGGTTAGTTCAATATGCAGAATATAAGAGATGATGAAGGATAAGAGAGAATACACCAGGGATTATACTGGTTCGTTCTTTATGCAAGAACTACATCCAGTTGGTGATCTGTAACTCCAACAGATCTAAATCACTATCAGAAATGAAATCTTTACAAAAATCTTTCTTGAAGACTACAAGAAACACAAAAAATCTATTCTAAACTCTATAGAACAGATCTTAAAAAACTGACTCACACTGAGTCAATGTGATCACCCCGATCACAGATAACAGGGTTCTAAAACCCTCTCAGAAATCTCTACCCAGAGATCAAAAGATTACAATGAAAAGTAAAAACAAGATTCTTCTTGGAAAGCTAAAACTGTAAGTGAATTTTGAAGATATCTCTTGCTCTGATCTCTTGCAACTTTGTATGTATTCTCTTGTATCTTTTCGCGCTCAGATTCGTCCTTGAAAGTTGTATTTATAGGCAAAGACAAGAGCTTTGGGTCGTGCTTTGTTAAGAGGCTCAAAACGCGTTCTGCTATTTTCTACATAAAAGGGAACCTGGAACAAAATAGTCGACTGAACAACAAAGCAGTTAGCTATTTTCATTAAACTCAAATTCTTGATACATTAATGAAAATAGTCGACTAATGCAACAAAATTAGTAGACTGATTGATGATTAATAAAAATAGCAGGTTATTATATCTCAATTAGCTAACACTTTAACATATAATCTAACATCTCCACTAAGTTGTATAATCAAAAACCATTAATCAAAGTCCCAGCAACATCTTTAAAACATCATCAAATCCAAAATCATCAATAAACTCCCCCTATTTGATGATGTCAACCTGCAAAACCTGTAGACAATCAAGGAGAATAGATGGAAGATTATCTCCCCCTTTGACATTAGCAAATAGCAGATATAAGCATTATTAGGAGTTTTAAGCAGGTTTATATAGAGATATAGCAGGAAATATGTGTATAGGAAATATTACAAACCCAAATTGTTCAAAATGCAGAAGCATAAAATCGAAAATAAAAGCAGAAACAGTAAAGATCAGGCTTCATCATCTTCATCATCATCATCATCTTCAGCATCATCCTCTTCCATTGCAGCAGAGTTTGGTGCATTGGAGCCATCAAAGCTTTCCACTGTAACTTGAAGTTCAGACAGTTGCTGTTGGATAAGCTCAATCTCATAGTCTACATTTGTGAACCTGGCTACCATAGTCTCATGTGTATTTCGCTGCATAGAAGTAAGCACATTTAGTCTAGAAATTAACATACGTTCAAAGTCAGACATTGGAATTCCCTAGTATGTAGGAGGTGCTGAATATGGGACCATTTGGTATGCAGAGTAGTCTTGCTGGTGCCCTGATGAAGTGCCATCATTAATGGTTGATCTTGGTGCAGAAGAAGAAGATCCAGATTCGAAGATCCATTCATCATTGATCTTGGACAGGCCCATCTTTTTGAGATAGTAATTGTCAAACAGGTGCTTGTGATTAATAATTCTTGTGGTTTCTCCTTCTGTTGGGAAGTTGAAGTGGTCCAGAAACTTGGAAATAAGGATGGCGTAAGGAAGCTTATGGTCATTGAGACGCTTAGCTTTGAACATATGACCTTTGATAACATACACCCAGTTAACCTTGATGTTGTTTTTCATGCAGTGGATCAAGGCTAAGTCTTCTTCCATGAGTTGAGCATGGTTTCTCCCCCTGGGTATAAGCTGCCAAGCAAGAATAAATGCCAATAACCTCTCATCCCGCTTCATCCTGCCAACATTGTACTTGAGAATAACTTCTTCATCAACATTGCACATGCAGGATTTAAAAACAGCATCTTTGTTGAAGTCTGGAACTGATCCTGTATTTCCTTTGCTAACCTTCACTCCTTCATTCTTTAGTCCAGCAATCCTTCTCCATAAAAAGTTGTCTATTCTGATTTCTCTTCCTCTTATTTGAGATATCAGCACATTGTTTTCTGCTTTAAGGTTAGCATAAAACAGTTTAATCAGATCAATGTAGAAGGTCCAGCAGCTGATTCTGGAATCTGAATTGGTTGGCCTGGAGACCCAGATGTGGAACCTCTGTTCCTGTTTGTTCTAGCTGGTTGATGAGTAGCCTGTGTAGGTATGCGATTTCTTGATGATCTTCTAAGTCTTTGAAACGTAGTGGCAATGGGTGCATCAGAGTCATCACTCTCTACTAGGAAATACTCATTTGTAGACATTTTTATCTGAGAAAATGAAAAAGTGCAGCAGTACAGTGATGCGAAAATGCAGCAATAGAGATGCACAATTGTGGTATTTGATATGCAGAAGGATTTAAATTATATAGAGAAATTGATAGACATGGTCAAACGAATATTAATCAGTGAATATTTTGAACAGATATGCACTCAATCACTGATGCTCAAGGTCAAAAAAATGCAGAGAGAATATGTTGAGAAATGGAAACTCAGTTTTGCAAAACCAATAAAGTAACCTCACGTACATCTAAAACTGTTCAAGCTTTGAATGACAGAGCACCCAATGTATGAATTGGTCATTAACTGATATGGTTTGAATTGTTTTGATGGAATTTAAACTGATTTCTTGAAAATTCAATTAAATTTAATTGCAGTTAATGGAATTAGTCAACTAGTCAAAGCATTTAATAGGCTATTCTGATAGAAATAACACTAGCAGGCACATTTAATGAAATAAGTCAGTTATTTCATAGAAATAAGCAAGCTATTTTATGCAACAGTAAAGCAAATATGTCAGTTAAGTGAAATAAGTTGACTGTTACAAGAAATTAACACACTAAAATCTACAGCAGTATAATATTTTTGTCAGTTAAATGAAATAAGTCAACTATTTCATAGAATTAACAAACTGTTTAACTCAGCAGCAGAATATTTAAGAAAGATGATTGATGTTTAGGATTCCTAACTCATTTCTTAGTTTGGAAAACCTGTCACGACCTAGAGGCTTAGTGAAAATATCAGCTAATTGGTCATTAGTTGAAATGAAATGAATCCTACAATCTTTCTTTTCAATGTGATCTCTTATAAAATGATGCCTTATTTCAATATGCTTAGTTCTAGAATGCTGAATAGGATTCTTAGATAGATTGATTGCACTAGTGTTATCACAAAGTATAGGAATATCAGAAAGATGTAAGTCAAAATCACATAGCTGTTGTTTTAACCATAGGATCTGTGCAGTGCAGCTACCAGCAGCAATATATTCAGCTTCAGCTGTAGATAATGCTACACAAGCTTGTTTCTTGCTGGTCCATGATATCAAGCAGTTCCCAAAGAGATGGCATGTTCCACTTGTGCTTTTTCAATCTAATTTGCAGCCTGCAAAATCAGAATCAGTAAAGCCAACTAAGTTCAACTCATTACCAGTGGAATACCACAACCCAACATTCATTGTTCCTTTGAGATACTTGAGAATTCGTTTTGCTGCAGTGAGATGAGATTCCTTTGGATTGGCTTGAAATCTTGCACATAGACACACAACAAACATTATGTCAGGTTTGCTAGCTGTTATGTACAGCAAAGAACCAATCAATCCTCTATACATGGTTGCATCAACTGATTTTCCTTTTTCATCCAAGTCAAGATAGCAACTTGAAGACATAGGAGTAGAGGCTTCTTTGCAGCTTTCCATGTTGAACTTCTTCAATAGCTCATTGCAGTATTTTGTTTGATTTATGAAAGTTCCATTATGCAGCTGTGTTAGCAGCGGAATAATATCAAGAAGGGGGGGTTGAATTGATATGCAGCTTTTATGGAAACTTATTCGTAAAAGAAAAACTACTGGTTTAATTTGCAGAAAATTAGCCGACTGATATTCTTGAAATAGTAGGTTAGTTCTTACTGCACAGTATATCAGATGATGATGGAAGAGAGAATATGACACCAAAATTTATACTGGTTCGTTCTTTGTAAAAGAACTACGTCCAGTCTATGATCCGCAACCTGCAGATCCTAACCATTATAAAAGATTGTATTCTTTACACAAAAACCTTTCTTGAACTCTACAAGAAATCAAAAGAAACTATCCTAAACACTATAGAATAGACTAACACCCACAGACTCAACCAGAGTCTCTGTGATCACCCTAATCACAATCGTAGGGTTCTAAAACCCACTCACAATCTCTAACCCGAGATCAAAGAATACAAAGATACAGTGACAGAAATAAAGTTCTTGACAAAACAATGAAAACAAAAAACTCTATGCAAATCTTCTTGCTCGTTAATGTTGTAGCTTCTTGGGAGTTTTTCTCTTCTCTTCTTTCGCTACTCTGAGCGTCCTTGAAAGTAATATTTATAGGCTCTACGAAACGTAATGGGTCTTTGCTTTTTGAGAGAGCTGAAACGCGTTCTGCACGTATTACTGCATAAGGAAGGTGCGAAGAACAGAATAGTCGACTGAAGACATAGACCAGTGTGTTATTTTCATTAAACCTGTATACCTGGTACATTTAATGAAAAACGTTGACTAGAAAAGAAGAATTAGTAGACTAACTGATGAATAATAAAAACAACAGTTTATCATTATTCATATGATTAATCTATACAAGTAATTTATCATCTCGAACAAACTTAAAACATTTAAACAAGTATTAACCACGCATCCAACACAGAATTAAACACAATTAACAAGTCAACAAACATCATCGAATCTCAAATCATTCAACAAACTCCCCCTATTTGATGATGTCAACCTGCAAAACAAAACAAACACAAAGAGAAGAGATGGTAGATTATCTCCCCCTTTGACATTAGGAAATAGCAGGTTAAGCAGTTATAGTATTCAAATAAGTGTAGATTAAGCAGAAAATAGTTTGTGAAAGTTATTACAAACCCTTAAAGATTGTTCTTAAAACTGAAATAAAATGCAGAAAGCATAAAATAACAGCAGATAGGATCATTCTTCATCTTCATTGTCCTCATCCTCTTCTTCTTCCTCTTCTTCAGCATTATTGCCATCCACTTCCATAGCTTCCGAAGTGGTTTGCGCATTTGGACCAGCAAAGTTATCAGCAGTAACTTGCAACTCAGCAAGTTGGAGTTTGATTAATTCGATTTCTTCATCTATATTGGTGAACCTGGCCACCATGGTTTCGTGTGTATTATGCTGCATAGAGGTTAGATCATTAAGACGAGATAAAAGTATTCTTTCAAATTCAGACATAGGGACTCCCTGATATGAAGGTGGTGCACAATAGGGAATCATCTGGTATGCTGTATAATCAGTCTCTTGTGCTGATGAGGTCCCTGCATCAAAAGTTCCTCCATGTCCAGAAGAAGTGCCAGCCTCATAGGTCCAATTTCCATTAACTTTGGATAGCCCCATTTTCCGCAGATAGTAATTGTCAAAAGTATGTTTGTGATTGACAATTTTCGTAGTTTCTCCATCAGTTGGAACATTGAAGTAGTCAAGGAATCTGGATATCAGTATGGCATAAGGAAGTCTGTGATCATTTAACCTTTTTGCTTTAAACATGTGGTCTTTAATGAGATAGACCCAGTTCACAATAATCCGATTTTTTAAGCAGTGTAGCAGGGCCAAGTCCTCCTCCATAAGCTGTGCATGGTTGCTCCCCCTAGGTATGAGCTGCCATGCGAGAAAGAAAGCCAGCAGTCTATCATCTCTCTTCATACGGCCAACATTGTACTTGATAATCATCGCCTCATCACAATGCCTTAGGCAATCTTTGTAAACAGCTTCTTTGTTGAAGTTTGGCAATGAACTTGTGTTGCCTTTACTGATTTTTAATCCATTATTCCTCATTCCAGCAATACCCCTCCATATGGTATTATCAATGCGAATCTCCCTGCCTTTTACGTTGGATACAAGAACACCATTTTAGACTTTCAAGTTAGTATAGAAAATCTTAACAAGGTCAACATAAAAGTTACCTTCAAGCTCTACGAACTGTCGAAGATTCTGTGCTTGAAGAGAGTTTCGCACAAAATTCAGATTTTCCGTCTCCAACCAGCTAAACTTCAAGATCTTTGGAGTTAGAATCTGTTTCATCATCATCCTTTGTTCTACAGAAACAGCGACTTCAGTGTTGTCTTCTTCATCGGCTTCATCTGACTCAGTCTCCTCATTGGCTTCTTCTGTAGGAGGAGAAGGAGGTGGTGGAGGATTCACCTGTTGAGGGAGTCTTACCCTCACTTTATACCTTTTTGGAAATCGCCTTTCTGAAGGATCAGCAGTTTGCTCAAGAATCTCAATGGGATCTGTTTGTGTCCCGGATGTAGAACCCCTTGTTCTTCTACCTGATGAAGCAGCTATTGAACGTGAGGATTTTTTGTTCCTCATTGATCTTCTTAATCTTTGAAACAAGTTTCCAATAGGGGCGTCTGAATCATCACTATTCGTCATTTCAAAACTGGAGAGAACAAGATGAACTGATAGAGATTATGCAGAAATATGGAGTATGGAGAATGCAAGTTTAGAAAATCCAACATATATAGACTATATAGGAGAGACGTATGCATGTCCAGCAGTGAATAAATGGTCAAAATATTTTGAATAGATTCAGACTCAACCACAGGTGCTCAGACATCAGAGGAATGCAGAGAATACTTTGAAAAATGGAAAACCACATCTAAAACCCAATAAAGCGAGTGCACATGTAGCTATAACTGTTCATGCTGTGAATTTAAAATGCATTGAACCATTCGTTTTACAGAAATGACTGAATTGATTTAATTAAACACTGATTTCTTGGAACTGCAATTTGAATTTAAGTTGTGGTTACAGAAATTAATCAGCTAGTCAATGTAATTAATGGGTTTGTTCATATTCAAACAATATCTGCACAAGCATTTAATGAAATGAATCTGTTATTTCAAGAAAATAAGCAGATTATTTTCGTAACAGTAATGCCTTGCTGTCTGTTTAATGAAATAAATCGACTGTTTCATGAAATTAACACACTGAAATCTGCAACAGTAAGATAACATTGTCAGTTTAATGAAATAAGCACACTATTTCAAACAATTAACAAACTAATCATCTCAGCAGAGAAAATTTTAAGAGATATGATTGATATTCAGGATACCCAATTCATTTCTTAGTTTGAAAAACCTTTCACGACTAAGTGGCTTAGTGAATATATCAGCTAACTGATCATTTGTAGAGATGAATTCAATCCTACAATCCTTCTTTTCAATATGATCTCTTATAAAATGATGTCTTATTTCAATGTGCTTGGTTCTTGAATGCTGTATAGGATTTTTAGTTAAGTTGATTGCACTGGTATTATCACACAAGATTGGTATATCAGAAAGATGTAGATTGAAATCACTTAGCTGTTGCTTCAACCATAGAATCTGTGCTGTACAACTACCAGCTGCAATGTACTCGGCTTCAGCTGTTGAGAGAGCAACACATGCTTGTTTCTTGCTTGTCCATGAAATTAAGCAATTACCAAACAAATGACATGTTCCACTCGGTGCTTTTCCGTCTAATTTGAAACCTGCAAAATTAGAATCAGTATATCCAACAAGATTTAGCTCATTACCAGTAGAGTACCATAGTCCCACATTCACAGTTCCTTTGAGGTATTTCAAGATACGTTTAGCTGCTGTGAAATGTGACTCCTTGGGATTAGCTTGGAATCTTGCACAAAGACAAACAGCAAACATGATATCAGGTCTGCTAGCTGTGATATATAGCAAGGATCCAATCAACCCTCTATACATAGTTGCATCAACAGCCTTCCCAGATTCATCAGCATCAAGATAGCAGTTTGATGACATTGGTGTATTTGATTCTTTACAGTTCTCCATATTGAACTTTTTCAGCAATTCATTGCAGTATTTGGCTTGACTAATGAAGGTTCCATTTTCCATTTGTTTCACCTGCAATCCTAGGAAGAAATTCAATTCTCCCATCATAGACATTTCAAACTCGCCTTGCATAGATTCTGCAAACTCTTGGCACAAAGAGGGATTAGATGAACCAAAAATTATGTCATCAACATAAATTTGTACAATCATAAGATCATTTACAACTTTCTTGGTGAAGAGAGTTTTGTCCACAGCTCCTCTTTTAAAGCCTTGTGATATGAGAAAGGTTGTGAGTCTCTCATACCACTTGTCTTGGTGCCTGCTTAAGACCATACAAAGCCTTTTTGAGTTTGTAGACATGGTTAGGAAGCTTAGAGTCAATAAAGCCAGGTGGTTGTTCAACATATACATCCTCATTTATAAAACCATTAAGAAAGGCACTTTTGACATCCATTTGATAGAGTTTAAAGCAATTAAGACATGCAAAAGCAAGCAATAACCTAATAGCTTCTAATCTAGCAACAGGTGCATACGTCTCATCATAGTCAATGCCCTCTTCCTGATTATACCCTTTTGCTACAAGTCTAGCTTTGTTTCTAGTAATAATACCATTTTCATCTAGCTTATTTTTGAAAACCCATTTAGTTCCTATTACATTCATTGTATTATTCCTAGGAACTAGTTTCCAAACATCATTCCTAACAAACCGATTCGGTTCTTCATTCATAGCAGCTTATCCGAGCTTATGGTCAAACAATGCATCATTAATATTCTTTGGTTCTATTTGAGAAACAAAGGCCATATGATTGCAGAATTCATTTAAAGAGTTACGAGTAGTCACTCCCTTCTCAACATTCCCAATAATGTTGTCCAGAGATAGCCCTTTTTCTGTTCTCCAGGATTTAGGTAATGTATTATCTCGCTGCAGGGTAGTCGACTGAATCAGGATTATAGTCGACTTGTTCATCCTGTCTGACAGTTTCAGCAGCTTTTTCTGCAACATCTTCATTCTTCTCGGATTCCTCAGGCTTCTCATCATCAGAACCTGCAAGAGAGTTACCTTTTCTCTCTTTTTGGCATAAAATCTCATCAAACACAACATGGATAGACTCTTCCACAGTTAAATTCTTCTTGTTGAAGACACGGTATGCTTTGCTAGTCAATGAATAACCAAGAAAAATGCCACCATCAGCTTTCTCATTAAATTTACCTAATGATGCTTTTCCATTGTTGAGTATAAAGCACCTGCATCCAAAGACTTTAAAATATGCAATACTAGGTATTTTATCATTCAAAAGCTCATATGGTGTTTTATCTAGTATAGGTCTAAGTAACACTCTATTTAGTACATAACAAGCAGTTGATACAGCATCTGCCCAGAAATACTTTGGTAGCTTTGACTCACTCAACATTGTCCTTGCACATTTCTGTAGAGTCCTGTTTTTCCTTTCAACAACTCCATTTGCTGTGGAGTTCTAGGTGCAGAGAAATTGTGAGAAATGCCATATTTAGAACAAAACTTTTCAAAATGTAAATTTTGAAACTCAGTTCCATGATCACTTCTTAAGGAAACAATTTTCAAATCTTTTTCATTTGAAGTGATCTTAGCAAATCTTTTGAAAGCATGAAAAGTTTCATCTTTTGAGGAAAGAAAAAGTGTCCAAGTATACCTAGAGAAATCATCAACTATCACAAGTACATAAGAGTTGTTACCTATACTTACTGTTCTTGAAGGACCGAACAGATCAAGGTGCAGCAGTTCAAGAGGTCTACTAGTTGATATGATATTCTTTGATTCAAATGAGCTTTTGGACTGCTTTCCTTTTTGACAATATTCACAGATTTTATCCTTCACAAATTTTACATTCGGAATCCCTCTAACAAGACTTTTGGAGCTTATCTTGTTCAACAACTGCATGTTGATATGATCGCACCTTCTGTGCCATAGCCAGCAATCATCTTCTTTAGTTAACAGACAGATATCCTTGTGATTTGAGGAGTTGATGTCTAGCATGTAGACATTGTTTACCCTTCTCCCAATGTGCACTATATCTGCAGTTATACAATTGAAAATGACACAGAATTTTGCATCAAAGGTTACCTTCATACCTTTGTCACATATCTGACTTATGCTTAGGAGATTGTGTTTTAGTCCTTCAACATAAAGTACATTTTTAATCCGTGAGGAAGTACAGATTGCCAATATCTCCGGATCCTTTAATTTTTCCTTTCGTCGTTATCACCGAAAGTAACAACACCAGCTTCACATTCCTTGTAATTCATCAACTTTGATTTATCTCCTGTCATGTGTTTGGAGCATCCACTGTCCAGATACCATAAGGTTCTTTTTGCTCCATGACAGACCTGCAAAACAAGGTTTAATTGACAAATTTAGGTCCCCAAATCCATTTGGGTCCTTTCAAGTTAGGAACAACATGTGTTTTGGGTTTCCAATAGAATTCACCTCTTGAAATGCCAAAATTCTTGACATAGCAAAACTTAGATATATGACCATGTTTCAAACTATAAGAACATGTTTTAAATCTGTTCCTGGGATAAGATTTGTTCTTTGCAGCATGATAACGTTTTTCATAGCCAAGTCCATTTCCATTTGAAAAACCAATTTGAGAATGTAAAAGTTGATTTAAGGTATTATGACCAATTTGAAACTTTGCCAATGTTTTGATCAAATAACCAACTTTATTTTGAAGGTTAACACAGCTTTCACAATTCTCGATTCATTTTTATCGATTCTATGATCTTTCGTAATCTTTCCGGTTTTTTGTTGCAAGTACATTATCTTTTAGTTGACTGATTTCATCCTTCAGTCTACTATTTTGATCTTCCAGTTCCTGCACTTTATTTTCTAGCCAGCTATTTAGTCCTTTTAGCTGATTATACTGATATTCCATCTTCTTTGCTTCATCATGAAATTCAATGAAAGCATTAAACAGAGTGTCATAATTCTCACTCATATCGAATCACATGAACTTACTTGACTAGCAAGTATCTTCATTGGCTACAAGACATAGATTGGCTTGATTTGCGATTCAGAATCGAACTTGAAGATTTCATCGGAATCACTATCATCCCAGGCCATATAAGCTTTCTTCCCTTTCTTGTAGTACTCGATTTCGTTTGTCTTTTCTCTCATTCTTTTCTCGGACTTCTTTCTTTTCTTTGATTTAACGAGAGGACAATCTGCCTTGAGATGTCCTAGCTGTCCACAATTAAAACATGAAAAGTTAGAGGAATTAAAATCTGGTTTTCGGTATACCTCCTCCGAAATCTGTCCTTTGAACTGTCTTTCCTTTTAAGGAATTTACCAAACTTTTTGACCAGCATTGCAAATTCGAGTACTGTCATCATCTTTCTCTTCATCACTCTTAATCGACTCCTTGGCTTTTAGTGCTAAGCTTTTGCTGTGTTTTTCTCGTATTTTCGATTTGATCCACACTGCTCGGTTCCAATTCATGTTCTCTCGAGTTTCCCGAACAATGTTGCAGAGTGCTCATGACTCATCAAATCTTTAGTTTCCAGAATGGCTGTAACTTTTGGCTGCCAATTCCTACTCAAGCATTTTAGCACCTTTATATTAAGCTCTTCATCATCGAACTTCTTTCCTAATCCAAGCAAATGATTCACTATGTGCGTGAATCGTTTCTGCACATCTTGGATGGTTTCACCAGGATGCATTCGAAACATCTCATACTCTTGTATAAGAGTATGCTTTCTTGCCCTTTTCACTTCAGTTGTGCCTTCGTGTGTTACTTGAAGGATGTCCCACATTTCTTTGGTCGTGGTGCACTCGTGAAACCCCGAAAAATTCATCAAGATTAAGAGCGAAGTTAATATATTCTTAGCCTTACTCGTCGAATTGATCCTTCTTGTTCTCTGTTTCAGACCACTGTTCCCATGGCTTTTCAACCAGCTTTCCATCTTCACCTTTGATGGTAGGGATATATGGATCATTAACCACAACGATCCCACACGCCTCGTCAACCGATTCGAAAAGATCTTCATTCCGGCCTTCCGAACGAATAGTTTGCACCTACGAAAAGAGGGGTCCGTTTGTAGAGGCACCTTCGGCAAAAGGAAGCTTTTCTCCCATCTTGATTTCTACTTGAGTACCTTACAAGAACCTGCTCTAGATACCAATTGTTAGCAGCGGAATAATATCAAGAAGGGGGGGGGGGTTGAATTGATATGCAGCTTTTATGGAAACTTATTCGTAAAAGAAAAACTACTGGTTTAATTTGCAGAAAATTAGCCGACTGATATTCTCGAAATAGTAGGTTAGTTCTTACTGCACAGTATATCAGATGATGAGGGAAGAGAGAATATGACACCAAAATTTATACTGGTTTGTTCTTTGTAAAAGAACTACGTCTAGTCTATGATCCGCAACCTGCAGATCCTAACCATTATAAAAGATTGTATTCTTTACACACAAACCTTTCTTGAACTCTACAAGAAATCAAACAAACTATCCTAAACGCTATTGAATAGACTAACACCCACAGACTCAACCAGATTCTCTGTGATCACCCTAATCACAGTCGCAGGGTTCTAAAACCCACTCACAATCTCTAACCCGAGATCAAAGAATACAAAGATACAGTGACAGAAATAAAGTTCTTGACAAAACAGTGAAAATGAAAAACTCTATGCAGATCTTCTTGCTCGTTAATGTTGTAGCTTCTTGGGAGTTTTTCTCTTCTCTTCTTTCGCTACTCTGAGCGTCCTTGAAAGTAATATTTATAGGCTCTACGAAATGTAATGGGTCTTTGCTTTTTGAGAGAGCTGAAACGCATTATGCACGTATTACTGCATAAGGAAGGTGCGAAGAACAGAATAGTCGACTGAAGACATAGACCAGTGTGTTATTTTCATTAAACCTGTATACCTGGTACATTTAATGAAAAACGTTGACTAGAAAAGAAGAATTAGTAGACTAACTGATGAATAATAAAAACAACAGTTTATCATTATTCATATGATTAATCTATACAAGTAATCTATCATCTCGAACAAACTTAAAACATTTAAACAAGTATTAACCACGCATCCAACACAGAATTAAACACAATTAACAAGTCAACAAACATCATCAAATCTCAAATCATTCAACAAACTCCCCCTATTTGATGATGTCAACCTGCAAAACAAAACAAACACAAAGAGAAGAGATGGTAGATTATCTCCCCCTTTGACATTAGGAAATAGCAGGTTAAGCAGTTATAGTATTCAAATAAGTGCAGATTAAGCAGAAAATAGTTTGTGAAAGTTATTACAGACCCTTAAAGATTGTTCTTAAAACTGAAATATGATTAATCTATACAAGTAATCTATCATCTCGAACAAACATAAAACATTTAAACAAGTATTAACCACGCATCCAACACAGAATTAAACACAATTAACAAGTCAACAAACATCATCAAATCTCAAATCATTCAACAAGCTGTTTAACCTGCAATCCTAGGAAGAAATTTAACTCTCCCATCATAGACATCTCAAATTCACCTTTCATAGAATCTGCAAATTCTTGGCAAAGAGATTGATTAGATGAACCAAAAATGATATCATCAACATAAATCTGCACTAATATAAGTTCATTATCAACTTTCTTAGTGAAAAGAGTTTTGTCAACAACTCCTCTTTTAAAGCCTTGTGATATGAGAAAAGTTGTAAGTCTTTCATACCATTTCCTACGTTCCTGTTTGAGACCATACAAAGCCTTTTTGAGTTTGTATACATGATTAGGAAGCTTAAAATCAACAAAAATAGGTGGTTGTTCAACATACACATCTTCATTTTTGAAGCAATTTAGAAAAGCACTCTTGACATCCATTTGATATAGTTTGAAACCTTTAAGACAAGCAAAAGCAAGCAACAGTCTAATAGCTTCTAATCTAGCTACAGGTGCATAGGTTTCATCAAAATCAATGCCTTCTTCTTGATTATAGCCTTTAGCTACTAATCTAGCTTTGTTCCTAGTGATTAGTCCATTTTCATCAAGTTTGTTCCTAAAAACCCATTTTGTTCCTATAACATGTATTTTGTTATTTCTAGGTACTAGAGACCAAACATCATTTCTAACAAACTGATTCAACTCATCATGCATAGCAGAAATCCATTCTTCATCAAGCAAAGCATCATTTATGTTCTTAGGTTCAATTTGTGATAACTTGATTTCTATACTCATACCTTGTGGTTTATTGCACCTCCTTGAAGTTTTTAATTTCACTTTCTTGGAACTTTAAGCTGAATTTTACAGTTTTCATGAATGAAGGTAAATAAGTAAAATAGGGTGTTATATTTTCATTTTATAGCTAAAAAATAAAATTTAAATGATTTAGCTTTAACTTCTTTTTCCAATTCTAATTTTCTTAGATGTTTACATTGAGCTGACCCCCTTTTAAGGTAGGATTGATCCTGGAATGGGATGGAGAGATGCACAAGTTGTGAATTGCGTTGAATTCAGCCCATTTGAAACAAGAAAGAGGAATTACCAAAGCAGCCCAATTGCTAGCCTCATACAGCAGTGGTGAATAGTAAAAAGAGCAGAAAAAAAGGCAACAGCACAGTAATTCACCCAAGACAACTTCGTATAGCATTGGCCATTGGGTGATGATGCGGGGCCCAATCAAGACATTAGGGCAGCCTTTGCAGATATAAAAAGCTACGTAAGAGAATTTTACAGGGGCGCGCACAGAATTCCATTACAGCAAAAACAGAATTTTACAAAGGCACAGAATTCCATAATAGCAGCTCAAGAGATGACGTGACACAGGAGGGGCTGCTGCATTTCTTCTGTTTTCTTTTCAATTTTCATTAGAACAGTGCAGGAGTGACTATATTTTCACGAATGTAGGATTTGTTGAGAATATATCAGTTGATGAGACTAAGTGTGTGATTAGCGTTTATTGTTTTAAGAATGGTGAATGAACTACTTAAACCTCCTTTTTAATTGCGTGCAAGTTTTAACAGCAATTCAATTTTTACTGTTCTATTGCTTTTTGATATTTACTGTTTCATTACATTTCGATATTCCATTGCATTTAGATGTTCCTTCACATTGCGCTATTCTATTGCAGTTCGATATTCACTGTTTTTACAGCATTTTGATTTTCACTGCATTTCATAGCATTTTGATTTTCACTTTTACTATTGTAGTTCGATTTTCACTGCATTTTATAGCATTTCGATTTTCACTTTTCTATTATAGTTTGATATTCACTGCTCAACAACATCCCGATTTTCGCTGCTTTTCATTGCATTTCGATTTTCACTTTTTCTATTGTATTTCGATATTCACTGCTTCAACAACCTTTCAATTTTCACTGTTTCACTGCAATTCGATTTTCACTGCATTTCATTGCCTTTTGATTTTCATTGTTTCAACGGCATTTCGATTTTCACTGTTCTATAGCACTTCGACTTTCGCTGTTTACTGGAAATTATATATTCACTGTTCTACACTCTGCATTTCACGATTACTGCTAGTAGTGTTCGATATTCATAGCTTCCGATTTTTCATTCATTACCTCTATTCCCCGATGTTCAGTTTAAGGTCGATATTGGGTTTCGTTCCATTTCCTTCTTTAGTAATCTCGTTCATGTCCGAATAAGGAGCAGTGCATAACATTAGTTAAGCTGCTCCTGTAGTTGTTTTCTTTGCTCGAACTCAACCCCCTTTTTTTTAATTTATTAACATGAACCTCTTCAATTTATATTTTGGTGTAACACTCCTTGGATTGACTCGAGTTGATTCCTATACTACACTAGTAATGGTTAATCAGTTCAAAATTCTTTGAAAAGTTTGCACGACACAGGCTTTGTTAAATTGGCGTCGTTGTCGGGGAGTGTTGGTTTGCCATTAAATATATTGATCAGGTTCATTGTTGTTTGTCTTGTTTTTCTTTCGTTTCTTTTCTTTTCTTTTCTTAGCTGCAATGTGGTTTGGTTCCTTTGTTGTGATGATATTTTGTTGTGATTGATGACTGCGTGCAATGTATTTCCAGCTAACTGTTTATGACCAGGTCCAAAGCAGCAGATTTATACCCACCAAATCCTGAGATTGAACGAACATACAGGCAGCTATTGAAATCACATAGTGCAGGATGTGCTAAGCAGGGAGAGACAGATTCTGAAACAGAAAGTTCCCATTCTGAATACGGGAGACGTGAAGACATGGCTGGTGAAAGAACTTTGAAAGAATTGGCTAATCCTAATATAGGCTACCAGCCCCTGTGCATTCAGTTACCACAGCTACCAGATGGTGCGGTAGGGTATGAATTGAAGTCTGGATTGATCCATCTACTGCCTAAATTTCATGGATTAGCAGGAGAGGACCCGCACAAACATTTGATGGAATTTCATGTTGTTTGTTCCACTATGAAGCCAGTAGATGTGCCTGAAGAGCTCGTTAAAATGAAGGCTTTTCCCTTTTCGTTATGTGATACTGCTAAGGATTGGTTGTACTTACAACCAACTCCAATCACCACATGGACAGCTATGAAGAGGAGGTTCTTAGAAAAAAAATTTCCTGTATCCCGGACTGCATCAGTCAGAAAAGAGATAAGTGGAATATGCCAAATGCAAGGTGAATCATTATATGAATACTGGGAGAGATTCAACAACCTGTGTTCATCATGTCCTAACCATCAAATCACTGAGCAACTCTTGATACAATATTTCTATGAAGGGCTACAACCTACGGAAAGAAGCATGGTTGATGCAACTAGTGGGGGCGCATTGATGGATAAAACTCCTGCTGCTGCTCGCTATTTAATATCCAACATGGCCAAAAATTCCCAGCAGTTTGGTGTGAGAAATACTAGCAGGTCAGTGCATGAATTGCAAACCAGTGCAGCAGATGCAGCTGAGAACATGAGGTTGGAAAATAAATTGAATGAATTAACCTCTATGGTCAGACAATTAGCAGTGGGACAGCAAGTCAGTGCAGGACAACAAAAAATATGTGGAATCTGTGCTGCTGACCATTTTACAGATGTTTGCCCACAGTTACAAGAGTCAAACAGCAGTGGGGTTTTTCAGTTGCAATCTAATTTCTACAGAAATCAGTCCAACCAGCAGTACAACCCCTATGCACAGACTTACAATCCAGGTTGGAGAGACCACCCAAATTTGAGATATGGTGTCGCTCGATCCACAATGACCACGAGCCCCTTTTCCTCCACACCGGAATTTTCAACAGACCCCAACCCAGTACCAGAACCAATTCCAACAGAGGTATGTGCCTCCTCCATTGCGAAACAATCAAGCTAATCCAGACGCACCCACACAGAATACCAATCCAGCAATACAGGGCAATGCAAACTTGTCTACAGAAGATATGATTAAACAAATGGCTGACAGAATGGTTGCACAAATGGCTGCCCAGATTGAACAAAATATCACAGCCACGGTACAGGATCTCAAAACACAGTTGGGGCAACTTGCTACTGAAATGAATGAGATCAAGCAACAAGGATCAGGAAAATTACCTTCCCAATCTGTACCGAATCAGCATGGAAATGTCAGTGCCATAACACTTCGCAGTGGCAAGGAACTGGTTGATGGAAATCAGAAGATGCAGAAACAGCAGATTGCAAGTCCAACAGTTCCACATCCAGATCTCTCTAAAGGACAGCAACACCCAGTACAGCCAACTCCTTTACCTTTCCCTTCTAGAGCTGCTGCTGCCACTAAAAAAAGAGCAGAAGACCATGATGACTTGATGAACGTCTTTAAGAAGGTGGAGATCAACATTCCACTTTTGGACACCATAAAACAAATTCCCAAATATGCAAAATTCTTGAAGGAGCTGTGCACTTACAAGAGAAATCTCAGAGTTCCAAACAGTTTCAGCTCTCTCTCAATCCAGATTGCCCCCTAAGTGTGAGGATCGAGGACACTTCACAATTCCCTGCACTATTGGGGAGTTGACCATAGCTGATGCCCTCCTAGATTTAGGAGCCTCTATTAATGTGATGCCATCCACAGTCTACAAGATGTTGCATCTTGGAGAACTGAAACCAACAAATGTGGTGATTCAACTTGCAAATAGAAGTGTGGCTCATCCCTTGGGCATGTTGGAAGACGTGTTAGTCAAGGTAAATACATTGATTTTTGCATCTGACTTTTACATTCTTGATATGCAGGATGAGAGTTCAATGCACAGATCTACCCTGATTTTAGGGAGACCTTTCTTGATGACTGCAAGAACAAAAATTGATGTTTATTCTGGTACCATGACCATGGAATTTGGAGAAGATATGGTTAAATTTAACATCTTTGAAGCTATGAAGCAACCAGTGGAGAACCATTGCCTCTTGTACGAGCATCCAGTTTTTGTCAACAAAACCATACAGCCACCAGAGGAAATTCATTCCTATGCAGCAGTAAAACTAGGAACAGATTTTGACTTTGAGTCTTATACTGAATTTTCTGAATTCCTGGACTTCCTTAGTGTAGATAATGACACTTTCACAGATTGTGATTGCATTAATAATACCTGTACAGCATGTCATGAAATAAATGCCATCACCAGTTCTTCGGCTAGTAATTTTGCAGAGAATGAGAGACAAGATAGCTTGCTACACACACCAATTGAACACACAAAAGATGCAGCAGCAGAAAAATTCCAGGCAAAGCAGTTTGACCTCAAACCTCTTCCACACACTCTGAAATATGTATATCTGGATGAAGATCAGCAATACCCAGTAATTGTTGCCCAGAACTTAACTGAGAACCAAGAAGGCCAACTGCTACAACTCTTGAGGAAATACAGAAAAGCCATTGGATGGTCATTGGCAGACATTCCTGGAATCAGTCCATCTGTTTGTATGCACAGAATACTATTAGATGATGAATTGAAACCCGTGAGGCAGCCACAGGGAAGGCTAAATCCCATAATACTTGGTGTAGTGAAGGAAGAGATTACCAAGCTACTGAAGAGTTAAAGTAATCAAGGATGGAAATCTAGAAGATTTGCTCAACCTTTGAAGAATCCCAATTAGAAGTTTCATTTTTGGGTGTTGGATAAAAAGAGTAAGTCATACTTTGCCCCCAAGAACTATTCAATCTTGAGAGCAAGTAATATTTTTGAAAAAAGCCTTTTCTATGCTTTTAATCGATTAGGGATCGAATAAAATTGATTATATCACTTAAAATCCAAGTAAACTAGTTTAAAAAACAAAATAATCAATTTTATGGACTTGACAATCGATTATTTCAGGATTATGGCTATTATACAATCGATTAAATACGACATTTTTGCGAATTAAAAGCTAAATCATAATGTAAACCCTAAGCTGGTTTTGAATTATAAATTGAATGGCAAGGTCTTAGGTGAATACACAACAGATCAAACACGAAAATACAATGTTTTGTGCTCAAATCTTTTCAAAGCCACTTTCTTGCTCTCTTAAAGTTGATCTTGGTTCTTGGAAGTGGTGATTGTTTTGTGCTTAAGCTTTCATATCCATCACACATCAGGTGTTTTCTTTCTTGGTTATTGGTTTATGTAATTCATCTCTTGGATCAATTCTAAAGGGAGGTGTTTGTTCATCTCTTGTGTGTCAAGAGATGCGGGATCATCCTTAGTGTGTCTAAGGACGTGTTTCTATTTATCTTTATTTGTTTTTACATGTTGTCACTAGATTGGTGTTTTTAATTGCATTTAAGGATAGTAGGGTAAATCATCACGTGTTGTGGTGATCTGTCACTAGATGTAGGATGGGATAAATCCGAACCAGTATAAATCATCTGTGTTCATCTTGTCTTTCCTCTCTCTTTATTTTACTGCATCCAGATCATATTTACAAATTGCTATCTCAATCATTTTTATCATAGCTAAAGGAAAATTTGAACCTTAGTTTTAAAGTTTTGAAAACCCAATTCACCGATTTTGCATTGTCATTATTTCTAACAATTGGTATCAGAGTTGGTTTTTGAAAATTACTCAAAATCAAAGATCCTTATGGCAGTGCAAGGTTATCCTTTTATTGAAGGTGCTTCTATTCATAGACCACCACTCTTTACCGGTGAAAACTATCATTTTTCATGATGGAGATTTTCCTTAGGTAAAATGATCAAGGTGTTTAGGATGTAGTTGTAAATGGTCCTTTTATCCCTATGCATACTGTTGATAAAGTGAAGGTACTAAAGAAGCAATCTCAATGGACACGAGATGAGTATATGGAACATCAATGTGATACAAGGGCATGTAATATGATATCATTTGCTTTAACTGTTGATGAGTTGTACAGACTTTCAGATTGCACAACAACAACAAAAATGTGGGACACTCTTAAAGTCACACATGAAGGCACGGAGGATGTAAAGAGATTAAGGAAGAATACCTTGATTCAAGAATATGAAATGTTTCGCATGAACAAAGGAGAAACAATCTATGATGTTCAGAAAATATTTACTCACATTGTCAACCATCTCAAGGCTTTAGGTAAGAAATTTGGTACCGAAGAGTTGAATGTGAAAATATTAAAATCTTTGGACAGGACATGGCAACCGAAAGTGACCACTATCATGGAGTCAAAGAATCTTACAAGAATGAAAATGAATACTCTCTTTGGAAAGCTTAGAGAGCATGAAATGGAGTTAGGCTATTTTAAAGGTGAAGAAGAAGACATAAAAAAAGAAAGGTGCTGCTTTCAAGGCTGAATCCATTAAAGAGGAGAGTAGTGATACTGATGATGATTTAGAATGTAATGACATCAACATGTTTGTAAGGAAATACAAGAAGTTCATCAAGAACAAAAAGAAAGAAAATTTTAAGGTAAGAAATCTGATTCAAACTCTCTTGATAAGTATAAGTCTTATGGTTGAGGCAATCATTTAGGAGCTAAGTGTAGCATCTACGTTCAGAGCATTCTTTTAAAATTTGAGTTTAAGTCTTGAGAAACTTATAAGCACAAAGTAAACAAATTGCATAAAAATTGGGGTGGATGCCTAACTAGCTTTCATCCATCTCAAGTGTGATAACCAAAAAAAATGTTAAAGTGCACATTTCATATTTCTCTTGAGACTTAGATTTAATTTTAATTGAGTTCTCTATTGGATGTCCAAATTAGTTCCACTCATATAGGTAGTCTTGATTCATTTCTTACAACTTGATTTTTCTAATTGTTTAGCTTACTTGCTTTGTTTTACGTTTCTAGTGGTAATTCTAAATACACTATTTAGATTACCCTTGTCTTTTAAAGTGCTTTTCTCTTTGTCACATTCTTAGTTTTGTCACATCTTACTTCCCTTTGGTTTAGCTCATTTATTGATTTTGTGCTTTTTAGTTTGTCTTCAAATTTCCTTGGTTTTGTCCTAGAGTTTTCACTTTTCTTGGCCTCATTGAGTTGAGTTTGGATTTGCTACATATTTCACGTTGAATGTATAATTCTTGATGGGTTGATTGAGAGTTCTTTTTAAGAACTAAAGAGGAATTTGAGTGAGATTACATAACCTTCAAGAATGATACACAAGTGATTTGAGTGTAAAAACTTAGTGAGTGGTGAAGTCCATATTTTGTTTCTTATTACTTGTTCTAACTTTTTGTTATCTAGCTATTTTTCTGATTTTTCTTAACAGGATAAATGATAGATATCATCTGTTTGAAATAAGGAGAGTAGAAGAACAAATTCCCAGATTTGGATACAATATTGATCCTAAATCATATTTTGTGTGGGAAAGAAAATTTGAAAGTCTTATTCATTTCTTTGTTGATTGTGGTGATCTTCATCTTGTTTATATATGTCATTGCAGATTTGTAGGACATGCTTACGACTGGTGGATGGAAAGAAAATATGTTGTACAAAGTCATAGAAAATCACCAATATTAAATTGGAATGACTTGAAGGATTGTATGAGAAGAAAATTTGTTTTATCTTCTTATGAGAAAAATAGAAAAATTAGAGAAAAAATAAGAGAGCTTGTAGAAAAAGGAAGAAATTTTATTGTAGGAAAAAAAGAATTTGTCAGAAGGGAAAAAGAGTTTGAGAAAAAGGTAGAAGAGCTTACGAGAACATTTGAGAAAATAAAAGTGAAGAGAATTTTTGAAAAGTAGAAAAAGGAAAGAGAAGAAAAAGTGAAAAAGAAAATGTTAGAAAAAGTTAGAGAATAGGAAGATTTTCTCATAACTCTCCCTTAAAACATGGTTGAGAAAGAATCCTTAAAGGGGGATTGCAACACTTTGAACTCTTGTTCTCCTTTAATTCATGATTCTAATTCTTCTTTGAAAAAAATTACTAACTTTCTCCTTTTGTTTTTTTGCCTAGGGAAGACATGCATATCAAGGAGCAATGGCAAAAAATATTTGGAGAAGAAAAGGTGAGATGATTCCAAATCATGAAGAACCTAGTTCATCATAAGGAGGAGTTCTTACAAGGAGAGGAAAAGAAGAAGTGGCCAAAGAAAATCTTATAAAAAGATTTGAATAAAAGGAGGGAGAAAACTAGAGGAATGTACAAGAAATTGGAAGAAGACAAGAGGAGAGGTGTTTGGACATAAGGACAGCAACTAATGGGAAGGGCCTTTTTTGGGAAGCTTGGGATCATCTCCAAACATGACCTAAACCATTCACTTTCCTCCCATGTGCATGTGTCGCACCTAAGAACTCTATAAATAGGTGTGTGCTTCATTTTTAACATAACTTTGAAGCTTGAATACATTGCTAAAGCAAATTCTCTTTGAAGTTCAAGAGGTATTTCTCATTTTCTTTGAATTTTATCTTGAGTTTTCCTAAATTCAAGTGGTGATTGTCTTTTGCACTTACCTTTTCTCTTGAAAAGTGGCATGTTCTTCATTCCTTTTCTTTCTCCATGTTTTTTTTATTTCTTGTTCTTACTTTGTTTGTGTGTCGCACCATACTTGAATCAATTCCAACCATTTGCACCGATTAAATTGAAGTTTAATTCGTTCTATGGCTTTTTATGCATGTGTTCTTGATTTTAATTGGTTGAATTGAATTGTTTTCCAATTCTGAGAAGTTTGGACCGATTGAAACCCTCACATTTGGGGGAATTTTCAGTTTTCATGTTCTTCCATCCTAATATACATGTTATTTTTATTTCCTATGCTTCTACACATGTTTGAAAGATCCTACCACACTTGTAATGCCTCCTAGGCATGCATCAAAAGGAGATAAAGAAAGAAAAATGCTTAGATATAAATAAATATGATTTTAATAATTTGTCCTTTTCTTTTTCATTTGATTGTATGAACTTGGAGAGACATTTCTTCTATATTTTTGTTGCCTATGAGGATGTCTTTCCTCTTTCTGTGATTGTAAATAAAACATTAATTCAAACATCATTTCATGTATTCTACAGGTTGGTATTTGATCCTGGAGGAAGATCTCAAGGCACGGTGATAATAAGAGATTTGCCTCTCCCAGGATTCAAATCTCAATTTAGATAGATTTTTGTTTTTGTGGATTATTTTAGATTTGAGTTTTTTTATTTGTGTATGTTTGATTGTAGGTAATAAAGAGCTAAATTCGAGGTTGAATTTTGTTCAAGAAGGAGGGAATGATGGAATCATGGATTGGACCCCCTTAAAGACCACAAAGGAGGCTTGGAGATAGAATATAGTTTTTGTAATTTTTTTGGGGCCTTTATTGGGCCATGTAATTGTTCTTTCTATATTTTTTTGTATTGGGCTACTATTGGGCCTTTTATATGTTTCTAGTTTTTCTTTTAACAAGGGACTTTCTAGACTCTAGTTTTTAAAGCCTTGGATGGGCCTTAGTAGTGTTTGGGTGAATGAGTACAGGATCATAGTATATAAGCTATTTTGTAGACTCTTGTACTCAAAATTGAGCATTTTGGAATTTGAATCATTTTCTAGAGTGCAAATTCTCTCTAAGTTCTTCATTGGGACTTTTGGTCCTTATCTTTGGATTTCTAATTCAAGGTGGCAGATCTTCCTCAACATATCAATTACTCTTGATTGTGAGTTTCTCCATTTCTAATCTTTTCTGGTTTTCTGTTTTGTCAATCTATCGGTGGAAATTGTCAGAACGATCCTAATTTGAGGTCAGTTTTCCATCAGAGTTACTACGAAATTTAAGATGAAGGTTAAGGATGTTCATAACATAGAACATGGATTGTTGTGGTGTAGTACGATGATATGTATCAACCTATTAAGGAGGCATCTGCATTACTTGCAGGAGTTTGTGGGTAGATGGTAACAAATATTGAGTTGTTTCCAATAAGTTTTCATAGTTGGTCATCTATCCCAGATACTTACAAGGATACTGTGTGGAATTCTACACTCAAGTTAATAACAAACACTATATCTTATAAGTTTTGTTTAATTTTTATGGGCAGTTGGCAACAAATATTGGGTTATTTTCTTACTTATAAACTAACTCTGTATCATTTCAAGACTTAATTTTGTTTCAAGGTAAATGAAGATTTGGCAAAAAGAGATGTTATGTTTAAAGTTGGAAAGCTATAGAGGGAGTATAGATGTAAGCTGTGGAATGAGTTTTATGACCCACTTATGAGTAGAATTTATCTTGTGAAGAATGTTCCAGTTGGTCTTAGCATGGAACAATGGGCACTATTTGTTGATTATTGCCTAAAACCATCTAAAATGGTACTAAGTATACTATTCAATATATCTACATTAATTGTGTCTCATACCTGTAGAAACTAATTTTATTTTGCGTGTGTAGGGCCTTTATAATAGAAATAAAGAAATAAGGAAAAACCAAAGTATTCCTCATACTAGAGGTGCCATGTCTTTTTCCAGAAGAAGGGAGAACTTGGTAGTTTATTTAATTTTGTTCATTGATCTGAATTATTGGGTTACTTTTACTGATATATTTGTTTAAACTTGTAGAAAATTGAGACTGGCAGGAATATAGGTCGAGCTGAAATGTTGATGTATGTCATTTTACTCTTTATTTTTTTATCTAAGAACACTTTCTAAGCCATTTGTTCTATTCTTAAACCATGCATTTTGCATGTTTTTATAAAAACAGTGACATAATTTAAGTTTAGTAAATTTATTGCATTTTACATATTTTTAACATAAAAAACATACATTCATACATTCATATTGCATATATATATTTTCTGGTTGAGACTTTTCTTGTAGGAGAAAAAGAACTTCAAGTTATTTTGAGATAAGCCCAAGGTGCTTTGGTGGGGAAAACTTTTTCAATCTTCCAAATTAAATTCCTCGCAGCCTATTTATCATGAAACCAACAGGAGAATTCCCTTCCCGAAAATTCAAATCTGCAATCAAATCGGAGCATTAAATTTATTCTGAAGGAGCAATTATTTCTATTCTTGGCAAAGGATCTCCTAATCAGCAAAACCAAATCCTAGGAAGAAATATTTATTCTGAAGTTATTTCTATTCTTGGCAGAGGATCTCCTAATCAGCAAAATCAAATCCGGGGAAAAAAATATTTGACTTGAATTGTAATTAATTTTCAGATTTTTATTCGTAATAAGACCTTGGCTAATCTCCTATAAATAGGAGATTTAGATGCAAGGCAAGACACTTCACCAGAGCAATAATCTTTCTTCTTCCTCTCTCTCTTTTTCTCATTATAGTTTTGTTGTTAGTTTGGGGGTGAAGCTGCAGAAGTTTTAGGACCTCTTGCTACAATTTCCTGTTTTTGTTTTCTTTCATGTTAATTTATTTAATTTCATTATTTCATATTTTAGTCTTCATTTTATTTAATTCTGGTCAATAATTTAAATTTTGTATGTTCTACTTTCTCACATTCACACCCTCACACATATCTATTTATTCTTCAGACTCCAATAATTTTATTAGCATTTTACTTTTAATTTAAATTCAGTATTTTATAATTCCAGCCTACATTTTAAATTCAGTATTTTACTTATTCATTTTAAATTTTAATAGTTAATTGAATATATTTTTTTATTTAATTGTTAATTATTTATTTATTTTTATTATAATTTGAATTAACATCAATATATCATTCTAATTATTGCTCTGTCTTAAAATCTATGATTTAACTGTTAATTGTTTATTTATTTTTATTAACATAATAATTTCATTCCAATTATTGTTTTGCCTTTAATTTTGTCTTTTAATTTATTTATTTTAATCATATAAGCATTTATAAACGTTCTCATTATTAAATTCTTAGTATCATAATTTAATTCTGCATGCATTAGTTTTTCGTATTTAAATAATTTAATTTCCATCTTTGTTTTTAATTTTAGTTTCCCTTAATTATTTTATTTATAATTTTCTTTACTATGTGCTTTTAATTTTAGTTGTCATTAATTATTTTTTTTACAATTATTACTCTGCATTCTTAATTTTATCAATTCGACAAAACCCCTTTTTATTATTATTATTATTATTATTATTATTTATTTTAACTTTTCTTTGGAGAACGATGTTTAACAATGGTTACACTCCTACAATTGTGTCCTTGTGAGATTCGACACGGGTTAGCTATATTACGTTAGTTAACTTGTTTTCTTTGATCAGAATTTTGTGCAACCAAAAATCAAGAATGATACCTATGTGAATGATGAGGCTATGGACATAGGGGTAATTTTTTACTGCTGAATTTTTAGAAATACATGTTTCTTTGATGGTTTGATTAATTGGATCATCAGGCCAGTGCTCAATGGCCAAATGACCTGCAACCGCATTGTGTGTAGTGAACTGAAATATAGATTATTTTTGCAGGACAAAATTGATGACCTGTTACTGGAAAATCCTGAAAGTACATATGATATTTCTCCAAATGACCTTATTGGTGTCATCTTTGGTAAAGAGCACCCAGGTTGAGTTAGAGCATTATCATTGGGAGCTTTTCCAACACTTGCTTTTAAGCACTCAGGCACAAGACTAAGTCGGGTCAACTTAGGTGCATCAAGTTCCAGCAGTACACCAGAAATGGAACAGAAAGTTATGAAGATGGAAAATGAACTTGCAACTATGAAGGGTCAAATGGAAACTATGATTTCTTACATTGCATCTGGGCAAAACATTCCAGAGGAGTTAGCTATAATGGCTACTACATTAGTTAACACCTCTCTTAATTACGTATAAATAAATAAATCATACAAAATAATGAGATAAATAATTTTACAAATGTAGTTGGAAATTGAAAATAACTATACAATTGTATTTTATTGCAGGCATCAAATATTGCAAGTGGAACTTCATCACCTAATATCAGAGGGTCATTAGAAGCAAGCAATGGTCAGTCGAAAGAATAGGATTGTTATATTTAATTTGTTTTGTAATTTTCTATGTTTTCATTTTCTAAGAACAATTTGTATGACTTCAAAACAATTTCAATTAATTAATTTGCTTCCTTTACTTTAATATCTTTATATTTATGTTAGTTATATTTATTTTTGTCAAATGAAAAAAATATCCCTTCTAGATTTAATATTAATATGAAATAAAAATAAAATTTGTAATTTAAAAAATATATAATATAAATATTACAACAGTTCAACTGCCACAATTTTTTCATAAGTATCGGCGCTTATAAGCGTCGTATAACGTTATACGTAGTGGTGGTTGTAATTGTCATATTTTATATAATAATTTGTCATTTTGCTGTGTTAGTTACGACATTTTTGAACTGACATTTCTTACATAATCAAACCGTCATTTATTACATTGTAATAAGTGACAGGTGTTGTGGCGGTTCAACTGAAACCGTCATTTATTACCTTGTGGCGACCAGATTTATAGCGATACACGCTACTGCCACTCGAGTATTTGGTGGCGGTTAAAATTGCCGCATTTTACAAAAATAATTGTCACTTTTAACACATTTTTTTGTAAGTACGATCAAAACATTAACACTCATGTACAATAGTAAGAGTAAGCTAATGAAAACAACCAATTAAATAATTATATATAATCATCATCAAAATGTAATCATCAACACCATCATGTATATATTCTAATCACGAGTTTCAACGAAAATAACAACAACAATAATACTTACTATTAACCACACAATATGTCGTGATTAAATATGAGGTGTCTTTCAAAAGACTCTAACTATCATAAATACATCCCACCAGATACTAACACCTAACTCATGTTGGAACCAAGCCAAAGGTTCCCTGAGTTCAAGATAACACAATACATCTACCATCAAGAGTACTAGATGTTCACCTACTTCTAAAATTTCATATAAGTCTCCCTTAACTTCTTATAATCTCATTGTTGTATAATCATACATTTTTTTATTTTAGATGTTAATTTTAAAAAGAATATGTAATCAAGTTGCACAATAAAGCTAAACTAGTTTCTTTAAATATATAAAAGAATTAGAGGATTTAATATATATGTGTGTGTGTGTAATAGAGTGATTTGTTTTGAAAAACAGGAAAAATATAAGAAGGGAGGATTGAATTGTGTTTTAAAAACTTTTCTCAATTTTTTGAATATCATCTGTAGACACAAGATTCGACAGATGATAGATGAGATCATTAAAAGAACAATGTTTGTTACTCAAAGCAATTTAGAAAACAAATTTTGTTTGAGTTACAAACTCTCTTTTAAAGTTAGACAAACAAACACTATGCAATTTAAAATAGGTAAGGGAGAAGAAGATATACTCTCAAGTTTTTATACTGGTTCGTCTGAAACCACAGACTACATCCAGTTCTCAATCAACCCGATTGAAATCCACTAGCAGACTAATGTTGCAAACTACAAGTATTGTTTTGGCTCGTTATCTCTCCTAGCTGACCTATACAAGTATTGTTTCTTACAAAGCCACTCTTGACTCAACTAAGGATTCTTTCTTACAAAGTCCCTGGCTCAAAGCAAAGGTATGTTTAAAGAGTTGCAATTGAGAATCACAAAAACAAGCTTTTAGCTGGTTTAGAAGGATTGTGTCTTACAGGCGAAAAATATTTGTTTGGCTTCTAGAGGTACCAAGGAAACACTAGCAGTATTCTTCTAAAGCTTAAGCAAAGTTAAAGAGAGAACAAGCCGATTTTTTTCATGTTTTAAAAGAGCATGTTCTTGTCTTCTTCATTTTGAACTGGATCCTTTTATAGTGCATGAACAACTAGTCGTTAGAGATTTGTTCTAACATCTTTAGCTTTAGGTTGGACTTCAGCCTCTTTTTGTAGCATTTTATGAAGGCTTCTTATAGATGCATTAAATGCACTTCTTTATGCATTAAATTCATGCTTCTTCTTTTAGCACAAAATCTGATAACTTATAGCACTTATCATCCTTTGGACAATGAGCTTTTCTTCTTTTAGTGAAAGCAACACTTTCGTAAATGGCTAGTGTACTTTGAAAGTTGACAAAACTCAGGCGTGTCATGAATTTGGTGAAGAAAACAAATTTTACTTTTCATAAAGGAGGCATTATGAGAAGGCATGAAAATTTATTCTTAATCATTAGATCGACCAGAACAATGTTTTTGAAAAACATGGAACAAACTTTTAATGTTAATAAAAAGGAAACACATCTTATCATCTTATGATTATTTTGAGGTATCGATGCATGATTTGATGAAGGTTTGTCTGTCAAGACTCTTCATTTGTCAAGACTCATCGTTTATTAACACTCATTTTCTGTTAAGACTCACAACATGCTTTTCTTTTATACATTGAATATTTTTAAGCATAAGTTCAAAATCATGGAGTGTTAGACTTTTCTCTAACATTTGTGTTATTAATTCAAAATTTTGTTAACAACTAGAATTTTAAACCAGACAATAGAAATAATTTAGTTAAACCTAAAACTTCTCATCAACAATTGATGTCACCAACAACAAACATTCTTCTCCCCCTTTTCTTCAAGAAAGAACTCATCTCACTCTTCTTCCTCTAGCAATGATGAGATCAAGTCATGTAGTGAGGTGAATTTTGGGTTAAGTCCACAAGTAAATTGACCAACTTGACCACAAGTAACTTGATGGCATCCTAGTCTATAACTTTTCTAAAGAGGAGCACAAAATCATTTGAGAAGTGTGTTGGAGACCCTGAGGAAGGAGACCTTGTATGCATATAGAGAGAAGAGCATCTTTTGCATGGATCATGTGGTCTTGCTAGGGTTTATAGTGAGCTCCAAGGGAGTTCAAGTTGATGAAGAGAAAGTGGAAACAATTAGAGATTGGCCAACTCCTAGGAATGTGAGTGAAATAAGAAGTTTTCATGGGTTGACTATTTTCTATAGAATATTTGTAAGGAACTTTAGCACCCTTGTCGTCCCCCTTGAATGAGACTGTGAAGAAGGATGTTGGCTTCAAATGGAGCAATGATCAAGCACAGGCCTGTGAGTTTTTGAAAGAAAATTTGATCATTCCACCACTTCTAGCACTTCTTAACTTTACCAAATCATTTGAGGTTGAATGTGATGCATCCAATGTGGGTATTAGGACTATCTTACTTCAAGAAGGTCGTTGTAGTATAGTGGTAAGTATTTTCGCCTGTCACGCGGATGACCCGGGTTCAATCCCCGGCAACGGCACCAAAAACTTGTTAACTTTTTTGGCAAGCGCACCAAATCGTTCAAGTAATAATTCGGAAAGTCCGAGTATCGTTTCCTAAAGGACTTGTGCAATACACGACAATAATTGTGATAACTAAATTAGACAAAGAATATTTCCATAATTTGTTTTAGTGTTTAAAAGAAATAAAATTGTGCAAATAACAATAAAAACTCTTTTTGGTATTTTCACAAACACTTAGAAGGCGATAAAGATATGAAATGATATGGAATGTAAATGTTAGGATTAGATTTCACCAAAACTCACTCTCATGCATATAATCACTCAACTTCTCTCCACTTTAATGTAAATGTCAACCCACTAGTTTACTCAAACCCTAATCCCTTAGTGGAATGAGCCTAAGTTTCCCTATTATGAGTCAATTCCTTGATCTCCTAATAAGCAAACTTGCTATCACAACAAGGGTTTAAGACAACCAATGAATCAAGTTCCATTCCTAGATACAAGTTTCATTAGGTATTTTGCTTCAATCCAAGATTACAAAAGATAATTTCCAAAACCTAATGAATCAAATATCAAGCTATGGGTGATCAAACCACAACAAGCATTAAGCATAGAAACAAAATACTAACATTGAATGGAAAAACATATATATATAAATAAACAAGGAGATTACATGAGAGTTTGTTTGGCTACGTCTAATCCCAACAAAATGGGTTTTAGCTCTTCATTATCATGAAGAGTACAAAAATTAAAGGATGAGTAATGGAAGAAGAATGATAACCCAAGAGGAGGAAGATGGTCTCCAAGGAAGCCCTATAAGCTCCAAGTCGCGTTCCACTTGAGTTCTCTTGCCAAGCACCCCTTTTCTCTTGAAGAGTATGAATAAATAGGCATAAGGGTGCCATGTCAGCAAGTTGGCGCCCGGCGGGTTCCATTTCACGCCCGGCGTACTCATACAAAAGTGGTCTCGGCCCAACTGGCGCCCGGCCTCACTAGAGTGGCGCCCGGCCTGAGGTGAAGTCTGGAGCCTGGCGCCCAGCCTCAGGTGACTGGCGCCCGGCCCCAGGTGACTGATCAGGTCCCTGTCCATATAGCGCCGGGCCTGATTCAGGGGCGCCCAGCGTCAGGAACTTTCTTTGATTTTTCATTAAGTCCTTCCTTCTCCATCCCTAGGATTCCAAACTTGCTTCTTTAAACCTCAATTGTTTCCTATACCACTGTTAGACAAAAAATATGGGGATTAGTAGTATAATTAGATAAGATTAACCAATTTCAAATTACTTACAAAAAGTATCAAAAAGAGAACCAAGCAAGTTAAAAGCTTAAGAAAGAGTTGATTTTGTTAATGTGAAAAGACTAAAAGAAGTGGTAGAAATTAACATTATCATCACCCTACAACCTACTTTAGTAAGAATTTGAAAGGGATTCATTTAAACTACTCCACCTATGACAAGGGGTTGTATGCCCTTGTGAGAGCTTTGCAAACTTGACAACATTATCTTCTCCAAAAGGAGTTTGTGATCCATAGTGATCATGAATCCCTTAAGTTTTTGAAAGGTCAAAGCATGTTTAGCAAGAGGCATTCTAGTTGGATAGAGTTCATTGAAAAATTCTCCTATGTGATCAAACACAAGCTAAGGGAGAGTAACATAGTGGCAGATGCCTTATCAAGAAGGCACACCGTGTTAACTCTTCTTGAAACTAAATTTTTTAGCTTTGATCACACTAAGGAGTTACATATGATGATAACTTCATTAAAATTCATAGTGAGTGTTTCAACGGGGCTCACAAGGACTATTACCTATATAATGACTACCTTTTTAAGGGTAAGAGGATTTGAGTACCCTAAGGGTCATTAAGAGCATCACTTGTGAAAGAGCCTCATGAGAGAGGTTTAATGGAACATTTTAGGGCTTCTAAGACTCTAGAGATTTTGAGTGAACATTTCTTTTGACCTCATATGAGGAAGCATATTGGGAGGTTTTGTGAGAAATGTATCACATGCAAGAAGGCCAAGTCTAGAGCCCAACCTCATGGACTTTATACTCCTTTTCCTGTTAGAAATAAACGGCAGTGTAAAAATCAAGAGGGGGGGGTGAATTGGATTTTTAATAAACTTTTTCTCTTTAAAACAATTTTCCAGATTTTAAATAAATGTTTTAAAACCAGAATGCGGATTATCCTTAACCTTAGATGAACGCAGTTTGACTTGCAATTGTTAATATGATCAACAATAAAAAGAGATAGGGAAAGAGAAAGAACACAGAGATTTATACTGGTTCAGATTAGGCCAATCCTACGTCCAGTTTCCAACCACCACAAATAGGTGATGATCACCCCACTATCTTTAATTGAAATTACAAACACCAATTCATGCAATAACAAATAAAGATAAAGGACACACCTCCTTAGACACACTAAGGATGAAACACCTCCTCAGACACACTGAGGATGATTCCCACCTCTCTTGACACACAAGAGATGAACACACCTCCCTTTAGAACAGATCCAAGGGATGAAATTAACCCGTTTAGAAAAATAGTAAAAGAAAACACCTGATTGAGTGTTGAATGAAAGCTTAAGCACAAAGATAACCACTTCCAAAGACTTTGATCAACCTTGAGAGAGCAAGAAAGCGGTTTTGAAAAACTGTAGCGCAAGAACACTTTGAATATTGTGTTTTAATCAGATGTGTTGAACCTAAGACATTCTCTTTCATTTTATAATTCGAAAATGCATCAAAGTTTCCATTCTTAGGTTGATTTAGCATTGATTTCACAAAAACGACTTATTTAATCGATTATCTAAAAAGATTAATCGATTACATCAGAG
This sequence comes from Lablab purpureus, assembly GCA_030347555.1. Taxonomy (NCBI): domain Eukaryota; kingdom Viridiplantae; phylum Streptophyta; class Magnoliopsida; order Fabales; family Fabaceae; genus Lablab; species Lablab purpureus. The sequence continues at coordinate 21,318,409 of CM059260.1, forward strand.
TTAAAAAACTGGAAAACTCGTTTTGCCTAATATAATCGATTAGATTAAGGCCATAATCGATTATATTTTCCAGAATCAATATAATTGATTATCAAAAAAACTTAATCGATTATTTTGTTCGTTAAACAATTTTGATTCAAATTTTAAGTGAAATAATCGATTAGACTACGTATCATAATCGATTAAAAGCGTAGAAACACGTTTTTGCGAGAAAACTACTTGCTCTCAAGTTTGAAATGGTCTTGAATGGGATTTATGACTTACTCTTTTCATCCATCGCCCAAAACAGAAACTTCTAAACTTGAAACTCCAGCTCTTGAGAAAATCTTCATCAATCTTCTCTCTTCAGAGCTTTAAACACTCTTTATGCCTTGCCTTTTTCATCAAGCACCTTTCCTTTGAAAGAGGACACAAGTCTTTAATGTTGTTTAGAGCACTTTAAATCTTCATCATCAAAACTTTGAATCTTCATGAAATATTGAGAGGACTTCATAAGCACTTGTTCTTGAAATATGCTAACAATCTCCCCCTTTTTTATGATGATAAAAAGAAACATAGAGACTTGTGATTGATATCCTGAAAAATTTAGAAAATAATGTATGGATATCTCCATCATAAAAATTAGTCCACAAAGGAAATAAAGTAGGGAGTAATATAGCATTTAATTTTCATTTTGAATGAGATTTAAATTTCAAGGAAATTAATGCATGGAAATTATTTCTAAAAAATCTCCCCCTTAAACTTTGCTCTTAAATGTTTAAGAAATACTAGGCAATTTATTTGAAATATTTCCTAATACTCCCCCTGAAACTTTAATTTTCTTAAAAGCTTGAGATATAGACATTATCAATCAAAACAACTTATTTTTCTCCCCCTTTATTTTTATCATTTTCAAAAAGAATACAAATCAAGAGATTAATACAGCAGAAGCAATTAATTACACAGAAAAAAATATGGAGAGAAAAAAAATATATCAGCTAAAAAAAATTGAGCTTAGGGAATTAGTAAACCTGTAGCCTATTCTGTGTCTTCACTATCCCCTGCATCTTCTTCTTCTTCCTCAGCATCTTGTGCTGGTTGTTTTCCCCTAGAAGACCCAGTGTTGTCTTCTTCTGGAGATACATCTTCAATTTCCAGCTTTCTTTCCACTCTGTAGACTCTTCTGTTCAGCCTTGAGAGTTTGGAGCAAATATCTTCATAATGAGTTAGTTGAAGACTCATCATGCTGTCCATTCTTGAGACTATGTTTGCTTCCATTGAGCCAGGTTGAGGTTGAGGTTGAGGCTCTTCATCTTCATCCATAGTTGGGTCGTCATCTCTTTGCCTGAACATGTTCCCTTGTTCAATAAGGCCCATGTGCCTTAGAACATTCGTTCCAATTTTGCTATTGCTGAGCAAAATCTGCTTGTTTTCTCCTCTAAGATCCACACCTTTGTATTCTAAAATCTTGGATCTAAACACAGCATAGGGTAAAGCAAAAGATAATAGCCTAGTGGCTTTAAACATATTATCCAAAATTATTGCAGGCCAATCAATACTAACATTATTAAAGAAACCATACATCAAAAGAATGTCTTCCTTAGTAAGTTGAGCATGATTAGTGCCCCTAGCAACAATTATCCAGACAATAATATAATGCATCATTCTCTCATTTAATTTTACATTACCAACTTTATACAAGTTCTCCACTTGTAGGTTGGGATCTTTGCAACATTTTCTGAATTCTACCAGCTTGTTGAAATCTTCAAAACCATAGGTTATGTTGACACCTCCTTGTGTGGATAGGCCAGCAACATTGTTCCACACATCTTCATCAAGGTGTATGCGGACACCTTTCACCTTGGTACTTGGATTTGCTGTTCTGGAAGTTAAATTCATATAGAATACCCTTACCAAATCCGGATACTATGCACCTTCAAGTTCTACAAAAGTTTGCAAACCACTTGCAACTAATAATTCCTTAAATGAAAAACCATGAGTTCTAAAAAATTGACAAGATAAGAATTTGGGAGTGAGAATTTTCCTGTCTTTCCAATGATTAAATTAGACAATTTGTAAGTCTTCATCTGAAATCCACCCTGCAAGAGTTGGTGGTCTTATTTCAGCTTCTTGTTGAGAAGACATTGGAGCTTTGCCTCTCCTTCTTGAGGGCATCTTTCTTCTTCTTTGATCAGCCATATGAGTAGATAATTGACAAAAGAAGAACAAACACGAAAGCTAACACAGAAACAACAATCTAATTTCGCATAACAGTGATTAAATCAGCAGAATATCAGCAAGAGTGAGAGAGAGTGAAAGTGACACTTTAATTCTTAATCTAGGTATTTATAGGCAAAGATTCTGATCACAATTCATTGGTTTAATGTGAAAATAGCCGTTAGGATTCGAATATAGCCGTTAGTACTGAAAAACACGTGATTTGGAGGCTCAACATTCAAAAACCAGTGTGCAGAAAAATGCAGAACGTCGCATTTAATTGATTATGTGATGAACGTAATCGATTATTTATGTGTAAAATTTTCCAGAAAACGAAAACCCAGAAATTTAATGATTATATGCATTCCTTAATCGATTAAATTGCTCCCCAGCGATTTAATCGATTATGTTATGAACTTAATCGATTATGCTTTAAAATATTTTCAAAAACAACGCTTTTAATCGATTACCACACGAAAAATAATCGATTATATACAGAATTTTCATAAAAACACACAATTAACATCAAAACTCATCAGTAAACATCAATCAATCAACAAATTTATCATCAACAATACCTGGAACCCTTCTAAGCTCATAAAGTCTTACTCGGGATAAGAGTTTGGTAAATATGCCAACTCGTTGATGTTTTTGCCTCCCTTCATAAGCTTGATCACTTGCTATCTCAACACCAAAGAGGATTTTGATGGAACCAGCCTACAACAGAAACAAGAAATATCCTGGTCCCCTAAAAATATTTATTAGAGTCCTCATGGGTTAGAAAGATTTTTTTCCTTTGGGAACCCATTTGTATTTCCCATTAGGAACACTAACACGTCGAATATTGCATCTGTTTACAGTATGACCTTTATGCATACAATAAAAACATGTAGGAACATTTGTTTTTCTTGAGAAATATGCATTAAAAACTTTCTTTGTAGGAACATTGGTTTTATCTAGGAAATTTATATTTTCAAAAACCTTATTTGGGTTAGACGTTTCTCCTTTTACAAAAATAGTTTTGGTAGGTTTATGATTATATATGAAATTATAGCCAAGTCCTGCTTTTTCATATAAACCTTTTTGCACATTTAAAACATTATTTAAATTTTTATTTCACATAGTAATTTTTGAAAGAGATGTTTCAAGATAAGATACTTTATTAGCAAGAACATTACAATTTTCACAAACAAGAATTTTTGTTTTGCATTTGCAAGGGATTTTTCCTTTTTCTAAATCCTCTTTCAAAACCTTTTTCTCTTCTTCCAAATCAACAATTTTCTTTTCAAGACTCTTATAGTCATTTTTTAATTTATTATGAAAAGAAGTAAGTTTTTCAGATTTTTCACATAAATCAAGAAACTCTTCAAGCAATTCATCATAATTGTTTGGAAGACCAAAATCACTTACCTTGCTACATGTGGATTCAGCATCATCATCCGCCATGAGACAAATGTTTGCTTCTTCTTTTTGATTCACTTGCACTTTCAGAATAGCTCACTTCATTATCTTCCCAAGCAATGTATGCCTTCTTTTTCTTCTTGTCAAAAGGCTTTTTGTGTTTCTTTGCTTTTTCTTCATCTTTCTTGATGTTGGGGCAATCCGACTTCAAGTGTCCCCTTTTTCCACAACCATAGCATTTAAAGTTATCAAGAGAATTTAAATTTTCAGCTTTCTTACCTTTCTTGAAATTCCCTTTGTTTTTGTTCTTGATAAACTTCTTGTATTTCTTCACAAACAGATTGATGTCACTGCATTGAAGGTTATCATCTGAATCACTACTCTCATCCTTGTAGGATTCGGCTTTAAGAGCAACACCTTTCCTCTTGACGTCTTCTTCTTTTCCTTTGAAGCGTCCAAGCTCAATTTCGTGTTCTCTAAGCTTACCAAAGAGAGTTGTCATGTTCATGCTTGTGAGATTCTTGGATTCCGTGGTAGCCGTCACCTTGGGTTGCCATGTCCTGTCCAAAGATTTTAAGATTTTCACATTTAATTCCTTAGTATCAAAATTCTTACCTAACACCTTGAGGTGATTTACAATGTGAGTAAATCTTTTCTGAACATCGTAGATGGTTTCCGCTTTGCTCATCCGGAACATCTCATATTCTTGAATCAAGGTGTTCTTCCTTGATCTTTTGACATCCTCTGTTCCTTCATGTGTGACTTCAAGAGTGTCCCACATCTCCTTTGCTGTAGTGCAATCAGATAACCTATAAAACTCATCAACAGTTAAGGTAGATGATATCCAAAACCAGCTCTGAGGCCAATTGTTAGAAATAAACAGCAGTGTAAAAATCAATAGGGGGGGTGAATTGAATTTTTAATAAACCTTTTCTCTTTAAAACAATTTTCCAAATTTTAAATAAATGTTTTAAAACCAGGATGCGGATTATCCTTAACCTTAGATGAACGCAGTTTGACTTGCAATTGTTAATATGATCAACAATAAAAAGAGATAGGGAAAGAGAAAGAACACAGAGATTTATACTGGTTCGGATTAGGCCAATCCTACGTCCAGTTTCCAACCACCACAAATACGTGATGATCACCCCACTATCTTTAATTGAAATTACAAACACCAATTCATGCAATAACAAATAAAGATAAAGGAAACACCTCCTTAGACACACTAAGGATGAAACACCTCCTCAGACACACTAAGGATGATTCCCACCTCTCTTGACACACAAGAGATGAACACACCTCCCTTTAGAATAGATCCAAGGGATGAAATTAACCCATTTAGAAAAACAGTAAAAGAAAACACCTGATTGAGTGTTGAATGAAAGCTTAAGCACAAAGATCACCACTTCCAAAGACTTTGATCAACCTTGAGAGAGCAAGAAAGCGGTTTTGAAAAATTGTAGTGCAAGAACACTTTGAATATTGTGTTTTAATCAGATGTGTTGAACCTAAGACATTCTCTTCATTTTATAATTCGAAAATGCATCAAAGTTTCCATTCTTAGGTTGATTTAGCATTGATTTCATAAAAACAACTTATTTAATCGATTATCTAAAAAGCTTAATCGATTATATCAAAGTTAAAAAATTGGAAAACTCATTTTGCCTGATATAATCGATTAGGTTAAGGCCATAATCGATTATATTAACCCAGAATCAATATAATCGATTATCAAAAACACTTAATCAATTATTTTGTTTGTTAAACAATTTTGATTCAAATTTTAAGTGAAATAATCGATTAGACTACGTATCATAATCGATTAAAAGCGTAGAAACACATTTTTGCGAGAAAACAACTTACTCTCAAGTTTGAAATGGTCTTGAATGGGATTTATGACTTACTCTTTTCATCCATCACCCAAAACAGAAACTTCTAAACTTGAAACTCCAGCTCTTGAGAAAATCTTCATCAATCTTCTCTCTTGAAAGCTTTAAACACTCTTTATGCCTTGCCTTTTTCATCAAGCACCTTTCCTTTGAGAGAGGACACAAGTCTTTAATGTTGTTTAGAGCACTTTAAATCTTCATCATCAAAACTTTGAATCTTCATGAAATATTGAGAGGACTTCATAAGCACTTGTTCTTGAAATATGCTAACATTTCCTATCGCCATTTTGCCTTGGATAGACATTTCCATGGATTTCATCTTTATGGTAGTGGATCGATTTTCAAAATTGGTCCATTTCATTCCATGCCACAAGGAGGAGGATGCATGCTTAATTGCAAATCTCTTCTTTAAGGAAGTTATTAGATTGTGTGTCATCCCTAGAACACTATATCAGATACATATACAAAGTTCTTAAGCCATCTTGGAGGACCATATGGGGGAAACTTGAGACAAAACTTCTTTTTTCTTCAACTTGTCACCCCAAACTGATAGTTAAATAGAAGTGGTGAATAGTACATTTGAAAGGTAATGCTTTCTATGAATCCTAGGGAATGGGAAGACATTTTTCCCCATGTGGAGTTTACTTATAATAGGGTGGTTCATTCCACTACTTTCGACTCTCACTTTCAAGTTGTGTATGAGTTCAATCCATTAACTCTTCTTTACGTCCTCACTCTCCCAACTCATGAGGCTTGGACTAGCCAAGATGGGTTAGAAAGATAAAAAATTATCAAAAACTTGCATGCTCAAGTCAAGGCTATGATTGAGAGGAAGGTTGGTCAATACCAAAGACATGCTAACAAGGGAAAAAAGGAAGTTATCTTCCAACCTAGGGATTGAATAATGAATCACTATTGATCCACATTTTCTTACCTTTTTGTACTTATCTTAATTATTGTTTTGTGTCTAATTATCCATTATTGGCATGTTTTTATTATTTGGACTTTATTGGGCCTGTAATTCAGATTTTTATTAATTCGAAATTATTTATCTAATTTTTGTTTGCTTTTATTTTTTCAAAACAATCTTGGGGGGATTTTGGGCATGGAAAATATCCTAGACTTGAAGAAATTACTACCACGTAGCCTCCACTTAGGATTTTAATTTTGTTTTCTTTTATTTTTGTAATTTGGGCCAGACAGTATTTTTTTATGAGGCTCAGGCATTTTGGGAGAGAGCGGCTGACCTAGGGTTACAAAACCCTAAGGAGAGAAGGCATAATTCATTCACATGCAACTGCTCACGTTCCGTCGTTTGAATATTCATGGAGGGCTAATTTTTAGAGCTTGATTTCCTGAGTAGATTGCTATGAACTTTGAGGTTTAATTCACATTTTCCTTTTGTTCTTCTTTATTCTTCATCTTCTAATCTCTGTGCTTATATTTTCGTTCATGTTTAATGAATATTGTTTTCGCAGTTTGCTTAATTCTGTGAATGGTTAAAGATTGGATGATGTATACATTTGCTTAATTCGTGTAAGGAAATCTCGGGTTAATCTTCGCTTAGTTGATTGATTTAGGCTAGAATGAGGATTGGGATGAATAGAGTGTGTTTTTCTGTGTAACTAGTGATAAGAGAAATTACAATTGAATCAAGGAATCAATTCACTTTTCATAACTTTTTACATTTTGCGAAATTATTCTATGTTTTAATTTAATTCAACAAATTTGTTCAAACCCCCCACCTTCTCTGTCCCATTTACGCGTTGATTCTTTGCCTTAACCACGGTCCTTGGGAGACGACCTAGGGATCACTTCCTATTATTACATTTTAACTGTTTATTTGACCGGATACGACTTTGATCATTGACTATGACTTCATTTAAGAAAAGAAAGGTTCTCTACTCAAAGGAAGTCCAAACTCAACACAAGAGGTGATGGACCTTTCTAAGTTGTGAGAAGAATAAACAATAATGCATGAGTTAAATCCACCATCTAAGTATAATATTAGTACCACTTTTAATGTTAGTGATCTTACTCCTTTTGATGTAGGTTTTGCAAATTTGTGGTCGAATTCTTCGAGAAGGGGATAATGATGAGCACTTGATCACTAACAATAAAGAGGAGTGTCCTAGGAGGATCATAAGAAGCATGATTGAAAGGGACCATCCTTCCTCACCCTCTTTCTTTAGATTGTTTATCATTTTCATTATGTCTTAGTTACTCTAGACTTATGTTGTCCTTTTTGTTTGTAGGTTTACTTTCAAGCACCTCTTTTTTCATCTTGAGAGCCCTTGTTGGAATAGAGGAGCACTTGAATCTTGGCCCCACATCCCTTGGCGGGCCTTGGAAGAGAAGAGTGGTAAACATGTAAGCCTTCTAAAGAGAAAAGTAGGGTGACTTGGAGGGCAAGCTAGGATATCGTACCACCCCTTTTGTAGCCCTAGTTTCTAGAAGCATGTGCCTTGGAGAGGACTCTCTTAGGTGGTCAAAAATCCTAGGAATTTTCCTAAGATCGTGTGCTTTGTTTTAACCTTTAGGTCCCCACCCCATGCCTATATAAGGATGCCTTTCCACCACTTGTAAGAGTTTGAATACTTTGAGTAAATTTCAAAGCATTGTGTGATCTTGGAGTGTTCCTCCTCCATTTAGAGTCCTATCATGAGTCTCGGCTCAAGTGGCAGCATATCACCACTCATCTTGGGCTGGTCCATCCCCTAAGTGGCATGATACCACATCATTCCCCCTTCCCCTTTTTAATCTCTTCTTACATTACAATTCCATATTCTTTATGTTCTTGTCTTTATTTTTCCAGCACCTTTAAGTTGCGCCATCTACTTCTTGTTTCTATTATCTTGATATTTTGTTTATCATCTTTTCCTCCTCTTGAGCTCTTGTGAAGTGAACCTTCAGACTTAGATAACCTTCTAGATTATCTTTGTGTCTAGTGGCAATTGTCTCAAAAGTTTTCTTTCTAATTATCATTTCATCAAACACATTACATGTTAAAGTGTAAAATGAATATCATCATGCAATAATTATTTTCAAATGTAGATGTTGTTGGAAACTATTGGTTGTATTCTTGCAAGATCACACTATTATATGATTTTACTCTTTGCACAAAAAGTCTTTTCTTACTTTAAATAAATAGTATACTGGTAATAATATTCTATTTTTACATTACATTGATGTTACACAATGTGATACACTCTAACCAACAATGTTCTTATGTTTTTAGTTCCTACTTCCTATGTAACATATTGAGTGGTAGACAAAGCAAAAGATCATAGAAGCTCACACACATGCAACAAAAGGAAATTTAATTTATTAATTCTTGTATAATAATTAATTGATTTAATTATGTTTATTTGAGTTGGAGTGTAATAAAAATATTAGAGGTTATGATTATAGTTACTACATAATACAATGGATGATGATTATTTTGTGAGTTGAAATTAGTAGAGGTTAGGATCAAGTAATGTGATATAGTTCCCCAACACACTAATGCATTAGTTGATTACTTGTTTATGTTAACTTATGTAAATGTGAACTAGTTTTTCAATTGGCCACAAGCGTTAGATTCACAAGTACTAGATTATGTTAGAAATACATGATAAAAAATATTTATAAATGTTTATAATACCTTAGATTAGATGTGAAGTTAATATAATTTTTATAATAATTAGTCTATACACACTAGTGCAGAAGAGGTCTTTTATATTTCTTATTTTGGATTTTTTATGTCTGTTGAAACCCCGACATCATAGCGAGAGACTTAAATTTATGTCGGAGAAAACAACAGACATAAATTTACGTCGAAAGATTCCCCTTCAACGTAAATTTACTTGGGTCCTCAAAAGGCGCTGATGCAAATCAGTTTTATTTTAAATTTAAAAAATGGACAAATTTTACGTCGGGACATGCACACCCCGATGTCAATTTATGTTGGAACATACGTGGTCGACATATATTTACATCAGGGTGTGGATGCCCTAACATAAAATTTGCACTTTTTAAAAAAAGCAAAGCTGGTTTTGGCTTGCAACAAAAACCTGCAATTACAAAACCTGGACATTTACACATACAAATATCCTAGCCAGTCCAAATACAAATTTAAAATATCATCTATACAATTAAACAACATAAATTAACTATCTTAAAAACCTAAATAACATCATACAAAGGCAAAACTAAAACAAGTCACATATCAACCAAATTATCTAACTATCCTGAAAACTTAAACAACTTAATAGAAAAACTAAACACTATATACTTTGAAAAAAAGTCTTCCTATTGCTCCCTTATATTTGTGACTTCATTTCCGGCCAATGGGAATGGATCTTGGAAGTACTGAAACATTAATATAGTTGTTGTTAACATTCAAAGACTCGTAAAAGTAAACAAATATAAAAAAAATTAAATGAATTACCTACGTCCAATTATCATTAATACCCGCACAAACTATGGCTCTCATCTACTACATCATGTGGTAGCGACATGAGTACAAATCTACTTGCATGTTGCACTAAAATGAGAAAGAAATCACAATATTATATATACTACTTTGTTGGAGAACTAGACGGTCTAGCATCCCTAGAATTTTGTCTAAGAGATGATTTGATGATAACAAACACTAATGTATATGTCCTATATAATCAACTAACACGTTGCTCTATTCAGTTCACTAGTTATAGCAAGTATAAGACCTCTAATAGGACTCAAATAAGACCATCGGACAATCTACCAGTGTGAACCTCTCTTAATTCAAAATCAATAAGTTGAATCACACTTGGATTTTATATTTAAAATTGATAGAGTCTATTGGAATAAAATCATGTTTAAATCAATTACAAATTAAGAAAGTATTTGAAATTAATATACAACGTTCAAAATGAAACACGAACAAGGAAACGGACGACACTGCACGAACTAAATCTATGATATTTGTTTGAATTGTTTCCTTTCAGGAATAACTACAAAATATCACGTTAAAAGTGACGGTTTTAATATGACAATTCTAAAAAACCGCCATATTTTACCATATAATATGACATTTTTACAATTGCCATAATTTTCATTCAAAATATGACATTTATAACTGTCATAACATTAGTATATTATTTTTTCCAGCTTTTTTCTTCCCTCTTTCTCAATGCTTTACATTCCCTTCCCTCTCTAAGTTGCCTCTACAGTCAAAGTAAAAATTTAATTTTTATAAAAAATAAAAATAACTAAAACCTAAAATTAATTAAAAAAATTGTGACTCTTCAGACTCTCATTCTCTTCACTGTCATTGACTCTTCAGACTCTCATTCTCTCATCACTGTCATTCACTCTTAAGACTCTTGTTCTCCCTTCACTGTCATTCACTCTCTTTCACTCTCTCTTCACTGACTCATGCTCAATCCTTCATTCATCGTGCTCATTCGCCTCCTTCACTCTCTCTTCAGTGTCTCTTGCTCATTCCCTCATTCGTTGTGCTCAATCCTCCTTCATTTTCGGTACTTTTAGCACTCTCTCTTTCATTCTTTCTTTGAATCCTTCACTGTGCTCATTCGTGTTTTCATTCGCAAATTGCAAACCCTAGCGTTCGTGATTTGATTTGTTCGTGGGTTCAGAGCTTGTTCAGTGCTTGGAGGTAAATCAATTAATTCCATTGATTCCTTTCGTTTAAGGTTTTCATTGTTTGTATTTCACGGTTTTATGTTTGAACGTTCAATGGCTACGCCTAGAATTATTGAATCTGTGAAACACACACAGATTCTTTTTTATATATCTAGCTATTGATATAGGGTAGTGTTAATGATCCAACATCAGATGTACCATGCTTTATGGTCTCTAGATATTTAATTAAGAGTGAGTGGCACAAAACAGTGGAGTCCATCTTTATAAAGCATGATGGAGTGGTCGAAAATGAGAAGAAGGTGAAATGAAAATTGATTAGTTATTAAACACTGGAGATTTTCTATAACAACCCAAATTATATACATCATGTTTTCTATTTAATATAATTATGATATGTTTTGTATAAAATATTTAAAATAATTAGGTTGTGAATTTTCAGATATTATATAATAAATTATATTCATTCTCCTAAAAGGAGGGGAATAATGTGATATTCCTACTCTTAAATAATTATGTTATCTATTAAAATATATATATGTATATTATGTATATATAATTATTATTAACATTCTTTATAAAAATAATAATAATAACAATAATATAATTTTTAATGTATTTAAATATGTAAATTCCACATATCATATCAAAGAAGTGCATGTAACCCAGCAGTTTGTAAAGAACATTTGAGTCTAACGTACCGCGTTCATGCCAATATCGAAATCATGGTACTATGTCCACATCACATATACATAAATATATATATATATAATATTACATTAAACTTGATTAGATTTTATCCTAACGTCAAATCCTTATAAGATAAACTTTACCATTGTTGCGTTTAATACCATTAATAGATCAATATTATACCTTATCTAAAACTAACCAAAAGTTATCTACTATCAATTAGGAAAATTTTACCTTAACCAAGTAATGATTACAAAAACTAGTATAAATAGGGTATAGGGAGAACTCATTTTGGGACCACGAGAAGAAAAAGAAATAAGAGGGAGAAACAAAAAGAGAGAAAACCCAGTCAGAAGGTAATTCTACAACTTTCAAAATTTCTAAGATAAAGGAAGGAGACAAATTACTATAATCATGATTTAAATTCTTCTTTTCTTTCAATTTTTGAGTGAGGTGTCCCTAACCTTATCATGCTTGGTTATATACATTATACCATTATTTGTGATAATATTTCTTATATATATATATATATATATATATATATGTATGTATGTATGTATGTATGTATATGTGTGTATGTATATATATATATATGTGTGTGTGTGTGTTTGTGTGTGTGTATGTATATATATATATATATATGCATGCAGATCAAATTTATTTTTAGGAACTCAAGTAGGAATTTTTGTACTTGGATGTGAGACCTTGGGGATTTAAATAAGTATATCTTACTCAAGATTGATATGAATATTCAAGTTATCTTGTGTGTTAATCGCCATGTAAAAAAACTTATTTATCCTGACTAGTCATTACAATTAAATTTTCTACTTGATCTTCTTAAATAAATTAATATGAACATTCAAGTTATATATTTATTTATATACATATAGCGAGAAAGATATAATATTCAAATATAAGTTCCTGGATATCCATTTCACATACAAAAAGAAGGTGGTGGTGCAAATACATATACTTATATTAACATTCAATTTTCAAATATACGTCGAGATGGTTGTGACATTCACATGCATATATTCTGAAAGCAAAATATATAATACCTAATCAACATTATCAAAGGGAATAAAAACATCCAAATATGTTCAAGACTAAAAAATGATTAATAGTTTGAGAAAAGCACTATTACATGAAATATATTGAGAATAAAGAAATCCTTAGGTATGTCGAAGTAAGAAAATCGAATAAAGTATTTATATATATATATATATATGAATAAAAGAAATCGAAGCTTAAAATAAAGATTCACCAAAAATCACATCTATATAATTATTTATTCTTTAACTGTTTTCACGAGGTATTTGTGTTCACTTCCTTACTTTGTTTTTATATGAATATATATACCCAAATCAAAATGTATAGATGGAGGCATCAAATACTCCAAACCCCTTTTCTACATAATCACCGCCATATTTCCCAGAACAAGTTGGAACACCAATACTCTAGCCAACTCGGTCACCTTTTGAGGAACGAGATTGTCTAACCTTATCTTTGCATTGAACCCTGAAGTTCACATTGTCCTGGAAGGTCCGATTATAGTTACCTTCTCCATGCCACCTACCATTCACACTAATCCCATAAGTAATCTATTTCCAACTATGTAGAAATTAAGATAGAAAGAAGGAAAGAAATTGTATTTAAAAAAGAAGTTTCTTTTCTTCCCTTGTGTATTAGTATAAGTGTGTTATTGGTAGGTAGTGTAACAAATGTGAAATTAAGATTTTATGTTTTTAACATTTTTGTTGGTGAATTTGATTTGATGATGTTGCTGGAACGTTGGTGATTAATTGGTGTTTATGCAGTTTTGAATAGCTGTTAGATTATTTGTTATTAGTTAGCTAATTCTGATATATTAGTCTGCTGTTTTCATTAATCTTTAATTAGTCAACTAATTCTGATATATTAGTCGGCTATTTTCATTAATATGTCAAGAATGTGCTTTTAATGAAATAAGCTAACTATTTCGCTGTTTAGTCGACTATTTTGTTCCAGGCCTTCCAGTTTGACATAAACAGAATAACGCCTGATTGAAGCTCATCTCTTTCTCTATAAATACAAGTCTCATGGGAGATTCAAACAACGAAAGAATAGCGAAAGAACAGAGAGAGAACAGAGAAGAGTGAATCACGAAAAGTCTTCTCACAAATCTTTTGAAGAATTCAGCTTTAGAAAGAATCAAGAGGAGAGTCTTGATTAGTATATTCTAAATTGTATTGTTCTCTGGTTTGAGATTGTTTTGTGGTGTTACAAAACCTGTATTTTGGTGATTGGGGTGATCACTGCAGACTTGGTGTGAGTCTAGGTTAGATTGAATTCTATAGTGTTTAGAATTTCATCTTTTTGGTTTTGTTAGTCTTTCGAAGAGGGGTTCTTGTAAAGACTTGATCATTTAGTGTATTGAGATCTGTTAGTGTTACAGACCGAAACTGGACGTAGCTCTTGAAAAAGAGTGAACCAGTATAAATTCTTGTGCATTCTTTCTCTTCTTTTGTCTTCTTTAATAAGTTTCTGATAGAACTAATCGACTGTTTTTCTGAAATTAGTTAACTAATCTGTTCTTGACAGCATCAGAAAAATCTGATACTTAACATTTTTCGAAGAAAATCCTATATCAATTCATCCCCCCTTCTTGATATATCTCTGAATCTAACAATTTCCAAGATAAATATAAAATTAAGTAATAGTTACTGGTGTGTGAATTATTATTTTTGTAATAGCCCAGACTAAGAATCAAAGATATATCATACAAATTAGAAATAAAATTGGAAAAGATAAGATTTCTAATATTTTATAATTAATGTAATTTTTTTATTAAAGGTATTAAAAAAATTAACTAAACCTTCTCTTTGTTTCACAAGGCTAGAATAAAAGATGTGTGAACTCTCGATAATTGATTTCCTAATAATATAAGAAAATCAAAGTTTCACACTACTCATTGGAATTAAATTATTACAAATACAATCGAGGAAAAACATTACACTTTCTGAGTGGAAAATTTTTCATTTTCATGTTTTAGTTTGAGTCCAAGTCTTCTCCTTCCCTATTTATCCAAGCATATTACTTATACATTTTCAGTTTCAATCTTTCTCTGAATCACTGGAGGATTAGATCAATGGTGAGTTGATGGCCCCTGATATCCTTAATTGTCTTGCTTTTTGAAAAGCATGTCATGATTTTGTAGTGTACAACACACTAAAATATGCTTTATTATATTCTAATGTGTGAGATTACTGTAACAAGTAGGTCCTAGTCATCAATTGACACTAACAATTGGAAGTCCTTAGACCCTTTTTATTTAGATGATGTTATACTTTTTAAAATACTTAATCTAAAAAAAAAAGGTGTACTTATCTTCTTATACAGAAACATTATTATCTTTTATGTTCTATGAATCTATCATGTACTTTCACAACTTCTACTGGTACAATCTTTTCTTTCTCATCAATATATTTATTAAAGTTCATTACAAGGCAATACATCATTTTTGGCATCATTTACGACTCCCTGTTGGTCAATCTGATTAATGTTGATGCCATGTTGGCACGTAATTGTTCATTAGCCTTGGCTTCTTTTAGTTATCAACAAAGTATGCAAGTGTCCACCATCTCAACACCACTAGCAGGTTATACTCTTTTTTCCCAGATTTTGAACCACTTTTTCCCACTCCAGTTGTTGGTGGATTTTCTCAATCTTAGTCATATTCCTCCTCAATACTAACAATTCCTTCAAGCCTAAGCCCTCCCAAACCACATGTCTTGGGCACTCTAGGCATTTTTTGCCATCTGAGGCTCTTGCTTTCCAGTATACACATCAACCCTTATACTAAATGTCATACTTGATTTTACCTATAATACATGTGCTCGAAAATATGCATAGAATGAATTAGTTAATTGGTGTGCAGGAGTATCGAAGCAAAGTATTTTATTCATTATCTGATATATTTATATGTGAAAACAGATTTATGGCTCTCTGTTAGATAAATTTGTTAATCTTTTCATCCATCAATTCAAGTCGTATCTATTTAGTTAAATATGTGGAAGGCAAATTCAATTAATCTATTTTATTATATAAATAAATAAATGGTATAATTGAAGAAACTTATCTATAAAACATTATTGTTAGAGAAAAATTAAAAAAAAATACATTAACATTAGATTATACTACATAGACAATATAAAATTTAATTTTAATTCATGTTTAAGTTAACCTTTTAAATTTGTTTTGAAGTTTTTTGTAAATAGACCCAATTTATTCTTTTGAATTATTTCATGTTTAAATTGGTTTCATTTTTAATCAAAAATTAAATTTTCATTTTAACTAATAGTACAATTTTAAAATAAAACTTTGTAAAATTGATAAGTAATCATGTCTTAAACCAACTATATAATTTTAAAGTACAATCATAATAATACAAATTACAAGAGATTTGGAAATAAGCTGTCATTGGTAGATGAGGTTGGATCATTCTTTTGAGTATGAAGTGAACAACTATTACCTCCATTGTGATTTATATTTATAAACAAATTTATCTCTATCTTTGGACATATCTAGGAATGGATATGTATATTTTATTCTGATGCTATGATTTTTTTATTGTGACTTAACTTTGCGGGAATAATTAAACTTATATGTTTATACTCTCACCCACATGTTTGAACATTTTTTAGAAATTTGTTTATGTCCTGGATAAGTTGTAACCAAACTCTTATGCTTCATTATTTCTTTGCACTATATCAGAAATAATTTGATCCAAACATGTTTCCCACATTATGATCATTTTTAATTGTATAATGAAAGAAATGTTTCCATTTTAGATAACTTATGGACCTATTAGGTGTTGCTTATAATATTCCATTTATGGTAACCTTATAGATCTTCAAGAACACAACCACTATTTGGTTGAGCATCTTGACTTGGAAGGTCTCTCTCTTTTATAATTGTTGTGAAAGTTTTTTGTTTCTTCATTCATAGATATCAAGAATATGTATTATATGTGCATACTGACATGTAAAAGGCGTTGTTATGAGACTGAAAACAAGTTATTTTTTTGTAACAATTCATTAACTTGGTGTTTAATCCTTTAACGTAATTATCAAACCCATATAGTAGTATATAGCAATTGGCCCCTAAGTGTAGAAACAACCCAAATAATTCATGTTGAACTTAATGGTTTAGTTATTAATGTTGAACACATGACAAAGGAGCAAATTGTAGATGGCGAATGGTTGATTTATTATTAATAGGAGTGAAGTACTGCATGTGTTGACTAATAGGAAATACTTTTTTATTTATTTGAAATTAAAAACTTTTTATTTAAAAATATATGTTTCTTTGATGGTTTGATTAATTGGATCATCTGGAGGTGCTGAATGGCCAAATTGTTGGCATATTTCAAGATCAAGTGTTGATGAAGTTCTCTCTTTATATCATGAAGATTAAAAGTTTTGATGATGAAGATTTAAAGTGCTCTAAACAACATTAAAGACTTGTGTCATCTCACAAAGGAAGGTTGCTTGATGGAAAAGGCAAGACATAAAGGATGTTCAAAGCTTTCAAGAGAGAAGATTGATGAAGATTTTCTCAAGAGCTGGAGTTTCAAGTTTAGAAGTTTCTGTTTTGAGTGAAGGATAAAAAGAGTAAGTCATAAATCCCATTCAAGACCATTTCAAACTTGAGAGCAAGTCGTTTTCTCGCAAAAACGTTTTTCTACGCTTTTAATCGATTAAGTTACGGAACCTAATCGATTATTTCACTTAAAATTTGAATCAAAACTGTTTAACGAGCAAAATAATCGATTAAGTGTTTTTTATAATAGATTATATTGCTTTTGGGTTCATATAATCGATTATGACCTTAATCTAATCGATTATATCAGGCAAAATGTGTTTTCCAGTTTTTAACTCTGATATAATCGATTAAACCTTTTAGATAATCGATTAAATACGACATTTTTGCGAATTCAATGCTGAATCAACCTAAGAATGGAAATCTTGTTGTATTTTCAAATTATAAAATGAAAGGCAATGTCTTAGGTTCAACACATCTGATTAAACACAATATTCAAAGTTTTCTTGTGCTATAGTTTTTCAAAACCACTTTCTTGCTCTCTCAAGGTTGATCTAAGTCTTTGGAAGTGGTGATCATTGTGCTTAAGCTTTCATCAAGCACTCAATCAGGTGTTTTCTTTTACTGTTTTTCTGAACGGGTATAATTCATCCCTTGGATCTGTTGTAAGGGAGGTGTGTTCATCTCTTGTGTGTCAAGAGAGGTGGGAATCATCCTCAGTGTGTCTGAGGAGGTGAGTTCATCCTTAGTGTGTCTAAGGAGGTGTTTCCTTTATCTTTATTTGTTATTGCATGAATTGGTGTTTGTAATTTCAATTAAAGATAGTGGGGTGATCATCACGTGTTTGTGGTGATTAGGAACTGGACGTAGGATCGGCTAAATCCAAACCAGTATAAATCTCTGTGTTCTTTCTCTTTCCCTATCTCTTTATTTTATTGCGGATCATTCTAACATTTGCAATTCAAACTGCGCTCATCAAAGGTTAAGGAAAATCCTAATCTAGTTTTTAGAACATTTATTTAAAATCTGGAAAATTATTTTAAAGAGAAAAAGTTTCTTAAAAATCCAATTCACCCCCCCCCCTCTTGATTTTTACACTGTCATTATTTCTAACAATTGGCCTCAGTGCTGGTTTTTGAAAGTTACTTAAAATCAAGATCCTTATGGCAGACAAAAATCAATCTTTTATTGAAAGTGCATCTATTCATAGACCACCACTCTTTACTAGTGAAAACTATCCTTTTTGGAAAAAGAGGATGGAGATTTTCCTTAGGTCTAATAATCAAGGCGTTTAGGATGCAATTGTAAATGGTCCATATATTCCTATGACTGTTGTTAATGAAGTGCAGGTACCCAAAGTGAGAGCAAGTTGGACGAAGGATGAGTACAATGAGTATCAATGCAATATAAGGGCATGCAATATGATATCATCTGTTTTAACTGTTGATGAGTTTTATAGGTTGTCTGATTGCACTACAGCAAAGGAGATGTGGGACACTCTTGAAGTCACACATGAAGGAACGGAGGATGTCAAAAGATCAAGGAAAAACACCTTGATTCAAGAATATGAGATGTTCCGTATGAGCAAAGGGGAAACCATCTATGACGTTCAGAAAAGATTTAATCGCATTGTAAATCACCTCAAGGTGTTAGGTAAGAAATTTGACACTGAGGAATTAAATGTGAAAATCTTAAAATCTTTGGACAGGACATGGCAACCCAAGGTGATGGCTATCACGGAATCCAAGAATCTCACAAGCATGAACATGACAACTCTCTTTGGAAAGCTTAGAGAACACGAAATTGAGCTAGGTTGCTTCAATGGTGAAGAAGAAGACGTTAAAAGGAAAGGTATTGCTTTAAAGACTCAATCCATTAAAGAGGAGAGTAGTGATACTGATGATTCAGAAGATGATGATCTCAACAAATTTGTAGAGAAATACAAGAAGTTCATCAAGAAGAAAGGCAACCATAAGAAAGGTAAGAAATTTGAAAATTCAAATTCTAATGATAATTATAAATGTTATGGTTGTGGCAAAAAGGGACACATGAGAGCAGATTGTCCAAATCCTAAGAAATCTTAAGAAAGGGAAAAGAAAGGCAAGAAATTCTTCAAAAAGAAGAAGAAAGCATAT
The DNA here is from genome assembly GCA_030347555.1 of Lablab purpureus. Lineage (NCBI taxonomy): Eukaryota > Viridiplantae > Streptophyta > Magnoliopsida > Fabales > Fabaceae > Lablab > Lablab purpureus. Next base: position 21,337,925 of record CM059260.1, read on the forward strand.
ATTGCTTGGGACGACAATAAAGTAAGTTCCTCTCGAAGTTCAAGTGACTCAGAAGAGGAAGCTAATATTTGTCTCATAGCGGATGATGTTGAATCCACCTGTAGTGAGGTAAGTGATTCTAATCTTCCTAATAATTATGATGAATTGCTTGAAGAATTTCTTAGTCTTTGTGAAAAATCTGAAAAGCTTACATCTCTTCATAACAAATTAAAAAATGATTACAAAAGTCTTGAAAAGAAAATTGTGGATTTAGAAGAAGAGAAAAAGGTTTTGAAAGATGATTGGGAAAAGGCAAAAATTCCTTGTAAATGAAAATCAAAAATTCCTGTTTGCGAAAATTGTAATGTTCTTGCAAATAAAGTATCTTATCTTGAAACATCTCTTTCAAAAATTACCATGGGAAATAAAAATTTAAATGATGTTTTAAATGTGCAAAAGGTTTATATCAAAAAGAAGGACTTGACTATAATTTCAGATTTAATCATAAACCTTCCAAAACTGTTTTTGTAAAAGGAGAAATGTCTAACCCAAATAAGGTTTTTGAAAATATAATTTACCCAAAGAAAACCAATGTTCTTACAAAGAAGGTTTTTGAAAATATAAATTTCTCAAGAAAAACAAATGTTCTTACATGTTTTTATTGTATGCATAAAGGTCATTCGGTTAATAAATGCAATATTAGATGTTTTAGTATTCCTAATGGGAACTACAAATGGGTTCCCAAAGGAAAAATTGATTCTAACCCATGAGGACTCTAATAAGTAATTTTAGGAGACCAGGATATTTCTTGTTTGTGTTGTAGGCTGGTTCCATCGAAATCCTCTTTGATGTTGAGATAGCAAGTGATCAAGCTTATGAAGGGAGGCAAAAACATCAACTAGTCTACATATTTACCAATCTCTTATCCCGAGTAAGGATTTATGAGCTTAGAAGAGATCTAGGTATTGTTGATGATAAATTTGTTGATTGATTGATATTTATTGATGAGTTTTGATGTTAATTATGTGTTTTATATGAAAATCTCGTATATAATCGATTAGTTTTCGTATGGTAATTGATTAAAAGCGTTGTTTGTGAAAATGTTTTAGTATATAATCGATTAAGCTCATATCATAATCAATTAAAGCGCCGAGGAGAAATTTAATCGATTATGAGATGCAGATAATCGATTAAATTCCTGGGTTTTCGTTTTCTGGAAAATTTGCACGCAAATAATCAATTAAGTTCATCACATAATCGATTAAATGTGACGTTCTGCATTTTTCTGCACACTGGTTTTTGAGCGCTGGGCCTCCAAATCACGTGTTTTTCGTTCCTAACGGCTATATTCGTATTCTAACAGCTATTTTCGCATTAAATCAATGAATTAGAATCAGAATCCTTGCCTATAAGTACCAGGTTTGTGAATTAAAATGCTACTTTCAGTCTCTCTCACTCTTGCTTATATCTTGTTGTTTAATACACTGTTGTGCGAATTTCTCTTGTTGTTTCTGTGTTAGTTCTCTTGCTTGTGTTTCCTTTGTCAATTCTCTACACATATGGCTGATCAAAGAAGGAGGAAGATGCCTTCAAGGAGAAGAGGCAAAGCTCCAATGTCCTCCCAACAGCAAGAAGCTGAAACAAGACCACCAACTCTTGCAGGGTGGATTTCTGATGATGATGTTCAGCAAGCTTATATCAATCACTGGAAAGACAGAAAAATTCTTACACCTAAGTTCTTATCATGTGAATTTTTCAGAGCTCACGTTTTCTCTTTTCAGGAACTTTTAGTGGCAAGTGACTTGCAAACTTTTGTGGAACTAGAAGGTGCATATTACCATGACTTGGTAAGAGTGTTTTATTTAAATTTGTCTTCTAGAATAGGTAATCCAAGTTCAAAGGTGAAAGGAGTCCGCATACATCTTGATGAAGATGTGTGGAACAATGTAGCTGGCCTATCCACTGAAGTAGGAATCGGCATTACATACGGGTTTGAAGATTTCAACAAACTTGTAGAATTCAAAAAATTCTACAAGGACCCCAACCTACAAGTTGAGAGCTTGTGCAAAGTTGGTAATGTGAAGTTAAATGAAAGAATGTTACATTTTTTCATTGTTTGGATAATTGTTGTTAGGGGCACTAACCATGCTCAATTAACTAAGGAAGATATTCTTTTAATGTATGGCTTCTTTAATAATGTTAGTATTGATTGGCCCGCAATTATTTTAGATAATATGTTTAAAGCCACTAGGCTATCATCATTTTCTTTACCCTATGCTGTGTTTATCTCAAAGATATTAGAATACAAAGGAGTTGATCTTAGAGGAGAAACCAAGCAAATTTTTCTTAGCAACAGCAAAATTGGGAAGAATGTTCTAAGGCAGATGGGCCTTATTGAACAAGGAAATATGTTCCGGCAAAGAGATGATGAAGCGGCTATGGAAGAAGATGACGAGCTTCAACCTCAACCTCAACCTGGCTCCATGGAAGCAAACATATATTCAAGAATGGATAGCATGATGAGTCTTCAACTCACTCAGTATGAAGATATCTGCTCAAGACTCTCAAGGCTAAACAGGAGAGTATACTAGGTAGAGAGAAAGCTGGAAATAGAAGATGTATCTCCAGAAGAAGACAACACTGGGTTTTCCAGGGGAAAACAACCAGCTCAAGATGCTGATGAAGAAGAAGATCAAGGAGATAGTGAAGATACAGAATAGGCTACAAGTTAACTTATTCCCTAAGCTCAAATTTAATTTTTTCAGCTGCTGTACTTTTTTTCTCTCCATATTTTCTGTGTATTAATTGCTTCTGTTGTATATCTCTTGATATGTAATCTTTTTGAAAATAATAAAAATAAAGGGGGAGAAAAATAAAATTGTTTTGATTGATAATATGTCTAGAATTTATCTCAAGCATTAAAAGAGAATTAAAATTTCAGGAGGAGTATTAGGAAATATTTCAAATAATTGCCTAGAATATCTTAAACATTTGAGAGCAAAGTTTAAGGGGGAGTTTTTAGAAATAATTTCCATGCATTGATTTCCTTGAAATTTAAAATTCAAATTCAAATTGAAAATTAAATGTTATGAGACTGCCTATATTATTTCCTTTGTGGACTAACTTTTATGATAGAGATATCCATACATTATTTTCCAAGTTTTTCAGGATATCAATCACAAGTCTCTAAGTTTCTTTTTATCATCATCAAAAAGGGAGATTGTTGGCATATTTCAAGTTCAGGTGTTGATGAAGTCCTCTCAATATATCATGAAGATTAAAAGTTTTGATGATGAAGATTTAAAGTGCTCTAAACAAGATTAAAGACTTGTGTCATCTCACAAAGGAAGGTTGCTTGATGGAAAAGGCAATACATAAAGGATGTTTAAAGCTTTCAAGAGAGAAGATTGATGAAGATTTTCTCAAGTGATGGAGTTTCAAGTTTAGAAGTTTCTGTTTTGAGTGAAGGATGAAAAGAGTAAGTCATAAATCCCATTCAAGACCATTTCAAACTTGAGAGCAAGTCGTTTTCTCACAAAAACGTTTTTCTACGCTTTTAATCGATTAAAATACGAAGTCTAATCGATTATTTCACTTAAAATTTTGAATCAAAATAGTTTAACAAACAAATAATTGATTAAGTGTTTTTGATAATCGATTATATTGATTCTGGGTTAATATAATCAATTATGGCCTTAATCTAATCGATTATATCAGGCAAAATGAGTTTTCCAGTTTTTAACTCTGATATAATCGATTAAACCTTTTAGATAATCGATTAAATACGTCGGTTTTGCGAATTCAATGTTGAATCAACCTAAGAATGGAAACTTTGGAGTATTTTCGAATTATAAAATGAAAGAGAATGTCTTAGGTTCAACACATCTGATTAAACACAATATTCAAAGTGTTCATGTGCTATAGTTTTTCAAAACCGCTTTCTTGCTCTCTCAAGGTTGATCTAAGTCTTTGGAAGTGGTGATCATTGTGCTTAAGCTTTCAATTCAGCACTCAATCAGGTGTTTTCTTTTACTATTTTTCTAAACAGGTATAATTCATCCCTTGGGTCTGTTCTAAGGGAGGTGTGTTCATCTCTTGTGTGTCAAGAGAGGTGGGAATCATCCTCAGTGTGTCTGAGGAGGTGTTTCATCGTTAGTGTGTCTAAGGAGGTGTTTCCTTTATCTTCATTTGTTATTGCATGAATTGGTGTTTGTAATTTCAATTAAAGATAGTGGGGTGATCATCACGTGTTTGTGGTGATTGGGAACTGGACGTAGGATTTGCTAAATCCGAACCAGTATAAATCTTTGTGTTCTTTCTCTTTCCCTATCTCTTTATTTTATTGTGGATCATATGAACAATTGCAATTCAAATTGCGCTCATCAAAGGTTAAGGAAAATCCGCATCCTGGTTTTAGAACATTTATTTGAAATCTGGAAAATTATTTTAAGGAGAAAAAGTTTCTTAAAAATCCAATTCACCCCCCCCCTTGGTTTTTGCACTGTCGTTATTTCTAACACCTAGAACGCAAAACTAGTGATCAAATAGAATCACGCAAAACGATAAAAACAAGATGAAACACGAATATTGTATAGAGAGCAACATCACATATATATATCTCATTGAAACATATTCAAGTTCTACAGATTACATCTAATCCCAAAGGAGGAGTTTAGCTACTCATGGTAGCCATTACCAATGAAAGAAAAAGAGAAAGAATGATTCAGACTCCTCCAATGAAGTGCCCTTGTCTTCTCCCAATAACCTTCAATGCCTCAGCAATTTTTCCCTGACTGCTCTAGTTGTTGCTCTCGCTGATTGCCTCGCTGCTATGCCCTTCCTCGATTATATAACCTAAAGAGCGTAATTAGGTTAGTGACTTTTCGCTCAAGCCAGCAAATCTCGCTTAGGCGAAACAAGTGGTCTCACTCAAGCGACAGAAGTCTCGCTTGGGCGAGACTGGTCCAGTGGCCACCATCAAGTTTCCCAATCTCGCTTAAGCGAAGGATGTCTCGCTTAAGAGAAACTACTCCAGTGCCTCACTTTCCTCCCTAGCTTAGGTGAGATGATTCAGCTTAGGCGACCAATACTTGAATGTAGGCTTAAATTCTTCTCTTGGAGTTTTCATAAATGTTTTCTTCTTTCCTTTCTTCCTTGATCACCTATAATTCAACAAAAATTGGGATTAAATGATATTTTAGAGCATGATTCACCATTAACAGCTTAAGTTAAATAATTCTAACAATTGGGGTAATTATCAATTCAAAATTGGCATTTAAGACCTTTAAGTGACCAAAAAGGGAATATGAATTGGTTAACTAATGGCACTTATGAGTGGGTGTGAGCAAAATTTATATAATATCTTTAGCAATACCCAGTGAGCTAAATTTGTTCTCTCATCTATTCTAAGAGAGATTGTTTATCTTTTCTACCTTAAGGTCTTAATCTCAAAGGGAGGTTAAGACTGGTATAACAAGGAGTGGTTTGTGTACTCGCTTGCAATCATTTTTTTTATTAGTAGAACCTCTTAAGAAGGATTCTTAAGGGAGAACTAGACATAGCCCATGAGTTTTGGGAGACCTAGACGTAGCCCATGAGTTTTGGGTGAACCAATATAAAGATCTTGTGTTGACTCTTTCAATGTTAAACGGTCTAGTCTAGCATATCATCTGGTAGACGGTCTGGTGTGTTCTCACAAAAGAATCTAAGGCTCTATTTACCCCTCCACCTTTTAGAGCTTCCTATTGTTAAACTAAAGATGAAGAGGGATCTTTAGAAATATCTAAAGGATAATTATTTTGATGATGATGGCTCTAAAAGAAGAAGATGGACCTTCATGATTGAAGTCTTGGGTCTTGAAGTCTTGTGGAAGCTTTGATCTTGTAATTTTGAGTATATGTTTGATTGTAATAGTTAGGAATCATGTTGAAGATCACAACATGCACTAAACTCTCCTTAAACTTTGAAAAAGCCTTTGGTTTTTCGTAAAAAGCTTTTAATGTTGAAATAATTGATTATCTCCTGGAATAATCGATTATCATACTTAAAATAATCGATTATCTTGTGAAATAATCAATTATCATACTTAAAATAATTGATTATCTTGCGAAATAATCAATTATCAGCAACAGACTTTTATTTTTCAATTACTCTCTGGAATAATCGATTATCCCAAGTAATAATTGATTATTCTAAACATTTTTAGAAAAACTCTTTCATATTCTACAGAACCTTGTGCCCCTCTTTGCCTATAAATACAAAAAGGGTCAGAGCTTTCAAATTTAACCTAGAGAAATCAAAGTGAAAGTCGTTAAATAAAGATGGCAGTGTAAAAACTAAGAGGGGGGGTGAATTGGATTTTAGTAAAATTTTCTCTTTCAAATAAATTTTCAGATTTTGAAAAACTTTCAAAAACTCGGATGTGGATTTTTCTTATCCTTTGATTAACGCTGTTTGGATTTGCAATTGTTATAATGATCCACAATTAAAAGAGATAGAGAAAGAGAAATAACACAGAGATTTATACTGGTTCGGATTAAGCCAATCCTACGTCCAGTTCCCAACCACCACAAAACCATGATGATTTTCCCCACTATCTTTAATTGAAATTACAAACACCAATTCATGCAATAACAAATAAATACAAAGGAACACCTCCTCAGACACACTAAGGATGAAACACCTCCCCAGACACACTGAGGATGAAACCCACCTCTCTTGACACACAAGAGATGAAACACCTCCCTTAGAACAGATCCAAGGGATGAATTTTCCCGTTTAAAGAAAAACAGTAAAAGAATACACCTGATACGTTCTGGATAGAAAGCTTAAGCACAATGATCACCACTTCCAAAGACTTGATCAAACTGAAGAGAGCAGGAAAGCGGTTTTGAAAAGCTAAGGCGCAGAAACACTTTGAATATTTCGTGTTTTATCAGATGTGTTTAACCTAAGACATTCTCTTTCATTTTATAATTCGAAAATGCTCCAAAGTTTCCATTCTTAGGTTGATTTAGAATTGATTTCGCAAAAACGACTCATTTAATCGATTATATTAAAAGCTTAATCGATTATATCATGTTTAAAAACTGGAAAACAAATTTCGTCTGATATAATCAATTAGATTAAGGTCATAATCGATTATATTAACCCAGAAATCAATATAATCGATTATCAAAAACACTTAATCGATTATTTAGTTTGTTAAACATTTTTTATTCAAATTTTAAGTTAAATAATCAATTATCTACGTATGGTAATCGATTAAAAGCGTAGAAAAACGTTTTTGCGAGAAAACACCTTGCTCTCTTGTTTGGGAAGGTCTTGAATGGGATTTATGACTTACTCTTTTTATCCAACACCCAAAACAGAACCTTCTACTCTTGATCCTTCAGCTCTTTGAGAAAATATTCATCAATCTTCTTTCTTGAAAGCTTTGAATGCTCTTTATGCCTTTCCTTTTCTATCAAGCATCCTTCCTTTGTGAGATGCCACAAGTCTTTAATGTTGATTAAAACTTTCTAAAAACTTCATCATCAAAACTTTAGGTCTTCATAAAACTCTGGTCCTTAAATATGCCAACAATCTCCCCCTTTTTGATGATGATAAAAAGAAACATAGAGACTTGTGATTGATATTCTGAAAATCTTGAAAATAATGTATGGATATCTCCATCATAAAAATTAGTCCACAAAGGAAATAAAATAGGCAGTCACATAGCATTTAAGTTTCAATTTGAATTTTGAAAAAGAGATTTTAAGGAAATTAATGACTGGAAATTATTTCTAAAAGCTCCCCCTTAAACTTTGCTCTTTAATGTTTAAGCTATATTAGGCACTTATTTGAAATATTTCCTAAAGCTCCCCCTGAAATTAATTTTCTTAAATACTAGAATAGCTAGACAGATTTTCAATCAAAACAAATATTTTTCTCCCCCTTTATTTTTATCATTTTCAAAAAGATTACATTTTCAGAGGTAATTACAGCAGAAGCAAATTAATACACAGAAATTATAGAGAGAAAAACAAATACAGCAGCTGAAAATAATTAAGAAACAAGCTAAGGAAAAAGTGAACTTGTAGCCTATTCTGTTTCTGCACTATCTTCTTCATCTTCCTCATCATTTGCTGGTTGTTTGCCTCTTGAGGATGTTGTATTATCTTCTTCAGGAGATATTTCTTCAATATCCATCTTTCTTTCAACTCTATACACTCTTCTATTGAGTCTTGAAAGTCTGTGACAAAGATCTTCATATTGAGTTGTGTGAAGATTCATCATTGTATCCATTCTTGAAAGAATATGATCCTCCATTGATCCCGGTTGAGGTTGAGGTTGAGGTGGTGGTTCTTCATCATCCTCTTCCATTGCAGCAGCTTCATCTTCTCTTTGTCTAAACCTGTTGCCTTGTTCTATGAGGCCCATATGCCTTAGAACATTCTTCCCAATTTTGCTATTGCTTAGCAAAATCTGCTTGTTCTCCCCTTCAAGATCTACACCCTTGTATTCTAAAATCTTGGAAATAAACACAGCATAGGGTAATGCAAAAGAGGAAAGCCTAGTGGCTTTAAACATATTATCAAGAATAATTGAGGGCCAATCTATGCTAACATTATTAAGGAATCCATACATTAAGAGAATGTCTTCCTTAGTAAGTTGGGCATGATTAGTGCCTCTAGCAACTAAAACCCAAACAATAACATAGTGCAACATACGCTCATTGAGTTTAACATTACCAACTTTCTACAAGTTCTCCACTTGTAAATTCGGATCTTTGCAGAAATTTCTGAATTCTACCAACTTGTTGAAATCCTCCAAGCCATATGTGATGTTGATGCCTTGAGTTGTGAGACCAACTACATTATTCCACAAGTCTTCATCAAAGTAGATCCTTACACCCTTCACTTTAGTGCTTGGACTAGCTGTCCTTGAGGTTAAGTTCATGTAAAACACTTTAACCAAGTCTGGATAGAATGCCCCTTCCATCTCCACAAATTGCTGCAGCCCACTTGCTACTAAAAATTCCTGAAAAGTAAACCCGTGAGATCTGAAAAATTCACAAGATAGATATTTTAGGGTAAGAATTTTCCTGTCCTTCCACTTGTTAACAAACCCAATTTGCATATCTTCATCAGAGATCCAACCAGCAAGAGTTGGAGGTCTCCTTTCTTGATGTTGAGAAGACATTGGCTCCTTGCCTCTTCTCCTAGATGGCATCTTCCTTCTTCTTTGATCAGCCATTGTGATGATATAAAAGACAAGAGAAAGTGCACAACAAAATAATATAGTAACAGAGAAAGCACAGAGAATTAATTCGCACAAGAACAGAAAGATATCAGCAGAAAACAGCAAGAGTGAGAGAGAGTGAGTGAGGCACTTTGATTTTCAAACCAGCTATTTATAGGAAAGAAAACTTGTCATAAAACGTTGATTTAATGAAAATATATCCGTTAGAATCAAATATAGCCGTTGGAATAAAACAAAACTCGTGAAATCAAGGCCAACGTTCGAAAATCAGAGTTGCAGAAAAACACAGAACGTTGCATTTAATCGATTATGTTCTCCATTTAATCGATTATTTGCCTTCGAAATTTTCCAGAAAACGAAAACCCAGAAATTTAATCGATTATGTGCATTCCTTAATCGATTAAGTTGCTCCCCATCGATTTAATCGATTATGTCATAAACTTAATCGATTATGTTATAAAACATTTTCACAAACAGCGCGTTTAATCGATTAACACCCAAAACCTAATCGATTAAATACGTAAATTTTCATAAAACGCTGAATTAACATCAAAAACAACAACAAACATCATTCAAACAACAGATTTATCACAAACAATTCCTAGATCTCTTCTAAGCTCATAAAATCTATCTCTAGGAAAAGGTTTGGTGAAGATATCAGCTAGTTGATGTTTGGTATCTATATATTCTATGATGCAATCACCTTTAGCTATATGATCTCTAATGAAATGATATCTAATTTCTATATGCTTTGTCTTAGAATGCATGATAGGGTTCCTAGTCAGGTTAATGGCACTAGTGTTATCACACTTAAGAGGGATATGATCTAAAAAGATATCAAAGTCTTCTAATTGCTGCTTCATCCATAGTATTTGAGCACAACAACTCCCTGCTGCTATATACTCAGCCTCCATGGTTGAAAGAGCAACACTAGCCTGTTTCTTAGAATGCCATGAAACTAAAGAACATCCTAAAAGATGACATGTACCACTAGTACTCTTCCTATCAATTCTACAGCCACCATAATCTAAATCTGAAAAACCTATAATACTAGGTGAGGCTCCTGAAGGGTACCATAAACCAAAGGATTTTGTTCCTCTAGGGTACTTAAGGATTCTCTTAACAGCTTTTAGGTGTGACTCTCTAGGGTTGGATTGAAACCTAGCACAAACACACACACTTTGCATTATATCAGGTCTACTAGCAGTAAGATAAAGTAATGATCCGAACATACCTTGATACCGTGTTTGATCTACCGCCTTACCGTTTAAATCTTGATCTAGATAGCAAGATGTGGCCATGGGAGTTGCGGCTTCCTTGGAACTTTCCATCTCAAATTTCTTCAAGATTTCGTTGCAGTACTTTGTTTGACATATAAATATGCCTTTCTTCAATTGTTTGATTTGCAAACCAAGAAAGAAATTTAATTCTCCCATCATGGACATTTCAAACTCTCCCTGCATATTTCTAGCAAACTCTTGGCAAAGATCACTATTAGTTGATCCAAAAATGATATCATCAACATAAACTTGAACAATAAGAATATGTTTCTTTGATTTCTTAATAAAAAGAGTAGAATCAACTTTACCTCTTCTAAAATTATTTTCAAGTAAGAAATTACTTAGCCTTTCATACCACGATCTTGGGGCTTGTTTGAGTCCATACAAGGCTTTCTTCAACTTGTAGACATGATTAGGATTTTTGAAATCTTCAAAGCCTGGAGGTTGTTCTACATAGACTTCTTCCTTGATGTATCTGTTTAAAAAAGCACTTTTTACATCCATTTGAAATAATTTGAATCCCATAATGGAGGCATATGCTAGCAACAAGCGGATAGCTTCAAGTCTTGCTACTGGAGCATAGGTTTCACCATAATCTATGCCTTTTTCTTGTCTATATCCTTTTGCAACCAGCCTTGCTTTGTTCTTGGAGATATTTCCATCTTCATCAAGCTTATTCCTAAAAACCCATCTTGTACCTATAACCTGCATATTGTTAGTCCTAGGAATTAAATCCCATACCTGATTTCTTTCAAACTGATTTAGCTCTTCTTGCATTGCTATACACCAATGTTCATCCGTCAATGCTTCTTCTACATTCTTTGGTTCAACCTGTGAAACAAAAGCAACATTCATGCAGAAATTATTCATGTTCCTCCTTGTTCTTACACCTGTTGAGATGTCTCCAATGACATTGTCCAAAGACACGTTTCTAGGTGGTCTCCATTCTTTTGGTAGACTTTCATCATGAGGAGGATTCTCGTCCAAACTGATTTCTTCAACAGTTTCTTCTAGAGGAGTTTCTTCTTGATGTATTCCTTCATCATCTACAAAGAATCTTTTTGACTCAAGAGGGGTTTCCTCAAGGTCTAGATATTCATCAAAGACAACATGTATAGATTCTTCAACAGTTAAAGTCCTTTTATTAAAAACTCTATATGCTTTACTATGCAAAGAATAACCTAAAAATGTAGCTTCATCGGATTTAGCATCAAATTTCCCAAGGCTATCTTTTCCGTTATTCAAAACAAAACATTTGCATCCAAAAATTCTGAAATGGGAAATATTTGGTTTTCTTCCTTTGAAAAGCTCATAAGGAGTTAATTTCAAAATAGGTCTAATTAAAATTCTATTTAAAACATAACATGCGGTGCTTACGGCATCATCCCAAAAATATTTAGGTAAATTATTTTCATTTAACATAATTCTTGCAAGTTCTTCCAAAGATCTATTTTCCCTTTCAACCACACCATTTTGTTGAGGTGTTCTTGGTGCTGAAAAATTATGAGAAATTCCATTTTCTTCACAAAAATTTTCAAAAGAAACATTTTGAAATTCACCGCCATGATCACTTCATAAAAACTTGATTTTCAAATCTTTTTCATTTTGAATAACCTTGGCAAATTTTCTAAATTCTTTGAAAGCATCACTTTTAGATGAAAGAAAGAGAGTCCAAGTAAATCTAGAGTAATCATCAACAATTACAAGAGCATAATAATTGCCACCAAAACTTTTTGTTCTAGAAGGGCCAAATAAATCCATGTGCAGTAATTCTAAAGGTTTTGAAGTGGAAACAACATTTTTAGATTTAAAAGAATTTTTCGTTTGCTTCCCTTTTTGACAAGCTGCACATAGTTTGTTCTTTTCAAAAACCAGTTTTGGCAAACCAATTACCAACTCTTTAGATATGAGTTTACTTAGATGAGGCATATGAATGTGAGCAGCTCTTCTATGCCATAACCATGGATCCTCTTCTTTCGCAACTAAACAAGACAAATTTCTAGATGTAGATGCACAATCAATGTCAATCAAATAGATGTTATTGTGTCTCTTACCAATGAGGGCGATTTCATTTGAGTCCTTGTGATGAATTTTGCAAAGATCACTATCAAACGTTACCTTTAAGCCTTTATCACAAAGTTGACTAATGCTTAGCAAATTGTGCTTCAACCCATCAACAAGAAGAACATCATGAATCTTTAGAGATTCTCAAATCATTCCATTGCCAATGATTTTTCCCTTGTTGTTGTCACCATAGGTTACAAAACCTTGTTCTTTCTTTTTGAAGCTTTTGAATTTGCTTTTATCACCCGTCATGTGCCTTGAACAACCACTATCAAGATACCATAGTGACTTTTTATACTTGGGACCAACCTGCATCATAAACAAAAATATTTAGGTCCCCTAAAGTCACTTATTAGGGTCCTCATGGGTTAGAAACAGATTTTCCTTTGGGAACCCATTTGTATTTCCCATTAGGAACACTAAAACGTTTAATATTGCATCTATTAACAGAATGACCTTTATGCATATAATAAAAACATGTAGGAACATTTGTTTTCTTTGGTATATATGCATTTTTATAAAACTTCTTTTTAGGCTCATTTGTTTTATTTTTGAAATGAGGAACTTCGAAAATCTTTTTCGTATTTGATGATTCTCCTTGAACAAAAACAATTTTGTTTGATTTATTATTATTTTTAAAATTGTAACCAAGTCCTGCTTTTCCATATAAACCTTTGTTGTCTTTCATAACATTATTTAAATTATTATTACCCATTGTAATGTTTGAAAGAGATGTTTCAAGATAAGAAACCTTGTTAGCAAGAACACTACAATTTTCACAAATAGGAATTTTGGTTTTGCATTTGCAAGGAATTTTCGCTTTTTTCAAATCCTCTTTTAAAACGATTTTCTCTTCTTCCAAATCAGAAATTTTCTTTTCAAGACTTTTGTAGTCATTTTTTAATTTATTATGAAAGAAGGTTAGTTTTTCCGATTTTTAACATAAATCCAAAAACTCTTCAAGCAACTCATCATAATTATCAGGAAGGCCAGAATCACTTACCTTGCTACATGTGGATTCGGCATCATCATCATCATCCGCCATAAGACAAATATTGGCTTCTTCTTCTGACTCGCTTGCACTAGAAGAACTCACGTCATTATCTTCCCACGCGATGTATGCCTTCTTTTTCTTCTTATCAAAAGGCTTCTTGTATTTCTTTGCCTTTTCTTCATCCTTCTTGGTGTTGGGGCAATCCGACTTCAAGTGTCCTCTTTTTCCACAACCATAGCATTTAAAGTTATCAAGAGAATTTAGGTTTTCAGTTTTCTTACCTTTCTTGAAATTTCCTTTGTTCTTGTTCTTGATAAACTTTTTGTACTTTTTGATGAACAAGCTGATGTCACTGCATTCAAGATCATCATCTGTGTCACTACTCTCATCTTTGTGGGATTCCGCTTTAAGAGCAACACCTTTTCTTTTGACGTCTTCTTCTTCTCCTTTGAAACGTCCAAGATCCATTTCATGTTCTCTAAGCTTCCCGAAGAGAGTTGTCATGTTCATATTTGCAAGGTTCTTTGATTTCGTGATGGCCGTTACTTTAGGTTGCCAAGTCCTGTCCAAAGATTTCAAAATTTTCACATTTAGCTCTTCAGTATCAAATTTCTTACCTAACGCCTTGAGGTGATTTACAATGTGAGTAAATCTCTTTTGGACGTCGTATATGGTTTCCCCTTTACTCACCGGAACATCTCGTACTCCTGAATCAAGGTATTTTTCCTTGATCTTTTCATGTCTTCCGTTCCTTCATGTGTGACTTCTAAAGTGTCCCACATCTCCTTTGCTGTAGTGCAATCTGAAAACCTGTAAAACTCATCAATGGTTAAAGCAGATGCTATCATGTTACACGCCCTTATGTCGCATTGATTTTAGTTGTATTCATCTTTGCTCCAATTTGCTCTCTTTTTGGGTACCTGCGCTTCTTCAACTACAACCATAGGAATAAATGGACCATTTACAATTGCATCCCAAACGCCTTGATCATTAGACCTTAGAAAAATTTCCATCCTCTTTTTCCAAAAAGGATAATTTTCACCTGTAAACAGTGGTGGTCTATGAATAGATGCACCTTCAGCAAAAGTTTGATTTTTGTCTGCCATAAGGATCTTGTTTTTGAATAACTTTCAAAAAACCAGCTCTGAGGCCAATTGTTAAATAAAGATGGCAGTGTAAAAACCAAGAGGGGGGGGTGAATTGGATTTTAGTAAAATTTTCTCTTTCAAATAAATTTTCAGATTTTGAAAAACTTTCAAAAACTCGGATGTGGATTTTTCTTATCCTTTGATTAACGCTATTTGGATTTGCAATTGTTACAATGATCCACAATTAAAAGAGATAGAGAAAGAGAAATAACATAGAGATTTATACTGGTTCGGATTAAGCCAATCCTACGTCCAGTTCCCAACCACCACAAAACCGTGATGATTTTCCCCACTATCTTTAATTGAAATTACAAACACCAATTCATGCAAAAACAAATAAAGACAAAGGAACACCTCCTCAGACACACTAAGGATGAAACACCTCCCCAGACACACTGAGGATGAAACCCACCTCTCTTGACACACAAGAGATGAAACACCTCCCTTAGAACCGATCCAAGGGATGAATTTTCCCGTTTAAAGAAAAACAGTAAAAGAATACACCTGATACGTGCTGGATAGAAAGCTTAAGCACAATGATCACCACTTCCAAAGACTTGATCAAACTGAAGAGAGCAGGAAAGCAGTTTTGAAAAGCTAAGACGCAGAAACACTTTGAATATTTCGTTTTTTATCAGATGTGTTTAACCTAAGACATTCTCTTTCATTTTATAATTCGAAAATGCTCCAAAGTTTCCATTCTTAGGTTGATTTAGAATTGATTTCGCAAAAACGACTCATTTAATCGATTATATTAAAAGCTTAATCGATTATATCATGTTTAAAAATTGAAAAACAAATTTCGTCTGATATAATCGATTAGATTAAGGTCATAATCGATTACATTAACCCAGAAATCAATATAATCGATTATCAAAAACACTTAATCAATTATTTAGTTCGTTAAACATTTTTTACTCAAATTTTAAGTTAAATAATCGATTATCTACGTATGGTAATCGATTAAAAGCGTAGAAAAACATTTTTGCGAGAAAACACCTTGCTCTCTTGTTTGGGAAGGTCTTGAATGGGATTTATGACTTACTCTTTTTATCCAACACCCAAAACAGAACCTTCTACTCTTGATCCTTCAGCTCTTTGAGAAAATCTTCATCAATCTTCTTTCTTGAAAGCTTTGAATGCTCTTTATGCCTTTCCTTTTCTATCAAGCATCCTTCCTTTGTGAGATGGCACAAGTCTTTAATGTTGATTAAAACTTTCTAAAAACTTCATCATCAAAACTTTAGGTCTTCATAAAACTCTGGTCTTGAAATATGCCAACAAAAGTTGCTCTGCTGCTAGTGTTCAACCTTGCTTCATCCTTTGTGGTTATTCAAAGGACGTATTCATCTTTTGAGGTTTTCAAAAGAGGTGTTTTCATCCTTTGTGGTTATTCAAAAGAGGAGTTTTCATTCTTTGTGAGATCAAGGAAGTGATTTTTCATTCATCCTTTGTGGTTATTCAAAGGAGGGGTTTTCATTCCTTGTGGTGTTCAAGGAAGGTGTTGTTCATATATTGTGTTTTCAAGAGAGGTGTTGTTTCATCCTTTGTTCTGTACAAAGGAGGTGTCTTGTTAATCTTCCTATTATCTTTCTCATTTTACTGCACTGTAAGTTTGCAAACTTTATTATTAAGATAGTTAGTAGAAATCACTCTCTATTGAGGTGATAAGTCACTGGATGTAGGATCTGCTTTGATCCAAACCAGTATAAATACTTTGTGTATTTTTCTCTATTCTTACTCTCTTTACATTCAGCTTATATTTTGCTTATTTGTGCTATACTCTGATTTTTATAAAGTAGAACTTAAATTTATATTGGGGTTTTTGTTAAACTTTGTTTTAACAAGATTAAATTCGAAAAAGGCTAAATTTTTATTAAGAACCAATTCACCCACCTCCTGGTTGATTTTACCTGCCCTATTATTCTAACACCTATTTCCACAATTGGCATCAAAGCTTGCCTCTGGGGTTAGTTCATAACTGAACTTGAGGAAAAGATCCTGTTTGCTTATAGATTCTATGAAGAACGAAGGTCAAGCCATAAACCATCCACCCTGTTCAAAGGGTGAAATATATGATCAATAGAAGTTGTGCATGATACCGTATTTGAATTCATCCCATATGGATCTTCTAAAAATAGTTGAAAAAAGGTATTTTGATCCAGTGCAAGTGGAAAAGAATCCCATACCTCGTTAGAAGTGGGATGAAGCATAAAGGCTCATATATCAGTTAAATTTGAAGGCTAGGCATATAATATTGTGCTCTCTATCCGAGGATGAGCTATCCAAGGTGCATGGCTTGAAGAGTGCTAAAAAGATGTGCGACACTCTTGCCATGACACATGATGGATTGAAAGATGTTAAAAGGAGCAAATTGGCACTGCTGAAACGTCAGTTTGGCAACTTCAAGATGAAACCATCTGAGTCCATCGCATCCATGATATGAAGGATGCAAGTGATGTCCAATACTCTTAGATCCCTTAGGAAGCCTCTCAATACATACCACGTGATCTATAAGATCTTGTGTGTTCTTCCAGCTAGTGGAGACCCCAAAAGACTTCCCTTAGGAACTCTAAGGACCTGGAGAACATGTCACTTGAAGAGCTAATTGGCATGTGCATGAACAGTTACTTGACCATGACATGGAGATTCTGAGAGGAGGAGGAGACGTCGCACTCAAGGCCCAGAAGGCCTACACAGTGATAGACAATCAGAATTACGATTCTGATTCTAATAATGACAAGGAGTTATCCTTTTTCACCAACAAGTTTAAACAAATGTTGAAGAAGCATAGTAGGTACGTGAAGAAGAAGAAGTTCATACCTTATGGGTACAAGGATAAGAAAGATCATAGAGATTACAAAGAGAAGGTGATCTGCTATGACTGTAAGAAGCATGGGCACTTCAGGTCACAATGTTGAGAAGGTCAGCACGAGGAGAAAGAAAGAGAATATAAGAAGTTTCATAAGAAGAAGAACTTCATGTCTGATAAGAATGGAGCCTTTTGGTTGGTCAAGGCTTTGAAGATTTGATGAAGTCAACCTCATTTAAGCTTATGAAGATCATTATGTGATTGTATTTTTGTGTTTCTAGGTTGCCTTGTAAGCATCTCTTAATTAGTCATTCATATGATCATTTGATAAGCTTGGATATGTTGATGAAAACTATCTTAGAAATTATCTTGATCATCTGCATATTTTAACAGATTAAAAGATCGTGTTAATATGTTAAAATACTTCTGAAGTACTGAAATTAACTTCAGCTGGAATTTTAATTGGTTAAAGCATCAGTTATGTGTTAAAAATGCTTAAGATCTTGAATATTTTTAAGACAGGTTTATTAATCTGTTGAAGATTATTTTTCAATAGATTAATTGTCTTTGGCTCAGGTATTTTACAGTTTGGATATGTTTTATTCTTAAAAGCTTGAACTGGTCCATTAATTTTACTGTTACGTAAAATTAACAGATTAATTCGAGTTTTATATAGGTTAAAACTATCAGTTTTCTGAAAACCTCTCTCTATATAAATAGTTTGAATTTCAAAATAAAGATAGATCTTTTACAAATCTTTTCAAAACATGATTTGAGAGAGAACCTTTCTGAGCAAGAACAACTGTGTGGGCAATCCAAGAGTTAAAGATTTGATCCTTGAATTTGGTTCTTGAAGAGATTGCATAGAAGATCATCATTCAATTTCTGTTTTGATCTTTGTTTGTAAACCAGGTGATTTCGTTTCTTGTTTGTGTTTCTTGTAAGCATTTCTGGATTGGAATTATCCAGTGGAACTGCAGTAGGGTTTTGTAGCGGTTGGGTGCAAGTCTTGCAAGGTTCAAGACTTATGTTCTTGTTTGTTCTTAGGCTTACTAGGGTTGTAAGTGTGTGTAAGAACAATTTTTCAGATTGGTGAAATCGTTTTTGTGGTTGGGTAACTGGATGTAGCTCTTGTGAAAGAGTGAACCAGTATAAATTATCTATGTAGCTCTCTATTTTCAGTTCTGCACTTTATTGGTTTCTGGTTTTTGACAATTTGCACCTTATTCCTTGTAATTGAATCTGATACGATGAAACAACAAGTTAATTCGCGTTTTTAACAGATTAATATTTTGAAAGATCTATTCACCCCCCCTCTAGATCTTGTTTCTGCATTTTATCAATGTCCACATGGTAAGACCTAGTCCTCTCTGACTCTAATGACTCTCATGGCTGATGTTGTGAGTGGGACCTCATCAAACAACTCTGATGAAGAGGTAGATTTATC
Source organism: Lablab purpureus (assembly GCA_030347555.1). Classification (NCBI taxonomy): domain Eukaryota; kingdom Viridiplantae; phylum Streptophyta; class Magnoliopsida; order Fabales; family Fabaceae; genus Lablab; species Lablab purpureus. The sequence continues at coordinate 21,356,892 of CM059260.1, forward strand.
TCAAATTTGTTACTCAAGCTTATTATGAAAACATGTCAAACACTCTAAGCTTGAAAATGTCTTTCAAAAATTTAAAAAGATGTTTTCAAAGTGTCTTCAAAGAGCTAGACGATCTAAAAAAGGCACCCAAAATCTTTGAAAATGCTGAAAATGAAAATATTGAACTTGTGAAAACTAATAAGGATTTAAGCGAAGAAAATAAAGCCTTGAAAAGTAAAATGGAGGAGCCTGAAAACAAAAATAAGTGTCTAAGCAAGAAAATTATTTTGCTCAAGGAAAGCGCTAACAAAACACTCGTAGTAGATGATAGCAAGACCCATGAAGATCTTCTATCCGAAAACAAGTCTTTAAGAAAAGTCATAACCTAATCTTCTATCGATGAAAAATCTCTGAATCTGCTAATAAGGAGATCTTAGAAATCATTTGATAAGAAAGGGATAGGACATGAAAGAGTAAGAAAATATCCTACATATACTAGAAGGTCACCTAATCATGCATCGTCTAGTGATTCTATTATGCATAAATCTTTTGACACTAACAATAAAAGACCCAAAAGAATATGAGTACTTTAGGATAAAATGATTCATGTTGCTGATATTCTCAATGTTAGCAAGACTATCCCAGTCATGGTACCTGGATAGTGGTTGTTTGAAACACATGATAGAAGAAAGGTCTATGTTCTTAGACCTGAAGGAGAAGAAGGGTAGCAAGGTGATATTCAGAGGAAACCAACACAGCAAAATCGTGGGCATTGGAAAGATTGATTTGTACTCGCTACCATCAATTAGTAAGGTTCTTTTAGTGCACAATCTAAAACACAACCTACTGAGCATAAGTCAATTGTGTGACAATGGTTGTGATGTTATATTTAACAAAGACCAACGCATTAGTTAACAGTAATGATGGGACTAGATTGTTTACTGCAAATAGACAAGGAAACCTTTATAAAATTGATATGGATGAGTTATTAGCTCAAAGCGTCTCATGTCTCATGAACACAGATGAAGATCATTGGATTTGGCCTAGAAAGTGTGGATATGCTAGTCTAAGATTGTTGTTAAAGCTACAAAAACATAGCCTCGTAAGAGGTATGCCAATCATGTCAAGATAATCTTCTATGTGAGTCATGTGTATAAGCCAAGCAAGTCAAAACCTCTTTTAAATGTAAAAATGATATTTCAACACAAAGACTCTTTGAGCTTATACAGTTAGACCTTTTTGGTCCCACAAGGACAACGTCTATGAGTTGTAAGCATTATTATGGTTTGGTAATTGTTGATGACTACACTAGATGGACATGGGTAAAGTTCTTAAGCCACAAGGATAAGGCTTTCAAAGTCTTTTGTAAATTCTTAAAACATGTTCAAAATGAAAAGGCATGTCAATTTTTGCAATCTGAAGTGACCATGGGGAAGAATTTGAAAATGAAAACTTTCGGGACTTTTGCAAAAACTACGGTATAACTTTTCTACTCCCAGGACACCATAGCAAAATGGTGTTGTTGAGAGGAAGAACAAATCTTTACAAGAAATGTCCAAAACAAAAGTGTGACGTTACACAATCTAGCACCCCTAGACTTTTGTCTAAGAGATGTTTTGATAATAACAAACACTAATGTATATGTGCTATATAATCATCTAACACATTGCTCCATGCAGTTGACCATCTATAGTAAGTATAAGACCCCTAGTAGGTCTCAGCTAAGACCATCAGACAGTTAAGCAGTGTGAACTTTATTTAATTCAAAATAAGCAAGTCGAATCACACTTGAATTTTATATTCAAAATTGATAACAAGTTTATTTGAACAAAATCATGTTTCAATCAATTACGAATTAAGAAAGTATTTGAAATTGATATACAACGTTCAAAACAAAGAACGAATAAGGAAACAAATAATACTGCACGAACTCAATTTGTGATATTTGTTTGAATTGTTTCCTTTCAGGAATTGACCAACGAGTTTCGAAATCATAAAGTCTTTCCTAATCAGGTGTCTAATGGCACTAAGAACGTAGATTCCACTACACAAGAAGAATATAGATATCGTTTAGGATATTGCAAAGGACAAATTGAAAAGAAAATTAAAGTTTCAAGCAACATTCGGATGTATGAAAGTTGTAAGAAGACTTGAAGATTGAAAGCTGGTGACACAAGAGCAAAAAACGATCAAAGTATTCGAGCTATCAAAGTTTGTCAGCAAAGCGTCTGGTAGTTAGAAGTGGGTGTAAGTGAAATTTTTGTAATATCTTGAGCGATACCCAGTGAGCTAAATATGTTCTCTCATTTGTTGTAAGAGAGATTCTTTATCTTTTCTGCCTTAAGGTCTTAATCTCATGGTTAAGACTAGTATAACCAGGAGTGGTTTGTGTACTCATTGTAACTAGGAGTGATTTGTGTACTCGTTTGCAATCATTTGTTTGATTAGTAGAACCTCTTAAAAAGGATTCTTAAGGGAGAACTGGACGTAGCCTGCGAGTTTTGGGTGAACCAATATAAAGATTTTGTATTGGCTCTTATAGTGTTAGACAGTCTAGTCTAGCATATCATTCGGTAGACCGTCTAGTGTGTTCTCGCGAAATAATCTAAGGCTCTATTCAACCCTCCCCCCCTCTAGAGCATCCTGTTTCAACATACTTTATACATACTGATGAGTCATTATTTTCCCTTATTTTCTTACCTTTCTGTACTTGTTTTCATCTCTAATTTGTGCTTAATTGTTTATATTTTGTACTAATTTCTATTAGGGCTATATTTGGAACAAAAATTCATATTTTAATTAATTTGGATTTTTAAGTTTAATTATTCCAATTTTTTTTCAGGGCAGTTTAAAATTATTTTGGGCTTGGAATTAATTCATGGACTTCAAGAGGAGCTGCCACGTCATAACTTGGACCAGAATTGTTTCTGCGGATTTTGGGCCCAATGGATCTAGGGTTTCGTGCCTATGCAATGCAGCTATAAATAGAGGCGGTGAGGGAGAGCGGAGGAGACACCACGAGATACGGACACGGAGAAAGACGGCAACGATAGTAGGAATTAGGGTTTCTTTTACGTTTTGCCTTGTGGCGGCGGCAGAGATATTTTTAGGGTTTACGTTTTGGCTCTTGTTCCGGTTTCCGTTTTCTATTTCAATTTCGTTTATCAATTTCGTTTTTCAATTTCGTTTATCAATTTCGTTTATCAATTTCGTTTTCTGCTTTCAATTTCGTTTTCTGCTTCCAATTTCGTTTCTGCTTTTAATTTCGTTTTACGTTTCCAATTTCGTTTCTGCTTTCAATTTCGTTTTACGTTTTACGTTTTCTATTTTACGTTTTCTATTTTACGTTTACGTTTTCTGAATTTATGGAAGACTAAAACCCCAGGGTAGGGCTCTTGGGCATCTGCACTCAGCGATTGAGGTTTTTGTGCGTTTTATGGTTTCGTGCGTTTGATTCTCCATTGTGAAGTCTCTATTACGGAGGATGCTTAATCCCTCGGAGGGAGACCTTACAAGGTTCACGTTTGCTTAATTCGTGTAGGGAAGTCTTGGGTTAACTTTCGCTTAGTTGGTTAATCTAGGCGGAACAAGGATTAAACGGACTGATAATCTGTTGTGAGCCAAGGATGTCAGAGATGCATTGTGTTCAAGAGTCTTGCCTATTTTAATTACTGAAATTAATTTGTTATTTATCTGCTTTATTTTAATTAACTGTTATCAGTTCAAAACCCCCCTATTGCATGATTTAATCTTTTGACAGTGAAAATTGGTCCTTGAGAGAGACGACCTAGGAGTCACTTCTTCTAGTACTACATTTAATTGTTTTTTTTATTTGACCGAATACGACATCGATCAAATTTGGCGCCGTTGCTAGGGGACCAACGTTTCGTCCAAAGGTTATGTTTTGCGTTTTGTGTTCTTTGCGTGTTGTGTTTCTGCTGAAATTCGTAATTTTTTTTTTTTTTTTTGCAGCAACGTTTTTTATTATCTAATTGTTTCGTAGTTTTTTTTTTTTTTTTTTTTTGTGGTGTTGTTAAGTGTTGCATTGCAGGTGTAGCAAAAGAAACAAGGGAATTTGGAATTGAGGAGCTGCAGGTTTAAGCCCAAACCAGATTGAGTAACCCGAATTTTTTTTCCAATTTTCGTTTTAATAGCTAGACTTGTTATTTTCATTTGAATTTTTGTGTGCACATTTATTTTAATCCATATTTTATTTGAAAAATACCAGAAGCACATATAGTGGTTCCGATTTTTGATAACCGAAAACTGTTTTTTTCGAAAACTTCAAGCGACCATAACTTTTGCCTCGGTTATCGAATTGGACGTATTATATATGCATTTGGGGTAGAAAAATGAGATCTACGTGATGGCCAATTCGCAAAGCGGATTGGGCTGAGTAAATCTCCCAAAAAGACCGTTTACTATTTTATTTTTATTTTTGAAGTTTTATTGCCCTTATTTTTCATACTCTCCGGTCCTGGTTCACATAGCTATCCTTTGAGTTCTGCTTTCAATTTTTGCGTACTGTCTTTTCATGATTTTAGGGTGTTACTCACAAAATTTCAGATTATTTGGACTTCGTTTGAGTATAGTTCCAGATTTACCCCTCCCTCTGTTTGTTTATGTGTGAATTGCTTGACAGTGCATGTCTAGAAAGGTTCTGGCTAGGAAAGACTTGGTACTTAAGCGGTTCCATTTGTGACCCACCTCTCTTTCACGGGAACCCGCCTGGTGCACTTGTTCACGGTTTACCATTATTAAATTGTCGGAGGGGTGAACTACGGTTATACGATCCGAATTGCATGGTAGTGCATGACTAGAACAAACCCGGGACGATTACAACCCTTTAATCCTGAAATAGATAGGACCTTTCATAGATTAGTTAGGCATTCTAGGAATTTGTCTTTAGATTCTATATCATTACATACAATTAGTTTAAGTAGTTACGAGCATTCTCCCTCTGTATCTGCGAATTTTAATTACAGTGCTCGTCGATTCGATTCTAATTTCGATTCGATCCCGATCCCGCTGACTTTCACACTCGAGAATATTATGGCTCAACCTCCACCTCGTGAGAGGACTCTTAGGGAGCTGGCGGCACCTGATTTCACTTACGAAAGCTTGTGCATTCAGTATCCTGAGGACGATTCATATGTTCTAAAGACTGGATTAATACATTTGCTGCCCAGGTTTCACGGTCTTGCAGGGGAATGTCCGCACAAACATCTGAAGGAGTTCCATATAGTCTGTTCTTCCATGAAGCCGCAAGATGTTTTACAAGATCACATCTTTTTGAAGGCATTTCCACACTCTCTGGAAGGTGCTGCTAAAGACTGGTTGTACTGCCTTGCGCCCAGATCCATCACTAGTTGGGACGACCTTAAAAGAGCGTTCCTGAATAAATTCTTCCCTGCTTCTAGGACAACAGCGATCAGAAAAGATATTTCGGGGATCCGACAGATGAGTGGAGAGACCTTGTACGAGTTTTGGGAGAGATTTAAAAAATTATGTGCAAGCTGTCCCCACCATCAGATTTCCGAACAGCTCTTGTTACAGTATTTTTATGAGGGCCTTAATAGTATGGAGAGGAGATATCTCTGCTTGACCCTGCTTATCTCCCACCATGACTAAGGGAGTTTTCTTTTTTCCTTCTCCCTCTTTACTTTTTATTGCACTTGTCCAGATCTATTGATTGTTCTGATTTCTCTGATCTTCTGTTTGTGCCACATTGGGACAATGTGTAGTTTAAGTGTGGGGGGGAGACTGTTCTTTGTTTACGTTTTTCTTGTTGTTTATTTTTGTTAGTTTAAGTCTTTGTCATGTTTACAGTTTCGCATATTTCCTTGTTAGTTTAAGTCTTTGTCATGTTTACAGTTTCGCATATTTCCTTTTGATTTTTGGGTTTTGTTTAGGTTGTAGGCTCTTACTTCACTCTTGGATACGAGTTACTTGATACTGTATGGATTGAAATTCTTACTTTTCTCTGCTTGGAACGATGATTATGAGGCTTGAGAGGCTGATTTAATTGTGACAGAAATTATACCATGTGCTAGGATTTGGGCCACTATTTTTCTTTCTGTCTTGTGTGTTATGCCTCTTGATTGCTTGCACAGTTGCCTTGTCTTGACTCTGTTTGATACTTCTTGGTTCACATGCATGTTTGGATATGATTAAGGCATTTGTTCTCATAAGCCCCTGGCCAATTAAGCTTACCCTGAATTAATTCCTTTGTTAACCCCTGTTGAGCCTGCATTCCCCTTCTTTGTTTGAAGCTCATTACAAGCCTTATGTGAAAAACCTATGATTACCTTAACCTTAGGGAATTTTTGGAGCTTTGGAATCGTTTTGGGAATAAGTTCTTGAATAAGTGTGGGGGTGTCTCATTGGTTATTTTATTACGGCTAGTTGGTTCTTTTCTGCTGTACATATCTCAACGTTCGATGATATATTGTTTATTCATTGCAAAAAAAAAAAAAAAAAAAAAAAAAAAAAAAGAGAAAAGAAAAGAAGAAAAAGTAGTTTTGTTTGAGGCAAAGGAAAAAGAATGGTGTTAGAGGTTTATTAGAAGTTTTTGGGTTTGCTCTTATGCTTATTTCTCACTTATTCCCCATTGCTCCTCTAGTTCCTCCGGTTCGTAGCTACTTATCCTATGTTTTATCCTCTACCACTGTCCTTGGCCACATTACAACCCTGGAAAGACCTTATGATCCTTATGTGCATGTTTATTAGGTGTTGATTTTAGAGGCTTGCCAAGTCTATCTGCTGCTTGTTTTTCATGAGTGCTTTGAGAGTATACAGATTACCTAAACGCTTGAGAGATACGAGTGATATAGTGCATCTTGTGAGATTTTGTTGCTTTTAATTCACCTCTTGATGCTTGATTGATTGTCTTACCATGTTTTGACTTGTTTGGATGATTTCCATAAGTGTTTAGTTTCTCTGATTCTTTGTGTGTTGGATGTAGTTTACTCCCTTTCTTTTCCCAGGATTCATTTAGGAGTGTGTAAATCTGTTTGTTTTCTTGTGTGTCTTCTTGTTTACGTTTCTTCCTATTACGTCGCTCTCTTTGATATCTTTGGAGTTGTTCCTTGCTTTAAAAATTTTGATTTTGCCCAGGAGTGCAAAAGGATAAGTGTGGGAGTATTTGATGAGTCATTATTTTCCCTTATTTTCTTACCTTTACGTACTTGTTTTCATCTCTAATTTGTGCTTAATTGTTTATATTTTGTACTAATTTCTATTAGGGCTATATTTGGAACAAAAATTCATATTTTAATTAATTTGGATTTTTAAGTTTAATTATTCCAATTTTTTTCGAGGCGGTTTAAAATTATTTTGGGCTTGGAATTAATTCATGGACTTCAAGAGGAGCTGCCACGTCATAACTTGGACCGGAATTGTTTACGCGGATTTTGGGCCCAATGGATCTAGGGTTTCGTGCCTATGCAATGCAGCTATAAATAGAGGCAGGTGAGGAGAGCGGAGCAGATACACAGACACACAGATACAGCACGGAGAAAGACGGCAACGATGAGTAGGAATTAGGGTTTCTTTTACGTTTTGCCTTGTGGCGGCAGCAGATATATTTTTAGGGTTTACGTTTTGGCTCTTTGTTCCAGTTTCCGTTTTCTATTTCAATTTCGTTTATCAATTTCGTTTTTCAATTTCGTTTATCAATTTCGTTTATCAATTTCGTTTTCTGCTTTCAATTTCGTTTTCTGCTTCCAATTTCGTTTCTGCTTTTAATTTCGTTTTACGTTTCCAATTTCGTTTCTGCTTTCAATTTCGTTTTACGTTTTACGTTTTCTATTTTACGTTTTCTATTTTACGTTTACGTTTTCTGAATTTATGGAAGACTAAAACCCCAGGGTAGGGCTCTTGGGAATACTGCACTCACTGATTGAGGTTTTTGTGCGTTTTATGGTTTCGTACGTTTGATTCTCCATTGTGAAGTCTCTATTCTGGAGGATGCTTAATCCCTCGGAGGGAGACCTTACAAGGTTCACGTTTGCTTAATTCGTGTAGGGAAGTCTTGGGTTAACTTTCGCTTAGTTGGTTAATCTAGACGGAACAAGGATTAAACGGACTGATAATCTGTTGTGAGCCAAGGATGTCAGAGATGCATTGTGTTCAAGAGTCTTGCCTATTTTAATTACTGAAATTAATTTGTTATTTATCTGCTTTATTTTAATTAACTGTTATCAGTTCAAAACCCCCCTATTGCATGATTTAATCTTTTGACAGTGAAAATTGGTCCTTGAGAGAGACGACCTAGGAGTCACTTCTTCTAGTACTACATTTAATTGTTTTTTTTTTATTTGACCGAATACGACACCGATCACATACAATAATAATTATGAAATAATTTTCTAACCTTAGGGTAAACATAGTTCAATGTCTTTGTTCTGCCTCTTCCACATACTTTATACCAACACTTTTAAATATAATGAAAAATGGTAAAGTTACCCTTGTAAGAGGCTTTTCATCTCTTGGGTTGGTTTTCGGTGCACTGAACAAAACCACACCACAGTGTAATCCCTTCGAAGTATTAAAAATAGCTGCAAATGGGGACCTATATTGTAAGACAAACAAATTAGTTATAAAATTAATGTGATTGAAAAAACAAATGATAAAACTAACCCTTTAATGTATGGAGTCAAGTATTTTTCTCTCTATGATTCACTCATCCATTTTTGCATGGAGATAAAGAGCACTAACATCAATAACACAATGCACGCCCAAATCCTCAAATTCAATGAAAGAGAAAAGCTCTAAACCACAAATGGGACACCAACACACCTTCATCGCTGCTCCAAGTCACCAGAAATCATTGGACGTCACCGAAGAAATTGTTGCACTTCAAATCCTATAAAAAAGTCCTCATGCATGTAAGGAAGAAGAAAAACTAGGGGAAATAATACAAGTTTTACGTCGGAACCCTTTAGGTCAAGCGTAAAACTTGAGTTTTACGTCGAAGTTGTGGGACCCCGGACATAAAACTCAAGTTTTACATCTGACCCAGAGTGGTCCAACGTAAAACTTACCCACTTATTCACAAAAATGCCATCATTTTTGTAGATGTCGAATATAGGAAAATCATACATAAATATAGTACCGTAATAGGCCTATTTTCTACTAGTGACAACAATTTTAACTTTACATTCACACTTTATGTATGGTTTTAGTAATTCATATACTTATTAAAAATGCTTTTAGACTTCAGTTATGCAATTATATAAGTTATATATTGCTTCAAAATGTTGATATGCCATTTTCCTTATAATTGTGTTTATCATATGATATGAAATATGATGACTGATAAATAATTATGCTTATAAATGATTTGTTTAGTACTTAATTAATTAACTAAAGATTACGTAAATGTTGATTCAAGATGGTGATAGACCATTTTCCTTATATTTGTATTTATGATATGAAATATGAGATAAATAATTATGCCTATAAATGATTTGTATAGTATTTAATTAACTACAAATTGCATAAATTATATATTTGATTCAAGGGTTAAATATGTTTTTAGTCCTTGAATTATTTGTAAAAATTGTGTTTTGTCCGTGAGGCAAACTTTGAACTTATCTCGTCCTTATGCTTTATAAACTCGTGTAAATGATCATTGATGATGTATCATAATTCCTTTTTATCTCTTTATTTTGCTTCTTCATAGTTTCCTACTTCACTATCATCTGTCCCTTAAGCTTCTTTCACTCTTTTCCCTTCCATTTCCTCTCATTTTTCTCTCCTTGCAAATGTTTTAATATGTCATCGAGGATCATTTACACCTATTTATAAAGTATAAGGACGAAATAGGTTCAAAGTTTTCTCGAGGAACGAAACACAATTTTGACAAATAGTTCAAGGACTAAAAACATATTTAACCCTTGATTCAAAATAGTAATGAATCATTTTCCTTATAATTTTGTTTATGATATGATCACTAAAATCAATCTAACATTTAGTGACATATAAAAAATATCACTATAGATGTAATATATATGGATATAGGACTCATACATATACCCACACACAATATTAATGTAGATTTTGAATGAGACTTAACAACATATATGGTGTGTCACTATAGTCTATACCTACACTTTTTTCAATTGTGAAAATAAATTTGTTAACATATACCTATACTTTTCTCAATTGTGAGAATAAATTTGTTAACATATAACTACACTTTTTTCAATTGTGGGATAATTTTTTTAACATATACATATGCAGGGATGCGCGGTGGATCTGTGTTGTTAGACTCCACACTAGGGAACACATTAGAAAGAAACCACCCTACCAACAACCCAAGTCTACGAGGCTTCCAAGTCATCAATGATGCCAAGGCCCAAATATATGTGATAGGTCATTGAAAACCAAAATCCCTCTATGGATTCCAAGTATGTTATGTCATTGAAAACCAATTGTCCACCAGGAACTAATAACAAAGTGCTTCTGGATGCTTCCGCTCCTAATTGTTTGGACAACAAATACTACGTAGAGCTTTAGAACCACTGTGATTTGTTGACCTCAGATTAGAGGTTTCTCACCAACCCTCAACTAGGTCAATGGTACTCAACAATGCTAAACATTTTTCAACCTAGGCATCCAAGTTTGTTAAGGTAATGGTGCATATGGGTTCCATTGACATCTTCATCGATTCACAAGGCGAGATCAGAAGGCATTGCACAATCATCAATTCAATTGGCTATGCAAATCCTTAATTCCTTCTCGAGACATATTACACATAATAATTTCAAAAGTGTAATCAAACAAATGCAGGTCCCTAGTGTTTCCCCAAACACCAAAGATAAAAATATATCATGTATTTACATAAGCAAAGATGAAACGAATATCAAATAAAACCAAAGCAAAAAATAAAATAAAAACCCTACCTCCTGAAAATCGCCATATGAGAATGAATGTGTCTAAGGCTAGATGAGAACGAACTATTCAGCCTTAAAAAATCACCACCAGCGATGATAATATGAGTCATAAGCCACAAGCAAAATCTAAAAAAGAAAACGTCTGAGAGATCGAGAAAAAATATATAAGAAAAAAAAGTGAGAGAGTGTGTGAAAGTGCAAAGAGATAACAACTGAGAGAGACAAAGAGAAAACATTTGTAAGAGAATGAGAGTTGGATGAAAAAGTGGGGTGAGAAAAAGCATGAGCAAGAATTTTGAGTGAAAGTGAAAGAACGATCATAGAATCTGAAATTCAAATTGAACCCGTCTTAAGCATATACTTTCTGAAAACTGAAATTCAAAAAGTGATAATAAAAAATTATAGGTACAGTTGTGAAAGAAAAAATTATACACCCATATCTTACACTAAATATTTTTTAAAAAAAATTGATTCTTATTTTTATTTTCCCTTAAAATGTCTTATCCTTTATTTCATATAAATTAAAAATATTAATAATAATAATAAATAATAACTATATAATTTTTAAAATAAATATAGATTTTACCTAATAAATTAACTATTAAAATGTATATTATTTAATAATATTATTAAATTTATACAATTTAAATATGTTATTTTAAAATCTTTTATATATATATATAGATATTAAGTAAATGTAGGTATTAGTGTCACTAGATTTTACCAATACTAAATATATATATGTAAGTATAATTTTTTGGATTTTACTTACACTTATGTGGGTAAAGAAAAATTTTAGTTTTAGCAGCACTTCATTATCGTAGATAGGTAAAAGTATATGTAGGTATAAATACTATTTATTATAGTAAATATAGAATATGATAATTCCTAAATAAGTATACCTATAAATTATGTGTATAGTGTTTAGTTAACTGCATATTAGGCCAATTATATATTGATTGAAAATAGTGATGTATAATTTTTCTTATACTTATAATTGTGTTTATGATATGTTCATGAAATATGATGATTGATAAATAATTGAGTCTATAAATAAATTTTTAGTATTTAATTAACTATAGATTATGTAAATTATATATTGGTTCAAAATAGTGATGAATAATTTTCTTTATAATTGTGTTTATGATATGAAATAAAATATGATAATCCATAACTAATTATACCCATAAATTATTTTTTTAGTATTTAATTAAAGGGTTAAATATGTTTTTATTCCTTGAATTATTTGTCAAAATTGTGTTCTCCTGAAGCAAACTTTGGACTTATTTCGTTCTTATACTTTATAAACTTGTGTAAAAGATCCTTGATGATGTGTCAAAATTCTTTTTTATCTCTTTATTTTTCTTCTTCATAGTTTCCTACTTCACTATCATCCATCTTTTAAGCTTCTTTTACTCTTTTTCATTCCATTTCCTCTCATTTTCCTCTCTTTAAAGATGTTTTTATTTGTCATCGAGATCATTTACACCTGCTTATAAAGTATAAGGACAAAATAGGTCCAAAGTTTTTTCCAGAGACGAAACACAATTTTGACAAATAGTTCAAAGACTAAAAACATATTTAACCCTTAATTAAATGTACGTAACCAACCATCATTAAAAGAGGACTTGATAAATATTTTCAAAATAAGGTACCATGATGGTCCATGATGTGAGCAATAACATATATAATACAAGCAAATTTTATAATTTTTTTAAATAATTTTTAAGGGTTAAATATGTTTTTAATCCTTGAATTAGTTATCAAAATTGTGTTTTGTCTCTGAGGCAAACTTTGGACTTCTTTCGTCCTTATTCTTTATAAACTTGTGTAAACGGTCTTTAATTATGTGTCAGAATTCTTTTTTATTTCTTTATTTCCCTTATTCATAGTTTCCTACTTCACTATAATCTGTCTCTTAAGTTTCTTTCACTCTTTTCTATTACATTTCCTCTCATTTTTCTTTATTTAAAGATGTTTTTATCTGTCATCGAAGATCATTTACACCTGTTTATAAAGTATAAAGACGAAATATGTTCAAAGTTTGCCCTAGAGACGAAATACAATTTTGACAAATAGTTTAGAAATTAAAAATATATTTAACCCAATTTTTAATTATAGATTTGTTTATGATAAAATTTGTTTGATGTAATTAATTTAAGTAACAATTTTGTCTTTTAGATAATGGATTTGTTTTTTTAGACTAACAATCTTATGATTTCAATATAAAGTGTTTTTCATTTTTATGAACAATTTTAAATTGTAAGATAAAATTGAACAATAAATAATACAAATTCAAGATTTTATCACTAACACAAAGTTAACATTAATATCATTATTACAATAATTGAGAAAGAAAAAAATATCAAAGATATTAAAAACATAATAGACACGTAAATGTAATTCTAATTTTTTTCCATTTTTAAAAAATAAAATATACTTTTACAAAAAACAATGAAATGACTTTTTTGTAAAGATTTTTTAAATTATGAATGAACTCAACAAAGATTTACTTTAAAATAAAAGGTTTGCTTAAAAATAAAAGATTTGCTTGAAAAAATAAATGGGCAAGAAACATAAAAGGTTTAGAAATTAAATGACTTGAAAAGTAAATTTTCAAAGAAGTATTAATTAAATTTTAAATTTCTTATAAATTTAAGTTTTTTTAATTGAATCTTTATTAAAAAAATTATTGACTATTCAAAATATTTACATATTTTTAATTAAATTCCTATCATTTAATTTTTCGGGATGATTATTTATATCTCCACATAAAATATAAGAAAAAAAATAATTATATTTTAAGTTTTTCATAAATTTTAATATTTTGATGAGTTCATTTAAAAATTTGTATTTATTAAGTGTTTAAAATATTTATATTTTTTAATTAAGTCTCTATTATTTGATTTTACTGTTTTAGAGTCACGTAACGATTTAATTTTACTGAGTTTTGTTTTAGTATTTAATTTTAAAAGTAAAATAATATTACTTTTTATATAAATAATTAAGATTACAGCACTTTGTTTTAATTGTTGTCAAAGTTAGTGATAATGTGTTTCATAATGTATTATTAAATAGTTATGTGAATGTAATTGAAGGCAAAATCGATTTAATTAAAAAATATAAATATTTTAAATATTTAATAGAACAAATTTTTTTAATAAAAGTTAAATTCAAAATATTTAAATTTATAAAAAATTTAAAATTTAATTAAGTTATTTTTAATTTTTTTACATGAAAACAAAAGTTAACACTAATAATTACATGTTAAAAATTACGTCAATGCAGTTCACAGTAAAATTAAAAGAGTCAAATGAAAATATAAAATAAAAATTTGTAATAGAAACTCAATATAAAAATTTGTAATAAAAATTCAATTTGGAAAAATCAAATTTAAAACTTAGAATTAAACCTTAAATATATTATAATAACTTCTCTTTGTTAAAATTCCATATTAGCTCTTAGAATCTTGGTGCTATCTAGTAGTCTTGGCATTGATCTCAACTCAAAAGTTGGAACAAAATCATCTCATAGTGATAAAGCATTTTACTAAAGGACATTTCAATTGTAATAAAACATCAAGAAAACAAATCCTTTGTTGATTCCAATGCATTGGAGTAATATTGATGTTTCTCGTAATTATTGGACCAGATTGATTAATCAATGAATGAATATATGCATTTTATAAAATGTTCAAGATTACGGAACTTTCCGCTCCAAAGTTGAGAATACAATGGCTTCGTTAATTTTTGCCGGCATATATAGCTGTAGTTTGTAGTTTTCTTTCTGTGCAAATTTTGTAATTTTCTTAGTTTGTTTTTTAGGTTTAGTTTTTTGTTTTGATGAAAAAAAAATTCAGCGAAGATGCTTATCTGTTAATTAGTAGCTGTAGTGAGCGATTTTAACTAAAAAATTATAGACGTTCTCTTCATTTTTTGTAATTCTCTTATGAAATCTAAACAATAAAGGTGCAAATACTTACCTTGTATTATTTTTCTTATTAGAAGGATAATATATATATATATATATATATAAAAGAATAGAAACCTATTTACTCCTAAAAGAATAAGTAGAATAACTTATTCTTAATTTTAGCTATTTGTTTTATTTTAAATTAAGTAATATGTTCATTTAATGCTCTTTTAAGAGATTATTAATATATTTTTAACAAATCTTCTATCTTCATTAATAATATTCAAAATTTATTTTAAATATTTATTTCAATATAAAAATGATAATATGAATTTTTATATATATAAATGACATGTTGTGTATAAAATTATTTTTAAAAAATCATATTTTATTTTATAATATATATATGTAATTATTTTTAAATTTGACTATAATAATATTATAATAAAATATATTTTGATGTACTTATTTATATACATTACAATTTATATTATTTATAATAATTAAATATAAAAAATTATATCACTTTATAAGTTTATTAAAATTATTAACTTTTGTAGTATTTATTTATATTTTAATTATTTTTTAAATAATCTAAAATTTAATTAATATTTTAAAGAATTAAAACATATATTATTAAAAAATAAATGTTAGATTATCAAACATTTAATTAAAATATAAATAAATATTAAAATGTTAATAATTTTAATAATTTTAATAAACTCATAAAATTATATCAATTTTATATTTAATTATTAATTATAATACATATAAATAACTACATCTAGATATATTTAATTTTAATATTATTATAATTAAATTTTAAAATAGTTATAATATAACTATATTTAATTAAAATATATATATTTTACAAAATAAAGTAAAAAAATTTAGAAAATTAATTTTTTTCTCTAACGTGTTATCTATCAAAAAGAAAATGTTCATATACTATTTTTTATATTAATATATTAAAAAAATAAGTATATATTAATAAAAAAAGAAGAAAAATAATTTACAAAAAATATATTAATGATTCTCTAACAAAAGTTAAGTGAACTTATTACTTAATTAATTTAAACCTTTCATTTAAAATAAAATAAAAAACTAAAATTAAAAGTTACTCTTAAAATAAGTGAATTCCTACTTTTATATATAAAAGATTACACTTAAGAATATTTTCATGAAATTACTTTAATTAAGAATGCTTGTACGAAATATTTAATATTATATGCATCTTAATATAATATTAAATGTTATAGAAAAATATTCTTAATTAAACTCATTTCTCTAACTTTATACATATATTAGATTCTTTAATATCTTGACATTGATAATATTATTTTAAAAAATATTATTATAAATTTTTTATAGAGGTATATGCATAAAATAATATTGATATAAAACTATTTTATGTCTGTATAAATTCAAATTAATATAATTTATTTCTTAAAAATATTTAAATATAAATAATTTGGTTATTTTTTATTTATTGTTTGATTTTAATAATGTATGAATTTTCTGTTCTGAAGATAATATGATTATGAAAGGAAGAATAATTAATCCATCTTTAAAAAAAAAAAAACAAGAGACAGTGCCCTCTTTGTTGTCCTCAGAAAGTGCTTTTTCTATGCGTCCCAATCCAATTTTGCAACATCAATAAGAATCACCCAAAGTGGCAAACTTTTATATGCACATGCATTTCAATAATTTTTCTTTCTACTCAAAAAGCTGCTCACTGAAATCATAGCTTCATAAATAACAATATCTCTCATTAAATATAAATTAATTTAAATACAAAATAATTAATCACTATAATAATTAAATTAAAAATTATTTTATAAATTAAAAAATATTGATATTTAAAATAATTTTTATTATAATAAAAATTATATTTTTTTAATTATTAATTTTAAAAAATTATAAAATTATAAGTTTTATATAATAATAACTAAATTCATTTTTAAATTAAAATCTAAATTTATTTTTAATATTAAATATCAAGATTTTAACTAGTTACTAAATTAAATTTTAAATTAGTCTTTAAACTAGATTTTAAATTAATCTCTATATCAATGACTAATATCTCTTTATATATCATTAATATAATTAGTAAATACGACCTTTTTTTTAGTACATACTTTGGTTTCACTCTCTTAACACACTTCCATTTTTAAAATCAAAATCGAATATATTGACAGTTTGAAGTTTACAAAACTAAACATTTACACGTGAATAAACTTTGATATTATTTTATAATTCAGGTTCAAAGTTTAATTTAATTCTATAAAATTAGTTTATATTTTATTTCTCACTTTATATATACTATTTTTCTTGTACTATTTTTCTTGTACTATATTAGTTGTATCTTTAGTTGTTGTAAGCTTTTAAATAATTTATAAAAAACTGTTTTCATAGAGAAAAAAAATTACACTTGATTCCCTATGATTAAATATCATCATATTAATAATGATATTAGTTTGGGAGCGATTAAATAAAGGTGGTGAAGAATATGGTGAAAAAATAATATTAAAGCTATGTTCAGATAAGCTTATTTATATGAACTTCTTAAAATAAGAAATAAAAAATTAAAACAAATTCTTATGCATTAAAATTAGTTTATATTTATAATAATATATAAAGAAAATTCTTTTTTTTATATTTTTCATATTTCTATTTTACTTTTAATATATTTTTATATTAAAATAATATTGAATGGTTTAAATTTAAAAATAATCACAAACACTTTAAAACAATCTATTTTCTTATGTCATTACTATTGTCAAATTATTTTAAATAAAACAAGTTATTTAAAATATTAAATTAATTATAAGCATTTCAAAAAGTATAAATTTATTTTTATTATGTAATCTTTATTTTTAATAGAATTATAGATGCCTCTTTTTCATTAGCACAAAAGTTTTTATAATTTTTTGATTATTTTTTATTTTTTTATTGTACTTATTCTAAAAGTTCTAATGTTTTTCTAAAGTAGATGAGAAATACGAGGAAAATGGTTAGTTAAGGAACACGGATATCTTCGCATTTTTGGATAATTCAATCTTATTTTTGCCTATAGGACAAAAGTAAATAGAAATATAAAATATAATGAATTTAATAAAACTATATTTTGGGGTGTAATAAAGTTTTTGAAAATTCTATTCTAATAATGGAAGTTGAACCTCTTTACTCAATTTAAAAATAAAAAAATAAAAAATATTAAATAATTGGTACAAATTTAATTCTTATTCAGAAAACTCGGTCCAAAATTTTACTTTAAGCGGTAACTTTGAACTGAAATACTCGAAGCTAAACAATCAAGAATCTGTCACACGAATTTTGTATTGAAATTTCTGTTACTGTTTAACCTTTATTATGAAAATAAAATTGTAATGAGACTTCATTGAATAAAATAGCAATCCTACAAAATTTGCAAGTATCATTAAATAGTAAAATTTATATTTAAAAAATTACTTAGAATCTCAATTGTGTTATATTATTTTATATGAAGATTATCTATATCTAAGTATTAGTAGAAAATTTCAAAATTCCGAACTATGCTAATACTTTTAAATTTAACAATCTCTTACTATCAAGAGAAAAATAAAGTAGTATTAGAAAAACAATGTAAATGTTAAAATTTTTTCAAAAAATTTTTAATTAAAAGAAATATATAAAAAAATATAATACCACTTTTAATATTAAATCTTAAAATATTTTATTTATAGATTTTTTTTATATACAATTACTATTTTTACTCAATATGATAATTTATTTTCGCTTTCATACTTAAATTCCTATGACTAACATACAAAATCTCATTTACTTAGGCAACTTATTCATTCCTATCACTAAAATACACAATCAAAAAATACAAAATCAAAGTTCATTTACTCAGACAACTTATTCATAGCTTTATATATATTGAATAGATTACTTAAATTAAAGGATATAATATTGTGTTATATTCATCACAAGTGAAACTTGTTTTTTTCTTTTTTCAATCAAATCAGGACTTTCCAGGCTTAGAATGTTAGACTACATGAACCAGATAATGACATATTTTTACAGAGAACCAAACTGATAAAATTATTTTCCCTTTAATTGTGGTTCATAGAAAGTATAAAAGAAAGAAAAGACATCCATGACGAGTTAGAAACAGAATCTTTTATGTGCCTCAATAGACGAAATCCAATGGTTTCTCCACTCATTAATTACCTAAAAGAAACCACCCACTAGTCAACCACCGCCCCAATTTAGCATCCCACGAGTTCACAGCAACAATAATATTTATATTTATTTATTTATAGTTATAGTTATAATTATACTATTACAATTATATAAAGCTAAGGAATAAAACAAAGGCTCTCATATCAAAACGGACACAGCTAGGTTGCTATTCACAATGGCCATGAGGATTCACTTCTCTATCATTTCCATGGCTGTTTTGGCTCTATGCACCTCTGCAGATTACTGTAAGATTTCCTTTCTCATTCATTTTAGCTATCTTTCATTTGCTTCACTCAAACTAGTGTTTAGTTTGGTAATTATTCTCAGAACTTTGAACATATAACTTTGCTGTAATGATTAATTTATGTTTGTTTTCCTTTTGCATTAGTTTCGGCTAATTTTAGTTATACTGGTCCAAAGGGTCCTGCGAACTGGGGAAGCTTGAATCCATCTTATGCAGCGTGCTCAAATGGGAAAGCACAGAGTCCCGTGGACCTTATCAATACTGATATTGTCCTCAACAACCACTTGAAGAGTATTGCAAGAAACTACCTTCCTACTAATGCCACATTGATTAACAACAAATTCAACATTGGGGTTTGTTCTTAAACTACCAAATCACTTCTTTCTGTTTTAACCTCATATAAGCACTATTGGATAAGCATTTAGCTAGATATTCATCCTATGCATTTTGAAGAGTCAACTTATAGTTTAGGTTAGAAATCTAAATATAAGTTTCTAGAAAAAATGAATATGTTTGATCTTTCTGTAAGAAAGAAAACATATAAACTCATTTTTTTTAAGATTTTGAGTTGAATATGTTATTTTAGGAAGTAATATCATAAATCCTACTGATAATTCATCATCTTGCTGTCATGCACAAAATTACAGTTGTAAAGTAAGGTTCTTAAGTAATTTCTGGTATGAACTAATGTGTGTTAGTTTTCATTTATAGGTGCACTTTGAAGGAAAAGTAGGAGACATTGATATAAATGGAAAAAACTACTCCTTGAAACAACTGCACTGGCATTCGCCATCAGAGCACAAGGCAAATGGTCGTATGTAAGTTCACATGCATCCAAAAAATATTTTGGGATACATATGTTGTTTTTTAAATTAAGAATAAAAACATGATAGAATGTGTTTTCAACATACCATTTCTTAAAAAGAATAAGCTTTCTCAAATAATTTGCTTTACAAACCTTATCGTTTTCTCTCTAACCAATCTCAGTACCTTATAAGACATTACTTCCTTCAAAAGTTTTGATGCCAAATAGTTGGTTATGAACCTTCCGCTTATGGTAGCTCTACAAAGTGCGCAATGCATATTCTTGAACTTTGTGTTACTATCACATGATATCATACGTTCAAGCAAATTGATAAGAAAAGGTTATTCTATTGATCAAACCACAGTGCGTGTCAATTTTTAATTTAGACTAACATATTGAGAAAATATTTTCTTATATTGCAATTTTGTTTTCTATTTTAATCTTCCGGAAAAGACAGAGTAGTTTTCTATTTAATACAAACTTTGTGAATGTCAAATTAGCTTGAAAATGTTCAAGCTTAATACAGGTCTCTTTAATGAGAAAAACTGTTGGTTCATCAAAAACATAACTCATTTTGAAGATTGTACAGCTATCTTTGTAAGCTATTTAATTCTAAAGTTTCAATAGCAATTCTTTTACCATGATTTTTGTATAGGGTTTTTCTACAACAATTGGTGGGGTTCTTTTCATAACCTATCATAAAAAACTCTTCATTTTATTTCGATGTCCTAACTAGTTGGGCAGCATGATTAGGGATGTTAATTAACTTAAACTAAAGAAATTATTTGCAATAGATAGGAAGCCTACCCATCAAGTTTTTGAATGAAAAAATAGTTTATGAAAGAAAAAAACTTGGGCCTAAAGCCCAAATGTAATACCCAGATTCTAATTCGGAAAACTCGTTTTGCATCCCATATTTTCTTTCTACACCCGCATTAAATACATAGATCTCAATATTGGAAAATTTTCATATTACACAACTTAAAATAATTTCTTTTTAAAAATAATAACTTCTGAAATTCACAAACCGAAAATGACAAAAGTTATTTTTTACATAAAAATAATTTTCCAATTTTACAATCAAAAAATAATTTTTTTACATGAATGCTTTTTTAAATTATGTTATCCAAAAATATTTTTTAAATTATATAATCTAAAAGTGATTTCTTATCTGTCACATCATCTCTTTCTTCTATCTCAACCACTGCCATGCTTCTTCTTCTTCTCCTTATTCTTATTCTTATTCTTCTTCTCTTTCTTTCTCAATCTATGGGTGGTAGCAAGGGATGGCCGCACACAGTAGTGGCAAAGAGTAGGACAAATTTGTCTATCTTATCTACTCTCATGGAAGTATAGATGGGAATTACGGTGAATAAAGCAATTACCTTCCAATCGTCCTAGTAAAATCTCACATAGATACACAATCTTTTAACTTGTTTTTAATTTTATAAAATTTGGTAAATTTCATTTTTATTTAACAAAATTTATTCACTATTTTATAATGTTATTAAAATACCCTAAAAAGAGTATTCTTTTACTTTAATAGAGTCCATGACTAATCTTTGACACAATTTCTGAAAAGAAAAATTATACAATGATAACAAACCTTTTTATAAATAATGCAGTCATATTTTAATAATAAAATATTATATTAAAGTGAATTAACAAATAAAATGGTCAAAAAATAATATTATGAAATTTAAACAGATTGTATAATGATAATATGGAATATGACGGTTGTAAAATTTTTGGAATCCATTATAGACACGATGCTGAGCTTCATTTGGTCCACTTAACCCAAGATAATAACAACATAGCTGTTGTGGCAGTGCTCTACAAATTGGGTGATCCAGATCCTCTCATATCCCAGGTACAGTGCAAGTCACATTCACTTGATTTTTTAAAGTATGTGATGAAATGATAAAGTGTAGCAAATTGGAAGATAGTGCTAAGTTGTGGTTCTTGGATACAGTTTGAAGACAAGTTGGTTGAGTTAGGAAATAATAAGGATGCTCAAATTGCAATTGGCACCTTTGATTTAGAAGAAATAAACAGAAGCAGCCAGAGGTATTACAGATATGTTGGCTCTCTCACCACTCCACCCTGCAAAGAAGGTGTCACTTGGACCATTCTTGGAAAGGTATGAGTCCCAACATTTTATGGTTTTTAATAAATTTTAATCAATATTAATATATTTAAAAGAACATATATATAATTAAGAGTATATAATTTTTAATTTTGATGTGAATTTGGGAGTATATAATATATGGTTGACAAAAATTTTATTCATTTTGTCAAAAATGTCTAATTAATGAAACATGCATGCATGCAGTTGAGGACACTATCCAGGGAACAACTGGAGCTCCTGAAGGCACCATTAAACCCAGAGTTCAAGCACAATGCAAGGCCTCTTCAGCAAATGAATGGACGTCACATAGAGATGTACTACCACCCCAACCACTTGCATGGAACTCATGTAACACCATAAATAAATGCTTCATGGTTCATGGTTCATGGATGCTATCCATGGCTTTTCCATTATACAATTGTACTAGGTTTGATAAGCTAGTAAAATGGTATTTGGACAATATCTGCTGCCTACTTCTTTTTGTTTTCTGTAATTTTTTTATCATTGAAAACTTTATAAATAAAAAATCAATAATTTGTGAATTTCTTTTAGTTTAGGTTACTAATTCTAAAGATTTTAATTGATAAAATGTTAAATAACTCCTGGCAATAACCTTACTTTTGATACTTATCATTTTTTACACTTTTACCTTTTTCAATGAATGATATTTTATCATTTTTGACACTTTTACCTTTTTCAATTACTGATATTTTTTATTAGTAATTATTTTGCTACGCCTTCACCCAGAAATAAAGTTTTTTAAAACATCTTTAACCTGCATTACTCTTTTGATGATAATTGAATAATTAATGATAATTAGCTTGTTATTATCCCACTTTCATTCTTGATCTCTCAAAATTACATAATTATAAATCTAATCTTTTATGTTTATTAGAATTTCCTTTTATAATAATTTATTTAAAATCTTAAAAATTATGTTTATTAGTTTTTTATTTACTGTTACGAATATTAAATATTAAATATAAAATCTATTATTAAAAAAATTGGAAATACATCTAAAATTACTTATGTCAATTTTTTTTATACTTAAATTTTTTTTATTTTCTTTATTTTAAAACATTTGTAAATATTTTTATTTTTAATTAATTAACTAAACTTTAAAATAATTCATTTTCATTCAAATAAAAATAATATATTTATTTACAAAATGAAGTAATTCTAGTAAAATTATTTAAATAATTTGTACATATTTATAGTTTGAAAAATAATCTTAAACTACAATCAGTTTTTTTTATATTTTTATTTTTATATACTAAGCATTTTAATCTACATTAAAAGTCTAACAAGTATATGTTAATTAAAAAATAATTTTATCTAATATTTAAAAACTTCAATATAAAATATATTTTTAAATAACTTATTATAAATTTCAAATTAAACTTTGAAAGTATGTATCAACCAACAATACAATTAAGGTAAAGTAATTAAATATTTTTCATTAATTGAATGACTTAAAATTAATTAACAATATAATTATATATCAAGTAATTGATACATTTTGTGTATAATATAATTAAATATAAATATATTTTTAATTATATTTTTATATGATGATAAAAAAATTTAATTAATATATACAAATTTCATAACTATTCATATAAATTATTAAATGACATATATATATATATATTTACTAAAATTAATATAAATTATCATTAATATTAAATATAAGTTAAATTATTTTTAATAATTAATTAAAGTTTTAAGAGTTCTATTTAAAAATTATTTGATATACTTTAAATTAGTATTTCAACACAATTAATGTTTTTTGGATAAATATTTTTTTGTTTTATAATTAGTAAATTAAAATTTTCTTCTTTTTTACATGTAAATCTCCTCCACAAAATAACAACATGTTTAAATTAAGTAAAGCTTAAAGTGACAATAAGATATATTGAATTCAGTCTAACTTTATTATAAAAACATTATGTGCATTTAACCTATTTTATTTCTATAATTTTTTAAGTTTAACTTGGTTTATATAAAAACTTAACATAATCCAAAAATCTATTTAAATAGAAAATCATTTAAAATTTTACTTTCTAGTGATTTCTAACATTAAAATAGAGTTGAAACACACTTTTAAGGTCTTATTTGAAATTTATAATAAATTATTTAAAAATACATTTTGTATTTAAGTATTTAAATATCATATAAAATTATCTTCCAACGAACATATAATTTTTAGACTTTTAAAATGTTTGTAAATGTAACACCCCAATATTTTAAATTATAAAGATATAAGAATATAAACATATTATATTATAAAGATATTTTGTTATAAGGATATTAGATTGATAAAAATATTCAGTTATAAAGATATTCAGTTATAAAAATATTATATTATAAAGATATTTTGTTATAAGGATATTATATTGATAAAAATATTATATTATAAAGATGTTCAGTTATAAAAATATTAGATTATAAAGATAATACAATATATAAAAACAAAAGACTGGTTGGGTAGTTTGTTTTCACATACCTCCATTCTCTCTATTCTCTCTACATTTTCTCTAAGGTTTAAATACTGAAAACCCTAACGGTTTCTAGATCTACAATAAGCAATAGAAGGCTAACAGTATAAGGAGGAGTTCTACCCGATCAGTTTTGAGAACGGGGTAAGTCTAGGTTCGTTTATTCTTAAGAATTTTCTTTTGGAATGTTTATGGTCTTTGAAGATTTTTTCTCAATAAATTCTCTTTATGGGGAGATGCTATCCAGAATTTTGAGATAAAAGAGAAGCTAAGGTTTGGGATTTGCAGTTTGTTTTCATCTGATCGAGGAACAAAGAAAATCCAGGTTAGGGAAGTTAATGTTCAAAAATATATAAATTGATATTAAGAAAATTAATGCTATATATATATATATATAATTAGTATGTTTTGTATATTATTGTTGTATTGAGTGTAATGTGTGAAAAACCTTGTTTTTGTATTGTTTATGATGTTTAAGTTGATATTTGGATGTTTGTTGACAATCAGTGGAATGGAAAATTTGTTTGAGGGGTAGAACACGAAAGTTTCTTTCCCTAGAGGGTTTTGGTCTCGATCCTATTCTTGTTTATAAATTTAGATTATTATCTCTAAATAAAATTGAGAAAAATTGATTGGTTATGTATGACCTATGATATGTTTGTGTGTGGGGCCGAGTAGAGCCTGGGGTTGGTGCCCATAATCTACCGATATGTTTGTGTTGGGCCAAGTAGAGCCTGGGGTTGGTGCCCATAATCTACCAATATGTTTGTTTGTGGGGCCGAGTAGAGCCTGGGGTTGGTGCCCATAATCTACCGATATGTTTGTGTGTGGGGCCGAGTAGAGCCTGGGGTTGGTGCCCATGATCTACCGATATGTTTGTGTTGGGCCGAGTAGAGCCTGGGGTTGGTGCCCATAATCTACCGATATGTTTGTGTGGGGCCGAGTAGAGCCTGGGGTTGGTGCCCATAATCTACCGATATGTTTGTGTGTGGGGCCGAGTAGAGCCTGGGGTTGGTGCCCATAATGTACCGATATGTTTGTGTGTGGGGCCGGGTAGAGCCTGGGGTTGGTGCCCATAATCTACCGATATGTTTGTGTGTGGGGCCGAGTAGAGCCTGGGGTTGGTGCCCATAATCTACCGATATGTTTGTGTGTGGAGCCGAGTAGAACCTGGGGTTGGTGCCCATAATCTACCGATATGTTTGTGTGTGGGGCCGAGTAGAGCCTGGGGTTGGTGCCCATAATCTACCGATATGTTTGTGTGTGGGCCGAGTAGAGCCTGGGGTTGGTGCCCATAATCTACCGATATGTTTGTGTGGAGCCGAGTAGAGCCTGGGGTTGGTGCCCATAATCTACTTATGTGTGTTAATGAGAATGTTATGAGTATGTGTATTACATGATAATATGATTTGTGTTGTTACTTTTCAATTATTAAAGATGCATTAAATTTCAAAGCATGTAAGTATGTTCTATGATGAATGTGCATGAGAATGATATGATGATGAATACTACATGATGTTATTATTTTGTGTTGTTATATTTTTGAATGATTAGCTTACCCTACAATTGCCGATTGTTTGGCCTACGATGATCGTGTTTTGCTACACGGGAGCAGATATGTTAATAGGTGAGCGAGATGCTTCAGAGTCCCAGGATTATAGTGAAAGATGAAGTAGTAGTTATACACATATATTTATATATGTTTTTATTTCTTATAATAGAATTTTGTACTAGTAGAGATTCCCTTTTGTATTGAATACAAATACAAATTTTAAATATAATGTGTTTTATTATCAGTTAATACAAGTTACATTTGCATACTAAGTATGATAAAAGTAGCGATTTCTTGGGTCATTACAGTAAAAATATAAGTAAAATTAATTATAGTTTAATATTTTTAAAACTATAAATATATATTAATTATTTAGAAAAATTTATTAGAATTACTCAATTCAGTAAATAAATGCAATGAAAATGAATTATTTTAGAGACTAGTTAATTAATTAAAAGTAAATGTTTGCAAATGTTTTAAGACCAACGATTAAGGAAATAAAAAGAAAAAGATTCTTAAAAAATTGACATTAGTAATTGTATATATATTTAAGGTGTGATAGGTAGATGTGGTGATATTATTGAGAATAAAAAACATATTATTTTTGAGGTTTTAAATACAGATGAGACACAAGGGAATTTCAAGAGAGATAAGATGCTAGATTTATAATTATGTAACTTTGAGAGGTCAAATTTATAGTTTGATTGAAAGTGTCATGATGACAAACTAACTATTATTAATTATACAACAATCATCAAATGAATGGTCCAGGTCAAAGGTGTTTTAAAACACCTTATTTTTAGAGGTGTACCAAAGTAATTGTCTTTCCTACCTCATGATCTTTGCATATCCTCGTACTATACACTAATCTTTTACTCTTGAGTCACAATTCATCAATATAATTCTTTTGATATATTATCTTTGCCAATAGTGTTCTAGCCAAGAGATATGATGACCTTTAAGTTAGAGCATTAGAAACTGTCTTTAACTTGGTTTGATTGGCTTTATTTATACATTTTTCTTTTCCTTGTGTTTCTTGATTTAATTATTTTTATTCTTGATTACATTATCATTTATTTCCTTTAATCTATCAATGTTTAACGAAATTCATGAATTTTTAGGATTATTTAATTCATGCTTTTGTTTCCTAATAATATTAGCCAATTATCAAATATTTCTATAATTAAGCGAGTTAAGATCTTAATTTATTTTGATTTTCTTTGATTATGATATTTGATGAATTTATATTTTTATTTGTTCACTTATCATTATTTATTACATTTTTAAGTTTGGAGAACGTTTTGGATATTTTCCCACCTGGAGATCGCGTCAGATATTTCCCTATCACTACACAACCTCCAGTCTTGGAGCGAGCATGCAAGCGGCAAGACTAGCGTTTGAGATCGGAATTTCCCTATACTACATGGCCCACAGTCTTGGAGCAAGCGTGCGAGCGACAAGACTAGCGTTTGAAATCAGATAAAACCCTACCACCATGCTTTCTTGCATCGTTTTTGTTGTTGTCGGTTTGTCAACGATTCACTATGATTTTGTGTTGTCGATGTATGCACGATCAGACTTGTACGAGGTGCACAGGTCGTCAATTTTTTAGCGATCGGCCTTGGATGAGGACAGTGATTCGCTTTTTCCTTGTCGATGTACGCATGGGCCAAACCTGTACGAGGTGTGTGGGCTGTCAGTTTTTTAGATCAGTTTTGTTTCAGAGCTACGATACATCTAATTTTGTCGTGTAAGTTCCAACATTTAAGTTGTGTGGGTTCCAGCATTTAAGTCATGAGTTCTAACATTTAAGTCGTGTGGGTTTGAATTTGAGAAGACTTGTGCTTGAAATCTTGCTCTATTGATCCCCTGATAAATGTAATAAATTTTTCAAGTTGGCTGCGTGTTGGAAAATTTTCATGGAGAGATTTAACACTCATGAGAAAAGAGTAGGCATATAAGAAAATATGACACTACATCCAACACAAAATCTTAAGGCTCAATGTTTATGGGTCTTTGCTTTTCTTATATACACCTAAATTTTATGATCTGCATTCCAAGTGCTTGTTATGTCTCCTTCATTCTCTGCCTATCTTCCTCCATTCTCCGTCTATCTTCCTTTTCCCTTGCCCTCAACTCCTCCTGTTCTGCATGAGCCTCTACTGCCATCTACCTGGACTTCTCTCCCTGTCTCTGCAACTCTTGTACCATGGCCATTAGGTTTTGCAGATCGTTGTCTGCATCACCTTCTGGACTGCAACACCTCTTGTTCCCCTCATTGCTATTTTCTTTTGTGCTTGATGGTGTATTTTCCTTTCTTTCTCAGAATTGTTGTGACACAGGATTGAATTTACTTGTCCCACGGTGGACACCAAATGTTCTAGCCAAGAGATATACGACTCCTAAGCTAGAACACCAAAAACTGTCTTCACCTAGTCTGATTGGTTTTATTTATACCTTTTTCTTTTCCTTATGTTTCTTGATTTAATTACTTTTATTCATGATTACATTATCATTTATTTCCTTTAATCTATCAATGTTTAACAAAATTCGTAGGTTTTTAGGATTATTTAATTCATGCTTTTGTTTCTTGATAACATTTGCCGATTATCAAATATTTCTATAATTAAGCGAGCTAAGGTATTAATTTATTCTAATTTCCTTTAATTACGATATTTGATGACTTTATATTTTTATTTGCTCATTTATCATTTTTAATTACATTTTTAAGTTTGGAGAGCATTTATCACTACACAACCCCTAGTTTTGGAGCAAGCATGCGAGCGACGAAACTAGCGTTTGAGATAAGATATTTCCCTATCACTACGAATAGCAATAGCAAATGTCCCAAGATAATGACTTTAGAAAAAAAATAAATTATATTCTCATTATTCCTTCAATTATTCATATGAAAATCTCACCAGATTACCTTTTGAATTTCCCAAGAAACCCCCTATAAACAAAAATGACTATGACTCTCTTTGCACTACTTTATCATTATATAATGATAAAAGTTTAATCATTTCAAGAAAGTTATCTACATTACTTGACTTTGATATTTCCTGATGACTTCTAAATACAAGCTTGAAATGCAAGCCAATAAATCATATGAATAAAGGTTTTCAATAGTAAGTGATTCTTGCAAACTTGTTTTGAATTCAGGATGTTTATAATGTTATTGATCTGCATAGATTGATTCAATAGGTCTTCACAAACTTTCATTGCATTATTACATGATGGATAAGGACTATCTTTAATGTTATTGTCTTACATTAACCTTTCTTCTTTATCTAAATTCTTGTCTAGTAAACACATATGATCCAGGATGACGGATTGACTTTGTACTAAATAGATAGTTTGACAAATAATAAGCTTCATCATTAATTGGGAATACTTTAACTAAAAAGAAAACATTTTAAACCAAGTATAATAGAATGAAGTCTCCTTGGATGTTTCTACCTAGAAAAATGATAGTTTTGAAGTTGTATTTGACATGAACTTCGTTTTAGATAGGCTCTTCTAATTTCATCTCTTTGACTTATTGGATATTCCAATATTTGAGGACATTTTCTTGAGTCACATTCCAAATAACTAATATAAAATTCATCATTTGTAATACTTTGAATATTCAAATGTAGTTTCTCAAATTGAATAATTGGATCATTAACATCATGCTTCATATATAAGTGGAGAAGTTGAATTTGTGTTGTTTCTATTTTCATGAGCTGTTTATCTTTTATCGATTTTAAAAAATAATCTATTCTTTTATTCTTCATTAATATACTTATTTAAAAAATGAAATAAAATTAAAAAATAAAAAATAAATTATAAAAATATGATTAAATAAAACATAACAATTAAAACTTTATTTTTTTTTAAAAAATTATACTAAAATATTTTTAAAAATAACAATACTTAAATTAGTTAAATTGTAAAAACTTAAAAAAAACAAAATATTTTAAATATTCTTTATATATGTAATTTTTTACATAATAAATAGTAATTTCTATTATATATATACAAAAAATTCTAAATTTTTTTGGTGAGACTAACTCCAACCATTCTGAAATGCTCCACCATTACTCTTAATAAAATAAAATAGTTTAGTTAATAAGATGAAAATTATCATAAACTTATATATTTTTATAATTTTTTATAATTTTTTTTCTCTTTTTAATATAAAAGTAATAAATGAAAACAGAATATATACCAACTTGGTTTAGGGTTTAACCAAAATCTTTAAAGAAAACAGAATAATATTTTTTTATCATAATAATAAGATAGTTAAGAGGATTTTTAATCTAAAAATAATAAATAAAAACATTATAAATTGAATATATACCAAGTAACCAACATCTTTAAAGAAAACCGAATAATATTTTTTTTATCATAATAATAAGATAGTTAAGAGGATTTTTACTATATTCTTTTTCTTTTTTACTTCATAATAAATATATAAGAATAAGTTAAACAAATCTATAAATATATAAGAATAAGTTAAACAAATCTAGATAACAATAAAAGTTTAATTGATAAGAAAATTAATATTTTTAAACTTTGAAAATCAATTATTAGTAATTTTTTATTTTAAACTTTGATTGTTTAACATATTAAATAATTTAATCAACAAAGTATAATACAATATAAATAATATAATATAATATATTTATCTATAATCTATTATAATAATAATAATAATAATAATAAATTTTACCATTATACTTTAAAACTATAAAAAAAATATAAACTACTCATACGTTAAAAAGTAGATGTACAATGTGTACCACGTGCTACTATTTTCAACTAATTATTATCATTTTTTATTTTCTTAAAATGTTAAGAGACACAGAATATTTCTATCCCACTTATTGTTATAACAGAAATTAATAGTAGAAAATTGAGATTAATAAGCTTAATTAAAAAAAACATTAAATATAACTATACATTATTTTTAAAACAAACAAAATATTTAAACCAAAAATATATTCGGATTTAAATAACACAATATATTTTATAAAATATTTTATTAACAAAACACTGTTTCTATTAAGCAAGGTATTTCATTCGATAGTCATACACACAAAAGATCCCATTTGTTATTTGGTTAATTCTAGCATTAACAGATAAGTTCAAGGAATGCAAAAAAAAAAAAGAACAATTCTTTCATGAAACTCTTAATATTGCACAAACAAAAATAAATAGGCAATATATGAGTAAAATATGCATTAAAGTTTAATAGTAGAACTAAACCTATTTTTCATGTCCTCGAAAACATTGAAGATTCTCAAGTAGATAATTTCTACTAATTTTGTTCATTATAGTGAATATTTATTCCTTAAATATTCAATTAACACAATAATGATATCATGATATCTCAAGTGAGTAATTCATTCCTTTATTTGCGTAACGCATATTATTGTCGATATTGTTGATTATATTGTTTAATTAACACAATAAATTTTACTTTCAGTTTGAATTTTGAAGATATGTTTTTATCATTGAATAAACATGCTCGAAATACTGGAGACAGATAAACTTTAATATTTTATTTGGAGATAGAGTATGTGTTGAGAATAGGACGAGTTGACCCGCAAAGGATCCGCCCCGTATCTCACACCGTGGGCCCCATTAAACAGTGTAGCCGGCAACTTCCCAAACGGCAACCAGTTTCACAGATTCACTCATTAGTTTCCTTCTCTTTCAAGCCACGTTCTCTGTGGAACCACTGCGACACCCGCTCGCCCCCAAAGGAACATGAACTCCTCGGTAATTACAATTCTGCCCCCGCTCTATTTCGCAAATACCGCGTGCAACCTTCTTCGC
Organism: Lablab purpureus; assembly: GCA_030347555.1. Taxonomy (NCBI): domain Eukaryota; kingdom Viridiplantae; phylum Streptophyta; class Magnoliopsida; order Fabales; family Fabaceae; genus Lablab; species Lablab purpureus. The sequence continues at coordinate 21,388,958 of CM059260.1, forward strand.
TTTTTTTTTTCCGTCCTTCTCAACCTTTTTTTTTGTCTTATCCTTCTTTTGTGTTTGCATGTTGACGGCTGTTTTGCGGTATGGAACAGCAGAGAACTCTCTCCGGTTCCTTGCAGAGCCCTAGATCTCCTTCCTCGTCGCAACCGCTCCTCTCCGTCTCCGTCACCGATCCCGTTAAGCTCGGCAATGGCGTCCAAGCCTACATCTCCTATCGCGTCATCACCAAAGTACTTTAATCATTCATCTGATTACTCTTCTTTTCTTTTACTTCGCCTTATCTATTTATTGTTTGTTTTATTTTTACTTTTAGTTTGGAAATTTCTTGTTGAATCTAACTCGAGCTTCGGTTTTCGAGTTGACGGAGGTCGTTGGAGTTTCTTTTGAGCTCAACTTTGACCCGTGGCAATTTCGAAGAGTGTAGAAGTCGAGATCGTGGAATCTCGGGGTTTTGTGTGATTGATTCCGCTGAGGAGTGAGAGATTTAGTTTTGGGAGGGTTTTTTCGGTGATCGATGTATTGATATTCGTGCAGGGATTGATTTTCAGGAGTAATCGATTGGTTTTGATGAATGCAGTTAAATTGCCATCCGTTTCGGAATTTGTTGAGCATTGTGATTTAGAGAAATTGGTTAGGAGCTGAAATTTGTTGGATTGCTTTTGTGAATTGAGATTTGCATTGGTTTGATGTTGTCCATTCTCTTGTTGCTGTTTAGGGTAGTTCGTAGAGTTTCTCCTTTCCTCCCTATAACTGGTTGCAGTCCTCGAGAGTGTCGTGTTGGACATAATTAGCACAAGGGTATTAGGAAAAGGCATTTGGACACTTAAGCTAATAGGAAGTCTCCATAGGAGGTGTGCTATATCACCTTCAATTGGGATCCTTCTCCCTCTTCTGTATTCCTGAGTGCTCAAGTGCCCTTAAAGTGCAAATAACGGCCGTGTTCACTTGTAGAATGCATTCCAAATCTTGAGCGTAGGTTTGGGTATTGGCTCAAAATGCATGGTCTAGGGGAAACGGCTGGAACATTTGTGATTACTAATGAAGAGGGAATGTGCTGGTTGGTTGATGATTGAGCTTGAGCTTGATTAGTTCTTGTTGCTTTGAGTGAATGGAACAAAGAGCTTGAGAAAAGAAATGACTTACGGTTTTGCAGAAGCAGGGAAGGTTTAATTCTTCAAGATAATGAACAATTTTTTTATAAGCTGAACTCATGTCTCAAAATCTTATTATTCTAAATGCCTTGGCACTTTGATTCTTATTTTTCTGAAGTACTAGTTTGTAAATGTTAGCTACCACTTTAAATGATCTGTATGAAATTCATTAAGCAGGTATTTATGAACTTTCAAATGCTACAGTAATTTAGGAAATAAAAAATATTCTTTTTTTAGTGGAAATAAAACATTTATTACATGGGAACACACACACAAACAATGATGACAAGGTTTTAAAACTCATGAGTAAACATAAAATTGGACAAGTTTACGAGTTAGAAGCATTAATCTGTTCAACTCGCAAGCAAACTGTTCTCTTAGTGGGCTTAAGTAAAGTCATCTGATTATTTACTCCCTTATTTTAAATGGAAATATATTATTTTGGTTGAGTTTTAGTTTTTTTTTTCTACCACCACTATAGTACACGGGGAAGATGTGCAACTTTAGTTTTTCATCATCTGACCATCTGTAACAATTTGACAGACAAATCTCCCTGAATACCAAGCACCTGAGAAGATTGTCATCCGACGTTACAGTGACTTTGTTTGGTTGCGTGATCGCCTTTTTGAGAAGTACAAAGGCATCTTCATTCCCCCTCTTCCAGAGAAAAGTGCTGTAGGTAAGATCTTGTGTACACTAATGTCATTGCGTGTTTAATAATAGTTTGAAAGTAGCTACTGTCATTGGAATATGTATGCTAATGATGCTACCTTGATACTTGTTCAATGCCCTATCTTCATTCGTGACTTCTGCTCATGTTAATTTTTAGTAGAGTATGTTGCCCTTTTCATATATTGTCACAAAATCAATTTGAGTGAGTGAGAGGAAGACTGCTGTTTTTTCATACTACTTTTCACATGGTCAAACAAAAAAGATTATCACAGGTTTCTTTTTTACTCAGAATTAATTTTGAAGACATCTAGTCATCTGCTTTACTTTTTTGTCTATTTTTCAGTCTCTGGTTTCTGGTGGAGCTTAGTAGCTTGAATTAGTAACTTAATTCTATTCTACTGTTTGATCTATGTTATCGTAGAATCTTTGTTTTCTGAATTTAAATAATTTTTTTAATGTGATCTGGAGTGTCTTTGGTTCATTTCAGAATTTAAATACGCACACATATATATTTGGTGTGAGCTGGAATGTCTTCGACAAGATTAACAGTGCATTTAGTTGGTGGTTCAATTAACATGAGACTTTCATCACTGATAATGGGTAGTCTAAGCTGATATAGGTCCTAGAAGCCATGCATTATGCATATAAAAAATTCATTCTAGACTTGATACTGTTGCTGTTAAATGTTGATAGTCATTCAAAATTCCTGTCATAAATTTTTTGCACTTGGAATTTAATCTATTCCATGGAACCTTGAAATGTTGTTGCCTTGCCACCTAAAGTTCTATATGGGCTTCACTTGTTATTGCAGAGAAATTTCGTTTCAGTGCTGAATTTATTGAAATGAGGCGGCGAGCATTGGATGTATTTGTAAATAGGATAGCATCGCACCGTGAACTTCACCAAAGTGAGGACCTGAGGTTGTTTTTGCAGGCAGAAGAAGAGGTGATGTCTCACTTGCAGTAGACTTTATTCCTCTATGGAGCTGTGTCAATTTTAGATGCAAATTTGCTTAGTTTCTCTTTCTACTCTCTTTTTTACTAGTTCTATCATTATGCTGTTACTGCACTGTATTTTAGTCCAGGGTTGAATTATACATTATTGTCATGGATTCTGTAAGTATCTTGCAATAATAATTCATACTGGAGAGTGGAACATGGAATGTGCTAGTGTTATTAATATTGTTTTTTTTTTCTTTAGTATTCCTTTCTCTTGTATCTATATGTATTTTTAAGTACTCGATTTCTGTTCTTTTTCTGATATTTGACATTTTTTAAGAAGAAAAGAAGAACTTAGATTATCTTGATTTCATTTTTATTCAGACGATGGAACGATTAAGGTCACAAGAGACTGGCATATTCAAGAAGAAGCCAGCTGATCTAATGCAGATTTTTAAGGTAAGATGTTCTAATGATATTCTGGAATGTGTTTTTTTTTAATATGTTGAATCTATTGCACAACTAATTTTCAATTTGAATTGCACTGAATTCCTGCCTTAGATAACTTAGCAATTAGGCGTTTTTTGTCATGTTAGTAGCTACGAACACACTGGCCTGCATACAGTATATTGGACATAATGTAATTTAAAGTCCTACACTAATGAGCTTAAGTTTTTGTTTTATTGAGTTCAAGAAAAGAAGATTATGAAAGTTTGATGATAGTAGTTTGGAATTAGACTTTGTAAATTGAAATCATTAAAAGACTATTCAATAAAATAATATATCTAAAACGGCAAAGCGAAGACTGGGATGGAGTGGAGTTATTTGAGTCTGAAAATTCAAGTTTCATATTCAACTATCTTTGTTTTAGAATGAATAGAGGATGCTATTATAATGAATTTCACAAAAAGCATAAATGAATGTCATTAGTTACTACAAAGTTTCTTCTTTTACTACAAAATTCAGGCAACTATAACTAGCTGACATGAAACTGTTGCTGGTTATGCTCTTTAGTTTTTAACAAATCAGCTTGTCAGGGATGATATGTAGACCATAAAATAAAGCAATGAACTTGGAAATTACCTGTTTTTAGCTTTCTCCTTGAAACACAGCTCTGTACTTGATAGTTGCATTTTTCTAGATTATTGTGAAATTCTGCCACTTCAGTATTTAATTCTCAGATCACTTTCTTTGATGTCAATATGTTCATGTAAACAAGCTCTCAGATTGCAATCATCCAGGTTTCTTATTTGTTGTTTATGTTAATTTTGACAGGATGTGCAATCTAAAGTGAGTGATGTTGTCCTTGGGAAAGAGAAGCCAGTAGAAGAAACTGATCCTGAGTATGAAAAGATGAAACATTACATCTTTGAGCTTGAAAACCAGTTGGCTGAAGCTCAAAAGCATGCATACCGTCTTGTGAAGAGGCACAGAGGTATATGATGCAATTTAAAGTTCTTGTTGGTTGGTATTATTGTCTTCTGTATCTACTTTCTGTTTTATAATTTTGTGCATTTTTTATCGACTCTTCTGACAAGATAAATTCATAATTCATTATGTTCATGCAGAGTTGGGGCAATCACTGTCTGACTTTGGAAAAGCAGTGAAACTTCTGGGTGCTTCTGAAGGAAATGCTCTGGGCAAAGCATTCTCTGAACTTGGGATGAAGTCTGAGATTTTATCAGCCAAGCTGCAAAAGGAGGTAATTCTCACGTGTTTTCTGTTGCACATCATTTCACTGGTTATCCATATGTTTGCATGATGGTATATACATATTATTGACGGATCAAACTGAAACAAACCATCCTACTATGATAGGCTCATCAGCTCTTGATGAATTTTGAAGAACCATTGAAGGATTATGTCCGTGCTGTACAATCTATTAAGGTAGTCCCGATCCTGTTTTCTTTGAGTATTTAATAACTAATTTGTCTAACTTGATTAAAATATTGTGTTTTTTACTTAAATATATATTCAGTTGTCTTAGTAAAACAATTATTTAGTTATGGGAATCATACTGTTTCTGCTTCTCCAACCAAAAATGGTTTAAAATGGATTGTTATACCTTTTTTTTCAATCTAAAGCTCTTAGTTCACATTTTGAAACAGGCAACAATAGCAGAGAGGGCCAATACCTTCAGAAGACAATGTGAACTGGCTGAAACAATGAAGCTAAAGGAGATTAATCTGTATACTCCTGGTTTCCTGCTTTTACTATTTGCCTAATTTATTTTTTATTGCAGAATAATTCCTTTTTTATATAAACATCATTCTATGGCTAAGGTCCTTTTCCTGAAAAAAAAAGCTCTTTTCTGCATATGTGAATGCAAAACAAAGCCTTATTTGTGTCTTGTATTCTGTGATATGAGTAAAAAGTCTTTGAGTCTTGGTGCTATATATTCTGATATATATGTTTGCAATGCAGTGACAAGCTCATGCTGATTCGATCTGATAAAGTTGCAGAAGCTGAGCATGAATATAAAGAGGCAAGTTTGCTTGAATATTAACCTCCACCAATGAGAATTATATGCTGTGTCTTTTTACTGTATTGACATGATTTTGCCTTGCAGTTGAAGGCAGAGAGTGAGCAGGCGACGAAGACATTTGAGACGATTGTGAAACTAATGAATGAAGAGATGGAGCGTTTTCAGGAACAGAAAACATTAGATATGGGGATTGCTTTCCATGAATTTGCCAAAGGTCAGGCACGTCTTGCAAATGGTATTGCAGACGCGTGGCGAAGTTTGCTTCCGAAACTGGAAGCATGTTCATCCCTCGTCGAGAATTAATCAACGAGTTCCGCAGAGCATAGATAAAGTACTCTGTCATGGGTGGTTGCAGGGGCCAGGGTATGGCAGACGAAGGTCGCAGCTCTTGTTTTGTAAAAGAGCTTTCGAGTTATTATTATTATTATGATAATGCTGTAAAAGATGTGTTTTTCTTTCTGGTCGATTTTGTACTAATTTTAAACAGAGTAAAGGGGTTACCTATCCTCACTTTTATTTTCTATTTTGATCCTGTTGCTGTTGCGATTTCTCTATCTTCCTCTGTTGTATATAGTCATAGCGGATTTACAAGCAGAAAAGAGAAGGTTTATTATTTTGGACAACTTTTTGACTTGGCAAATTACATAAATCCAATTAATCTTTCTTACGTATGAATGATACTTGTGGTTTGATTAATTCTTATGTGCGTGAGACAATGTTGATCAACTTGAGATATTTAGAGCCCTAAGAATCCATGGAAAGTTGGATATAACTTGTGGAAGCATGAATTCTCTGATGTATTCAATTCGGCAACAAAGAAACAAGAATTAGTGGAAAATGGATTAAAGTAAATGATGAATAACATGGCACTTTTGTGAAGAATATCAAAGAATTACACAGTTTTCTAAAATAAGAATAAGAAACAAGAGTAAACACTCTCAAATTACTCTTAAAACCTTTCAAGTTGTCTCACGTAAATATACATGAAAATTACAAGTGGGAACACAAATATAGTTAAGTTAATGATCTCATTAAATCTATATTTGATATTTAGTTAATTCTTAATCTTAATTATTTCATGGATGATTCCTTAAATTTACCAAGTGATTCATGATTTAAGGAGACTGTTCTTGATTGAAAGAGAGACATATAGAGTTAATTGCATGGTATCTCTTGAATTAACATGTTTTTTAAGTGATTATATTAGAAAAATGTGGAATAAAATAATTTGAAAGTATATTTCTCTTATTTTAGATAAATTTAATTTTGAAGGTTTTCTGCATAGAATTATTCACAAATTTATCAATATATTTTTTGCATGTGAAACTTGCAGACAAATATTTCCTATGTCAGTTACTCACCTATTCTGTCCGCATCTAATATTATCAATGAATAATTTCGTTTGTAATCTCCCTATGTTAATTACCATATACTTTACCTATGGAATAAACATATGTAATATTACAGATGAAAATATTTTCGTAAGTAAAGAAAAATAATATTATGTATCGATTATCCCGTCCATAATTTACTTACTTAAGTTATATATGAAAAATTACTTATATTTATTATTATCAACAAATTGTCTATATGTAACATTGCAGGTAGATAAATTTTCTTAGATAATATCTATGGTTCAATTACATTCTAAATTTTAACCATCAATAATTTGTCGGTATTGTCTATTTTATAGATGGATTTTGAGCATTATTGTTAGATTTTTTTCTAGATAGATATTCTGATGGTCAAAAAACTTGTATTAACAAGTCTTTTCTAAATTCATTCTCATTCTAACGAAAAATACCTAATTAACGAAACATAGATTGAACATCAGTATGAATAATATCTTAATTTTAAATTAGGTAAGAGGATAAAAGTAACATATACATATATGTTTTATTTTTATTTTAAATTACTATAATAATTTTAGTTTATTTGATATTTTATACTTCCATTTATGTAATTTGAATTTTTTATTATTATTTCATTGAAGAGAATAAAATAATGTCCTTTTTTACATTGATTTATTGATAATATTATATTTAAATTATGTTGATTTTTTATTTTTTTAAAATATTAATAAATATTAGGAAGGGCATGGATACAATAGGGTATACTCGTATCTGACTTGGATGAGGATAAAATAAATTTTTTTCATCTATTTAGTCTCGGAAACAAGAATGAGTATGAGTTCTTGCTTTAGATAGATATAATTAAATTTACATGTATCTTGTTTCTATCAACAATTAAAAAACTCAATTTTTAGTGCTTATTTATAATTTTGTTTTCAATGTATAGAATAGAGGGTACGCAGGAGAGTCTCAAAGAAATTGAATATGAAGTAGGCTCAAACTTTTGACACTAGAAATCATTCCAAATAATCAGGTTACACATCATGAAATGAAATTAAACTCACACATCGAAAGAAGAAGAATAGTTCAGGAATAATAAACCAAACATTGACAACTATATGCAGGTAACCTAGTCCCTGCACGATTAAATCTTAAATAATTTTAATGTCTTCTAAGGGCCAAAGCAGACATAACAACGAGCAGCACAAGGATAACCACAGCAACGAACGATGAGACCACAGCTCCACTGGTTTGCGCACAAAAATCTCCAAACTGGTTGCAGATGGCAAGCCAGTTCGAGTCTTGATTGCCGTTGTGTGCCAGGTATACGATTGCAGCTGCTGAAGCACCACTAGCTGTGGCCAAAGTCAGAAACACCTGCATTCCATAAACAAACAATCAATTGCTCTTCAACTTCCTTAAAGCACACTCTTTCACTTTAGATCAATTAAATTCGATTTTAGTAAAAAACATATATAATACATTTATTGGTTCAATCAATCAATCAAAAGTTTAGCATGAATTGATATATAGGAGTTTAATTTTTATATATTGTTAGTATTAAAAGTCTTATATTATTAACCAACAAAATATTATAGTTCATTTCAATGATTTTAAAGATGATTACTGTGCAAATTGTATATAACTGGTCGTGATTCACTTTTGTCCATAAGAAGACTATTTACTCTTTAAATAAGAACAATTTATTTAAAATGGCTACAATAAAGTGAAAACCTATTTTCATTTTTGGAAAATCTCTCACTGCTATGTGATTCATAATAAAAGTTGATTTAATATTATTTTGAGAGGTATTGATTAATTATTTCTATGTACTTACACAATAACTAATTATTATAAGTAGTAAAATTTCTTATTTATAATATGTTTCTCAGAATCGTAGTTTCTAATTATAATTAGGGTTGGTTTACTGATAATTACTGTGTCTAGGATGATGAGGAAAAGCCTTGGTCCGGCTGCATGAGGGCGTATGATGGCTACTACTGAGAAAGGTAGAGACAGGACCAGATACCCAGCCACGAGTGACATTGTAATGACAAAAAACCTGCATTTTGGTAAGCATTAACTAGATTTAATTAGTGTGAATCTAAATGCAAATATGCATGTTAAGAAAAGGCATAAATATGTAGAAAACAAACAGAGTTCCGATGGTTACATACTGAAAAGTAGTGAAGCTATCATAACTAGCTTCAAACTGAAAGAACTGAGTGAAGAAAGGGAGTGTCTGATCACTTGTTCCCATAGTGGCAGCAGCACCAAGAGATGCTGCTATGGCACCTAACCTTAGAACGAAGTCAATTATAGCTACCCCTTTCTTCCACCCTCCTGGCCTTGGAGGTGCAACTGCAATTCCTTTTCCTTTAGCAACATTGCTGGATTCTGGAACATCGATGTTGGTTGACATCTTCTGGCTTTGAAACTTGAGAGAAGGCTGTGTCCTGTGATTTTATGCGACTGAAATTTGAATTGCAAGACTCAGTGATGATGATGGGTCGATCGTAGTAGCTTATATAGAGAGAAAGAATGGTCAACGTTGAGATATAGATGAGGCGAGAGGAGTTGTTATGAAAACCATTTCCACTAGTTCATTAGTGGAGATAGGTTTGAGAGAAATAATATTCTCTAATTACTTTCGTAGTTGTTTGCCTTTTGACTAAAAAGGGTAATGTATGGTTTTAAAGGTATGTGTAGGGATTGGTCATAAGGCTTTGTTAAATCAAATTTGCATGAGCTCAAGTCGTGGACTTTTGTTCTCTTAGAATCAAAGTATAATTGATGTTTTTAATGCAATTTAAATATTTTTTTAGTTATAATTATTTTATTATTTAGAGCTTAGAATTAGATACGTTCAAATTTAATTATATTAGAAATATAATAAAAATAAGTTTAGGAATATCATAATATACATTAAGCTTAGTTATGCTATTTAGTGGTAGAAATTTATAATTTTTTAATTAATGTGACTTGCCATTTAGTTAAGTGGTAAAAAATTATGCTATTTAACATATTGATTTTTTTTAAAAATGCTATTTGACATGTTGGTTAAAGAGAACGGTGTTGTTATGAACTCTATACTATATACTTTTACTCATTTTACATGCTGTAAATTTTCATTTCTTTTTTTTCTTTTCTTTAAAAGGTAACATGTTTGCATTACTATGAATAGTAATATTTTTATTTAGGTTGACACATTAATATTCATCTATAACAAAAGGAAAAACATACAAAATATGAGACTACTAAGTCAAACTCATGCAAACAAGTTAAAAAATTTATATTCTGATAATTTAAATTTATTTCCTAAGAAATATTCCCCCATATACAATTAAGAAGATAATTAAACCAATAGATATCATATCTTTGGATAAGATATATATTTACCAACCTATCAGCAAATTTATCAAATCAACATATTTATTTATTTCTTTATAAATATGAAAGATTTGAAAATTTCAAAAGTTTATAATTTTTCTTCATACACTTTACCACCTTCTTTAATACTCCAAGAACTTACAACTTGTGATTATTTTAACCACTAGTTATGAATCACATTCAATCCAAGTTCTAACCCTATATACTAGCTACTTAATAGCTATCATCAGCTTTGCTTGAAGACCCTCCATATATAATACCATTGTAAGTCATAAAATCACAAATATAATCTCATTAGCTTCTATAAAAGTTCCAATACTAGAAGAATGACCGGAGTGACCTTTTGAAGCCTCATCCATGTTACACTTTATAGTCTCAAGTAGTGGTTTATCTCTTGTACTTATATAATTTTCCCACCCTTTTCATATTGGCATGCAATATTAAAATCCTTTATAACACCTGAAAGTGCTATGGTCACCTAAACTCGACTCAGGACCAAATAAATATTCATCTTACCGTTCCCCAAATCAATAATTATTACGAACCATCTATATAATTAAAAAAATATTCACAATGGCTATAGATAGAAGATCTTGTACCTGCTTAATTAGTATACATAATAGTAATAAAATCCAGCATGAGGCACCCATTCACATGTGGGTAAAGAAAACTATTTAGAGCCAAGTCCAATATATCAGGGCGATATTACATCTTAAAATAATAAAGCTACTCATTTCCTCAAATTGTTGCAACAACTCCACTTTCTTTAAGTTTTAATTAGTGAGGAGTTTCTTATGTGTGAACTTCCATATGGAGTAATACAAGCAACATGTTGGGTAAAACAATAGCATCTTTACTCCCTGGAGAATAATCCTTCTAATAAAGAAATAAGATAAATGCAACAAAAATAACCAACACAAAAATATAACGTGAAAACTCCAAAACCGGAAAAAAAACCACGACCATTGTCTAAAGACAACCAGAGAATAACACTACGAACAAATTTTAACAACACATAGACTAATCTCCCATACCCTTGACCCTAATACACCCGCACTCTCCAAAGCAAGTAATTAAACCAAACCTCACAACACACTACTACAAGAGTATAAGAAAAATCAAATACAAGCTTAAAGTGCCTTTGACTGGGGTGTCTAGATACCATGGACTCAAGTCCATTATATAGCTTCTGTCACCCACTCCTTTGAATAAGCAAGACGATGTGGGACTTTTAAGACATATTATTTTTATCAACCTCAACAATCTCCACCATGATAAAAATAAACACATCTTCCTTCTTCATTGCCTATACCAACAATCATTGTTTATATCAACAATCATACTCCACCATAAAGAGTATACCACTTGGAATTAAACCACTCCTATAATTCACAGCACACCCTGCATCAATGCTAACCAATGCCCGTGTATAATCACCACACACCCTGCATCAATATTAGCCAACGTCCGTGTATAATTACTGCCATAGCACCACTTGGAATTAAACCACTCCAAGAATTCACAGCACACCCTGCATCAATGCCAACCAATGCCCATGTATAATTACCACACACCCTGCATCAAAGTCAACCAACGCCCGTGTACAAGTACCGCTAGCAAATACTCATCCTTTTCCATAGCACCGCGGATATGCCATGAGGATACTTAACTCATCATCTACAAAAGATCATCCTCCCCCAAAATGAGAGAGACCCTTCCATCAAATTTCTCTATGTCACACTTGACAACACTTGTAAACACCATTGCAACTTCGGCAACCAAAGATAATTCTCCAACAACAAGGAATTAATCTTTTCTGATGTGGAAGATCAGACTCAACTGCAACCACAGAGCATACTAAGATAAAATCCTACCAAACCATAACCTCTGATACCATTGTTGGGTAAAACAATAGCATCTTTACCCCCTGGAGAATAATCCTTCTAATAGAGAAATAAGATAAATGCAATAAAAATAACCAACACAAGAATATAACATGGAAACTCTAAAATCGGAGAAAAAATCACGACCATTGTCTAAAGACAACCAGAGAATAACACCACGTGCAAATTTTTACAACACATAGACTAATCTCCCATACCCTTGACTCCAATACACCCGCACTCTCCAAAGCAAGTAATTAAACCAAACCTCACAACACTCTACTACAAGAGTATAAGAAAAGTTAAATACAAGCTTAAAGTGCCTTTGACTGGGGTGTCTAGATACCATGGACTCAAGTCCATTATATAGCTTCTATCACCCATTCCTTTGAATAAACAAGACGATGTGAGACTTTCAAGACATATTATTTTTATCAACCTCCACACAACACAACCCAATATTCTTGATTACATACAATCTCCTTTAGCAATATTCTTAAAGAAGTATTTTTAATTAATTATCAGATAACTACATAAACTAGCCCTAATTTTTTTTCTGAATCTCTTCCTCAAAGTGAGAACTCAATATTTTTCCAATTGCCATATTTGACTTACAAATACATATAATAGAAAATAACAAAGATAATTCATTGGAAGAAGATATAACAAAAATTCTCACAAAATGGATAACTTCACGTAATGAAGAATATAATGGTTGAAGATTTTCATCAAAAAAACAATCCACATTCAAGCTTATAACTTTATTTCTCTTATATAATTTTCTTATAGGTTTTTGATGATGAATTATTTGGATTTACACTTGTCAACACCCTATTTCGTCCGAAAAATGATAACGATATGAAATTAATGAAATAGACTTAACTTAAAAAATATAAGAAAATATTAAAATATTAAATAAAAATAAAGGTGAGTAAACAAATAATAATAAAATAAAAATATTTTTATAAGAAAATATGTTTTTATAATAAAAATATTTTCTTTTTTATTTAACATATATGTATATATAATAAAATAATATGATAATTTAAAATAAAAAAGGAGAGATTTTGTAATTTAAATATATCATAAATTCTTTTTTTTAGTTTTATTTTTTATTTTATTTTTCTGTTTTTTCTTTTTCTCCTCCTTTTTAGGTGATTTTTATTCTCCCACAACTTCCACTTTCTCACAACCTCCGCTCTTTCTAGAAGACTTATTCTCCTTACATTTCTCCAGTACCTATATCCCACTAACTTTCAAATATTAAGTTTTTTATTTATTTTTATTTATTTTATTTATTTTATTTTATTTCTCTCTCTTCACCTAACTCATATAAATAGGGGTACAAGAGTAGAGAGAAGGGGATTGGGGGATTTTTTTTTTAAGAAAGAAGGAAAAATCTAGAGTAGAGAGAATGAGATTTTGATTCTTTTGAGAAAGGAGAAAAAACCTAGAGTAGAGAGGGGGATTTTGATTTTATTTTGGAGAAACTAGAATTGAGAGAGAGATAAAAGTTTTCTTAAAGGAGAGAACTTGAAAGGAAGATAGAACACAATTTCTTTTCTTCTTTCTAAGGAGGACATAAGACTCAAAGAAAGGAGATAGGAGAATATTGAAACATTAAGAGAAGTCTTGTTGAAGATTTGTCAAAGGATGTCCTTATAGGTATTTTTTTCATTTCATATATTTAACATCTATCTAATTGTTATTATGGGTGCAAACGGTTACTTGTTTTTGTAATGATTATATTTTCATTAATGAGTAGATTGCATTAAATACGAGTTATTTTCTAGCTTTTAGTATATTAATTGTGGGTTTAGATTCAAGATTCTTGATGGTTAGTACTATATAGGTGTATTTTACTTCATTTTGATATATGAAATTATTAATTAAATATATTATCATGTGTATTTTTTTAATGTAATTGTGTACCTTATAATATATATATATATATATATATATATATGACTATGCACATAATCTTATATCTAGTGTCCATTAATTAAATATATATTTATACTCTAACATGATAACAATAGAGTTTTTTTTTATTAATTTTTATTGTTATCATTATTTTTACACTATTCATAAATTAAATAAATCATTTAGATATATGTATGATCATACGCATCATCGTATATCTTATATTTTTTATATATAAATAAAATTTTAAAAAATAATAATTATTTAAAATTTAGAAATAATTTAAATATAATAAATTAAAGTAATCATTTAGATATATGTATGATCATATGCATCATCTTATATCTTGTATTTTTTATATATAAATAAACTTTTAAAAAATAATTATTTAAAATTTAGAAATAATTTAAATATAATAAATTAAAGTAATAATTTAGATATATGTATGATCATATGCATCATCTTATATCTTGTATTTTTTATATATAAATAAATTTTTAAAAAATAATTATTTAAATTTTAAAAATAATTTAAATATAATAAATTAAATGAATCATTTAGATATATGTATGATCATATGCATCATCTTATATCTTGTATTTTTTATATATAAATAAACTTTTAAAAAATAATTATTTAAAATTTAGAAATAATTTAAATATAATAAATTAAAGTAATCATTTAGATATATGTATGATCATATGCATCATCTTATATCTTGTATTTTTTATATATAAATAAACTTTTAAAAAATAATTATTTAAAATTTAGAAATAATTTAAATATAATAAATTAAAGTAATCATTTAGATATGTGTATGATCATATGCATAATCTTATATCTTGTATTTTTATATATAAAAAAAAACTTTCAAAAAATTATTATTTAAAATTTAGAAATAAGTTAAACATATTAAATTAAAGTAATCATTTAGATATATGTATAATCATACACATCATCTTATATATTGTATTTTTTTTATACAAATAAAATTTTAAAAAATAATCATTTAAAGTTTAGAAATAATTTAAACATAATAAATTAAAATAAACAACTTAAAATATATGTATGACCATATACGTCATCTTATATGTAATAGATAATGTTGTTTAAAAAATATATACTTAAATAAATTTTAAATATAAGTATGACCATCCGTGACATCTTATATTCTACTATTAAAAATCACTTTTATAAATAAATTAAATATCTTAAGATATATGTATGATCGTGTGCATCATCTTATATCCCATATTTTTTTAATATAATTTAAATATAATAAGTCTTACAAAAGTTAAATCTTTTCTCCAAAGAAAATTCATGCAATAATCTACAATATGGATGTATAGTTTATACTATCTTCACTTATTGTATGATTAGTGAGTGTATCTAGTTTGGTCATCCACACTATCTTACACTTTAAATCGCGTGAATTAAACATAAATCTTATCAAAATACCAAAAAATCTATTAAAATTTTAAAACTAAAACATATTCAACACTCATATTCTTTTTTACAAAAAGAACTACGTAACCCTGATTTTCCATAACGAATGGAAATACGTAGGAGCAAGGGCAATCCTTGTCGGGCCAAAATAAATAATTTCATAAATATTTTCTTACTTTAAAAATAATAAATAATTAAATTTTTACACATGTTTGATTTTTGGGGAAAAATAAATATTTTAAGAATTACATTACTTTTGTACATTTAATTAAAGGTAACCGTCTCAGGACGGACGTCGTAGGGTGCTGACACCTTCCCTACACGTAACCGACTCCCGAACCCGAATTTGGTTCCAAAGACCAAAATTTTTAAAAGGGTTTTCTGTAATTTTCCTAAATAAACTATGGTGGCGACTCCTCTATTTGTCGAACATGATTTTTCGCTGTCCCATCGTAATCCCAGTTGAGACAGATGGCGACTCCACTGGGGACATTTTTTTAGAGAGTCAAACCTATTTAGTTAAATATGCAAATGTATGTTGTTCTTTTTATATTTGATTTTTCCCCTTTTCTAGAATTTTCATATGTGTTTGTTTTGATATCATCTTTATGTATTTTAATTCATCGTGTTATTGAATCACTGGACCTTAGGGTAGAGAAAAAATATTATATCTGCTCGGGACTTTTTCTGGTTGTTTCGCAGGTGAGGGTTTGGGTATGTATAATATGCTCCCTTCACACACACACATTATTGCATATCTTGCATTGAGTGGGACCCTATACCCAGGTCTGAGTAAACTTAGAAGTAGAGGGGTTGTGTAGCAATGTCACTTGGGATGTACTTCCTGTTTGGCTATTGTGAGAATCCCAGCTGGAGCCTGTTCTCTTCATTTGTTTTCCCACACCTAGTTGAGTTCCAACTGTTATGGGAAATACTGTGAAGTGAGCCATAGTTCCAGTAACCTTATATCTTTAAGCATAGGAGCCACCCTTTGTGAGTATGCATAAGTGGCCTTAGACCCTTGAATATGACTCTTATAAACCTTAATCTAGGCACAAAGGGAGAATATTGAATCATGTTACTCCTCACTATTATTTCCTACTAAAGATATACATTGCATTGACCTCGATGATCATGTGCATAAAAAGATAATTCACAAATATATGCACAAGGATTGTTTGTTGATTACATCTCATGCATAACATGGTCAGTTTATTTTACATCACACTTCTAGTAGCATCATAGCATCATAAGAGTAGAATAAATGAATAAACATTACTCAATCTGACTCTTTTTTAAAAACAAAACATGACGTGCATATTTTTCCCTTTTTTCTTTTTTTTAGTATCTAATGCATGTTAATAAAACAATAGGAGAAATTATGCATAAATATAATAACAAAACCACCACGACACCCTTATAGGACTCGTGCCAATAAGAAAGTCATGGAAGAGTGGGAAGAAGTACAAGAGGCAATGAAAGCTGACATCTCCCAGCTGAAAGACCAAATGAGCCAGATTCTGAAAACGTTAAAAACCTTTAAGACCACTGGAGAAACTTTTACTGTTGGAAACAAAGAAGGAACCTCTTCCTACCCTTTGGGATTCCACTCGGGGATGGACCCTAATGCATACACATCTCATCAAGACGCTCAAGCACAACCCTTTCCCCTATATGGTTTGCCTCCAGGATATACTCCACCAATCGAAGAATACCCTGAGGGGATCAAGTTATACTCACTGCAAATCACGCGAGCAACAACAAGCCTCAAGCAAGTACTCACGATCATACTTCGATCCCAATTCAAACTCACGCATCCACCAACCATGTGTCTTCAACCAATGTGGAAGGAGGAAATATGAATGGAAAAACTCGTCAAGTTATTATGCAGGAAAAGGCTTTGCATTTGACGAAAGGAAAAGAATCCCAAAAGATAGCTGCTGAAGATCTCGAGACAAGAGGTATGTTGGAAATTCTAAAGGAAAGGCTGAGGGCCATAGAGGGAACAAGAAGTTATGGATTTGGTGATATTGCAGGGTTATGCTTAGTTCCAGATGTGACGATACCACCAAAGTTCAAGGTTCCAAAGTTTGAAAAGT
The DNA here is from genome assembly GCA_030347555.1 of Lablab purpureus. Lineage (NCBI taxonomy): Eukaryota > Viridiplantae > Streptophyta > Magnoliopsida > Fabales > Fabaceae > Lablab > Lablab purpureus. The sequence goes on from CM059260.1 coordinate 21,406,294, forward strand.
ATAAAGGAACCACTTGTCCAAAGAGCCATTTAACTATGTATTGTAGGAAGATGGCTGCACATGCCTATGACGATAGATGTTGATCCATTTATCTCAAGATAGCTTGGCAGACATGGCTCTTAATTGGTACATGCATCTTGAACCTATCCAGATTCGATCTTAGAAAGACTTAGTAGATGCATTCTTGAAGCAATATAAGTACAATGTTGATATGGCTCCGGATAGGTTGCAGTTGCAAAGTATGACAAAGAAGGAGTCTGAGACCTTCAAAGAGTATGCTCAACGTTAGAGAGAAGTAGTTGCGTTGGTGGAACCTCCTCTACATGATAAAGAGATGGTAGCTATATTCATAAACACCTTACAATCTCTATTTTATGGTCATATGCTGGGTAGTGTTTCTTCAAATTTTGTAGATGTTGTTGTAATTGGGGAAAGAGTAGAAATTGGAATGAAGAGTGGGAAAATAGCACATGGCCCATCTGCGAAAGAAATCAGGATTTAATTTTGGAAAGAAGAGGGAAGTTGAAGCTCATGCAACATCTTCTGCATCAACATGGGCAAGATATACTCCAGTTCCTTATGGACGTCCAGATCCAACAACTCAATTTCCATATGTTGCTAATGTCATGCCTGTTTATCACTCTCCACCTCACCAAACTGCAACATTTTTCCAATTCCAAGCTAACCACCAAACACAATCTAGCCATAATTTGACACCACATCCATTTTTATCTCTTCCCTCCATTTATTTTAGCCTATTCATTCATAATGCAGATCAAATAGTGAATCCTGTGAAAATAACAATGTCAATATTCAATATCATGATTTCGTACATCCTATTGATCATACGGAAGATGATTATAAAGAAAGTTTGGATCCTTCTCTTGAGTTATTAAGACTAGTGGAACATGAAACAAGGGAAATAAAACCATATCAAGAGGCAACATAGATAATTAATCTGGGAAACAAAAATGAGCAAAAAGACGTTAAGATAGACACTAATGTAACAAAGGAAAGACGAAATAAGTTTATTCATTTGTTGCAAGAGTTTAAGGATATTTTCGCTTGGTCCTACCAAGATATGCCTGGGCTAGATCCCGCTATAGTGCAACAAAAACTTCCGTTAAAACCTGAATGTCCCCCAATCAGACAAAAATTGAGAAGAATGAAACCTGAGATGTCTCTAAAGATCAAAGAGGAAGTAAAAAAACAATTTGATGCTGGTTTCTTAGCAGTATCGAAATATCCTGAATGGGTAGCTAATGTAGTCCCAGTCCCAAAGAAGGATGGAAAAGTCCGAATGTGTGTGGATTATCGAGACTTGAACCGGGCTAGCCCCAAAGATAATTTTCCTTTACCGCATATTGACACTTTAGTTGACAACACCACACAATTTTCGCTTTTCTCCTTTATGGACGGCTTCTCTGGCTATAATCAAATTAAAATGGCATCCGAAGACATGGAGAAGACCACATTTGTCACATTGTGGGGAACATTTTGTTATAAGGTGATGTCATTCGGATTAAAGAATGCAGGAGCAACTTATCAAAGAGCCATGGTGACTTTGTTTCATGATATGATGCACAAGGAGATTGAAGTTTATGTGGATGATATGATCGCCAAATCCAAGACAGAGGATGAGCATATTGTTAATCTACGGAGGTTGTTTGAGAGGTTAAGGAAGTTTAAGCTTAGACTAAATCCCGCTAAATGCACTTTTGGCGTGAAATCTGGAAAATGTTGGGGTTTGTAGTCAGCCAAAAAGGAATATAAGTTGATCCCGACAAGGTATGAGCAATTCTAGAAATGTCAGCACCCCGCACAGAAAAAGAAATTCGTGGTTTCTTGGGTAGATTAAACTACATTGCTAGATTTATCTCTTAGCTAACTGCCACATGTGAGCCAATATTCAAACTGTTGCGCAAGAATCACGTCATGGAGTGGAATGAAGATTGTCAAACAGCATTTGATAGGATCAAACAGTATTTACGAGAGCCTCCTATACTACTCCCACCAATATCAGGGAAACCCCTTATACTATATTTGACAGTATTGGATGAATCAATGGGTTATATTTTGGGTCAACATGATGAAACAGGTAAAAAGGAGCATGCTATTTATTACTTAAGTAAGAAATTCACAAGTTGTGAGCAAAGATATTCTTTGTTAGAGAGAACTTGTTGTGCATTAGCATGGGCGTCTCATCGACTAAGACAATATATGTTGAGTCATACCACTTGGTTGGTATCTAACATGGACCCAATCAAGTATATTTACTTGGCTCATAAACCCATCGATGATTATCAACCCATGCAACCTGAGTTTCCTGATGAATATATTTAAGCTCTCTTTGATGAAAGCAAGATTGGTTCAGATAAGAACAAATGGACGTTATTCTTTGATGGGGCCTCAAATGCATTAGGACATGGAATTGGGGCAGTACTCATATCTCCAGAAAACCAATATATTCCAATGACAGCGAGGTTGTGTTTTAGTTGTACTAACAATGTCGCAAAATATGAAGCTTGTGCTATTGGTGTTCAAGCAGCAATTGAATCGAAAGCGAAAATTTTAGAAGTATACGATGATTCAGCATTGGTCATCCACCAATTAAGAGGAGAATGGGAAACGGGGGATAAAAAATTGATCCCTTATCAGGCCTACATCAAAGGATTGATGGAGTATTTTGATACAATTATATTTCACCATATTCCTAGAGAGGATAATCAGTTGGCTGATGCTTTAGCCACCTTGTCATCGATGTTTGAACTAAATCAAGATGAAAAGCTGCCATTGATAAGAATGGAGAGTCTTGAACAACCTTCTTATTGCCTTTTAATTGAAGAGGAGTCAGACGGGAAACCTTGGTATTTCGATATTAAACGCTACCTCAAAGATCGAGAATATCCTGAAACAGCCTCTGAAAATGATAAGAGGACATTAAGAAGCCTAGCCTCAAGTTTCCTACTAAACGGAGATGTTCTTTATAAGAGAAATCACGATATGGTACTCCTTAGATGCGTTGATGCAAAAGAGGCAGAACAAATATTAAGGGAAGTTCATGAGGGGTCATTTGGAACTCATATGAACGGGCACACCATGGCAAGAAAGATTTTGAGGGCCGGTTACTTCTGGTTAACAATGGAAAATGATTGTTGCATCCATGTGCGAAGATGTCACAAGTGTCAGGCATATGCTGATAACATCAATATGCCACCTACACAATTGAATGTTTTGACAGCACCATGGCCCTTCTCAATGTGGGGAATAGACGTTATTGGGGCTATAGAGCCGAAAGCCTCAAATGGACACCGCTTCATCTTAGTCGCAATTGATTATTTTACCAAGTGGGTTGAGGTTGCTTCATACGCCAACGTGACAAGGAGTGTGGTTATAAAATTCATAAAAAAGGAGCTTATTTGTAGGTATGGACTACCTAGTAAGATTATTACAGATAATGCCACAAATTTGAATAATAAAATGATGAGTGAGTTGTGCGAAAACTTCAAGATCCAACATCATAATTCTTCCCCTTATCGTCCAAAGATGAATGGGGCAGTTGAGGCCGTTAATAAAAACATCAAAAAAATTATACAGAAGATGGTGGTGACATATAAGGATTGGCATGAAATGCTTCCTTTTGCTTTGCATGGATACCGCACTTCAGTTCGAACATCAACAGGCGCAACCCCATTTTCATTAGTATATGGAATGGAGGCAGTGCTTCCCTTTGAAGTGGAAATTCCTTCCTTAACAGTTTTGATGGAAATCAAACTAGAAGAAGTAGAATGGGTTCAAGCCCGATTTGATCAGCTCAATCTTATTGATGGGAAGAGGCTAAATGCAATATGTCAGGGCCAACTATATCAAAGAAGGATGAAAAAAGCATTTGAGAAAAAAGTTCGTCCTTGAGAATTCCATGAGGACGATTTGGTGTTGAAGAAAATTTTGCCTATACAAAAGGATCATAGAGGGAAATGGACTCCAAACTATGAAGGGCCATATGTGGTGAAGAAATCTTTTTCCGGGGGAGCCCTAATCCTCATAAAAATGGATGGCGAAGACTTACCTCTTCCAGTCAATTCAGATGTAGTGAAGAAGTATTATGCTTGAGGCAATCTCATAGCAACCAACCTTTTTGTTAAAGGATATTGACATTGTTTATTTTACAGGAATACTAGAATTTGCTTTATTTTGATGGGTTGTTGCACTTCCTTTCATCAAACCATTGTATATTCTCATAAATTAAACCTGAGTTTTCCAGTACCTTTTTGTTTACATTCTACGTGATACTAATACTTGAAATGTATGTTCATCAATTAAGACCATGGGGTTAGTTCGTGGAATAAGTAAGTTCCATAAAATCTTGGTTGAGCCGAGTTCTAAAGGGTGTCGCAAATAAATAAATAAATAAATAAATACAAAAATTATCTATTGAGTTGATTGTTCTTCTTAACAAATCATCAAGTTCATGATGTTCAAAACATAATAAAAAAGGAAATAAAATAGAAAATAATGCCTTGGAATGTCATCTCTCTTCTTGGTCTAATGTTTTAATAGAGGTCCATAAAATAATATCTTCTTTGAAGCATTCTTATGCATATCGCTTTGAATCTTCTATCCTCTCCCCTTCCTGAAAAGAGCAAGGATTTGTCTTAGCAGGTATTATCGTAGCCTGAAATAGGAAAAAGAACCTCATACTAGGACCAGTTTATCCCGTCTGAGTATTGATCTTTGATTCCCTAAAAATGTTTGAGGCCTGTAACAATACATTTTGAAAATAAAGAAAGTTCGCTAGACTAAAAACCTATAAGGGTTGTCTAGGCAAAATTAGGACAAGAAAGTGGTATGCATCAAAGCCATCAAATTCTGTCTTAGAATTAATCTTTATGAAAAAAAGGCAATCATGATTTGAGATGATGTGTGGCCATGTTTCTTTATCCAATAAAATATGTATCCTTTGTTACCCCTTTGAGCCAAAAAATAATACTTTTTCTTTCAAGTTACCCTCAAAGCAAGCATTATCTTTACGTCAAAAGTTAACACGTGGTTAACTTTAAGTGCATCTATCAAAGAAAAAGGGAAACAAAGAAAAAGAAAGAGAAAATACATCATAAAAAAATCACAAAGTGATGACAAATCAGATAGCATATGAAAAGAAAAGAAGAAAATAAATGTTGATGAAAAGAAAGTGTTGGGTGCACTACTTGATAATCCTGTTGCAAATAACCCATAAACACTTATTTGAGCTTTCATAACCTTTCTTTCATAACCTTTTTAACCCCCAGCCACGTTACAAGCCTAATAAAGTCCACACTGATTGAAAAATGGTTGTTCTACTTTTCATAAATCTTAATTATAAGATAAAATTACTTGGCTACTAGTACATTCCCAAAACTCAAATGAATGAAAAAATGTTTAGAATGCCTCAAATGGTGGGGAACACCACCATAACAATAAGTCAAATAAAAAAAATCATATTGGGGTAATCCTTTCGACAATCCTGATTTTTGTCTACTCACACCTTAACCTTAAACTTCACCCATAGGCGTCAAAACTGGGGCAAATTTGTTGGTGTCATCCCTAGGGCCTACTTTGCATCCAACTTGTTAGGTTGTATTAAAGACCATCTCTCCACACATTGTAAGCCATACAAACTTCTCTCAAACCATTCCACTCATATTCTTGTGTTCATAATAGTTTGATTCAATTTTGAATTTACTCCACATTGAGCTTGAGTTTGTCCAGCTACTATTGTTTCCAAATAAGTTTATTTGACCATGCATTAAGAAATGCTTTCAAAGAAAGTGTTACGTGTATGACACCTCAATTATTGCATTAGACCATAAGAATCATGACATTCCTTGATTTTATTCAAGAATCAAATGCCATAAATGACGATTCATCAAGAATGAAAAAAGAAAATGGCGAACTTATATGAATTTGATGATCGCAAGGAGAACAACTATTCAAAATACATGTCTTTGTGTATAAAAAGCATAAGCCAAAGAAATATATATAACAAAAATTTGTCTTTTTGTTCTATCTCTTGCACCCATGAATCTTCATGTCTCATTGACATTTACACCTGCGTATCAAGCCCAGCTTACGACTAGCACCTGCATATCAAGCCCAGCTTACGACTGACACCTGCATATCAAGCCCAGCTTACGACTGGCACCTGCATATCAAGCCCAACTTACGACTGGCACAGGCATATCAAGCCCAACTTACAACTGGCACAGACATATCAAGTCCAGCTTATGACTGGCACCTGCATATCAAGCCCAGCTTACGACTGGAACAGGCATACTAAGCCCAGCTTACGACTGGCACAGGCATACTAAGCCTAGTTTATGACTGGCACCTGCATATCAAGCCCAGCTTACGACTGGCACCTGCATATCAAGCCCAGCTTACGACTGACACTTGCATGTCAAGCCTAGCTTCCGACTGTCACTATCATACTAACCCAACTTGTGAAGGACACTCACATGTTCCGCATATCAAGCCCAATTTATGATTGGCGCTTGCATCCTGAAACAGGCTTTCATGGACATTTATATATAAATCCGAACGAAATGAGTGTTTCTATCTTTACTTAACATTTACTATAACAATATCAAACCACTTATTTTTCATATTATCTAGTAAAGTTAAGTAAAGAGGGGCAACTATCAACACCCCATTTCGTCCGAAAAATGATAAAGATATGAAATTAATGAAATAGACTTAACTTAAAAAATATAAGAAAATATTAAAATATTAAATAAAAATAAAGGTGAGTAAACAAATAATAATAAAATAGAAATATTTTTATAAGAAAATATGTTTTTATAATAAAAATATTTTCTTTTTTTATTTAACATATATGTATATATAATAAAATAATATGATAATTTAAAATAAAAAAGGAGAGATTTTGTAATTTAAATATATCATAAATTCTTTTTTTTTAGTTTTATTTTTTATTTTATTTTTCTGTTTTTTCATTTTCTCCCCCTTTTTAGGTGATTTTTATTGTCCCACAACTTCCACTTTCTCACAACCTCCACTCTTTCTAGAAGACTTATTCTCCTTATATTTCTCCACTACCTATATCCCACTAACTTTCAAATATTAAGTTTTTTATTTATTTTATTTTATTTCTCTCTCTTCACCTAACTCATATAAATAGGGGTACAATAGTAGAGAGAAGGGGATTGGGGGATTTTTTTTTTGAGAAAGAAGGAAAAATCTAGAGTAGAGAGAATGAGATTTTGATTCTTTTGAGAAAGGAGAAAAAACCTAGAGTAGAGAGGGGATTTTGATTTTTTTTTTGGAGAAACTAGAATTGAGAGAGAGATAAAAGTTTTCTTAAAGGAGAGAACTTGAAAGGAAGATATAACACAATTTCTTTTCTTCTTTCTAAGGAGGACATAAGACTCAAAGAAAGGAGATAAGAGAATATTGAAATATTAAGAGAAGTCTTGTTGAAGATTTGTCAAAGGAAGTCCTTATAGGTATTTTTCTCATTTCATATATTTAACATCTATCTAATTGTTATTATGGGTGCAAACGGTTACTTGTTTTTGTAATGATTATATTTTCATTAATGAGTAGATTGCATTAAATAAGAGTTATTTTCTAGCTTTTAGTATATTAATTGTTGGTTTAGATTCAAGATTCTTGATGGTTAGTACTATATAGGATGATAACTCTAGTTCTTTCTTTCTTAATTTTGCATTTATGAATTAATAAGTCTTCTCTTAGATGAAAATATATAATGTATTGAGTTTTCTTTATCTTATTAATTATGTAAAATTCTGTATTAATATTTAATTAATTATTGGTAGTAGATTTGATATATAGGTGTATTTTACTTCATTTTGATATATGAAATTATTAATTAAATATATTATCATGTGTATTTTTTTAATGTAATTGTGTACCTTATAATATATATATATATGACTATGCACATAATCTTATATCTCGTGTCCATTAATTAAATATATATTTATACTTTAACATGATAAAAATAGAGTTTTTCTTTATTAATTTTTATTGTTATTATTATTTTTACACTATTCATAAATTAAATAAATCATTTAGATATATGTATGATCATACGCATCATCGTATATCTTATATTTTTTATATATAAATAAAATTTTAAAAAATAATAATTATTTAAAATTTAGAAATAATTTAAATATAATAAATTAAAGTAATCATTTAGATATATGTATGATCATATGCATCATCTTTATATCTTGTAATCTTTATATAAAAATAAACTTTTAAAAAATAATTATTTAAAATTTAGAAATAATTTAAATATAATAAATTAAAATAATCATTTAGATATATGTATGATCATATACATCATCTTATATCTTGTATTTTTTATATATAAATAAACTTTTAAAAAATAATTATTTAAATTTTAAAAATAATTTAAATATAATAAATTAAGTAAATCATTTAGATATATGTATGATCATATGCATCATCTTATATCTTGTATTTTTTATATATAAATAAACTTTTAAAAAATAATTATTTAAAATTTAGAAATAATTTAAATATAATAAATTAAAGTAATCATTTAGATATATGTATGATCATATGCATCATCTTATATCTTGTATTTTTATATATAAAAATAAACTTTCAAAAAATCATTATTTAAAATTTAGAAATAAGTTAAACATATTAAATTAAAGTAATCATTTAGATATATGTATAATCATACACATCATCTTATATATTGTATTTTTTTATATAAATAAACTTTTAAAAAATAATCATTTAAAGTTTAGAAATAATTTAAACATAATAAATTAAAATAAATAATTTAAAATATATGTATGACCATATACGTCATCTTATATGTAATAGATAATGTTGTTTCAAAAATATATACTTAAATAAATCTTAAATATAAGTATGACCATCCGCGACATCTTATATTCTACTATTAAAAAAATCACTTTTATAAATAAATTAAATATCTTAAGATATATGTATGATCGTGTGCATCATCTTATATCCCATATTTTTTAATATAATTTAAATATAATAAGTCTTACAAAAGTTAAATCTTTTCTCCAAAGAAAATTCATGCAATAATCTACAATATGGATGTATAGTTTATACTATCTTCACTTATTGTATGATTAGTGAGTGTATCTAGTTTGGTCATCCACACTATCTTACACTTTAAATCGTGTGAATTAAACATAAATCTTATCAAAATACCAAAAAATCTATTAAAATTTTAAAACTAAAACATATTCAACACTCATATTCTTTTTTACAAAAAGAACTACGTAACCCTGATTTTCCATAACGAATGGAAATACGTAGGAGCAAGGGCAATCCTTGTCGGGCCAAAATAAATAATTTCATAAATATTTTCTTACTTTAAAAATAATAAATAATTAAATTTTTACACATGTCTTTGTTTGATTTTTGGGGAAAAATAAATATTTTAAGAATTACATTACTTTTGTACATTTAATTAAAGGTAACCGTCTTAGGACGGACGTCGTAGGGTGCTGACACCTTCCCTACACGTAACCGACTCCCGAACCCGAATTTGGTTCCAAAGACCAAAATTTTTAAAAGGGTTTTCTGTAGTTTTCCTAAATAAACTATGGTGGCGACTCCTTTATTTGTCAAACATGATTTTTCGCTGTCCCGTCGTAATCCCAGTTGCGACAACACTCAATATATAAACTTCAAGAATATGATTGTATCTTGGTATAATCTTTGGTGATGATTTCTCTTTATGCTTGATAATGTGATCTTAAATCCCTTTCTATTGGATTGGCCTTGATATTACATCATATTAATGTACACAACTAGAAATGAAAGGTTGCACTTCCTTTCAAGTGTTGAATATATAGATAAGGAAACAATGCACATATATGGAAGGTCATATTTAAATAGATTTTTTTACCTTTATTTATAATGGATTATGTTGGATATCTGACATCAATTAAAGATATGGTTTAATTATAGTATATAATTTAGTGCAAATTTCACTTTACTAAATTAGTTTTTTGAAATTGAGTTAAAGATAAACCAACTTACTAACAAATTGTTTCTGTATGTGAATATTTTTTTTAATGTTATTGGAATCGTTAATTTTATTATATAGAAAGATAGCGCATTGGACTATAATTACTATATTAAGCATTCATAAAAATTATAAACTTACTCTCTTATATAGAAAGATAGCGCATTGGATTATAATTACTATATTAAGCATTCATAAAAATTATAAACTTACTCTCTTATATAGAAAGATAGCGCATTGGATTATAATTACTATATTAAGCATTCATAAAAATTATAAACTTACTCTCTAAATGTAAAAAGAAGTTTGTGATTGACACTTTAGCACAAACATTATAAAGATTGAATAGACTACTAGATTGTTTTGTTTGAACTATATAACCTTTAAAATGTCTAATAATACTATAGTTTCATAGAACACATTCATAATCATAAAACAATAGTTTATAATAGCATCTAAATATTAATTTATATTTATTAAAATTAAAAGATTTCAACAAGAGTCATAGTTCTAGATAAAAGTAGATTGTTTAAGTCTCAATAAACTTTGACACGCTAGTAGTCCTAAGGTAAACTTAGAATCCTAGCCCACACATTAAATTGTCAGGAAAGTTTCAAATCTACACCCCATAAGAAAATCCTCATAACATCGATGTTCAATGCCCGCCATACAATATAGATAAAACACCAAGGTTGATCCTCCGAAGTAGTGAAAGAAAACTCAAAGAAATCGGTCCCAAGCACAATAACACTATTAGTGCAAGAGATTAGACAAAAAAAAAATCCTTTTTGGTAAGGGAGACATGGATCTAGAAAGATAACACCATGCATACAAATCTTCACACTCAAATCAACTTACAAGAAGCTACAAAATGGAATCATAGAAAAAAATTGACTTATATATCCTTTTATGGAATGTAAAAGTCGTATTAAAGTTCAATTAAACAAAATTCCAAAACTATTGATAACGTAGACAAATGGGGAGTGATATAAAGTAATAATAGGTGTGCTTTATGTGGTCTAACTATGGAGATTGTGAACCACTTGTTCATAACATGCAAAATGATAAACCAAGTCTAGAACATATGCTCAACACAACCACGTTAAACATCAGTTCCTTGCTTATAACCTGGCCCAACATGGCGAGAAAGGTAATAGGGTGTAGAAATGTGTTTGAATAGATATCATATAAAACATATAGGCTCAAAGAAATAACATCATCTTTAGGAATGAGAAAAGGGATAGGGAAGAGGTACTAACAGTCACATGTCAAAGTCTAGGTATGTTTAATTAACTAGTATCCTAAAGCTAAATTTTCTTACTCCCATTGGTACTTTAGCCAATTGAGTATATAAAATCTATTCAGTATTAGGAGTTGTGGGTCGCGACTTAGTGGTTCATAGGCAGGCAACATTGCTGTCTTTAAGAGGGGGAAGCCTATCCTCAACGGGTGAATATATCATAGTTAACTCTTTTTCAGGTGATCATCACCAATTCTGATTTAATTAAGTTGTGGATTGATGACGATTTGTGGAGAGAACAGAGAGTTAAACCTCAGGGTTTTCCCACTGTCATTTGCATATGAGATGTACAGACCATTGCTTTTTAGCAATCTAAAGAGGTTAATGGAGTGAGTGTATGCTAGCAATTAGTCATAGAAGAGGTCATATGGTACGGGTGTGATAGCAAATATCAAGATCTTCCTATTCTACATTGTTTTATCAAGTGTTTGTTGTATGTTCTTTTGGTGTATTTATCAAGTTCAGACTTATTCTAACCTAGAAGTAGTATGGCTTGCTTGCATATAGGCTACGACATTTCATCCACATGGATTGTCCCTTCTTTGGGTTGTTTTGTTTGAAGTTGGGATCTGTTTTCTCGGGTATAAAATAGGGCCCAGGGTATGTTGCTCTGCCTACTTACAGGGCAGGCCCTAAAGATGTCAAATAGATTTTAAGGTTGATGTAAACCCGCAACAACAAAACAGTCACAATTGTTGAAAATATAGAATCCTAAGTTCTTTTAAGTGCTGGGGACTTTATCTTCCAATCTTAGGGGTTGGTATAGATGAATTTCCTTGGATCTGTTGAAGTCGATCTCATTAAGTGATTGTATAAAGCTTGTTAAGTTGTGCTATTAATTTTTCATTTGTGTGTTCCTGGTTAAGCTTTATTGTTTTTGTACTTGTCATGCTTGCTGCATGCATGATTCATCTTATTTTCTGTGTTTTGTGGGGTTTAGCTACTGGCGATTGCTATAGTGCATGTTGTAAAAAACATGTTTTAAAACCCTTTTTTCCTGGTGTCACATTTCAACATTTATCTTTCTCATCTCTCTTTCTTACGTTAAGGACAAAATTATCTTAAGATAAAAAGTTAAACGATACAGGTCCATTACTACTATTGTTGTTAACAAGATCCACGACCTTTGTCGACGAGATTCACTACCACCATCGACAAGGTTTGCTACTACCGCCACCAACGAGGTTTGTTGTTGTTGTCGACAAGGTTCATTGTCGCGACATCTACTGCAGTGCTGAGATTCGCAACCTCATCGATGTAAATGGAATTGGTGATGGAGATGAGGACTCTGATGGTAGTGGCAGCGAGGGAGCAGACAGGAAAGTGGATGAAGTTATGAACGAGGAGGTGGACAATGTAAATGGGATTGACAGTGGAGACAATGACTCCCATGGTGGTGGTGACGAGGAAGTAGATGAAGAAGTGCATTGTTAAGTGTCTAATTGAGGTCAAAATTACATGAGAAATTAGGCATTTCTTGACTCATTTTGTTACCTTTTACCTTCAAAGCATGCTCAAAAAATTAATTAATTGAGAAGGTAATTTTGTATTACGGTAACAATTTTGTATTACCTTAACAAATTTTTACTTTGATAGCTAATTTTGCAAATTTCTCTCAGTTTTACAGGATGAAGAAATGAAGAGTTATAGGAACCAAAGATCCTCTCAGCTAAATTAAATTAGCTCAGCAGATCCAAGGCAGTGACTAGTGGAATTCTGGAATCAATCAGCCTAGCGGATTTTCTTCTGCTCAGCGGATAAGGTTTCTTCACCTTGAAGAATTCTTCAATCAGCCCAGCGAATTTCTTCTGCTTAGCGGATAAGGTTTCTTCACCTTAAAGAATTCTCCAATCAGCCCAGCGAATCACTCTCTCTTCTCATACTCTGTTTCACGTAAGAGTAATATAAAAGGAAATCCACTCAAAGCGAAAAAGGAGTTCTAGAAGAGAGGGACCTGGAAGCTGAATCCGAGAGTGAAGATCGCTTGGGAACAAGGATCTCCTTCAATTCCTCTTCTTGTTTTGTAATTGGTGGAACCCTAAACCCTTCCTTGGGTGCCGCCAGTAACTCTTCTTCTTCTCCATTACTGTAATGGCTCTCTTCATGAGTAGCTAAATTTCTTTGATTGGACTCAATGTAACTGCTGATTTACTCTCTTTTGAATATATATATGATTCCTATTTTCATCAGTTGTGTTTGATTCTGCACTTAATGCTTAACTTGGTTTGATTAACTATGTTATGATTGAAAGCTTTTGAATCTAGTTGGAAAACGTTTTCAAAATCTTGATCTGAATCGAACACTTAACAATTTCTAGTTCTAGGAATAGACTAGATACTATAGCTGCTATTTCTCAAGTTATGTGATTAATGCTGAATACTAATTTTAAATCAGTGAGGAATCATGATGATGAGTTAGTATTTTAGGATTTAGTTTGAGGGATTGAACTAAATTAATGATTGAGAGCAGGTCTGATAAAATAGGATTATATTTGTTCAAGAGGGATGTAAATTAGTTAGTGCATTGAATCCAATCATTTACCTTATCAGTAATCTTTTTTAATAGTATTCTTGTTTTTAGTTAAATTAGACAAACTCTAAATTTTATTTCTCAATCGAATCATTTGAATAGTAATCATCGGTATTACAATTCCCTGAGGATGATATCTTAAATTCTACATCGAAACTTGGTCCGCTTGCCAAGTGCAGTGTGAGAAAAAAATACCAACAAGTTTCTGGCGCCGTTGCCAGGGAATATGGCAATAGTTGATGATTTCTATTCTTGTGATTTTGTGAATAGTTATTGTATATAAAGTTGTTTTCATTTTTTAACTAATCCATTTGTGTATACTCAAACTTGTTTATGCGAGGCAAAGTCCCAGCTGAGCAATTGCAATTTGATCCAGAAATAGAAAGAACAGCTAGGAGAAATAATAGTAGAAGAAGGAAACAACAAGAATTGGATAGGAAACAACAACTCCAGGAAAACCTATCCACCTCGCGACTTGAACAACCTCAATCAGAACAAATGGCAGCAAGAACAGGTAATGAAGAAAATGGTGATGCTAGAAACAGAAGGAGACTCTTAGGTGACTATGCTCAACAATTGGGGCCTAGACACTTTTCCAGCATAGTGAGGCCTGAAAAAGGGGTAGAAATGAAACCTGCTTTGTTATCTTTGATTACTTCTAACCAATTTGCAGGAATGGATCATGAAGATCCTTATAATCATCTTTCTACCTTCTATGAACTCTGTGGCACTATGGGAATTCCTGGCGAAGATGAGGAAGCAATTTATCTTCATTTATTTCCTTTTTCTTTGACAGGGAAAGCTAGAACATGGTTTCAGTCCCATCCCAACCAAAGTCTGAATAGATGGGAAGATGTTGAAAGGAAGTTCTTGACCAGATTTTTCCCACCTTCAAGATACATTAGTGCCAAGTCAGCCATAACAACCTTTGCACAAGGAGCAGATGAACCACTGTGTGAAGCCTGGGAAAGATACAAGTCTCTTTTAAGGAAGTGCCTAAATCACATATTTAATGATGTTGCTCAGTTGAACATGTTCTGCAATGGACTCAGACCACAGACCAAGATGCTACTAGATGCTTCTGCTGGAGGTTCTATGATGATGAAAGATTCTGAGGAAGCTATTACTATCATTGATGCATTAGCAACAAGTGATTTTCAAGCACATCATGATAGAAGCAACCCACTGCCACAAAAGAGAGGAATTTTAGAGTTAGACACTCAAAATGCCATCCTTGCTCAAAACAAACTCCTCTCTCAACAAATTGAAGATTTAAAAAACCAGATAACCAAAGTCCATGTTGGATCTCCATCTCGTTCTCAACCACAACACCAAGTCATGAGATGTGATTTTTGTGCTGGTGATCATCCCAATGGCTATTGTGCTGAAGTTGAAGTTGAGCATGAGGAGGATGTGAATTATTTGAATAATACAGGAAGACAGGGTAATTATCAGGCAAATTATAATCAGAATCAGGGCTGGAGAAACAATTAGAATCAGTTTGGAGGATGGAGACAGGATGCAGGAACAAGTTCTTCACAAAGACCACAACCTCCTCCTAGTCCTTATCAGGTGCAACAACCTTATCAGCCAGATCGATTGACAAAGATGGAGGATGCTTTAACTCAGTTCATCCAAGTTTCCACTACAAATCAGAAAAATACTGATGCATCTATAAGGAATTTGGAGGTTCAAGTGGGTCAATTAGCTAAGCAGCTAGTTGAGCAACAGGAGCAGAAATTTTCAGCCAACGCACAGGTCAATCCTAGGGAGCATTGCAAATCAATTACTACAAGGCGAGGAACTGTGATTAGGAAAGGAATTGGAGAAGATCTGAACAAAGAGGTTGAAGAGACAGAGATTGAACAAGAGTCACAAATGGAAGTGAATAAAGATGTAGATTTAGATGTAAATAATGAAAAAGAAATAGAAATAGAAAAATTACAAGAATCAAATGGAGTTGAGAGGGAGAAGAAAAAGAAAGAAAAGGAAGCTGTTAAATCCCCTCCTGCGAAAAACTTACCATATCCACATGCTCCATCCAAAAAGGACAAGGAACGTCAGTTTGCAAGGTTCCTTGATATTCTTAAGAGACTCCAGATTAATATTCCCTTCACAGAGGCAATGGAGCAGATGCCTACATATGCCAAATTTATGAAGGAGCTCTTGACAAAGAAGCGAAGATTGAGTGAAGCAGAAATTGTGGAGTTGGAGGCAGGGTGCAGTGCAATTATTCAAAAATCCCTTCCTCAGAAATCTAGGGATCCTGGGAGTTTCACATTGCCTGTTACCATCGGACAGTTATCAGTAGGCAAAGCATTGCTGGATCTAGGGGCTAGTATCAATATTATGCCACTATCAATGTTGAAGAGGATAGGTGATGTGGAGGTCAGACCAACTAGAATGACTTTGCAGCTAGCTAACCGTTCTGTTAAATATCCTCATGGTATAGTGGAGGATCTCTTGGTTAAGGTTGACAGATTCATGTTTCCTGTGAACTTCGTGGTGATGGACATGGAAGAAGATTTAGATGTCCCTCTAATTCTTGGTCACCCATTTATGAAAACTGCAAGGGTGATCATTGATGTTGATGATGGAAAGCTGAAGGTTCGCGTCCAAGATGATGAGGTGAATTTTGATGTTTTTAAGGCCATGAAGCATCCTCATGATAAAAAGGAATGTTTTAAAATTGATGTTTTAGATGAGATTTATATGGAAGCCAAGGGAAAATGTGGAAAGGCTGAACCATTAGAAAAAGTATTGATTGTTGGTGTGAATGAAGTTGACATTGAAAATGACCAAGAAGTTAAAGAATGCCTAGAGGAACTAGATAGAAAAATAAATAAAACTTCTTTAGAAGCATCAAAGGAAGAATTGAAAAAGGAAGAAGGTTCAACTCCCTTGAAACTGGAATTAAAGCAGCTCCCATCTCATTTAAAATATGTGTTTCTTGAAGAAAATGGAGGCAAACCTGTGATTATCAGTAGCTGTTTGACAGAGGGGGAAGAGCAGAGATTAATTGAGGTGCTTAAAAATAACTCTGGTGCTATTGGTTGGACTCTATCTGACTTGAAAGGGATCAGTCCTTCATATTGTATGCACAGAATTTTGATGGAGCAGGACTACAAACCAGTAGCTCAACCACAGAGGTGCCTTAATCCAACTATGAAGGAGGTGGTGAGAAAAGAAGTTATCAAACTGTTAGAGGCAGGCATGATATACCCTATATCAGACAGTGCTTGGGTCAGTCCGGTCCAAGTAGTTCCAAAGAAAGGGGGTATGACTGTTGTAAGAAATGATAAGAATGAATTAATCCCAACAAGAACAGTCACAGGGTGGCGCATGTGTATTGATTACAAAAAACTTAATCAAGCCACCAGGAAGGATCATTTTCCCTTACCATTCATGGATCAGATGCTGGAAAGGTTAGCCGGTCAAGCATATTACTGTTTTCTGGATGGCTACTCTGGGTATAACCAGATAGCAGTAGATCCACAGGATCAAGAAAAGACAACATTCACGTGTCCATTTGGTGTCTATGCTTATAGAAGAATGCCATTCAGATTATGCAATGCCCCGACTACATTTTAAAGGTGCATGTTGGCTATTTTTGCTGAATTAATTGAGAAATGCATTGAAGTCTTTATGGATGACTTTTCAGTATTTGGCTCCTCTTATGAGAATTGCTTGAGAAATCTGGACATCGTACTGAAGCGGTGTGTAGAAATGAACTTGGTTCTCAATTGGGAAAAATGTCATTTCATGGTGACTGAAGGAATTGTCCTAGGTCGCAAGATCTCAGCAAAGGGAATTGAGGTTGATCCTGCCAAAGTTGAAGTCATTGCCAAACTTCCTCCACCAGTGAATGTCAAAGGAATTAGGAGCTTCTTGGGGCATGCGGGCTTTTACAGAAGATTCATTAAAGACTTCTCCAAGATAGCTAAGCCTTTGAGTAATCTTCTTCTCAAAAATTGTAAATTCGATTTTAATGAGAACTGTCTATATGCTTTTGAATTATTGAAAAATAAGCTTGTTTCAGCTCCCATAATCACAGCACCTGATTGGAAATATGATTTTGAACTCATGTGTGATGCTAGTGATTATGCTGTAGGAGCTGCTTTGGGCCAAAGAAAGGATAATTTTTTTCATATCATACACTATGCAAGTAAGGTGTTAAATGAAAATCAAATTAATTATGCAATAATAGAGAAAGAATTACTTGCTATAGTATATGCATTGGAAAAATTTCGATCCTATCTTGTAGGTTCAAAGATTACTATTTTTACTGACCATGCTGCCATCAAGTATTTGTTGACCAAAGCAGACTCAAAACCAAGATTGATTCAGTGGATTCTCTTGTTGCAAGAATTTGATCTAACAATTAAGGACAAGAGAGGTTGTGAGAATCATGTAGCTGACCATCTCTCCAGGCTTGTTAATGAGCAGGTGACCAGTCAAGAAGATGAGATCTTGGAAGAATTTCCTGATGAAAAGTTGTTTGCTATAAGTGAGAGACCATGGTTTGCTGATATAGCAAATTATAAAGCAGCAGGAGTTATTCTTGAGGAATACAACTGGCAACAAAAGAGAAAATTCTTTAAGGATGAAAATTTTTATGTCTGGCATGATCCTCACTTATTCAAAATAGGAGTTGATGGTTTGCTTAGGCAGTGTGTGGCAGGACATGAGTGCAAAGATATTTTATGGCACTGTCATAATTCGCCTTATGATGGTCATTATAGTGGAGAAAGAACAGCTGCCAAGGTTCTCCAATTTGGATTCTATTGGCCAACACTCTTCAAAGATGCTCATGAATACTGCAAGAATTGTGACAAATGTCAAAGAACAGGAGGGATTTCAAAAAGACATGAGTTGCCCTTGCACAACATTCTTGGAGTTGAAGTATTCGATTGCTGGGGAATAGACTTTGTTGGTCCACTGCCATCTTCATACTCAAATGAATACATACTTGTAGCTGTGGACTATGTCTCAAAATGGGTGGAGGCTAGTGCAACTCAGAAAGCTGATGCCAAGACTGTTATCAAATTTCTGAAGAAAAATGTGTTTTGCAGGTTTGGCACACCTAGAGTGCTGATAAGTGATGGTGGATCTCATTTCTGTAATGCTCAGTTGCAGAAAATCCTTCAACACTATGGGGTGAGGCACAAAGTGGCTACACCATATCACCCACAAACCAATGGCCAAGCAGAAGTGTCCAATAGAGAATTGAAGAAAATTATGGAAAAAACTATGGCCAGTTCAAGGAAGGATTGGGCAGCAAAGCTTGATGACACATTGTGGGCATATAGGACAGCTTACAAGACTGCTATTGGGCTGACTCCATTCCAACTGGTGTATGGTAAGGCTTGTCACTTGCCTGTAGAGTTAGAACATAAGGCTTTTTGGGCATTGAAGGCTTTGAATTATGATATGAAGGCAGCTGGTGACAAAAGAAAACTTCAATTACATGAATTGGAGGAGTTGAGACTACAGGCCTATGAGAATAACAAGCTTTATAAGGATAAAGTTAAGGCCTATCATGATAGAAAAATTATCAAGAGAATTTTCAGCCTGGTCAGTCAGTTTTATTGTTCAATTCTAGATTAAAATTGTTTCCAGGCAAACTCAAATCCAAGTGGTCTGGACCCTTTGTAATTAAATCTGTCAAATCATATGGAGCAATTGAACTTGAGGATGCAGCCACAGGAAGAAGTTGGATGGTAAATGGTCAAAGGCTCAAGCCATATTTGGGCGGTGAGGTTGAAAGGCTAACCACCATCACACACCTTACAGAGCCTTGATCATACGAGAATGTCAAGCTAAAGACATTAAACTAGCATGTTTTGTGTTATTTAATTTCAAATGTCTTCTTTAATATGTGTTAGTAATAGTTTGTTTGTAATTGGAGATCTGTTATTGTTCATGTTTGTTTGTTTCTGTGATTAGGTAGATAAATGTGGTTGCTATATATGAATCTCAAATTAGATTGGTAGTTGAAGTTAATTTTGAATAGCTATTATGTTTTGAACTAAATCTACTAACCTTTGGTTTTTGTGTGGAAGTGAACAAAGGAAAAAAGGAAGGAAGCAAAGAACACTAAGTGAAAACTTGGGGCAGGGCTTATGAAAAAAATTAATTTTGAAGACTTGTCACTGGAGCAAATCCGTCCAGCTGATTTTTGAGAGCCCAGCAGTTTAGGGTCTGCACCAAAAAAGTACACTCTGGAGTAAATCTGCCCAGCGGATGTAAATCCGCCTAGCTGATTTAGTGGGATTCAGAAGGAGTACTCTGGAGCAAATCCACTCAGCTGATTTTTGAGAGCCCAGCGGTTTAGGGTCTGCACAAAAAATGTACACTCTGGAGTAAATCTGCCCAGCGGATGTAAATCCACCCAGCTGATTTAGTGGGATTCAGAAGGAGCACTTTGGAGCAAATCCGCCCAGCGGATGTGCCACGATGCAGTAAAAAAAATGGAACAAAAACTGTAAATCATGAACAGGTTAGTCACTTCTTTATCCATTCTCAGTTTAACCCTAACCCCATTTACTCCCTTTCCCCTCATTCACCTCCAAGAACTCAAACATTCTATTGCACCATCATCTTCATTTTTCTCTCTCTTACCCATTTAAGCAACATCAGCAACAATATTATGGTGCCCCTTCCTTTCCCTAGCCTGCACCAGACACTTTTGATGCCTTTATATAGTGGCCCGGGGACGGACCTTTCTCTTCTCAAGGGGGGCAGGTTCCAGTGACCCAAGAAGAACAAGGAGCTGATGAAGATGATGAAGAAACATTGGATGAAGAGGATGAAGATTGAAGAGAAGATAAAGAGTTTGAGTTTATTTAGTTCAAATTTAATTCTAGTTTCTTTAATTTCAATCTAATTTAATTTACTTAATTGCAGTTTTAATTTCCAGTATTTTAATTTCAGTACTTTATTTTGGATGTGACACTCTGTTATGTGAATTTGGTTGTTTAAGGTAGCATGTGAATATCTTAAGTGTTCTTATATAATGTTATAGGTGTTATTAATGTGTGTTTTAAGTGGTAGAGGTATAGGAAATATAGTTTTTGGGAATTAAAAAAAAATCATTCTTGAATTATGTGAAACATGATTTGAAGAAAATTCATGCAAGAAGTATGATGAAAGTTTTTTACTCAAGTGGATGAACTCTTATAACTGGAAATTTTGAACTTAAAACAAAATCAAGCAAGTTTTAGACAATTTTGAAGTTGTCTGATTTCAGGAACACCTAACTAAGCCTGTGAGTGAGTAAGCCAAACACTGAATCAAATTTCTGAGAGTCAGTACTGTTCAACCTGATTGGTTTTGTTTGAGTCTCTCATGATCACAATTCAAGTGAAGTGTGGAAAGGATCAAGGCATTTTGTTCTTTACTTATTTGGAACTAGAGCTAAAAAGCCTACCTTCAATGAACACAACCCTTGCAAGCAACTTTGGGCCTTAAAAAAAATAAAAAAATTTCTTCTTTGTGCAAACACCTTTTAAACCCAAGAAGTAAAACAATCAAACCTTATTCCCTAATCCTAATTGGCAACTGAGCATTTCATGAAATCTTTAGGTTAGGTGAATCAAGGGAGTGGAAGGCTTGTTCGGAATGTTCAAATAAAGTAAATGTTAATAAGTATCCTAAGCTATCAAGGGCTTTAAAGAAAGTGAATGTGAATATACACAAAAATTGTGTGGGGAAAAGGGGGATGTTGAAAGAAAGCAAAGGTGAAAGAGTAGCTAATTTCATAAAAAGGAAAATCCTAAAGTGAGTGACATTGCTCTTTTGCCAATTGGGCCTTTGTATTCCCAACAAAACCAAGTTTTCTTGTAGCCAGGCCTCATTACAACCCTCTTGAAAGACCTTAGTGATCCAGGCTTAGCTTGTATTTGTGATCAAGAAAGAGACAGGTAACAAAATTGATTCAGGATGTATAGTGACTGAATGGAGAGTGAAACACTCACCCACACCTCAAAGTAATGAGAGAAACACTCTGTGAGAAAAAGGTGTTCTTGTTTGAAAGGATTTTGAGTGATTTCATGCTTGAGATTGTTTTTTGTTTATGGAGGAAAGGTATATCAGTGGGAACCACTTGAAATGTGAATTAATGAGAAATACTTCGTCTGCTTGAAATTCAAAGAATTATGTTTACACATATTGAACTTTAGTGTCTTGGGAGTCCAATTTTTTTGTGTTTGTCTTTCTACCTTTTGTTTGAGGACAAACAAAGTCTTAAGTTGGGGGGAGTTGTTAAGTGTCTAATTGAGGTCAAAATTACATGAGAAATTAGGCATTTCTTGACTCATTTTGCTACCTTTTACCTTCAAAGCATGCTCAAACAATTAATTAATTGAGAAGGTAACAATTTTGTGTTACCTCAACAACTTTTTACTTTGATAGCTAATTTTGCAAATTTCTCTCAGTTTTACAGGATGAAGAAATGAAGAGTTATAGGAACCAAAGATCCGCTCAGCTAAATTAAATTAGCTCAGCGGATCCAAGGCAGTGACTAGTGGAATTCTGGAATCAATCAGCCCAGCGGATTTTCTTCTGCTCAGCAGATAAAGTTTCTTCACCTTGAAGAATTCTTCAATCAGCCCAGCGGATTTCTTCTACTCAGCGGATAAGGTTTCTTCACCTTAAAGAATTCTCCAATCAGCCCAACAAATCACTCTCTCTCCTCATACTCATTTTCACATAAGAGTAATATAAAAGGAAATCCACTCAAAGCAAAAAAGGAGTTTTAGAAGAGAAGGACCTGGAAGCTGAATCTGAGAGTGAAGATCGCTTGGGAACAAGGATCTCCTTCAATTCCTCTTCTTGTTTTGTAATTGGTGGAACCCTAAACCCTTCCTTGGGTGCCGCCAATAACTCTTCTTCTTCTTCTCCATTACTGTAATGGCTCTCTTCATGAGTAGCTAAATTTCTTTGATTGGACTCAATGTAACTGCTGATTTACTCTCTTTTGAATATATATATGATTCCTATTTTCATCAGTTGTGTTTGATTCTGCACTTAATGCTTAACTTGGTTTGATCAACTATGTTATGATTGAAAGCTTTTGAATCTAGTTGGAAAACATTTTCAAAATCTTGATCTGAATCCAACACCTAACAGTTTCTAGTTCTAGGAATAGACTAGATACTATAGCTGCTATTTCTCAAGTTATGTGATTAATGCTGAATACTAATTTTAAATCAGTGAGGAATCATGATGATGAGTTAGTATTTTAGGATTTAGTTTGAGGGATTGAACTAAATTAATGATTGAGAGCAGGTATGATAAAATAGGATCATATTTGTTCAAGAGGGATGTAAATTAGTTAGTGCATTGAATCCAATCATTTACCTTATCAGTAATCTTTTTTAATAGTATTCTTGTTTTTAGTTAAATTAGACAAACTCTAAATGTTATTTCTCAATCAAATCATTTGAATAGTAATCATCGGTATTACAATTCCCTGAGGACGATATCTTAAATTCTACATCAAAACTTGGTCTGCTTGCCAAGTGCAGTGTGAGAAAAAAATACCAACATGCATGGAGTTAAGAGTGAGGAGGTGGACGGTGTAAATGGGATTGGTAGTGGAGACGACAACTCCAACAACGGTGACAGTGAAAAAGCAGACGGAAGAACTGGACAAAAGGCAGACACAACGAGAAAATAGACGAGGTTGGGAGCTAGGAAGAAGATGATGAAAAATTACAATTACATCCTTGTATACAATAATTAGTAATTAAAAATAAATAAATAATATCATAAGTGTCAGGCGATGAATGGTGAGAGACAAAGAGAGTTTTAAAACATGTTTTTTAGAGCATGTATCATTAACAATCGCCTTAGCTATTTTGTTACATTAACTTTTTTCAAAATATCTTATTGGGAGAGGCAGAATGAGTTTAGTCCTTTGATTATGGTGGCACTTATAAAAGTTGAGATACCCTAATACCTTTTATATATATATATATATATATATATATATATATTAATTATAGTATATATTTGTTAATAGAAAAACTCTATTTTCCAAGCTGCTTCTAAAGACTTTCAAGTTTCAAGCATAACTCTTAGTGGGTTATAGGTTTATCACCTTTGCAGAGAATAATTCTTTTTCATGCATATTGCATTTACAAAACTCTAACTAGATAGTATTCTTTTCAAAATGATTTTGACAATCATAACTTCTTGTGTACATGGAATAGGAAGTTGATTAAGAGAGATATTATGTTAGAAATCCAAGTATGAAAATAAGAGAAAGTTTTACATTGAACAGAAATGAGAAAGTTGAACTATATAAGAAAAAAAAATACTCATAAATATTATATCTTAAAATTTTAAATCGGACGTGATGTTATATTCTTTATATGAATTGTTATCTTTTCATGAGTGTTAAATTCACTTATGGGCCTAGACCACTATGATTTCAAGATAATTTTTCCATTAATCTGGTTTATACCACAATTGTTTTTCAGAGTAATTCTAATTAATTTATCAAATTTAAAACTTAGCGTTTTCTTCTCTGGTTTTCTTTTTAAATAACTCATTATATCTGCTAATTGTTTCTTCATCTTTATTGTAATCTCTACTTTTCCTGGTATCTGAGGTAATCTCTACCCAACACACAAAGGAATTCTGAATGCAAATAAAGATGTGGTGTACTGACCGGTTACAACAACAACTGAAGGTTATGATGTAGCCATCTTTAGTCACATTGAAAAATAGTAAAGTTGCATTGTGCATTATCTTGTAAACTTTTTATACATCTGTTAAGTTTCTGTCTTATTGTTAATATGCTGGACTGAAATGAACCATGTATTGTGTATAGAACACCTCTATTGTAACATAAATGGTTGATTTTAAGTTGAATTTGGTTATGTAGATTTTTTACATGGTGGAGGCGACTCTCATGAGTGGAATGATACGACTTGATTGTTTTGTTTAAGAATTTAATTTATGTAAAGGGTTACAGTACCTTATGTATTTCCATTAATATATTATTTTATGTTGAAAAAAATGTAATTAAATCTTGCATTTGTCTTTATTGTTCTAACTCTCACTAAACACAGTATGGCTGAAACTTGAAACGTGTATATATTGGAATGACCAAATGTATACAAAGTAATTAATTTGGCACATCAATACTTCAAGGAAATTAAAACCTCACAAGCCGAGGAATTAAGACTTAAGGAAAGAGATTGAACATGCACAATATCATATATAATTGTAATAGTTCATATAACTTAAGCCCCCACATGTTAATTTTCAAGGCTTCCCAATAGCCAAAGCAGACATCACAATCAACAATACAAAGACAAAAACGGTAACGAACGATGACACAACTGCTGAACTGGTCTGCGCACAGAAGTCTCCAAATTGGTTGCATATGGCTAACCAGTTGGTGTCCTGATCACCATTGTGTGCCAAGTAAACTACGGCAGCAGCTGAAGCAGCACTAGCAGTGGCTAGAGTCAGAAACACCTGCAATTCGTATAGACACACAAAGTCTATAACTCAATATAATGCTAATGTTAACAAAACTTACTGTTGGATCAGCAAGTCCAAAACTAGGAAACTAATCAGTAAATGAAATTATATACTAGGAAAAAAAATATCATTAGTAAATAGCTGGCTTGCAGACTGAACTTATTGAAAAAAGAAATTGTTAGTATAACACTGTATATTTATATTTATAGATGATAATCACAGTTCAGTACATTATAGTTAAACAATTTTGTTATTATAAGAAATAAATATATATTTCAGTGCATGTTAATTATCGTAAACTAACAATGATTCTAGGAGAACAGAGGATATATCAATGAAAAAAAGTGTAACGAGTACTTAAGTAAAATGAAAGTTTTCTTCCATACTACGCTTTAAATTTTCAAACAACTGTCTGGTATTACTTTTCGAACAGTTGATATTTAGTCTGAGAGATGGTTCAATTGGTTAGAAGATTATTCAAATAGAACTGAATTAATATTTATAAAGATTTTAAAGATCTTACAGTGTCCAAGATAATGAGGAAAAGCCTTGGTCCAACTGCATGGGGGCGAATAATTGCAACGACAGAGAAAGGAAGAGATAGCACCAGGTAGCCACCCACTAAAGCCATAGTAATAACAAAAAACCTGCATTTTGTTATGCATTGGATTAATTTCTCATTTCAGTGAATTAACATAGATGTCATGAAAAGGCACAGAAAACAGGGTTTTGAAGGTGATCACATACTGGAAAGTAGTGAAGCTATCATAACTAGCCTCAAACTGAAAGAACTGAGTGAAGAAAGGGAGTGTCTGATCACTTGTTCCCATAGTGGCAGCAGCACCAAGAGCAGCTGCTATGGCACCTAACCTTAGAATGAAATCCATTATGGCTACCCCTTTTTTCCATCCTCCTGGCCTTGGTGGTGCAACTACCACAGCCTTTCCTTTAGCAACTTTACTTGATTCTGGGATATCAATGGTGGTTGACATTTTTGGCTTTGGTGAAAACCGAGGAAGCTTAATTTATGGTGTAAGGAGATGATGCAAATGTGCTGATGATTGAAGCTAACATATATAGGGAGAAAGTAAGAGTGGTGGATGTTAGGATAAGTGGGATGATGCATGGATGCCACCTAACGAACTTAGCGAAGTTGTTATGAAAACTTTATTCCTCTAATTAATATTGTCACCTTTTTATACTGAAGCAAGTAGAAAGAGGGACAAATTATATTTAATCTTCTTCTTTTTGTTGTTGATTAGTTTGTCTTTCGTCGATCAAGGGATTTTTTAAATGTGAACTATGGTTAAATACTTCATAATAAATAAAATGTTTATTATATGATTATAAAAATACATTATTAATATTAAAAGTCCCATTATTTTGTTAAAAAACTGTTTTGATTTCT
The DNA here is from genome assembly GCA_030347555.1 of Lablab purpureus. Lineage (NCBI taxonomy): Eukaryota > Viridiplantae > Streptophyta > Magnoliopsida > Fabales > Fabaceae > Lablab > Lablab purpureus. Next base: position 21,433,093 of record CM059260.1, read on the forward strand.
TAATGTATTATTCAAATGAGTGCCTAAGATTATATGTTTTGTTCCTTTGTATTTCTAGTTTAATTTTTTTTATACAAATTTAGAAACATAATAGTATTTTATATTAATAAAATAGTTATGAAAAAAATTGTTTTATTTTTAAATTTTTAATTAAATAAAAAATTAATTAATGTTTTTCAAATTAGGTGAAAAAGATGGATATAACTAAAAAAATATAATTAATGTTGTTTTGAATTTTAAAAGTGATTATAAGAACATGTTTTCTTTTATCAAATATAAATGTATACAATAAGTTAAAAGTGATAATTTAGTATATAGTATTAATTAATAAATTGTATGCTTAAATAGATTTTTTTTCTAAAAAATTAATTAATAAATCGCACTAAAAAAATCGATTCAAATATTTGGGTTATAAATTTAGCCCTTTATATATATATATATATATATAAAAGTAAGATGTATGTGGATGCATGTACATGTATTTAGAAGCTATTACAAGGGTGCTGTAAATAGAACTTTATTCTTTTACTAGTATAGAAAGGAAGAGTGAGGGGGTTAGATTATAAAAAGTGATAGGAAATTTAGTTGTGAATTCAACACAAACTAAACTTAAAACAAATAAATTAGCGAGCTTAGACAATAATAAGAGTGTTAATAGCATGAAGAGGGCGTTCCTTTCCAATGTAACACCCATGGTTCTCCATTATTCTTTTTTTTTCTTCTTCCATTCCTTGTTCTCTTCACCTTAAACAAACTAAAAGTCTCTTCTCTCTCTCTTAGTCTATTTAAGGTTACAAGATAGTAAAGAGATTTCACCTTAAACAAACTAAAAGTATCTTCTCTAAGACTACAAGTTAGTAAAGAGATTTAGAGTATCAATATTGAGTGTTTGTCTTTCAACTTTTTATTTTCTATTTTATTTATGCTTATTAGGATTTTGGGAATATATGGGAGATTTTGAGTTTAAACTAAATTTGGAGTTGTTTCAACAAAGAGATATGACGACTTCTAAATTAGAATACTAGAATTGTTTGTCTTTGTCTTATCCTGATAGTCTTATTTATAATTAAACATTCTTGGATTTTTGTCGAATATTTCTTTTATTTATTTGTCCTTTGATTATATTATTAGTTATTTCTATTATTCGCTCATTATATTTTTAGTTATTTCTATTATTAGGATATTTATTAGGATATTTCTACTAGTAGTCTATTTTATTTATCTTCCGATTATATTATCAGATATTCCTGTTATTTAATAAGATTTAATTAAATTATTGGGATATGAAATTACGTATTTATTTCTTACTTTATTTCCTGATTATGCTTATTTATTATCGACTCATTTTATAATTATACGAGTTGAATATTTAATTTTCTTAATGATGAGACATGATCAAAGTAATTCGGAATCCTAGCAAGGAATAAGATTATGTATCCAGATCGAAATCCTACCTACCAGTACACAGCCTCCCCAGGGTTGAGCAATAACGTGAGCAATAAGACTATAAACTATTTCAAAATATTACCTACCAATACACAACTCCTCAGTCTTGAGTGAGAGCGTGAGTGATAAGACTATAAGTTAGGTCAGAATATTACCTACCAACACATAATCCCTTAGACTTGAGCGAGAGCATGAGTGATAAAACTATAAGTTAGGTCGGAATATTACTACAACACTTCAAAGTTGAGCAAGAGAATGAGTGATAAGACTATGAGTTGGGTCAGAATATTACCTATATGTACATTAGTTGCTTGTCAAATCAAACCATTTGTTTGCACGTGTCTTCCTCCTATTGGTTGTCATTTGAAGAATATTTGTGATGTTGTTGGCTTGTATTATGTTATAGAAAAACATCGAAATTGTTATCTTTATCCCACCATTTTTACTTCACCATTTTGGCCTTTTGATGACATGCTCAAAGAGCGGGAGTTATCAAATTTCGTCATTTTTCAAAGAGTGAGAGTCATTGGACTTCACTGTTGGCCTTTTGACAACCTGTTCAAAGAGTGAGAGTCATATGATTTCACTGTTGGCCTACTCAAAGAGTGAGTCACCAAATTTTGCCCCTTTTGACGACCTGCTCAAAGAGCAAAGTCGCCTGATTTCACCATTCTTAAATATCAACCTTTTGACGACCTACTCAAAGAGTAAGAGTTGCCTAATTTTGTCATCGACTATTCGATGACCTGCTCAAAGAGCGAGAGTCGCCTGATTTTGCCGTATATATCTGCACAGAAGTGACGATGTGGTTGCTTAACAATAATAAAACTTTAAATTAAAATTCTTACGTTGGTCAAATGACTTTTTGTGAGAGCTCTTGCGTTAACATGATAATCTTTAGGTATTGCTGCAAAAAAATTTAAAAAGATTGAAAATAGATACACACTTAAATACATGTTCTATTAATTTATCTTTTTTAAGAAAAAAAAACTAATTTTACTAATATATTGAATTTTATCTTTTTCTAAATAAATAAAAGAAATAATTAAAATTCATAATCTTTTAACAAATCAATTGGTATTTCTATCACTTTAGTAATTTAAAGTTAATGTAATCAATAAAGAAGACAAAAAATATAAAACAATCATGACAATTTTGTTGAACAAAAGCACGTCAACATATATGTTAAATAAATAAATCAAATTTATTTAATTGTCTATTTTAGAGATAAACCAACTTTATGCATTCAATCCTTTTTTATAAAATAAAAAAATTATGAATCAAATAAAAAATAAAATAATAGGAGAAATCTATAAATTTTAAAATAACAAAGTTTTAGTAACACCATTAGAACAATAAATTTTATATGAAAGTTGAGATATAAATACACACCTCGGTAACATGAAGGAGAGGAAAATAGAACCACAGAGTTTTGTCACCATGTAATATTAGCGCAACCATCATGACCCTCCACTTTGCTTAATAGGTTTTTGTTATATGAAGGGAGCATTGAGAAACGTTTCATGAGTAACGATCCTTTTTATTGCCCTCATGATTTTTTAAAATGTGGTACAAGACTAAATTTACCTGCTTCACGATGGGCGTCAAATGTTTTAGCCAAGAGATGTGATGACCTCTAAGCTAGAATATTAGAATTGTCTATCTTTGTCTAACCCTGATAGTCTTATTTATATTATAATTAAACATTCTTGGACTTATGTTGAATATTTCCTATATTTATTTATTTGTCCTTTGACCATATTATTAGTTATTTCTATTATTTGTTCATTGTATTATCAATTATTTATATTATTAGGATATTTTATTAATCAGATATTTCTATTAGTAGTATGTTTTATTTATCTTCTGATTATATTATTAGATATTCTTATTATTAAATTAAATTTAACTAAATTATTGGGATCTAGAATTATGTATTTAATTCTTACTTTATTTCCTGATTATGATTATCTCTTATTGACTCTTTCTATAGTAATACGAGTTGAACATTTAATTTTCTTAATTTGAAATCCTAACGAGGAATAAGATTACATATCTGGATCAGAATCCTACCTACCAGTACACAACTTCCAGTGTTGAGTGATAATGTGAGCGATGAGATTATAGGTTAGGTCAAAATATACCTACTAGTACATGGGTGATTGCCAGTTTTAGTTAGGATTTAGAAGAGGTTAAGTTCTTCGGGATAAGCTTTGTTCGTAGTTTCAATGTGGTTTATAAGTAATAAGTTATTTGTAGGTTATATTAAGATTCTTGTATGTGCAAACTGATCACATTGCTTAGTTATGGAAAATGTGAGAAAGATTTGTAGAATAAATTATATATTTTTAATTGAAAATATTACCATATTTATGAACTTGTTGTATTTTGATTCCCTGATATTGTTTTTTAAACTACGAGGAACAAATTGGTAATTTTTGTGTTATATTGATGGATTTAGTTTTTATATTGTAATTTGCTAGTTTTGATGCATTTTTAAGGTTTTGGATAATGAGTTCTGATCATATATACTTGGAATTTGTTAATGCTATATATAAATTAAATTGATATATTATTGAAAATTTTGTGTGACGAGTAAGTTGATTTGGAAGTTTGAGTTAATAGTTTGTGTCATAGAATGTGTCATTAAGTTATAAATGAAATGATCATGCAGCTAAATTTCTAGTTGATTTAACTTATCACTTGTTATAATTATGATATTGAAAAGTCAAATACTAATTAAAAGTTTAGGAAAAGAATTTCATGAGCTCAAATATGTATTGTTGAGCTTATAGATATGTGAGAGATTCAATAATATAGAATTTTGCATAGAAAGGGGTGAGAGGCTTGATAATGGAAAATTTGCATCTGATGTTGATTAACTCCTTAAAGGTGTGAGATGCTAGCTAATGTAAAAATTTGCATCAGATGTTCATTGATTTGTGGCTCCAGACACAAGGGTGTGGAACACTTGTGACAGAATTTTGCATTAGATGCTCGACCATAGAGGAGTGATGGAGACCCCATAGACTTGGGAGGTTTGTGAATGTTAAAATTTGCATTAGAGATTCAATAACAGGTACAAATGTTTGAAGAAATCATTTTAGTAGTATAAATTCATCAAACAATGTTTTACAAGTAATGGACATTTAATATCATTTTTAACTTTAGTTTCATAATGAAGTTTGGGGATTCGTAAGGGTGTAGTTACATTAACATCTATGATTAAAACATATGGAAAGTAATAATTACTTATTTAGTTTGTCCTTAGTTCATTATGTATATTGACTTCTAGGATTACTAGTAAACACAACATAGTAACTATAAGAACTTCTTAACTTTCAAATTCCAAATATAGCTAATAGAAGTTGGTTCATCGAATTCAACTTCCATTAAAATTATGAATTCAATACAAAAAATAACATGCATTGCCCTACATTCAATTCAATATGTAATAGAGGACATAATAGTAATAGGCTTAATGCAAATTAGAAATTTTTACATAATTTGTTTTGGGCTTCTATAATGGTTGTACAACTACTGTAGATTACACCACTCCAAAAAGTGGGGGACCTTTTATATTGGTTGTCAATCGATATAAAAAGAGTACATATAGCATCATTATGTCTAACACAAATGTAGTAAAGGAACGTTCACATGACATTCCACATTGGTTGTGTATAACCAATATAGAAAGTTGATGAAAAACTTACCAAGGATTAGGATGAATGAATTGTTTCTAACAATTTCCACATTAAGATGATATAGATGACATAATAATGAAATGATTGATAAGTTGAGAAATATTCATCACCTTCAATTAACAATTAAAATATAAAAGTCAAAAGTTCTACTAAAGAACCTAGAGAGAATTCCTCACAAAGCAAAAACTTTAATTTCATGAAATGGGTTTTCAATTTGACAAATGTCTATACTAGCAACCACAACTATTAGGTCCATTCATTAACTAATAGAAAATAAATCCCATAAAAATCTTTCATTATAAAATTAAAAAACAAAAAACAAAATATGAATTTTCTATTTTAGCCTCCTTTTTTGTCCTTAATCCCTACAAAAAAAGGCAACTCTAAAGAGAAGTGAGTTTGCATACGACTAAAAACCTACAATGAAGATTTTTCCAAATCATTCCATTATACGCTTCAATTGGGTTATTTAATATTTTCCGAAAGATTCACAAAAAGTTTTCTAAAAACATTTTAAAGAAAACCAGAAGATGCAATGCTCGATTAATTAAGAGAAACATTGAACACTTTAGATTTTTTTCTATTTCACTCCTAACCTAGGTTAAATCCATTTCTCCACACAAATATTGATTTCTAGCTCCAAACAAAGGAGTGTGGGAGGCTTGTTAATGTAGAAGTTTACATTATATGCTCGTACACAAGAGAGTAGTTGAGACCTCATAGGTGTGGACGATTTATGGATCTCAAAATTTACATTAGAGGTTCACCAAACGATGAAAATGTTTGAAGAAATCCTTTTTGTAGTGTAAACTCATCAAACAGTATTTTACAAGTAATTGGGATTAGCCTAGATCCTATTCATAAAGAGTATGACATTTAATCTCATTTTTAACTTCAATTTCACAATGTGGTTTGGGGTTTTATGAGGGTTTTGTTACTATAATACCTAAGATTACATTACAAACAATACTTAACTCTTTAGTTGTCCTTATCTCATTTGTATCATTTACTCTTTAGTTGTCCTTAGCTCATTTGTATCATTGCATTCTAAGACTATTAGTAAAAACAAAATAGTATTTATAGGAATTTCTTAACATTCAAATCTCAACTAGTTAATAGGAATTGATTTATCATATTCAAATCCATTTAGAATTATAACTTCGATAAAAGAAAAGCTACTCCTTGTCCTAAAGTCCAATCAACATGTAAAAGAGGATATAATATGATTGGCAATAGTGAAAATGAAACTTTTTTTACATCAATGGTTTTGGGCATTCTATAATTGATGTAGCTAACACTGATGCAAAAATTAGGCATATTGATTATCAATTGATGTAAAACGTACTACATATAACATCAGTTGTTTCTAGAATGGATATAGTATACCCTTGCAAGATCCCAAGGAAAACTAGCATGACACTTTCCACATCATTTCTTTCCTGATGCAGAAAGTTGATGAACAACTTACCAAGGATGAGGAAGAATGGATCATTTCTAACAATTTCCATATCAAGAATAAATAGGGAGAAAGGAGATCGAAATATAATATAGATGCAACAATAATGAATAATTGATAAGTCGAGAAAGATTCACCACTTTCAAATAAAAATTCATGTGTAAGAATCAAAAAGTTTTACTCCAAACCAAGATAGAATTTCTCTCACAAAGAAAAAACTTTGATTTCGTAAAATGGGTCTTCACTATGAAAAATGTTTATACTAGGGCCCAAGACTATTAAGTCAATCCACTAATGGGCCCCATCCAATAAGTTATTTAATTAATTAGTGAAAAAATAATTTTCATAAAAGTTTATAATTATAAAATAAAAAATAAATACAAAAGCATAATACAAAATATGAAATTCCTATTTTAGCCACTTTCTTAATCCTTAATCCACATACTCAACTAAAAAAAGAAGATAAGCTCTGGAAATGGTGGTTTGAATTAATATAGCTAAAATCCTGCAATGAAATTTTTCATAAATTGTTCTATTATATGCTTGAATGGGGTTATCAAATGGTTTTCCAAAAGGTTCACAAAAGTTCTTTTAAGAACATTTTTCAAATGATCAAGAGATGATGCAATGTGCAAGTAATAGGGAGAATTATTAAAAACTTTAGATTTTTTACTAGTTCACCCATAGCCTAGGTTACATATGATATTCCACAAAAGTATTTTGTGTGGCTCTTGACACTAGAGTGTGGGAGGCTTGTTGATGTGGAATACTGCATTAGATGCTTGCCCATAGAGGATTAGTTGAGACCCCATGGTGTAGGAGGTTTGGGAATGTCAAAATTTACATTAGAGGTTCAACATTTACCGATATTTAATGAATATTTTTTTAGTTGTGTAAACTCATTAAGTAATATATATTGAGTAATGAACATTAACCTATATTGTATTCACAGGGAGTATTGACATTTAATTTCTTTTTAAAGTTCATCTCAAAATGAGGTTTGGGGATTTATGAGGGTTTTGTTACTTTAACATTTAGGTTTAAAATATATTAAAACCACTAGTTAATTTTCTATTTTCTACTTAGTTCATTATGTATCATTGAATTCTAGAACTATTACTAAACACATAATAGTACCTACAAGAAATTTTTAACATTGAAATCCAAAATAACTAATAGGAATTGGTTCATCATATTATACTTTTATTAGAGTTATGAATTTTATACAAGAAAAGCAACTACGTTGTCCTAAAGTTAATTCATTTTGTAATAGAGAATATAATATTAATGACACTAGTGAAAATAAGAATTTTTCTACATCAATTATTTTGGGCATTTTATAGCAGTTATACAACTTTTGTAGACAACACTAATGCAAGAAGTGGAAGACTTTGCATATCAATTGTCAACCTTGTAAAATGTACCACAAATATTACAAGAAATTATATATTTACCGACAAAATATTATTGAAGAATTTTAATTCACCAGCAAAAATGCATTATCAATAAAATATCTAAATGAATATATGCTTTAGTAAATAAGAATGGTACTACCGATAGATACATCTAACGATAAAGTAAGCGCCAAGTAAAGGCAAATCAAATTTCACATTACAATATGCATTCATCGGTAATCCATTATAGTAAATCCATCGGTATATTGGATGTCAAGTGGAAAGAAAACACATGTTGTCTTCAATCTGTTTTTTGTAGTGTTTGTTGGTAATGTTTATCAGTAATTCATTATATTATAGTTATGTCAGTAAATTTGGCGCCAAGTAGGAAAAAAATTTGATATTTTTTTCGTGTTGTGATCTACCGTGTGATGTGTTAGAATAAATGGCTGAGTTTAAGAGGGGGGTGAATTAAACTCTTAAAAGATTTTCGAAATCCAAGTTCAATTTCTGAAAAACAGATTTTAAATGAAGATGAAAATCAAATCTTTAAAGATTCTTGAAATGCTTATACCAATGTATATCATATATCCAATTCAATTAGCAATTCAATTATCAATTACAGAATTTAAAGAAGCAGGAAAAGAAGATCAACACAAGAGATTTATACTGGTTCACCTTCCAATGAAGGCTACATCCAGTTTCCTAAACACCCAAATCAAAGCAATTCACCAAATTTCAGTTTTTCCATGAACCTACATGAAAAACTAAAACCAGAACAATACACTTGATCTTGAACCCTACAAGATTTGTATACTCTTGTAAATCCCTATTACAAGAACACCTTAATCACCCTGATTAAGAAAAAACAAACCTAGTACAAGATTACACAAGATTATGGAACGAATTCACCTGAAAATCACTTTCAGAAACTGAAACAGGACAAAAACAGAAGATGACTTTCTATGGAAAGATTCTCAATTCAATTTGATCTCGGATTCCTTGATTGATTTCGCAAATTGATTTAGAACACTTGAAAAGTCTCCTTGAACAATGGGTTTCTCTATAATTGATTCGTTGCCCAGTTCTTTAAAACTCAAAGTATTTAAAACAGAACTGGTCCAATGATTTAAAGATGTTTATGATAAAATCAGTTAGTTGAAACGCGATTTAGCTAGTTGTTTTCATTAAAATGAATTTTCCAGAGAGCACCCCAATTCTAAAAACTGAAAACAGTCAGTTAAAAACGCTATTAAACTGGTGGAAATTATTAAAGGAAAATCCTTAAGTGATTTTAGCCTATTTAAAAATGAATCAACCAAATTTTCCAGAGAACTTGGATTTCTTAAGAATAGCTCCAGAATTTTAACTGATTTAAATTCAGAAAAATAGCTAGCTGAAATTAGCCAAAACAAAACTTTAAAACACCAATTGGTTAAAATGTTTAAGATTGACTTGACCATCAAACTAAGAACATTTTAACTAATTGAAAACATATTTTTACTGAGTTGAAAAACAGTTAAGACTTTTAAAAAACATTTCAAAACATTTTAAAACATTTCAAACCATTTTAAAACACAAGATTAAGTCCAAGATTAAATGAAATGCATCTTACCCCACATCCTAAGACACTTTAATCTTAAGATAAAATCTTCATTCTTCAAGCACCATCATCTTCATCATTAAAGTGGTTGGAGACATCAAATTAACTTGAAACCAAGTCTTCAAGTCCAACAAACTCCCCCTATTTGATGATGACAGCCACTTGAAGCATCCATTGTCTTTGAAGAATGTAGGAGTCCTGAAAATAAGCACAGAGCAAAAAAATACAGTAGCAGAAACAAATTCTCCCCAATTACATATTCTCCCCCTTTCACATATTCTCCCTTTTACATGTTGTGCCTCAATATTTCTCCCCTTTTACATGGTGTGTCTCAATATTTCTCCCCCTTTGTAATCATCAAATAGTATAAGGAAGAAAAATCCAAATATACCATATGCAATAAAATTAGAAATGTTCAACAAACATGGGCATGATACCCAATTAAAAACCAGCAACAATTAAACACTAACAACACAAAAACAGACAACAATGAAATGCAAAACATGAATGCAGCAACATATGCAACAGCAAAAACCAGCATTACTCCAAAAACAGCAATCACAGCAATAACAACAGGATTAGTGCACCAGCAACATCAACATCAACAGCACTTCAGTAACAGCAAGTGCATCAGCATAAATGCAGCAACAGGATTTAGCAGCAACAACTTCTCTCTAATAGTTTCAAATCTAGTTTAATCATCATCCTCCCCATCATCATCATCAATCACAGTACTATAGCCAACATGAATTTCAGCCAGTTGGGCATGCAGGTCTTCAATACTTTGATAAATGTGCTCAAAACGTTCAATGCAATATGAGTGATGATACATTTGGCGACATTGGAGAGTATCAAACCGTTGCAGCACAGTTTGCTCAAATTGAGATAATGGAGTGCCACAATCAACATGAGCAACATATGGCACAATGTTTCCCATCATTGAAGATTCTTCAGCAGTAGCACCAGCATTCATAACATCACTAGTAGCAGTACCAGCAGCAATTGTTCCAGCATATCCAGAGCCTTGTCCAGCAATCCATTCACCATCCTTTTTATTAAAGCCAAACTTGAACAAAAAGCTATTATCAAGCTGATGAGATTTTCCAATATTGATTTTCTGTTCTCCTCTTATATCCACACGAGAAAACTCAAGAAATTTTGAAATTAACAATGCATAGGGAAGGCGATAATCAGTTAGCCTCTTTGACTTCATAATGTTATCCTTCAAAACATGAATCCAATTAATTTTAACAAATTTCATCAAGCTAAAAATCAGAACAAGATCACCTTCACTTAAGGTAGCATGGTTACTTCCCCTTGGTGTGAGCATCCAGGTGATTATGAAGGTGAGAATCCTAGATGTCAAAGTTAGACCTCCAACATGAAATCCCCTAATAGAACCTTGAGGATCACGCAAACATTCCCTGTAGGTCTGAATTTTGTTGAAATCTTCCAAAGAGCCAGAATATCCCCTACTTAAAATGACTCCATCAGATTTGAGTCCAACCACCCTTGTCCAAACTATATTGCTTATAGTAATATCTTTTCCTTTTACTTTGGAGGTGAGAACAGAACCATCATACTTATGGTTTTTGTAGAAAACCTTCACTAAATCTGGATAGATGAATCCATTCAGCTCAAGGAATTTCTGCAACTCTTGAAACTGCAGCATGGTGATTATATCAGCAATTCCTTCATCCTCCAGCCACTGAAAACTCAAAATCTTTGGTGGATTCACTGCCTTTTTACTTATATGAGACTGAAACTTCTCAATTCTTTTATCATCTCCATCAAACCAAGCTTCAATAGAACCAGGTCTATATGAAGAAGGTGCTGGAATTTCAGGTTCTTTATGCCTTGACGATTTGCTTGCAGACCCAGCTGTTTTTGATTTTTTCCAGAGATTGCTTGAAGAAGCCATGACAGAGAAAGAATACAGAGAATAGAGCAGAGACAGTATATGTAGAGTTTTCACACACAAGCAATTGGAATAGCAATGCAATTCAGCATATGTATTTAAACAATTTTAATCAACAGCTTTTAGAAAGGATTCAATGCATTGTGTAGTCAAACAAGCAATTAGAGGCAATATATGTAGCAGAGATATGGAGCAGGTTTTGTTTTATCCGAAGCATTCAGTCAATTAAGTGAATTTTGAATTTTGAGAGAGAAATAAGTTAAAAGCAAGCAAAAGCACTAAATGACAAAACAAGTCAAGATTCTTTAACCAGCTGTATTTCAAGTGTAACTGATGCACAACTATCAATCAATCAACTTAAATTCATCAATTGAATGTAAATCAATGTAATTTATCACCTAATTAGTTCTGGTTTTTAATTTTGTATTGTTCCAGACAATTTCAGTTGGTTGATTTGTGCGAAATAGCTGATTAAAACAAATAGTCTGATACTGGTTTAATACCAATTAATGAAATTATCTAACTAAATCGTCGATTAACTGACTAACCGGAGACAAAAATCACTGCAACTCTACTGCATCCCCAAATTAAGTTAAATAAGCTAATTAAAACACGAAATAACTAACTAAAAAACTGAATGTTATTGCAGATTTCATTCTATATCATATAAACTGCAAGTATAACTACAATCAATTAACAAACATGCAAAATTATACAATCAAACACATAAAACAGAATGTACAATAACAAGAATGAGTCACACACATGAATTAAATCACATTTGAGATATCAAGAACACCCAATTCATTTCTTAATTGAAAAAATCTATCTTTAGAGAGTGGTTTGGTAAAAATATCAGCAAGTTGGTTATGTGAATCAACAAATTCAATTATGCGGTCACCTTTTTGAACATGATCTCTAATGAAATGGTGCCTTATTTCTATGTGTTTTGTTCTAGAATGCAAAATAGGATTTTTGGTTAAATTGATAGCACTTGTGTTGTCACACCTAATAGGAGTGTGATCTAGTTTCAAACCATAATCAAAAGTCATTGTTTTAACCACAAACTTTGAGCACAATGACTCCTAGCTACAACATATTCGACTTCAACGATGAGACAAAGCCACACTAGCTTGCTTTTTGCTATGCCATGATACTAGACTACTTCCTAATAGATGACAAGTTCCACTTGTGCTTTTCCTATCCAATTTACAACCAGCAAAATCAGCATCTAAATAGCCTACTAGATTAAATGATGCACCTTTTGGATACCACAAACCAACATTAATAGTACCTTTTAGATATTTTAGGATTCTTTTAGCAATTGCAAAGTGTGATTCTTTAGGATTCGACTGAAATCTAGCACACATGCATACACTAAACATTATATCTGGCCTACTAGCAGTTAGGTATAAAAGAGAACCTATCAAACCTCTATATTTAGTGGAATCAAATGGTTTACCACTTTCATCAGCATCAAGGTAGTTGCTGGTAGCCATAGGAGTGCTTGATTCTTTGTAGTTGTCCATGTCATACTTCTTTAACAGCTCTTTGCAATATTTTGATTGATTAAGAAATGTTCCATGATTCATTTGCTTGACTTGTAACCCTAAGAAGAAGTTTAGATCACCCATCATTGACATTTCAAACTCCCCCTGCATAGCTGCCACAAATTCTTCACAAAGCTTCTCATTAGTGGATCCAAAAATTATATCATCTACATAAACCTGCACAAGGATTATGTTGTCCAAAGACTTCCTAATGAACAAGGTTTTATCAACTTGGCCCCTTTCAAAATTTTGAGATATAAGAAAGTTACTCAACCTTTCATACCATTTCTTGGAGCTCGCTTGAGTCCATAAAGAGCCTTTTTGAGTTTATATACATGATTAGGAAACTTGTGATCAACAAATCCAGATGGTTGTGAAACATAAATTTCTTCATTTATATAATCATTCAAAAATGCATTTTTCACATCCATTTGATGAAGTTTGAATCCAATCATGCATGAGAAAGCAAGCAATAGCCTAATAGCTTCTAATCTAGCTACAGGAGCATATGTTTCTTCATAATCTATTCCTTCCTCTTGATTGTATCCTTTAGCCATAAGCCTAGCTTTATTTCTAGTTATTATTCCTTGATCATTCATTTTGTTTTTAAACACCCATTTAGTTCCAATTATATTCATTTTAGGTGTGCAAGGGACTAGTTCCCAGACCTCATTCCTTTTAAACTGATTCAGTTCATCTTGCATAGCTAAAATCCAATTTTCATCAAGTAATGCATCATCAACACATTTAGGTTCAACTTGGGAAACAAATGCAGCAGTTAAACATGTATCATGCATGGATCTTTTAGTAGAAACACCTTGTTGAACATCACCTATCACATTTTCAATGGATATCTCACGAGGTACTCTCCATTCTTTTGGTAAATCATTTTCTGCAGATGTCAGTTCTGGTGCCAGAATTTCAACCTGTTCTTTCTGATTTTCACCAGCTAAAATTTTGTCTGCAGCAGCTTTATCAGATTGTAATTGTTCAGCTGATACACCTTCAATTAAATTCTCTTTTCCTGCCCCTGCACCACTTACTGCACCTTCATTTTGCACATTAATCTCATAAAAAACATGAATTGATTCCTCAATGATAGCTAATCTTTTGTTATAAATCCTATATGCTTTACTATTAGAAGAATAAGCTAAAAATAATGCATCATCAACTTTAGCATCAAATTTGTCATTATTTAACACAAAACACTTGCAGCCAAACACTCTAAGATGTGTTATGTTGGGTTTTCTCCCTTTATACAATTCATAAGGGGTTTTCTTTAAAATAGGTCTTATCAAAACCTTATTTATTACATAACATGCAGTATTTACTGCATCTGCCCAAAAATATTTAGGAATATTTGATTCATTAAGCATAGTCTTTGCTAGTTCTTCAAGTGACCTATTTTTCCTCTCAACCACACCATTTTGTTGAGGAGTTCTAGGTGCTGAAAAGTTTTGTTTAATTCCATATTTTTCACAAAAATGATTGAACTTTTCATTTTCAAATTCCCCTCCATGATCACTTCTTAGAGCAATTATGTTGCAGCTGTTTTCAATTTGTAAAACCTTGGTAAGTTTCTTAAAAGCATGAAATGCATCATTTTTATTTGTAAGGAATAAAGTCCAAGTAAATCTAGAATAGTCATAAACAATAATTAAAGCATAATAGTTTCCACCAATACTCATAGTTCTAGATGGACCAAACAAATCTAAATGCAGTAATTCCAAAGGTTTTGATGTAGACACATAATTTTTCAGATTAAAAGATACTTTGGTCTATTTTCCTCTTTGACATGCATGACAGATTTTTCCCTTTTCAAATTTCAGCTTTGGTAGCCCTAAAACGAGCTCTTTTGAAATCAGTTTTTCCAAATGATTCATGTTTATATGTGCAGCTCTTCTATGCCAAAACCATGAACTATCTTCTTAGACATGAGACATGTAAAATTATTTGCACACATATGATCAAGATCAAGCATGTATATATTTTCAATTCTCTTTCCTAGCATGCAGATTTTTTCAGAATTTTTCTCAATAATTTTGCAATGATTTGTTTCAAAGGTAATTCTAAAACCTTTATCACACAACTGGCTAATACTAAGGAGATTATGCTTCAAACCTTCAACATATAACACATTTTCAATAAGGATTGAAGAAATGTTACCAACATCACCACTTCCAAGTATTTTCCCTTTGTTATTGTCTCCATATGTGACAAAACCTCCATTTTTCAAGGTGAGTTTGACAAACTTTCTTTTGTCACCACACATATGTCTTGAACAACCACTATCTAGATACCACAATGATTCTTTGGCCTTCAAGAACACACTACTTGTTGTATCACAATCAGCCATAAGACAAAGATTGGCCTTTTCATCCTCACTTGAAGAATCACTACTAGAGGAGACATCATTCTCATCCCATGCTATATATGCCTTCTTGTTTTTGAATGATTTTTCATGTTTCTTTTCTCCATTCTTTTCTTTGTTTTGAGAATATGGACATTCAACCTTAATATGTCCCTGTTTTCCACAACCAAAACAAGTAAAGTTAGAAGAAACCAAATCAGATTTTTTATTGTACCTCTTGTGTTTGTAACCTTTGTTCTTGTATTTCAAGAACTTGTTGAACTTTCTCACTAAGAGGTTCAGATTTTCTGCATCACTTTTTTCATGTGTTTCATCATCACTAATCTCCTCCTTATGAACCAAAGTCTTCAAGGCCAGCCCCTTCTTTTTCTTGTCACTTTCTTCTTGTTCAACAAGCCTATTCAGCTCAAGTTCATGCTCCCTTAACTTTCCAAAAAGTGCAGCAACACTCATTGTTGTTAGGTCCTTAGATTCAGAAATTGTTGTAACTTTAGGTTGTCAATTTCTATTCAAACATTTCAGCACTTTTATGTTCAGCTCCTCTTTCTCAAACACTTTGCCAAGACCTATTAGATGATTTACAATGTGTGTAAATCTTTTCTGCACATCTGAAACTATTTCTCCTGGCAGCATCCTAAACATTTCATATTCTTGGATCAAAGTGTGTTTCCTAGCTCTTTTCACATCAGCAATGCCTACATGTGTTACTTCTAACACTTCCCACATTTCTTGGGCATTGGAACACTGTGAAACACGAAAAAATTCATCAAGATTAAGGGCAGATGTTATAATATTCTTTGCTCTACAATCATACTGCACTTTCTTTTGTTCTTCAGCATTTAAACTCTCCCAAGGTTTCTTTTTCTTCACCTTTTTCTTTGTCTTTAGGGATATATGGTCCATTGATTATAGCATTTCAAATACCTTTATCAATTGATTCAATGAAAATCTTCATTCTTACTTTCCAAAAAGGGTAGTTTACACCTGAAAACATTGGCGGCCTGTTTATAGAAGCACCCTCTGCAAAAGGCAATTTTCCTTCAGCCATGTTTTTTAAATTTTCAGAAAACTTGAATATTTTACAAGAACCAGCTCTTGATACCAATTGTTGGAATAAATAACTGAGTTTAAGAGGAGGGTGAATTAAACTCTTAAAAGATTTTCGAAATCCAAGTTCAATTTCTAAAAAACAGATTTTAAATGAAGATGAAAATCAAATCTTTAAAGATTCTTGAAATGCTTATACCAATGTATCATATATCCAATTCAATTAGCAAATCAATTATCAATTATAGAATTTAAAGAAGCAGGGAAAGAAGATCAACACAAGAGATTTATACTGGTTCACTTTCTAATGAAGGCTACATCCAGTTTCCTAAACACCCAAATCAAAGCAATTCACCAAATTTCAATTTTTACATGAACCCTACATGAAAAACTAAAACCAGAACAATGCACTTGATCTTGAACCCTACAAGATCTGTATACCCTTGTAAAACCCTATTACAAGAACACCTTAATCACCCTGATTAAGAAAAAACAAACTCAGTACAAGATTACACAAGATTATGGAACGAATTCACCTGAAAATCACTTTCAGAAACTGAAACAGGACAAAAACAGAAGATGACTTTCTATGGAAAGATTCTCAATTCAATTTGATCTCAGACTCCTTGATTGATTTCGCAAATTGATTTAGAACACTTGAAAAGTCTCCTTGAACAATGGGTTTCTCTATAATTGATTCGTTGCCCAGTTCTTTAAAACTCAAAGTATTTAAAACAGAACTAGTCTAGTGATTTAAAGTTGTTTATGATAAAATCAGTTAGTTGAAACGCGATTTAGCTAGTTGTTTTCATTAAAATGAATTTTTCAGAGAGCACCCCAATTCTGAAAACTGAAAACAGTCAGTTGAAAACGCGATTAAACTGGTGGAAATCATTAAAGGAAAATCCTTAAGTGATTTTAGCCTGTTTAAAAATGAATCAACCAGATTTTTCAGAGAACTTGAATTTTTTAAGAATAGCTCCAGAATTTTAACTGATTTAAATTCAGAAAAATAGCTAGCTGAAATCAGCCAAAACAAAACTTTAAAACACCAATTGGTTAAAATGTTTAAGATTGACTTGACCATCAAACTAAGAACATTTTAACTAATTGAAAACATATTTTTAATGAGTTGAAAAAATAGTTAAGACTTTTAAAAAACATTTCAAAACATTTTAAAACATTTCAAACCATTTTAAAACACAAGATTAAGTCCAAGATTAAATGAAATGTATCTTACCCCACATCCTAAGACACTCTAATCCTAAGATAAAATCTTCATTCTTCAAGTACCATCATTTTCATCATCAAAGTGGTTGGAGACATCAAATTAACTTGAAACCAAGTCTTCAAGTCCAACATGATGTCCATCAGTAATTCATGATTTTCTGAGTCAGTAATGGTCGTGAATAAAATAAGTTGTATGTTTTGAAAAAAATATATTCAATCTTTTTGTTTGTATTCATCTGTCAATAATATACTATGGTAATTCATAATTTCTAGATATTGTTGGTAATGGTGGTTGTAGGTAAATAAGTTTGAATTTAAGAAATAAATTTTATATAAAATGTTTTGGTTTGTATTGATTTGTCGGTTGTGGATGTTAGTAATCCTCTATATAATATATGAGTTCATTGGTAATTAATATATAATAGAAAATAGGAGAAGTAATATTCTCTTACGAAAGTGCATCAATTTGAAATACTTAGCCTTAAAATATGTCGAAGTCCCTAATCCCCTTGTCACAAAATGAAGATCATGTGGGGCTATACAACTTGTTGCAAATTATACATGTGAAAATGATAGTCTCAAGCAACAACCATCCACTTCTAATTCCAATTCTAAGGGCATTATCCAACTCAAATAACAACTTTCAATAAGTAAGGAGACGAATGGAAGATTGACTTGCCACTTTCAATCTTTCCAATGCTTGTTTGGTGTAGTTTTGCAATTCCTCTTTCCTGATGCACAAACTCTACTTCAACAACATTCCTTCAACCCATACCAGTTGAACCAACATGTCCCTCAACAACAAGAAGGCAGTTAGCAACCGCAACAAATCCAAGAAGACAATGATAGAGAAGAGGAAAATCCACACCAACCAAAATCATCTCTTGATTATGAAAATTATTAAAAAAATATGCGTACATTTTTCTTGTGTTATGTCTATGTAATTTTTGGTTGGATACCATGCTTTCACTTTCAATACTCAATTTTTATTTTAAATTTTGGATACCTATGTTGTTAAATTGATTGAGTTAAATACTGTATTTTCTATTTTATCTAAACATTAATTTCAAATTTATCTATTATGAAACTAAATAAAACTAGTTTGATTGATAACGTGGTATTCTATTTTCTCAATGTTAGTTTGTTTTATGGATGAAAGTGTATATGCAGGATTCTAAATGTAAGTTTAATGTGTATTTCAAACCTCTGCATAAGCGGGTCAACCTATCACGAGAAAAACATAATAGTGACAAATGTTCTTGTTAGTAATTCCAAATTTAACAACATATGTCAAGTACCCTGTATTACCTACAGGATCATTTGTCAAAAATGACCATGAAATAATCTCATACAAGTACTTACTAATGAATGTGTACGCTAGTAATTTTTAATGGACCTTTAGACATTGGTAATTTTGACAGATACATAGGTGAATTCCGACGAATGACTTAAGTAGGTAACTTTTTATACATTTACAAAGGATGTATAGTATTTACCGATGGTGTTAAGTCTGTTAATATTTATTGGCAGCGTACTCAAATTTCGTCAGTTAGATTTACCGACAAGACAATTATCGACGAATTTTGTTTAAATTGGTTTTTTATTAGAAAAATGCACTTTTCGATGAATGTTTGGTGTTTGTAGTGGATTTTATCCGTCAATCATACCAAATTCTGTTGTAATGATATAACATCAATTGCGTCTAACACGAAAGTATTATGCCCTTCAAGATCACAAGGTAAGCTCACATGACATTTTCCGTACTGATCCTTGCCACAACCAATGTAGCAAGGATGAGGAAGGATGAAAATTGAAAGATGTTATGGATGCCACAATCATGAATAATTGATAATTCAAAAAAAAATCACCACCTATAATTAGCAATTAAAATATTTACTCAAGAATCTAGAAAAAATATCTCTAACAAAGCTAAAACTTTAATTTCATAAAATGAATCTTCACTTTGATAAATGTGTGTACACTATAGACCAAAACTAATAGGTCAACCCATGAATAGGACCTATCCAATAAGTCAACTAATTAACTTAGAAAAATAATTTTCGCTAAAGTCTCTATTTATAATATAAAAAAAATAAATACAAAGGAGCAATACAAAAATAATAAATTTCATATTCTGACCTTCTTGTTTCTTAATCTACTTATTCAACAAAAATAGAAGGTCAACTCTATAATTGGTTGAATCAAATACTTTAGATTTTTTAATACGAAAGGGTGAAACTATGTGGATATGATGAAACTCATTACTAATTGTTAAAGCCTTTACTAACTATAAACGTGGTTCCTTGGAATATTAGAGAAAAATTGTGTAAAAGGAAAATACATGTGTTAGATAAGTTAGCTTATTTTAGTATTCTGATTTTTCCTTAAAAATAGCTGAGTTACATTTTGATCTAGTTCCCTTATGTTGTTGTGTATTTTTCTTTTCTTTTATAATATGTTAATATGGTGCACACGATGTATAGATATCAATAATGAGGCACATGGGTTGGATATTGATAGTATCTTTGAAATGAAAATACTAAAGGATCACTAACTTGATGGAAACCTCAAAACTGAGGAATAATAGAGACAATTCAGTTAAGCCCCAAGCAACTAAGAATGTTAATTCTCAAGGCTTCCCAACAGCCAAAGCAGACATGACAATCAACAACATTAAGACAACCACAGCAATGAAGGATGACACAACTGCTGAACTGGTCTGCGCACAGAAGTCTCCAAATTGGTTGCATATGGCAAGCCAGTTTGAGTCTTGGTTCCCATTGTGTGCCATGTACACTATGGCAGCAGCTGAAGCACCACTAGCTGTGGCTAGAGTGAGAAACACCTGAAATTTCACCGACACACACAAAGCTTAGGCAAATAACGTTGTATCAATCGGTTATAACTCTTGTCGTGAATCCGTTGACATGTTTCTTCTACTGGAGAAATTATCATTGATGTCACGAAAAAAACAGGCTTACAGTGCATAGGGTTATTGAGTGAAATAAGGTTAAGTGTCAAAAGGCTTACAGTGTCTAAGATAATCAAGAAAAGCCTTGGTCCTGATGCATGGGGACGTATAATGGCGACGAAAGAGAGAGGAAGGGATAGCACCAGATAGCCACCCACTAAAGCCATTGTAATAACGAAAAACCTGCAATTTTGTTTAAGCATTCGGTAAGTAGTCTATATATTATAATGTCACTCAAACACAATTTGTCATATATGATAAGTTAATAGAATTTTGTAATAAAATTTTAGTTTTAAAGTCATCACTGTTATTGTGATGATGTTTGAGTGACTGACAATGCATGAAATTAATCCTGAATAAGATTGCCAACGTTGATGTTATGAAAAGGTATAGAAAACAGAGTTTTGAAGGTTACATACTGGAAAGTAGTGAAGCTATCGTAACTAGCTTCAAACTGAAAGAACTGAGTGAAGAAGGGGAGTGTTTGATCACTTGTTCCCATAGTGGCTGCAGCACCAAGTGATGCTGCTATGGCACCTAACCTTAGAACAAAGTCAATTATAGCTACCCCTTTCTTCCACCCTCCTGGCCTTGGAGGTGCAACTGCAATTCCTTTTCCTTTAGCAATATTGCTGGATTCTGGGACATCGATGGTAGTTGACATATTTTGGCTTTGTAAACAAGAGAAGCTTGTATAGAATATGAATGAGTGAATGAGAGCGTAATATGATGGCTTGATAGTTGAAGCTTATATAGTGCAATAGAACGGTAATTTGAATTAGCATTTGTACAAGTTGACCAGAGAAGGGAAGTCAGCTTGAGTGGTTATGAAACCATTTCCACTACGTACTCTCTTTTTAATTTCATATTAACAAATCAAACAGGTACGATAGAAAGGTTTATTTAATTTATTCTCTTCCTTGTTAGTTTACTTCTATATATAAAGAGAAAAAAAGTATTATCTCAATTAGGAAAATTAGTAATGCACTTCCTCATGTTAATTAGTTGAAACTAGTTAAAATTCAAAAAATCATGTAAATTTCTTAACTCAATAAATTTCATTCAATAATAAAAAAGATTAAGCGTGTGAAAAATGTCACTAACATTTTCTAGGATCGACAAATTTTACTCGTGTAATAACGGTTGAATTAGACTGTCCACATTGCTCTAATCAAAATTATAGAATGGCAAAGTGAAGAGGTTAGGAAACAGGAATTTGTAGTTACTAATATAATTTGGAATACAACCTACTCATTTGACAAACAATTTCTTTAATCAATGAAGCAGTCAACCAAACCGCTCAGTTTCCCTAATCCATTAAAAGATATAATTAATAAACCCCAATCAATCTTTAACTTTAATTGCTATGCATTGATGCAATATTACATTGTGTTCCCCCATTCCACTTTTCTTGCATGACTATGTTCTCATTGTTACTCGTTGAATATACAAAAAACGAAAACTTACGAACTTAGTATGGATCGAACAAGAAATAAAATTATTCAAGTCAAGACTAACTCCACACTGGAAAATTTTTACATACATTAATTCATTCTTATCAAAACATTGTAGTAATATCAAAATTCTCTCCAAACCAATATTCGCTTTAAGATCCTTGTTACCAGGATCCAAGACTCTTGAGGAGTTGGGTCCATTATATAAAATTATGAAAAACTATATACTTTAATGTAATGAGAACACATTGCCAATTGTAAGGCGAAAGCAGTGATCAATCCTAGAAGGGTGAACCCATGCCCACATCTTGTCACATAATACAGTGATCCATCGTGTCATTAACAGTTATGAACTTAGTATAGCTCAAGAGCTAGTGATGTTGAATCTGGCATTGGTCCTCTTTAGATAAGTTTTGAATTGATATTTAGCATGAATTAAACTTTCATATTCCTATCTTAATCAACACATTTTTTATGGAATGCTACCACAGAATTCTTAAATTATCCACCCCTGCTTTTCACATGAAAGCCTATTACATTCACACAGGTACACTGCATCATGATCTGACTAACAATACCATGCTAGAAAAGAAATCCAGACCCCCAAAAAAAGTAAATAAATATTACACAATTTACACTCTCAACTGGCTATTGTAATTAGTGAGGGGGGTGGGCAATGTGTTACAGATATTTCAAGGATGCCATTTTGTAGCAGCATAACCCCTATCCACAGAAGTTGAGGAGACAAATTGATTCGGTAACTGTGGCTTACACTCCTTTCCGGGTAAAAAAATTGTCATTCTATGAAAATTTAACCTTTTGTCATGATATGGTGGATGCACGGCTCTTCCAGAAGCAACCACAAAATACATCATGCCAATTGCCAACCTAATTCTGCACCTATTATTGTAATACAGCTGAGCAAACTAGAATCACAACAGCGGATTCCCAGATGAAATTCAACTTGAACCCACCATCCCTTGTTTACTATTGTGGTTCAATGACCCACCATTTTCTTCGCAACTGTGAACATTAGACTTCAGAGGTTGCGTGGAACTGAATCCATTTGCCATGACAGATCCAGGGCTTCCCTCTCTTGAGTTTATGCTCCTTGTTGGATCAAAGTTATTACTGGATGGATCACTAGTAGAAACATGTTGCAACAGTTCCATGCGTTTCAAAGCCGGAACATCTCCTTTACAATATCTACGCCACATTTGCCTATATGTTGACTCTAGTCCATGGATAAATTTAGCACCATCACAAAGAGGGGACTTAGACATGAGCTCTCGCAGACTCATTCTCAAATTTTGTAGAGCCGAAACATCAGAGGCCAACTTCAGAGCCAATTTTTCATATTCATCTTCATTTTTGGCAATCAAATGGCCCAGACCTGAATTATTAAAAGAGATATTTACCAGTTTTAATGGCAAAGCCAAAGATGAGAGCGAAGACAAGTCCGTTACAGAAATTTCTCCCCAGAAAAAAAAAAGCATAAAACATATTATAGAACGATATGCTCAATTACACAATTCCTTTCACCTAAAGAAAGACATGAGAATAAATCCATAATCAAATAACCTGCAAGTTATTATTCTTAAAATTAAATAGATTCAACAGGTCACAAAGTTAAATCATGACATGAAACAGACTATTTTATTTCAGATAAAGGCAAAAAAGCATTCATCGGAACACTTCCCATCTAACGAATTTCACAAAAGAGCCACTGCCCACTAACTGGAAGAAAAATAGATTTTTGACTAATTCTTGATTAACTTAGAGCCACGCACGTAGCTACAGACAATTTTATTTTATACTCATCTCTAAAAGCTAAGCTATAACTAACTGGTCAAAAACTAGTATTATTATTCAGTTCAATGGTAGTTATAGTCAGTCTCAGTCTATTTTGTCATAATTATTTGAGGATTACACACCTAAGAAGCTTTGACACCTCTTCATTTGGGATTATAACCAAACTCATAACAGCCAGCATACACAAGACATAACTTGACAAAATACATTGAATTTCCCAGTTGTATCATTTTATTGTTCATACACTAAAAAAACATTGATTCACACGCTGCACAAAACATTGATACAACTAAAATCAATCTTTTATAAAACATATTATCTATTTAAATGAAAAACAAAACAGCATCAGCCAAGACAGGATCATAAGTAGCAAGGCTACTAGTTTGACAAGTACTGTTTTGGCTTGCTTGAAGGAATTCCAGAATGTCACAAGTCACAAGGAAGCACATAAAACAACAACTAATTCAGTCGGAAATATTGCTGTTTCTTACCAACTTTGCTAAGAAGACTAACACCAACATTGTGTGCATGCACTGAACCAGCCATTGTAACACATGGGACTCCCATGTACAAAGACTCGCAAGTTGTGGTTGTTCCAGCATATGGAAATGTGTCCAAACTACATCCAAAAAAGAGTTAACTATGACATTAGACAAGATTTGAACAAGCACCACGTATTGAATTAGGTTCATCATCATAAATAAAACTTGATCACAAGTACTAGTTCAACACTCTTAACTTTATATTTTATCATATTACATATGAATGCATGCATAGTGCAGAAAATAAAAATAATTTACAATTTTCGCAAGTGTTGAAATCTATACAGCTTACATAAAGCTGGTTTTGGATGTACCTAGCTTTAGGTTAAGGAATATTGGTTGTAATCTTCCTCTTTGAGATATATACACACACATACATCAGCTGAGGTGATACTGAATTTTATCATTCAAATTCAAGTTGGTATCAAGAACTCTGCCATGGGACCACCACTGTCCACTATCTCATCTGTCACCACCACTGTCTAATTAGGGAAGTTAGAATTCGGTGCACCTCAAGGAGTGTGACCCAACTATGGTGATCACGTGACCACACACCAATCTCCACTAGCTCTCACCACAAACATGCACTGCCTTCTTGGTGGCAGAATTTCACCAAGGTCTTTTGGGCACATGTTGGCCCTTGTCTTCTTGGTTCAACACACTTGGGCAGCCCGAGTGGTCACATGGCCAAAAGCTTTGAGTTATTATAGCTTGTTTCCATCATATTCTTTTGTTTTTTCTTTATTTGCCACCATTGTTCCTGCAACTATTCATAAGGCACTAGATTATCCTAGATGGTTACAATCTAAGCAATTGCACATGGAAGCTTGTTCCTCTTCCATCCGGAAAGAAGACAATTAGTTGTAGGTAGGTTTATGCTGTTAAAGTTGGCTTTAGTGGTAAAGTTGATCATCTTAAAGTTTGGTTGGTGACCAAAAAATATGCACAAATTATGAAGTTGACTATTATTATACTTTCTCTCTTGACCAAAATCAAAACAATTAGGCTTTTTCTAGTAAAGGTTGCTATTT
Organism: Lablab purpureus; assembly: GCA_030347555.1. Classification (NCBI taxonomy): domain Eukaryota; kingdom Viridiplantae; phylum Streptophyta; class Magnoliopsida; order Fabales; family Fabaceae; genus Lablab; species Lablab purpureus. The sequence continues at coordinate 21,458,622 of CM059260.1, forward strand.
TTCATTGGTCACTTCATCAACTTAACATTTGAAATGATTTCTTTTCCGATGATCTTGAGGAAGAAATTTACAAAGAACATGTTAGATTTCTTACTCGAGAGGAGTTTGGTCTAAATATAAATTACATTGTTTAACATTTGAAATGATTTCTTTTACGATGATCTTGAAGAAGAAATTTACATAATAGATTTCTTACTCGAGAGGAGTCTGGTCTAAATATAAATTACATTGTTCTCTCTATGGTCTAAAGTAGTCACCCTAAACTTGGTTTGGTAAATTCGATCATACTATGCAGGTTTTTGGATTGAAATGAAGTGGGGTTGATCATTCAGTTTTCTATAGTTATACTTCTACGAAATGCATTAATCTAATGGTCTATGTTGTTAATATAGTTATTACCGGAAACAATACCACTGGGATCTCTAAACTAAAACTGCATTTATTCAGCCATTTTCAAACTAAAGATCTTTGTTTTCTAAATTACTTTCTGGGTATCGAAGTGGCTCATTCAGAGGAAGGTGTTGTTATTTCCATAGTAGTTAATCTCGGATAGAAACACGAAACGGTCGACCCCAAAAGTGGGATAGCGGGATGAAACGGAGCGGAATGACCGCTATTTGGATACATATAATAATATATATAAAAGCTAAAATAAAAAATATAACTCAAAATTCATCTATTAAAAATAAAAGTTTATGATACTCTCAAACAATATTTTATATAAAATGTTAACAAAATAAAGTGTTAAACTCAAGATTGACTAAAAACGATAAACATAAGAGTTTAATCTAGTCCTTCATCATGATTCTGCTAATTAAGAGAAAAAAAGGATTTTCTCCAAAAAAAAATAAATAGGAAGAAATTAAAAAAAAAAAGGAGGACCCAAATTAAAAAAATTCTACAAAATAAAAAAAAAGATTCTGCAAAAAAAACAGGTTGAAATTAGAAAAAAGAGATTCTACCAAAAAATAGGAAGAAATTAATAAAAAAAGAGCTGAAACTAAAAACCAAATATTCTACCCCAAAAAAGCAACAAGAGAGGAAAGAACTTAGGTTGAAAGAACATGAAGAGAGGATGGGAGGAAAGAAGAATCTCACCAGAAGAGAATGTCACTGGAGTTCTCGAGTTCTCGCTGGAGAAGAGAAACTCGTCGCCAAAAGAGAAGAAAGAAGAAGGCATAAAGAGGGGAGTTGGGTCGCCAACAGAGAGAAAGAAGACAAAATGGAGAGAAGAGTGAAACGAAAAACAACTACTGCATACAAAACCCTAGGAAAAAACCTAAAATACCCTTAATGAAGTCGTTATTGCCGCGATTTACCCTACTATTCGTCGCTCCTGCGACACTCCATCGTTGTTGTCGCACCTCTCTCCTGCTCCACTTTGACGCAGCACGATAATGGCCGCTCTAACCACTGTTGACTACTATGGTTATTTCTCAAAGAAATTATGTTCTTTAACATTTTGAAAGAGACAAGGTAGGCATATTGTAAGCCTATTGATAGTCCCATGAACCCAAATCAAAGGTTCATGGTGGACTAAGATAAAACTTTTTCAAATTCAGAAAGACATCGGAGGCTGATGGAAAAACTCATTTATCTCAATATTTCAAGACTTGATATTTCATATGTTTTAGTCAATTCATGTAGAACCCTCACATTGATCACTAGTCCAAATGTTGATATCTATAGCACACAAGACCAAACATTGCTTATTTAATTGGTGTGGTAAGCAGTTTATGCATGGTCCACGAGAAAAATACATGCAAACCATTGACAATTTCTCAGTACTAGCAGTCAAACCCAAGAAAGAGGTTGTTCAAAAATAAAATCTAACTAAGCAAGTTCACTTACTACCAGAAAGATTACCACTAGGCATTACATTTGTTTACATAAAGTCTAATAACCTAGAGAAGCAAAAACAAGAGAGTATCTCATTCTAGTGCAAAACCTAAATTTTGAATTGTCGTTCAAGGTGTATGAAGGACTTTCAAAATTAAACATTTCCCCTCAAGAGCTTCCTCAAGTCAAATTCAAAGATCTTGTTGGAAAGTTGAAAATGATAGATATTCATTTACCAAAACAAGAGGGAGTATAGTAATAGTAAATTACCATGATAAAATATTCTCAATATTTCCATAGTGATTAAGAAAAATATCCTTAGAATCTTGCTATTCATTTCAGTACATTTTTATTTTCTTATTTTAGAGGATTTGATTATTACAAATAGAGCTATGAGAATATAATTGGTATGATTGTTATTAGAATATATAGGATTTTCCATTCTAGTGTAATATGCTCAGTTCATCTCTTATATCTCTCTTATAAATAAACATTCAATCCTATGACATATACACAATCCTATGAGATATACACACCATAGAATTCATTTTATACCTAATTATCAATATGGTATCTAAAGCTAGGTTAAATCTCTGCCTCCCTGGTGAATTCACTGTTCATCAATGCTAAAAAATTTTTTCGAAATTCTCTTTTCTCTAATTTCTGGAATCCCTTTCATCTGCCTGCCACCACCACTGCCATCGCTTTTGCTGCTGCCATCGCTGCCCCCGACTCTGCCGCCACAACCGCAGATGTCGTCGCTGCAAACAGTCGCATCTTCGTCATCGAAATAGTGCACATCCCTTACACTTCACTGCCACCGCCATCAATCAGACTGGCGCCACCTCTGTCTGCATCATCCTGCCCAGGCAACTCTGACACAACCAACATCAGCCCTGTCAAAGCTCCCACGTGCCACCATGCACCGCCTGCAAGAACGCACCCAACCTCATTGCCACCGCACGTGACGACACGTTCGCCTCTGTATCCCCCAACACTTTGCATCGTCCATGTCACCATCTCATCCTCATTCTAGATCTACGCTCAGATCCTTGATTGGAGTTTGTTTGACAATTTTTCCTATTGTTCGGACTCTCTCCTCCAACAGTTTTCTCTATTTTAAGATCACACCTCCTTCTCAAGAAGCTATTATTCCAGTTCTCTGTGAGTCTCAATTGAGTCTACTATAGCTCCTTCGTCTCCACCATCACCACCACCTCCACCACCTCTTCAGGTATATCAACACCGTCAAAATCCTTGGCCTCCTATTGACTCATTCCCGCTGTCGACTCATTCGTACCCTCCAGTTCTGTCAACTGAATCTGATCTTCCTATTGCTCTTCGAAAAAGTATATGATCCACTCGCAATCCTTCTCCTCATTATACTAATTTGAATTATCACATATTATCTCCTTCACTTTATAGTTGTCTTTCTTCTATTTCCTCTGTATCTATCCCTAAAACAATAGGTGGCATCTTGTCTCATCCCGGTTGGCGACAAGTCATGCTCAAAGAACTGAGTGCACTTCAGAATAGCGGAACTTGGGACCTCATCCCTCTACTTTCTGGAAAATATGTTGTTGGTTGTAGGTGAGTCTTTGCTGTCGAAGTGGGTCCTGATAAAACTATTGATCATCTGAAAGTCTGCCTAGTAGCTAAAGGTTATACACAAATATTTAGCTTAGATTATGGTAACATTTTTTCACCAGTTGCAAAAATGGCCTCTGTACGCCTATTCATTGTCATGGGTGCTCATAAAAACTAGCCCTAATTTCAATTGGATGTCAAAAATGATTTTCTTAACAGTGATTTACAAGAAGAAATTTATACGGAGCAACCTCCGGGTTTTGTTGCTCAAGGGGAGTCTTCTGGAATGGTATGTCATCTCCGCAAATCTCTATATGGCCTAAAGCAATCTCCCAGGGCTTGGTTTGGAAAATTTAGCATGGTTGTTAAGCAATTTGGAATAGTGAAGCAAATCACTCAGTTTTCTACCGCTACTCAAGCACTGGATGTATCTATCTAGTTGTGTATGTTGATGAAGCGATCACCATGGCATCTCAAAAGTTAAAGATCATCTTTGGCAGCACTTTCAGACTAAACATTGGCAAACTTAGATATTTCTTGAGCATTAAAGTAGCACAATCTAATAATGGAATAGTAATTTCTCAAAGGAAGTATGCACTGGATATTTCGGAGGAAACTGGGTTGATGATATCAAAATCTACTGACACACCATGGATCCTAATGTCAAACATCTACCTAATCAGGGGGAGTTCTTCTCAAACCCTGAAAAGTATAGAAGATTAGTTGGGAAATTGAACAACCTTAGAGTTACTCGTCCAGACATTTCTTTTGTTGTCATTGTGGTAAGTCAATCTCTTAACTCTCCATGCACATATCATTGGGATGTTGTCATTGGTATACTGAAATGCATTAAAGGTTCTCCTGGAAAAGGTTTGTTGTATGAACACAGCAACTATACTAAAGTTGTCACCTACTCGGATGTTGATTCGACAGGCTCTCCTTTTGATAGGAGATCTATCTATGGGTATTGTGTCTTTAATCTCTTGGAAGAATAAAAAATAGAGTGTTGTGGCAAGATCCAGTGCAAAAGCAGAATATAGATCTATGGCTTCCGCTACATGCGAGTTTATTTGGCTTTAACAACTACTTAAGGAATTACAATTTGGAGTAATGTGACAATCAAGTTGCCCTTCACATCAACTCAAATCCTGTCTTTCATGAAAGGACAAAACACATAGAGATTGATTATCATTTCATTAGAGAAAAAATAGTATATAGAGAGATCAAGACTGAGTTTATTAATTTTAATGATCAATTAGTAGATGTTTTAACCAAGTGATTACAGAATCCTAAAATTGATTATATTTGTAACAAGCTTGGTTCATACAATTTATATGCCCCAGCTTGAAGGAAAGTGTTAGAATATATAGAGTTTCCTATTCTAGTGTAATGGGCTCAGCCCATCTCTTGTATCTCTTTTATAGATAAAGGTTCAACCTTATGTGATATACACATCAGGAAATTCATCCTATACATAATTATCAATAGTTATCAATTAATTGCATACATAGTTCAAGTCTAGCAAATTCATATAACATTATGAGTTTAATTGGGTCTTCATTTGGGGTGTTATTTATGTGGTTCTTTGTCATCCTCTCTTATCTATTTCATAGATGTTGAACAGCTAGTAGTTGCAGTGTTGTGGAGCAGAACTGCAGCATTCTGCTCTTGTATAACCATCACATCATGCTATGATTAGTTGTAGAGATCGTGCAAAATCTCCCTCCAAAATGGGAATTTGTCGTATTAGGCAACAAGGAAGTGCTGGTACGGGTATTGCTAGGGTTGAGTGTCGTTTTGCAGGATTTTATTTGTTGGGTCTCAATTTATATCTTATTCGAGTCAACAGTTTTTAGTGGGATTGCAGAAAAAATGGATGGAGAAAACTGTCATTCAGTATATAATTATTGTATAATTTAACACATGAGAATAATAATTTAATAGTATTAAAAAACAGTTCAAGCATAACATATATAATAATAAATTATATAAACCATAGTATATTACATAAAAATTAAAATATAATAAAGCCCCAAATTAGAAATAAAACCCCAAATTAAATTGAAGTCAAAAAATGAAAACATAATCCTTATTAAATTCAAGCCACCAAATGAAAGCAAAGAGCTAATTAAATTAAGTTGGAAAATGAAACCCCCCAAAGTCCCAAATTGAAAACACCACCCTAATTAAATTAAGCAACGAAATGCTTCTCAAAAGCAAAGCCCCAAATTGAAAACCCTACCCGAAAACAAAAGTTGAACTGGAGGAAGTGACGAGACACGAGTCCAAACATGACAGCAAGGTGAGACAACATCATGGCACAATGAGGGCATGAGGGCAAAAACAAGGCAAGGAGAGGCGAGAATGGCGATGACAAAATGTGACGGCAAGCCTAGGTGAGAGGAGAGACGTGACGGCAACAATGACCACATTTGAAAGATGAACATCCAGGTATGAAACAGAAAACCTACATCACAAGTGTAAGTGAAACAACCTATGTGAGGGTCATTTTGGACTTGTCTTCCACACTCGACTTCCAACTCCCAAGTCTGTACTGAGTCCATTGAGTTCATCCGAATCTAGTCTGAGTTTGCTCAAAAATGAGTCTACACACAAGTTCACTCACGACCCAACACTAGACTAGTAAACTCAAGGGTTTATGGGTTAACCCTAGAGTCTAATAACCATACACACCAAGGATATTCAGAATGCTAAAAATTTGGGTTGAATAGCCTTTCAGGTCACTGGAAATGTATGTCGTCTTCTACTCAGTCCATGAAAATGTCAAAATTAAAAATTAGTACCCCTAACAAAAAATTCTTCTTTCATGGGAGTCCTTCGTATGGATAGCATTAACTAACAAAGTTAATTAGTGACATGTTAACTTTCACCTATCATGCTAAGTTGGCAACTGATGTGTCACTTTATGAGCCATATCACCAGCCATATCATGTTAGATCGTACTTTGGAGTACTAATTTTTAATATAGACGCCTTTAGAAATTGGGTAGAAGGTAGCATACAATTTCAAGGACCTGAGACATTCAGCCTTATTAAATAGATTTCATTTTTTTTCAATAACTTCCCTCTCCCTCGTACTCATACTTTTCTCTTCTTCCTTACTAAGATATTGGTTTAATCTCCATGCTTACTCATCTACACCCTCACTAACCCACTGCAAGAATAAAAACAAATCTCCAACCCTTTACCTACTTCAACAACTCAAGTAGCCAAGAGCTTTGTTTCAAAATCAAAGCAAAGCTTCAAATGGACACAAGAAAGATTTGGTTTTGACCAAAGGTATTCAAGAAAATGGCATAAAAATGAAGAATTTCAACAAGAAATGAATGAGTTGCATTGGAAAAAGGCAACGTCATCCAAGGGATGGAAAATTAAGATTGTGTTTATGTGTGGGGCCAAACAAATCGAAATGGCGAGAATTCCAAAAGAAAGGGTTGAATGAAATTCAAAAGACAATAATAAACACAAACTAAAATGTGAAGGAAGAAGACAAAAATAAGAAAAATACAATGAGGGAGAATTTGAACGAGTTTCAAGGTGTCATAAGCCTATAATAGGCAGAAACCCCTTTCGTGAGGCATGCATAGACACACATGATAAAGGCTCTTGTCCAAGTACAAACATGCCTGTTACAATTGTACCCTTTTATTTTTTTTCTTTTTCCAAAAAGTTCTTTCAAATTATTAGGCTTCCTTCCAAGCATCACTGATATACTAGTTTAATCCTCAAGTTGACCAAGAAGGAAAAGATTAATAGCAGGATAAATAGTTTTGGGTCCTTGAAGGTGCACATCGACTCCTAGTCAACCCCTAAAATTGTCGAAATTAAAAATTAGTATGTCAAAGCAAGATCTTTCCTCTATGCTAATCCTTCATAATAGAATTAGTCTGCTAATGTAACATGTTAAGCAACACGCCAACTGCCACCTTGACATGACAAGTGACAGATGATGTGTCACTTAATGTGTCATGTCAAAAACCTGACTTTGTTAGTTAAGATCATTGATACGAAAGACTAAAGAGAAAGACAAATCTTACTTTGAAGTACAAATTTTTAATTTGAAGGATTTTAGAGACTAATTAGAAGACGACATACACTTTCAAGGATCCAAAAGGCTATTTAGCCATAAAATTGATATAAAAAATTAGTCCACCGAATATTACAAAATGCATAGTAAATGAAACCAAAATATGTATGAATAAATAATAAAAAATTAAGAGCTTAATCAAAACCAAAACTTCTTAAATAAGACAAAAATCGATATTACCTGATGTCCATTAGAGAATAAGCTTGCATATGATCGTGGTTAAGAAGAATAAGGGGTAAAAGATCAACTCGAAGTGGTTCCAGACCTAAGTTCTCCAGTGTGGAAAGAAATCTCTGTCTCACGCTGTCACAGCAAAATGGTTTACATTTTACCACTAGGCGAGAATTTGGGATTGCACATAGTATCCTTGCCCACACCTGCAGTACCTTAGGTGTAATCTGAAGAAATAAAACAGAACAGGTCAGAGGATACACAACTTACCTCTTACAATTTGTATAGGTAATAAAAAATTGAAACAGAAATGTATAAAATATTTAGCAACTCTACCTTGGCAAGATTGTTAAAACTACCAAATGTAATGAAGCCATTGGAAAGAGCAGGAGTAGGACAAATAGGACCAGCCTCAGGGGAAGGAGTGTAACAAAGGAAGCAATCTGGTAATCGAACTAACTCTTCAACATGCCTGTAATTCGGGAAAATTACAATTACAAAAAAAACTACAATAAGATAGTAGAGAAGAAGCACTATAGATCAATGACAAGAAAGTACAGAAATTCAAGAGAACTACTTCTGCTTTGTTTCAGGAGGGTCTGCCTGAGAATCAGTTATTCTATAATCAATTGTAGGCAATCCTGTTGTATTGGGATAACCAATCCAAGTCACCTGCATATCAAGAAATATGTTGCGATTTGGCAAAGATCAAATTGAAAATTGAAATATTTGCACAGTACATGTTACCATGAACAATACATGCCACTTTATAGGCATGGAGAAAGCAATATGTAATATTGACAGCAAAAGCATAGATTGAAAGAAGACATATATACCTATAACTGTTAAAAGTTTATTTATATCATTAGTGAATTTTGTTTTATATATTGATAAGCATTCAAGCACTTCAGAAACTCACTCTTAAAAACTATTTAAGGGAGCAAAACAAAAAACTTAAAATACTCTACTAAACAGTGTAATCTATATCGGATATCGGTAACTCAAAAATTCTTTATAAAAATATATAGGATGTCATATTGGGTTATGGTGGAAGCATAACGGATAGAAAAAATATATGAATTTATATATATAAATAAATAAGTAGACTGCATAAATATAATTAAATTTCAAAAAATAAGAAAAGACATTCAAAGAATTAATAATAAGTCTAAACTTTAAAATTTTAAGAATTAAAATAAAAATAAAACATATTTTTAATATTCTAAAATTCTAATAATGTGATTATTCCTCATTGGCAACATGATTATTCATTGATTACTACATAAAAAAGAAAAAAAAGAGTAAAAACAAATAAAAAGGCAAAAAGAATTCAGAAACACAGAAAAGAAAAAAAAAACAGAACAGTAAAAGGAAATATAAAAAATAGAAAAAAAGAAATAGAAAAAGAAAAGTAGAAATAAATGGAGAAAAAATTAAAAAGTAAGAAAAAAGAAGAAGAAAAAACAGGAGAAGAACAAGAAAAAAATATGAAAAGAAGAAAAAACCAAAAAGAGGAAAAATAAAGGACATTAAAAAGTAAGAAAAAAAATAGAAAAGAAAAAGAGAATAAAAGAAGAAAAGGGGAGAGAAGAAACAGAAAAAAAAAAAAAGAGAAGAAAAGAATGGAACTGAGATAACAAGCAGCGACAGGACGATGAAAGCAAGCAGCAACGACGGGACAGCAAGAAGAACGACGATCACAGTGAACGATGGCAAAGGTGAACAGTTGGTAGGGATTTTTCAGATCGGGCCTGTTTAAACGAACCCAAAATCTCTTCTTCTTCGTCCCAAGGCGTGATTTCCACCACCACCGTTCCGTGCCGCCATCCCCCGATGGCCAAAGTGGACCAATTCGCCAACGCCTTGTTGTGGCGGTTGCCGGAAAATCCGTGACCGCTTTCTGCCATGACGCCGCCATGACCGATATTTGATAACATTGCTACTAAACATCTTGATACATCCTATAAAACCGAAGTCCCTATCATAACACCACCCTAAGAGTCAATGTCTCGGCAGCTCACTCATAAAATATGGACGGGACATGGTAGCCTCAAGTTGGAGTTAGGCCCAACAAATCAGAGAAAACAAAAAGACACCCTCAAAACCCCAGAGAACCTGATCCATCATGTTGTGTTAGCTAACAGTGCACTGTCTCATTGACAAAAGTCAAATAATGGAGAGAGAAAGAGCAGGAGTTGGTAGTGGCATAAGGGAGGTTGCAAAGTGTTTGGCACAATGGGTTTCCACTCAAGCTTGGGAGCCACATTGTCAAAACACTCCAGATGCATGTTCACAACGCCCCACTACAACACAACAGATTCTTCATTGTGCCCCACTGTCGTGATAGCAGCAGCTTCAGCTCCCATTGGTAGCCTATTTCTAATTGTGAGCAGAGCTCTGATGCCCACTATCAGCTAGAATTATGATTGAAATACTCTAAGCTACCTTTGGGCATTAAGCCCAGCCCATTTCTAATAACTAAGCATCATTCACCAACTCTTTCAATTTCCATTATACAAAATGAAAATCATAATAATTTCCAGCATGATAAACAAGAATCAAAAGACTTGGTTAGTAATAATCTTACAAAGTATATTTAAGCTCAACTCTACAAAATCAGTTTGCTAAGTGAGGTTTGTACCCATTTACATGTTATAATTTGGTTATATGTCTAGTTGATTATAGATCTCCAACACACCCAACCGTGGAACTAATATTTGTGGGTGGTTCAATAATAGGTGGCACGATAGGCCAAAGAAATCTTTCTAAAATAGACTTTGATACCATCTTACGAAGTGGAATTTGGTTAGTTCAATCCTACAAAACCAACTTGTTAGGTAAGTTTTGTACCTACTTATCTACTATAATTTGATTAATCTCTAGTCAATGTGAAATCTCCAAGAAATACAATAGAACTTTCAACATGCTTTGCAAAAATGGAACACTTGCTACATCCAATAATTGCATTTTCACAAAATCAACATACTACAAAATAGAGATATGGGGAACAAGGAATATGGTAAGCAAGGATCAGAAAAGTTACAAGTTGATAGACAAGGGGAAAATCTACATTATAGATGTTCAAAACACCTGAACAGGAGCAGGTCGACATGCCATCATTCCAAGCTTATTGTTTGCGGTGTGACCAGTAAGCTCTACTAAAATATCAACCTGATCTTCTCTAACCATGTCAGCAACTTTCTTTTCATCAGTTCCATAAATGTCTTTCCAGAACCCACCCTTCTTTAAGACTTTCTCTCTAAACCGGCTGGTTTTTGCATCTGCCTGCACAAACACAAGAAAATCAATTACAAAACCTACATAAAAAATGCAGATATTAATGACAAGACAAATTATGGAATCTAACATACCATGTCAACAATAAATTTCAAGCCAATTATGTAAATGTCTCTAAAACCAAAAATCACATTTGGCCTCCTAAGACTACTGATAAATAATAACCACAATGGCAAGAGAAAGTTGTGTAACATTTAATCCACATTAACAGAATGAACACTAGCATAAATGGATACCCAGTACAAAAGAACTATGAACACTACGGAAAGGAAAACCAGGACCGGCCTAGTACTTTATCCAAGCCTAACAACAATTAAATGGTAGTCTTCCAACCCTACCAACATCTCCACCCATCATGTGGTATACTGTATATTTTCTAATCTCCCAACTCAACCATCTTACTTGGACCACTAACAATGATGCAGAAATCACGTAGATGTGGAAACCATAAGTGGTCTAATACAACCCTATAATGTTAACGATGGACCACTGGCCATTTGGGGAGACATCCCCTCACTAGAGTCATCATCAATTCTTGTAGGCTGACAATTAATACAGTTCATATTCACCAGACTTCTATTGTGGTATCCAGGTATTTTATTTGTTTCCCTTACACAATATGTTTGCAGTTAACAAAATACCAGTCTCTATTCTGCTTAATAAATAATTTTTGGCGTAAAGATAATAAGCATCCAAGCACTTGGGGAGCACACCCCTTACAAGCAAAATGTTAAGAAGCTATTTGGAAAAATGCCATTTGATTCCAAAATTAACCACAATTTATAAAGCAATTTTGAGAATCTAAAAACATCCACAAAGAATGAGAAACTTTATCTTCCAAACACTCACATCACCCTTGAGGGATAAAACTCAGGCTCTTCCAATATTTGATTGACATTTCTACTATTGATGAAAGGAACATGAATACATGCCTCAAATTTGAAAGCCAATTGACTATAACTCATCGGTTTCTTTCATGGAGTACCAGATAATTTAACAACAAAAAGTGAAGATGGCAGAGTAAAATATTTGATGCCATGCAACTATCATTACAACCAAATGACAGCATGAGCTTTGAAATTTGACCAAATACATTAACAGAATATATAACACTTTTGTGCACATCCATTCATAATATATACCTTGACAACTGCTGAATAAACAATCACTTTATAATTGCTATAGTCATGATAGACAAGGGGAGCTTCTATGAAATATGACACAGAATGTGTAAAATAATCAGGAGACACATATCCTATCACAAGAGGCCGTTCAGGATCTTTCGAGTTGTCCCATGATGTGAACTGTGAATATAGTCTCATGAATCGCCTACCCCAGTCCCTGTAAGGAAACATTTCTTTGATAAATTCTCCAGGCTTCATGTCATTCTACTTTTTGTACATAAAGTAATCTGATGTATTAAAATATAATGGCTGAAAAATTAAACTGCCACCAATCAAAATCTAACCACGTCATTAATCACATAAAGAAACACTATCAGCATAGCCAACAAGAAATATACTTAACTAAATAACACAGAAACATGGTTTTCATATTCCTACATAACATGCCAATTGTAACTTGATCCTATTCAGCAACTCTCATGGTCGTATGAATGGCTTCTTTTTGTTTAAATAAAAGTTGAAGTGGCTATTACATGTTTCGAATACAGTGACTAGTTCAAAGGATATCAGCACAGCATCCAAAACAATGGGTTCAAGTTAAAGGAATTTTAAATTTTATTTATTAAAAAAATGTCCCTGTGCTTTATGATTGACAACCAGGTCACCAGAAATTATTTCATGCATGCGACAGATAATTAATCTCTTCATTCCTTTAAAACTCAATTAATTTTTCACTCTATTTCAGCTCTACTCTCTTAGTACCAGGGAAAACATCGGTAAGTCAAAAATCCTTTATAAAAATATATTGGGTGCCATAATAGGTTATGGCAGAAGTATCACGGACAGAATATATATATATATATATATATTATATATAAATAAGTAGAGTGCATAGATATAATTAAAATCTATAAAATAATAAAAGATAATCAAATTAATGATAATAACAAGTCTAGATTTAGAATTTCAAATCTGAAGAACTAAAATAAGAACAGAATAGACCATATGATTAATACCCTAAATTTCTAATAATGTGATTCTTCAATGTTAACATCATTATTCATTGATTACCACATAAAATAGACAAAAAAGAAAAAAAATAGAAAATAGAAAATAAAAGAAACAGAAAAATAAAAAACAGAAAAAGGTAAAAAGAAATATAAAAGAAAAAAAAAGAAAATAGAAAAATATTAAAAAAATTCATAACAAAAAAAAGAAGAAACAAATGAAAAAAAAAGGTAAACTAAGAAAAAGAAAGAAGAAGAAAAAGAAAACAAAAAATATATCAAAAGAGAAAAAAGAGGAGATTTAAAAAAAATAAACAGAAAAAGAAAAGAATAAAAGAAGGGAAAGAAGAGTCAGAAAAAAAGAAAAAAAGAAAAAAAAACATGGTAGAAAGAAAGATGAGATGGTGAGCAGCAGCAACGGCGGTCATGATAAGCAATGGTGACGGCAATCATGATAAGCAATGGTGATGGCTATCACTGTAAGCAGCAGCAGCAACGGCAACTGTAAGCAGCAGCAACAACGGCAAATGTAAGCAGCAACCATGACAGTCACGATCATGGCAAAAGTGAACAGTTGCGAAGGTGAGCAATGTGAGAGATGGAAGCATTGTGAGAGGGGTGAGAACTGTTTGTTGGTACATGGCCTCTTTCAATGGGTTTTGGGCCCAAAAACATTAGGGTTTTTTCGGGTTGGGTTGGGTCAAACAGACCCGATATCTCTTCTTTTTCTTCTCAAGGCATGATTTCCGCTACTGCCATTTTGCACCACCGACCAAAGTGGTGGCCATGGACCGCCATGCAAAAACCAATTCACCACTGCCTTGCTGTTGCGGTCGCCGACAAATCTAACACCGGTTTCCACCATGACGCCACCATGGCCAATATTTGATAACACACATGGCTAGATGAGAAAATTATTCTTCTTTGAACTGTTTATATTTTTATTTTTCTTCATTAGAACCATCAATGTTTACAACAGCTAATAAAATGACAAACTATCTCGCTCCACCGGCACAACACAGATGGCACATCTGCTTCAGTCTCAAGTAATCAATTAAGGTACCTTTCTTCACCAACAAAACTATTAATAGTTTACCAAATATTTATGAAAATCAATGAAGTTGATCAGGAAATCAATGAAAGTATTATTTGTCTCATCATCTAGGGAAATCATCTTTTTAATTGAACATTTATGAAACAGTCAATGGATTGATTGTTTTCAATAATGGCATTTGATTAAGCACTATCAATAATAAAAATTTAAAAGATTACAATCGAAAACTGTACCTGTGAGCCTCAAAAAGTTTGTCATCATTTCCTTCATCTATATAATTCATTGCAAGTAAACGGTTCTGCACATTATTGCATTAAAAAGAAATATCAACTACTGTAAAAAAAACAATGAAAAGAAATAAGTCGTGCAAAAAACAAAAATCCAATCATCACAACCCTATTTCATGTCACAACTAATGAAAAATAATAGGATTTCCAAAATTATGAAAAAACTATATGAATTTGGATTATTCCTAAAATGCCCTCTCTCCAGACCATTAACACCTAACTGACATATCTGCAGTCATCACATGAATTCGAAGAAAGATAAGAATCTTCCATTTTCAAGATACTTAATTATTTATGTACAAACAAGTATAGGTATCTAAGCTTAACCTGAAAGAGTGTATATGAGGAAAAGAATTGTATAGTGCTTAACTTAGATCACTCCATTGATTCAGATTCACATAAAAGCTTAAGGAAAAAGAAAGAAAAACATAACAGAGTTTATCCTAGATAGATACAATACAAAACAGTTTTTGCTTAGAAGATAATATTAAAAAGTAAACTTTAACCTTAACTCAACCTCACAAAACCAATTTGTAAGGTGAAATTTGCAACCACTTATATACTATAATTAGATCATATCTCTAGTTAATGTGGAATCTCCAACAGATAATATAAAATATTCCAACACTCCCCCTCGAGCTTAAAGCATAGAGAGTATATGTTCCAAATGGAACATATAAATTGAATCTAAGGTCCTCACAAGGATTTTGTCAAAATGTCTACAAGTTGATCATTGGAGCCAACAAACTCAGTGCAAATTTCCCTGGAAAATCTAACTGAAGGGCAATCAATTTCTTTGTTTTCTCTTCTCATGAAAAACTAGGTTGGAAGCAATGTAAAGAACTACTTGATTATCATAATACATTATTATTTATTGAATTTCACAAAACCTCAATTCTCAAAGAAATCGCTTTATCCACACAAGTCATTGAAGTCATTGTCCTACATTCAGCTTCAGCACTTCATTAAGCAACTATATTTTGTATATTGCATAAGGGAGCATCTTAATGATAATATGATATAACACAATCCTTGGCCATAACCTAACTCAAATATAAGAAAGTTATTCCTTGACTAGCCTGTATACTAGTAGAAATCAGAGGCCTGATTGTACATCAAATGGTTGAGGGAAATCTTTAAATTAAGATGATGGCCCCATATAAGAGTTCAGATACCAATGTAATTTCCTAGAGATTTGACAATAAGCTTTAGGAGATAATGACACGTACAAACTTTGGTTTCAATACACATTCTCAACAAACCACAATTTAATGGTTTTATGTACACCGGCAATGGCAACTTTCAGCTGTTGAAAAATTACAAAATCAAAAGAATGAAACATTCCCCGATAATGAGTCAGACCTGGCCAGCATTTCGAGAATCAGGATCAATCTTAAGACATTGTTCATAAGCATTAATTGCTAGAGCGATATCACCAGCATCCCTGTAAAGAACTCCTGCACAGCAAGAATACAGCAGATTGATGATTAAAGATGTGCTAAGAGTTTCATTCACCTGCACACATTAAAATAAATCATGTTTTGTAACTAAATACAAAGAAAAATAAATTTTCATAACATAGAAACCTTAATGTAAACACAATCAGTCACAACTTTTCAAAACTCCCTTGAAATGGAATTCTAAGAACTCAATGCCGGTTCAAAGCAAATTTAGCTATCCTTGTTCAGCAGTAGTAATATCATTTCGTCACAAGCTTTGAAGCCTGCTTTTAGGTCAATCTCCAAAAAATTTATCTACTTAACCATTCAATGAACTTCCAACCAAAAATGGTCTGATCAAAGATCAAGTAGATATGATTCAGTTGAACCTATTTGAGCATTATTTGTCACCTTTCCTGACTACCCTAATAAGTCTATAATGTTATTACCAGTTAGTGAGCAATCTGACAGTTAGATGACTTTTATCAACCAAATTTCACATAAGAAAACCATTTTACATATCAATCATACAGCTGATGATTGATAAAAGCCTTGGCTTGAACCATGCCAACATGTCAAACAAGAAATCAATAAGCAGCACAACCTTGCGGACCATTTAAGATGAGCGTATTTGATGTAGACCTGGAGGAGGGGAAGTTATCTTCATTGCAGACCAACTACCTGAAGCCTTGCTTCTTTAATAAATCTTTGAGGAAAGTCTTGGATAAATTTGATCTTGTATTGTTTTGCAAAAGCTATGAAAATAAGAGAATACAAGATAATATCTTCAAGAGTATGCTAGGAATAGGAAAACACCTTTCACTAGTCAAACTCCATGGGATAAGCAAAATGGTGATTTGTCACTTGTAATCTAACAAACAATATAAGAATCAAGAACGCTAGGAATTACAAAGAACCTTGCACAACTCAACTCTGTGAAATAAACAAATATCAAGAATTGTTGCTTATAACCTGGCTCACAGCATAAGAAATTTAAAGAGACAAAACTCTCTACTTTTCTAACTTGGAATCGCATCAAAGCACCACCAATGATAAGCTAAAGAGTACCACAAAGGACAAGCTAAGGAGCACCACCAATGATAAGCAAGAAGGAAAAGAATAGCCACTTAGAATACGCCCACCCAAGAGAAGAATTCCCCAATTGAATTCACATTATGATTTCTAAGTTATCAAAATGAGTACATAAGCTCCCTTTATATAAAGAGTGTGGTGGAACGGGAATAGCCATACACTTCTCTTCCCTAGTCCTATATTCAAACAAAGCATCAAATAGACTAGGGATAGCTAGCTTATTCCTTTCAAAACAACTCAGCCTAAGCAAAAAAAAAAATGAATACATTCTAACCTATTTTTAGGATCGCATCAATATTTATGTCATAGCAAAGAGTGGAAATGGTGGAATCGTCGTGTTTTTTGTGTTCTGTTGCATTTTGAGGTTTTGGTGCTGCGCCGCGCACAACTCTTATGTGAATCAATGTTGGATTAAAACCCAAGCTCAATAAAAAACATGCTCTCCTTCACGTACAGTTGGTTTCACATAACTATGTAATTGACGTTACATTTATCCTTCTTTCTTGTTAGCAAAAACCCAACTTCCATAAAGAAGACCCGACTAGTTGTGGTTGTTCCAACACTGGTGAAGCTGCATGGATGAATCCCTCATGGTGTCACATTTTTCACCTTCACTTGCAGTTGTGACTTTTTTTAATTAATTATATATATATAGATATATAAATATATATACATATATATATATATATATATATATTGTATGCATGGAGAGTAGAATCTATGATCTTTGTTAAAATCCCACGATTTATGTCAATCAGTGTTGGATTAAAACCCAAGCTCAATAAAAATCATGTTCTCCTTCACGTATAGTTGGTTTAACATAACTATGTAATTGATGTTACATTAATCCTTCTTTCTTGTTAGCCAAAAACCCAACTTCCCAAAAAGAAGAGCTGACTAGTTGTGATTGTTCCACATAGGTGAAGCTGCATGGATGAATACCACTCACAGTTTCACGTTTTTCTCGTTCACTTGCAGTTGTGACTGTTTATATACATATATATACATACACATAATACATATATATACATACACACAATATATGTATATATATATATACTGTATCTATATATATATATTGTATGTATGTAGGAGTACAATCTATGATCTATGTTACAATCCCATGATTTACAATTGTGATCCCTTCACAATCCCAACCATGATCTCAATTTTGACTAACTTGAAAGCCACAATGACTAAACAACAGCCTTATCCCATTAGGTAGGTAACCCCACAATAAACAAATTTTAAATATAAATTAAAGATAGAAAAAAAGACCTAAGTTATTGTATGCCTCTGCATATGTTGGATTTGCAATGATAGCTTTCTCAATCATACTTGCAGCAGCATCCATTTTACCCTGGATAAAAAAGAGAATGAAATCAGTAATTAAAAGCATATAATTAACTCCTAATCTTAAGGAATGCACAAATACATAACCTGGACAGTGTATACAACACCAAGGTTATTTAATGACTGCGAAAAGTTAGGTTTGATTCCCAAAGCAAGCTGTATTACAGGAGAAAAAAAAGTTTTGATAAGAAAATCTATGCCATTTCTCCAACAAGGGCGCAAACAACTGGCATGACTGTCATTACCTGGTAACATTCAACTGCTTTATCAAGGTTGTCACGATCTTTATATATAACACCTAGATTGTTACAAGCTTCCGCACAATGTGGGTTGAAGTGGAAGGCAAGTTCATAGAACACAATAGCCTAAGTAGTATAAACAATTTTCCAATGGGCAATTAGTTTAGTAAAACAAGAATTCTGCATGTTAATATTTAATATCATAGACGAAGATGAACATTTAGAAATATGGACCAAGAGACATACCATATCAAACTTAAGCATCTCACCATAAGCAACCCCAAGATTATACATAGCATCAGCATAATGCCAGTTATAATACAAAGCTTTCTTATAAAAAGCCACACCACGGTTGATATCACCCTCCAATTTAACCTACACACCAAACCAAATTATCTCCTTAAGTAAGACAAGGTGACTCAAAGTTGTCAACTTAACCAAGTTACCCTGCAAACCAATATCACTTTAGAAAGAAAAAGGTAAATATAAATTAGCAAGCAATAACCATAGGTCTAAACTCAAAAAAATTTCCAGAAATTTATTCCTGATCTGCAGGGAACAAAGAGAGTATTTTGTATTTTATATAAACCACTTCAAAATTAAGTCGAGCATCAGTCCTCCACCTCTATCAAGCAAACAGCTTTGCATTACTTCTAATTTGCATAAAAAGACAAGCTCGGTGCTATTATGTGTGCATTGCTTGCCAACTCACTTCAATTTTATAACCATTGCATTATTATTCATGTTGTTAGTTAAAGTATTTTTTCCTTTTATAGAAATGTCGTGTAAAAGAAAAGATCAATAGGGTTGCTCAAAAATAATTAGAAACACGTAGGATATCATATGCTCACCTTTGTTCCCAAATCTGTTAAAGCTATAGCCATATTATTCTTTGCGATCTCAAAGTTAGGCGAAACAGCTAAACACCTGACACAAAACATCAACTGATCATAGAATGCAACAGCAGAAGCCAAGTCCTTAAGTGCAGGCATATTTTAGGAAAAAACATTTTATTCCTTTTATTAAAATGTTCGGCAAATAAGAATGTGATTATAAATTACTTTGAGCAAAAATAAACTAATCACAAACACATTCAAAAGATATTAGAATTATGTGGCCCATAAAAAGAAAAGTAAAGCTCTATATATATGTATTACCTCTCATAACAAGTAATAGCTGCTTCCAAATCACCACGATTTTTATATATTACACCCATGTTACAGTATGCTTCAGCATACATAGGCCTCTCTAATGCAGCCTTTTCATAGAAATTAAGGGCCATATCATATTGCATCATTTCAGAATAGACCACACCAAGGTTATAATATGCTGGCTGCAAGCACAAATAAAAAGAAAAAACATCCCATGTCAACGACCCAGCAAGCTAAATAAATTTTAGCAGTATTTAACAATGAAGATTAGATGAAGGAAATGAGGGAGAATTACAGCATAGTGTGGATCTATTTTGAGAGCTTCAAAATATTTTTGAATTCCTTCCTGCGTGTTTCCTGCAAGCTTTATGTTGGTACCAATATCAGTTAAAACAATGGCTAGGCACTCAGCAGCTGCTTTGTATGAAGGATCCACTTGTAAAGCCTTTTGATATGACTGTTCCAAGCAATTCATTATACTATCAGTTATGACTTGTGATAGGAATGTGTAGCATTATGTCTAAGCTTAGTATTGGTGACAAAGTTTAGCATGTCATGCAAATTTAGTTATCTGGAAAATTATATCTTTTGTATTCATTATTAAATTCTTTGTATAGAAACAAGGGTTTGTTTCGGTAAATAGTTTATTTAAGCACTTATTCAGCAGCTCAGCACTTATCAAATGACTCAGGCTTGACTGTAAATCTTAGTGACCAGATTAGAAACTCGCAAGCTTGATTGTAAATCTAAGTGAATAGGCTAGAAAAAGGTTTATTTTTTGGGCAGAGCTTCTTTGTAAAGCATATCAAAATAAGCTACAGAGAACTAATTGAAATGTCATAAGCCATTTTTAATAATCCCTTCAAAATGCCCCCAAGATCATAGTGACTAATTGAAATGTCATAAGCCTCTTTTAATAAGTTCTTCAAAATGCTCCAAGAGCATAGTGACATCAAGACAAAGTTTCAAAATATGCTCCTCTTCTCACTCTTTCAATAACTTAAATATGCCAATTTCAACCAATTTCCCAAGACACTTGCATGGAAAATCCATTGAACAATGAGGTAACTTACAAAACTTTGTGACGAGGGCAAGAACAATAGCACTAAGAATATATAGGTTAAGCTAAGCATACCTCATAATACCCAAACACACATACTTTTAAGCCATTCACCAATCGCAACCTCATGCCTAATCTACAACTAAATGAAAATGTCTACTACTAGAGATTCCACATTGACTAGAGAAAAGATAAAATTATTATGCATAAGTGGATGCAAATTTCACCTTACAAGCTAGTTTTGTGAGATTGGGTTAAGCTTAAACAAATTTCACTTTCTTAATGTAGTATTAAAGTCTATCCTAGCAAGGTTTCTTAGGTTTATCGCATTACATGCTATTGGGTTTCTGTCAATTTCCACACTCAAGATGTTTAGTCTTTGGTATGAATAGTTGTGTTGGAAATCTCATATCAACCAAAGATATGGTCAAATTATAATATATAGGTGAATGCAAACCTCACTTTACCAACCCAATTTTATGAGGTTGAAGTAGACTTAAAGTCCATTTCTAAAATGGTATCAGAGTCATTCAGAGTCATTCAGAGTCTATCTTAGTCAAGTTTGTTGGGTATATCATGTCATCTACTATCGAGTTCCCTCTTAGTTGCCACACTTGAGATATCCTGTCTTCGGCTTGAGGGGAAGTGTTGGAGATCTCACATCAATTAGAGATATGACCAAATTATAATACGTAAGTAGGTACAAACCTCAACTTACAAATTAATTTCATGAGGTTGAGTAAACCTTAAATTCCACTTTCAATTTACATTCTTAATTCAACATAGAAAAGCCACAAACCATAACAAATACAAGACATTTATAGAAAAATGCACCCTCTTCATATTCTAAAATTTAAGTAAAATAAGGTATCTGAATTCTCCGATTAAAAATTGTAGGAGTAATGAATATTTCTAAAAGAAAAACACGTTACGAATTAGCCAGTATTATGCTACATATACAACAAAAATGGCCCAAAAAGAAAACACTTTGATCAATAATCAATGGGACTGAAAATTCCTACAAATGGAAATAATGGTTATAGAAATTGTATCAGAAAGTATTGAAAAGATGAATCCAAAGGAAGAATGAAACAATGTGAATTTCAAAAAATTAAGATATTACAGAAAAAGAAAGGCTTTGGTTCTTCAAAGGATCACATACCTCCCTAAAATATATCTCCTATACCCCTTCTCTTCCCAAGTTTGTTCATATACAAACCTCTCTTACTCTTAACTAACTATGATGACATGGTGGTAACTAACTCCAAACTACTTCTATGTATCAAATAGTTTTATTCTCATTATAATTATACAAATAAGGAGTTGATTTTATATAACCAATAATCTCTAAATCTTATATATATTTTTTGTATCATAACTATGTTATTAGAGGATATCAAATCTCCTATATTTACTATATAGATTCTTTCTTTTCAATATAAAGCTATAGTGTTGTTTTAGAAACACAGTTTTGCTCAGTGTGTATCTCTTGCCTAAAATTTAACATGTACCTAAAGCTTTTTTCAAAATCGCACAAGCTCGATAGATCCACAATCTCCAAAGGATTTTTCTTTTTGCAAGCCTTTCTCCCAGGTTTGCTTTCACAGTTCCATCACCCTCTCCTTAGGTTCTTTCTATTTTTTCCCTCTAACTTTCTAAAAATAGAATATCTTCCAACACCACATCAATGTCTAGTACATATTCTCTTATCTTTTCCAACCACATCATTGTTAGTATTGAGAAAATGGACAAGTCTCACTATTCCACATGGGCTACTGAAATCGGGTTATGGTTAAATGCGTCGGCTACAAATCTCATCACACTACCACAACTAAATATGTTTATACAAAACATCAATAACAATAGATAAAGATTGATGCTCAACTCTAAGGTGTTATTAAATCAACTATTCACACCTCACTCAAACCTACTATTCGTCCCCATGAGACTTGTGTATTTGTTTGTCTCTCTCAATCTCCTTCTCTTGATCATGGTTATTGACTCTGGTGCAACTAATCACATATCTATTAATTGTTTTCTTTTATCCTCTTTTACTACTGTTGGCAAATTACTTAATTGATCCAATCCCATGATACTATCCCCACCTTCAATAAAAATAATGTTACCTTGCAAGATCAAATATCGAGTCGGACAATTGACGTCAAATGTGAGTCGCATGGCTTTTACTATCTTTATTCATCACCATTGGTATGTGCATAGTCTCTCTAACGATGATTCATGCACAATTGGGACATCCCGAGTTAACAAAATAGCAGAAGGTGTCAAATTTAAAACATTTGTCTACTTCGAATTGTGAGTCAAATTTAAAACATTTGTCTACTTTGAATTGTGAGTCATGTCAATTAGGAAACATGTTTCTTAGTCTTCTCCTCAGTCTTAATAAACAAATTTTCCCATTCTTTTTTAGTTCACTCTGATATTTGGGATCCTTCTCGTAATGTTACTTGTTTTGGTTTTTTTTTTTTTTTACCTTTATAAATGATTATTCTAGATGTACTTGAATTTGATAAATGAAGAATTTATCAAAAGTGTTTTCTATACTTCAAACACTTTTTAAAGAGATCAAAACATAACTTGGTATATCCATGTTTTTTTCATAGTGACAATGCTCATAAATATTTGTCTAACCAATTTCAATTGTCATTAGCATCCAACAATCACCAAATATATAATCGATTACACTATAGTCAATGATCCAATTACCAAGAAAAGGAGATTCAGAGAGACAAGCACATGAATTACCAATGTATGTCACTACAGAGCATTATTACTAGTACATTAGCATGTCTAACACCATTTGATAAAGTATTCATATGTTGTTAGAGTCATCTGAGGCAGATCTAGTAGTCTAGGAGCAACAAGTGCCTCATTAGTAGATACATGGGCAATATTGGGTAAACGAGGGGGTTTCCCATACAACTTCCAACACTTATAAATGGTATGTCCAATGTGATGGCAATATTCTTATTTTAGATAATATTTAGAATTACCTATGTAAAAGCATCTACAATTATTATTTTGTGATGGAAATGCGTTATTTTCCCCTATAGACCAAGCATGTGTCTCAATGTTTATTTTCTAAGAAATACAAAGGAGTGAATGATGTGTAAGTCATAGTAGGGTTTACTAGTTATTCCCAAATCTGATTACAGGTAACAGCATGCTCTTGTGGCAACCCATATAAGTATAAGGTCATAAAAATGTACTATAGTTCTCAAGTTTCTTCTTTACACATGCAGATGGTGGAAATTATGTAAGGCAACATGAAGCCGCTCAAGATAATCAGACACAGGAACATCAAATCATCTTGGAGCAAGAAAAGTCAAGACATCTCGACACATGCCATACAAGCACGGTGTGTCATTGGTATAAAGGGATGGACCTCACTCCAAATTGATGCACATGTCTCATGGAGACAAATCATCTTGGAGCAAGAAGAGTCAAGACATCTTGACACACGCCATACAAGCACTGTGTGTCATTGGTATAAAGGAGGGATGGACCTCACTCCAAATTGATGCACATGTCTCATGGAGACAGAAAATAGGTTTAGTGGAGTGTAAATAGTGGATTCATTCATAACAGCGCATAGTTAAACTCTAAATGTCATTAAATTATAAGAATGAAAAAGACATTGAACTAAAACCATGTGTTTTTGAGACAACAAGATGTTTCGTTTATATTGAAAGAAAGAATCAATACAGTAAATAGAAGAGAATTGATATTATCTAATAATAAACATACGATACAGGGATAAATAAAAACAAAATACTATATATATAATCTAGATATTCCTCGATTATAAAGGATTTGCTTCTTATCTATATAATTATGAAAATATATGATTCCGTGTCACACTATATAATAGATATACCCTGCTGGTAATGTCATATGCAATGCAATCAAGAATAAACTTATAAATCTATGATCATTACTTCACTAGGTTAGTGAAGCACAAGCTGCACATGAAAATAGGAAAAACTCGTTAAGCAAGCAGCTAAAGCATCTCCCTTCTTCAACAAACAGTATCGAAAATACAAATATGCTATTCATTTAATCATTAAAACTAGTGAACTTGGCGGCATGGATATACCTCAGCGGCCTCCATGAGGCGGCCTTCGTCTTTGTACAAAATACCGCAATGCGTAAGAGCACAAGCATTCTGAGGATCCAACCTAATGGCCTCAGTAAAACTCTCAAAAGCAAGCCTACCCATATTCTGCATCTGCAAACATATTCCTTTCCCAATAAGAGCCTCCACATTGCCACCATCGCTCTCCAGCACACGTTCATACAGAGCAAGAGCATCCTCAAACTTGTTCCTCGAACGCAGGATGTTTGCATACGAAACATCATCCTTCCCTTCACATCTCTTACTCACCGAACCCCCATCCCCAACTGAACCATCAGAAGAACGTTCAGACACTTTTAAAAACCCATTTTCCCCAACCAATTTCTTTTCCCTTCCATTATCCACGTCATTATCTTCCACCCATGCCATCTGGACCACACTTTCCTAACCACAAAAAAAACACACACACACAGACCACTTCTGATCAAACTTCGAACTTTTCATCTCAATCAATGACTTAACAAATACATAATTCAATAACACAGTGCAGGTAATTGAAGCAGCGAGAATCCAGTAACACAGTTAAGTTCACCAAAACAACAAACTAAAAAAAACAGAAAGGAAAAAACGAAGAAACCCTAGGAACCAAGCTGAAGCAGCATTAGGGGCATGAGGGAGGAATACAGAGATTGAATGGGGCCCAACAAAAAAAGATGAGATTTTGATAAGGGATTAGGGCTTAAGAACTTACGGGGTGCTTGCAGAAGGTTTATTCGGTGGTGGGTGGCAGGGATAGGGCACGGGAAGCGAGAGAGGTTAAAACCTTGAGAAGAGAAGCATAATGAAGGAATGAATGAATGAAGGGTTGAAGAATGAAGGTTGGAGGAGGAAGAGATTTGTTGTTGTGGTAGGAGGTGGAGTCGGTGGTGGCCACGCAAGGGAACGCTCCCCCTCCGACACGGTAGTTCGATGTCTCCCAAAACCCAGTGAGAGAACCCTGACACTGCTTCGGTGATTACAGCCCTTTTATTACTCTCGCTATTATTATCAGTAAATATCAATCCAAATAATACAGTTCTAAATGCTTCCTGTCACAAATCCTGCATATCTAATATTATTTTAATATGGCAGTTGCTTCATTATACTTCTTTTGGCATGTTTACATCAAGTTTTGCGTCTGGAGTTAGACTCGTATCACAAACAAGTTCTAATTCTTACCTTATATAACATATTTAATTTCTGTGTATACATTTATATATATATATATATATATATATTTGTTGTTAAATTATAAGTTTTATTTTGAATATCTGTTTTATCAAGACAAGACATTTAAAAAAACATGATTTTTATTAAACAGTTTCTTATTGTTATAACAACTTATGTTATGGGTAGAAATATTTTCTTAAGTAATTTTTTTTCAAAACAAAACTCTCTAATAAACTCGTTATGGGAATAATTACCTAACCAGACTTATTCAGTACCTTGTCACTGTTCAGTTTAGAATTCTATTGTAGGGAGATCGACTTTTAGCCTAGATGGCCGAAGTGTGATTGAAATTCGATTTTTAATCGCATTTCTAACATGTTTTTATATTTATTTTCCTTTTACATATTGATTTGATAAATATATCTTTAAAAAATTGATAGATGTGATTAATAATTAATATAATTTTAAAAAATCCTATTTAAATTTTATAAGTTATAAAATGTTTTAATATGAATTAATATTAAATAAAATTATTAAAACTAGTTACTATTAATAACTTTATTATTTAATTATTATGAGTATTACTAAAAATTAATATTTAATGTATTTATGAGTAATAATAAATTATATTCATTATTTAAATTTCTGTTGACATAAAATTAGAAAAAATATTAAAAAAATTCTTAAAATATTAAATTAATCATTTAAGATATTATATAATAAATTAAAAAGATGAAAATTAAACCTTTTAATATCAGTAATTTAATTTGTGTCACTGTTTCTCATGAGTTATGAGTCTAAAATGACACTTTCTTAAGATATAACATATACTAACAATTTTACTTCATTTAATTAAAACTTATATGTATTAGCAAACAATTTATTTTCTCTATCAAAACTCGTATTTATTAGGTTTGCAAACAAATTATTTTTCTAAGAATTTGTAAAATAACTTAAGCTATTTTAGGTGTTTTTTAAGATGATAAATTTTGAAATAATAAAAAAAATAAGTTAAAATAATTACGAGAATTATGTTAAGATAGGAAATTTCTTATTACTAAAATAATTTTTTATCTTAGGAGGTAAGTGGTGATTTTACCTTGATTTAGGAATGACAAATGAACTTATCTTTATGAATATTGTGTGAAACGGTTCTGATTTTTATAAGAAATCTTTGTATTGACTGAGTATAACTATGGGTATAGATAATATTCAATCTTTTAAATTGAGTATGGAAAAAATTATATATATGTAGATATTTGTTCCTTATGTGATACTCATACTCGTTTTAAATTATAAAAAAAGACATTTGGTAATGCATAGACACTCTGATAAAGAATTACAGAGTTAAACAATACTTTCTCTATTTTTGTAGATTGATTAAGGTGAAAAGAAAGAAAAAAATATATTCTCCTCACCATCAAACGATGTTTTAGAACTTAGACCCTTCATATCCCAATTGGAACCTAAGATCATCTTCAAAGCATTAGACAACTAAGACTAGATGTTAATCATGCAAGAAGAATTAAAGTAGGCACTTATAAACAACCAAGAATCAAGCCAAAAAAACCAAGTATTGGAAACTTAACTTATCTTATTATTGTCTTTTCTTTGAAGCTTAAATGGAAGGTCCTCCCCTTTTGATAAAGCTCCAATCGAGTTTCATCAAATTAAGAAGTCAAACTATTCTAAACAATCACTTTTGGACACAAAACCAAAGATTGAAGAATACAACTAATTTAATTGGATCAAACACTTACCACTACGTCAAATGTTATAATTGGTAGTCATCTTCCTCTTAGCAATTGTTCCGTGGAAATTGAACTCGTGACCTTGACTCTTATACTAATTGTTGGATCAAACACTTATTACTAAGTCAAAAGTTATAACTAATAGTTAATGCACAACATTTTCTACTTAAGAGTGTAACAGTCAAAGTTTCACAATTTAATGGTAACTTGGACCACCTAACCTATGCACAGGATAATTAATGTCACCTGCAACAATCTCCTCCTTAGTAAATGTTTTGCTGGGAAACTAACTCGTGAACTTAATTTTAATACTAATTATTAGAAAGGAATGTGTATTATTAGGCTAAAACCTGTAACAACCTAGACATCATGATTTAATTATGACTTTATCCAACTAATTTATAGGGACGACTCAACACATTAAGAGGCCTAAAGCAAACTTAAAAAATGAGGCATTTTTATTTATTAATAAAAAAATTTATGCTAAAATGTATTATAATTTTATTTAAAATTTATTTTTCAAGTTTTTTGTGATGCAAAATTATCTATTAAATTGTCGTAATTAATTTCATTTAAAATTTCTTTTTCAATAGATAATAAGATTAATCTGTTTAATCTTATTGATCTTAAATAAGTTTTTATTATCTTTACCTTTGAAAAACTTCTTTCAGCTGAGACAACTGATACTCGAATTGTTAACATTATTTTATAAACTATATATGCATTTGGAAAAGAATCTATTCCTTTTTTATAATTAAGAATGTCAATTGGCTTATCATTTTCCAATCCTATGATTTTCTTTAAAATATTTAATTATGACAATAAATCCAATTCATCAAGATCTAACAAATTATCATGTTTCAAATATTTTTCAAGGTTTAAGCATTTTTCTTTCAAAAGTATACAGTCTAACAACTTTAATTTTTTAACACCAAATAAAAAACCAAAAATATCTTCATATATTTTAAAATGTTCAAATCTACTTTGAAGCGTAGTAATTGTTTTATCTACAATGAACAAGAAATAATCAATTCTAAATGATTCTTGAAAAGATTTTAAAATTCCTGTCTTAACATTTTCATCAAATTCTTTCTTTAGATGACTAATACATTTTTCACAAAACTTAAGCTCTATATCCATTTCAATAGCAATTTCCTTTACAGAAATTAATGCATTTTTAAATTCATTTTCTTTATACTTTTTTTGAAAAATAAAAGAAGACATTTTAATTGTTCAATAGTTTCATCAATGCACATATCTTTTGATTGTAAATTCTTACAAGATTCAATTCAAACATGCAAGTTTAACCCTCAAGAACAAAGGAATAGAAAAAGAGAGAACACGAAGAGAGACAAAATTTATCTGAAACTAAAGTTTATCGGGTAGAAATACTCCTCTCCCTCTCTAGATTGCAGTTGTGGACTTTGATTTTAAAAAAAATGATTGGAGATTGTAAATTTGAAAGAGAGAAGTCAGAGCTTCTCTAGAATTAGGGTTGGAAAAGAGAAGTCACAGAGAAAAGAAGAAGATAAAAATCAGTTGGTAAGATAATAGAAATACAAAAGGTTTGAAGTTTTTTTAATTATTAATATTAACTAACAAATCTCCTTTTTTAAAAAAAAATTATAATTTATTGAAAAAAATTATTAACTTATTAAATATAATTTTTAGTACAAATAAAAACTAACAAACACTCATAATATTTTAATTAAATTTTATTTTCAAACATAATTTTATAATTAATTTAATAAAATATATATTAGTACTAAAAATAATTTTAGAATTTTTTTTTTAACCTAAAACAAGTGCTTTAGGCGGCCCTGATAATTTACCTAATGAAAAAATTAATGTAAACAATGTGATTGGAATAATAGTAGAAACTCATATCACATTATATATTTTTGGAAGAATTTGTTTTCATTGTTTTGTTAAAGACTTTATCTTTATATATATATATATATACTCTTGTTGAGAATTCTTTTTATTGATAATGTTTTCATAATTCTAATAATGAATCATTTGTCACTATTACAGAATTAGGAATCAACGTCGCCATTCTACGTCGGTTTAAATACAAACGACGTAGAATGATTAATTTGACCATTCTACGTCGGTTGTAATCTATAACCGACGTAGAATGTTTTTAATTGTACATTCTACGTCGGTTAAGAAACAACCGACGTAGAATGTCAACACTACTACGTCGGTTGTTTGTTAACCGACGTAGAATGTAGAATTCAAAACATTCTACGTCGGTTATAAATTACAACCGACGTAGAAACCCCTTTAAAACCTATTCCCCCCTTTTCTTTCTCACTTTTCGTACTGTGGTCGACCCTCGAAGCTCCGCTCTCCGTCCTCTCTGCGCGCTCCGTCTTCCTCGTCGCCGCCCCCTGCCACTGCCACCCCTGCCGCTGCCACCTGCCGCCCTTCCTCCTTGGGTTTTGTCGCGCCGCTTGCCGCCCTCCTTGTGCCTTGCTGGCGCTGCGTTCATCCTTGTGTCTTGCTGGTGCGCGTTCATCCTTGTGTCTTGCCGGTGCGCGTTCATCCTTGTGTCTTGCTAGGTGCGCGTTCATCCTTGTGCCTTGCCGGTGCGCGTTCCTCCTTTGCCGCCACCGCCACCGTTGGTGCCACTGTCGCTGCCAGGTTAGCGGATTTTTTTATTATTTTTATTGTTTTTTGTTTTATAGATAGTGTTTGTATGATTAGGTTATTGAAATGGCTGCAGTGTAGATGATTGTTCTGATGTTCTAGCTGTGCCCATGGGGCTTTATTTGATGTTGTTTGATTTTGTATAAAAATTTGGATTTAATAACAGAGGAATTATGACAAAAACCGTATGCAAAATAATGCAATTAGGACAAAAGAAGCTGCAAGTATGAAATTTCTAAGATGTAATGGCATGATAATTCTCTGTTTGGTACGACACAACTCCACAAATTTTTTGAAAATTTTCTGACAAGTGACATAAATGACCAAAATTTAGGAAAATAGGTAAAAAATAGTAAAATAATAAAAAAGTTATAGTAAATGGAGGATTTTTGAAATTTTTTTTGCCCAAATCCCCTTTGGGTATTTGCCAACAGGTTCGTTGCGTCATTTCCAAAAACTTTCATTTTTACGCATCTCCATCCGAGGTCCGTAGCAAAAGTTATGATCGTTTGAAGTTTTTCCATACCTAAATTTTGTATTTTCAAAACTATGATTATTTTGGGGGATGTGAGGCCTCTTTATCCAAGTACACGTCAAAAGAACATAACACAACAAAAATTAGCGGAAAATTCAATGTCTAACTATTTTTTATGATTTTTTCAATAATGCTGTTTTTACATCAATCTTTCTTTTTTTAAATTGTTCTTCTAAGACAAAGCATATAGAACATAACACATCATTTCATTAGAGATCATATAGCTAAGGATTGCATTATAGAATACATAGATACAAAACATAAATTAAATTACCTGATATCTTCATCAAACCTTTGTCTAGAGAGTCTATATTTGAAATTTAGCTATTCGAAATGTATTATATATGAAATTGTGGCTGGTTTGCTGGTTTATTTAATATGCAGGTACTAAAATTTAGGGATAGGGAAAATGAGAAAATTAGAAACTGCATTGCAGTTGTAAAATTGACTTACAACGTCGGTTCTAGCCCTAACCGACGTTGTAAGTCTTGATTTTCAACGTCGGTTCAAATTGAACCAACGTTGAAAATATTACTTTTAACGTCGCCTGATTCAACGTCGATTTTGGGGTCGTCGTGAAATCATCACCAGAACCGACGTGGATTCCGGTTCCTGTAGCAGTGTGTGTTTCGTTGTATAAAACTTTGAATTAACTTAATAATACTTGCTTGAATATTGTTATAGGAGGTTCTGGTTCTTTATTAACATACCCTACATAAAAGAGAAGCATTACATACAATCATTAGATAGATGAAATGTTTCTATATTAATTTTAAATCTAACAGATATTTTTAATTTTAAAAAAACTAAAATATTTTTAGTTGCTTTTAAAAAAAAAAACTATATTGTGGCTGAAACATGAGGACAAAAATGAATGTTACGATGACGAAGCATTATCCACCACCACTGGATAAACTAACTATTTAGTCGTTTCATTTCACCGTGAATTGCGAGGAAGAGGCATGGCGACGA
This sequence comes from Lablab purpureus, assembly GCA_030347555.1. Classification (NCBI taxonomy): domain Eukaryota; kingdom Viridiplantae; phylum Streptophyta; class Magnoliopsida; order Fabales; family Fabaceae; genus Lablab; species Lablab purpureus. The sequence goes on from CM059260.1 coordinate 21,490,641, forward strand.
TGGCATGTGGTACTCTAAGGCAGAGTGTGTACCCAAGGGTGAGTGGAGTCAACATCCACCTTCCGCTGACTTCCGCTTCTCTCGTACCTATTAACCGCAACAGCTTTCCGAAGCTTCGCAATCTCATTCATCTCGCGGCGGTACCGTCGCCGTCACCCAAAGCCTCGGCGAGGAACGACGGCGCCACCGATGACGGAGTCTCTCTAGGCACTATGAAGCTGCCTTTGGACATCGACCTTCAGAGATTCGATTCATTGCTCTTTCAGGTAAACAAACAAGACATGCGATTCTTTAATTTGAATCTCCTGAAATAGTCTTTCACATCAAGAAAGAAATTTCTATCAAGAAAACACTTTATTATCAAATATATTGAACTTTTAAGTAGTTTATATTATTCGATGAATTTTTTAAGAATTTTAAAATTAACTAAGGTTTAATAGATTTTTAAATTTTAAATTTTAATTTTTTTAATGTATCTTTTTATTATTATTATTTTTCATATAGTCATAACTATAGGAAAATATATTTTGTCTTATATACATCTTATATGTATCATGTCATTTACATTATATTCTTTTTACATCAATTTAATAGAAAAAATTATATTGATTAAATATAATTAAAATTGAAATTATATTAAAAAATAGCAATAGAAATTGTGTTAAATATGTTTAATTAAATCTATTAAATTAATTAAATATAATTAAAAATTGAAACTAAAAAACTTATTAAATATTTAATTAATGACTCACTTTTGATTACTTTTATTATAATATAATATATGGAAGAGTTAAATATATTTTAATTTTTGAACTATACTTGTGTTTCATAATAAATTTTTGATTATTTTATTCTTATACTTTATAAACTAGTTTAAATGATCTTTGATAATAAATAAAAATGTCTTTGATGAAAAGAAAATGAAAGAGAGAAGAGGAAAAAGAGTAAAATAAATTCATGAATTAAATAATAATGGAATAGAAAACTATAGAGAAAAAAAATAAGATAATAAAAAGAAATTCCAACATATATCATTTATACCAGTTTAAAAAATATAACGACAAAATATGTTTAAAATTTGTCTCAAGAACTAAACAAAATTTTGAGAAATAATTGAGAAATTAAAAACATATTTAATCCTATATATAAATTATTATTATATTGTGAAAAGAGTAATAATTAAACCATTATTTTCATTAATTTGGTTACACTATTATTACTTATTTTTTCAAAACCAAGCATTGTTTTAAGAACCTATAACATTAGTTATCAAGCTAAACTCAAGGATAATGTATCTTACGAATTCTATTCTTTAAATTAATATAAATATAACAAAATATTCATTATTAAATTTTTTTATATTTTATGAAAATTTTTCGTAAATTTTTTTTTTCTATTTTTTCTATAAATTTTTCATAAATTTATAAAAATATTTTCATAAAATATAAATTTTTTTAGTAATAATTGCAGACTTAATTTACCTTGCTCATTAAAGGTTTAATCCGCAAATTCATTACTTAGTTCATTGGCTTGAAATTATGATATTTTAAACATAAAAGTAATATAGTTAACCAACTCAAATAAAAAAATTATTTAATTTAATTCTGATTTAATAGATTTTATTTTAAAAATTAAAAGAAAAAATAAATAATTTTTTAAATATATAAATTTTTAATTGCCACACTCTTACTTGTTATCTTTTTCTTGGATTATGCATTCATCATTGTCCTCTCGTCTTATTATTTGGGGAGTTCTTTTTCTGTATTCCTTAATTTTATAAAAGTGGGTAAAAGATAAAATTATCCCCACCCATTCTTGCTAACCTTCTTCCATTTGCTCTCTTTGGTAGTTGAGAATAAAGGAGGAGAAGAAGAATGGTGATTGAGAAAAAAGAACCAGTAGAATGAAATAATGAGAGATGTGTTTTAAATTATACACTCTAGAGACGGTTTTAAATTTACAATTTTAAAAAAATTAAGAAAAAAATAACTTATAAATTATGTAATTTAAATAAAATGATTTTTTGAATTTTACAATTTAAAAAACTTTTGAAATTAAACAATCCAAAAGTTTTGTATCTAAATATAATTTTCGAATTATATAATCTCAAAAATGTATTTCATAATTTAAAATTGATTTTTAAAATTTAAAAGTTAAAATTCATTTTGAGATTGTAAAATTTAAAAAAAATTTAAAAATAAAATAAAAATTTTCTTATATATCGAATGTAGAGGGAAAAAATTCTGGAGATGTTATTCGAATATGCATTCATCATCGTTCCTCAGAAAAATCACAACGTATCAGGATGTAAATGAATTAGATACAATTTCGTAAGTAATGAAAACTAAAGTTCGTCTTATTTGTAAGGAGTGAGCAATATATTAAACTTTTAATTAACTCAGTGAATATCAGTGAAGCATCCCATTAGTCTAAGAATAAAGTCGTTATTGGAACTTATTTTCTTTTATAATTTGTTGCAAAAATTGGGTATAGTTTGTTTTACAAGTTTTTCCCTTGCCTTGGCTTGTGGTTGTACTGTGACAGTGGGCAAACAGCCTTTGTCAGGGAGCAAATCTGCCTCTTCCTGTGCCTCTCAAGGTATTATGCTCTTTCTCAATGCATGTTATTATTAGCCTGTTTTAAAACGAGAGTTACTATTTTTGCAGAACTATTACGAAAGATAAATTCCAGTTTTAAATCATTTCCCACATACACGTGCCAAGCATAAAAAATACAACCAGCATTCTTCTGCAATAATCTATGCCATATATTTCTATCATGTTTCTGAGCTGTTTATAATCCACAAATATATATTTTATCCTGTGGAGTATGACTAAGTGTGTAGTGTGTATCTCCCTTATCACAAGGAAAGGCTCAGAATATGCTTAAATCCACTTCTCAATCTGTAAAATTGCCTAGTTCCATGGTGCATTCATATAATGGGAATGGGATGAGGCTAGCAGAGGGTGGCATGACATTGGTAGCTAGAAATATTTTGGGAAAATTTAAGATTGTAATTGGTTTCTTCTCACAATTACTGTTACTTCTTACTCTATTTGTGTGATTTGGTTGTCTCAACTTGTAAACACTACTCTGCTAAAATGTTACTTTTTGTCTTTTTGATTGATTGAGTTATTGTGATAAGTGGTTCAGATGCTATTATAGTATTTAATAATCCTCATTTTGAATAAACAGGTGGACAAAATACCTGGTGGAGCTAGGTTGGGTTTTATCACTATTGGGGATGGGAAAACTGAAGTTCTTGTGTATATTGATTGCTTGGTTTCTCCACCAAGTCAAAATTCTGCTCCAATATTTCGTGCCATTAGAAATGGTCCCTTGAAAGATAAGGTACCACCAGGTGAGCCTAGAATTATGAGGAGCCTTCTTCAAGCTCTTCAAAAGTCAATTGAAATCGCCAAATTGTGAATACTTTCTTTGTTTCTAACTTACTCTCCTCAGGCTTTTGACTTTAGAAGCAAAAAAGTTAACCTAAAGTTTGCATTTATTCTAATTCATTTCTCCCCATATTGTGTTTACTCAGTGGTTTAAATTCACAAGCAATGTTTGGAATCCTGAACTTCAATTTTGTTTTGTACTGCACAATACAGATATGAAACCTACGACTGGGGAAAAAATTGGATTGAACAGAATTATAAAATTTGGACTATTTTTATATTAACTAAATTGTCTTCAACTCTTTATAATTAAACTATTGTTTGAACTGTTTTAAAATCCACTAAACTATTTTGAATTGTTTTGAGACAAAATAAGTTTAAGAATAAATTAAAGTTTGTTGATTAAATGCTATCTAATTCCATAAAAGAAAGGGAATCTAATCTAAATTAAAGAACAAATACTATTAAGTAAGTTTAGAAGCAGCAAGGACTAGGTAAAAATTTTCTTTAAGAATTTTTTAAAAATTCATCATAATTAAATAAGGGATAAAATGTTTTTAGTTTTTGAATTATTTGTAAAAATTGTGTTTTATTCTAAGATAAATTTTGGACTTATTTCGTTCTTATGTTTTATAGACTCGTTTAAACGATCATTCATGATGTGTCATAATTTCTTTTTATTTTTTTATTTTTCTTTTTTATAGTTTTCTATTTTACTATTATTCGTTTCTTAAGTTTCTTCATTCTTTTTTTTTCATTTTTTTTCATTTTCTTCTTTTTAAAGATGTTTTTATTTGTCATCGAGTATTATTTACACTTATTTATAAAGTATAAGGACGAAATAGGTCCAAAATTTGTCCTAAAAACGAAACCCAATGTCGACAAATAGTTGAAAAACTAAAAACATATTTAACCTATTAAATAAAGATTATAAATTAAGTGAACAATTTATTTCTAATTTTTTCTTAAAATAAGAATTTAAAATATTCTTTATTATCAAACAAAATATGAATATTACGGAATAATACTTGTAGTAAGAATGCGTAATAAGGTTTTAATTACAAAGGATGTTACTTCATAAAGAAAGTTAAGAACATAATAATTTCTCTCTTTCACTTATACAAATACTAAGACACAATTAATTATGTTTTTCAAGAATTCAAAATAACTTTTTACATGCTTTCACATCTAGTTAATTATCATTAAATATAATCAATTATGTTTAAAATATTTTAAAATTGGTTTGCTACATCTCACACATTTAATCATTTAAGTTTTCATATAATCTATTATCTAATCTTGCACATTTAATCGATTAGAAAGGTACATAATTGATTATTCTATTCCAAATCAAACATTGAATAAAATATTTTATTACTGTTGAGTAAACTCAATTAGATTGACTCTGATTTGTTTTATAAATAAACTTGACTTGTAAGAGATGTCTTGACGTTATAATTCTTTCTAAGAAGCTTTGTCTTTCTGGCATTCAAGAATCTCTTGAAGAAACAAATGCATTTGAAAAAAATACTTATTAATTTGAATGTGCAATATAACTTGGCATTTATAACTCATTGTTTTACACTATTCTAACTCATCACTTGAAGGTGTTATCTTTTTATTCTTTTGTTATATGTTTTTGAATATTTATTAAGTTTCTGCATCTTGTAGTTTTTCTCTTGAAGGTTGTTCTAGGAAATGGTAGCTTCATTATCTTGAGTGTAAAAGCATTTGTAACATGTGAAGTGTGACTGTAATCCTAACATTGTAAGATAATGAAACAATCTCTCTTAGGTTGATTGGATTGTAACTGGATGTAGAATCAAGTTCATTTGAACTAGCATAAAAATTCTTCTATAATATTTTTTCCTTACTCTTTTTATATTTGTTTCTTGATATTTCAAGATTTCCATATCTCTATTAAAGTGAATCAAGCAAATATTTTTTAAATTTATTAATTGGAAAAGAGTTCTAAAAAATTACCAATTTACCTTTCTTTGATGATTATCAAAATTAGGAAAATAATTCATCTTAAAATTTTCATCCATTATCACCACATTCTATTTAATAATTGAGTTAGATGATGGATGGTGAATTCTCTCATTTCTCCAGAAAATTTGGTAAACTTGGAAACTTACATCCCTTTCATGATTTTGCTCAAAATACTATCTTGGTGAAAGAAAAAAGAAAATATTGTTCATTAAAATATCTCATTTCCTGTACTTGGTAGTTCTTTCACATGTTCTATCATTTTATTCGTGGGTTTTGGTTTAAATAATTTAGGTTATTGCATTGACATACATTACTCACAAAACCCCTTCCTAATTGGTTTCCAACTCCATGCAATACTTGATCTGCATCTTACCCCCTCTTTACTTTATATGGGATTTCAAAATGATTATTAACATTCTCGTAATTATTGTTATCTATTTGTTTCCTAATTAGTCTATAGAGACATTTGATATTCCAATATTCACATTATCAGAACCTATATTTCTTCCATAAGGACTTTGATCCTGTTTTAGTAGTTCTTTATTTGAGAAATCAAAGTTGATTTCCTAGGTGGCGCCCCCAGCACCCAAATTTTATTACAAAAGTGGTGCTCTTGGAAAAACCATAATGGATTTGAATGGTGGCATGAGTTAATGCTTTATTAGGCGCTGAGGTCTTATTTATTTATTAATAAAAAAATTTATGTTAAAATGTATTATAATTTTATTTAAAATCAATTTTTCAATTTTTTTATGTAAAATTATCTATTAAATTGTCATAATTAATTTTATTTTATATTTTTTTTAATAGATAATAAGGTCAATCCATTTAATTTTTATTAAGATATTATTGATCTTAAATAATTTTTTATTATCTTTAGCTTTAAAAAACTCCTTTCAGCTGAAACAACTAATACTAGAATTATTATCATTATTCTATAAGTTATATATACATTTGGAAAAAAATTTATTCTTTTTATATAATTAAGAATGTTAATTAGTTTATCATTTTCCAATCCTATAATTTCTTTTAAGATATTTAATTCTGAAAATAAATCCAATCCATCAAAATCCAACAAATTATCATGTTTCAAAGATTTTTCAAGGTTTAAGTATATAGTTTAATAACTTTAATTTTTTAACACTAAATAAAAAATAAAAAATATCTTCATATATTTTAAATTGTTCAAATCTACTTTGAAGCGTGGTAATTGTTTTATCTACAATGTACAAAAAGTAATAAATTCTAAATGATTCTTGAAGAGATTTTACAATTTCATTCTCAACAATTTCATCAAATTGTTTCTTTCTGTGACTAATACGTTTTTCACGAAACTTACGTTCTATATCCAAAATAATGTAACATGATAACATCCCCAAAAAAATCTAAACAATATTGACATACAAATATGCATAAATATGTGTGTGTATATATATAGATGTCAATACATATTTTGCAATACTTTCTCTAAGACTCTGTCCTTAAAATATTTTCTTCCCTTGTAAAATTAACACGATCATTGTAGTTTATAGAAATAATTCAAAAAAAGGGATAATATAAAATTTCTACCATTTATAAACCATTTAATATAAAATAAATCACAATTCTTAATACATAGACACACACATACACACACACATATATATATATATCATCACATCAAATAATATTCTCATAACACCTCAAGCCAAGTATCTAATGATTCTCTTACAAGGTCCAATTCAACTATGCTAACTTAACCCTCAAGAACAAATGAATAGAAAAAAAGAGGGAACACGGAGAGAGACAAAACACCTGAAAATGAAGTTTATCGGGTAGAAATACTTCTCTTCCTCTCTAGGTCACAGCTGTGGACTTTCATTTTGAAAGTGATGATTGGAGATTGCAAATTTGGAAGAGAGAAGTCAGAGCTTCTCTAGAGTTAAGGTTGGAAAGGAGAAGTCACAGAAAGAGAAAAGAAGAAGATAGAAACCAGTTGGTAAGATAATAGAGATAAAAAAGGCTTTGGAGCTTTTTTAGCTATTAGTATTAACTAACAAATCTCATTTTTCTAAAGAAAATTATGGTTTATTTAAAAAAGTTGTTAAGTCTTTAAATATCATTTTTAATACCAATAAAAATTAACAAACACTCATAATATTTTAATTAAATTTTATTCTCAAACATAATTTTATAATTAATATAATAGAGGTATATTAGTACTAGAAAAAAAAATTTGAGGCCTTTTTTTCGAGTCTAAAGCGAATGCTTTACTTGCTTGAACCTTAAGCCGACCAGGATGACATTCCTTAGGAATCCATTTAAGATTGTTAAGGTGACATTCCCTCAAGTATCTTTAGTTAGCAAGGGTAGCATTGTTTTGATTTCTAGCCATTGAAGTCCCTGCCCTAGCCATAGGTCGTGCATGATACGGTCGTGCATGATACATGGGAATCTACTCCATTCAAGTGGTCATGATTGGTTCTTTTGAATGAACATTGAACTTATATTGGTTGATGTTGTTTGACTATAATATTGCATTTATGGCAATTCTAGACAATACCAGTAGTCACAGTTTTCAAAGTATTCATATTTGGGCCAATACTTATGGGTGGCACATTATATTCCTAAAATTTGTATTCATACTATCTTGCACTTGGCTAATCTTTTTTATCTTCACTTCTTAGTTTGATAAAATTTTAAGAATCAACATTGCTTTTTAATAATAACAACAACAACAATAATAATAATAATAATATCATATAAATATCCATATCATAACATATAACTAGAGTTGTCAAAATAAGTCTGCCCAAGTTAGGATTAAAAAATAGTGACTTAAATAGGTCTTTTTTAGTCTAACCCATTTCGATCGATGTATATATGGGCTAAAGTCAGACTAACACACATGTTAATGAGTTGGTCCGTTTATTTTTTATATTAAATTTTTAGTTCTTACTTTTCATGTTGTCATACCAAAGAAAGAAATCCTAGTGTCTCAAAGTTTCTTTTCTCTTCTTCATCTCTTTCCTTCCTTTCTCACAGCCTCTTCCCTCTCCTCTACTGGATCATGTGCCTTGTATCACTTTCACCATTGTAGTTTCATGCCTCTGCCATAGCTTCCCCGTTTCACATTAGGTAAGATTCTTCTTTACTTTTTGTTAATTTATATTATTATTTGTTACATTTAATCAAACTCTATATTTACTTTTGTTTTCCCAATATTATCGTGGGGTTTGTCTTATTTTGTTAATATTTGGTGAGTTATATAAAATAAAGATGTTGTAAAGTATTAAATAGTTTTTTATGTTTTTCCATCTAATGCACTGCAAAGTTCTTACTCCCTGTGACAACACCGACAATTACTCCTCCAATTAGTGATCCATCTGGTAATAACAAGAGAAATAATGTTGAACAAAAGTGTGGAGAGACTAAGAAAACAAAGGTTGTGACCAATATTGTCAAACTCGAGGATTGAAAAGGGGGATAAAAAATCATAACTTGAGGATCATAACTCGACTTGTAAGAGTTACAAATATATGAAAATTATATTCATAATTCATAAAAATTGTTCATTACAAACACAATTTAAAACAAGTTCATAATCCATAAAAGTGTTCATAACACAATTGAGAACAAATTCATACAATATTTAATACAAGCAAACTATTCAAGGAAATCCTTCATATTAAATGCAGGATAATCATCCTTCTCCTCCGCATGATCTCCATTTTCATTAATTTCATCTCCTATGTGACCTTCATCATTATCAACAATTAGAGAAACCTCCAAATCATCTATAGGTGCACCAACACCACCACCACTAACATCTTCATGTTCTCCAACTTCAACTAAGATGTCTTCATCCAAAGCATCCAAAGTTGAATTTCCTTCATTCTCCTTCAGAGTCCATTCATCAGAAGAAAGATCATCAATGTTATAATCTCTTATTTTCCTAACATCCTTCTTCTTCTTCAATCTTGAATTAGCCATCACAAACACCACATTATTCATGGTCTTTTGTTGTAAATGATTTCTTTTCTTGGTGTGGACCTAAATAATTATAAAATTAACACACCATAATATTCTCTCAAAATAGTTATAAAATTAATTTCAAAGATTTAAATTATTTCTTACCCTCTCAAAAGAACTCGAATTACATTCACAACTAGATGAACTACAAGTCAAACACAATACTCTAATAGCAAATATTTGTAATTGTGCTGGAGTTTTGGTTTTGAATGCACTTTGAGCTATTAGACTACCAAAAAATCCAAATTTGCTCTTGAAACTCTCAATTTGAGCATCGATCTTGTTGACCTCATCAATGTCTTCCACCAACCTATCCAAGCAATCATACATTCCATGTTTCACCTCATAATCAGCCTTAAACTCAACATCATAGTGCAACATGGGATTGAGATAATAGCCTACAACATGCAATGACCTATGCAATTGGTTGTTGATGTATGTCATTTTACTCTTTATTTTTTGATCTAAGAACATTTTCTAAGCCATTTGTTCTATTCTTAAACCATGCATTTTTCATGTTTTTATAAAAACAATGACATAATTTAAGTTTAGTAAATTTATTGCATTTTACATATTTTTAACATAAAAAACATACATTCATATTGCATATATATAAATATATTTTTTTTTCTGGTTGAGACTTTTTTGTAGGAGAAAAAGAACTTGAAGTTATTTGAGATGAGCCAAAGGTGCTTTGGTGGGGAAAACTTTTTCAATCTTCCAAATTAAATTCCTCGCGGCCCATTTATCATAAAACCAATAGGAGGTGCAACTTAGGTGCATTCAATGTGGCCTAATTCAATGCGTGGGCCAGCTTCATTTGAAAATTTGAAATTTGTGCATAATCAACTCCCCATTTTCAGAATTCCCTTCACGAAAATTGAAATCCGCAATCAAATCGAAGCATTAAATTTATTTTGAAGGAGCAATTATTTCTATTCTTGGCAGAGGATCTCCTAATCAGCAAAACCAAATCCTAGGAAGAAATATTTATTCTGAAGGAGCAATTATTTCTATTCTTGGCAGAGGATCTCCTAATCAGCAAAATCAAATCTGGGGAAAAAAATATTTGACTTTGTTGATGAAATTGATTTGATGATGTTGCTGGAACGTTGGTGATTAATTGGTGTTTATGCAGTTTTTGAATAGCTGTTAGATTATCTGTTATTAGTTAGCTAATTCTGATATATTAGTCTGCTGTTTTCATTAATCTTTAATTAGTCAACTAATTCTGATATATTAGTCGGCTATTTTCATTAATATGTCAGGAATGTGCTTTTAATGAAATAAGCTAACTATTTCGCTGTTTAGTCGACTATTTTGTTCCAGGCCTTCCAGTATGACAAAAACAGAATTACGCCTGATTGAAGCTCATCTCTCTCTCTATAAATACAATTCTCATGGGAGATTCAAATAACGAAAGAATAGCGAAAGAACAGAGAGAGAACAGAGAAGAGTGAATCACGAAAAGCTTACTCACAAATCTTTTGAAGAATTCAGTTTTAGAAAGAATCAAGAAGAGAGTCTTGATTAGTATATTCTGAATTGTATTGTTCTCTGGTTTGAGATTATTTTGTGGTGTTACAAAACCTGTATTTTGGTGATTGGGGTGATCATTGCAGACTTGGTGTGAGTCTGGGTTAGATTGAATTCTATAGTGTTTAGAATTTCATCTTTTTGGTTTTGTTAGTCTTTAGAAGAGGGGTTCTTGTAAAGACTTGATCATTTAGTGTATTGAGATCTGTTAGTGTTACAGATCAAAACTGAATGTAGCTCTTGAAAAAGAGTGAAGCAGTATAAATTCTTGTGCATTCTTTCTCTTCTTTTATCTTCTTTAATAAGTTTATGATAAAACTAATCAACTATTTTTCTGAAATTAGTTAACTAATCTGTTCTTGACAGCATCAGAAAAATCTGATTCTTAACAGTTTTCGAAGAAAATCCTATATCAATTCATCCCCCTTCTTGATATATCTCTGAATCTAACATACTTGAATTGTAATTAATTTTCAGATTTTTATTTGTAATAAGACCTTGGCTAATCTCCTATAAATAGGAGATTTAGATGCAAGGCAAGACACTTCACCAGAGCAATAGTCTTTCTTCTTCCTCTCTCTTTTTCTCATTATAGTTTTGTTGTTAGTTTGGGGATGAAGCTGCAGAAAGTTTTAGGAGCTCTTGCTACAATTTCCTGGTTTTGTTTTCTTTCATGTTAATTTATTTAATTTCATTACTTCGTATTTTAGTCTTCATTTTATTTAATTCTGGTCAATAATTTAAATTTTGTACACTCTACTTTCTCACATTCACACCCTCACACATATCTATTTATTCTTCAGACTCTAGTAATTTTATTAGCATTTTACTTTTAATTTAAATTCAGTATTTTATAATTCCAGCCTACATTTTAAATTCAGTATTTTACTTATTTTAAATTTTAATAGTTAATTGAATACATTTTTTCATTTAATTGTTAATTATTTATTTATTTTTATTATAATTTGAATTAGCATCAATATATCATTCTAATTATTGCTATATCTTAAAATCTATGATTTAACTGTTAATTGTTTATTTATTTTTATTTGAATTAGCATAATAATTTCATTCCAATTAATGCTTTGCCTTTAAATTTGTCTTTTAATTTATTTATTTTAATCATATAAGCATTTATAAATGTTCTCATTATTAAATTCTTAGCATCGTAATTTAATTCTGCATGCATTAGTTTTTCGTATTTAAATAATTTAATTTCCATCTTTGTTTTTAATTTTAGTTTCCCTTAATTATTTTATTTAAAATTTTCTTTACTATGTGTTTTTAATTTTAGTTTTCGTTAATTATTTATTTACAATTATTACTCTGCATTGTTAATTTTATCAATTCGACAAAACCTCTTGTATTATTATTATTATTATTGTTTATTTTAACTTTTCTTTGGAGAACGATGTTTAACCATGGTTACACTCCTACAATTGTGTCATTGTGAGATTCGACACGGGTTAGCTATATTACATTTGTTAACTTGTTTTCTTTGATCAGAATTTTGTGCGACCAAAAATCTGTTTATCAAATGGTGCCGTTGCCGGGGATACATTGTGTCGTGTCCCTTTGCTAGATATTATTCTTCCTTGAAAAAATTTTTTTTAAAAAAAAATTTAATATTTAAAAAAAAACAAAAACATTTATTAAAGAAAAAAGTAAAAAAAAATTAAAAATAAAAAAAAAACATTTATTATTATTGTGTTTAGGTTTTGTCCCTAACCATTCTTGCAGAAACTTCTTGAGGGAGTTGGTAGTGTGACAGTGCATGTCTACTAAGGTTCTGGCTAGAGAAAGACTTGGTACTTAAGCGGTTCCATTTGTGACCCACCTCTCTTTCCTGGGAACCCGCCTGGTGCACTTGTTCACGGTCTACCATTATTGAATGGTGCATGACCAGATCTCGGAGGGGTGAACTACAGCTGTACGATCCCGAAATCGAGAACATCTTCAGGAGAGTAAGAAGATTACGAGAAAGAGGGAGACCAACAACTGAAGAACCCAACTTAATCACGGGTTCTATACCAAGTCCCTTTTCTTCTACACAAGTATCTCAGATGGCTACCTATCAAGAAAGAAAATTGAAGGAGCTTGCCGCACAAGAGATAACTCAACAACCAATTTGTATCCAGCTTCCTCAACTGGAGGAAGGAGCTACTGGATTTGAACTGAAGTCAGGATTAATTCACCTCCTACCCAAATTCCATGGATTGCCAGGTGAAGATCCCAACAAACATTTGAAGGAGTTCCATGTAGTATGCTCCACGATGAAGCCAATTGGTGTTGCAGAAGACTATGCCAAACTGAAGGCCTTCCCATTCTCATTATGTGACATGAAAAAGGATTGGTTATACCTTCAGCTAACACCAATCACTACTTGGGCCGACTTGAAGAGAAGATTCTTGGAGAAATTCTTTCCATCCTCAAGAACAGCTGCAATCAAGAAGGAGATTAGTGGAATTCGACAACTTCAAGATGAGTCTTTGTATGAATACTGGGAGAGGTTTACCAGACTATGTGCCACTTGCCCAAATCATCAGATCAATGAACAATTATTGATACAGTACTTCTATGAAGGATTGATGCCTATGGAAAGAAATATGATTGATGCATCAAGTAGAGGTGCATTAATGGATAAAACACCTGCAGCTGCTCGGGTACTAATTTCAAATATGGCAGAGAATTCTCAACAGTTCAACAGTTCAACAGTGCTCGAATGTCTGTCAGACAAGTCCATGCAATAAAATCAAGCGCGACAACAAAGGTCGACAATCAGAGGCTGGAGAATAAATTGTCTGAGCTAACATCTTTGGTATGACAGTTGGTTATGAACCAGTACACATCTCAACTGCGACATCATTTATGCGGGATATGCAGTTCTGTAGATCATCCCACTAATTCTTTTCCTTAACTTCAAGAGACGCCAAACTCTCCAATAGAGACAGTGGCTGGCATGTATCCCGGACAACAACAATTTGGGTCATCAATTCATTCAAGCCACATCAACAGTATGATCCCTACTCGGCTCCGTATAACCTTGGTTGGCGAGAGCATCCAAATCTGAGATATGGTCCATCATAGAATCCACCGCAAAGACCTTCATATCAACAGAATAACCAGGCCTTCCAACAACATTACCAGCAGCCACAACAACAGTACCAGCAGCCACAACAACAGTACCAGCAGCCACCACAAAAGTATCAGCCCCCTCCAATGAGACCACAGGCAAGTCAGAATCATGCACCTATACAGCCCATTCATCAACTGACACATGGAAATAATGAAACAACCTTGGCAGATTTGATGAAGCAATTAACAAAACAAATGGTAGCACAGAATGCGACTATCAATAACTTGCAAACCCAGATTGGACAATTGTCTACCGAGATGAATACCAGACGATAACAAGGGTCCAATACACTTCCTTCACAACCAATGATCAATCCAAAAGGGAATGTGAGTGTCATTACTTTAAGAAGTGGCAAAGAAGTACATGCCGAACAGAAGACCCCAGAAGCCATTAATACTCCTTCACCAGTAGATAAACCAAGCTCACCGACTTCACAATAGTTGGAGGACGATCCACCAACAACTCGACAAACTCCACCTCCATTTCCTTCTAAAGCTTCTTCATCTTCAAAGAAACAAGAAGTAGATCAGGAGTTGGTCAACACCTTCAAGAAGGTGGAATGCCATTATTGGACGCTATCAAACAAATACCCAGGTATGCCAAGTTTTTGAAGGAGTTGTGCACTTACTAGAGAGGTCTGAGGAAAAATCAAACACAAGTCGTATCCTCTTTTTCTCAAGGAAGCATTCCCCAGAAGTATGATGATCCAGGCACTTTCACTATCCCATGCACTATTGGTAAACTCACAATTGCATATGCGCTGCTGGACTTAGGAGCATCCATCAATTTTATGTTGTCGGCCCTCTACAAGACCTTGCAGTTAGGAGAGTTGAAGCCAACTAATGTGATCATCCAATTGGCAAATAGGAATACAGTTCGACCATTGGGAATATTGGAGGATGTACTTGTTAAGGTGAACCAACTGATTTTTCCAGCTGACTTCTACATTATGGACATGCAGGATGAAGGATCCTCGCACAAGTCAACATTGATACTTGGAAGACCGTTCTTGATGACGGCAAAGACCAAAATTGATGTGCACACAGGCACTTTGACCATGGAATTTGGGGAGGAGACTGTGATGTTTAATATCTTTAAGGCCATGAAGTATCCTACTGAGACTCACTCACTACTCGGTGATGAAGAAATATTCTCAATAGAGATGCACGATTGTGACCAAGCATATGAGAACTCCAGGATCTACAAAGAGAAGGTCAACAAATTTCATGACAATAAGATTCTGAAGAAGGAGTTCAAGATTGGCCAGAAGGTGCTGTTGTTTAACTCTCGATTAAAGCTGATATTGGGAAAGCTGAAGTCTAAGTGGGATGGACCGTTCATCGTCACTAATGTCTTCCCTCATGGAGCTATAAAAATTCAAGACATGAAGGATGGTAGGACATTCAAGGTGAACGACCATCAATTGAAGATTTTTCGTGAGAATCAAATCCTTCCACCAGTTGAGTTGAATTGCTATTTGACGACCTCGACACCTATATCATTTGAGGAGATAGACCCAGGATCCGAGCTGCTTTAGCTCGCTGAAGATTTGCATTTGCATAACATACATTTTCCACATTGAGGACAATGTTGACTTCAAAGTGGGGAGTATTTACATCTCATGCATAATGTTTTATTTCATATTTTGTTTTAACTACTGCTTGATGTTTTAGATTGACTAAAATATGTTCTGGAAAAAGGAAAACCAACTTGATCAGGAGGAAGAATTCAAAGTTTGAAAGGTTTAGCTCACTTAGGAAGTCATGGTCGAGTTACAGTAACATTGGTTTGTGGTCAATTCCAGGTGGAACAAAGCACCCCAAGTGAGTTTTGAGCCTTATTTATTCTTGTGTGAAGCACTCATGACATTGGAACTTTCCAGAACTTGATTGATTTCTCTTTGACACTAATGGAGCACATACAACAATAGAAATGATTTAGGCCTTCTTGTTCTTAGCCACTTAGCCAAATAGCTTACCCTTAACTAAATATATCCTTTGAACCCACTTTTGAGCCTTAGCCTTTTCTTGGATTTATACCTAAGAACTATAGCCTCCTAACTTAGACACCATCCACACCCAGACCTAAAGGGAAGTATGGACCTTGGAATCATTGAAGAAAATCATTAAAAATCCAGTTCTACAAGAAATCAAGAATGTTAGAAAAGTGAAGTGCAAAAGTTCTACAAGAAATCAAGAATGTTAGAAAAGTGAAGTGCAAAAAAAAAATTGAGAAAAGAAGTCGAGCATTACAAAGCAATAAATGAATAAGCTCGGAAGGCACTCCAATGCAAAAGTAAGAGAAGTAGTGGTAAAACATGGAACTAGAACAGAGTCTCAAGGTACATTGATCCATGTTCTTTATTCTACCTAAGGTCTTAGCCTATTTTCCTAACTTACCCATAACCCTAAGCCCCATTACAAGCTGAATAAAAGTCCTATTGATCTGTTGGGGTATGTGTTCTAATGGTGAGAAATTAGAAGTTCTTTCATGCCTATGGTAAAGGATAATGTCATGATGTGATTATGAGTGGAATTTTTAGCTTAAACACTTGAGAGATTAGAGTAAACACTTGACCATGTGAGGATGTCCTCTTGAGTTGATTCATTGAACCATTAAAGAGTACTTGGCCATGGAAATACTTTGTGAATTATGATCTTGATCATTTTTTATTCTTTTACTTCTCATTAATGAAGTTTTTCTTGAACATTACAATTTTTAGGATCTCACTAACATTTGCAGCAATATTCATCTTTGCATTATATATTTTTCATGCATGCGCACTTTTATTTTATTTTCTTTATCTTTTGGTTGGAAGTGCAAAAGAGCAAAAGTGGAGAGTATTTGATGTATGTCATTTTACTCTTTATTTTTTTTATCTAAGAACACTTTCTAAGCCATTTGTTCTATTCTTAAACCATGCATTTTTCATGTTTTTATAAAAACAATGACATAATTTAAGTTTAGTAAATTTATTGCATTTTACATAGTTTTAACATAAAAAATATACATTCATACATTCATATTGCATATATATATATATATATTTTTTTTTTCTGGTTGAGACTTTTCTTGTAGGAGAAAAAGAAGTTGAAGTTATTTTGAGATGAGCCAAAGGTGCTTTGGTGGAGAAAACTTTTTCAATCTTCCAAATTAAATTCCTCGCGGCCCATTTATCATGAAACCAACAGGAGATGCAACTTAGGTGCATTCAATGTGGCCTAATTCAATGCGGGTGCCAACTTCATTTGAAAATTTGAAATTTGTGCATAATCAACTCCCCATTTTCAGAATTCCTTTCACGAAAATTGAAATCCGCAATCAAATCGAAGCATTAAATTTATTCTGAAGGAGCAATTATTTCTACTCTTGGCAGAGGATCTCCTAATCAGCAAAACCAAATCCTAGGAAGAAATATTTATTCTGAAGGAGCAATTATTTCTATTCTTGGCAGAGGATCTCCTAATCAGCAAAATCAAATTTGGGGAAAAAAATATTTGACTTGAATTGTAATTAATTTTCAGATTTTTATTTGTAATAAGACCTTGGCTAATCTCCTATAAATAGGAGATTTAGATGCAAGGCAAGACACTTCACCAGAGCAATAGTCTTTCTTCTTCCTCTCTCTTTTTCTCATTATAGTTTTGTTGTTAGGTTAGGGGTGAAGCTGCAGAAAGTTTTAGGAGCTCTTGCTACAATTTCCTGGTTTTGTTTTCTTTCATGTTAATTTATTTAATTTCATTATTTCGTATTTTAGTCTTCATTTTGTTGGCATATTTCAAGACCAAGAGTTTTTGAAGTCCTCCAGTTTTTTATGAAGACCTAAAGTTTTGATGATGAAGATTTAGAATGATTCAATCAACATTAAAGACTTGTGCCATCTCACAAAGGAAGGATGCTTGGTAGAAAAGGAAAGGCATAAAGAGCATTCAAAGCTTTCAAGAGAGAAGATTGATGAAGATTTTCTCAAGAGCTGAAGGATCAAGAGTAGAAGGTTCTGTTTTGGGTGTTGGATAAAAAGAGTAAGTCATAAATCCCATTCAAGACCTTCCCAAACAAGAGAGCAAGGTGTTTTCTCGCAAAAACGTTTTTCTACGCTTTTAATCGATTATGATACGTAGATAATCGATTATTTAACTTAAAATTTGAATCAAATATGTTTAACGAACTAAATAATCGATTAAGTGTTTTTGATAATCGAGTATATTGATTCTGGGTTAATATAATCGATTATGGCCTTAATCTAATCGATTATATCACACGATATTTGTTTTCCAGTTTTTAAACATGATATAATCGATTAAGCTTTTAATATAATCGATTAAATGAGTCGTTTTTGTGAAATAAATACCAAATCAACCTAAGAATGGAAACTTTGGAGCATTTTTGAATTATAAAATGAAAGAGAATGTCTTAGGTTAAACACATCTGATTAAACACAAAATATTCAAAGTGTTTCTGCGCCTTAGCTTTTCAAAACCGCTTTCCTGCTCTCTTCAGTTTGATCAAGTCTTTGGAAGTGGTGATCATTGTGCTTAAGCTTTCTATCCAGCACTATTATCAGGTGTATTCTTTTACTATTTTTCATAAACGGGAAAATTCATCCCTTGGATCTGTTCTAAGGGAGGTGTGTTCATCTTGTGTGTCAAGAGAGGTGGGTTTCATCCTCAGTGTGTCTGGGGAGGTGTTTCATCCTTAGTGTGTCTAAGGAGGTGTTTCCTTTATCTTTATTTGTTATTGCATGAATTGGTGTTTGTAATTTCATTTAAAGATAGTGGGGTGATCATCACGCATTTGTGGTGGTTAGGAACTGGACGTAGGATTGGCTTAATCCGAACCAGTATAAATCTCTGTGTTCTTTCTCTTTCTCTATCTCTTTTAATTGTGGATCATTATAATAATTGCAAATTCAAACAGCGTTAATCAAAGGATAAGAAAAATCCACATCCGAGTTTTTGAAAGAATTTCAAAATCTGAAAATTTATTTAAAAGAGAAAATTTTATTAAAAATCCAATTCACCTCCCCTCTTGGTTTTTACACTGCCGTCTTTATTTAACAATTGGCCTCAGAGCTGGTTTTTTGAAAAATACTCAAAAACAAGATCCTCATGGCAGATAAAAATCAAACTTTTGCTGAAGGTGCATCTATTCATAGACCACCACTTTTTACAGGTGAAAACTATCCTTTTTGGAAAAAGAGGATGGAGATTTTTCTAAGGTCTAATGATCAAGGCGTTTGGGATGCAATTGTGAATGGTCCATATATTCCTATGATTGTTGTTGAAGATGCGCAGGTACCCAAAGCGAGAGCAAGTTGGAGCAAAGATGAGTACAACCAAAATCAATGCGACATAAGGGCTTGCAACATGATAACATCCGCTTTAACCATTGATGAGTTTTATAGGTTGTCGGATTGCACTACAACAAAGGAGATGTGGGACACTTTGGAAGTCACACATGAAGGAACGGAAGACGTAAAGAGATCAAGGAAAAATACCTTGATTCAGGAGTACGAGATGTTCCGGATGAGCAAAGGGGAAACCATATATGACGTTCAAAAGAGATTTACTCACATTGTAAATCATCTCAAGGCGTTAGGTAAGAAATTTGATACTGAAGAGTTAAATGTGAAAATTTTGAAATCTTTGGACAGGACATGGCAACCCAAAGTGACGGCCATCACGGAATCAAAGAATCTCTCAAATATGAATATGACAACTCTCTTCGGAAAGCTTAGAGAACATGAAATGGAGCTTGGACGTTTCAAAGGAGAAGAAGAAGACGTCAAGAGAAAAGGTGTTGCTCTTAAAGCGGAATCCGACAAAGAGGAGAGTAGTGATACTGATGATTCGGAAGACGATGATCTTAATAAATTTGTAAAGAAATACAAGAAGTTCATCAAGAAGAAAGGCAACCATAAGAAAGGTAAGAAATTTGAAAATTCAAATTCTAACAATAATTATAAATGTTATGGTTGTGGCAAAAAGGGGCACATGAGAGCAGATTGTCCGAATTCCAAGAAACCTGAGGAAAAGGAAAAGAAAAGCAAGAAGTTCTTCAAAAAGAAGAAGAAAGCATATATCGCTTGGGACAACAATGAAGTGAGTTCTTCTGAAGGTTCAAGTGAATCAGAAGAGGAAGCAAACATTTGTCTCATGGCGGATGATGATGTGGAATCCACGTGCAGCGAGGTAAGTGATTCTGATCTCCCTAATGATTATGATGAATTGCTTGAAGAATTTCTTAGTCTTTGTAAAAAATCTGAAAAGCTTTCTTCAGTTTATAATAAATTGAAAAATGATTATAAGGTTCTTGAAAAGAAAGTTATTGATTTAGAAGAAGAGAAAAAGGTTTTGAAAGATGATTTGGAAAAGGCAAAAATTCCTTGTAAATGCAAAACAAAAATTCCTGTTTGCGAAAATTGTAATGATCTTGCAAATAAAGTTTCTTATCTTGAAACATCTCTTTCAAACATTTCAATGGGAAATAAAAATTTAAACAATGTTTTGAAAGTGCAAAAAGGTTTATATGAAAAAGCAGGACTTGGTTATAATTTCAGGTATAATCATAAACCTACCAAAACTGTTTTTGTGAAAGGAGAATCGTCTAATTCAAATCAGGATTTTGAAAATATAACCTTCTTTAATAAAACAAACGCTTCTACAAAGAAAGTTTATAAAAATGCATATTTCTCAAGAAGAACAAATGTTCCTACATGTTTTTACTGTATGCATAAAGGTCATTCTGTTAATAGGTGCAATATTAAGCGTTTTAGTGTTCCTAATGGGAAATATAAATGGGTTCCCAAAGAAAAAATTGTTTCTAACCCATGAGGACCCTGATAAGTGATTTTAGGGGACCAGGATATTTGTTGTTTGTATTGCAGGCTGGTTCCAAAGTTCAAAAAGCCTCTTCCATGTTGAAACAGCAAGTGATCAAATTTATGAAGGGAGGCAAAAACATCAACGAGTTAGCATTTTTACAAATTTCTTATCTCAAGTAAGATTTTATGAGCTTAGAAAGGTTCCATGTAATTGTTGATGATAAATCTGTTGATTGATTGATGTTTATTGTTGTTTCTGATGTTAATTATGTGTTTTACGAAAAATTACGTATTTAATCGATTAGGTTTCGTGTGTTAATCGATTAAACGCGCTGTTTTTGAAAATGTTTTACAACATAATCGATTAGGTTCATGACATAATCGATTAAATCGCTGGGGAGAAATTTAATCGATTAAGGAATGCACATAATCGATTAAATTTCTGGGTTTTCATTTTCTGGAAAATTTTGAAGGCAAATAATCGATTAAATGAAGAACATAATCGATTAAATGCATCGTTCTGTGTTTTTCTGCACACTATTTTTTCGAACATTGGACTGATTTTCACGTGTTTTGTTTTATTCCAACGGCTATATTCAATTCAAACGGCTCTATTTCAATTAATTCAATGCTTTATGACCGGATTTTCTTCCTATAAATAGCTGGATTGAGATTTAAAAGTGCTACACTCACTTTCTCTCACTCTTGCTGATTTTCTGCTGTTATTCCTTTTCTGTGCGAAATTCTATCACTGTGATTACTCTGTTGCTGTATTATTTCGTTGTGCTTTCTCTTTTGTCTATTCTACAAACATATGGATGATCAAAGAAGGAGAAAGATGCCTTCAAGGAGGAGAGGCAAGGAGCCCATGACCTCTCAACAGCAAGAAAGAAGACCTCCAACACTTGCTGGTTGGATTTCTGATGAAGACATGCAGATTGGGTTTGTCAACAAGTGGAAAGATAGGAAAATCCTTACTCCCAAATATCTATCTTGCAATTTTTTCAGATCTCACGGTTTTACTTTTCAGGAATGTTTAGTAGCTAGTGGACTTCAGAATTTTGTGGAGATGGAAGGAGCATTCTATCCAGATTTGGTTAGAGTCTTTTACATGAACCTAACCTCAAGGACAACCAGCCCCAACACCAAGGTAAAGGGTGTCAGAATTCACCTTGATGAAGAGGTGTGGAACAATGTGACTGGACTATCTTCTCAAGGCATCAACATCACTTATGGCTTTGAGGATTTCAATAAATTGGTGGAGTTCAGAAAATTCTGCAAGGATCCAAATCTACAAGTGGAAAACTTGTATAAAGTTGGTAATGTTAAGCTTAATGAACGCATGTTACATTATGTAATTGTTTGGATTCTTGTTGCTAGAGACACTAATCATGCCCAACTTACTAAGGAGGACATTCTTTTAATGTATGGCTTGCTTAATAATGTTAGCATTGATTAGCCCTCCATTATTCTTGATAATATGTTTAAAGCCACTAGGCTTTCATCTTTTGCTTTACCCTATGCTGTGTTTATCTCAAAGATTTTAGAATATAAGGGTGTAGACCTTGAAGGGGAGAACAAGCAGATTTTGCTAAGCAATAGCAAAATTGGGAAGAATGTTCTAAGGCACATGGGCCTTATAGAACAAGGAAACAGGTTTAGGCAAAGAGATGAGGAAGCTGCTGCAATGGAGGAAGATGATGAAGAACCACAACCTCAACCTCAACCTCAACCGGGATCTATGGAGGAACACATTCTTTCAAGGATGGACACCATGATGAGTCTCCATACAACTCATTATGATGACCTTTGCCATAGACTCTCAAGGCTCAATAGGAGAGTTTATAGAGTTGAAAGGAAGCTACAAATTGAAGACATATCTCCAGAAGAAGACAATACAAGGTCCTCAAAAGGCAAATAGCCAGCTGAAAATGATGAGGAAGATGAAGAAGATGAAGGAGATAGTGAAGAAATTGAATAAGCTAACAATTCACTTATGCCTCAGCTTGTTTTTAATTTTTTTTTTCCAGCTGCTGTAATTATTTTTCTCTCTATAATTTCTGTGTATTAAATTGCTTCTGCTGTAATAATCTCTGAAAATGTAATCTTTTTGAAAATGATAAAAATAAAGGGGGAGAAAAATATTTGTTTTGATTGATAATCTGTCCAGTTTTTCTAGCATTTAAGAAAATTAATTTCAGGGGGAGCCTTAGGAAATATTTCAAATAAATGCCTAATATAGCTTAAACATTAAAGAGCAAAGTTTAAGGGGGAGCTTTTAGAAATAATTTCCAGTCATTAATTTCCTTGAAATCTCTTTTTCAAAATTCAAATTGAAAATTAAATGCTATGTGACTGCCTATTTTATTTCCTTTGTGGACTAATTTTTATGATGGAGATATCCATACATTATTCTCAAGATTTTCAGGATATCAATCACAAGTCTCTATGTTTCTTTTTATCATCATAAAAAAGGGGGAGATTGTAGGCATATTTCAAGACCAAGAGTTTTTGAAGTCCTCCAGTTTTTTATGAAGACCTAAAGTTTTGATGATGAAGATTTAGAATGATTCAATCAACATTAAAGACTTGTGCCATCTCACAAAGGAAGGATGCTTGGTAGAAAAGGAAAGGCATAAAGAGCATTCAAAGCTTTCAAGAGAGAAGATTGATGAAGATTTTCTCAAGAGCTGAAGGATCAAGAGTAGAAGGTTCTGTTTTGGGTGTTGGATAAAAAGAGTAAGTCATAAATCCCATTCAAGACCTTCCCAAACAAGAGAGTAAGGTGTTTTCTCGCAAAAACGTTTTTCTACGCTTTTAATCGATTATGATACGTAGATAATCGATTATTTAACTTAAAATTTGAATCAAATATTTTAACGAACTAAATAATCGATTAAGTGTTTTTGATAATCGAGTATATTGATTCTGGGTTAATATAATCGATTATGGCCTTAATCTAATCGATTATATCACACGATATTTGTTTTCCAGTTTTTAAACATGATATAATTGATTAAGCTTTTAATATAATCGATTAAATGAGTCGTTTTTGTGAAATAAATACCAAATCAACCTAAGAATGGAAACTTTGGAGCATTTTCGAATTATAAAATGAAAGAGAATGTCTTAGGTTAAACACATCTGATTAAACACAAAATATTCAAAGTGTTTCTGCGCCTTAGCTTTTCAAAACCGCTTTCCTGCTCTCTTCAGTTTGATCAAGTCTTTGGAAGTGGTGATCATTGTGCTTAAGCTTTCTATCCAGCACTATTATCAGGTGTATTCTTTTACTGTTTTTTATAAACGGGAAAATTCATCCCTTGGATCTATTCTAAGGGAGGTGTGTTCATCTCTTGTGTGTCTAGAGAGGTGGGTTTCATCCTCAGTGTGTCTGGGGAGGTGTTTCATCCTTAGTGTGTCTAAGGAGGTGTTTCCTTTATCTTTATTTGTTATTGCATGAATTGGTGTTTGTAATTTCATTTAAAGATAGTGGGGTGATCATCACGCATTTGTGGTGGTTGGGAACTGGACGTAGGATTGGCTTAATCCGAACCAGTATAAATCTCTGTGTTCTTTCTCTTTCTCTATCTCTTTTAATTGTGGATCATTATAACAATTGCAAATTCAAACAACGTTAATCAAAGGATAAGAAAAATCCACATCCGAGTTTTTGAAAGAATTTCAAAATCTGAAAATTTATTTAAAAGAGAAAATTTTATTAAAAATCCAATTCACCCCCCTCTTGGTTTTTACACTGCCGTCTTTATTTAACACATTTTATTTAATTCTAGTCAATAATTTAAATTTTGTACGCTCTACTTTCTCACATTCACATTCACACCCTCACACATATCTATTTATTCTTCAGACTCCAAGAATTTTATTAGCATTTTACTTTTAATTTAAATTCAGTATTTTATAATTCCAGCCTATATTTTAAATTCAGTATTTTACTTATTCATTTTAAATTTTAATAGTTAATTGAATACATTTTTTCATTTAATTGTTAATTATTTATTTATTTTTATTATAATTTGAATTAGCATCAATATATCATTCTAATTATTGCGCTGTCTTAAAATCTATGATTTAAATTTTAATTGTTTATTTATTTTTATTTGAATTAGCATAATAGTTTCATTCCAATTATTGCTTTGCCTTTAAATTTGTCTTTTAATTTATTTATTTATTTTAATCATATAAGCATTTATAAATGTTCTCATTATTAAATTCTTAGCATCGTAATTTAATTCTGCATACATTAGTTTTTCGTATTTAAATAATTTAATTTCCATCTTTGTTTTTAATTTTAGTTTCCCTTATTTATTTTATTTATAATTTTCTTTACTATGTGTTTTTAATTTTAGTTTTCGTTAATTATTTATTTACAATTATTACTTTGCATTGTTAATTTTATCAATTCGACAAAACCTCCTTTATTATTATTATTATTATTGTTTATTTTAAGTTTTCTTTGGAGAACGATGTTTAACAATGGTTACACTCCTACAATTGTGTCCTTGTGAGATTCGACACGGGTTAGCTATATTACATTAGTTAACTTGTTTTCTTTGGTCAGAATTTTGTGCGACCAAAAATCTGTTTGTCCCATCTTTGGTCAATGATTTCCCAAAGGGGAGTGTAACTAAGTAACATAAAAATAAATAAATTAATCTGCATGCAAAATCTAAAATTTTAAAAAATAAAATATAAGTGAAAGGTAATTAGTTATTATTACCTTTTACTAACTGCATTGAAAAGACTTTGAATCTTTTCTTTTGCAATATCCATTTTTTCATAAATGTATCTCATAGCTGGTTTCTCATATGAATCAACCGTGCACAACACCTTGATAAGGGGAAGAACACCCCTCATTCACTTCAAAATATTTCTCCAAAATCCCTTGTCTAGTATTAAATTTTCCACAAACCCTCCATCTTTAGTGTTCACAAATTGACTATCTTGCCACTCCTGGGATGTAAACATCCTAATAAGTGATCCTTTATTTTCATTCAGGCATCCCAAGTTCAAATAAGAAGTGGAAAAATGAGTATTGGTGAGTCTTAAAAATCTGTGCCTTTAGTATACTTATGCAACAAAGAAATAAGACTTGTTCTTGAATAGATGTAGGTTGTGATTTTCTTACCATTTGCTATTATCTCATGATGGAGAGGTGTTTTTTTCTCAAAATCTTCCAACATTAAATTAATGCAATGTGCTGCACAAGGCGTCCAATATAACTTTTTTCTTTTTTGCATTAACAAATCTCCAGCCGCCTTGTAATTTGTTGCATTGTTGGTTACAATTTTGATCACGTTTTCTTCTCCAACCTCCTCCACAACATCATCCATCATCCTGAAAATTTTATCAGCAATCTTACATATGTCAGAAGCATCAATAGACTTCAAGAAGATAGTCCCCTTTGGACTATTTACTAGAAAATTAAGTATAGTCCTTCTCCTCCTATTAGTCCATCCATCTATCACTATTGTGCACTCATTTTTCTTCCAAAACAGTTTATGTTCATCCAAAATTAGATTGGTCTTTTCAACTTGTTGCTTCAAATATTTCACCCTAATTTCATGATATGATGGTGGCTTAAATCCAAGACCGTGTGTGGCAAACAACTCAAGCATCCTCCAACACTCTTCACTCTTTGCTGCATTAAATGGAATAACATCGTTGTAGAAAAATAGAGCAATTTGTTGACATATATCCTCCATCTCACTTTTCTTGAAAATAACATTGATAGTACTTTGAGTGCCCATTTTCTTGAAAATACTTGACGAATCCTCACTCTCTTCTTGCCTTACTCTTTTCCCAGTATTTTCTGAATCACCCGCAACACTACTATCCCATTCATATTCTCTAGATTTTAATTTTTTAATCAAATTTTGTTGTAGCACATAAACCACATCCAACACTAATTTGAAGTTCCTGCTAGACGGTGCTTTAATCGAAAAATCCACCTGTTAATACTTTCTCACAATATTAACATTTCACATTTCTTGCTTTTCCATCAATAGAAACACATTAACTCCATGCAGGATCAGTCCTTGCTTCAATTCTATTTCCTCTTTTAGGAATGTCCCCTGACCCTATCCTGGATGCCATTTTTTCTTCAAATTCTAAATCAAAATTAACAGAACTCGAGAGGAACAGAAGGCTAGCAGAGAAAGGAGCATGAGAGGAAGAAAAGGCTAGCAGAGAAAGGAAAATGATAGGAACCTGAAACAGGAACTCGACAACAACGACGAGTGAAGGCAAAACAGAACTCGATGGTGGTCATGGCTCAAGGAGATGGTGGCTCGCGGCAATGGTGGCTCGCGGTGATGGTGGTCGTACGAAATAGAACCCAAAACAAAATGCGTCGGTGATGATGGTTGTTGTTTGTGAAACAAAATGCGCCGGTGATGGTGGTCTTGGGTTGCAAAATAGAACGTCGTCGATGGTGGTCATGGCTTGCGTTCTTTTCTTTAGATTCGTGGAGGGGAGACGCGTGAGTTTTGGAGGTGAAAACGAAAACCTAACGGTCGTGGTCGTGATCGTGACTTGCGGCGATGATGGTTGCGTGAAACAGAACCCGAAACAGAACGTGTCGATGATGGTGGTTGTTGTTCACGAAACAAAACACGTCGGCGATGGTTTTGTTGGCTGGCGAAACAGAACACGTTGGCGATGGAGGTCGTAGTCGTGGCTCATGAAATAGAGCGCCGTCGATGGTCATCGTGGCTTGCGTTCTTCTCTTTGGATTCGTGGAGAGGAGACGCGTGAGTTTTGGAGATGAAAACGAAAACCTAGCAAAGTTTGGGCCTTCTTTTCGGGTTGCGTTGGGTAGGGTTTTTAAATGTAAACGGGTCTACAACTCTAGCTCAATAGCGCCGCCAAGATTGGCACATCAAACGATCCTCTGATTTCACGAGGAATCTCGCAATCCACCACCGATCCACTTCTCCGACAATCCTCTGTATGAGTTAGCTCGTGGCGATCCTCTGTACGAGTTAAGAACACTGGTTGTGACTTCTGAAGTGTGGAATCATTTTGAAAAAAGTGGTTTAATTAAAGGACTGGAGAAATGTAAATGTAAAGGATGTGTCAAACTATATACATGTAAAGGTTCTTTAGGGACTAATCACTTAAGAAGACATCTTCCTAAATGTAGCGAATTTCCTAAGTATCATGATGTGGGAGTTATGTTGGATAATAAAGCAAGCTTCTTATAACAATGGAAATTTGAATCTAGGGTATACCGAGATGCACTTGCTAAATGTATTATTAAGCATGATCTTCCATTTAGCTATGTTGAGTATGAGGGAGTTTGGGAGGTAAATAAAGTGTTGAATCCTTATTTAGACCGGTTAGTAGAAACACTTTGACCAGTGATGTATATAATGTGTATATAAGTGAAAAAGTAAAGCTAAAGAGTGTATTATCTAATATTTTTAGTAGAATATGTTTGACTTTTGATGTATGGACAACTGTAACTACTTAGGATTATATGACTATAACTTCTCATTGTGTTTATCAAAATTGGAATTTAAATAGTAAGTTACTGTCATTTTGTCACTTGGATAATTCACACAATGGGTTAGAATTATTAGGGAAGGTGCTCGAAGTTCTTAAGGATTGGAGAACAGAAGGAAAAATGTTTTCTCTCACATTAGACAATTTCAGTGTTAGCTTGGTGAAAATTTTAAAAGAGAGACTTAATTTACAAAATGTGAGGTGTTGTGCATATCTTGAATATTATAGTTCAAGAATTGAAGGCAGCAGATGATGATGCTTTGTATAAAGTTAGACGAAGTGTTTATGTTAAAACATCATAGGAGAAGGTAAAGGAATTTGAAAAATGTGTTGAAGCAGTATATTTAAGTTATATAGGTGATGGTTTCTTAAGGCTAGACGTGACAACTAGATGAAATGCTACATACATTATGCTTGAAAGTGCTATTAATTTAGAGATATACTAATAGAAGTTACAGGTTTTTTCCAACTAATGAAGAAAGGGAAAGAGCTGAAAAAATATGTGAGTTTTTGGCTCCTTTCTATGATATAACTAACTTTATGTCTGCATCATCCTATCCTAACTCCAACTTATATTTTCTTCAAGTTGATATCGTAAAAATGGGATTGAATAAAATTTTGACTAACGAAGATGAGGTAATAAATATTGGAATTAATATTTTGTCACTCTTTTGGATGTGTTATTGACCCAAAGGTAAAGTTAAATTTCGTAAGTTTTTTATGTAAGAGGCTCTATCTATTTGATTACGAAGAAAAGGTCAACTAGTTTGTACACTCTCTTTGGAGAATACCTAAACCAAACTATTACATCAACTTCATCTATAGTAACTAGTGCAAAAGACATAAAATCTTCTTATCAAAAGGCAAGAAGTAATTCTTCATCATTAATTATATATATGTACATGTGTGTGTGTGTAGGCTTAACATTAAGAAATAATATAAAAGGCTTCAAATGATGGCAAGTTTCAACTTGACTTTTACTTGAGTAATCATGTGTTGTTGGGTTGGTGAAGACTTAGATGTCCTCTAATATTGAGAGTTGAATAAGTATGGGGTCTCTCAACTTGCAATTATGACTTGTAACATTTTAAGCATTCCAATTACAACAGTGGCCTCAAAATCTTCATTTAGCATTGGTGGGTGTATCTTGAACAAGTATGAAAATTATTTATTCCCTACAAATGTACAAGTTATTGTACTCATAATTGGTTGCATGATTATGAGTAAGTTGGATCTTTTGACATAATTAAATTATTGTTTTTGATATAATATTTATTTATACTTGTCATAGAATTGTTAATGACTTTTTGTGTATTATCAAATATAGATATGGGAGAGATATAATTGTTTAACGAGCATACTAGTTAAAGAGACAATATATCTAAAGAGATCCATAATAAATATTTGATACAAATTTATTTTTTAATGTATATTACATAAAATTTTAGCTAATTGGATGTTATCTTTTGCTATAACCAAATGTTGAAGTACTAGAAATGTTTGACTGTCTTAAAAGTGTTTACTAGATATTCTAAGTTTGTTTTATAAATTATTTAAATATAAACAGTTTTACATGAATTTTCATGTAAATTTATTATATATTTATAAAAAAACTATTATATAATATATTTTAGTTTTTAATTAAGTTAATAGTAACTTGTTGATTCGTTAGTCTAACATAGAATTAGACTAAACAAAAGATTATAATTTATTTTAAAATATAAATTAGATAACACTACTACAGTAATGATATTTTACGTCACCATTTTACGTCGATTTCTACACAAACGACGTAGAAAAATATAAACCTAGTATTCTACGTCGGTTATTGCATATAACCGACGGAGAATAGTTGAGTTGCATATTCTACGTTGGTTATTTGCAGAACCGACGTAGAATGTAGGGACTACAACGTCGGTTATTGCTCCAACCGACGTAGATCTTTTGGGATCCAACTTATAACGTCGATTGTTGCATATAACCGACGTAGAAACCCTATTAAAACCTACCCCCCTTCTCTTCCCTCGTCACTTTTCCTATTCGCGCCACTGTTGATCGTGATCGTCTCCTCTGCCGCGACGCCTCCTTTCCTCTGCGACAGCGACGATCAGCTCCCCTTCGTCACCGGCATCAACCCCTGACCACCGGCGTCCTTGATTCTCCTTCGTTTTGCCGTTCCCGTCGTCGCCGCGAAGCTTGTGGAAGCTCCCTTCGTCGCCGGCGAGCTTCCCTTTCACTGCAGGTCTCCTCTTGGTCGCTGCCGCCTGAGTGAAGTCCCCTCCCCTTGCCGTCAGCTTCGCCGTCGCCGTGCCAGGTTAGTGGGTTTTTTTTGTATTTTATTGTTTTTTTGATTTTTTGTTTTGTAGAATATAGTGTTTGTATGATTAGTTTATTGAAATGCCTGTAGAAGATTGTTCTGATAATCTGGCTGTGCCCATGGGGCTTTATTTGATGTTGATTTGTTGTTGTTCAAAAATTTGGATTTAGTCAAATAACAGAGGAAACTCTGTTGAAATTTCGTTAGAATGAGTTTGTCTCTCTTATAGAGTAAACTGTACTAAATAATGTTATAGTGTTTGTATGATTAGGTTATTGAAATGCTTGTAGATGATTGTTCTGATGATCTGGCTGTGTCCATGGGGCTTTATTTGATTTTGTTTATGTATTTGATTTTGTATAAAAATTTGGATTTAGTCAAATAACAGAGGAAACTCTGCTGAAATTTCGTTAGAATGACTTTGTCTCTCTTATAGAGCAAACTCTACTAAATAATGTTATAGCAAACTGTGCTGATAATTTTGATTATAGTAATTAATGATATTAAATTCATTGATGACCGATAAATTTTTTATTAACTCTTAATTGTAGTCTAAAATCCGAAAATGAATCAAAGTTGGATGAATGCAAGTCGTATATCAGAAGAGTACGAGAATGGAGTTGAACAATTTTTGAGTTTTGCTGAACGAAATGGTCTAAAGATGAATGGAAAATTTTATTGTCCCTGTGTTAAGTGTGTTAATGGAAGAGTTCAAACCGTAGATATAATACGAGAACATCTAATCTGTGAGGGGATCATGAAAAATTATACTACATGGACATGGCACATGACTGTCACGTTTTGATGCAACAACTCTTACCTGTAGCTATACGTGGCATACTCCCGAAGAATGTGAGAAATGCAATTATGCGTCTATGTTTTTTTTTCAACTCTATATGTGCCAAGGTAATTGATGAAAAATCATTAGATCAATTGGAAAATGAGGCAGCAATTATACTATGTCAATTGAAGATGTATTTTCCTCCATCATTTTTTGATATTATGGTTCACTTAATTGTTCATCATGTAAGAGAGATACGGTTATGTGGCCCAGTTTATTTGCGGCGGATGTACCCAATTGAGCGATACATGAAGATCTTCAAAGGGTATACTAAGAATCCATACAGACCTGAAGCTTCTATAGTTGAAAGGTATATTGCAGAAGAAGCTACAGAGTTTTGTTCATAATACTTGGCAAAAGCACAAGCAGTGGGTGTTCCTACAAGTCGACATGATGATAGGATAAATGGAAAGGGTACTCGTGGTATAAAAGTTCAAGCAAAGGATACTACTGAGTTGAGTTAGGCACACTTGTATATTTTGAATAATACAGATGAAGTTCTTCCTTACATATCTGCTCATCAATCAATGTTGAGGACCCAAAACCCCAAAATGGGTGAACGGTTGTTGGTGAAGGAGCATAACAACAAGTTTGTCAGTTGGTTTAGAAGCCAAATTTTTCAGATCAGCATGCATCTGATACATTGAAATGGCTAGCTCATGGACCAAAACATAACGTCATCACTTGGACTGGGTACGACATTAATAGATATTCCTTCTACACAAAGTCACAAGATGACAATAGCACAGTTCAAAATAGTGGAGTATCTATTGAGGCCACATCCATGCACTTTTCTAGTTCAAAGGATAAAAACCCCATCATGGCACCCATAAGTTACTTTGGAGTGATTGA
This sequence comes from Lablab purpureus, assembly GCA_030347555.1. NCBI lineage: Eukaryota > Viridiplantae > Streptophyta > Magnoliopsida > Fabales > Fabaceae > Lablab > Lablab purpureus. The sequence goes on from CM059260.1 coordinate 21,523,074, forward strand.
GGAAATTTGGTAGGTTGACTACAGTAAATTTAGAGTTCCTCTATTTAAATGTGTTTGGGTGGATAGCAATACCGGTGTTCAATTTGACGAAATGGGTTTTACTAGGATAGACCTTAAGAAGCTAGGTCATAAGGAAGAACCATTCATCATGGCATATCAAGCAAAACAAGTTTTTTATGTGACCGACCCATGTAATGATAGGTGGTCTGTGGTCCTTCAAGGCAAAGGGATTGATGTCAACCATGAAAATGAAGATGAGTCAGATGATTTCATTGTCATTCCCAATTCACCACAACTGCCTAGTAGTATTGAAGATGTAGAAGAGGATGTGGTCCATGCAACTCGTAATGATCATGATGAAGGGATATGGGAAAATTTAGTTGTCTAAGTATGTTTCTACTTGAAATTCTTTATGTATTTGTTTTATGTTTGTATATTTAAGATTTATAAATTATATTGCTTTATATTTTCTGTACAGACACATGGCATCTCCTTCACCATCACCTCCTCCCTCACCTCCTCATCTCCTCCACCATCTCCTCCACCAAAGAAGACCGAGGCAAGCTACACGATTAGTGAGCTTGACGACCGGACACATGACGAGGAGAGAAGGCGAGTGTGTGCATTGATCCACGCCTTGGGAAGGTGTCCGGTCCGCATCATACCCAGTTCAGCAACTACTTGGGTACCGTTGCACGGGAGAAGGTAATTCTAAGTTTATATTTCAAGTTTTTTTACATATTTACATATAATTCTTCTTTTCATCTAACTAATGATTATGTTTAGGTATCTATTTTGCATCCAGATTGGGATAATGTTGAGGACACGGTGAAGAATCTGATTTGGCAGGACATTCTGGTAAGTTTAAATTTATTCAATTGTCTTTTCTTGAATATTGATTTTTAATTTTGATACTAATTATGTTTTATTTTTGCAGAAGTATTTTGATATTGAAAACTCGAAGGCGGTTAAGAAGAAGATTATGTCCACCATTGCAAAAATGTGGAGGCGGTTCAAGTCCACATTAACTACGAGATGGGTTTATCGTTGAGGATGTCGTTAGCAAGGGACTTACTCCTTGCCAACGATATGGCATATCCGAGGAGGATTGGAGGAAATTTGTAGAGATTAGGAGCGGCCCAGAGTGGGAGGTATGAATTAATTTAAATTTATTAAGTTATTGTATTATATTCTAATATCAATTATTTTGCAGGAGAAAAGATTAAAGGCCAAGGAGATTTTGAAGAAGAATTTGACCCCCACCGTCCGTCTCGTGGGGGTATGGTCTCTTGGTCGAGAGAATGATGGACGAGAAGGTCGCACTCGGAGAAAAAGAAGCAGCCGGTTCGGTATAAGCCGGGATGATCTCCCTCCACCATCTCCTCCTGAACGTCATGAAACTTGGAAGAGAGCTCGTCAAAAGCCTTCCGGTGGGATGACATCTGAGGAGGCTCAACAGATTGCAGATAGGATTGTAAGTTACTATTCTTTTTAACCCTAATATGATTAATTTGTTAGACTTGTATATTTATATATATAATGTGTTAAATTTATTGTAGGATTCCTTGGAGGAGCAGTGTACACAGGGAACTTTCGTTCCATGTGGTCGTCAGGATATACTGACCACTGCTATTGGTAAAGATGAACACCCCGACCGTGTTCGGGGTGTGGGGACCGGTGTGGGTATTTGACATTATTTTGGGGCACCAGTCAAGAATACCCAGAGCTCAACAATTAATGAAGAAGAGTTGGAGAAGAAGCTCACAGCGAAGCTGACACCGGTCATCGCAGCATAGGTTCAGGAGCAGCTACTTAGCATGTTTCCAGACTTGGCAGTTAGGATGGCATCTTCCCACCAACACGTTCAGCCATCTCCTCCATCTGTTGGCACAATGGGAAGTACTTCCACTAATGCTGCTCCTATTCTGGCCTCTCCTGTTGCTGCTGCTGCACCTGCACCGATAGGTAAAATCGTTATTTATTTTTCATATATGTCTTCATTACAAATGTAAATTGAAATATATCATGCATCCACAAGTCCATCTTTTGGGATGAAACAATGCGCCTTATTGGTGGAGGATGGGTTCCTTGAACCAAGATTGGTGGCCTTTGGTTCAGTTCAGGAAGGGGCTTCTACCATCCACAGTGTGCCTTTGCCACCTGGTTTATTGAGAGTGGTGGTAGAAGAGATTCGAGATGCTGATGCTCGAGTCCCTGTGCCTACTGATGAGGTATAGGTGGTGGGACAGGCCCTTCACACATTCATTGCTTGGCCCCAACATTTAGTCAGACATGTTTCTAAAAAGGTATGTATGTAATTTTTTATGTTAATGACTTCTCAAAATGTTATTTCTGTACTAATCAGTATTGTTTTAAACATGTAGGATGTTCAGAAGCCTAAAAGTTGTGCTGCTTCTGAACATACTAAAGGAAAACAAGCAACTCTCCCAAAAAATCCAATTGTTGAGTTGATCCATGCCTCTGCAGAATATTATGGAAACTCCTTTGAGATTCACTGGGATGTTAGGAGATTTGGGATAGATAATGCAAGGTTCCCTCTCTACATTTCATACGCTGACATCTCAGAGGTCACATTGGGTAATAGGGATCTCAACATCTCTATTTTACAGCTTTGGACAATGTAAGTACATATTTATTATTATAATTTCAATTTCATTATTTAATATATAAGATGTTATTATTTTTCATTTTTTAGGATGATGGATGAATTGGTCGAGGAGCAGGGAGCTTTAGATGTTTATGGATTTTTGAGCCTCAATCAATCCAACAAGTCTGGAAATAGAAGGGAAGAAGTCCAAAGATATATCTAAAATTGGATCCCGACATCTAAAAGGCGAGATATATCTTGGAGCTTATTTATTCCAGTAAGTCAATATAAGTTTATTATGGGTTTTATTGTGATTGAGTTATATTCTAAACATTTTATTTTTCTAGGCATCATTGGCAATTCTTCCTCATCAGTCGTCCAGAGAAGACGGTATACTGGTTTTGTTTTTTGAATAAAAAACCAAATACTGATTTGAAGAATATTTTGAATAGGTAAGTATTTTAAAGTTTGTGTTTTCAAATATAAGTAATGTTCATATGTTGACTAATAACTTCTCAACAGTGCTATTAGGGTGTGCAATACCATTGATGGAATGCACATCAGCAAAGCCAGTAACCCACATTGGGAAATCCTACATGTAAGGTTACTTTTAATTCTCTAATATCACTATAATATTGAATATGTATTTTTCACAACTAATGACTTGTTTAATTGATTATAGGTTAATAGACAAACGGGTAGCTACGAATGTGGCTACTACGTAATGTATTGGATGTGGCTAATAGTTTTTGGGAATATCAGAGATACTTGGAGACAGGTTAGTCCTCCAAAACCCTATTCCTCCAAAACTCTATTTGTAAAGTTTCCTACTTTGTCATACTTAACATACTTTCATTTTGTTCCAGGTATTCAATGATACACAACCCTTGCCTAGAGAGTCTATCGACCAAGTCAGAGAAAAATGGGCACAGAAGTTTTTAGACATTAGAAATAGGGAACAACAGTAGTAATTTTATTGTAATTTTATTTATACAATTGTAATTATGTGTAAATAGATCAAATTTAAATAACTATTGAATATATATAACTCATTTGAAATGTTTTAAAATTTAGCTATTTGAAATGTATTATATATGAAATTGTGCCTGGTTTGCTGGTTTATTTGATATGCAGGTACTAAAATTTAGAGAAAATAAGAAAATTAGAAATTGCATTGCAGTTTTAGCAGAGACTTTCAACGTCGGTTAGACATATAACCGATGTAGAAAGTTTTCTCATCTTACAACGTCGGTTATACAAATAACCGACGTTGTATGGTATGTAATATTTAAAACCGACGTTAAAAATATTACTTTTAACGATACCTTTTTCAACGTCGGTTTTGGGGCCGTCGTGAAATTATCCCCAGAACTGACGTGAAATGTGGTTCCTGTAGGAGTGTAAGACTCTAAAATTTTTTCTTTGGACTTATAGGAACAGACTTAATTAAGTCGAATAATCCGTTTAACAACTATACATATAACCGGTCCATTCTATTCAAAACTAAGTTATGTGTTTTATAAATATAATTTTAAAAAAACTAACAAAAGGAAGTATCGTAGTTCTATGAGACATACTAATTTATTAATAGAGATTTTGTAAAGCGAAACAAAATATTAGGATTTTTTTATTTAGGTTAGTAATGTTATTAAATTCGAGCATGTTAAACTTTTATACATAAACTAAAATCACATCGACAAAACACATTAAGTCAACATATCCATTTTCTAAAGACAAATTAAAACAATACGTTTGATATATTTTATAACTTAACCATATCGACTTCATTCATTACTTTTATAAGAATTTAAAATCTTAAATTCCCAAGTTGTAGTTGTAGATAAAAATCGATTTCACATTACTAGTATTTTATATATGATTAAAGTAAAAAATTTCAAATGCTTATGTACATAAGAGATTGTAATAAAAAATAATTGAAAAAATTAAACAAAGTATAACACTTAAAAAATTAAGTAAATAATAAAGATTTTAAAACATTAAAAGGAAATAAACAAGAAAAAGATAAATGCAAGAGGAAAACAAGCAATAATGAGAATTTAAGATGTAGGATAAAATAAAAGGCTAAAAAATTAAAGGACAAAGAAGATAGTAGGAAAAATAAATGATAAGAAATTAAAAAAAATTGCAATGACAATTATAAAGTATCATGAGGAAGAATATTATTCTTAATTTTTAATTTACCTTCATAATTTCAAACATTAAAATTAATATACTTATATCTCAAGGAGTTATTTTATTATTATTTTCATTAAAATCCATTTCACACACCATTATGAGCTCACTTGTTATTTTTAAGTAATGGTATGTTCTGATAATAACTTGGTAACTTTCTTTTTTCATCCTTTGTTTTTATTTGCATTTCTATAAGTGGGTAGAAGACAAAAGTATTCTACCTTTAGCTCTCGCTCATCATTCTAGCCATCATCACTCCTCATCACTCCTCATCACTCCTCATCACTCTTCATCACTCTTGTCTATTATTTACATATGGAAAATATAATAAATATGTTTTCAATTATATAATTACTGTTTTCATAGAAAAATTACTTTTAAATTATATAATTTAAAAAATTCTATATAGTAATTAATTTAAAAGTGTCTTTTAAATTATATATTTTAATTTTTTATAAAAATATATTTCTGAATTATATAATTTCAAATGAATTTCAAATTGTATAATAAAATTAAAATTAATTTTTAGATTATAAAATTTAAAAATTTTTCAAAAACAAAATAGGATTTTTCATAAATATAAAAGTGCAGGAAGAAAAGAAAGATGTGGTGAGAAAAAAAAAATCTTGCCCATGTCTTTACACAACAAATTGACCAATCAGTATTTAAATGACTCCTTCAACGTTTTCTTATTGGTAAAGCTTATTTATATATATAAAAAAAATCTTGTAACTTGATTCATTCTCTCCATGTTTTTCCTCAATTTTTTCTCTCTCTCCTATCTCCTATATATGTGAGTATTAATTTAATTTGACAAAAAAATTCTTGCATTGATTAGATATGGATAATACTTAATATCTAATTTTTTAAATTAGATATATGGGAATAAGAATGAATATATACATATATGTCCCATCCCCATCGTTCACTTCTCATACTTGTTTCTATTTGAAGTTACTAAAATACTATAATTTATTAGATAACCTAAAAAAATTATATTTATTATTTTTTTTTATTCTTAGAATTTTTTTTTTCTCTTTCAGTACGCAATTCTTTTATTCTCTCAACTATTTAACCTTTTTGAAAATCTACAAAGCTCATTTAGATCCTCAAGGTATTTTTGTGATTATATATTTTTACTCTTTATGTAGTTTGGTTTAAATGGTGTATTGCATTTCAGGAAACTCAAAACCTCAATTTCATTAAGTTTATTATTTTTTAGGTTATAAATTTGACTATTTTTACTTTTTTATATAATATTTTTATTTATTATTTATGTTTTAACATGAGAATGTTTAACTCTCAATATCAAGCCTTTAATCACCTACACCCTTAATTTATTAGGTAACATAAAAAGTTTATCTTGTTCTCTTTGATCTTATGTTCGGTTTTTGTTTTGCTACAAAATTTTTCATTCTCTCACAATAAGACTCATTCAATATATACCAAGTTTACTTAAATATCCAAGATATGTTCTCTTTCATCACAACTTCATTCACATGTTTTTTCTTTGTGCGATTTTGTTCAAATGGTATATTTCATCTCATGAAATACAATGCAACTCTCAATTTCATTGAATCAAATTGTTTTTAGGGCACACATATTTGATTATTTGGACTTATTTCTAATATTTTTATTTGTTGTTTATTTTTATTATGTGAATGTATCACTCTCAATTTCCAATTGAATAAAATTTAATTTTTTATAAAATTATGATTGTTTTCATCCCTCTCACATTTATTATGATATAATTATTTAGTCATGAATATTTTTTAACAATATAAAAAATTGATTTAAATCCAAAAGATGAAAGATGCATTTCTAAATTATAATTATTATTAATTTTTATGTACAATTTTGTTCGTATTGTGTATTATAATTTTTATTAGCATAAAAAAGATTCCTTACAATTTATAAAATTACAATTTCTTTTTTTATATTTGACATTAAATTCTTAATAATATGATAATTATTTTTTTATAATTTGTTTATTTTTTGTAAAAATTATTGAATTAATATTTAAAACAATAAAAACGTCGATTTGAGAATGTGTATAAGTATATACCTATTATCTATTATTTGATGGAAACGAAAATAAGAAAAAATTTCTATATCCAATAAATATAAAAATAAAGATGAATTTTTATTATAAAGATGAAAATAGATAGTGAAACACTTGTGATTCTTATTCCCCACATCTCATGAAAAAAAACAGTCAATTTTCTTAAAATACATAATAACTTATTCATTTATGGGCACATCTTTTTCGATAGAATTTTTGAGTGAATAACACTGATACAAGGACCCATTATCTATGTAGATTAGATGTCAAATAAAATAATTTATGACTTGACGGTGGAAAGATGTTCCCAATCTAAAGATTGCTACTTATTATTTAGCAACTCATTTAATTTTTTTTTCCTTCTCAGTAAAAGGAATATTGAATGAATATTTTAAAAATAAAAATCATGAAAGAAAAAATATTTTATTAACTATGATGCACCAAAAAAATAAAATAAAAGGGAGGTATTTTAGGGACGGATATGAACTTTTTCTTAATCTATATTAATAAAACTTGTCAGTCAGATTACCATAAAATTTTTGTCCACTGAATTTAAAAACGATTAAATCTAAGAGCTATGATTAGTTTATAACTGTAGGAGACATCTCAAAATGTTACTTTTGCATTAAAGCACGATTTTTCAATTACAAATGGTTTTAAAATAGACATGTTTTTATTAGAAGCGGCGTTTTAAATATGATTTTATTACTATCTCGTAATTTTTAAAAAATGTATTTATTTTTATAGTTTTAAAATACCTTTATTGCTAAAAAAATTAATTATCATCGAAAGATTGATTTTAACATGTAATAAAAATCATAAAATTGATCTTAAAATACCACTTAATTTAATATACAAGAATTTTAAATTGAATATATATATATATATATATATATATATATATATATATAATATGTGTGTGGTGTGTTTTGTGTGTAGAGAGTGATATTACTCAAATAATTATAGCAATATATCTTTTAAGGAATAAAATGGTATTTAGATATTTATACATTATTTCACACCTAATTCAATAAGAAATAAAAGATAAAAAAAGCCTAATTTTAATATTGGTTACAATATTTTAAAAAATCTAGAAATACAAATACAAAATAGACTTAAGCTTTTAGTTTTGACTTTATATCACTTTCTCATGTTGAAAGTAAAATATAAATCTAGAAACAATTGAATCTAAAACTAAAATAAAACTTACAGATAATTAAAAACAAAGGGATCAAAATTGTATAAAAAGAAAAGAGACCAGAATTGTAAATAATTAAAAAATAAAATACTAAAATTGCAAAAAAAAATTTAAAATATGGAAAAGAAGATTAGAGTTAAGGCTAAAAAAATTTAAGTATGACAAATGTAAATTGCTAACTTGATATACTTAACGTGTAACAAAATTAAGATGCAGGTAATTCCCATAGGATCACGGTAGAGGGCAAAACACAACGCAGCCGACGTCAAGTATCCTTTAAGAAACATAAAACTTAATCGTATTTTGAATTTTTTTTCGTTATTTTAAAAATTAATCGATTTATATCGTAAAATTAAATTAATTTTATCTAAAAATTAAATTATTTTTACTTAAAACTTTTAAAATTTTCTACTACAACGAAATTATTCATCATAAAAAATTAAAGGATCAAAATTGTATAAACAAAATTTAAAAACCAAAACTATGAGTAATTAGAAATTAATAGATTAAAATTATGAAAATAAATAGAAATCAAAATTAAATATTTACAAATATAAAAATAAAAATTATAATTAAACCTTTAATATTTTGTAGTATTTCAAATATGATGTTTTTTTTTCTAGGAAAGATACATATGTGAAAAAAGAGAGTACTAATTGAAAGTTTAATATTATTAATATCAATGTCTTAACAAGAGGAAAGTTGTAGGTATATCTATTTCACAATTTTGCAAATTTCACAATTTTCATTAGAGAACCTATCATACAAAATGTAAACCATTCTAAAGATGTGGTTGATGTTGGGTCTAAAGGTAAATTTATTCAAAAGTAGACTAATTGAAATCAAAGTAGAATAGTACAAAGAGTGACAATTATTTTGAATTGTATAATTATGAACAAACTATTTATATATTTAGTGTTAAATTGGTCCACTGATGGTGTTTTTTCTCACACTGCACTTGGCAAACGGATCAAGTTTCGATGTAGAATTTAAGATATCGTCCTCAGGGAATTGTAATACCGATGATTACTATTCAAATGATTCGATTGAGAAATAACATTTAGAGTTTGTGTAATTTAACTAAAAACAAGAACACTATTAAAAAAGATTACTGATAAGGTAAATGATTGGATTCAATGCACTAACTAACTTACATCCCTCTTGAACAAATATGATCCTATTTTATCAGACTCGCTCTCAATCATTAATTTAGTTCAATCCCTCAAACTAAATCCTAAAATACTAACTCATCATCATGATTCCTCACTGATTTAAAATTAGTATTCAGCATTAATCACATAACTTGAGAAATAACAACTATAGTATCTAGTCTATTCCTAGAACTAGAAACTGTTAGGTGTTGAATTCAGATCAAGATTTTGAAAATGTTTTCCAACTAGATTCAAAAGCTTTCAATCATAACATAATTGATCATGTAACACCCCAATATTTTAAATTATAAAGATATTAGAATATAAACATATTATATTGTAAAGATATTTTATTATAAGGATATTAGATTAATAAAAATATTCAGTTATAAAGATATTCAGTTATAAAAATATTATATTGTAAAAATATTTAGTTATAAAAATATTATATCTTAAATATATTATATTATAAAGATGTTCAGTTATAAAAATATTAGATTATAAAGATTTTTAGTTATAAAAATATTATATCATAAATATATTATATTATAAAGATGTTCAGTTATAAAAATATTATATTATAAAGATATTTAGTTATAAAAATATTAGATCATAAAGATATTATGTTATAAAAATATTCAGTTATAAAGATATTAGATTATAAAGATATTGGATTATAAAGATATTTGATTATACAAATATGAGATTATAAAGGTATTATACATTATATATTATAAAGATATCAGATTATAAAGATAACACAATATAAAATAAAAAGGGGCTAGTTGGGTAGTTTGTTTTCACATACCTCTATTCTCTCTCGCTCTATTCTTTCTATTCTCTCTACCTCTATTCTTTCTATTCTCTCTATTCCCTCTCTACACTCTCCCTAAGGTTTAGATACTCGAAATCCTAATGGTTTCTAGATCCGTAAGAAGCAATAGGAGGCTAATAGTGTAAGAAAGAGTTCTACCCGATTAGTTTTGTGACCTGGTAAGTCTAAGTCCGTTTATTCTTGAGAATTTTCTTTTGGAAAGTTTATGGTTTTTGAAGATTTTTCTCAATCAATTCTCTTTATGGGGAGATGTTATCCAGGATTTTGAGATAAAAGATGAGCTAAGGATTAGGATTGCAATTTTTCCATCCGAACAAGGAATAAACAAAAATCCAGGTTAGGGAAGTTAATGTTCAAAAATATATAAATTGATATTAAGAAAATTAATGTTATATATATATATATATAATTAGTATGTTTTGTATATTATTGTTGTATTGAGTGTAATGTGTGAAAAACCTTGTTTTTGTATTGTTTATGATGTTTTTGTGTGAGGCCGAGTAGAGCCTAGGGTTGGTGCCCATAATCTACCGATATGTTTGTGTGGGGCCGAGTAGAGCCTGGGGTTGGTGCCCATAATCTACCGATATGTTTGTGTGTGGGGTCGAGTAGAGCCTGGGGTTGGTGCCCATAATCTACCGATATGTTTGTGTGTGGGGCCGAGTAGAGCCTGGGGTTGGTGCCCATAATCTACTGATATGTGTTGATACCGGGGGAGGTACAACTTGCATTTTAGGTGGTGAGCTATGCTAGAGCGGATTCAATGAGATCCCAGGTTCCACTGGTAGTCCCAGTCACGTAGACTAAGATTTCAGGTGGTGAGGAGCCGATGGGGGGATGCTGGAGACCTGCTCTGAGACTACATTGAGGTAGGTCAGGGCCAGAGTAGGGTTGACAGTAGTCCTACCCTGTGGGTAGGGTGGTCAGAGTGTTATTGTGCCGGGATAGTACCTGACCACAATGTGACCCACAGGTGTTAGTCTCTGAGTTCGGGTATAGTAGCCGTGTTTTCCGGAAGATGTTTTCTTTTAGGACATGTTGAATGTGCATGAGAATGTTGTGAGTATGTGTATTACATGATAATATGATTTGTGTTGTTATTTTTCAATTATTAAAGATGCATTAAATTTCAAAGCATTTAAGTATGTTCTATGATGAATGTGCATGATAATGATATGATGATGAATACTACATGGTGTTATTATTCTGTGTTGTTATATTTTTGAATGATTAGCTTACCCTACAATTGCCGATTGTTTGGCCTGCGATGATCGTGTTTTGCTACACGGGAGCATATATCTTAATAGGTGAGCGGGATGCTTCGGAGTCCCAGGATTATATTGGAAGATGAAGTAGTAGTTATACGCATATATTTATATATGTTTTTCATTTCTTATAATAGAATTTTGTACTAGTAGAGATTCCATTTTGTATTGAATACAAATAAATTTTTTATATATAATGTGTTTTATTATCAGTTAATACAAATTACATTTGCATACTAAGTATAATAAAAGTAGCGATTTCTTGGGTCGTTACAGATCAAACCAAGTTAAGCATTAAGTACAGAATCAAACACAACTGATGAAAATAGGAATCATATATATATTCAAAAGAGAGTAAATCAACAATTACATTGAGTCCAATCAAAGAAATTTAGCTACTTGTGAAGAGAGCCATTACAGTAATGGAGAAGAAGAAGAAGAGTTACTGGCGGCACCTAGGGAAGGGTTTAGGGATCCACCAATTACAAAACAAGAAGAGGAATTGAAGGAGATCCTTGTTCCCAAGCGATCTTCTCTCTCGGATTCAACTTCCAGGTCCCTCTCTTCCAAAACTCCCCTTTTGCTTTGAGTGGGTTTCCTTTTATATTACTCTTCCGTGAAACAGAGTATAAGGAGAGAGAGTGATTCGCTAGGCTGATTAAGGTGAAGAAACCTTATCCACTGAGCAGAAGAAAATCCGCTGGGCTGATTGAAGAATTCTTCAAGGTGAAGAAACCTTATCCGCTGAGCAGAAGAAAATCTGCTGGGCTGATTGACTCCAGAGTTCCACTCGTCACTGCCTTGGATCCGCTGAGCTAATTTAATTTAGCTGAGCGGATCTTTGGTTCCTTTAACTCTTCATTTCTTCATCTTGTAAAACTGAGAGAAATGTACAAAATTAGCTACCACAGTAAAAACTTGTTGAGGTAATACAAAATTGTTACCTTCTCAATTAATTAATTGTTTGAGCATGCTTTGAAGGTAAAAGATAACAAAATGAGTCAAGAAATGCCTAATTTCTTATGTAATTTTGACCTCAATTAGACACTTAACAACTCCCCCCAACTTAAGACTTTGTTTGTCCTCAAACAAAAGGTAGAAAGACAAACACAAAAAAAATTGGACTCCCAAGACACTAAAGTTCAATATGTGCAAACATAATTCTTTGAATTTCAAGCAGACGAAGTATTTCTCATTAATTCACATGTCAAGTGGTGCCCACTGATATACCCTTCCTCCAAAAACAAAAAACAATCTCAAGCATGAAATCACTCAAAATCCATTGCCTTTCAAAAAAGAACACCTTTTTCTCACAAAGTGTTTCTCTCATTACTTTGAGGTGTGGGTGAGTGTTTCACTCTCCATTCAGTCACTAGACATCCTGAATCAATTTTGTTACCTGTCTCTTTCCTGATCACAAATACAAGCTAAGCCTGGACTACTAAGGTCTTTCAAGAGGGTTGTAATGAGGCCTGGCTACAAGAAAACTTGGTTTTTTTAGGAATACAAAGGCCCAATTGGCAAAAGAGCAATGTCACTCACTTTAGGATTTTTTTTAATTTTTTTTTTATTTTTATTTTTTGAAAATAACTACTCTTTCACCTTTGCTTTCTTTCAACATCCCCCTTTTCACCACACAATTTTTTGTGTATATTCACATTCACTTTCTTTAAAGCCCTTGATAGCTTAGGATACTTATTAACATTTACTTTGTTTGAACATTCTGAACAAGCCTTCCACTCCCTTGATTCACCTAACCTAAAGATTTCATGAAATCCTCAGTTGCCAATTAAGATTAGGGAATAAGGTTTGATTGTTTTACTTCTTGGGTTTAAAAGGTGTTTGCACAAAGAAGAAGATATTTTTTCTTAAGGCCCAAAGTGGCTTGCAAGGGTTGTGTTCATTGAAGGTAGGCTTTTTAGCTCTAGTTCAAAATAAGTAAAGAACAAAATGCCTTGATCCTTTCCACACTTCACTTGAATTGTGATCATGAGAGACTCAAACAAAACCAATAAGGTTGAACAGTGCTGACTCTCAGAAATTTGATTCAGTGTTTGGCTTACTCACTCACTGGTTAGGTTAGGTGTTCTTGAAATCAGACAACTTCAAAATTGTGTAAAGCTTGCTTGATTTTGTTTTAAGCTCAAAATTTCCAGTTATAAGAGTTCATCCACTTGAATAAAAAAACTTGCATCATACTTCCTGCGTGAATTTTCTTCAAATCATGTTTCACATAATTCAAGAATGATTTCTCTTTAATTCCCAAAAAATATATTTCCTATACCTCTACCACTTAAAACACACATTAATAACACCTATAACATTATATAAGAACACTTAAGATATTCACATGCTACCTTAAACAACCAAATTCACATAACAGAGTGCCACAACCAAAATAAAGTACTAGAATTAAAACTGCAATTAAGTAAATTACTAGACTGAAATTAAAGAAACTAGAATTAAAGTTGAACTAAATAAACTCAAACTCTTAATCTTCACTTCAATCTTCATCCTCTTCATCTAATGTTTCTTCATCATCTTCTCCTCTTCTTCATCTTCATCAGCTCCTTGTTCCGCTTGGGTTGCTGGAACCTGCCCCCCTTGGGAAGAGAAAGGTCCGTCCCCGGGCCACTGTATAAAGGCATCAAAAGTGTCTGGTGCAGGCCAAGGAAAGGAAGGAGCACCATAATATTGTTGCTGATGTTGCTGTTAATGATTTACAGTTTTTATTCCATTTTTTTAACTGCATCGTGGCACATCCGCTGGGCAGATTCAAATCGGCTGGGCGGATTTGCTCCAGAGTGCTCCTTTTGAATCCCACTAAATCAACTGGGCGGATTTACATCCGCTGGGCAGATTTACTCCAGAGTGTACATTTTTGGTGCAGACCCTAAACCGCTGGGCTATCAAAAATCAGCTGGGCGGATTTGCTCCAGAGTACTCCTTATGAATCCCACTAAATCAACTGGGCTGATTTACATCCGCTGGGTAGATTTACTCTAGAGTGTACATTTTTGGTGCAGACCCTAAACCGCTGGGCAGATTTGCTCCAGTGACAAGTCTTCAAAATTTATTTTTTTTCATGAGCCCTGCCCCAAGTTTTCACTTAGTGTTCTTTGCTTCCTTCCCTTTTTCCTTTGTTCACTTCCACACAAAAACCAAAGGTTAATAGATTTGGTTCAAAACATAATAGCTATTCAAAATTAATCTACCAATCTAATTTGAGATTCATATATAGCAACCACATTTATCTACCTAGTCACAGAAACAAACAAACATGAACAATAACAGATCACAAATTACAAACAAACTATTACTAACACATATTAAAGAAGACATTTGAAATTAAACAACACAAAACATGCTAGTTTAATGTCTTTAGCTTGACACTCTCCTATGATCAAGGCTCTCTAAGGTTTGTGATGGTGGTTATCCTTTCAACCTCACCACCCAAATATGGCTTGAGCCTTTGACCATTTACCATCCAACTTCTTCCCGTGGCTGCATCCTCAAGTTCAATTGCTCCATATGGTTTGACAGATTTAATTACAAAAGGTCCAGACCACTTGGATTTGAGTTTGCCTGGAAACAATTTTAAACTAGAATTGAACAATAAAACTGACTGACCAGGCTGAAAATTTCTCTTGATAATTCTTCTGTCATGATAGGCCTTAACTTTATCCTTATAAAGCTTGTTATTCTCATAGGCCTGTAGTCTCAACTCCTCCAATTCATGTAATTGAAGTTTTCTTCTGTCACCAGCTGCCTTCATATCATAATTCAAAGCCTTCAATGCCCAAAAAGCCTTATGTTCTAACTCTACAGGCAAGTGACAAGCCTTACCATACACCAGTTGGAATGGAGTCAGCCCAATAGCAGTCTTGTAAGCTGTCCTATATGCCCACAATGTGTCATCAATCTTTGCTGCCCAATCCTTCCTTGAACTAGCCACAGTTTTTTCAAGAATTTTCTTCAATTCTCTATTGGACACTTCTGCTTGGCCATTTGTTTGTGGGTGATATGGTGTAGCCACTTTGTGCCTCACCCCATAGTGTTGAAGGATTTTCTGCAACTGAGCATTACAGAAATGAGATCCACCATCACTTATCAACACTCTAGGTGTGCCAAACCTGCAAAATACATTTTTCTTCAGAAATTTGATAACAGTCTTGGTATCAGCTGTCTGAGTTGCACTGGCCTCCACCCATTTTGAGACATAGTCCACAACTACAAGTATGTATTCATTTGAGTATGAAGATGGCAGTGGACTAACAAAGCCTATTCCCCAGCAATCGAATACTTCAACTTCAAGAATGTTGTGCAAGGGCAACTCATGTCTTTTTGAAATCCCTCATGTTCTTTGACATTTGTCACAACTCTTACAGCATTCGTGAGCATCTTTGAAGAGTGTTGGCCAATAGAATCCAGACTGGAGAACCTTGGCAGCTGTTCTTTCTCCACTATAATGACCACCATAAGGCGAATTATGACAGTGCCATAAAATATCTTTACACTCATGTCCTGCCACACACCACCTAAGCAAACCATCAACTCCTATTTTGAATAAGTGAGGATCATCCCAGACATAAAAGTTTGCATCCTTAAAGAATTTTCTCTTTTGTTGCCAGTTGTATTCCTCAGGAATAACTCCTGCTGCTTTATAGTTTGCTATATCAGCAAACCATGGTCTCTCACTTATAGCAAACAACTTTTCATCAGGAAATTCTTCCAAGATCTCATCTTCTTGACTGGTCACCTGCTCATTAACAAGACTGGAGAGATGGTCTGCTACATGATTCTCACAACCTCTCTTGTCCTTAATTGTTAGATCAAATTCTTGCAACAAGAGAATCCACCGAATCAATCTTGGTTTTGAATCTGATTTGGTCAACAAATACTTGATGGCAGCATGGTCAGTAAAAACAGTAATCTTTGAACCTACAAGATAGGATCGAAATTTTTCCAATGCATATACTATAGCAAGTAGTGCTTTCTCTGTTGTTGCATAATTAATTTGAGTTTCATTTAACACCTTACTTGCATAGTATATGATATGAAAAAATTTATCCTTTCTTTGGCCCAAAGCAGCTCCTACAGCATAATCACTAGCATCACACATGAGTTCAAAATCATATTTCCAATCAGGTGCTGTGATTATGGGAGCTGAAGCTTATTTTCAATAATTCAAAAGCATATAGACAGTTCTCATCAAAATCAAATTTACAATTTTTGAGAAGAAGATTACTCAAAGGCTTAGCTATCTTGGAGAAGTCTTTAATGAATCTTCTGTAAAAGCCCGCATGCCCCAAGAAGCTCTTAATTCCTTTGACATTCACTGGTGGAGGAAGTTTGGCAATGACTTCAACTTTGGCAGGATCAACCTCAATTCCCTTTGCTGAGATCTTGTGACCTAGGACAATTCCTTCAGTCACCATAAAATGACATTTTTCCCAATTGAGTACCAAGTTCATTTCTACACACCGCTTCAGTACGATGTCCAGATTTCTCAAGCAATCCTCATAAGAGGAGCCAAATACTGAAAAGTCATCCATAAAGACTTCAATGCATTTCTCAATTAATTCAGCAAAAATAGCTAACATGCACCTTTGAAATGTAGCCAGGGCATTGCATAATCCGAATGGCATTCTTCTATAAGCATAGACACCAAATGGACACGTGAATGCTGTCTTTTCTTGATCCTGTGGATCTACTACTATCTGGTTATACCCAGAGTAGCCATCCAGAAAATAGTAATATGCTTGACCGGCTAACCTTTCCAACATCTGATCCATGAATGGTAAGGGAAAATGATCCTTCCTGGTGGCTTGATTAAGTTTTCTGTAATCAATACACATGCGCCACCCTGTGACTGTTCTTGTTGGGATTAATTCATTCTTATCATTTTTTACAACAGTCATACCCCCTTTCTTTCTTTGGAACTACTTGGACCGGACTGACCCAAGCACTGTCTGATATAGGGTATATCATGCCTGCCTCTAACAATTTGATAACTTCTTTTCTCACCACCTCCTTCATAGTTGGACTAAGGCGCCTCTGTGGCTGAGCTACTGGTTTGTAGTCCTGCTCCATCAAAATTTTGTGCATACAATATGAAGGACTGATCCCTTTCAAGTCAGATAGAGTCCAACCATTAGCACCAGAGTTATTTTTAAGCACCTCAATTAATCTCTGCTCTTCCCCCTCTGTCAAACAGCTACTGATAATCACAGGTTTGCCTCCATTTTCTTCAAGAAATACATATTTTAAATGAGATGGGAGCTGTTTTAATTCCAGTTTCAAGGGAGTTGAACCTTCTTCCTTTTTCAATTCTTCCTTTGATGCTTCTAAAGAAGTTTTATTTATTTTTCTATCTAGTTCCTCTAGGCATTCTTTAACTTCTTGGTCATTTTCGATGTCAACTTCATTCACACAACCAATCAATACTTTTTCTAATGGTTCAGCCTTTCCACATTTTCCTTTGGCTTCCATATAAATCTCATCTAATACATCAATTTTAAAACATTCCTTTTTATCATGAGGATGCTTCATGGCCTTAAAAACATCAAAATTCACCTCATCATCTTGGACACGAACCTTCAGCTTTCCATCATCAACATCAATGATCACCCTTGCGGTTTTCATAAATGGGCGACCAAGAATTAGAGGGACATCTAAATCTTCTTCCATGTCCATCACCACGAAGTCCACAGGAAACATGAATCTGTCAACCTTAACCAAGAGATCCTCCACTATACCATGAGGATATTTAATAGAACGGTCAGCTAGCTGCAAAGTCATTCTAGTTGGTCTGACCTCCACATCACCTATCCTCTTCAACATTGATAGTGGCATAAGATTAATACTAGCCCCTAGATCCAGCAATGCTTTGCCTACTGATAACTGTCTGATGGTAACAGGCAAAGTGAAACTCCCAGGATCCCTAGATTTCTAAGGAAGGGATTTTTGAATAATTGCATTGCACCCTGCCTCCAACTCCACAGTTTCTGCTTCACTCAATCTTCGCTTCTTTGTCAAGAGCTCCTTCATAAATTTGGCATATGTAGGCATCTGCTCCATTGCCTCTATGAAGGGAATATTAATCTGGAGTCTCTTAAGAATGTCAAGGAATCTTGCAAACTGACGTTCCTTGTCCTTTTTGGATGGAGCATGTGGATATGGTAAATTTTTCACAGGAGGGAATTTAGCAGCTTCCTTTTCTTTCTTTTTCTTCTCCCTCTCAACTCCATTTGATTCTTGTAATTTTTCTATTTCTTTTTCTTTTTCTTTATTTACATCTAACTCTACATCTTTATTCACTTCCATTTGTGACTCTTGTTCAATCTCTGTCTCTTCAACCTCTTTGTTCAGATCTTCTCCAATTCCTTTCCCAATCACAGTTCCTCGCCTTGTAGTAATTGATTTCCAATGCTCCCTAGGATTGACCTATGTGTTGGCTAAAAATTTCTACTCCTGTTGCTCAGCTAGCTGCTTGGCTAATTGACCCACCTAAACCTCCAAATTCCTTATAGATGCATCAATATTTTTCTTATTTGTAGTGGAAACTTGGATGAACTGAGTTAAAGCATCCTCCATCTTTGTCAATCGATCTGGCTGATAAGGTTGTTGCACCTGATAGGGCCTAGGAGGAGGTTGTTGTCTTTGTGAAGAACTTGTTCCTGCATCCTGTCTCCATCCTCCAAACTGATTCTGATTGTTTCTCCAGCCCTGATTCTGATTATAATTTGCCTGATAATTACCCTGTCTGCCTGTATTATTCAAATAATTTACATCCTCCTCATGTTCAACTTCAGCTTCAGCTTCAGCTTCAGCATAATAGCCATTGGGATGATCACCAGCACAAAAATCACATCTCATGACTTGGTGTTGTGGTTGAGAATGAGATGGAGATCCAACATGGACTTTGGTCATCTGCTTTTTTAAATCTTCAATTTGTTGAGAGAGGAGTTTGTTTTGAGCAAGGATGGCATTCTGAGTGTCTAACTCTAAAATTCCTCTCTTTTGTGGTAGTGGGTTGCTTTTATCATAATGTGCTTGAAAATCACTTGCTGCTAATGCATCAATGATAGTAATAGCTTCCTCAGAATCTTTCATCATCATAGAACCTCCAGCAGAAGCATCTAGTAGCATCTTGGTCTGTGGTCTGAGTCCATTGCAGAACATGTTCAACTGAGCAACATCATCAAATCCGTGATTTGGGCACTTCCTTAAGAGAGACTTGTATCTTTCCCAGGCTTCACACAGTGGTTCATCTGCTCCTTGTGCAAAGGTTGCTATGGCTGACTTGGCACTAATGTATCTTGAAGGTGGGAAAAATCTGGTTAAGAATTTCCTTTCAACATCTTCCCATCTATTCAGACTTTGGTTGGGATGGGACTGCAACCATGTTCTGGCTTTCCCTGTCAAAGAAAAAGGAAATAAACGAAGATAAACTGCTTCCTCATCTTCGCCAGGAATTCCCATAGTGCCACAGAGTTCATAGAAGGTAGAAAGATGATTATAAGGATCTTCATGATCCATTCCTGCAAATTGGTTAGAAGTAATCAAAGATAACAAAGCAGGTTTCATTTCTACCCCCTTTTCAGGCCTCACTATGCTAGAAAAGTGTCTAGGCCCCAATTGTTGAGCATAGTCACCTAAGAGTCTCGTTCTGTTTCTAGCATCACCATTTTCTTCATTACCTGTTCTTGCTGCCATTTGTTATGATTGAGGTTGTTCAAGTCGCGAGGTGGATAGGTTTTCCTGGAGTTGTTGTTGCCTATCCAATTCTTGTTGTTTCCTTCTTCTACTATTATTTCTCCTAGCTGTTCTTTCTATTTCTGGATCAAATTGCAATTGCTCAGCTGGGACTTTGCCTCGCATAAACAAGTTTGAGTCTACACAAATGGATTAGTTCAAAAACAAAAACAACTCTATATATAATAACTATTCACAAAATCACAAGAATAGAAATCATCAACGATTGCCATATTCCCCGACAACGGCGCCAGAAACTTGATGGTATTTTTTCTCACACTGCACTTGGCAAACGGACCAAGTTTCGATGTAGAATTTAAGATATCGTCCTCAGGAAATTGTAATACCGATGATTACTATTCAAATGATTCGATTGAGAAATAACATTTAGAGTTTGAGTAATTTAACTAAAAACAAGAACACTATTAAAAAAGATTACTGATAAGGTAAATGATTGGATTCAATGCACTAACTAACTTACATCCCTCTTGAACAAATATGATCCTATTTTATCAGACATGCTCTCAATCATTAATTTAGTTCAATCCCTCAAACTAAATCCTAAAATACTAACTCATCATCATGATTCCTCACTGATTTAAAATTAGTATTCAGCATTAATCACATAACTTGAGAAATAGAAGCTATAGTATCTGGTCTATTCCTAGAACTAGAAACTGTTAGGTGTTGGATTCAGATCAAGATTTTGAAAATGTTTTCCAACTAGATTCAAAAGCTTTCAATCATAACATAGTTGATCAAACCAAGTTAAGCATTAAGTGCAGAATCAAACACAACTGATTAAAATAAGAATCATATATATATATTCAAAAGAGAGTAAATCAGCAGTTACATTGAGTCCAATCAAAGAAATTTAGCTACTCATGAAGAGAGCCATTACAGTAATGGAGAAGAAGAAGAAGAGTTACTGGCGGCACCCAGGGAAGGGTTTAGGGATCCACCAATTACAAAACAAGAAGAGGAATTGAAGGAGATCCTTGTTCCCAAGCGATCTTCTCTATCGGATTCAACTTCCAGGTCCCTCTCTTCCAAAACTCCCCTTTTGCTTTGAGTGGATTTCCTTTTATATTACTCTTCCGTGAAATAGAGTATGAGGAGAGAGAGTGATTCGTTGGGCTGATTGGATAATTCTTCAAGGTGAAGAAACCTTATCCGCTGAGCAGAAGAAAATCCGCTGGGCTGATTGAAGAATTCTTCAAGGTGAAAAAACTTTATCCGCTGAGCAGAAGAAAATCCACTGGGCTGATTGACTCCAGAGTTCCACTCGTCACTGCCTTGGATCCGCTGAGCTAATTTAATTTAGCTGAGCGGATCTTTGGTTCCTTTAACTCTTCATTTCTTCATCCTATAAAACTGAGAGAAATGTACAAAATTAGCTACCACAGTAAAAACTTGTTGAGGTAATACAAAATTGTTACCTTCTCAATTAATTAATTGTTTGAGCATTCTTTGAAGGTAAAAGATAACAAAATGAGTCAAGAAATGCTTAATTTCTTATGTAATTTTGACCTCAATTAGACACTTAACATCCACTAAAATCTTATTAATGTTCCTAGATCATTTAACTACCACACCATCTAGTAGAAGGTATGAAGTTTCTAGTCTATGTGGTGGATAGTTTTAGTATATTGTATAGTCTTTTAGTGTCTAATGAGACTGATATAGTATGAAGAAGCCCCTTAATGACGTTTCAAGCTAAGTTATTTTAGACTTGTTTAATATAAGTTAGTTATAACAAAATTTTTGTATAAATAAGAACCTATATCATTAGTCTTCATTAACATTAGAGTTGTGCTTAATTGAGAATGTTTGAGCAAAAGTTTATTGAGAAAGAAACTACAAGTTGTAATTTTTGTGCATAGTAAATTCAATCGTGGATGTAGATTGAAGTTGGTTAATACTTCAATTGAACCATGTCACTTTTATATGTGATTCTTTCTTGACCTTCCTCTATTTACCTTATATTTATTCTTTTATGGTTTTCGATGTTATTAATTTTTGTTTATTTGTTAAATAGTTTGTAATGAGTTTGTTTATGAGCTATTTCACAACAAACTAGTGCAATGCTAAACGTGGAATTCAATCATTATGACTTTTGCAAAGTGTGCGGTTAAGAAATTCGCTAGTTTGAATGATTTCAGATTGTGACAGTTGACACGAGTGTGCTTCTAGTTTAACAAGGTTTTTTAAAAGTTTTGGAAGATTAGTCCAAGCTTGATGTTGCCATTTTGGAGAAGGACAAGAAAATATCGTTGGATAAGGCTCACACCACAATTGTTCATAACCTTAGTGATAAGTTGTTGAGGCAACTCTCGAAGGAAAATAGCGCAATTAAACTATGGACAAATCTAAAGAGTTTGTACATGTTGAAGTTCTTGGTTAAATTGCTACAACTGAAGTAAGTGTTGTAGTCATACAAGATGAGTAGTGAAAAGGCAATAATGAACAATGGGATGAATTCAACAAGTTAATTCTTAATATGAAGAATATTGACGTTCAAATTGATAATAAGGATCAATTGTTGTTCATGGTTCTAAGTTATTCATGAACAAAATAGGATCAATTTTGTTATTCATGAACAAAATAAGAGACAAACAAACCTTTGTTTTGGATGATAAAGGCACCTTTGAATATTGTCATGTTAAGTTGGAAATTGTTCAAAAAACATTTTATAAATAAAAGAAATTTTTTGAAGAATAAGGAAGTAAGGCGTCAAATTCCATGTGTTCAACATGGATTTCAAGATGAGGAATAACACAAAAGAGGAAGCGTCATGGCTTCAAAGTCGACCTGAAAAGTGCTAGTTACATCTATTAGACCAGACGAAAATACAAGCAAAGAAATATTCAATTAATAACATAAGAATCTCTTTATCCCTTTTGCGATATGATTCCATAATTGAGTTCTCATTTATTTTTCTTATATAGATTCTTATATTTTATTTGGATTTCATGTTATGATTGGTTTGAAATTTCAAGTATGTACGGAAAGACAACATCTCACTTCCTTTAATAAAATCATATTTTCAAAGGTAATAAAGCTAAAGTATAATGATAGGTTATATGATTTGGTATTATATAGTTACACAAAAAACAACATCATCATCTTTTTAGACAAGAGGTAAATTGTTTTATAGTTATTAAACTTATGAAACTCATGTCTTGGATAAAACTATGAACAAAATCAAACATATTATATTTCTCTTTTCTTAAATGTTCTTTTAATCCTATATACTAATTTTATGTTTGATGGATTTAAATATTTAAATAAACTTTTTATTTATAAATTAGTTTTATATATCTTTTTACCTATTTTATGTATACTCATACTTCTTTTATATATATATATATATATATATATATATTCTTCTTTGATGGTGAAAATTTTCAACTCTCAAATTGTACTGGTAAGTAGGATTATGACTTAAATACATAGTCTTATTTCTTGTTAGGATTCTAAATCATCTTAATCATATGTCATCATTAAAAAAATTAAACTTTCATTTCATATAGTTATAAAAGTATTCGATAATTGTTAAGCATAATTAAGAAATAAAGTAAGAATTAAATAAATAATCCTAGATCTCAATAATTTAGCTAAATCTCATTCAATTAGGATAATTTATCAAGGATCAAAACCCTTAAATCAATGAACACAATTAAATATATTAAATACAATCGATTATAAATAAGAACATCAAGGTCAAACTCTAGACAAACAATTATAGTGCTCTAACTTAGGAGACCTTGTATCTTTAGGCTAGAATACAAATAATAATGAAGGAGTATATAATATTTCTTATATTCACACTTTCTTCTATTTAAACATTATAGTTGGAATCTTCAACTACACAATTTAGTACATTTTATCTTAACTTGTTGTTACATTAAAAGTGTGACTAAAGATCTAGAGGATTATTATTTGGGTTAAGTTATTAACAAGTCTTGATAAGGATGAAAATCGAGTATGAAAAGAGGTAATAGAAAATTCAAAGTTTTAAAAAGACAATAAATGTTGTCTAAGAGTGAAACGCCAATATAAATTTTTCAATAAAGAAATAAAAGACAAAAAGGATCAATTTAGAAAAAAGGATTAAGTAATAGAAGAATATTTACCAAATGGATGTTAAGGTATAAAATTATTGATACAATTAGATTGAGAGATAGTTAGCATATGAAATCTTTGATAGAAGTAAGTTGAGACAATTAACATGTGAAATCTTCAATAAAAGTTAATTGAGACAGTTAGCGTATAGAGTCATTGATGAAATTATATCGAAAAGGAATTATAACAACAAATGATCTTTTTTTAGTGGTTATGTATTGATAGTTCATGATGAAAACAATAAGTAAGCGTGGAACGTGGCAACTCTAGACAAAAGTGATAAGTTATTATGTAATTTTTTATTTTTTTATTTTAATTTATTTAGCTTAACAGTCAGATAATAAGAAATATAAATAGGTTATGTGTATTAGAAATAAAGTGTGACAAATTGAATTCATAAATTAATACTTTGAGAAACATCGATAAGAACAAATGTCTAATCTAGTAAAATTTATGGCAATTTGCATCAAACCACTCTTGTTGATTTGTTTCATCAATTTTTCTTCTATCTTTAGTGATTTAATTTTATGCATTTATATAATTTGCAAATTTACATTTTCAGTATTTAAATTCCTTGTGAATCTACATTTCAAGCAATTTACTTTTTCAAGTCATTTATATTTCAAATAATTTATTTTTGAAAGCAAGTTACTATTATAAACAACCTTAATTTTCTAGTCATTTCTTCTTCTCCATTTTCATAATCCTTGTAATTTTACATTTTTTTTAAAGTTTGTTTTCAATATTGTTGGTAGGTATTGTTAAGTATTTATTCCTTTAAAATGCATAAGTTCTTAGTAAATATTTATGTTAAAAAACAAACTCCTAAATTAGATATATTTGTTAGAAATATTTATGATGAATTTGGTATACATATTATTTTTGTATTAATAGTTAAATCTTAAAGAAAAAATTAAACGTGTTATTTACAATTTCATTATTCTTTATTAGTTTCATAGCTAAACACTTTTTAGATTGAAAAATTATTATTTATTAGTCTTAAAAAAATTTACAATCAAAAGTTTAAAATAACTGTTTTAATATTTTTTTTATCAATAAAGAAAAATCTATAAGAGACATTTGGGATGTCCTAATCCATTTACAAAGAAACAAAAATATATACAAAGTAAGTCCTAATAGACTTGTCCCAACAAGGATCAAATCCTTAATTACTGCTGCTCCCACACTAATCTATAAAATTGCAAGGTCAAAGCTTATTAGATTCAAATTCCTAACATTTCCAGCAACACAAGGAGATACATATTACAACATTATACTACCCCTAACTCACCCTTTAGATAACACGATGAAACAAAAAGACTCTCCATTCATGGTCTACATACAAGTCATAACTTAAACACACAATAGTAACATGTGTTGGCTTGCATACAAACAACAAAAAAACACTACCAACATTGTAAAAGACCTAATTTATAGAATCTCACAACACTTATGCATAAATAGTTGATGCAACTCATATAGAGTATCAAAATGTCCCTTGTAATAACAAAACAATTTCCTGTCTCCTCTTTCACACTCTTCCTTGAATATGTACTTTAGGAGTATGCAAGACTCGGTTCAACAACCAAAACATATTGCCACATTATCATATAGTACCTTCCAACATACACAAAGCATTGCACGAACAAAACAAAACAGTGCATCTATATTGATACATTGATTGAATTATGTTACTTGTTTCAATTCCTATTTTACACCATTAAAAAATCATTGACAATACAAACACTTAACCTTCCAACCTATTCAATGACACCTGCTAATTATATTCACCAGATATATTCTTTTGACACCACATATAAACCCATTCACAATTTGTCGATAATCCACTATTTGTTTATCGTTGTGTTTGATCCTTTGTTGTTACTTAGAATAACCCTATACATGCATCTCCCTAATACATGATCATGGATCCATGCACCAATTAGAATAAGAGAACATTGCTTCTTAAATTTATATCTGATTGATAACTAAGCTTTCAACTGTGCATTTCTGAATATTTCTTGCCCATCTTGTTTTCCATTTCTAAAGACTATACAATTTCGTTGTTCCCTTATTGCTTTCACCAAAGACACACACATAATCCTCCAAACATTATTCTCTTTTTTACTCAGCCCAGGCGTACGAAAATGACTAAAGTTTTGTAAAATTTGATTATGTTGGGCAATAGATATGCCTATCCATTTATAGCACTTGTTCCAAGCAATACTAGATACCCTGCACTCAAAAAACAAATGTTAGGTTGATTCCAAAGTTGTTGCACACAACCCACATATATTGTCAAGTATGTGTATCCCTCTATGTATCAAATTTTGTTTTGTTGTTATGCGATTCAACCTCAACCTCCACACAAAATGCATTGTGCTTGGTATAGCTTTAACTTTCCATATCTCTTTATAACAATCATTGTTTATCCCACATACATTATTGAGGAGGACTTGATAGGCGAATTTAACAGTAAAAATTTCACTATCTCCTCCCTCCCACACCCACACATCTTGCCTTTGCTTTGTTGGTATACCTACTGCCACCTCAGCCAAGAACTCTACTAACTACTTTTTTTTCCACTCAAACCATTCTCTCCTCCATTGCATATCCCATTCTCATGTATTGTTATTCCACCTCCCCAAGTCTACCACTCTTGCTTGCTTTGATTTAAAATTACTTTATAACCTATGGTACTTCTCAGCAAAGGATATTTGTCCATTCCATCTATCTTCCCAAAATCTAACCTTTATTCCTGATCCTAACTTCCATTGTATATGATTGTCAAACCAGTTTTGGTTTGTGCCTTCACCAATTACTTTCTTTATATCCTTCCATCATACTAATTCTCCTTTGACCAAGTTCTCATTTTTTATTTTACTCTTGTCACCATATTTTGACTCAAGTACTTCTTTTTACAATGTCTATTCTCTACCACATATCTCCATTTCTATTTTGTTAATAATACTTTGTTGAACAATTCAACATCCTTTATGTTTAAACCTTCTACCTCTTTTGGTTCACATATATTTAATCACTTTACCTAAGTAATTTTCTTTCATTATGTACCCCAACCCCACAAAAATTTTGATTGTATAATTTATTTTGGTCTCTTGAAAAAACGATAGCATAAACAATATTAAAATAATATTATCTTTATTAAAATAATATTAAAAACCTGCTTTAATCGATATTAAAATAATATTATCTTTTAAATTATTTCGATAAATAATATTATCAGAATAATTATTTAATTACGAGATATAGTTACCATTTATCTCCCAACATTATTGATTAAGATAAGGAGATTGAAGAAAAAAAATGTAACTACTGATATGATGTAATATATCAAAACAAAAAGTAGATGCAGAGAATTTATTAGTATTAATATATAGTGTTTGAAGGGTCGAACGTTTTATATAAGTGTATGAAGAATTAAATGTGAGTTAACTTAACTCCCACTGGATGACGGTAGAGGGCAAAACAAGGTACCATACTATATCATTCAGGAAAAATGAAACTTAATCCTACTTTCATTTTCAGTAGTTATTTTTTATTTTTCTTAAAATAATTAAATTATATTTTCAAACTAAATAAGTTTAATGTTGTTTTAGGAAAAATAGAAATTATTGAAAAATGATTAGCAGTTTATTTTCTTTCAATTTATGATTTTATTTTTGAATTTTAGTTAAATAACAATTTAAGAAATAGTATAAATTTCTAAATCTAAAAATATTATTGTAAAACTTATTATATAAATTACTTTATCATAACTTAATAATATGCCTCATCAAAACATTTTATCATATGAAACCTGATATGAATAATATCTTATTATATTTATGTTTTCAAAATAGAATTATGAAAGATAAAAGAAAAACTATAAAAAAATGCCATAAACATAAACAGAATATGTAAACATTAAATCAAAGAAGAAAATAGATAGAATATTGGTGAAAATTCAATTCCTTTTATTACTATTCCTTTGAGGTATTTTTTTAGAAGTGAATTTATAAATGTACGCACTTGTCACAGGAAAGTAGAAATTATATATATATATATATATATATATATATATATTATTTATTTAAAATTTGGAATGTATAGTGGAATCACATCTAAGAAACTGAATAACCACTTTAGTTTTATGTTAATAAATTCTTGAAAAGAGTTATGTAATTGTTTCATGATTCATCTTTCACTAACCCCTTCAATAAATTTTTTACTTTAACCCTTTTTAGCTAAACTTTTCTCCAATTTATCATACTTCATAAATACTGATTTTCCTTCTTCGAGAAACTCTTTAGGAATATAATATTATCAAGAGTAATTTTTTTTATCTCTATATGTATATATATTATCTCAATCTATCTCAATTTTTATTGCTTGAATTTACTTATATAACATTTTTTTTTCAATATTATATTATTATTCAAGCCATCTCAATTATTCTATATTTCTTTACTTTAAATATTGAATTTTTTTTAACTAATTTCTTTAACCTGACATGTGTAAACATTAATTTACTTATTTTTACTTAAAAGTTAAAACTCTTTAACTCTCTTTTGTTACTTAAACTTTATAAATTGAACCAAATAATTTTTTTGTTTAAATTTTACTAAGAAAATTTTAAAATTCACAATAAAAATATTATTTATTTAATAATATTGTTTATAAATTTGCATTAACTATTGTTGTTATGAATATGTCATTATCTACAAGTTCAAATTAAATTTTACTTTATTTTTAGCTCAGATAAATTCTACCTTTTTGTAATATGAGTGTCATGAAGAAAACATTTGTAAAATATTATTGTTATAGTTATTATTATTTTCTTCAAATTTTAATAAAACTAAATGCTATTTTTATATTCATAAACTCATTCAAAAAATTATATTAAAGTTTTTATAATTCATAAAATTAAATGATCATACATAAAAATATTTATCTTGACACAAAATGAAATTTTACTTTTTAAAAAAAATAGTTAATTTAAAATCATTTTAAAAAACTAGATGATTTAAAATTAAAGGAAAAATGTAATCATCATAACCGAATCAATTAAAAAGATATTCAAAAATCGATTAAAAAACTGATATCTGAACAAATTTAAAATTAATTTAAACTGTAATTAATTATTTAAATATTATTTTATTATCTATTATTTTATTTATTGTAATATATGTATTTGAGAGAGGAAAATTTAAGATTATGTTAATAATATAATATATTTTCATATATGAAGGTGAAAAAAGAATTACTTTATCAAAGTTACATCATTCGTATTAGTTGTTAAAATAAAATAAAAATATTATTAAAAAGAAAGAATATAAAAAAATTAATCTTAATATTTGTGTTTTAGATTTTGTATAAATATGTATGTATGCAGGAGTTTCGTAGGTTTATATAAAATGAACGATATGTGTTATATAATATTTATATGAATATAATATATATATATATATATATATATATATACATATATATATATATATTAATAAAAAATTATATAGTAAAATCGTAAAATTGATTTAAATAAAACTTAAAAAATTAGTTTAATTTAATTTAATTGTTTTTTATTTAAATTAAACCAAATCAAACCACATTAATTTTTATCTTTAATTAAAATAAATTTTAAACTAAAAAACAAATCAATCTGCACTACAATTGTATAAAGAAGTAACGTAGCTCTATTTTAAAATAAATCACTGTCTTAAAAATTACGATGTAATAAATTTTAACTAGTAAAAACATGCACACACACACGTATATTAATATTTTTAGGTTTCCATATATTATAAACAAACCCAAAAATTCAAGAAAAATAAATATCTATAATTTAAAAAAAAAATCTTTTTCTTTATTAAGATAGTTTTTCAAAAAAAAAAAATAGTCGTTGACTAAGTAAATAAATACTTCGTACTAGCAACATAATTATCTAAGAGAATCTATTAACTAAAATCTATAAAATTATATCTTATTAAATTAAATTACTTTTAATTCATTATTTATAAAAAAGATTAATTTAAAACACTGGAATTTTTAACCAGCCAGATTAATCCATAAACCATGAACTAACCATACATCACGATCGATGTTTGTGAACTTAACTAGACCGGTATACAGAGTTGAACCCCCCAATGCTCACGTAATAGTAATTTCAGCAAAGAAAAATAATACCTTGAAATCTAAAACAATCCTTTAAACCACAACTATATTTAATTAATAATATGATAATATGAATAATCATTTTGCATTATAATAATCTAATAATATAAATGAATGATTATAAATAAAATGAAGTTGTAATATTTCACTTGTTTTTGGTTTACAACCGACATGGATTGTTGAATATTCCACTTGTTTTTGGTTTACAACCGACATGGATTGTTGAATATTCCACATTCGTATGTAGCCTATATAACTATAGCAGTTGGAACTCACTTTCACAGCAACCTGCGGAAACCAGAATATCAACATTCCCCAACCTTCGACAACAAGTCACCAAATAAAAAATGAAAAGCAACACTTTTTCTCTCTGTCTAAGCTTTGCAATAGTCTTCTACGGTACATTGATTATTCTCTTTCTCTCCTCATTTAATCACTTTGTGCTATCAGTATTTTGCATCCACTTCTCTAAGGATTGGTGATGTTTTATTCAGCCATCTCTTTTCTCATGAGTCACGAAAATCAATAACAAATAATATCAATTTTTTCTACTGAAACCATTATATACTGTGCAAATACTCCCTTATTCCAAGATTTGAGTTCTTTTGTTTTTACTCAAAACAATATCAACTCATTTCATTTTTTTCAGGGAACAGGATAACTGATGTAATCTATTTGAGGACGTACATGCTAAAAGTAAAATAATTAGTATTTATTGAAAATAAAATATCAATCAATTTCTTCTTTTCTAAGATTGAAATGATAACTATCTTGAAAAAGGAAGTAAATTTTTTTATAAAATAAAGTATATGAAAGAGAATATTTTAAGGATATATTAGACTGTATTCTCCATAAGAGAGATAAATAAAAAAAATAAGACCTCGATCATATAACTTCTCTAAACTTTTAATTTTAATTTATACAAAATTGATTTATTTAGTTATTTCTATAAATAATTATGGAGAAGTTGGTCCTATCCTAATATTAATAATCAATAATATAAACATGCCCACATAACTCAAGTTTTTGTTTCGCATGCAGTGGCTCAAGGAGCCACCATTACTTTCAGAAACAATTGCCCCTACACGGTGTGGCCAGGAACCCTAACGGGCGACCAAAAGCCTCAGCTGTCTAAAACGGGATTCGAGTTGGCTCCAGGAGGATCCGACTCCGTGGACGTTCCATCTCCATGGTCGGGTCGGTTCTGGGCCCGAACCGGATGCTCCAACAACGACGGAGGGTTCAGCTGCGCCACCGGTGACTGTGCCTCTGGTCAAGTCGAATGCAACGGCGCAGGTGCAATCCCACCCGCAACATTGGTGGAACTAACCGTTGCCCCAGAAGGAGGACAAGATTTTTACGACGTGAGCAACGTGGACGGGTTCAACATCCCGATGTCCGTAACCCCACAAGGTGGCAGTGGCGATTGTAAAACCTCGAGTTGTCCAAACAACATCAACAGAGTGTGTCCTGAAGAGCTCCAAATGAAAGGGTCAGATGGCAGCGTAATTGCATGCAAGAGTGCGTGTTTGGCCTTGGGAGATGATAAATATTGTTGCAAAGGGGCATACAGCACAGAAGAGACATGTCCTCCCACCAACTACTCTCAGATCTTCGAGCAGCAGTGTCCTGACGCTTATTCCTACGCTTACGATGACAAGAACAGCACTTTCACTTGCTTCGACGGGCCCAACTATGACATCACCTTCTGTCCTTAAATCCCTTACCACTCCAAAAGACACTTTGTTGTTTCTTAATATATAAATAAGACTATTTGGCATGCATATAGGCATGTGTTAATGCACAACTCAGGAGAAAAGCCCTAATATAGATAAGAAATTTTAGTTTGAACACTGATTAACGTAACTCTTCATCTCTAATATTGTGATAGGACACCGGGTTAGTAATACAATAAAAAACAATCAAATATAAAAAAAATTAAAATAAAAAATTAAGGTGTCTCTTAGGGTCATACATAAATATATTTTTAATTTCCTTTTGTTTTAGAATAAAAATTTTATTGTTTGAAGGTGATGGACTGGGTATATGACTTTGTTATTGCAATCTTATCCTAATATTATACGGAAAATTATTTTTATATAATTAAGGTAATGAATATAATTCTTTTATTTTTGTTAAATTCTTGTAGCATAGTTTCTTTAGTAGAAAATATGGTAGGAGTAGCTTACAAATTTTGGTGTTTTCCTTGTTTTTGAGAAGTCTCTAAAACTATCTAACGACATTAATAACTCTCTCAAAATCATCATGAGCTATTTGCTTCCTTACAATCTCATACATAAACTTAGGATGCACTACAAAAAATCATGTAATATGTGGTGGATATTTTGGTAAGATGTGGCAGTTTTAACCGTCACAAAATACGTGTGTGATGAATACTCATACCGCCATAATTCTGGCCGCACAAAGTAATAAATGACGGTTTTAGTTGAACCGCCGCTACAACCGCCATTTATTACAATGTAAAATGCGACAGTTTGAAAATTTAAAAAATGACAACGGCAAAGGACCACTCAGCATGTAAAATATGACAGTTAGAACTGCTATTTCTTACAGTGATATATAACGATTCTATATGTCATGCTAAACTAATCTAATGTAGAAATTTGTGGCAGTTTGAACTACCGTAATGTCTATAATATTTAGATATTATTTTTATTTGATATTAATATTTGTTGGTGATATTTAATATTTTGATTTAAATATTTATAAATTGTTAATATAAATTGTTAATATAAATTGATTTAAATTTGGCCTTTGGACTGGCCTTTTGCGCATCTTAACTTATTTTGGATTTCAAAGTACCAAGAATGTGGAAAATTTATCATTAAAATAATATTTAATAAGGAAATTCTTAGTGAAAATTATATAACCAAAATCAAAAGAAAAGGTAGTTGAAGCACTGCACAATTTCTAGAACCATGAGTCTGCATAATTGTGTGACTATATTTGATTTAGAAAACAATAGGGGCTACCTAATGCAAAGAGTTATGGAAAAAAAACAAAAAATTACAACATTATCTAGACCATCATAAACTACCCTCACATTCAGATGAGAAAAGGAGGAAACACAACGTAAGTAGTAAGTGAAAATCAATAGTTTGATTAATAAGCATGTTGAATTGAAACCTCAAAATGGTGTAACACTTCCACTTCTTGTTTTTGTAGGGTCGTATAATGCGGACTGCTCCTTGGTCTATTCTCCTCCAACCGCCTCACAACTTCATCCATGCTTGGCCTCACAGATGCCACAGGTGCACAACACCCCATTGCCGACTTCAGTGCTCGCACCAACCCATCTTCCATAGGACTTCTTATCCCTTTCAACAATTCCACATCAAACACTTCCATTGTTGTCTCCTCCAAAACTGCCACCTTCACCATTGAGGGTAAGTCTACATACTCACCACTTCTTCCATTCTTTCCAGGCTTCTTACCAATCAAGATTTTAAGCAGTAGTATGCCAAAAGCATATACATCAGTCCTGGATCTGCATTTCTTCATTCTTTGAAGCTCGGGGGCCTTGTAGCCATCAGTCTTGGCCTGCGCCACCATTTCATCTCGCTATGGAAGGAATCATCGACTTGTCCAGGCCAAAATCGCTTAGCCTCGGCTGCAAAGAAGTCATCCACAAGCACATTCTTGGACCTTACATTTGCACGAGTGACAGGAACTTCTAGTCCTGTGTGAAGATAAGCTAGACCTCTCGCTGTGCCTAATGCAATCTTGTGTCACCTGGCCCAGTTCAGTACTGGTTTTCCAGCTTTAGGTTCTGTGGAAAATTAAAATCACAACATAATGGTCAATGCCAAGCTGCAGCGAAAGTGTTCAGTTCAAAAAAGGTAAACTTTGCGTGCTGCTTCTTGTCTTTATCTTTCACTTAGACATCTTGCACCTTTTCACCCATGGGATCCTTTTCCATTTTAAGTCAATTCTCCCTATTCATTACTGTGAGATAAAAAATAATTACTTATTTACTTAATGCATTGAATATGGATGGCTCTTCCTTCTCATCTGTCGCTAAACAAGAGATCCACTGATGAAAACTGATGGCTACCTGATTGTTGATGATGTAAATAATTGTATTATTTACACCTTAACTATTTGAATGTATAACCCAAATGCCAAATGTTGCAGAAAGCCATAAGAAAGCTGCTATTTTATCAGTCCCTTGAAATTATCTGTAATCCAATTCAAAAACACCTGAAATATATATATATATATATATATATACCTGTTTGCTCTTCACTTTCCACGTGTAGGGGAATTGGTGTTGGTGGTGAACAGCCAACTTTGAGGCAGTGACCGAATGACCTAGGAAAACCAGAATCTCTCTGACATTAACATTAACCAAAAACGAAAACTATCAGTGAAAAGGAGTGCTTGCGAAATCATCAATACAACCAATGTAATCTTCTAAAATCCTCACATATACAAAATTAAAGGATGAAATTTGACCTACCTTCATCGTCAGAGCAGTGAAGAACAGGGCAGATGGTGAGGTTGTGAATATAGTAGGGAAAAGGGACGAATGAGACAAATCCAGTGGGGGCAAAGAGAGATATTAAGGTTTGTGATTGTGAATGGAAATAGAACAAGATTAAGAACAAGATTAGGGTTACAGATTGGGAATGGAATTACCGTGAGAAGGAGATGGAGAACGCGAGAACCTGGAGATGAAGGTTGGAGATTGGGAATGGGAATGGAATCCAAAGGTGAGGACCTGGAGATGAAAGCAATGGAGGAAGATTCTGATTTTTGAGAGAGATTTTGAACATGAAATGGAGATGAGGGCTGGAGAACAAAATGAAGCACTGGTTTTCGAGAGAGATTGGGAGCACAAAATAGAAATGAGTTTCAATTTTTTATTTTAAATTAATTTTATTTTCTAATTAATTGAAATTGGGGACATTATCATGGAGGGAACGAAACTTAAGAGATTGGGAGTTGCGGGAGAAAAAATACTGGCAGTTGTAAACGCCATATTTTGAATGCAAATTATGGCGATTACAAAAACACCATATTATGAAGTAAATTACGACAGTGTTTTAGAACCACCATATTATAACCGCCACATTTAACATGATTTTTTGTAGTGATGATCGCTCCCGCTTCTCCAAAAAACCTTATATACTTACCATGAAAACCTTCAAGTTTCGATTAAAATCCTTACTCAACAAGTATCCACCCTCTATTACCCACATTTCCACACCCACTTTACTGCCTCGATTTTCACTACCATTTCCACTTCTAATATATCTGCCTTTTACCAATCACTAACTTGTTTCTACCTCTTATCACAAACTCCCTTATAGTATGCTATACTCCTTCATGGTTTCTTAAACTCTACATCCTCTTCATAGTTACAATAACATTATCACCACCGCTACCTATTTTGGCACTCACCTAGACATAAATTTACGTCTATTATCCATTAATCTTGACGTAAATTTATGTCTGATCATACAAGATCAGACGTAAATATACCTATCTAAATCTAGAAAAATCTATCTTTGTTTTAGCACATCACTTAAGACAAAGATAACATTACACAC
This sequence comes from Lablab purpureus, assembly GCA_030347555.1. Classification (NCBI taxonomy): domain Eukaryota; kingdom Viridiplantae; phylum Streptophyta; class Magnoliopsida; order Fabales; family Fabaceae; genus Lablab; species Lablab purpureus. The sequence continues at coordinate 21,559,012 of CM059260.1, forward strand.
TTACGAATCATACGCAACACTAAATAAATTTCATAAACCAGTTTAACAAATCCAAAATCTAGTCATTCAAATGTAAATCCTAAATTATATAATAATCTAAAACTGAATAGAAGACGATAATGGTTAATACCTCTACGTGACGTTCATGCTCTTCCTCCTGCAACTTGAGAGAAATGCTTTTCATGAGGTGAGTGGAAAAACCAAAAATTTTGTTGCAGAGCTTCATGGAGGGGATGGTGGTCACCTCTTCCAGATCTACGTATTGCAAGAGTAGATCTGCATCTTGCGAGAGCAAATCTGCATTTTGCGAGAGTAGATTTTCTTCTAGCGAGAGCATATGTGCATCTTGCTTCGTGTCTTTTTTATTCTTTGTGCATTTTCTTTTTCATTCTTTGTGCACTTGTGCTGGAGGATTTAAATTCAAACTTTGTGTCGACCCCTTCAATGATCAGACGTAAAATTGAAGATTTACATATGACGATTTATGGTCAAATGTAAGTTTACGTTTGACCATAAAGGGTTCGACGTAAATCTTCAATTTTACGTCTGACCACAAAGGGTCAGATGTAAAAAAATTCAATTTAATTACAAGTTTTCCACCACATTTTTTATGTGGGATATTTTTAGGTTCGACGAGAAAGGACTGACATAGTATCCCTTTTTTTCACTAGTGAACTTGTAGTTTTTGACGGTTCAGAACCCCTTAACTAGTTATTTCTGTTCAATTTTTCCTTTACTAGGTCCTTCTTGATCAACACATTTATATGATTTCTTTCTACATGAAACGTGATGCTCTTAGTTAGTTTAAATGGAAACTCATTAAATCACTACCTCCTACAAGAATCATTAGGCAATACTGATTACCTAGCCAATTTTGAAAAAATTTACAATCGCATTTTAGGATTGCCCCATGAAGCCATACTAAATTGTTTTATTTCTGGATTACTACCTGACATCCCTTGTGAGTTAGCCATTCAAAAACCTATCATAATATCTCAAGCTATTGGCCTTGCAAAACTTATTAAAGCTAAAATGAAAGATTTCAAATCAATTTTTTCAAACACATTTCTTTTCCTCATTTCCCCCTACTTCCACCACACACCTAGACCCTATCGCAAAAATACTTACCCTTCTTCAACTCAAACACCCCCACCATAGCAGTTAAATACCTTACTACTGCCTTTGAATCATAAGATCGTCGAGCTCAAGGCGTTTGCTACTATTGTGATAAAAAATTCATCGTAAGCCATAAATGTGCTAAATCTCATTTTATGTTATTGATGATTGATGATTTTCAAAATGATTTCCCAGGGGTTTTAATATGGAATTAGACAACCCTAACCCTCCTTCATCCACCCTTTACTTACAATGATCCCCTCAAGTTATCACTGGCCAACCCTTACTCAAAACACTTAAATTTCAAGGCATTATCCATAACCTTCCATTCATTTTTTGAATTGACTAGAGTAGCTCTCACAACATATTTCAACCACGCCAAGCCCATCACTTAAACCTACCCATAATTTCCATTACCCCTTTTTCTGTTATGGTTGGTAACGATCAACGCATACTGTGCGAAGGCTTATGCCCTCTAGTTTCCATTCAACTTCAATCCACCTTATTTCATATTCCTTTTTATCTCATTCCTATTGAAACAATTGATGTAGTTCTTGATATTGAATGACTTCACACACTAAATCCCATTACTGTCAACTTTTCCATTCCGAGCATTTCTTTTGACCAGGCTAATAAAATCATCACACTTTAAGGTGATTCTAAACAACCACCCCAACCCACACATTTCACCAACTATGCCACATGTTTCATAATGATTTCATTGTTACCTTTAACCTCCTCACTCTTAACCTCATTCCTACTAATGAATCATTATTTATCCATATTTTCTTACCTTTTTGTACTTATCTTAATTGTTGTTTTGTGTCTAATTATCCATTATTGACATGTTTTTATTAGTTGGACTTTATTGGGCCAGTAATTCAAATTTATTTATCTATTTTTTTTTATTTTTTAGAATAATCTTGGGGCGATTTTGGGCACGGACAATAATCTGGACTTGAAGAAATTAATGTCATGTCAGCCTCCACTTGGGATTTTAATTCTGTTTTCTTTTATTTCTGTAATTTGGGCCAAACAGTATTTTTTTATGAGGTTTAGGCGTTTTGGGAGTGAGGGGCTCAATTAGGGTTACAAAACCCTAAGGAGAGGAGGCATAATTCATTCACGCACAACTTCTCACGTTTCCATCTTTCAACTTTTGTATTTCGCCTTTCGTTTTTCGTTTTCCATTGCTGGTTATTTTCGTCTTTATTTTTCTCTCCATTAATTTTCGTTTTGAATCTCCATAGAGAGCTAATTTTCGGAGGTTGATTTCCTAAGTAGATTGCTATGAACTTTAAGGTTTAATTCACATTTCCCCTTTGTTCTTCTTGATTTTCCATCTTCTAATCTCTATGCTTATATTTTCATTCATGCTTAATGAATATTGTTTTCACAATTTGTTTAATTATGTAAATGATTAAAGATTGGATGATGTATACGTTTGCTTAATTCGTGTAAAAAATCTTGGGTTAATCATCGCTTAGTTGATTGATTTGGGTTGCAATGAAGATTAAGATGAATAAAGTGTGTTTTTTGTGTAACCAGGGACAAGGGAAATTGCAATTGAATCAGGAAATCAATCCGCTTTTCATAATTGTTTAGTTTTATGAAATCATTCTACCTTTTAATTTAATTCAACAAATCTGTTCAACCCCCTTTTTTGTCTTTACTGTTTATGCATGTTACATTGGGAACCTTTGCCTGAAACACGGTCCTTGGGAGACGACTTAGGGATCACTTTCTAGTATTACATTTTAACTATTTATTTGACCGGATACGACTTCGATCACCCACCACTCAACCTATCCTTTAATCTCTTCAACACACACACCTTTGTACAATGAACCCTAACACCCACATCTTCCCATACCCATTCAAAACCTCCTCAAATATAATGCATCGATTTTTGACAAACCGCATGAGCTACCACCACCTCGACCCCATGATCACCATATTAATCCAGTGCCTCACTTCCCTCCCTCACTCAGGCAAGATAATTCACCTCCCTCGCTCAGGCGAGATAATTCAGCTTAGGTAACCAATACTTGAATGTAGGCTTGAATTCTTTTCTTGAAGTCTTCATAAATGTTTTCTTCTTTCCTTTCTTCCTTGATCACCTATAATTCAACAAAAAATGGGATAAAATGATCTTTTAAAGCATGATTCACCATTAAGAGCTCAAGTTAAATAATTCTAACAATTGGGGTGATTATCAACTCAAAACTTGCATTTAAGACCTATAAGTGACCAAAAAGAAAATATGAATTGCTTAATTATCGGCACTTATCACACCTCAACCCCATGATCACCACCATATTAATCTCTTACCTCATGTTTCCCCTACTAATGTTTGCCAATACCGCTACTCTCATTTCCAAAAGGCTACCATTTTTAAAATTATTTAAGACTTTCTTAATGATGGTCTCATCACCACAAGCACGAGCCTTTTTTCTTCTCCAGTGCTACCTGTAAAAAAAAGATGGCTCATGGCGATTTGTGTGGATTATAGAGCACTCAATGCTATTACAATAAAAAAAAAAATTCCAATTCCTGCACTTGACAAGATAATATATGAGTTGGGCATTGCTACAATTTTTTTCTAAGATTGATCTACGTTTGGGGCTACCATAAAAAAAGTGGACCACAAAATTGTAAGGGTTTAAGTTTCAAATTTTTTTGAAACATGGACACTTAAATATGGTGGTTGACGCACTCTCTAGCCAATTCTCAAAGCCATTTTTCAACTCCATTTTTCCTCGGTTTTCCAACTTTTCCAAATACTTCTCTAGTATTAAATTTCAACCATAGAAGGACAAAAATTAGTTTCAAAGTCCAACAATGATCAGACATTGCAATCCCATTTTGTTTTCTCTATCAACTTATTACATTTCAAAGGATGGATTTTCATACCTGATCATGCTGAGTTACACCAACTTATTCTTCAAGAATTCCATTTAACCCTCGTTGGAGCAAAACCAATTGTAGCATAAAGTGCTCATTCTTCTGGTTGGGACTGCACCAAAACACCAAGAAATTCATTTGTAATTGCTTGGTATGCCAACAAAGTAAATATTTATTAGTCAAGAAGCAAGGCTACTCCAACCCCTTCCCATGCCCAACAATGTTTGAGAAGATATTACAGTAGACTTTACCACTCACCTTTCTTTTTCCTTTGACCCTGTTTCCATCTGGGTAATGTGCAACCACCTCACCAAATATTGTCATTTTACCGCACTTCCTAAACACTTCACCACCTATAACCTAGCCCAAAGGTTTTCTGTTGAGATTTGTAAATTGATTGGACCACCACATTCCATTGTCTCTTATTGTTACCCTATTTTTCTTAGTGCCTTTTAGAAATATTTTTTCCACCTACATGGGACAAAATCAAAATACAGCTCAACTTATCACACAAAAATAGATGGACAATCTTAAGTACTCAACCTTGAACTTGAAACATACCTTCCTTGTTTTTCCACAGATGGTATAAATTTCTCCATCTGCCTAAATATTGATATAAAACCATTATTCATGTCCAAATGAGTTTGTTTGGAGGACTATATGGTCACTCTCCACCTACCTTTTCAGATACTTTTTATAGTATCCACTCATTGGAGTCTCTAACAACAATACTCCAACAACATTCTGAATCTTCTAAAAGGAAAACCTTTGTCACACACGACAATGTATTACATATCAAACAAACAAGCATAAAAGGGATCATACATACCAAGTTTTAGATTTGGTTTGGATCAAGCTCCAACAACACTGCCAAGTAATAGTGGCACATCACTCCTCCAACAATCTTGCATGATTGTATTATGGTCCATTTCAAATCCTCCATCGCATTGGCTCCTCCGCATATGAGTTAAACTTACCCATCATCGCACGTATCCACCCAATGTTCCATGTTTCTCTCCTTAAACCCTTCCACGGACATCCCTTGCCAACTATTCTCAAACCCCTGTTAGAAATAAACGACAGTGTAAAAATCAAGAGGGGGGGGGTGAATTGGATTTTTAAGAAACTTTTTCTCTTTAAAATAATTTTTCATATTTTAAATAACTGTTTTAAAATCAGGATGCAGATTATCCTTAACCTTTGATGAGTGCAGTTTGAATTTCAATTGTTAATATGATCCACAATAAAAAGAGATAGGGAAAGAGAAAGAACACAAAGATTTATACTGGTTCGGATTTAGCCAATCCTACGTCGAGTTCCCAATCACCACAAACACGTGATGATCACCCCACTATCTCTAATTGAAATTACAAACACCAATTCATGCAATAACAAATAAAGATAAGGAAACACCTCCTTAGACACACTAATGATGAACTCACCTCCTCAGACACACTGAGGATGATTCCCACCTCTCTTGACACACAAGAGATGAACACACCTCCCTTAGAACAGATCCAAAGGATGAATTTTACCCGTTCAGAAAATAGTAAAAGAAAACACCTGATTGAGTGCTGAAAGAAAGCTTAAGCACAATGATCACCACTTCCAAAGACTTTGATCAACCTTGAGAGAGCAAGAAAGGGGTTTTGAAAAACTATAGCGCAAGAACACTTTGAATATTGTGTTTAATCAGATGTGTTGAACCTAAGACATTCTCTTTCATTTTATAACTTGAAAATACATCAAAGTTTCCATTCTTAGGTTGATTCAGCATTGAATTCGCGAAAACGACTTATTTAATCGATTATCTAAAAAGCTTAATCGATTATATCAGAGTTAAAAAAATGTGAAACACATTTTGCCTGATATAATCGATTAGATTAAGGCCATAATCTGTTAGATGCGGAATTATATCAAGAAGGGGGGGTTGAATTGATATAAAGTTTTATTGAAAACTTTTTCGTATCAGAAAATTTACTGGTGCAGTTTACTGAGAATTAGCCGACTGATAATTGCGAAATAGTAGGTTAGTTCTTAATGCAGAATATAACAGATGATGAAGGAAGAGAAAAGATAACACCAAGGTTTATACTGGTTCGTTCTTTGTGCAAGAACTACATCCAGTTGGTGATCTGCAACTCCACAGATCCTAATCACTATAAAAAATGTATTCTTTACAACAAACCTTTCTTGAACACTACAAGAAAATCAAAGAACCTATTCTAAACACTATAGAATAGTTCTACACCCACTGACTCACACTGAGTCACTGTGATCACCCCAATCACGCACACAGTGGTTCTAAAACCCACCTACGAATCTCTACCCCGAGATTAAAGAATACAAGATACAGTGAAAGAAAGAAAATCTTCTTGGACAAGTATACACAGTAAAAACGAAAAACTCTGCAGATTCTTTTTTCTTCTGAATGTTTGCAGCACTTGAGAGTTTTCTCGTGAATTCTTTCGCTCCTTCATACATCTTTTAGTGTTGTATTTATAGGCAAAAGGAAATGCTTTGGGTCATCTTCTTTTGAAAGCAAAAACTGCACGTTCTGCACTTTTCTGCATAAGGAAGGGTCTGGAACAAAATAGTCGACTGAAGAAACAAACCAGTTAGCTATTTTCATTAAACCTGTATTCCTGGTACATTTAATGAAAATAGTCGACTAGAGCAACAGGATTAGCAGACTAACTGATGAATACTAAAATCAACATATTATCATATTTCAATTTAACTAATCATTTACAGATAATCTAACATCTCTAGTAATGCTAAATCAATCCAGAACCATTAATCACAAACCCCAACACATTATTAAAACATCATCAAAGCTTTTTAAAACATCATCAAATCTTAAATCATCAACAAACTCCCCCTATTTGATGATGTGAACCTGCAAAACAAAACAAACACAAAGAGAAGAGATGGTAGATTATCTCCCCCTTTGACATTAGCAAATAGCAGGTATAGCAGATATAGCAGTTCTAAAGAGTTCAAAAGTGCAGATTAATCCAAAAATATCAGTGTAGGAGAATATTATAGACCCAAATGTTTTAGCTGCAGAAATATAAATGCTGAAAATTAAAAAATAGAAATATAATGCAGAAATGATCAGTCATCGTCTTCATCATCGTCCTCATCTTCGTGATCTTCACCATCAGCATCAGCATTGTCTTCTTCCATTGCTGCAGAGGTGTTAGTGTTGGAGCCATCAAAGCTGTCCACAGTCACTTGAAGTTTTGCAAGCTGACGTTGGATCAGGTCAATCTCATAGTCTACATTGGTAAACCTGGCTACCATCGTTTCATGGGTGTCACGCTGCATGGAAGTTAGAATATTAAGTCTAGAAATAAGCATTTGCTCAAATTCGGACATGGGTACTCCCTGGTATGTTGGAGGTGTAGAATAAGGAACCATTTGATATGCTGTATAATCTTGCTGAGTCCCAGATGATGTGCCAGCAGTGAAGGTAGCTCCTGGTGCAGATGAAGAAGCTCCAGCTTCATAATTCCAGTCACCATTTGTCTTTGTCAAGCCCATCTTGCGGAGGTAATAGTTGTCAAACAAATGCTTATGGTTGACAATCCTGGTGGTCTCACCTTCAGTGGCAAAATTAAAGTAATCCAGAAACTTGGAGATCAAAATTGCATATGGAAGCTTGTGATCACTCAGTCTTTTTGCCTTGAACATGTGACCCTTGATCACATATATCCAATTGACCTTTATGCGATTCTTCAAGCAGTGAATTAGAGCAAGATCTTCCTCCATCAGTTGTGCATGATTACTCCCCCTGGGGATGAGCTGCCACGCAAGAAAGAAAGCTAGGAGTCTCTCATCACGCTTCATTGTTCCCACATTGTATTTGAGGATAAGAGCCTCATCACAGTTGCGCAAACAGTCCTTGTACACGCCCTCCTTGTTGAAATTGGGTACTGCTCCAGTGTTGCCCTTACTTATCTTTATTCCCTGATTTTTCAGACCAGCAACCCTTCTCCACAAGGTGTTGTCAATCCGCACTTCTCTACCTCTTATTTGAGAGACCAGTACATTGTTCTCCAGCTTCAGGTTAGCATAAAATAGTTTCACAAGATCTATGTAGAAGTTACCTTCTAGCTCGACAAACTGTTGAAGACCCTGAGCTTGAAGGGAATTCCTCACGAAGGTCAGATTTTCATTGTTTAGCCAGCTAAATTTCAGTATTTTAGGAGAAAGGATCACCTTCCTTTGCATTTTGAGTTTTACAGGTTCAGCCATTTCATACAAAAAATGCAATGAGAGAGATGTACAGTAGTGAAATCTGAAAATCCAGAAGGATTATAGCTATATAGATGCAAGGTCACACGAAAAATTGATCAGTTGAGAAGATATTCAGTTATAGATAGTACAGAGAAGGAATATGTATGAGTTGGTTATTTACTGACAAGGTTTGAACAGATTTGAAGAGAATTTGACTGATATTTTGAAATCCAATTGAATCTTAATCTTATTTAATGGAATTAATAAGTTAGTTAGAACAATTAATAAGCTGTTCAGATAGAAATAATACCAGCAAGTACAATTAATGAAATAAGTCTGTTATTTCCTGAGAATGAGCAAGCTGTTTTATGTAACAGTAAAGCACTGTTGTAAGTTAAGTGAAATAAGTCAACTGTTACATGAAATTAACACACTGAAGCATCAGTAAAATATTATTGCCAGTTAAATGAAATAAGCCAACTATTTCATAGAATTAACAAACTAATCAACTCAGCAGAAATTTTTTTAAGAGAGATGATTAATATTTAGGATACCCAATTCATTTCTAAGTTTGAAAAATCTTTCACGACCAAGAGGTTTAGTGAAAATATCAGCTAATCGATCATTAGTAGAGATGAATTCAATCCTACAATCCTTCTTTTCTATGTGATCTCTTATAAAATGGTGCCTTATTTCAATGTGCTTAGTTCTAGAGTGCTGTATAGGATTCTTAGTTAGATTGATTGCACTGGTGTTATCACATAAGATTGGAATATCAGAAAGATGCAAATTGAAATCACTTAGCTGTTGTTTCAACCACAAAATCAGTGCAAGATGCACTACTAGCAGCCTATATATTTAGCTTCGTCGTGGAAAGTGCAACACATGCTTGTTTCTTGCTTGTCCACGAAATTAAACAGTTTCCAAACAAGTGACATGTTCCACTAGTGCTTTTCCTGTCTAATTTGCAACCTGCAAAATCAGAATCAGTATAGCCAACCAAATTTAACTCATTACCAGTTGAATAGCACAGCCCAACATTCACAGTTCCTTTAAGATACTTCAAAATTCGTTTTGCAGCTGTGAGATGTGATTCCTTTGGATTAGCTTGAAATCTTGCACATAGACATACAACAAACATGATGTCAGGTCTGCTAGCAGTGATGTATAGCAAAGAACCAATCAAACCTCTATACATAGTTGCATCAACTGATTTTCCAGATTCATCTATATCAAGATAACAACTTGAGGACATTGGAGTATTGGCTTCTTTGCAGCTTTCCATGTTGAACTTTTTCAACAGTTCATTGCAGTACTTAGATTGATTAATGAAAGTTCCATTTTGCATCTGTTTGACCTGCAAACCTAAGAAGAAATTCAATTCTCCCATCATTGACATCTCAAATTCACCTTGCATTGATTCTGCAAACTCTTGGCAAAGAGAGGGATTAGATGATCCAAAGATAATGTCATCAACATAAATCTGCACAAGTATGAGATCATTAACAACTTTCTTAGTGAAAAGAGTTTTATCCACAACTCCTCTTTTAAAGCCTTTTGATATGAGGAAGGTTGTGAGTCTTTCATACCACTGTCTAGGTGCCTGTTTAAGACCATACAATGCCTTTTTGAGTTTGTAAGCATGATTTGGAAACTTAGAATCAATAAAACCAGGTGGCTGTTCAACATACACATCCTCATTTATAAAACCATTTAGAAAAGCACTTTTAACATCCATTTGATAGAGTTTGAAGCTTTTAAGACATGCAAATGCAAGCAACAACCTAATGGCTTCTAATCTAGCAACTGGTGCATAAGTTTCATCATAATCAATGCCTTCTTCCTGATTATATCCTTTGGCTACTAGTCTAGCTTTGTTCCTAGTTATAATACCATTTTCATCAAGTTTGTTTTTGAAAACCCACTTTGTTCCTATCACATTCATTACATTGTTCCTAGGTACCAGATGCCAAACATTATTCCTAACAAACTGATTCAACTCTTCATTCATAGCAGTTATCCAATTATGATCAAGCAATGCATCATGAATATTTTTTGGTTCTATTTGTGAAACAAATGCCATGTGATTACAGAATTCATGTAGAGAGTTTCGAGTTGTTACTCCCTTTTCAACATTCCCAATGATGTTATCAAGAGACAATCCTTTTTGAGTCCTTCAGGATTTGGATAAGGCATTGTCTGCTGCAAAGTAGTCGACTGATCCAGAGTTATAGTCGACTGGTTCATCTTGTCTGTCAGTTTCAGCAGATTTTTCTGCGTAATCTTCATTCTTTTCAGATTTCTCATCATTAAAACCTGCAAGGGAATTACCTTTTCTCTCTTTTTGGCATAAGTATTCATCAAATACAACATGAATAGATTCTTCCACAGTTAGGTTCTTTTTGTTGAAAACACGATAAGCTTTGCTATTCATGGAATAACCTAGGAAAATACCATCATCAGCTTTTTCATCAAATTTGCCTAATGATGCTTTTCCATTGTTGAGTATGAAGCACCTGCAGCCAAAGACTTTGAAATATGCAATACTGGGAATTTTATCATTCAAAAGCTCATATGGTGTTTTATCTAGTATTGGTCTAAGCAAAACTCTATAAAGTACATAACAAGCTGTAGAGACTGCATCTGCCCAAAAGTATTTTGGAAGCTTTGATTCACTCAACATTGTCCTTGCACATTCTTGGAGAGTCCTGTTCTTTCTTTCAACAACTCCATTTTGCTGTGTAGTTCTAGGTGCAGAAAAGTTATGAGAAATGCCATATTTAGAATAAAACTTTTCAAAATGCATGTTTTGAAACTCAGTTCCATGATCACTTCTTAAAGAAACAATTTTAAGATCTTTTTCATTTGAAATGATCTTAGCAAATCTTTTGAATGCATGGAAAGTTTCATCTTTTGAAGAAAGAAAAAGTGTCCAAGTATACCTTGGGAAATCATCAACAATAACAAGAACATATGAGTTGTTTCCAATACTTACAGTTCTTGATGGACCAAACAAATCAAGATGCAAAAGTTCAAGTGGTCTCCTTGTTGAAATGATATTCTTTGACTCAAATGAGCTTTTGGACTGCTTTCCTTTTTGGCAAACCGCGCATACTTTGTCCTTCACAAATTTCACATTTGGAAGCCCTCTTACAAGACTTTTGCAGCTGATCTTGTTTAACAATTGCATGTTGATGTGTCCACACCTTCTATACCAAAGCCAGCTTTCATCTTCTTTGGTTAACAAACAGATGTTCTTGAGATTTGAGGGGTTAATGTCCAGCATGTAAACATTGTTTATCCTTCTCCCAATGTGCACAATATCTGCAGTTTTACAGTTGTATATGACACAAAATTCTGCATCAAAAGTGACTTTCATACCTTTGTCACATAGCTGACTTATGCTTAGCAGATTGTGTTTTAGTCCTTCAATAAAAAGTACATCCTTAATCTGTGAAGAAGAACAGTCTCCAATGTCTCCAGATCCTTTGATTTTGCCTTTGCTATTGTCTCCAAAAGTAACTGAACCAGCTTCATATGCTTTGAAGTTCATCAACTTTGATTTATCACCTGTCATGTGTTTAGAGCAACCACTATCTAGATACCATGAAGCTTTCTTTGCTCTATGACAGATCTGCAAAACAAAGTTAATTTACAAATTTAGGTCCCCAAAACCAGTTGGGTCCTTTCAAGTTAGGAACAACATATGTTTTGGGTTTCCAATAGAATTCACCTCTTGAAATCCCAAAATTCTTGACATAGCAAAATCTAGATATATGACCATGTTTCAAACAGTAAGAACATGCTTTAAATCTGTTACTAGGATAAGATTTGTTCTTAGCAGCATGATAACGTTTTCCATAACCAAGACCATTTCCATTTGAAAATCCAATTTGAGAATGTAGAAAGTTGATTAAGTATATTATGACCAATTTGAAACTTTGCCAAAGTTTTAATTAGGTAACCAACTTTATTTTGGAGATTAATGCAATTTTCACATTTGGCAGATTCAATTTTATCATTCTCAGATTTATCAGACTCGATCTGGTTTTTCAGTTGCAGGACATTGTCTTTTAGTTGACTGTTTTCATCTTTCAGCCTACTATTCTGATTTTCCAGTTCCTGTAACTTATTTTCTAGCCAGTTATTTAGACCTTTTAGCTAATTATTCTGATAGTCCAATTTCTTTGCTTCATCATGTAATTCTCTGAATGCATCAAACAAGGTGTCATAATTCTCACTCATATCAGAATCACAAGAACTTACTTGGCTAGCTGTTTCTTCATTAGCTACAAGGCACATATTGGCTTGGTTTTCAGATTCAGAATCTGAATTTGATGTTTTGCTGGAATCACTGTCATCCCAGGCCATATAAGCTTTCTTGCCTTTCTTGAAGTGCTGATTTCGTTTGTCTTTATCTCTTCTTTCATTTCTTTCTGGGCTTCTATCTTTTCTTTGATTCAAAAGAGGACAATCTACCTTGACATGTCCTGGCTGCCCACAATTAAAGCAAGAGAAATTAGAGGAATTAAAATCAGGTTTTCTGGTGTACCTTCTCTGGTTTTCTTGAAATCTGTCCTTTGAGTTATTCTTCCTCTTTAGGAATTTTCCAAACCTCTTAACCAGCATAGCAAATTATGTGCTTTCATCTTCTTTTTCTTCATCACTCTTTATGCACTCCTTGGCTTTTAGTGCAAGACTCTTGTTCTGTTTATCTGAATTTTCAAGTTGATCAAGCCTACTTAGCTCCAGCTCGTGTTCCCTGAGTTTTCCAAACAAGGTTGCAGTGTTCATGACAGTCAAATCCTTTGTTTTAAGGATTGCTGTAACTTTCGGCTGCCAGCTCCTACTTAAGCATTTGAGAACCTTTATATTGAGCTCTTCATCATCAAACTTCTTCCCTAAGCCCAGCAGATGATTGACTATGTGTGTGAAACACTTCTGCACGTCTTGAATGGTCTCTCCAGGCTGCATTCGAAACATCTCATACTCTTGTATGAGGGTGTGCTTTCTTGCTCTTTTCACTTCTGTTGTACCTTCATGTGTGACTTGAAGAATGTCCCACATTTCTTTAGCTATTGTGCATTGAGAAACCCTGAAAAATTCATCAAGATTAAGAGCAGATGTTAATATATTCTTTGCCTTACTGTCAAACTGGGCCTTTTTATTTTCTGCATCAGTCCACTGATCCCATGGTTTTTCAATCCTTTTCTATCTTCAGCTTTCATTGTAGGAATAAATGGACCATTAATCATTGCATCCCACACGCCTCTATCAACAGACTCAAAGAAGATCTTCATTTTGGCTTTCCAGAAGGGATAATTTGCTCCTACAAACAGTGGAGGTCTGTTGGTAGATGCTCCTTCAGCAAAGGGAAGCTTGTCACCCATCTTGAATCTTTCTTGAGTACCTTACAAGAACCTACTCTTGATACCAATTGTTAGATGCGGAATTATATCAAGAAGGGGGGGTTGAATTGATATAAAGTTTTATTGAAAACTTTTTCGTATCAGAAAATTTACTGGTGCAGTTTACTGAGAATTAGCCGACTGATAATTGCGAAATAGTAGGTTAGTTCTTAATGCAGAATATAACAGATGATGAAGGAAGAGAAAAGATAACACCAAGGTTTATACTGGTTCGTTCTTTGTGCAAGAACTACATCCAGTTGGTGATCTGCAACTCCACAGATCCTAATCACTATAAAAAATGTATTCTTTACAACAAACCTTTCTTGAACACTACAAGAAAATCAAAGAACCTATTCTAAACACTATAGAATAGTTCTACACCCACTGACTCACACTGAGTCACTGTGATCACCCCAATCACAGACACAGGGTTCTAAAACCCACCTACGAATCTCTACCCCAGAGATTAAAGAATACAAGATACAGTGAAAGAAAGAAAATCTTCTTGGACAGTATACACAGTAAAAACGAAAAACTCTGCAGATTCTTTTTTCTTCTGAATGTTTGCAGCACTTGAGAGTTTTCTCGTGAATTCTTTCGCTCCTTCATACATCTTTTAGTGTTGTATTTATAGGCAAAAGGAAATGCTTTGGGTCATCTTCTTTTGAAAGCAAAAACTGCACGTTCTGCACTTTTCTGCATAAGGAAGGGTCTGGAACAAAATAGTCGACTGAAGAAACAAACCAGTTAGCTATTTTCATTAAACTTGTATTCCTGGTACATTTAATGAAAATAGTCGACTAGAGCAACAGGATTAGCAGACTAACTGATGAATACTAAAATCAACAGATTATCATATTTCAATTTAACTAATCATTTACAGATAATCTAACATCTCTAGTAATGCTAAAACAATCCAGAACCATTAATCACAAACCCAACACATTATTAAAACATCATCAAAGCTTTTTAAAACATCATCAAATCTCAAATCATCAACATAATCGATTATATTAACCCAGAATCAATATAATCTATTACCAAAAACACTTAATCGATTATTTTGTTCGCTAAACTATTTTGATTCAAATTTTAAGTGAAATAATCGATTAGACTTCGTATCTTAATCGATTAAAAGCGTAAAAAAACGTTTTTGCGAGAAAACTACTTGCTCTCAAGTTTGAAATGGTCTTGAATGGGATTTATGACTTACTCTTTTCATCCATCACCCAAAACAGAAACTTCTTAAGTTGAAACTCCAGCACTTGAGAAAATCTTCATCAATCTTCTCTCTTGAAAGCTTTAAACATCCTTTATGCCTTGCCTTTTTCATCAAGCAACCTTCCTTTGTGAGATGACACAAGTCTTTAATGTTGTTTAAAGAACTTTAAATCTTCATCATCAAAACTTTAAATCTTCATGAAAAATTGAGAGGACTTCATCAACACTTGTTCTTGAAATATGCCAACAATCTTTCCCTTTTTGATGATGTTAAAAAAATTTAGAGACTTGTGATTGATCCTGAAAAACTTAGAAAATAATGTATGGATATTTCCATCATAAAAGTTAGTCCACAAAGGAAATAATGTAGGCAGTCTCAAAGCATTTTAATTTTCAATAAGAATTTGAATTTTAAATTTCAAGGAAATCAATGTATGGAAATTATTTCTAAAAGCTCCCCCTTAAACTTTGCTCTTAAATGTTTAAGATATACAAGGCAATAATTTGAAATATTTCCTAATACTCCCCCTAAAACTTTAATTTTCTTAAATGCTTGAGATATAGACATATTATTAATCAAAACAATTTATTTTTCTCCCCCTTTATTTTTATCATTTTCAAAAAGATTACATATCAAGAGATTAATACAGCAGAAGCAATTAATTACACAGAAATTTTGAGAGAAAAAAAATAGCAGCTGAAAAAAATTTGAGCTTAGGGAATTAGTAAACTTGTAGCCTATTCTGTGTCTTCACTATCCCCTGCATCTTCTTCTTCTTCTTCAGCATCTTGTGCTGGTTGTTTTCCCCTTGAAGACCCAGTGTTGTCTTCTTCTGGAGATACATCTTCAATATCTAGCTTTCTTTCTACTCTGTATACTCTCCTATTTAGCCTTGAGAGTTTGGAGCAAATATCTTCATAATGAGTGAGTTGGGGACTCATCATGATGTCCATTCTTGAGACTATGTTTGCTTCCGTTGAGCCAGGTTGAGGTAGAGGTTGAGGCTCTTCATCTTCATCCATAGCTGCGTCATCATCTCTTTGCCGGAACATGTTTCCTTGTTCAATAAGGCCCATGTGCCTTAGAACATTCTTTCCAATTTTGCTATTGCTGAGCAAAATTTGCTTGTTTTTTCCTCTAAGCTCCACTCCTTTGTATTCTAAAATCTTTGACATAAACACAACATAGGGTTAAGCAAAAGATAATATCCTAGTGGCTTTAAACATATTATCTAAAATAATTGCGGGCCAATCAATACTAACATTATTAAAGAAACCATACATCAAAAGAATATTTTCCTTAGTTAGTTGAGCATGATTAGTGCCCCTAGCAACAATTATCCAGACAATGATATAATGTAACATTCTCTCATTTAACTTTACATTACCAACTTTGTACAAGTTCTCCACTTGTAGGTTGGGGTCTTTGCAGAATTTTCGGAATTCTACAAGCTTGTTGAAGTCTTCAAATCCATATGTTATGTTGACTCCTCCTTCTGTGGATAGGCCAGCTACATTGTTCCACACCTCTTCATCAAGGTGTATGCAGACTCCTTTCACCTTGGAACTTGGATTGCCTGTTCTAGAAGTTAAATTCAAATAAAACACTCTTACCAAATCCGGGTAATATGCTCCTTCTAGTTCCACAAAAGTCTGTAAACCACTTGCAACTAATAGTTCCTGAAATGAAAAACCATGAGCTCTGAAAAATTCACAAGATAAGAACTTAAGAGTAAGAATTTGCCTGTCTTTCCAATGGTTAACATAGGCAATCTGTAAGTCTTCATCAGATATCCACCCTGCAAGAGTTGGTGGTCTTGTTTCAGCTTCTTGCTGTTGGGAGGACATTGGAGCTTTGCCTCTTCTCCATGAAGGCATCTTCCTTCTTCTTTGATCAGCCATTATTTGAGTAGATAATTGACAAAAGAAAGACAAACACAAAAGCTAACACAGAAACCACAATATAATTTCGCACAGCAGTGAATAAACCAGCAGAATATCAGCAAGAGTGAGAGAGAGTGAGAGTGGCACTTTAATTCTCAATCTTGGTATTTATAGACAAGGATTCTGATTACAATTTATTGGTTTAATGCGAAAATAGCCGTTAGGATTCGAATATAACCGTTAGGAAAGAAAAACACGTGATTTGGAGGCTTAACGTTCAAAAAACCAGTGTGTAGAAAAACGCAGAATGTCGCATTTAATCGATTATGTGATGAACGTAATCGATTATTTGCGTGCAAAAGTTTCCAGAAAACGAAAATCCAGAAATTTAATCGATTATGTGCATTCCTTAATTGATTAAATTGCTCCTCAGCGTTTTAATCGATTATGTCACGAGCTTAATGGATTATATACAAAAACATTTTCAAAAACAACACTTTTAATCAATTACCATACGAAAACTAATCGATTATATACGGGATTTTCATAAAAACACACAATTAACATCAAAACTCATCAATAAAAATCAATCAATCAACAGATTTATCATCAACAATTCCTAGATCTCTTCTAATCTCATAAAACCTATCTCTAGGCAAAGGTTTGGTAAAGATATCAACTAATTGATGTTTTGTATCTATGTATTCTATAATGCAATTTCCTTTAGCTATATGATCTCTAATGAAATGATGTCTAATTTCTATATGCTTTGTCTTAGAATGCATGATAGGATTTTTAGTCAAATTAATAGCACTAGTGTTATCACACTTAAGAGGGATATGATCTAGAAAGACATCAAAGTCTTCTTATTGTCTGCTTCATCCACGAGTATTTGAGCACAACAACTACTCGTCGCTATATACTCGACCTCCGTGGTTGAAAGAGCAACACTAGCCTGTTTCTTAGAATGCCATGAAACTAAAGAACATCCTAAAAGATGACATGTTCCACTAGTACTTTTCCTATCAACTCTACAGCCATTGTAATACGAGTCAGAAAAACCTATAATACTAGGCGAGGCTCCTGAAGGGTACCACAAACCAAAGGTTTTTGTTCCTCTAAGATACTTAAGGATTCTCTTAACAGCCTTTAGGTGTGATTCTCTAGGGTTGGATTGAAACCTAGCACAAACACACACACTTTGCATAATATCAAGTCTACTAGCAGTAAGATAAAGTAATGATCCGATCATACCTCGATACTTTGTTTGATCTACTGCCTTACCATTTAAATCTTGATCCAGATAACAAGATGCAGCCATGGGAGTTGCAGCTTCCTTGGAACTTTCCATCTCAAATTTCTTTAAGATTTCATTGCAATACTTTGTTTGACATATAAATATGCCTTTCTTCAATTGTTTGATTTGCAAACCAAGAAAGAAATTTAATTCTCCCATCATAACATTTCGAATTCTCCCTGCATATTTCTTGCAAACTCTTGGCAAAGATCATCATTAGTTGATCCAAATATGATATCATCAACATATACTTGAACAATAAGAATGCGTTTCTTTGATTTCTTAATAAAAAGAGTAGAATCAACTTTACCTCTTCTAAAACTATTTTCAAGTAAGAAATTACTTAATCTTTCATACCAAGATCTTGGCGCTTGTTTTAGTCCATATAAGGCTTTCTTCAACTTGTAGACATGGTTTGGATTTTTGAAATCTTCAAAGCGTGGAGGTTGTTCTACATAGACTTCTTCCTGTTGGAATAAATGGCTGAGTTTAAGAGGGGGGGGTGAATTAAACTTTCAAAGATTTTCGAAACCCAATGCCCAAATGTGAAAAACCAGATTCGGATTGAAGATTAAAACCAGTTTTAATAGGTTCTTGAAATGCTTTTAATCAATAGATCATATATCCAATTCAATTACAATTTAAAATTCAATTGCAGAATGTAAAAGATCAAGGGAAGAAGAACAACACAGCAGATTTATACTGGTTCACCTTTCAACAAAGGCTACATCCAGTTTCCTAAACACACAAATTCAATCAATTCACTAAAAACCAGTTTTTACATGAACACTACATGAAAAACGAAAACCAGAAAGTTGCACCTAGTCTTGAACCCTACAAGACCTCTAATCACCTGTAAAACCCTATTACAAGAACTCTTAATCACCCTGATTAAGAGATGAACACGCAACTAACAAACACACAAAGAATTGGATTGAATTCACCTGGAAATTCGAGAGCGAAACAAAAACAGAGCACGCATACGGTGACAAAAAAGCAGTATGATTTCTTGATTCAATTCGCTATTCAATTGGATCTTGGACTTCTTGGAGTGATTCGCAAATTGATTTAGAGTGTAAGAGAAACGTTCTTGCTCGAGTGGGTTCTTCTAAAAATGATTCGTCACTTAGTTCTTTGAATTTCAAGTTATATATAGAAAACCGTTAAAACCGATTCCGACGAGAATAGTCGGTTGAAATCGCATTTTAACCGGTTGTTTTCATTAAAACCAATTTTCCAGTGAGCACCCTTTTTCGGAACTTGAAATCGCTCGATTGAAAACCCGTTTTAACTAGCTATTCCGAAATCTGAATTCTCGAACAAAGCTACCAGGATTTTAAGCTGGTTTAAATTTCAAAACAGATCCGCTAAAATTTCCCAAATACAAAGCTTTGAAAAACGAAGAACAGTTTAACTAGTTGAAATTAGATTTTTAACCAATTAAAAAATTAGTTAAACCTTTGAAATCATTTTAAACCTTTTTAAAACATTTCAAATCATTTTAAACCCCAAGATTAAGTCCAAGATTAATTGAAATGCAACATACCACACAACCTAGGACTCTCTAAACATAAGACATAATCTTCATTCTTCAAGCACCATCATCTTCATCATCAAAGGTGGTTGGAGACATCAAATCCACTTGAAACCAAGTCTTCAAGTCCAACAAACTCCCCCTATTTGATGATGACAACCACTTGATGCATTCATTGTCTTTGAAGAATGTAAGAGTGCTGCACAAAACAAAATACAACAAATACAGCAGCAGAAATAGCAGAACAGTGTGGTAGATAAAAAATAGCAGAAATAAAGCAGCAGCATGAGCAGTGCATAGCAGAAGCACTTTCACAGCAGCGGCGTTGTAGATGTTGCAAATACAGATTCTCCCCCTTTCATTTGCACTTGCGCTTTATGTGCCTTCAAATGCATTCAACAATTTCTCCCCCTTTGGAATCATCAAATAGCACAAGGGAATAGAAAGAAAATAGCATATGCAGCAAATTAAAAATTGTTCAAGATACATGGGAATTTTAACCCAATGAAAAACAACAACAACAACACAAACTAACAGAAATTGAAAGCCACAAGAAATGCACGGGAAACAACAACAGCTTGCAGGTGAAACTGTAACAATTGCAGCAGGAGAGCCAACACGCTGGAAACCAACAGCAGCGCAATTCAATCACAGCATAGCAGATACAGCAGTAGAGATCAGTTATCATCTTCTCCACGGTCAACCAAAGGAACATAAGGTACAATATCTCCCATCATTGAGTAGTTTTCTGCACTAGGTTCTGCATTTCCAGCTTCATCAGTTGCATCTCCAGCAGCAGTTCCAGCAGCGCTTGTCTCTGTATTCCCAGCTTCTTATCCAGTAGTCCATGCTCCATTGCTTTTGGTGAAGCCAAACTTAAAGAGAAAGCTATTGTCCAGCTGATGGGATCTCCCTATGTTTATTTTTTGTTCACCTCTAATGTCCACACCAAAATACTCAAGGAATTTGAAAATTATCACAGCATATGGAAGACGATAATCAGGCAGCCTTTTGGACTTCATCATGTGATCTTTGATGATATGTATCCAGTTAATTCTCACAGATTTCATTAAACAAAAAATTAGAAGAAGATCACCTTCATTCAATGTAGCATGATTGCTTCCCCTTGGAGTGATCATCCATGTGATGATAAATGTAAGCACCCTTGCTGTCAAAGTCAGTCCACCCACCTGAAATCCACGAACAGATCCTTGAGGGTTCCTCAAGCACTCTCTGTACATTTGCACCTTGTTAAAGTCTTCCAAGGAACCACACAAACCCCTGCTAACCACAATGCCATCACTTTTGAAGCCCCCTACTCTTCTCCAAACAGAGTTGTTTATGATCATTTCCTTTCCTTTCACGTTTGAAGTTAAAACAGACCCATCATGTTTGAGATTTGTGTAAAATACTTTCACCAAGTCTGGGTATATGAACCCATTTAATTCCAGAAATTTTTGCAGATCCTGATATTGAATCATGGCTATAATGTCGACCAAACCTTCATCTTCCAACCACTCGAAAACCGAGCACTTTCGGTGAGTTTACGACCTTTCTATCGATATGGGATTGAAACTTTTCAATCCTCTCTTCATCACCTTCGAACCAAGCTTCTATAGACCCATGTCTATAAGTATGAGTTGCTGGAATTTCAGGTTCCTTATTTTTGGATGACCCAGCATTTTTTTATCTCTTCCTTGGGTTGCTTGAAGATGCCATTTCAGAAAAGATAAAGTGTAGAGAAACAGAGTATAGAGAATGGATTATGCAGATTTTTTACACGGGCAGGGTGAATAACAGTGAAGCAATGCACAGCACATGTATTTAACATTTCAGATTTTCAGGTTTTATCAAATCAATGCTTTATTCAGTCAAAGAAGCAATTAAAATGCATTTAGTTGGAATATATGGGACAGAGATATGCAGTATGCACAGACTTGACCAAGGAATTCAGTTGGTTGGATGCAATACGTATTTGGAGAGAGAAACCAGCTAAAAAGTAAAGCAAAGCCACTACAAGACAAAATAGGAGTCAAGATTCTTTTAACCAGCTTTATTTATCATGTTCAGATGCACATTTCTCAATTAATCAATTTAAATGCACCAATTAAATGTGAATCAATGCAGTTTAACAGTAAATTCGTTCAAATTTTAAACTTTGCATGGTGACAGGCAATTTCAGTCAGTTGATTTGTGAGAAACAGCTGATTAAAACAGAAATCCCGATCATCGATTTAATGCGGATAAATAATTTTAATCGACTAAATCGACAGATTAATCGGCTAAAACAGAGACAGATATTATCGCACATCCACTGCAGACCTCAAATTATGCAAAACAACCGATTAAAAGCTCGAAACAACTAACTAAAATCCCGAATAACATTGCAGATTTCACTTATAACATCCAATATGCAAATCTAACTGCAATTAATCAACACATATGCAGATTTAACCATTCAAACATATAAAACAGCATGAATAACAGCAGAAATGAATCACATACACAAATTATATCACATTTGAAACATCAAGGACACCCAACTCATTTCTTAATTGGAAAAACCTATCTTTTGGGAGTGGTTTGGTAAATATATCAGCAAGTTGGTTATTAGAGTCAACAAATTCAATTATGCAATCACCTTTTTGAACATGATCCCTAATGAAATGGTGCCTTATTTCTATATGTTTCGTTCTAGAGTGAAAAATAGGATTTTTTGTTAAGTTGATAGCACTTGTATTGTCACACCTAATAGGAATGTGATCTAGTTTCAAACCATAATCAAAAAGATGTTGTTTTAACCAAAGAGTTTGAGCACAACAGCTCCTAGCTGCAACATACTCAGGTTCAGCAGTAGACAAAGCCACACTAGCTTGCTTTCTGCTATGCCATGATACTAGACTACTTCCTAGTAGATGACAAGTTCCACTAGTGCTTTTTCTATCAAGTTTACATCCAGCAAAGTCTGCATCCGAATAGCCCACTAGATTAAAAGAAGCACCTTTAGGATACCACAAACCAACATTAATAGTTCCTTTTAGATATTTCAAAATTCTTTTGGCAATTGCAAAATGTGATTCTTTAGGATTAGATTGAAACCTAGCACACATGCATACACTAAACATTATATCAGGCCTACTAGCAGTTAGATATAATAGTGAACCAATCAAACCTCTATACTTAGTGGAATCAAAAAGTTTACCACTTTCATCCGCATCAAGATAACTGCTGGTAGCCATGGGTGTGCTTGATTCTTTGTAGCTGTCCATCTCATATTTCTTTAACAGCTCTTTGCAATATTTTGACTGATTGAGGAATGTTCCATGATCTAATTGCTTGACTTGTAAGCCTAAGAAGAAGTTTAGATCACCCATCATTGACATCTCAAACTCCCCCTGCATAGCTGCAACAAATTCTTCACAAAGCTTCTCATTAATGGATCCAAAGATTATATCATCCACATAAACCTGCACCAGTATAATGCTGTCCAAAGACTTTCTAATGAACAAAGTTTTATCAACTTGGCCCCTTTCAAAGTTTTGAGAGATAAGAAAGTTACTCAACCTTTCATACCATTGTCTTGGAGCTTGCTTGAGTCCATAAAGAGCCTTCTTGAGCTTATATACATGGTTAGGAAATTTGTGGTCAACAAATCCAGATGGTTGTGAAACATAAATTTCTTCATTTATATATCCATTCAAAAAAGCACTTTTCACATCCATTTGATGCAGTTTGAATCCAATCATGCATGAGAAAGCAAGTAATAACCTAACAGCTTCTAACCTAGCAACAGGAGCATATGTTTCTTCATAATCTATTCCTTCCTCTTGGTTATACCCTTTAGCTACAAGCCTAGCTTTATTTCTAGTAATTACTCCTTGATCATTCATTTTATTTTTAAACACCCACTTTGTGCCAATTATATTCATATTAGGTGTGCAAGGGACTAGTTCCCAAACCTCATTCCTTTTAAATTGGTTCAGTTCATCTTGCATTGCCAAAATCCAGTTTTCATCTAATAATGCATCATCAACACATTTAGGTTCAACTTGGGAAACAAATGCAGCAGTTAAACATGTATCATGCATAGACCTTCTTGTAGAAACACCTCTCTGAACATCTCCTATCACATTTCCAATGGACAGATTGCGAGGCACCCTCCATTCTTTAGGTAGATCATTTTCTGCAGAAATTAATTCTGGTGCCAGGATTTCAGTCAGTTCTTTCTGATTTTCACCAGCTAAAATATCACCTGCAG
Source organism: Lablab purpureus (assembly GCA_030347555.1). Classification (NCBI taxonomy): domain Eukaryota; kingdom Viridiplantae; phylum Streptophyta; class Magnoliopsida; order Fabales; family Fabaceae; genus Lablab; species Lablab purpureus. The sequence continues at coordinate 21,582,879 of CM059260.1, forward strand.
CAGCTTTATCAGTTTCTACATGTCTAGTTGATACACCTTCAATTAAGTTATCTTCACCTGCACCTGCACCATTCACTGCACCTTCATTTTGCACATTAGTCTCATAAAAAACAACATGTATTGATTCCTCAATGATAGCTAATCTCTTGTTGAAGATCCTATATGCTTTGCTATGTAAAGAATAGCCTAAAAACAATGCATCATCAGCTTTAGCATCAAATTTGCCAAGTTTTTCTTTGCCATTATTTAAAACAAAACACTTGCAGCCAAACACTCTAAGATGTGCTATGTTGGGTTTTCTCCCTTTGTACAATTCATAAGGGGTTTTCTTCAAAATAGGTCTTATCAAAACCCTATTTATTATGTAACATGCAGTATTTACTGTATCCGCCCAAAAATATTTAGGGATGTTTGATTCATTAAGCATTGTCCTAGCTAGTTCCTCAAGTGATCTATTTTTCCTCTCAACAACACCATTTTGTTGAGGAGTCCTAGGTGCTGAAAAGTTATGCTTAATCCCATATTTTTCACAAAAATGATTGAACTTTTCATTTTCAAATTCCCCTCCATGATCACTTCTAAGAGCACTTATGTTGCAGCTGTTTTCATTTTGTAAAACCTTGGCAAGTTTCTTAAAAGCATGAAATGCATCACTTTTATTTTTCAGAAACAAAGTCCAAGTAAACCTAGAATAATCATCAACAATAACCAAAGCATAATAGTTTCCACCAATACTCATTGTTCTAGATGGACCAAACAAATCCAAATGTAGCAATTCCAAAGGTTTTGTTGTAGACACATAATTTTTCAGATTAAAAGAAACTTTGGTTTGTTTACCCTTTTGGCATGCATGACAGATTTTATCTTTCTCAAATTTCAGTTTAGGTAACCCTAAAACAAGTTCTTTTGAAAACAGTTTTTCCAAATGGTTCATGTTAATATGTGCAGCTCTCCTATGCCAAAGCCATGAACTATCTTCCTTAGACATGAGACATGTAAAATTAGTTGCACACATATGATCAAGATCAAGCATATAAATGTTCTCAATTCTCTTGCCTAACATGCAGATTTTATCAGAATTTTTCTCAATGATCTTGCAATGATTTGATTCAAAAATGATTCTAAAACCTTTATCACATAGCTGGCTAATACTAAGAAGATTATGCTTCAAACCTTCAACATATAACATGTTTTCAATGAGGATTGAAGAAATGTTACCAACATCACCACTTCCAAGTATTTTCCCTTTATTATTATCTCCATATGTGACAAAACCTCCATTTTTCAAGGTGAGTTTGACAAACTTCTTTTTGTCACCACACATGTGCCTTGAACAACCACTGTCAAGATACCACAATGATTCCTTGGCCTTCAAGAACACCTGCAAAACACAATCAATGAAGTGAATTTGGTACCCACATCAATTTGGGTCCAACAAAGTTAATAACCTTTCTACCACATTTTGGCTTCCAAATATATTGACCACTAGGAACACCAAATTTTCTGATTTTGCATGATTTTGAAGTATGTCCCTTGTTCATACAATAAAAGCATGTAATAGATGAAGTGCTGGACGGTTTTCTATGTGAAAAGAAATTTCTATAAGGCTTTTGTTTCTTTTGAAAACCATTTTTAAATCCAAGTCCAACTCTATTCGTTACACAATTTTTAAAGTCTAAAAGTGTATCCAAGTTGGCTCTTCCCATAGTGAATTTAGCTAGAGATTTGTTCAAATACTCAATTTGATTTCCAAAAATTCTACAGTTTGTGCAGATTTTTTCAGCATGTCCATCATTGCAACTTGAAGCCTTGTAAATCATTTCCAGATTTTCAAAATCAGTTTTTGAATTTTCCAGCTCTTTCTCTAGCTCTTTCACCTTGTTCTCTAGCCAATTGTTCATTCCTTTAAGCCTATTGTTTGAACAAGCAACCTTATTAGCCTCTTCATGCAATTCCAGAAAATTTTGCAAGCAGCTGATCATAAGGAAGACCATTTTGAGTAGTTGAGGAACTTACACTACTTGTTGTATCACAATCAGCCATAAGGCAAAGATTGGCCCTTTCATCATCACTTGAAGAATCACTAGAGGATATATCATTCTCATCCCATGCTATGTAAGCCTTCTTGGTTTTGAATGATTTTTCATGCTTCTTTTCTCCATTCCTCTCTCTGTTTTGTGAGTATGGACATTCAGCCTTAATATGTCCCTGTTTTCCACAACCAAAACAAGTAAAGTTAGAAGAAGCTAAATCAAATTTTCTATTATACCTCTTGTTCTTGTAATCTTTGTTCTTGTATTTCAAGAACTTGTTGAACTTTCTAACTAAGAGATTCAAATTTTCTGCATCACTTCCTCCATGTCCTTCATCCTCACTATTCTCCTCCTTGTGAACCAAAGTCTTCAAGGCCAGCCCTTTCTTTTTCTTGTCATTGTCTTCTTGTTCTGCAAGTCTATTCAACTCAAGCTCATGTTCCCTTAGCTTTCCAAAAAGTGCAGCAACACTCATTGTTGACAAGTCCTTGGATTCAGAAATTGCTGTTACTTTGGGTTGCCAACTTCGATCCAAACATTTAAGCACTTTGATGTTCAGCTCCTCTTTCTCAAACACTTTTCCAAGGCCGATCAGATGATTTATAATGTGTGTAAACCTCTTTTTCACATCTGAAACAGTTTCTCCAGGAAGCATTCTGAACATCTCATACTCTTGGATTAAAGTATGCTTTCTAGCTCTTTTAACATCAGCTGTTCCTTCATGAGTAACCTCCAACACTTCCCACATTTCTTTAGCATTGGAACACTGTGAAACACGAAAGAATTCATCAAGATTAAGTGCAGATGTAATGATGTTCTTTGCTTTACAATCATATTGCACTTTCTTTTGTTCATCAACATTTAAATTTTCCCATGGTTTCTCTTCTTTAGGGATATACGGTCCATTGACTATAGCATTCCAAATCCCTATATCAATTGATTCAATGAAAATCTTCATTCTAACTTTCCAAAATGGATAGTTTACCCCAGAAAACATTGGTGGCCTGTTTATAGAAGCACCCTCTGCAAAAGGCAATTTTCCTTCAGCCATGTTTGAAATTTTTCAAAAAACTTGAATATTTTTCAAGAACCAGCTCTGATACCAATTGTTGGAATAAATGGCTGAGTTTAAGAGGGGGGTGAATTAAACTTTCAAAGATTTTCGAAACCCAATGCCCAAATGTGAAAAACCAGATTCGGATTGAAGATTAAAACCAGTTTTAATAGGTTCTTGAAATGCTTTTAATCAATAGATCATATATCCAATTCAATTACAATTTAAAATTCAATTGCAGAATGTAAAAGATCAAGGGAAGAAGAACAACACAGCAGATTTATACTGGTTCACCTTTCAACAAAGGCTACATCCAGTTTCCTAAACACACAAATTCAATCAATTCACTAAAAACCAGTTTTTACATGAACACTACATGAAAAACGAAAACCAGAAAGTTGCACCTAGTCTTGAACCCTGCAAGACCTCTAATCACCTGTAAAACCCTATTACAAGAACTCTTAATCACCCTGATTAAGAGATGAACACGCAGCTAACAAACACACAAAGAATTGGATTGAATTCACCTGGAAATTCAGAGCAGAAACAAAAACAGAGCACGCAACAGTGACAAAAAACAGAGTATGATTTCTTGATTCAATTCGCTATTCAATTGGATCTTGGACTTCTTGGAGTGATTCGCGAATTGATTTAGAGTGTAAGAGAAACGTTCTTGCTCAGTGGGTTCTTCTAAAAATGATTCGTCACTTAGTTCTTTGAATTTCAAGTTATATATAGAAAACTGTTAAAACTGATTCTGACGAGAATAGTCGGTTGAAATCGCATTTTAACCGGTTGTTTTCATTAAAACCAATTTTCCAGTGAGCACCCTTTTTCTGGAACTTGAAATCAGTCAGTTGAAAACCCGTTTTAATTAGCTATTCCAGAAATCTGGAATTCCTGAAAAAAGCTACCAGGATTTTAACTGGTTTAAATTTCGAAAACAGTCAGCTAAAATTTCCCAAATACAAAGCTTTGAAAAATGAAGAACAGTTTAACTAGTTGAAATCAGATTTTTAGCCAATTAAAAAATTAGTTAAACCTTTGAAATCATTTTAAACCTTTTTAAAACATTTCAAATCATTTTAAACCCCAAGATTAAGTCCAAGATTAATTGAAATGCAACATACCACACAACCTAGGACTCTCTAAACATAGGACATAATCTTCATTCTTCAAGCACCATCATCTTCATCATCAAAGGTGGTTGGAGACATCAAATCCACTTGAAACCAAGTCTTCAAGTCCAACACTTCCTTGATGTATCCGTTTAGGAAAGCACTTTTTACATCCATTTGAAACAATTTGAATCCCATAATGGAGGCATATGCTAGCAACAAACGAATAGCTACAAGTCTTGCTATTACAAATAGACGGCAGTGTAAAAATCAACAGGGGGGGTGAATTGGATTTTTAAGAAACTTTTTCCCTTTAAAATAATTTTCCAGATTTTAAATAACTGTTTTAAAACCAGGATGCGGATTATCCTTAACCTTAGATTAATGCAGTTTGAATTGCAATTGTTAATATGATCCACAATAAAAAGAGATAGCGAAAGAGAAAGAACACAAAGATTTATACTGGTTCGGATTAAGCCAATCCTACGTCCAGTTCTCAATCACCACAAATGCGTGATGATCACCCCACTATCTTTAATTGAAATTACAAACACCAATTCATGCAATAACAATTAAAGATAAAGGAAACACCTCCTTAGACACACTAAGGATGAAACACCTCCCCAGACACACTGAGGATGATTCCAACTTCTCTTGACACACAAGAGATGAACACACCTCCCTTAGAACAGATCCAAGGGATGAATTTTACCCGTTTAGAAAAAACAGTAAAAGAAAACACCTGATTAAGTGCTGAATGAAAGCTTAAGCACAATGATCACCACTTCCAAAGACTTTGATCAAACTTGAGAGAGAAAGAAAGCGGTTTTGAAAAACTATACCGCAAGAACACTTTGAATATTGTGTTTAATCAGATGTGTTGAACCTAAGACATTCTCTTTCATTTTATAATTCGAAAATACATCAAAGTTTCCATTCTTAGGTTGATTTAGCATTGAATTCACAAAAACGACTTATTTAATCGATTATCTAAAAAGCTTAATCGATTATATCAGAGTTAAAAACTGGAAAACTCATTTTGCCTGATATAATCAATTAGATTAAGGCCATAATCGATTATAAAAAACACTTAATCGATTATTTAGTTCGTTAAACTATTTTGATTCAAATTTTAAGTGAAATAATCGATTAGACTACGTATCATAATTGATTAAAAGCGTAGAAATTTTTTTTTGCGAGAAAACAACTTGCTCTCAGGTTTGGAAAGGTCTTGAATGAGATTTATGACTTACTCTTTTCATCCATCACCCAAAACAGAACCTTCTAAACTTGAAACTTCAGCTCTTGAGAAAATCTTCATCAATCTTCTCTCTTGAAAGCTTTAAACACTCTTTATGCCTTGCCTTTTTCATCAATCAACCTTCCTTTGTGAGATGACACAAGTCTTTAATGTTGTTTAGAGCACTTTAAATCTTCGTCATCAAAACTTTAAATCTTCATGAAATATCTTATCGGACTTCATCAACACTTGGTCTTGAAATATGCTAACACTTGCTACAGGAGCATAAGTCTCATCATAGTCTATGCCTTCTTGTCTATAACCTTTTGCAACCAGCCTTGCTTTGTTCTTGGTGATACTTCCATCTTCATCAAGCTTATTTCTAAAAACCCATCTGGTGCCAATAACCTGCATATTGTTAGTTTTAGGAATTAAATCCCATACCTGATTTCTTTCAAACTGATTCAGCTCTTCTTGCATTGCTATGCACCAATGATAAACCGTCAAAGATTCTTCTACGGTCTTTGGTTCAATCTGTGAAACAAAAGCAACATTCATACAGAAATTATTCATGTTCCTCCTTGTTCTTACACCTTTTGAGATATCTCCAATGACATTGTCCAAAGATACTTCTTTTGGTGGTCTCCATTCTCTTGGTAGACTTTCATTTTTAGGAGGATTATCATCCAATTTGATTTCTTCAACAACTTCTTCTAAAGGAGTTCCTTCTTGATATTCTCCTTCATCATCTACAAAGATTCTTTTTGAATCAAGAGGGTTTTCCTCAAGGTCTAGATATTCATCAAAGACAACATGTATAGATTCTTCAACATTTAAAGTCCTTTTATTAAAAACTCTATATGCTTTACTATTCAAGGAATAACCTAAAAATGTAGCTTCATCGGATTTAGCATCAAATTTTCCAAGGCTATCTTTTCCATTATTCAAAACAAAACATTTGCATCCAAAAATTCTAAAATGAGAAATATTTGGTTTTCTTCCTTTGAAAAGCTCATATGGTGTTAATTTCAAAATAGGTCTTATTAAAATCCTATTTAAAACATAACAAGCGGTGCTTACGGCATCAACCCAAAAATATTTAGGTAAATTATTTTCATTCAACATAGTTCTTGCAAGTTCTTCCAAAGATCTATTTTTTCTTTCAACTACACCATTTTGTTGTGGTGTTCTTGGTGCTGAAAAATTATGAGAAATACCTTGTTCTTCACAAAAATTTTCAAAAGAAACACTTTGAAATTCACCGCAATGATCACTTCTTAAAAACTTTATTTTCAAATCCTTTTCATTTTGAATAACCTTGGCAAATTTTCTACATTCTTTGAAAGCATCACTTTTAGATGAAAGAAAAAGAGTCCAAGTAAATCTAGAGTAATCATCAACAATCACAATAGCATAATAATTGCCACCAAAACTTTTTGTTCTAGAGGGAGCAAATAAATCCATGTGCAGTAATTCTAAAGGTTTAGAAGTGGAAACAATATTTTTAGATTTAAAAGAATTTTTAGTTTGCTTCCCTTTTTGACAAGCTGCACATAGTTTGTTCTTTTCAAAAATCAGTTTTGGCAAACCAATTACTAACTCTTTTGATATGAGTTTACTTAGATGAGGCATATGAATGTGAGCATCTCTTCTATGCCATAACCATGGATCCTCTTCTTTTGCAACTAAACAAGATAAATTACTTAATGTAGATGCATAATCAATATCAATTAAATAAATATTATTATGTCTCTTACCAATGAGGGCGACTTCATTTGAGTCTTTGTGATGAATTTTGCAAAGATCACTATCAAAAGTTACCTTTAACCCTTTATTAAAGTTGACTAATGCTTAGCAAATTGTGCTTCAATCCATCAACAAGAAGAATATCATGAATCTTTAAAGACTCTCCAATGACTCCACTACCAATGATCTTTCCCTTGTTGTTGTCTCCATGGGTTACAAAACCTTGTTCTTTCTTTTTGAAGCTTTTGAATTTGCTTTTATCACCCGTCATGTGTCTTGAACAACCACTATCAAGATACCTTAAAGACTTCCTAGACTTGGGACCAACCTGCATCATAAACAAAAATATTTAGGTCCCCTAAAGTCACTTATTAGGGTCCTCATGGGTTAGAAACAGTTTTTCCTTTGGGAACCCATTTGTATTTCCCATTAGGAACACTAAAACGCTTAATATTGCATTTATTAACCAAATGACCTTTATGCATACAATAAAAACATGTAGGAACATTTGTTTTTCTTGAGAAATATGCATTTTTATAAACTTTCTTTGTAGGAACATTTGTTTTATTAAAGAAATTTATATTTTCAAAAACCTTATTTGGGTTAGACGTTTGTCCTTTTACAAAAACAGTTTGGAAGGTGTATGATTAAATTTGAAATTATAGCCAAGTCCTGCTTTTTCATATAAACCTTTTTGCACATTTAAAACATTATTTAAATTTTTATTTCCCATGGTAATTTTTGAAAGAGAGGTTTTAAGATAAGATACTTTATTAGCAAGAACATTACAATTTTCGCAAACAGGAATTTTTGTTTTGCGTTTGCAAGGAATTTTTGCTTTTTCCAAATCCTCTTTCAAAACTATTTTCTCTTCTTCCAAATCAATAATTTTCTTTTCAAGACTCTTATAGTCATTTTTTAATTTATTATGAAAAGAAGTAAGTTTTTCAGATTTTTCACATAAATCAAGAAATTCTTCAAGCAATTCATCATAATTATTTGGAAGACCAAAATCACTTACCTTGCTACATGTGGATTCAACATCATCATCCACCATGAGACAAATGTTTGCTTCTTCTTCCGAATCACTTGCACTTTCAGAAGAACTCACTTCATTATCTTCCCAAGCAATGTACGCCTTCTTTTTCTTCTTGTCAAAAGGCTTTTTGTATTTCTTTGCTTTTTCTTCATCTTTCTTGATGTTGGGGCAATCCGACTTCAAGTGTCCCCTTTTTCCACAACTATAGCATTTAAAGTTATCAAGAGAATTTAAATTTTCAGCTTTCTTACCTTTCTTAAAATTCCCTTTGTTTTTGTTCTTGATAAACTTCTTGTATTTCTTGACAAACAGGTTGATGTCACTGCATTCAAGGTTGTCATCTGAATCACTACTCTCATCCTTGTAGGTTTCGACTTTAAGAGCAACACCTTTCCTTTTGACGTCTTCTTCCTCTCCTTTGAAGCGTTCAAGCTCAATTTCGTGTTCTCTAAGCTTACCAAAGAGAGTTGTCATATTCATGCTTGTGAGATTCTTGGATTCCGTGATAGCTGTCACCTTGGGTTGCCATGTCCTGTCCAAAGATTTTAAAATTTTCCCATTTAATTCCTTAGTGTCAAATTTCTTACCTAACGCCTTGAGGTGATTTAAAATGTGAGTAAATCTGTTTTGGACGTCATAGATGGTTTCCCCTTTGCTCATACGAAACATCTCGTATTCTTGAATCAAGGTGTTCTTCCTTGATCTTTTGACATCCTCCGTTCCTTCATGTGTGACTTCAAGAGTGTCCCACATTTCCTTTGCTGTAGTGCAATCAGACAACCTATAAAACTCATCAACAGTTAAGGCAGATGATATCATATTGCATGCCCTTATGTCGCATTGATACTCATTGTACTCATCCTTTGTCCAACTTGCTCTCACTTTGGGTACCTGCACTTCATTAACAACAATCATAGGAATATATGGACCATTTACAATTGCATCCCAAAGGCCTCGATCATTAGACCTAAGAAAAATCTCCATCCTCTTTTTCCAAAAAGGATAGTTTTCACCAGTAAAGAGTGGTGGTCTATGAATAGATGCACCTTCAGCAAAAGATTGATTTTTGCCTGCCATAAGGATCTTGATTTTGAGTAATTTTCAAAAACCAGCTCTGATACCAATTGTTAGAAATAAACGGCAGTGTAAAAATCAAGAGGGGGGTGACTTGGATTTTTAAGAAACTTTTTCTCTTTAAAATAATTTTTCAGATTTTAAATAACTGTTTTAAAATCAGGATGCGGATTATCCTTAACCTTTGATGAGGGCAGTTTGAATTGCAATTGTTAATATGATCCACAATAAAAAGAGATAGGGAAAGAGAAAGAACACAGAGATTTATACTGGTTCGGATTTAGCCAATCCTACGTCGAGTTCCCAATCACCACAAACACGTCGGATTCATGCAATAACAAATAAAGATAAAGGAAACACCTCCTTAGACGCACTAAGGATGAACTCATCTCCTCAGACACACTGAGGATGATTCCCACATCTCTTGACACACAAGAGATGAACACACCTCCCTTAGAACAGATCCAAGGGATGAATTTTACCCGTTCAGAAAACAGTAAAAGAAAACACCTGATTGAGTGCTGAAAGAAAGCTTAAGCACAATGATCACCACTTCCAAAGACTTTGATCAACCTTGAGAGAGCAAGAAAGTGGTTTTGAAAAACTATAGTGCAAGAAAACTTTGAATATTATGTTTAATCAGATGTGTTGAACCTAAGACATTCTCTTTCATTTTATAACTTAAAAATACATCAAAGTTTCCATTCTTAGGTTGATTCAACATTGAATTCGCAATCGATTATCTAAAAAGCTTAAACGATTATATCAGAGTTAAAAAAGTGGAAAACACATTTTGCCTGATATAATCGATTATATTAACCCAGAATCAATATAATCGATTATAAAAAACACTTAATCGATTATTTTGTTCGTTAAACTATTTTGATTCAAATTTTAAGTGAAATAATCGATTAGACTTCGTATCTTAATCGATTAAAAGTGTAGAAAAATGTTTTTGCGAGAAAACTACTTGCTCTCAAGTTTGAAATGGTCTTGAATGGGATTTATGACTTACTCTTTTCATCCATCACCCAAAACAGAAAAACTGCTAAACTTGAAACTCTAGCACTTGAGAAAATCTTCATCAATCTTCTCTCTTGAAAGCTTTAAACACTCTTTATGCCTTGCCTTTTTCATCAAGCAACCTTCCTTTGTGAGATGACACAAGTCTTTAATGTTGTTTAAAGAACTTTAAATCTTCATCATCAAAACTTTAAATCTTCATGAAAAATTGAGAGGACTACATCAACACTTGTTCTTGAAATATGCCAACAACCCCTACCTTCCTAACTCCCTTCAGAGAACGGAGGTGTTACAATAACCCCTCACTCTTCCCACCCTGAGCCTAACACACCAACAAATAATAATTTAACTTAACCACTTATCACCTACCCAACTCAAATTCCCACTACTATCCACGGGTAAAATCCATAGTGGGTACTAAATTGATATCTTTAATAGATATCCACAGGTAACGAGTATGCCCCACTTGTTGATGGAACGGGTACAAGTATCATGGTTTCCAATCTACAGATACCCACTACAAGGTAATCATTATTAGTAAATTTTATTTGAATATTTTTATAAAACCAAGTGATCAAAATAAAGTTATTGGTGAGAGAAATACTAACAATTTAAAAATTGTTGAGAATTTAATTTTATATACGTATGTTTTTTATTTAGACCTATGAAATTGAAATTGTTTTTAAAAAGAATAATTTTTCAAAAATTATACATTATGGTTCAACTTATTTAAATTTGGTTTTAAGAAAGATTAAATTTATTTGTAGAAATACTTTATGATGAAATTTTATTTAAATTATATTTTAAAGCTAATTTTTTATTTGAGTCTATGTTTTAAAGAACTGCTTTTTAAATATTTTTACTTGAAAAATATATTTGTAAGTATTTTTTGTGGATATCCAACGGATAATAGGAGAGTAGCTAAACAATTTATTTTAAAGGGAATGGGTAGCAGGTAGACATTACCCACACCCGACCTACCTCGTTGTCATCCCTACACGTGCCTCACTTCCCCTCTCAACTAACCCACCCACCTACCTACCCATGCCAAATGTGTCCCATTATCCATTTAGTGCACCCCACCAATCCACATACCACAAAGTTCGATAACCACCCAACGATTGCTTCCACCAACATCCAAAAACTAGCATTATCATCAATCCCTACTAGTGAAAAATGTGGAATCTATGTCAATATTTTCTTATCGGATGAGAAGGCAACCCACGTAAAAAAAGAACGGTGGCATTTTTTAAATGAAATTAACAAGTGTTATGTCTGACCCCATCTGGTTTGACAAGTATTGTTTTTGTTCAAAGACAAAGGATGACAAAAGTAGAGTACAAAATAATGGGGGTTACAATTTAGGCTGAGTCTATATACTTTGCTAGTTCTTATGACAAAAATTTCATTATAGCATCCATGAGTTATTTTGGAGTCATAAAAGACATATAGGAAATTGATTATATTATGTTTAGAGTGTGCATATTCAAGCGTAAAAGGGTTGATAACAATACAGGTGTGGAAATTGATGATTTGGAGTTTACTTTGGACGATTTGAGCATGACTAGATATAAGGATCAACCTTTTATTATGGTATATCAATCAAGGAAAATATTTATTCCAAGGATCCCTGTAATAAGAGATTGTCAGTGATCCTCAAAGGTAGAAGCATACACGGAACTCATGAAGACGAGTCTCTAGATATGCATGAGACATCGTCTTTCTCAAGTAGAACATTTGGTGTCATTGTCGACAATGAAGTAGATGACATTCATGCAATTTGAAGTGATCATAATGAAGGGATATGAGAAAACATACCAACCTAATAGGTGTTTGTCTATTACTTTAATTGTTTTCTTATTAATATCATGTAATTTATTTTGTTAAAATCTATTAATCATATTGTTATTTTTTTCTATATTATGGAAGATTCAGGGTCTGACAGTGCCAAGAGCTGACATAGATTTGTGACTCAATTGACTAGGTTGGCTATTAGGCACGTTTCCCGAGAGAAGACTCAAGTTGATGTGGATCCTCGTTTTGGCAAGATATAAAGTCCAAATTCTTTTAAGAGTTATTTAAGAGTCATAGCTCAAGGCCATGTTTCTATCATCACTCCATTGTGGTCAAACATTGAGGAGAGAGATAAAAAGCTCATGTGTCAAGATATTAAGGTATTTACATATCTCTACAATATCTCTTAACTTAATTATTGTATTTAACATTTATTGTTTGGACAACAAAATTTTGATAGCAAATTTTTGACATTCCAACACTGAGGTAGTGAGGAAGATGTTATCTACCAATGCCACCAGCTAGAGGGATTTTAAGACTTACTTGACATGGGAGTACATATTTGAAAAGTACCAAGATGAGAATCTGTGTCTAAAATATCCTATTATAATGAGGAGGAGTGAAGTTAGTTTCGTACTAGTCGATTGGATCCTATTAGCAGGTTAATTGTTGATAATTCTGTTATTACAACATGACTGAGCTTATGGTATTTTGTAATCACATTTTATTATTTACATTGTAGGAGAAAAGCTAGCTTCCTAGCAATGATAAAAGTTTAAGGATGCATCTCATCAACTATCATGCAGGGGCCAGGTGTGCATTGTTGGAGAAACGCATGATAAAGGCCAGAGCAAAGTCAACAGGATTTGTGTCTGCTAACCTTCCATCTCCACCCCCCACTATAAGATGTGGAAGATAACTCATATGAGATCTAATGGACAAATGACTTTTAAGTCTACACAAATCATTGTAGAGAAAATTGTAAGTAAAAACATAAGTATTGACAATCTCAATTTCTCATGATTCATAAGTAGTGTAGTTAGTGACTATTGTTCATATGTTGCATGATGATTTAGTTGAGCTGGCCACCGAGGGTCATTTGTTCCCCATGTTCAAGAAAACATATTGATTATGACCATAGGAAGACCAGAGCACCCAGTATGGGTGTGTGATACTGGTGGATTTTGGGGTCTCCGTGATTACTTTGGTCCAGCATCATGGATGAGCACTGTCGAATCTTGCAGCCAGAAGGTGTTACATAAAATGGAGATGAAATTTCAAGAAGGAATGAAGGAAATGTTGTAAGAGTTCAAAGAGAGGTTTGAATCCCTTTCTCATTCTCAGCAACGGAACACCTTATATAGTTTCCGATGATGTTGTTCGAGTGAGTACTAAAGAGTGTTATGTTGCTCCTACTATTCCTACTCCTACTGCAGATCCCTCTAGGACTCACACTGATGCAATAAACCACTGTGAGTTATATGTCGAAGATGACGTCCCGCATCTAGTTGCAACTGGTAAAGTATTTCAGGGTGGCTTAACCATCCATGGTGTTCCATTACAACCATGTTGGATGTGAGTAGTAGTTGATGATAAGTAGATGTTGCTGCTCTAGTGCCTTTGCCCAATACAAAGGTTCAACTAGTGGGGCAGGCAAGTGGCCCATTCTTGGCTTAGCTAAGATATTTGGTGATGTCACTCTTAGCATGAGAAAAGGTAGTATACGTTGTGTTCCCTTTTTCTCTTTTATATTCTTATAATTCTATCCATGTTTAATTAATTTTTATGATTTTTTTAAGATATTATCCATCATGGTAAACAGGTTATGAGAGGACTTGTTATTGATGATGTTGTTAAATAAAGACGGCAGTGTAAAAACCACGAGGGGGGCGGGTGAATTGGATTTTTAATAAACTTTTTCCCTTTAAAACCAATTTCCAGATTTTTGAATTACTTTCAAAAACTAGGATGCGGATTTTCCTTAACCTTTGATTAGTACAGTTTGAGTTCCAATCGTTAATATGATCCACAATAAAAAAGAGATAGGGAAAGAGAAAGAACACAAAGATTTATACTGGTTCGGATTAAGCCAATCCTATGTCCAGTTCCCAATCACCACAAATGCGTGATGATCACCCCACTATCTTTAATTGAAATTACAAACACCAATTCATACAATAACAAATAAAGAGAAAGGTATACACCTCCTTAGACACACTAAGGATGAAACACTTCCCCAGACACACTGAGGATGAAACCCACCTCTCTTGACACACAAGAGATGAACACACCTCCCTTAGAACAGATCCAAGGGATGAATTTTCCCGTTTAGAAAAACAGTAAAAAGAATACACCTGATAAAAGTGCTGGATAGAAAGCTTAAGCACAACGATCACCACTTCCAAAGACTTGATCAAACTTGAGAGAGCAAGAAAGCGGTTTTAAAAAGCTAAGGCGCAAGAACACTTTGAATATTGTGTTTTTTCAGATTTGTTGAACCTAAGACATTCTCTTTCATTTTATAATTTGAAAATGCTCCAAAGTTTCCATTCTTAGGTTGATTTAGCATTGATTTCACAAAAATGACTCATTTAATCGATTATCTAAAAACCTTAATCGATTATATCATATTTAAAAACTGGAAAACTTATTTCGCCTGATATAATCGATTAGATTAAGGCCATAATCGATTATATTAACCCAGAATCAATATAATCGATTATCAAAAGCACTTAATCGATTATTTAGTTCATTAAACAACTTTGATTCAAATTTTAAGTGAAATAAACGATTAAACTACATATCATAATCGATTAAAAGCGTAGAAAAACGTTTTTGCGAGAAAACAACTTGCTCTCTTGTTTTAGGAAGGTCTTGAATGGGATTTATGACTTACTCTTTCCATCCATCACCCAAAACAGAACCTACTAAACTTGAATCTTCAGCTCTTGAGAAAATCTTCATCAATCTTCTCTCTTGAAAGCTTTAAACACTCTTTATGCCTTTCCTTTTCCATCTAGCAACCTTCCTTTGTGAGATGACACAAGTCTTTAATGTTGATTGGATTACTTTAAATCTTCATCATCAAAACTTTAAGACTTCATAAAAACTCTGGAAGACTTCATTAACACTTGGTCTTGAAATATGCTAACAATCTCCCCCTTTTTGATGATGATAAAAAAACATAGAGACTTGTGATTGATATCTTGAAAATCTTGAAAATAATGTATAGATATCTCCATCATAAAAGTTAGTCCTCAAAGGAAATAAGGTAGGTAGTCATATAGCATTTAATTTTCAATTTGAATTTTGAAAAAGAGATATCAAGGAAATTAATGACTGGAAATTATTTCTAAAAACTCCCCCTTAAACTTTGCTCTTAAATGTTTAAGATATATTAGGTAATTATTTGAAATATTTCCTAGTACTCCCCTGAAATTAATTTTCTTAAATGCTAGAGATATGGACATATTATCAATCAAAACAAATATTTTTCTCCCCCTTTATTTTTATCATTTTCAAAAAGATTACATATTCAGAGATCAATACAGCAGAAGCAATTAATTACACAGAAAATAGAGAGAAAAAAATAAATACAACAGCTGGAAAAAAAATAAGCTAAGGGAATTAGTGAACTTGTAGCCTATTCTTTTTCTTCACTATCCCCTACATCTTCGTCTTCTTCCTCAACATCTTCTACTGGCTGTTTTCCTCTAGAGGATCCAGTATTGTCTTCTTCTGGAGAGACATCTTCAATCTCCAGCTTTCTTTCCATCCTGTAAACTCTCCTGTTAAGTCGTGAGAGCTTGGAGCAAATGTCGTCATAATGAGTTACTTGAAGACTCATCATGTTGTCCATCCTGGAGAGAATATTTGCTTCCATTGATCCAGGTTGAGGTTGAGGTGGTGGTTCTTCATCTTCATCCATTGCAGCTTCCTCATCTCTTTGCCTGAACCTGTTTCCTTGTTCAATAAGGTCCATGTGCCTTAGAACATTCTTCCCGATTTTGCTGTTGCTTAGCAAAATTTGCTTGTTTTCTCCTTCAAGATCTATACCTTTATATTCTAAAATCTTTGATATAAACACTGCATAGGGTAAAGCAAAAGATGATAGCCTAGTGGCTTTAAACATATTATCTAAAATAATAGCAAGCCAATCAATACTAACATTATTAAGAAAGCCATACATCAAGAGAATGTCTTCCTTAGTAAGTTGAGCATGATTGGTTCCTCTTGCAACAAGAATCCAGACAATAACATAATGTAACATACGCTCATTTAATTTCACATTACCAACTTTATACAAGCTCTCCACTTGTAAGTTTGGGTCTTTGCAAAATTTCCGGAACTCCACCAGCTTGTTGAAGTCCTCAAAGCCATATGTGATGTTTATACCTCCTTGGGTGGATACAACAACATTATTCCACACTTCTTCATCAAGGTGAATTCGAGCTCCCTTCACCTTGGTACTCGAATTTGCTGTTCTTGAGGTCAGATTCATGTAGAAAACTCTAACTAAATCTAGATAATAAGCTCCTTCCAACTCTACAAAATTTTGCAAGCCATTTGCAACTAACAAATCCTGAAAAGTAAAGCCATGAGTTCTGAAAAATTGACAAGATAAATATTTTGGAGTTAGAATCTTCCTGTCTTTCCAGTGATTTACGTAGCCAATCTGCAGATCTTCATCAGAGATCCACCCAACAAGAGTTGGTGGTCTTTGTTCTTGCTGTTGGGATGTCATGGGTGCTTTGCCTCTCCTTCTTGAGGGCATCTTTCTTCTCCTTTGATCAGCCATGTGGATAGAGAATGGACAAAAGAAGAACACACAAACAAAATAACACAGAAATAGCTAACCAAATTCGCACAACAGAGAGTATATCAGCAAAAAATCAGCAAGAGTGAGAGAGAGTGAAAGTAGCACTTTAATTCTCAATCTAGGTATTTATAGGCAAAGAATCTGATCACAATTCATTGATTTAATGTGAATATAGCCGTTAGAATTCGAATATAGCCGTTTGTACAGAAAACCACGTGAATTGAAAGCCCAACGTTCAAAAAACCAGTGTGCAGAAAACGCAGAACGTTGCATTTAATCAATTATGTGAAGAACGTAATCGATTATTTGCATACAAAATTTTCAGAAAAACGAAAATCCAGAAATTTAATCGATTATGTGCATTCATTAATCGATTAAATTGCTCCCCAGCGATTTAATCGATTATGTTATGAACTTAATCGATTATGTTTTAAAACATATTTAAAAACAGTGCTTTTAATCGATTACCACATGAAAACTAATCGATTTTATACGGAATTTTTCGTAAAACACATAATTAACATCAAAATCAACAATAAACATCAATCAATCAACAGATTTATCATCAACAATTCCTAGATCTCTTCTAAGCTCATAAAATCTTATTTGGGATAAGAGATTGGTAAATATGCTAACTCGTTGATGCTTTTGCCTCCCTTCATAAGCTTGATCACTTGCTATCTCAACACCAAAGAGGCTTTTCGAAAGAGGAACCATCCTACAATACAAACAAAAAAGAAATCCTGGTCCCCTGAAATCACTTATTAGGGTCCTCATGAGTTAGAAACACTTTTTCCTTTGGGAACCCATTTGTATTTCCCATTAGGAACACTAAAACGTTTAATATTGCACTTATTAACCGAATGACCTTTAAGCATACAATAAAAACATGTAGGAACATTTGTTTTTCTTGGAATATATGCATTTTTATAAACTTTCTTTATAGGAACATTTGGTTTATTAAAGAAATTTGTATTTTCAAAAACCTTATTTGAATTAGATGATTCTCCTTTTACAAAAACAGTTTTGGTAGGTTTATGATTATATTTGAAATTATAGTCAAGTCCTGCTTTTTCATATAAACCTTTTTGCATGTTTAAAACGTTATTTAAATTTTTATTTCCCATGGTAATTTTTTAAAGAGATGTTTCAAGATAAGATACTTTATTTGCAAGCACATTACAATTTTCACAAACAGGAATTTTTGTTTTGCATTTACAAGGAATTCTTGCTTTTTCCAAATCATCTTTCAAAACCTTTTTCTCTTCTTCTAAATCCACAATTTTCTTTTCAAGACTCTTGTAGTCATTTTTTAATTTATTATGAACCGAAGAAAGCTTTTCAGATTTTTCACAGAGACTAAGAAATTCTTCAAGCAATTCATCATAATTATTAGGGAGATCAGAATCACTTACCTCACTGCACGTGGATTCAGTATCATCCGCTATGAGACAAATATTAGCTTCCTCTTCTGATTCACTTGAACTTTCAGAAGAACTCACTTCATTGTCGTCCCAAGCAATATATGCTTTCTTCTTCTTTTTGAAGAATAATTTCTTCCCTTTCTTTTCCTTTTCTTCAGATTTCTTGGAATTTGGACAATCTGCTCTCATGTGTCCCTTTTTGCCACAACCATAACATTTATAATTATCGTTAGAATTTGAATTTTCAAATTTCATACCTTTCTTATGGTTGCCTTTCTTCTTGATGAACTTTTTGTATTTCTTTACAAATTTGTTGAGATCATCGTCTTTTGAATCATCAGTATCACTACTCTCCTCTTTAATGGATTGAGCCTTTAACGCAATACTTCTCCTTTTGACGTTTTCTTCTTCACCGTCGAAGCGACCTAGCTCAATTTCGTGTTCTCTAAGCTTTCCAAAGAGAGTTGTCATGTTCATGCTTGTGAGATTCTTGGATTTCGTGATAGCCGTCACACTGGGTTGCCATGTCCTGTCCAAAGATTTTAAAATTTTCACATTTAACTCCTTAGTGTCAAATTTCTTACCTAACGCCTTGAGGTGATTTACAATGTGAGTAAATCTCTTTTGAACGTCATAGATGGTTTCCCCTTTGCTCATCCGGAACATCTCGTATTCTTGAATCAAGGTATTCTTCCTTGATCTCTTGACATCCTCCGTTCCTTCATGTGTGACTTCTAGAGTGTCCCACATCTCCTTTGCTGTAGTGCAATCAGACAACCTGTAAAACTCATCAACAGTTAAGGAAGATGATATCATATTACACACCCTTATATCTTATTGATACTCATTATACTCATCCTTGGTCCAAGTTGCTCTCACTTTGGGTACCTGCACATCATTAACAACAGTCATAGGAATATATGGACCATTTACAATTGCATCCCAAATGCATTGATCATTAGACCTAAGGAAAATTTCCATCCTCTTTTTCCAAAAAGGATAGTTTTCACCTGTAAAGAGTGGTGGTCTATGAATAGATGCACCTTCAGCAAAAGATTGATTTTTGTCTGCCATAAGGATCTTGTTTTTGAGTAATTTTCAAAAAACCAGCTCTGAGGCCAATTGTTAAATAAAGACGGCAGTGTAAAAACCAAGAGGGGGGGGTGAATTGGATTTTTAATAAACTTTTTCCCTTTAAAACAAATTTCTAGATTTTTGAATTACTTTCAAAAACTAGGATGCGGATTTTCCTTAACCTTTGATTAATGCAGTTTGAGTTGCAATCGTTAATATGATCCACAATAAAAAAGAGATAGGGAAAGAGAAAGAACACAAAGACTTATACTGGTTCGGATTAAGCCAATCCTACGTCCAGTTCCCAATCACCACAAATGTGTGATGATCACCCCACTATCTTTAATTGAAATTACAAACACCAATTCATGCAATAACAAATAAAGATAAAGGTAAACACCTCCTTAGACACACTAAGGATGAAACACTTCCCCAGACACACTGAGGATGAAACCCACCTCTCTTGACACACAAGAGATGAACACACCTCCCTTAGAACAGATCCAAGGGATGAATTTTGCCATTTAGAAAAACAGTAAAAAGAATACACCTGATAAAAGTGCTGGATAGAAAGCTTAAGCACAATGATCACCACATCCAAAGACTTGATCAAACTTGAGAGAGCAAGAAAGCGGTTTTAAAAAGCTAAGGCGCAAGAACACTTTGAATATTGTGTTTTTTCAGATTTGTTGAACCTAAGACATTCTCTTTCATTTTATAATTCGAAAATGCTCCAAAGTTTCCATTCTTTGGTTGATATAGCATTGATTTCACAAAAACGACTCATTTAATCGATTATCTAAAAAGCTTAATCGATTATATCATATTTAAAAACTGGAAAACTTATTTTCCCTGATATAATCGATTAGATTAAGGCCATAATCGATTATATTAACCCAGAATCAATATAATCGATTATCAAAAATACTTAATCGATTATTTAGTTCATTAAACAACTTTGATTCAAATTTTAAGTGAAATAATCGATTAGACTACGTATCATAATCGATTAAAAGCGTAGAAAAACATTTTTGCGAGAAAACAACTTGCTCTCTTGTTTTAGGAAGGTCTTGAATGGGATTTATGACTTACTCTTTCCATCCATCACCCAAAACAGAACCTACTAAACTTGAATCTTCAGCTCTTGAGAAAATCTTCATCAATCTTCTCTCTTGAAAGCTTTAAACACTCTTTATGCCTTTCCTTTTCCATCTAGCAACCTGCCTTTGTGAGATGACACAAGTCTTTAATGTTGATTGGATTACTTTAAATCTTCATCATCAAAACTTTAAGACTTCATAAAAACTCTGGAAGACTTCATGAACACTTGGTCTTGAAATATGCTAACAGATGTTGACAAGGATATGGAAAAAGTTGAGAATGATCCCTTGTCTATGCTTCTAACCATATTGTCACAGTTGAAGAAGATACCAATTTAGATACAGTGGAACACCAAAGTTTTTGGAGTTGATAATTCTGCTGTTCCACTATACTGTTATGTGTTTGACATTACAATAATTATATTTAACTAATAATTCACTATCTTAGGCACATGGAAAAATTGATATGGACCAAGAAAAATTGGAAGTATATAGAATTTGTTGAGCTTCAATCCATCCAAAAATCTGGGAACACAAAACTCCAGATCCAACAATACATGCAAACATGGATGAGTGAGTCACAAAGACATATATACTTGGCTCCATACATTAAAAGATTGGTTTTTTAATTAGTCTTTTAATCATGTTTATTAATTTTATAACTAATTTGCTAAATTTATAATGTAGGTCCCATTGACAGTCATTTGTAATGCTTCCCAAGGATTACATCGTGGTGTAGTTTTTTTCATTGCATTGAAACCAAGTCAAGAAATACAATGGTAACTTTATTGTTTTTATTATGTTTTAAAAGTATATGTATATATTGGCTAACATTTGACTTTATTTCAATTAGAATCTTGTCTGGAACTAATATTTTAAGTGGAAAATGGCAGAACAAAGTCATTGAACTTCATATTCTCCAAGATTAGGAAATTATCTAATAGAGTTTATAGTTATTAAATTTATAAACTAATGGAAATAATATTGTGTTTTATTTCTTATTTTAGTATAATAGGCAAACAGACTTGTTTGGATGTGGTTACATGTATTGGATGAGAGCCATAATTTGTGTGGGTATTATTGATTATTGGGTAGATGTAATTCATTTCAACATTTGATTAAATTTATTTCCATTTATGTGTCTTGCATGCTAACGAGAGTTAAATTAATTTTCAGTTCTTCCTAGATGCATCCCCATCGTCTGAAGATGATATGACAAACATAAGGAAGCAATAGACAAATTTTTTTATTCAAAGTATATAGTACTTAGTTTTCTAAGTTTAGTTAGTTTTGTATTGTGTTGTTTAGACTTTTAGGATGGTTACATAATTTAGTTAATTTTTGTGTTATATTTTATTTATTAAATTTCAATTCATATTCTGAATTGTCTGGGATTGTCTAAAATATCTAGATTGTATGAAAGTTTTGGTTATAAGTCAACACAACTCCACTTTTTAGAAAACAACTCCTAACTTTACATTGGATCATACCTTGTCCAACATAAATTTACATTGGATGTAGTCAAACCTGACATCACTTTATGTCTGACCATTTGGTCTGACGTAAAGTTGAGCGTTTTTTTAAAATTTAAATTTAAAGTGGATATGTTGGACCTGCATTGGTTTGGCGTAAACTTGCATCAAGAAAAGGGATTTAATGTAAATTTACATCTGTTAATATCTACAACATAAAGTTACGTCTCCTGCTATAACGTCAAAGTTTCAATAGAGATAAAAAGACCAAAATAATAGACATAAAAAGTCTCTTATGTACTAATGGACCCATTCATTTAGTTTTTGTCGCACATCCAACAAAAACCCATATAACCCATCATCGAAGCCCAACCCTTAACAATACAACATCCCAATAATAACTCACCTACACCCATCCCCACACCTAATTACCAACCATACTCAAACTTTGCGGACAAAGTTTCTTTTAGAACAATGAGTACTATTAATGGGCCACTCAGGAAAAACCTGTCACACTAACACGAACAAGAGATTTTATTAGAGAATAAAACTTTTATTGCTTATAGTTGATGGATCGGGTATATAACCTTGTTACTCATTGTTTTCCTTTTCAATAATGGACAAAAAGGGATAATTATGACCTACGATCAGGTGGAAAATTAGACTTTCTTCTTTTTCAAGTTCTTCAAATGTCATCACATTAGGTGAATTTGAACAAAAGAGAGTTCTTATATCCTATTTATCTGAAAAAAAAGAACTTGAAGAACATGTTAATTACTACATAACCTTTCTACCATTACTGCAAAAATGGCCTATTACGTCACTTAATTTATGACTGACTAGAAAAGATACGACTAGAAAAAATGTGGTATCATTTTTTAAAATATTTGCAAACTTTTTTGTGTTAGATGGTTTGTGCTCTGACTTAGAACTCAAAATTTATGTTGGAATGTTTAGGGGTTCAAAGTAAAACTTCTTTCTTTTTCAGTTTCTTCTAAACAAGGAGGCACGAAGCTAGTTCATGAGAAGACATTTTTTTTAACTTCTCTTTGCCACTACACCAAAACTCTCTCTGATAGCTCAGGAGAAGATATTTCTTTTATATTTATCACTCTGGTATTCACCTGCTCTTTGTTCAAACTTTTGTTCAAACTCTGATTGTGCCTTCTTCCATTTTTAACTACTCTGCCTTCATCTTTCTTTATTCCTTTTTTATGGATGTTATGTCGTTCTTTGCTCATAGCCTCCTTTATGAAGATTTGATCTTATAGAGAGATGGGAAATTCATTTGGGTGCTCAGCATCCGCGAATGGATGGTGTTGGTGACGAGGAACAGTGATTTGATTGAAGCAAAAATGCTTCTAGAATACAACTCTTGTCTTGAAAAGTACTCAACTTTTGGGGGTCTCAATTCCCCTCTTCATTTTGCACCTTCGAAAGACCATAATGAGGTTTCAATTTCAATTTTCATCTGCCAATTTTTCATTTTTCACACTTTAATCTTTCAAAGTTTCTATCTTTACTCTTTTTGTCAACCACCTTTTGACTCTTGAAGCTTTTGTGTCTTTGTTTTTGATTTTTTAATTTCGGTTTATGTTAGATTTGTTGGAATAAATGGCTGAGTTTAAGAGGGGGGTGAATTAAACTCTTAAAGATTTTCGAAATTCAAGCTCAATTAACAAAAACCAGATTCATAATGAAGGTTAAAAACCAGTTTTTATAAGTTCTTGAAATGCTGTTAGTCAATTGATCATGTATCCGATTCAATTACAATTCAATTATCAATTGCAGAATGTAAAAGATTAGGGAAAGAAGATCAACACAGAAGATTTATACTGGTTCACCTTTCAACAAAGGCTACATCCAATTTCCTAAACACACAAATCCAATCAATTCACTAAAAATCAATTTTTACATGAACACTACATGAAAAACGAAAAACAGAAAAGCTGCACCTGATCTTGAACCCTACAAGACCTTTAAACACTTCTAAAACCCTATTACAAGAACCCTTAATCACCCTGATTAAGAGACACACACGCAACTAACACACACACAAAGAATTGGATTGAATTCACCTGGAAATTCAGTGCAGTACAGAAAACAGAGCAACAGCTATGAACGAAAAACAGAGCACGCAAATCTTGAATCAATTCGCTATTCAATTGGATCTTGGACTTCTTGGAAAGATTCGCAAATTGATTTAGAGTATTAGAGAAACGTTCTTGCTCAGTGGGTTCTTCTGAAAATGATTCGTCACTGAGTTCTTTGAATTTCAAGTTATTTATAGCAAAGCTATTTCAGACTTTTAAAACTAATTCTGACGAAAATAGTCGGTTGAAATCACATTTAAACCGGTTGTTTTCATTAAAAGGAATTTTCCAGAGAGCACCCTTTTTCTGAAACTTGAAATCAGTCAGTTGAAAACCCGTTTTAACTGGCTATTTCAGAGAACTGGAATTTCTTAACAAAGACTCCAGAATTTTAACTGGTTTAAATTCTGAAAAACAGTCAGCTAAAATTTGCCAAATACAAAGCTTTAAAAATGAAGAACAGTTATCAGATTTTTAATCAGTTAAAAAACAGTTAATACCTTTGAAAACATTTTAAAACCTTTTAAAACATTTCAAATCATTTTAAAACCCAAGATTAAGTCCAAGATTAATTGAAATGCATCTTACCACACATCCTAAGACACTCTAATCCTAAGACACAATCTTCATTCTTCAAGCACCATCATCTTCATCATCAAAGGTGGTTGGAGACATCAAATCCACTTGAAACCAAGTCTTCAAGTCCAACAAGATTGTGATATTGCTACTTGAAAATGGAGCTGATGTGAATTCAAGAAATTATTGTGCACAAGTATGATTTTGATTTGGTATCTTTTTTAATATGTGTGTTTAACTATGACATGTTGATTTTAGGTTTGGATTTTAGTTTTGTGGTTGTGGGTTTTATTTGATGAATTTACTCAATTTGATTGAAATGATGTGATGAATTTAGGTGAACTTCGGTGTTGGAAGGTTATGTTGTCTTTGAAATTGAAAAAAAAATGTGGTAGCATAAGTATAACACGTGTATGTTGTGTAAAAAGGGCAATAAACTTTACATTAGACCATACCAGGTTCGACATAAATTTACGTTGAAGTGTGTCTCTGATGTAAATTTACTTCTGTTAGTTACTGTGACGTAAACTTACGTCTCCAACTTTAACATTGGAGTTTTATTAGACGTAAAAAGTAAAAAATAACAGATGTATAAAACCTCTTATACATTAGTGTACTTTGTTGGGCCACTTCCAATAATTAGTCCTTTTTCTTACATGACTAGTGCTATAAACTTTGGAGAATATATATAGGAAATTAATCCTAATATTTGAAGTATAAACTTGTTTCTGGTGAATTTTGTTTGACTTGTAATTACATAACAAAAACCACTTTATGATTGTGAATTCTTTTTGTTTAGACTTGGAATCTAATGATTTTCAATCTAAAAGTGTTTTATATTTTTGTTTTATTAAATAGCTAATAAATGAAACATAATAAATATTATTAGATACGAATTACGGTATAATTAGGATTCTATTATTAGTATGAAATCAACATTAACATCATAATTATTACAAGTTAAAAAGATATGGACATCAAACAAATTAAATGAATAGTAAATCTTAAAATGTAACTGTATGTTTATCATTTTTTGGACGAAACATAAATAGAAGTAAACTTTTACTTAGAAATAATGAAATATTTTTCTTTTTATAAGATTTTTGTTGAATGAAAGTAAAATTTAAAGCAAGATGAAAATTTGCTTGAAGAAGTAAAAGTTCAAAAGTAAATTGTTTCGAAAACATAAATTGCTAAATAGTAGATTTGCAGAAGTGGTAAGTTTACTAAAATTTTAAGATGCTTTAATGTAAATCTTCTTTGGAAAAGTAAAAAGTGCAAGTAGTGTAAATTGCTTGAAATTTAAATGACTTGAAAAGTAAATGTTCCAAAAAGTAAACTTTTTTGAAAGATAAATTTTCAAAGAATCCAAATTACTAATAACGTAAGTTTGCGAGAAAGATAAATGTTCGTAAAATGCAAATTACAAAAGATAAAACAAGAATTGATAAAAAAAATCAATGAAGATGGTGATCCAAATTGCTAGCATTTCACAAAGTTTGCCATTTTTCCATTTGTAGTCTTTCTCTGAGGTTTCCAAATACAATTTATCACCCTTTATGTTGAAACAAGAGGCTCTGGAAGGGGGATTTGAATAAAGCCTTAGATTCTATGCGAGAAAAAACCAGATCATCTACTGGAAGATATGTTATACTAGACTGTCTAACACGGAAAGCACCGACACAAGATCTTTATACTGGTTCACCCAAACTCATGGGCTACATCCAGTTCTCCCTTAAGAAAATTTCTTAAGAGGTTCCACTAAAATAATCAAAGATTACAAATGAATACACAAACTACTCTTGGTTCTAACGAGTACACAAACCACTCCCGGTTCTAACGTGTACACAAACCACTTCTGGTTATACCAGTTTCAATCTCCCTCTAAGATTAAGACTCTAAGCAGAAAAGAAAAGGAATCTCTCTTATAACAAATGAGATTACAATTTAGCTCACTGGGTATCACTCAAAGTATTATAAGAATTTTTGCTCATACCCATTTATAATTACTAGATGCTTTGTTGATAGGCTTTAGTAGCTTGTATGCTCTTTGTTCTTGTTGTGCTTGTTTGTGTCTTCAACTTTCAATCTTCATGACTTCTTATAACTTTCACAATTTCAAATGTTCCTTGAAGCTTTTAATTTCTTTTCAATTCATCCTCCATCTTTGCTTTTCAATATGCTAAACAATAGTTGGCATATCTTCATGTGTAGCTGAATCTGCGTTCCTAGGGTCGTTGGATGCTTGATTTAGAAAGATGGTTTCGAGCTTCGTTTAGTAATTCCTGAAAGAAAATAATTCAAACAATACAAGATAATATCATAGATTAAGTTTGCGTATGTCATTTGTTTCCTTGTTTGTTCTTTATTTTGAATGTTGTATACTTAATTTTCAAGAATTCCTTATTTAATAAAGATTTGATTGTGATTTTGTTCTGATAAACTTATTATTAATTTCTTACTTGAAATCCGAGTATGATTTGTCTTGCTTAAATTAGTTTTAAACAAATTCATACTTATAGACGTTCTAATGAGCTTATTTTGAGATAATGTCTGATGGTTATTACTAAGACATCGTCTGATAGTTAACTGAGACCTTCTAGGGTCTAAAAGACTTGTTTTAGCTTATTTGTTGCATGGAATAAACATGTTAGATGATTATAGAAATATCATAGATACATTAATTTTTGTTATCACCTAAATATCTCTTAGTCAAGAGTCTAGGAGTGCTAGACCGTCTAGTGGTCCACCACTATTAGATCATCTAGTGCCTCAAAACTTTATTTTAATACAATAAATCCTATTTATAGTTCTATCCTTAAAGGTAAAACAAAAATACAAAAATTACAATTATTAGAAAATAACTTCCAAAAATTATTGCATGTTGCACTTCCACGTTTGCCACTCTTCAACTGGGATTGGGTGAACATCAGTAAGCAATTGTAACTTCCCTTAAAACCTCCTTTTCGATACATTCTTTCAAACTTTCTCTTTGATAAACTCTTTCCGACTTCCTCTTCAATATATTCTTTCAATTTTATCTTTGACATACTTCTTCAAAATATTCTTTGATACTTTTCTTCGACTTCTTCTTCGATACATATTTCTAATTTACCATATTTGTCTTCTTCTAACATCTTTGTAGTTTTCTACACATTGATCTCGATTTTATTTCTCGTTATTTTTTTTATATGGATTAAATATATTTTTAGTCTCTGAACTATTTGTCAAAATTGTGTTTCATCCCTGGGATAAACTTTGAACCTATTTCGTCCTTATACTCTATAAACAGATATAAATAATCATCGATAACAAATAAAAAACATCTTTAAGGAGAGGAAAATGAGAGAAAATGGAAGGGAAAAGAGTGAAAGAAGCTTAAGAGGCGGATGATAGTAAAGTTCAAAATTATGAAGAAAGAAAATAAAGAGATAAAAGGAAATTCCAACATATCACCAAGAATCGTTTACACGAGTTTATAAAACATAAAGACGAAATAAATGCGAAGTTTTCCTCAAGAACGAAACATAATTTTGACAATTAATTTAAGGATTAAAAACATATTTAGCCCTTTTTATATTTGTTTTAGATGAAATTTTTTTTTGTAAATCGAACTCAGTTAAACACCGAAAAGACGTTTTTAGTTTATCATCTACTCACAAATGCGATTATAGGTTCTTTTAGGCTAGCAGTGTAATCACTTTCAATCTTTCCTTTTGTATGAATTTTTCTTAATTATATGAACAAGAAACGTAAATGACAACTGTAAAAGGAAATAATCTCTAACCCATTACAGAGATGAAATGTAAAGACAAAACATAAAAGTAAAAGGATGAATTTTATTCATTACCAAGGGTAATACCAAAGATGTTGCAAAAACTCAGTAATCAAAGCAAAAAGTGTTAGAAGCATGAAGTGTTTTGCCATTTTTGCTCTCTTAGGTTTCTGGCTTTTCAATCGTATGTCTAACCCCTTTTTTATTCCCCGCCCTTCTTATTTATACTAAATCATACAAATAACCGTTTTATAAAACGATTTCCCCATGTTCACCACGTCTTAAATTCTTTAATTTCTTTCCACGTGTCTTTCTTTATAAAACTAGCCTAGAGTTGTTCGAAGTATCATCATATATAAACTTTCCCTTGTTTTTTGATGTCAATTTTCAACTCATCTTCGATTGTTTTAGCTTTCTCGATCCTTAAACTTTTTCTTTTACTTGTACTCCCGATTTTTGTCTTTACCGAATCTTCGATTATTCTGAATCACGTCGATAACAAATGCCCCCAAGATAATATCGACATGAATGCTCATCATGCATTCGATTATTATCTTGTACTGGATAACATTAAAGTAGAACATTCCTGACACTTCTGACTTGCATTAAATGAGACGTCGCTTGGGATTCCCACAAAAAACCCTTTACCTACCTCAATCAAATCTTCGTCTCAGAAAATCTCTCACAAATCCCAACCAAATTTCGAAAAAACAACTTCCTGTTTTTCCCTCCATAACGTCTCTTCTCAGGGTTTTATAAAAACCCTACCTTTTTCTCCAACACTCCACGCTTACTTCTCACTTCTCAGAACTCTCTTTGTCTTCCTTGCTACTATCTTCAGCAAAGCTCCTCTACCTTTTTCTCGCGTTCAACCCTTCTATTTTTCAAATGGCTTTCTCCGACGTCTCAATCATCCCAGACGCCCAGCTCTTGGACTTCAATGGCAAAAAGTTTCTCCCATTCCCCAACCTTGAGGAAGAAACCAGAAAACTCTTGTCTACTCAGGTACTTCTACCATTTTCCCTCTCTGGTACCCTATCAGCATTTTTAGGACCATACCGCCCATCCTTCTCCTTAGACTCCATCAAAGATTTCTTCCCATCAACCCGTGAAGGTTTATCTTTGATCACCGGTTCGTCGATCAAGCTAGATTTTCTCGATATTACCTTTAGGGTATATCGTACTGAACCTGCTACCAAGAGAACCAACTATCTGAATTGGTTAAGAAAAGTCAAAAAATCCTATGGCGAACATTGGAAAAGAATAGGGATTTTTTATTTTATTCAACTTAGCAAACTCGATATCTCATCTTTTGATATGTCGATGGTTTTAGCTGCCGTTCATTTATGGAATAAGGACTTGCTGCTTTCCCCATGGATTCTGAATTTGAGACGGAAATCGATTGGTCTCAAAAAGCCTATGGTCACTTCTTAGCTCACCATTGCAATGAAGATGCCGATGCAGCTGTGTCGGAATTGGAGCATGTTGCATTTCTTGTGTATTGGCTTACTACACAAGTCTTCTGCTCCCGCTCGATCCAAATTTCATCAAATATGTTCAACCTGGCATGCCTTCTCCACCGAGGAAGACCCCAAATAAGTCTAGCCAAGCTTCTACTAGCACATGTATACTTTGCATTCCATGAAGCATCAGACATCCTCTATTCTGTTAAGCCAAATGGTAATTTATCGGGGCCCATTTGGTTTATTCAACTGTGGTTGAATTCGATACTCAAAGGAATCCTTCCCCCTTCCGACAAAGCAACCACTGATTATCCTCTCGAGGGGGCTCGATTGACCACATTACTCCCACGCAAGATGAAGCCGTCTCGAGAAAACTATGAAAGATGTCTTCAATTTTTCCTTAGCAAGGAATTTTTTTGGAAGATTTGGCTCCATTCTCGAAGACCTCCATCCAAGGCCCCATCTGGCTGCTTCAATGCTTTCCAGCTCCGACGCCAGGTGCTCAACAAGAATTAATCGATATCTGGAGGAACTTCCTTGCATAGGATGTGATTGTTGGAGGATTCCAAATGAAGGACATAAAGTTCTTCCCTTATCAACCACAACTCCTTTCAAGACAATTTGGCCTCTTCCAGATGCTGCCCAAGCCTCGGTTGAGTGACCCCAATTTACATAACATAGTCATCACCGAGAAGACTCTCCAAGCAGAGTTAAAGGTCGTGCTCCCGAAAAGAAGAAACTTTCTCTCGAACCTTATCCTTTCGAGCCGACCTACTATTCTACAAAGGAGTTCCACAATTGGTGGACCCAGTGGTTTATCTCTACACATGCAACCGTCGATATAATTATATCGAGATTAACCACTTCTCCATCTCTTGTGCAAGATACTAGCAAATCGAAGAAAGGTAAATGGACTCACTGCCTTCAAATTATTAAATACGAGAATTTTTATCAAGAATGCTACAATCCTACGAACCTGAGGGGCACTACATTAGGGGTAGCTCCTTCTCTCAGACACAAAGTTAATAAAAATCGAGAATTGTTCAAAATTATCAACCCTTTAGAAAAAACTATTTTCGAAAAGTATTGTCCAAAAAATCTCCCGATTTTTCCTTCAGCCCCTTTTGGAGTAGCCAAACCATTGACTCAACCTAAATGGGTTAGAGAACTACGCTCTTCCAAAGAGTTATATCGAGCCGATCATGAAAATATCCCTAAAACCAATGTAACGGTTTCTCGATTATCCTATTTCCCTTATTTAACATGTCGAGAGAATGAGCTACCTTCGTGGTTGCAACATATTAAGTACACAAGGATTTTGACTCCCACACTTTAGGGTGAGAATTCTTAATATAATATCTCTTTTCAATATGTATTCCTTGATTATAATTAACTCTAAGTTCGATTCTTGTTTCAGCTAAACCAAAAAAGCTTCCTGAACAAGTCGAAGACTGGGGAAAAGATGATGATGGGGCCCCATCTCGACCAGAGACAACTTCTTTGAACCCCATAAAATCTTCGAAGCGCAAACCTTCGAAACCCCTCAGTTCCAAATCTAAAGTCCCGAGAACTCAAGTAAATATTCCGATGCATTCTACATCTATATTTACACACATTTTTTTTATTTTTTTATTATCATTCTTGAGTTTCCTTATTTATTTGTTATTTCCTTAGTCGTATCCGGCTCCTACTTGGGTTTCCTCATCGGAGAGTGAAGAAATTCCTCTCGTGAGGAAGAAAATCAAAGACTCTCAGCTTCAAGAGGTATTACTACCTTTCTTTTAGCCTTCAATCTTAGCATTATTGAATCATATCATTATACTAAAATATGATTCTCCTTATTCCAGGTCACCTCGACCACCAATATTTCCAGCAATCTGGATTCTCACATTGAGGCGACCTTGATTGTTGACCCAATAATCCCAACTCCCCAAGATCCAATAATTGATGTTCAGGTATGATCTCGATGCAAATTTCATACCCTGTCCTGGGCTTTATCCTCTTATTCAATAACTTAGTGCCTATTCTATTTTCAGAATCCAACCACGTCTCAACCTCTGGCTGCTATCACCCCCGAGGGTGATGACTTGATCATTGTCGAAGGTATACTTCTCACCTATAACTTATTTATATTTCTTCGAGTAATTTTCACTTAACTTTTACCCATGTACAGAGGGTGCTACAGTTTCGACGGGTTTGGATCAAGCAACATCAAACGTCGAGCTACCTTCTGCCAACATTCCAGAGGCTGACCCTGCTCCGGAAAACAATAGTGGCGATGAAGAGGTTCCTCTTCCAAACTTGCCTACCATTGTCGAAGAAGCCGACCTTCCTCCTTCTCCTAGTACATCTAAGCATCGAGAGGCTCATGATGACGAAGGTGTTGGTCAAGGGTCACCACACAAACTCTCGACCAAGACAATCCCAGAGCTGAGCAACCTCACGAACATTCTAGAGGAGATCGAAAGAGACCCTTTCTTGATCCTCAACATGTTGGAAACCATGTTGGATCCGTCTCGAGTAAGTAGTTCGACGTCCCAGTCTTCCACATCAACCTCTGATTCAAATATCGATGCCATCATCAAAAGCTTCAGGGCACTGGCTTACTCGACTCCCCTAGACATCCTAGTGCAAACTCCTAAATTAAAACGGGAAATCCAGGAGATCGTCGAGCAGATCTCAAAGTTCAAAGCAAGATGCTTGCCACCCGGTTTTGATCCTGAGGTGAAAGAGTTTGTCTTCCTTTTCAAGCATGCTCGAGACATTCAGAAGAAACAAAGACAACTCGAAACCCGCAAAGTGGACAATGAAACCACAAAAATAACTGGGGTAAATACTTTGAATGAACACAAACGTTCTATCGAAGACAAAACCATATCTTAAATGTGATATTTATTGTTAATATTTGTACATTTTATTTTTATAACTTTTCTTCTTATGTACATTTCCCTTCATTTAATCGAAAAGTTTCTATTTTTTGCCCTTTCTATATTTCTTGCATGTGTGGTACATACCGTTTTAGATATTTTCCATTGATAGTTAATATCGATTTTCCAGTTTCACAATTGACTATTTTATAAGCGTTACCCGATAAAACCTTTATAACCTCGAAAGGCCCCTCCCAACTCGGAGACCATTTTCCATAACGCTTCAATTTTTTATCAATGGGTAAAATTACTTTCCACACAATATCTTCTTCTTCGAAAGATTTATTCATAATCCTTTTATTATAAACTCGAGCGATCTTATTCTTCTGTTGAATTATGTTTTCCAATGCATTCAACCCTTTTTCGTTCAACTCATTTAATTCGTCGAACATTGAATTCCAATAATCTTCACTCGAGATCTCTCCTTGCCTTTGAATTCTTACTGACTGCAAATTTATTTCAACCGGTAATACTGCATCTTGACCATAAACCAACCTAAAAGGCGTTGTTTTGGTAGAATTCTTAGGAGAATTTCGATACACCCACAAAACTTGACTTAACGTTTCGTGCCAATTTCGAGGTTTATTTCCAATATGCTTCTTAATCATGCTAATTATAACTTTGTTTATTGCTTCTACTTGCCCATTAGCTTGCGCATAATATAGCATCGAAGCCAATAATTTAATATTCCTCGACTCAGCGTATTGAACCAATCTCCGTCCTATAAAGACCGTTCCTCGATCCGTTGTAATCGATTCTGGTATCCCAAATCGATATACTATATGATCTTC
Source organism: Lablab purpureus (assembly GCA_030347555.1). Classification (NCBI taxonomy): domain Eukaryota; kingdom Viridiplantae; phylum Streptophyta; class Magnoliopsida; order Fabales; family Fabaceae; genus Lablab; species Lablab purpureus. Next base: position 21,616,514 of record CM059260.1, read on the forward strand.
AATAAAATCGATCACATCTTTTTGTTATACATCTTTTAAAGGAATAACTTCAACCCATTTAGTGAAATAATCTACCGCTACTATGATAAACTTATGTCCCTTCGATGAATGAGGATGGATTTGACCGATCAAATCAATAGCCCACCCTCTAAAAGGCCACGATTTTATCACTAAGTGTAACTCACTCGCGGGAATTCTTTGTATTAGTCCAAACTTTTGACATTCTTCACAAGATCTTGTATAGTTTATACAATCTTGTTTAATCGATGACCGATACAATCCCTTTGTCAAAATCAACCATCTCATTTTTTCACCTACTAAATGGGCACCACATAACCCACTATGAACCTCAGCCATAGCAATGTAAGCTTCATCCTCACTTAAACAATGCAAAAATATCCCTTCAACATTTTTCTTGAATAATTCATCACCAATTAACATATAACTTTTTGCTTGATACATAATATTTCGATCAACCAGAGCATGTGGATTTTTCAAATGAGTTATTAATGGTAACCTCCAATCATTAATGTCGAAGTTAGTAATACAACATACATCGAGATTCTTGGACAATTTTTTACGGATTTCTATCGTTCTTTCTAAGCTTTCTATTGATAATTTATACTTAGACGCAGTTTGAGCTAATTCGTTTGCTTCTGAATTAAATTCTCGATGGATATGTTCAAAATGTATATCATCGAACCCTTTCATTAATTCTTGTACCCTCGATAAATAAGGTAATAAGTTAAGGTTCAAACACTTATATTGCCGCATAACTTGTTTAATAACTAATTGGGAATCACCTCTTACCAAAACACTTGTGGCTTTCATTATTAAAAGAGTTTCCAACCCAACTATCAAAGCTTCATATTCAGCTTCATTATTCGAGCAACCAGGAGTTATTTCAAATAATAACCTTGTAGGAACATGATTTGGAGATATTATCAAAATACCAACTCCAGTTCCTTTATCATTACTGGATCCATCAAAATACAAAATCCATCAATGATTTTCGACATAAGAATCAATTAAATTATTATTGGTATGATCTGCCAAAAAATCGGCAACTATTTGTCCCTTTACTGATTTTAATGGTTCAAAAATTAAGGTAAATTCAATAAAAGCCAAAGACCATTTACCAATTTGACTGTGTAAAATAGGTTTCGTCAAAAGAAACTTCAACACATTCTTTCTTGAATAAACAATCACTTCATGCGGTCTTAAATAATACTTGAGTTTACAACATGAATAATACAAGCAAAGACCTAATTTCTCGATAGGAGCATATCGAGTTTCAGCACTAATCAACAATCGACTTAAATAATAAATCTCACATTCTACTCCATTTTCATCTTCTTGAGCCAACATACTAGCTATAGTATCCTCGGATGATGAGATGTATAGCTTTAAAGTTTTTCCTCAAGTCATCGGTTTTAGTACTGGAGGATTACTTAAACTTTTCTTAATCTGCTCAAGAGCTTCTTGATGCTGAGTTTCCCACTTGAATCTTTCTTCTTTCTTCAAACTCAATAATGGAGAGAACACTCGTGTCTTTCCAGCTACGTTAGAAATAAATCTCCTTTAGTAATTCACTTTTCCCAATAAAGATTGTAATTGCTTTATATTCTTTGGGGGAGATATTTCGAGAACTGCCTTAGCCTTATTCTTGTCAACTTCAATGCCTTTCTTGTGGACTATAAATCCAAGAAAATCTCCTGCATGTACACCAAAAGCACACTTTAAAGGATTCATTTTTAAACCATGCTTTCGCATTCTATCGAAAGAAAGTTTTAAATGCTCAAAATGAGCTTCTTTCGATTTAGATTTCACAATTATATCATCTATATAAACTTGCATGAAATTATCAATTAAATCATGAAAAATTAAGTTCATGGCTTGCTGGTATGTTGCCCCAGCATTTTTAAACCAAATGGCATAACCAACCATTCAAATGTTCTCAATGCCCCCAGGCATCGAAACGTTGTCTTCGATATGTCATTTGGGGTGATAAAAATTTGATTGTACCTCGAATATCCATCGAGAGGATTCAACATTTCTTTGCCTGCTATGGAGTCAATCAACATTTCCACTATAGGCATTGGATATTCATCCTTAGGAGTGGCAGCGTTCAAGTCTCTATAATCTATACACACTCTCATTTTTTCATTTTTCTTATTCACAGAACTATGTTAGAAACTCAATCTACATACCTGGCTGTTCGGATGAATTTGGCTTTTAACAGCCTCTCGATCTCTTCTTTAATTTTGCTCAGGACCTCTGGTGCAAATCTTCAAGGTGTCTGTTTAATAGGCTTCTTTCCCTCAATCAAAGGTAGACGATGCTATACTAAACCTCTGTTTAATCCTGACATTTCATCATAGTCCCAGGCAAAGCAATCTTTATATTCCTTTAGAATAGTGATTAGGATCTCTCGAGATTTTGATCTAATAACCTACTGATAAACGTAGGTCTTTTAGTATCTTCATTTCCTAAATTGATCTCTTCAAGAGGATCTTGTGCTCTGATTTTGCTTGTATCTGTGATCATTTTTTCAAAATCTAAAGGAGATTGGTCATATATACAATCTAACTTCATCTCCTCATTATTAAAGACATCTACACCTAAGTCGATTTCAGCATTCGACTTTATTTGTCCTACCCTACTTACTTGCATCTCTTGACTCGATTCAATTTTCCCTTCATTAGCATAAGTTGCTAATCGAGTCAAGAAATTTGAGCACAACTTATCCTACATCATCATCTTCCACTTCGAGGCTGGCCCCCTCTTCTAGTAGAAAACCTCGTTCAAGATCCACCTTGAGATGGCGAGGCGCAAAGAACTTGGAATTGAAGTCACTGGTATCTTCGACAGTAAATGGTCGTGTAACTACCAATGTCTTCAGAGGTTGATCAACAGTCGATACAAATGTAGTGTACACGCATTGATCTGCTTCAACTACTTCTAGCTGACCCTCTCGATTCCATATAAACAATTTTTTATGAGCAGTAGACGGTACTGCCCCCACTCCATGAATCCATTTCCTGCGCAAGAGCACGTTGAAATTGGCTCTTGAATATAAAATAACAAATACAATGGGTCTCTCACTGTACCAATAGTTACATCGAGTGCAATCATTCCCTCTAAACTCGATGTCTTCCCACTAAAATCAGAAACCATTACATTATGAGGAACTAAATCCTCCTTTGTCTTTCCGAATTTTCGCAGCATGCTACTAGGTAGTATGTTGATGGTTGCACCTCCATCAACAAGGATCTTATCTACCTTAAGACCCTCTATCTGCGTCGTCAACATTAGAGGTTTCAAGTGAAACCTCGTCTCTTCACTAGGAGGGTCTATAAATGTTGCATCTCAATCTAGTGAGACACAAGCCACTTGTGTTACCCAAACAACATTGGGTTTCAAGGCTGGCTCATAATAATCCTCCCGTTCTTCACTTTCTTTCCTTCTTTGCTCTCGCTCAACTGCTGGAGCAAAATCGGAAGGAAGTATCGACACCACTCCCAAGTGCATATGTTCTTCTCCTGTTTCATGATAAGCAGCTTTCAATGGTCCAACCCACTCACCCATCTCCAGCCTTACATATCCTGCGAAGTTCCTCTTATTGAACTTCTTCCATTGGGTCTTCGACATATTCATTTGTTCCCAAGGTGCTTCATAGAAATATTGAGGCTTTTGGAAACCTCTTCCCCTTGCATAAGATATTCTATCAAATACTCGCCCTCTTACACCTCTTCCTCTTGGGATTTGAGGATAATATGCTTCCTTCCGCACCCATTGATTCACAGGTACTCTAGCACTAGGAACATATGTCTTAGGAGACACGGCCTTGTTATCCGATTGAACTTTCTTCCCCTTCTCAAAAATCTCGAACTTCTTTTCTCTTGCTTCCTCAAATGATTTGGCAGCCGATTTATCAAATACTTGTTGGACTTAAAGACTTGGTTTCAAGTGGATTTGATGTCTCCAACCACCTTTGATGATGAAGATGATGGTGCTTGAAGAATGAAGATTGTGTCTTAGGATTAAAGTGTCTTAGGATGTGTGGTAAGATGCATTTCAATTAATCTTTGGTTTTAAAATGATTTGAAATGTTTTTAACTGATTAAAAAATCTGATTTCAATGAGTTAAACTGTTCTTCATTTTTAAAGCTTTGTATTTGGCAAATTTTAGCTGACTATTTTTCAGAATTTAAACCAGTTAAAATTCTGGAGTCTTTGTTAAGAAATTCCAGTTCTCTGGAATAGCTAGTTAAACGGGTTTTCAATCGATCGATTTCAAGTTTCGAGAAAAGGGTGCTCTCTGGAAAATTCCTTTTAATGAAAACAACCGGTTTAAATGTGATTTCAACCGACTATTTTCGTCGGAATCAGTTTTAAAAGTCTGAAACAGCTTTGCTATAAATAACTTGAAATTCAAAGAACTTAGTGACGAATCATTTTCAAAAGAACCCACTGAGCAAGAATGTTTCTCTAATACTCTAAATCAATTTTCGAATCTTTCCAAGAAGTCCAAGATCCAATTGAATAGCAAATTGATTCAAGATTTGCGTGCTCTGTTTTTCATTCATAGTTGTTGCTCTGTTTTCTGTACTGCACTGAATTTCCAGGTGAATTCAATCCAATTCTTTGTGTGTGTGTTAGCTGCATGTGTGTCTCTTAATCAGGGTGATTAAGGGTTCTTGTAATAGGGTTTTACAAGTGTTTAAAGGTCTTGTAGGGTTCAAGATCAGGTGCAGCTTTTCTGTTTTTCGTTTTTCATGTAGTGTTCATGTAAAAACTGATTTTTAGTGAATTGATTGGATTTGTGTGTTTAGGAAACTGGATGTAGCCTTTGTTGAAAGGTGAACCAGTATAAATCTTCTGTGTTGATCTTCTTTCCCTAATCTTTTACATTCTGCAATTGATAATTGAATTGTAATTGAATCGGATACATGATCAATTGACTAACAACATTTCAAGAACTTTTAAAAACTGGTTTTTAACCTTCATTCTGAATCTGGTTTTTGTTAATTGAGCTTGAATTTCGAAAATCTTTAAGAGTTTAATTCACCCCCCCCTCTTAAACTCAGCCATTTATTCCAACAATATTGCACTACATCGAGGGTAGAGAGCTACAGTTTCATCTTCAGTTTTCTTCTTAATGAGGAAATCGAGCAAAGTATCCCCTGCTTTAGGATAGATTTCCTTCTCATACTGTTCAAACTCTTCTAGCTCTCTTTACAACTCATCCATTTCCATCTTTAGGTGTTTCGGGTCGACATCATCAGTAACGTCGACCATAAACGCCTCAAAGACATCAGATTCGTTGATACCATCAGTAGTACCAACATGTAGCACAGGCTCCGCTACATTCACTTGGACTTTGAAGGGATCCGTATCCACTTCCATAGTCTTTTCTTCGAATTTCAGCCTTCCTTGTTCAATGGCATCTTGAATGACGTTCCTAAAATAGATACAATTATTAGTCCAATGACCATATACATTATGAAATTTACAATACTTTCTTTCTTGTTTTTTTTCTTGAGTTTGTAATTTATGCTCATTAGTCAACTTAATTTGCTTATCTTTTAGCAAAATATCGAAAATTTTGTCTGCTTTAGTTACGTCGAAGCTATAAGTCCGATTTGCAAGTTTATCTTTTACTTGCCCTTGTTGTAACAAGTTACATATGTAAGGTGGACCTATTTTTAATTCCGCCATATTCGCTTCTTCCTCATGTATTGATTCGTCCTCTATCGAATTTGACGCTTCGACATATGACACTTTTTCTTTCCTATTAGTTTTATCAAATTTTCGATACCTTTTATTTTCATATTTTATTTGTTCGATTCTTCGAACTTTGTCAGCTTATTGAGCCATATCCCTTAGAGGTAAATTAACTAATTTTTTCCTAATTGGGAATTCTAGGCCTGAAGCAACCATTCGCACCAACTCGTATTTTGGGATTTGAGTAAAGCATATTGACTTCATCTGCCTAAATCTGTTAAGATAATCATCTATACTCTCATGATTATACCTTCTGATGCTCATCAAATCAACAAGACTAACTCTATTTTCACCTCTAAAGAATTGATCGTGAAACATTCTTTCTAGTTGGTTCCAATTGTATATAGAGTTAGGAGGCAATGTTGTAAACCAAGTGAATGCATTTTTTGTTAAGGAACTTGGGAAATATTTCATTCTCAAGTTCTCAGTCATATTGAGGTTACCACATTCGATTTGGTATCGTCCCACGTGTTCTACCGTGGACTCCCCGATTTCCCCAGCAAACTTAGTAAATTTTGGGATTTTACATCCCCTGGGGAGTTCTGCTTCCAAAACAAAATTAGGGAAAGGTGAAATGAAATAAGGTTGTTCCACGCATCCCATTTCTAACCCCTGTTGATTCAAGAACCTATCCAATACTTGATTGAATTGTTCTGGTTGACACGTACCTCCGAACCGATGTGGTTCTTCAATCATCACAGGTCGTCGATCATTATTTCTTTGACCGAGATTCTCAGGATTTTGACCTCTTCTCAAAAATTGGTAATCTCGCAATCGAATTTGAGGTCCCCGATTTTGATTATTTACGGGAGTTCTATTCCTAACATTTTCTCCGACTCTTGGGATAGCAAATGCATCCCCTATTCAAGTCATTTGATCCGCTAACCTTTGAAAACTATCATTAGTAGTCTGAACTAGAGAATTAAGTACAGTTGTAATTTGCTGAGTTAGCATATTTACCATCTCGAAATTACTATGATCCATTTGTTGTCTTATTACTTCCAAGGATGCATTCGATATCCCTGTACTCACATTTTCAATATCAGGATGATTTCTTTCGAGTTGTTCCTGATTTAAGGCATATCTTCCTCCTTGATATCCTCTTTGATTATCTCGACCCGATCTCGGCGTTGGTTGCCATCTCGGCATGCCCCAAGGGTATCTTTCATTCTGTAGTGTCCCTTGTTGTCTGTGCATCAAGGTTCCAGCCCCCTCGTTATTATTGTAAAACACTGGAGGGGGTATCGACTCTATCCTAGTCGTCACATGTGGACCAACACTGGTCGTCATTGAACTAGTGATAGAGGCACTTTGCGTTGATGTCGTGCCTTGTGTAATTATCGGAGTATTAGCATTACTGGGTATTCCGTCAAGTAATCCAGTAGTAACTAAGCTACTCCCTTGTTCATTTCTATTGGCATCAGAACCGTTGTTTACACTATTCTGATTATTCATAATTACTCTACCACTTCTTAATAACATGCAATTCCAAGTGGTTTTTTAGAACTAGCCAAATAATGGTCCCACTGGGCGTGCCAATTTGTTTTTGATGAAAATTAATTTGATAAATCGAACTCAATTAAACACTGAAAATACGTTTTTCATTTATCATGTACTCACAAATGCGATTTATGGGTTCTTTTTAGGCTAGCAGTGTAATCACTTTCAATCTTTTCTTTTATATGAATTTTTCTTATATTATATGAGCAAGAAATGTAAATGACAACTATGAAAAGAAATAATCTCTAACCCATTAAACAGATGCGAAATATAAAGAGGAACATAAAAGTAGAAGAACGAATTCTATTCATTACCAAGGGTAAAACCGAAGTCATTGCAAAAACTCAGTAATCAAAGCGAAAAATGTTAGAAGCATGAAGTGTTTTGTCATTTTTGCTCTCGTAGGTTTTTGGCTTTTCACTTGTATGTCTAACCCCTTTTTTATTCCCCGCCCTTCTTATTTATACTAAATCATACAAATAACCGTCTTATAAAACGGTTTCCCCACGTTCACCACGTCTTAAACTCTTTAGTTTCTTTTCACGTGTCTTTCTTTATAAAATCGGCGTAGAATTGTTCGAAGTATCATTATATATAAACTTTCCCTTGTTCTTCGATGTCGATTTCCAACATATCTTTGATTGTTTTAGCTTTCTCGATCCTTAAACTTTTTCCTTTACTTGTACTTTCGATCTTTGTCTACCGAATCTTCGATTATTCTAAACCACGTCGATAACACTTGTATTCCCGATTTTTATCTTTACCGAATCTTCGATTATTCTGAATCACGTCGATAACAATATTAATACTTATTTTGAGAACATTATAAGAACCCTCTTTCTTTATATTAATTTTCTTTGATCTTCTATTATCGATGTTTCTTATATTGATCATGTATCGAAATTCAATAACTACTTGAAATACTGATGGTCAATAATTCCTTCTCTCGATCAATTTGTAATCCCTTAATTACAAAACTAAACTCATATCTTCTTTAGTAAAAGAGAATGTCAAAACATCCAGAGGAGCATGAGACCTAAAAAAGCATATTGAATGTCTAAAGGATAATAAGAATCAATGCCTGGCTTCCCATATTTACTTTGATTCTTCTTCCAAACTTAAAATAGAGGGAAACTTTGTGCCATCGAGATGCAGAATATCTCCAATAAGGACGGGAAAGGAGAACTATTTCGAGAAGATGATGACGTGCTTTCATAGAAGAAGAGGTCGGTTTGGCAGGTTGCTGAAGCAGTTGTCGTTACAGTATATATAAAAGCTTGATAAAGATGAAAAAGAAAATTTTGGAGAGTAAGTAAAGAGGCATGAGGGTTCGATAAGATGAAAAAGGTAGAAAGAAGGTTTTCATTTTGAAAATGTTATGTGACGAATTTTAAGGGTAAATCATTGTGATGTGGGATTTAGAGGTTTAATTGACAAGTTTATGATTTAACTTAAAATAAAAGAGCCACTTTTATTTATGGATGGATTTTGGGGAAATAAAAAATATTGATTTGGTGTATTGTCAAAGGAAATAATCATGATTTTTTATTTAATGCATTATTTGTTATCCAAGGTGTGTAAAAATATATTGAATAAAATATTGTTGGAACAGTAAAGTGATTCAGAAAAGGAAAATTAACGAGTTGATGTAATGATGAATAAAAGTATAAAAAAATGCATCTAAGAAATAAAAGTGTTGAAAAAGAAGAAACCATCACTCTGAAACCCATTAAGGAAAGAATTACTGAAAGAATTAATCAATAGAGTGATTATGTGGAGCAAGAAGTTACATGATTGGACGAGTCATTTCGAAAAAGAAATAAATTATTTTGATAATTATAAATTGTGTAGGTTTTATAAATAAAATTTGTAATAGGTATGCTAAAAAAGATTGTCTATATATAAATTCTCATAAGTAATTAAGGATAATAATGATGATCAAATTTATACGTTAACACTCGAGAATAATTCTTTTAGTCATTGCAATTTACATTTTAGTTTTGCAATTTCTTTCTTTATGATTGTTAATTTCTCATTATTTATCTTCTTCGTTGTTTATTTCTTCTACAAATTTCATATGCAATCTATATTCTTTTATCATTTATTTCTTTTCAATCTAGATTCTCAGTTTTTTTTTTTATTTCAGATTTTTTACAATCCTCTATCATTGCGATTAATCTTTAACCTTATTTATTTATTTATTTATGTTAATGTTCTTTTTAATTTTTATCAATTACTTATTTTCCGTAAATTTTGTAATTGTTGTTTGTCTTATATTTTATCTTGCTTTCTTTACTTTACAATATTTCAAAAACTTAATTTTAGTCATATAAAAAATTAATAAATTCAAGTTATTTATAAAAATGATGAATGAAGTTTTTGTTATAATAGTTATAAAAATATATATCATGTTTTGTTAACATAACTTTAAAATTTGAATGTTTTGATGTAAGGTGTTTTTGTTAATGTGATTTTATTTGATGTAAAAAAATTAACATATTTAAATTGAATATTTACTAGTCTCTGATGAAAAAATTTATATAATTTGTTTGTTTTTCACTTGTGATGTTTTATTGATAAAAAAAACTATAGAAAAGAGAAGTATATAATTTAAAATTGAAATCTAACATTTTATATAATTTAAAAATAAAATAATTCTTTTCACATAACTAGTGACGTAATAGAAAAATGAAGCTAAAAGGACGTCGAAGATAATTAATGTTGCGTTGGCTTTCTACTCCTTACACATCTCATACGGCAAGGCTAGACAGCTTCCGATAAATATTTCAAGGCAATTAATTATTTAAAAATTTAATACATAATACTATATTATATATTTTCATAAAAGTTGTAATCTTTATTAATTATTTTACTAATAACCTTAGCCTTTTGCTTAAGTTAATAATTACATTTAAAACATTCTTCGCTTTAGAATTCTAAGATCATTTCTTTTAAAAGCATCTAAAAAAATATTGAAAAAAATTTAAATTAATTATTAGATATTTCAATATATATATATATAAATATAAAATTAATAGATGTAATAAAAAATAAAATAAAAAATTATTAAAAGCGCTTTTAAGTAAAATTTAAAATAAAATATAGAAATCTTTATTTTAATCAGGAAAGTGTCCCGAAAGTTAAGTTAGAGAAATTGTACTTTTAAATTTCTAAATTATTTATTATTTTAAAATTTGAAATAATAATATCAAAGATGCTTATGATCAATTCTATAAATGACCCAGTAAACAGATTAACAGCAATAATATCTCTCCAAAAACTACAGAATATGAAAACAAAATCTAAATTTAATATATTTGTGTTTTCTTTACAAACATCATTTTTTCTATTGATGACTGTATTATCCAAACTAATTTTTCTACTCCTCTGCACACAATGAACTTAATTGTAACTCTATACCTAGGGTAAATAAATCTGTTTTTCATAATTCAAGAGAACTAAATGTACAGACATTAGATCATAAAATTTGTTTATCAAGATTTATGAAAATAGTATACAAATTTTTACAAGGAAAAAAATTCATAGCATTATCACAATGCATAAACATTATATATGGCTTTAACGATAGGGGAAAAGGTTCATAATCTATACAAAGAATTTCTAAATGTTAACTATTTGTTAGCTTAGAAGTTATTACATTATAAGAAGGAAAAACGAAGATAAATTAGCATATATAAACAAATTATTTAGTTCTAACTAATCACAAAAGACCAACTAAAAGTTAATTGGTGTGAACATTTCTAATAGAAATAAAGTTAAAAAATATTAAAAAATAAATTTAATAGAAATTAAACTTTTAACTTATTAAATAAACCTAAATTACTAGATCATTAAGCAAATTCTTGGCTCTCATGTAAAACCATAACATTTCTACTAAACATCTAGAAAATAAAATTGGACACATCTTCCAAAATTATGCACAACAAGAAAAATATATTTTACTGGCTACCAATTTTGATCACTAAAGTTTAAAAATTGGTCGTTAAATAAATTAACGACTAAATTAGTAACAAAAAAATTGGTATAAAAAAAATCCTAGTCACAAAATATTTAGTGATTGAATTTATTTTTATCGCAAAATAATTACCGAAAATATGATTATTAATTCAGTGATAAAAATAAATAAATAATTTTTAAATAAATTAAAATTAATTTTTTTTAAATTATTTATTTTTAGACACTTTTATTTTAATTTTACTATATTTATTATTACTTTTAAAGTTTCCAATATACAAATACACATATACATATTAAATATTTTAGATAAATTGATATTGGTAATGTTCAAATCTTAGGACCTTAGAGTTGAAGGCAGATACTTTAACCATTAAGCTGCATTGATTTTCATTTAAAACTTTACATATGTATAAATACATATATATATATATATATGCATAAGTATATACATATAAATAAATAATAAATATATAATTTCATATATATAAATATAATAAAATATTCATGAAAAATATTTTATAAGAAATAATATTAGTAAATAGTAATTAGTAATTAATAATTAGTCATTAGTAATTAGTAAACAGTAATTAGTTAGTACTAATTATTAATTAGTATGAGTATATTAGTATCGGTATTAGTATAATATTAATATATTAGTATTAGTATACTATATTAATGTAATATTAGTATATTATTAACGTAATATATTGATTTTTTACCATTATGATGCAATTTACTTTCTTATTTACAAATATGGACAAATTTTCAAAATGTTATACCATAATGCATATTACAAGAAAAATTGATTTTACCAACAATCAAAATCCGTCGCGAATGTCAAAAATTTGTCAATAAAATAATGTTACCGACAGATTTCCGATGGTCAAAAATCCGTCAGTAATTATCTCGTATGAAATTTCTTAAATTTTATCGACGATAAGTAAATATTAATTTTTTATAATAAATTAAAAGAAAATAATATTTTCTTTTCATTTTTTACTTAATTATCTTTTATCTTATTTTTAGTATTTTTATTATTATTTTTAGAAGTCCCAAAATGTCTATACTAAATATCTTACACAAATGGGCCTTGGACCTAGTACCTCAGAGTTCAAGGCTAATAATTCAATCACATATATATTTCACACATATATCTATAAATAAATATGTATACATATATACACATATACATACACACACATATATGTATATATATACACATATACATACACATATATATGTACACATATACATACACATATATATATATACACATATACATATACATGTATATATATACACACATATACACACACACACATATATATATACACACATATACATATACACACACACATATATATATATATATATACACATATACATACATATACATATATATATATATACACATATACATACACGCACACACACATATATATATATATACACATATACATACACACACTCACATATATATATATATACACATATACATACACACACACACACACACACACACACACATATATATATATATACATATGTATATATACAAATAAATAATAAATAATAAATATATAATTATATATATATATAAATAGATATACAAATATATAAATATATAAATAGATATAAATAGATATACAAATATATAAATATATAAATATATACATACATAAATATATAAATACAAAAATATATAAATACAAATATATATAAATACATAAATATATAAATATATAAATACATAAATACATAAATATATAAATACATAAATATATAAATACATAAATATATAAATACATAAATATATAAATACATAAATATATAAATACATAAATATATAAATACATAAATATATAAATACATAAATATATAAATACATACATATATATAAATACATAAATCTATATAAATACATAAATATAATATATAAAATATATAAATATATAAATGTATAAATGTATAAATGTATAAATGTATAAATATATAAATGTATAAATGTATAAATGTATAAATGTATAAATGTATAAATGTATAAATGTATAAATGTATAAATGTATAAATGTATAAATGTATAAATGTACAAATGTACAAATGTATAAATGTACAAATTTACAAATATATAAATCTACAAATATACAAACATACAAACATACAAACATACAAATATATAAATATATATAAATTATATAATTATTTAAATATTTAATATTTAAATGTATAAATATTTAAATTACCGACGGATTTTATTTCACACAGCATGGCGCCAACTTTACCGACGAATTTTATTTCGCACAATGTGACTCCAAATTTACCGACGAATTTTATTTCGCACAATATGACGCCTGTAACAATCCAATATTTTAGATTATAAAAATATTATATTATAAAGATATTTGGTTATAAAAATATTAGATCATAAAGATATTATATTATAAAGATATTTAGTTATAAAGTATTAGATTATAAAGATATTTAGTTATAAAGATATTAGATCATAAAGATATTATATTATAAAAATATTCAGTTATAAAGATATTAGATTATAAAGATATTGGACTATAGAGTTATTTGATTATACAGATATGAGATTATAAAGATATTATATATTATATTATAAAGATATCAAATTATAAAGATAATACAATATAAAATAAAAAGGGGTCAGTTGGGTAGTTTGTTTTCACATATCTCTATTCTCTCTACCTCTATTCTTTCATCGAGAACATATATAAACCCAGAAAAGATATAATCGATTATCAAAACACTTAATCAATTATTTTATTCGTTAAACTAGATTAATTCAAATTTTAAGTTATATAATCGATTCTATTCGATTTCTAATCGATTAAAAGCGTAGAAAATACTTTTGCGAAATTATGACTTGCTCTAAAGATTGAAATGGTCTTGGGGGGAAAGTATGACTTACTCTTTTTATCCAACACCCAAAACTGAAACTTCTAAACATGATCCTTCAGATGTTAAGCAAATCTTCAAGATCTCCATCCTTGATTACTTTATATCTCCATGATTGAATATTTGATTTTGCCTTTAATCTTTATGATGGAACCTTCCTTTTTTAGATAAAATCAAGTCTTTAATGTTGCAATATTCTCTGTATCTTCATCATCAAAACACCAATCTTCAAGATTCATTTTGGATTTAATTCTTCAAAATATCTTCTAAATAAATCTGCAGCCATCCTTGAATTAAATCAACAAAATGATCCTTAACATATTCTAAAGAAAATGTGGGTTTGAAAGGTCCTAAGAAAGCTTTAGGACTACCAGAGATGGAGATGGATAGCAATACCTGAATAGACCAAAGTTTCTTGGTCTCTTCTTACAAGCCTGGAAAGGGAAGGAACTTTTCGCTGTTGAAATCGAGTAGTTCAGCATCTGGGATGAGAGACACATATGAAAAAGCCATTGGAATCGTTGGAGGTTTAAAAGCAAGTTAATGGGTTAGAGATTGTTTTCTTTCATAGTTGCCATTTACGTCGTTTCTTGTTCATGTAATATAAAAAATTCGTACAAAAGAAAAGATTGAAAGTGATTACACTGCTAGCCTAAAAAGAACCTATAAATCGCATTTGTGAGTAGATGATAAATCAAAAACGTCTGTTCAGTTTTAACTGAGTTCGATTTGTAAGAAACAATTTTCATCGAAAGCAGGATGAGTTAGAGGTTTGGCTGGCAAAAGGTGCCTATGGAAAAGTGGGTAAACATTTAGGACAATATTTCTCGAAAGTAGTTTGGCCTTTGGGATTTTGTACTTTTTGAAGTTTTCTTTATTGTGGGTTATTTTATCATTAAGGGAATACACGACATACTCGAGGGTGGATCGAAGATCGATGCGAACATAACATTCTTGATAAAACTTTTGGAACCGTAAAATCTAAAGATAGTGAGTTTTTACCTTTCTTGCCTCTCGACGTATCCTGCACAACAAAGGATAGTGAATTAGTTAATTTAAGCTTGATCACCTCCCATGGTGCATGTGTTGAAGAAAAACCATTCATTTCCTTATGCATTAAAATTGATAGAGCAAAGAAAGTTAGATTGAAAAGAATAAGAAAAAAATTAAGGAGCTCTCTTGCGCACGAGGAGTTTCTGCAATTCTTCTTTAATATTAGATTCTGTTAGACCTAACTTCTTATGAATGAGTTGGTGGAATCGAGGCACGAGTATTTGGCTCAAACCGAATTGCTTCGAGAAGAATTGAGGATGGTAGGCAATGAATCAAAGGTCATGAGAGGCATCTGCTCCACATTTCGATGAGGTCAGATTGTAAAGAAGGAGTGAGAGCGGAAAAAAAAGGTTGAGCCTAGTCTCGACCTCTCAAGTATTTTTAGGAGTTTGAGAGTTGGACAAAGGGAGTAGGGTTTGATCAAATTGGATGCATGTGAGTAAGTATTTTAGAAAGGTTTCGTGGGTAGCGGCATTGGGTTTGATTTGGCGAGGATGCTGACATGAAAGTCGAACACCCTCAAGAGCGTAAGAAAAATTGGGAAGACCAAAAAGGGTTTGGGCAGGAAGTAAATTTTCAAAAAAGGCCACCAACCACAATTAGACGAACCAAATGGGAATCGATAGGTTGCTAGTAGTTTTTGGAGAGGTAAATACATCTATAGCATTGTTGAGGAAGGTATATACATGGTCAAGCAAAGGTGGCCTTCATGAAGAAGGAAGGTGTTTTCGATGAAAAATATATCTCTTATCAAAATCGATTTTGAAGAAATCGATGTTATTTATATTTTTATCATCTATTTATACAATTATGAATCCAAATTTTGGTTAGCTTTTCAATTGTATTTTAAGTCCACCTCCCTTTAACCATATTTTAAGTCCACCTGATCACCCATCGATTTCCCTGTATTTGGATTTTACTCTGTCTTTGATTTTTTTTACTTTCCTTGGTTATCGATTTTTGTCCTATCTCAATTTTCGATTTCCAACTTTTCGATTTTTGATTTAAATCATACACATAATAGAATGATAAGTTGAAATGAGAGGATGAAATTTTGATAGACAGGGGCAAAAGACTTAAGAGCATACCCAATAAACTAAGAAGGTTATGTGTTCCTTAGGTGAGACTTCGATTGCAGGGTCTTTGATGAAGTGTTCTAAGAGAAAGTTGTCATATGCTTTCTTCTCCCAGCGAAGTTTCTTCTCGATATTTTCTTCTATGATATAATATTTTTCTCCAATAACCAGTAATCATGGCCACATCGAGAAGGGTGGGAGCGACTGGACCACAAGGGAGCTCGAGGGCATGCAAGTCCTTGTTCCACAACTTTGTAGTCGATGTGAACATCACCATATTGATGTAGGCGATATCAAAACTCGAGAGCTGGATTAGGTCATAGGTAACTATCTTTTTCTAGTGTTCTCAATAAACTTCTCCACCTTATTCATCCAACTCAAAAAAGTTGGTGTTCTCAACGTAGATTGGAATCGATGAAGATCGGAATGATAAAAAATTCAGTGGATGAAGATCGGAAGTATAAGTAAAGGAACACGATTAAAGATCGAGAAAGTTGAAAATAATCGAAGATCGTTGGAAATCGACATCGAGGCATTTTTATGACTCTACACCGGCTGTATGAAGAAAGACACGTGGAAAGATATTAAAAAGTTCAAGACGTGGAGAACGTGGGAAAACCATTTTTAAACGGTTATTTATGTAAATTAGTATAAATAAGAAGGGCGGAGAATAGAAAAAGGGTTAGACGTACAAGTGAAAAAGCTAGAGAGCATACGAGAGCAAAAATGGCAAAACACTGCATACTTCTAACAATTTTAGCTTTGATTTTTGAATTTGTGCAACGTTGTTGGTTTTATCCCTGGTAATGAATAGAATTTCCCCTTTTGTTTTTACCTTCCTTTTTACATTTCGCGTTTGTTAATGGGTTAGGGGTTATTTATCTTCATAATCGCCATTTATGTTTCGTGCATATTAAGAAAATTCATACAAAAAAGAAAGATTGAAAGTGATTACACTGCTAGCCTAAAGGAAACCTGCAAATCGCATTTGTGAGTAGATGATCCTTGATTGTTTATTAAGTTTGATTGATCGAACTAAGTTTCATTGAAAACAAAGAGCTTCCGCCACTGCTGATGCTGCTGCTGCTGCTCTGTTTCTGCTATATTTGTATCTACCACACTGTAATGATATTTCTACTGCTGTATTTGCTGTATTTTTCGAATTTTTTTTTTTTTGTGCAGGACTCCTACATTCTTCAAAGACAATGAATGCATCAAGTGGTTGTCATCATCAAATAGGGGGAGTTTGTTGGACTTGAAGACTTGGTTTCAAGTGGATTTGATGTCTCCAACCACCTTTGATGATGAAGATGATGGTGCTTGAAGAATGAAGATTGTGTCTTAGGATTAGAGTGTCTTAGGATGTGTGGTAAGATGCATTTCAATTAATCTTGGACTTCATCTTGGGTTTTAAAATGATTTGAAATGTTTTAAAAGGTTTTAAAATGTTTTCAAAGGTTTTAACTATTTTTTAACTGATTAAAAATGTGGTTTCAATCAGTTAAACTGTTCTTCAATTTTAAAAGCTTTGTTTCTAGCTAATTTTAGCTAGCTGTTTTTCTGAATTTAAATCAGTTGAAATTCTGAAGCTTTTGTTAAGAAATTCTAGCTCTCTGGAAAAGCTAGATAAATCGTGTTTTCAACTGACTGTTTTCAAGTTTTCAGAAAAGGGGTGCTCTCTGGAAAATTCATTTTAATGAAAACAATTAGTTAAATTGAGTTTCAACTGACTGTTTTCATCAGAAACAATTTTAAACCACTGGAACAGCTTTGTTATAAATACTTTGATTTTCAAAGAACTAAGTGACGAATCAATTACAGAGAAACCCACTGTGCAAGAAAGCTTTTCTCATACTCTAAATCAATTTGCGAATCCCTCCAAGAAGTCCAAGATCAAATTGAATAGAGAATTTTACAAAGAATTCACACTCTGTTTTTGTTTGCTGTGTGCTCTGTTTTTCAGTCTAGGACTGATTTTCCAGGTGAATTCAATCCAATCTCTTGTGTAATTGTTAGCTGCGTTTGCGTCTCTTAATCAGGGTGATTAAGGTGTTCTTGTAATAGAGTTTTACAAGAGTTTACAGGTCTTGTAGGGTTCAAGATCAGGTGCAGTTTTTCTGGTTTTCGTTTTTCATATAGTGTTCATGTAAAAACTGAAATTTAGTGAATTGATTGGATTTGAGTGTTTAGGAAACTGGATGTAGCCTTTGTTGAAAGGTGAACCAGTATAAATCTCCTGTGTTGATCTTCTTTCCCTACTCTTTTAGATTCTGTAATTGAAATCTGAATTCCTAATTGAATTGGATATATGATACATTGATAAAAAACACTTCAAGAACCTTTAAAGAATTGATTTTCACCTTGTTTTTGAATCTAGTTTTTTCTAAATAGGCCTTGGATTTTGAAAATCTTTAAGATTTTAATTACCCCCCCCCTCTTAAACTCAGCCATTTATTCCAACAATTGGTAACAAGAGCTGGTTCTTGAAAAATATTCAAGTTTTGTGAAAATTTCAAAACATGGCTGAAGGAAAATTGCCTTTTGCAGAGGGTGCTTCTATAAACAGGCCACCAATGTTTTCAGGGGTAAACTATCCATTTTGGAAAGTAAGAATGAAGATTTTCATTGAATCAATTGATAAAGGTATTTGGAATGCTATAATCAATGGACCGTATATCCCTAAAAAAGAAAAACCTTGGGAAAGTTTAAATGCTGATGAACAAAAGAAAGTGCAATATGATTGTAAAGCAAAGAACATCATAACATCTGCACTTAATCTTGATGAATTCTTTCGTGTTTCACAGTGTTCCAATGCCAAAGAAATGTGGGAAGTGTTGGAGGTAACACATGAAGGGACTGCTGATGTAAAAAGAGCTAGGAAGCACACTTTAATCCAAGAATATGAGATGTTTAGAATGCTGCTAGGAGAAACTGTTTCAGATGTGCAGAAAAGATTTACACACATTGTAAATCATCTAATAGGTCTTGGAAAGGTGTTTGAGAAAGAGGAGATGAACATAAAAGTGCTGAAATGTTTGAATAGAAGTTGGCAAACCAAAGTAACAGCAATTTCTGAATCTAAGGACTTGACAACAATGAGTGTTGTTGCACTTTTTGGAAAGCTAAGGGAGCATGAGCTTGAGCTGAATAGACTTGCTGAACAAGAAGAAAGTGACAAGAAAAAGAAAGGGCTGGCCTTGAAGACTTTGGTTCACAAGGAGGAGAATAGTGATGATGAAGCACATGGAGAAAGTGATGCAGAAAATCTGAACCTCTTAGTGAGAAAGTTCAACAAGTTCTTGAAATACAAGAACAAAGATTACAAAAACAAGAGGTATAATAAAAAATCTGATTTAGCTTCTTCTAACTTTACTTGTTTTGGTTGTGGAAAACAGGGACATATTAAGGTTGAATGTCCATATTCACAAAACAAAGAGAGGAATGGAGAAAAGTAGCATGAAAAATCATTCAAATCCAAGAAGGCTTATATAGCATGGGATGAGAATGATGTCTCCTCTAGTGATTCTTCAAGTGAAGATGAAAAGGCCAATCTTTGTCTTATGGCTAATTGTGATACAACAAGTAGTGTAAGTTCCTCAACAACTCAAAATGGTCTTCATTATGATTAGCTGCTGCAAAATTTTCTGGAATTGCATGAAGAAGCTAATAAAGTTGCTTGTTCAAACAATAGGCTTAAAGGAATGAATAATTGGTTAGAGAACAAGGTGAAAGAGCTAGAGAAAGAGCTAGAAGATTCAAAAACTGATTTTGAGAATCTTGAAATGATTTATAAAGCTTCAAGTTGCAATGGTGAACATGCTGAAAAAATCTGCAAAAACTGCAGAATTTTAGAAAATCAAATTGAGTATTTGAATAAAGCTCTAGCTAGATTCACCATGGGAAGAGCTAATTTGGATACCCTTTTAGGCTTTCAAAATTGTGTAACAAATAGAGCTGGACTTGGATTTACAAATGGTTTTCGAAAGAAACAAAAGTCTTATCGAAATTTCTTTTCATATGGAAAACCACCCAGCACTTCTTTCATTACATGTTTTTATTGTATGAACAAGGGACATACTCCAAAATCTTGCAAAGTCAGAAAACTTGGTGTTCCTAGTGGTCAATATATTTGGAAACCAAAATGTAATAGAAAGGTAATTAACTTTGTTGGACCCAAATTGATGTGGGTACCAAATTCTCTCCATTGATTGTGTTTTGTAGGTGTTCTTGAAGGCCAAAGAATCATTGTGGTGTCTAGACAGTGGCTGTTCAAGACATATGTGTGGTGACAAAAGGAAGTTTGTCAAACTCACCTTGAAAAATGGAGATTTTGTCACATATGGAGATAATAACAAAGGAAAAATACTTGGAAGTGGTGATGTTGGTAACATTTCTTCAATCCTCATTGAAAATGTGTTATATGTTGAAGGTTTGAAGCATAATCTCCTTAGTATTAGTCAGTTATGTGATAAAGGTTTTAGAATTACCTTTGAAACAAATCATTGCAAAATTATTGAGAAAAATTCTAAAAAAAATCTGCATGTTAGGAAAGAGAATAGAAAACATTTACATGCTTGGTCTTGATCATATGTGTGCAACTAATTTTACATGTCTCATGTCTAGGGAAGATAGTTCATGGCTTTGGCATAGGAGAGTTGCACATATAAACATGAATCATTTAGAAAAACTGGTTTCAAAAGAACTTGTTTTAGGGATACCAAAACTGAAATTTGAAAAAGGAAAAATCTGTCATGCTTGTCAAAGGGGAAAACAGACTAAAGTTTCTTTTAATCTGAAAAATTATGTATCTACATCAAAACCTTTGGAATTGCTGCATTTAGACTTGTTTGGTCCATCTAGAACTATGAGTATTGGTGGAAACTATTATGCTTTAGTTATTGTTTATGACTATTCTAGATTTACTTGGACTTTATTCCTTACAAATAAAAATGATGCATTTCATGCTTTTAAGAAACTTGCCAAGGTTTTACAAGTTGAAAACAGCTGCACCATAAGTGCTCTAAGAAGTGATCATGGTGGGGAATTTGAAAATGAAAAGTTCAATCATTTTTGTGAGAAATATGGAATTAAGCATAACTTTTCAGCACCTAGAACTCCTCAACAAAATGGTGTGGTTGAGAGGAAAAATAGGTCTCTTGAAGAACTAGCAAGGACTATGCTTAATGAATCAAATATTCCTAAATATTTTTGGGCGGATGCAGTAAATACTGCATGTTACATAATAAATAGGGTTTTGATAAGACCTATTTTGAAGAAAACCCCTTATGAATTGTATAAAGGGAGAAAACCCAACATAGCACATCTTAGAGTGTTTGGCTGCAAGTGTATTGTATTAAATAATGGCAAAGAAAAACTTGGCAAATTTGATGCTAAAGCTGATGATGCATTGTTTTTAGGTTATTCTTCACATAGCAAAGCATATAGGATTTATAACAAAAGACTTGCTATCATTGAGGAATCAATTCATGTTGTTTTTTATGAGACTAATGTGCAAAATGAAGGTGCAGTAAGTGGTGCAGGTGCAGGAGAAGAAAACTTAATTGAAGGTGTATCAACTGAACATGTAGAAACTGATAAAGCTGCTGCAGACGAAATTTTAGCTGGTGAAAATCAGAAAGAACTGACTGAAATCCTGGCACCGTAATCGAAATCTGCAGAAAATGATCTACTAAAGAATGGAGGGTGCCTCGTGAGCTATCCATTGAAAATGTTATAGGTGATGTTCAACAAAGTGTTTCTACTAGAAGATCTATGCATGATACATGTTTAACTGCTGCATTTTTTTCCCAAGTTGAACCTAAGTGTGTTGATGATGCATTACTAGATGAAAACTGGATTTTAGCTATGCAAGATGAACTGAATCAGTTTAAAAGGAATGAGGTCTGGGAACTAGTCCCTTGTGTTGGAATAAATGGCTGAGTTTTAGAGGGGGGGGTGAATTAAACTTTCAAAGATTTTCGAAACCCAATGCCCAAATATGAAAAACCAGAGATTGAAGATTAAAACCAGTTTTAATAGGTTCTTGAAATGCTTTTAATCAATTGATCATATATCCAATTCAATTACAATTTAGAATTCAATTGCCGAATGTAAAAGATCAAGGGAAGAAGAACAACACAGCAGATTTATACTGGTTCACCTTTCAACAAAGGCTACATCCAGTTTCCTAACCACACAAATTCAATCAATTCACTAAAAACCAGTTTTTACATGAACACTACATGCAAAACGAAAAACAGAAAGCTGCACCTAGTCTTGAACCCTACAATACAAGACTTCTAAACACCTGTAAAACCCTATTACAAGAACCCTTAATCACCCTGATTAAGAGACAAACACGCAGCTAACAAACACACAAAGAATTGGATTGAATTCACCTGGAAATTCAGTGCAAAAACGAAAACAGAGCAAGAGTTATGAACAAAAAACAGAGCATGCAAATCTTGATTCAATTCGCAATCAATTGGATCTTGGACTTCTTGGTGTGATTCGCAAATTGATTTAGAGTGTAAGAGAAACGTTCTTGCTCAGTGGGTTCTTCTAAAAATGATTCGTCACTTAGTTCTTTGAATTTCAAGTTATATATAGAAAACCGTTAAAACCGATTCTCGACGAGAATAGTCGGTTGAAATCGCATTTTAACCTGGTTGTTTTCATTAAAACCAATTTTCCAAGTGAGCACCCTTTTCTCGAAACTTGAAATCGCTCGATTGAAAACCCGTTTTAACTAGCTATTCCAGAAAACTGGAATTCCTAAACAAAGCTACCAGGATTTTAACTGGTTTAAATTTCGAAAACAGTCAGCTAAAATTTCCCAAATACAAAGCTTTGAAAACGAAGAACAGCTTTAACTAGTTGAAATCAGATTTTTAACCAGCTTAAAAATTAGTTAAACCTTTGAAATCATTTTAAACCTTTTAAAACATTTCAAAACATTTTAAACCCCAAGATTAAGTCCAAGATTAATTGAAATGCATCTTACCACACAACCTAAGACTCTCTAATCCTAAGACACAATCTCCATTCTTCAAGCACCATCATCTTCATCATCAAAGGTGGTTGGAGACATCAAATCCACTTGAAACCAAGTCTTCAAGTCCAACAAACTCCTCCTATTTGATGATGACAACCACTTGATGCATTCATTGTCTTTGAAGAATGTAAGAGTCCTGCACAAAACAAAAAAATCGAAAAATACAGCAAATACAGTAGCAGAAATATCATTACAGTGTGGTAGATACAAATATAGCAGAAACAGAGCAGCAGCAACAGCAGTGGCAGAAGCTCTTTCACAGCACAGCAGCAGCGTTGCAGATTCAGATTCTCCCCCTTTCACCAGATTCTCCCCCTTTCATTTGCACTTGCTCTTCATGTGCTTTCAAAAGCATTCAACAATTTATCCCCCTTTGGAATCATCAAATAGCACAAGGGAATAGAAATAAAATAGCATATGCAACAAATTAAAAATTGTTCAAGATACATGGGAATTTAACCCAATTAAAAACAGCACCAGCAATACAAACTAACAGAAATTAAAAGGCATAAGAAATACACGGGAAACAACAACAGCAGGAGAGACAACATGGCAGAAACAACAGCAGAGATCAGTTATCATCCTCTCCACCATCATCACCAGGAGCAGCATAATAACCCATATTTATTTGTGCAAGTTGAGCATGTAAATCTTCAATGCTTTGATCAATGCGCCCAAACCTATTCATGCAGTAGTTGTGATGATATTTTTGATGAGATTGGATGGAATCAAATCTTTGTAACACTGTTTGTTCAAACAATGAAAGTGGAGGTCCACGGTCAACTGGAGGAACATAAGGTACAATATCTCCCATCATGGAGTAGCCTTCGCACTAGGTTCGAATCTCCAGCTTCATCGCTTGCAGCTCCAAAGACCAGCAAAAGTTCCAAAGCAGTGTTTGTCCCTGCATTGACAGCTTCCTGTCCAGCAGTCCATGCTCCATTGCTTTTGGTGAAGCCAAACTTAAAGAGAAGGCCATTGTCCAGCTGATGGGTTCGCCCTATGCTGATTTTCTGTTCACCTCTAATGTCCACACCAAAATACTCAAGGAATTTGGAAATTATCACAGCATATGGAAGATGATAATCAGGCAACCTTTTGGACTTCATCATGTGATCTTTGATGATATGAATCCGAGCTAATTCTCACAGATTTCATCAAACAAAAAATTAGAAGAAGATCACCTTCATTCAATGTAGCATGATTGCTTCCCTTGGAGTGATCATCCATGTGATGATAAATGTAAGCACCCTTGTCTGTCAAAGTCGATCCACCCACCGAAATCCACGAACGGATCCTCGAGGGTTCCTCAAACACTCTCCGTACGTTTGCACCTTGTTAAAGTCTTCCAAGGAACCACACAAACCCCCGCTAACCACAATGCCATCGCTTTGAAGCCCCTACTCTTCTCCAAAAGAGTTGTTTATGATCATTTCCTTTCCTTTCACTTTTGAAGTTAAAACAGACTCCATCATGTTTGAGATTTGTGTAAAATACTTTCACCAAGTCCGGGTATATGAACCCATTTAATTCCGTAAATTTTTGCAAATCCCGATATTGAATCATGGCTATAATGTCGACCAAACCTTTATCTTCCAAACCACCGAAAACCGAGCACTTTCGGTGAGTTTACAGCCTTTCTACTGATATGGGATTGAAACTTTTCAATCCTCTCTTCATCACCTTCGAACCAAGCTTCTATAGACCCATGTCTATAAGTATGAGTTGCTGGAATTTCAGGTTCTTTGTGTTTGGATGATCCAGCAGTTTTAGATTTCTTCCTTGGGTTGCTTGAAGAGGCCATTGCGTAAAAGAGAAAGTGTAGAGAAACAAGTGTATAGAGAATGTATTATGCAGATTTTACACGGCAGTGGTGAATAACAAGTGAAGCAATGCACAACACATGTATTTAACATTTCAGATTTTCAGGTTTTATCAAATCAATGCTTTATTCAGTCAAAGAGGGAATCAAATGCATTCAGTTGGAATATATTGGACAGAGATATGTAGCAGGCACAGATTTGACCAAAGAATTCAGTTGGTTGAATGCAACATTTATTTGGAGAGAGAAACCAGCTAAAAAGTAAAGCAAAGGCACTACAAGACAAAACAACAGTCAAGATTCTTTGAACCAGCTTTATCTATCATGTTTAAATGCACAATTCTCAATTAATCAACTTAAATGCACCAATTGAATGTGAATCAATGCAGTTTAACTGTAAATTTGTTCAAATTTTAAACTTTGCATGGTCACAACCAATTTCAGTCAGTTGATTTGTGAGAAACAGCTGATTAAAATAGAAATCCTGATACTGATTTAATGCAGATAAATGATTTTAACTGACTAAATCGACAGATTAACTGGCTAAAACAGAGACAGATATTACATCACATCCACTGCAGCCCCAAATTATGCAAAACAACTGATTAAAAGCCCGAAACAACTAACTAAAGTCTTGAATAACATTGCAGATTTCACTTATAACATACAATATGCAAATCTAACTGTAATTAATCAAGAATTATGCAGATTTAAGCATTCAAACACACAAACACAGCATGATTAACAACATAAATGAATCACATACACGAATTACATCACATTTGAAACATCAAGGACACCCAACTCATTTCTTAATTGGAAAAACCTATCTTTTGGGAGTGGTTTGGTAAATATATCAGCAAGTTGGTTATTAGAGTCAAGAAATTCAATTATGCAATCACCTTTTTGAACATGATCCCTAATGAAATGGTGCCTTATTTCTATATGTTTCGTTCTAGAGTGCAAAATAGGATTTTTTGTTAAGTTTATAGCACTTGTATTGTCACACCTAATAGGAATGTGATCTAGTTTCAAACCATAATCAAAAAGTTGTTGTTTTAACCAAAGAGTTTGAGCACAACAGCTCCCAACCGCAACATACTCAGCTTCAAGCAGAGACAAAGCCACACTAGCTTGCTTTTTGCTATGCCATGATACTAGACTACTTCCTAGTAGATGACAAGTTCCACTAGTGCTTTTTCTATCAAGTTTACATCCAACGAAAGTCTCGCATCCGAATAGCCCACTAGATTAAAAGAAGCACCTTTAGGATACCACAAACCAACATTAATAGTTCCTTTTAGATATTTTAAGATTCTTTTGGCAATTGCAAAATGTGATTCTTTAGGATTAGATTGAAACCTAGCACACATGCATACACTAAACATTATATCAGGCCTACTAACAGTTAGATATAAAAGTGAGCCAATCAAATCTCTATACTTAGTGGAATCAAAAGGTTTACCACTTTCATCCGCATCAAGATAGCTGCTGGTAGCCATGGGTGTGCTTGATTCTTTGCAGCTGTCCATCTCATATTTCTTTAACAGCTCTTTGCAATATTTTGACTGATTGAGGAATGTTCCATGATCTAATTGCTTGACTTGTAAGCCTAAGAAGAAGTTTAGATCACCCATCATTGACATCTCAAACTCCCCCTGCATAGCTGCAACAAATTCTTCACAAAGCTTCTCATTAGTGGATCCAAAGATTATATCATCCACATAAACCTGCACCAGTATAATGCTGTCCAAAGACTTTCTAATGAACAAAGTTTTATCAACTTGGCCCCTTTCAAAGTTTTGAGAGATAAGAAAGTTACTTAACCTTTCATATCATTGTCTTGGAGCTTGCTTGAGTCCATAAAGAGCCTTTTTGAGCTTATATACATGGTTAGGAAATTTGTGATCAACAAATCCAGATGGTTGTGAAACATAAATTTCTTCATTTATATATCCATTCAAAAATGCACTTTTCACATCCATTTGATGAAGTTTGAATCCAATCATGCATGAGAAAGCAAGTAATAACCTAACAGCTTCTAACCTAGCAACAGGAGCATATGTTTCCTCATAATCTATTCCTTTCTCTTGGTTATACCCTTTAGCTACAAGCCTAGCCTTGTTTCTAGTTATTACTCCTTGATCATTCATTTTATTTTTAAACACCCACTTTGTGCCAATTATATTCATATTAGGTGTGCAAGGAACTAGTTCCCAAACCTCATTCCTTTTAAATTGGTTCAGTTCATCTTGCATTGTCAAAATCCAGTTTTCATCTAATAATGCATCATCAACACATTTAGGTTCAACTTGGGAAACAAATGCAGCAGTTAAACATGTATCATGCATAGACCTTTTTGTAGAAACACCTCTTTGAACATCTCCTATCACATTTCCAATGGACAGATTACGAGGCACCCTCCATTCTTTAGGTAGATCATTTTCTCAGAATTTAATTCCGGTGCCAGGATTTCGATCAGCTTCTTTCCGATTTTCACCAGCTAAAATACCACCCGCAGCAGCTTTATCGGCTTCTACATGTCCAGCTTGATACACCTTCAATTAAGTTCTCTTCACCTGCACCTGCACCACTCACTCGCACCTTCATTTTGCACATTAGTCTCATAAAAACAACATATATTGATTCCTCAATGATAGCTAATCTCTTGTTGAAGATCCTATATGCTTTGCTATGTAAAGAATAGCCTAAAAACAATGCATCATCAGCTTTAGCATCAAATTTGCCAAGTTTTTCTTTGCCATTATTTAAAACAAAACACTTGCAGCCAAACACTCTAAGATGTGCTATGTTGGGTTTTCTCCCTTTGTACAATTCATAAGGGGTTTTCTTCAAAATAGGTCTTATCAAAACCCTATTTATTATGTAACATGCAGTATTTACTGCATCCGCCCAAAAATATTTAGGAATGTTTAATTCATTAAGCATTGTCCTTGCTAATTCCTCAAGTGATCTATTTTTCCTCTCAACAACACCATTTTGTTGAGGAGTCCTAGGTGCTGAAAAGTTATGCTTAATCCCATATTTTTCACAAAAATGATTGAACTTTTCATTTTCAAATTCCCCTCCATGATCACTTCTAAGAGCACTTATGCTGCAGCTGTTTTCATTTTGTAAAACCTTGGCAAGTTTCTTAAAAGCATGAAATGCATCATTTTTATTTTTCAGAAACAAAGTTCAAGTAAACCTAGAATAGTCATCCACAATAACCAAAGCATAATAGTTACCACCAATACTCATTGTTCTAGATGGACCAAACAAATCCAAATGCAGCAATTCCAAAGGTTTTGTTGTAGACACATAATTTTTCAGATTAAAAGAAACTTTGGTTTGTTTACCCTTTTGGCATGCATGATAGATTTTATCTTTCTCAAATTTCAGTTTAGGTAACCCTAAAACAAGTTCTTTTGAAAATAGTTTTTCCAAATGGTTCATGTTAATATGTGCAGCTCTCCTGTGCCAAAGCCATGAACTATCTTCCTTAGACATGAGACATGTAAAATTATTTGCACACATATGATCAAGATCAAGCATATAAATGTTCTCAATTCTCTTGCCTAACATGCAGATTTTATCAGAATTTTTCTCAATGATCTTGCAATGATTTGTTTCAAAAATGATTCTAAATCCTTTATCACATAACTGGCTAATACTAAGAAGATTATGCTTCAAACCTTCAACATATAACACGTTTTCAATGTGGATTGAAGAAATGTTACCAACATCACCACTTCCAAGGATTTTCCCTTTATTATTATCTCCATATGTGACAAAACCTCCATTTTTCAAGGTGAGTTTGACAAACTTCCTTTTGTCACCACACATGTGCCTTGAACAGCCACTGTCTAGATACCACAATGATTCCTTGGCCTTTAAGAACACCTGCAAAACACAATCAATGGAGAGAATTTGGTACCCACATCAATTTGGGTCCAACAAAGTTAATAACCTTTCTACCACAATTTGGCCTCCAAATATATTGACCACTAGGAACACCAAATTTTCTGATTTTGCATGATTTTGAAGTATGTCCCTTGTTCATACAATAAAAGCATGTAATAGATGAAGTGCTGGACGGTTTTCTATGTGAAAAGAAATTTCTATAAGGCTTTTGTTTCTTTTGAAAACCATTTTTAAATCCAAGTCCAACTCTATTCGTTACACAATTTTTAAAATCTAAAAGTGTATCCAAGTTGGCTCTTCCCATGGTGAATTTAGCTAGAGATTTGTTCAAATACTCAATTTGATTTTCTAAAATTCTGCAGTTTGTGCAGATTTTTCCAGCATGTTCATCATTGCAACTTGAAGCCTTGTAAATCATTTCCGATTTTCAAAATCAGTTTTGAATTTTCCAGCTCTTTCTCTAGCTCTTTCACCTTGTTCTCTAGCCAATTGTTCATTCCTTTAAGCCTATTGTTTGAACAAGCAACCTTATTAGCCTTTTCATGCAATTCCAGAAAATTTTGCAGCAGCTGATCATAAGGAAGACCATTTTGAGTAGTTGAGGAACTTACACTACTTGCTGTATCACAATCAGCCATAAGGCAAAGATTGGCCCTTTCATCATCACTTGAAGAATCACTAGAGGAGATATCATTCTCATCCCATGCTATGTAAGCCTTCTTGGTTTTGAATGATTTTTCATGCTTCTTTTCTCCATTCCTCTCTTTGTTTTGTGAGTATGGACATTCAAACTTTAATATGTCCCTCGTTTTCCACAACCAAAACAAGTAAAGTTAGAAGAAGCTAAATCATATTTTTATTATACCTCTTGTTCTTGTAATCTTTGTTCTTGTATTTCAAGAACTTGTTGAACTTTCTAACTAAGAGGTTCAGATTTTCTACATCACTTCCACCATGTCCTTCATCCTCACTATTCTCCTCTCTGTGAACCAAAGTCTTCAAGGCCAGCCCTTTCTTTTTCTTGTCATTGTCTTCTTGTTCAGCAAGTCTATTCAACTCAAGCTCATGTTCCCTTAGCTTTCCAAAAAGTGCAGCAACACTCATTGTTGACAAGTCCTTGGATTCAGAAATTGTCGTTACTTTGGGTTGCCAACTTCGATCCAAACATTTCAAGCACTTTGATGTTCAGCTCCTCTTTCTCAAACACTTTTCCAAGGCCGATCGGATGGTTTATAATGTGTGTAAACCTCTTTTGCACATCTCGAAACAGTTTCTCCTGGAAGCATTCCGAACATCTCATACTCTTGGATTAAAGTATGCTTTCTAGCTCTTTTAACATCACTGTTCCTTCATGAGTAACCTCCAACACTTCCCACATTTCTTTAGCATTGGAACACTGTGAAACACGAAAGAATTCATCAAGATTAAGTGCAGATGTAATGATGTTCTTTGCTTTACAATCATATTGCACTTTCTTTTGTTCATCAGCATTTAAACTTTCCCATGGTTTCTCTTCTTTAGGGATATACGGTCCATTGACTATAGCATTCCAAATCCCTGTATCAATTGATTCAATGAAAATCTTCATTCTCACTTTCCAAAATGGATAGTTTACCCCAGAAAACATAGGTGGTCTGTTTATAGAAGCACCCTCTGCAAAAGGCAATTTTCCTTCAGCCATGTTTCAAATTTTTCAGAAAACTTGAATATTTTTCAAGAACCAGCTCTTGATACCAATTGTTGGAATAAATGGCTAAGTTTAAAAGGGGGGGTGAATTAAACTTTCAAAGATTTTCGAAACCCAATGCCCAAATATGAAAAACCAGATTCGGATTGAAGATTAAAACCAGTTTTAATAGGTTCTTGAAATGCTTTTAATCAATTGATCATATATCCAATTCAATTACAATTTAGAATTCAATTGCCGAATGTAAAAGATCAAGGGAAGAAGAACAAAACAGCAGATTTATACTGGTTCACCTTTCAACAAAGGCTACATCCAGTTTCCTAACCACACAAATTCAATCAATTCACTAAAAACCAGTTTTTACATGAACACTACATGCAAAACAAAAAACAGAAAGTTGCACCTAGTCTTGAACCCTACAATACAAGACTTCTAAACACCTGTAAAACCCTATTACAAGAACCCTTAATCACCCTGATTAAGAGACAAACACGCAGCTAACAAACACACAAAGAATTGGATTGAATTCACCTGGAAATTCAGTGCAAAAACGAAAACAGAGCAAGAGCTATGAACAAAAAACAGAGCATGCAAATCTTGATTCAATTCACAATCAATTGGATCTTGGACTTCTTGGTGTGATTCGCAAATTGATTTAGAGTGTAAGAGAAACGTTCTTGCTCAGTGGGTTCTTCTAAAAATGATTCGTCACTTAGTTCTTTGAATTTCAAGTTATATATAGAAAACTGTTAAAACTGATTATGACGAGAATAGTCGGTTGAAATCGCATTTTAACCGGTTGTTTTCATTAAAACCAATTTTCCAGTGAGCACCCTTTTTCTGAAACTTGAAATCAGTCAGTTGAAAACCCGTTTTAACTAGCTATTCCAGAAAACTGGAATTCCTAAACAAAGCTACCAGGATTTTAACTGGTTTAAATTTCGAAAACAGTCAACTAAAATTTCCCAAATACAAAGCTTTGAAAAACGAAGAACAGTTTAACTAGTTGAAATCAGATTTTTAACCAGTTAAAAAATTAGTTAAACCTTTGAAATCATTTTAAACCTTTTTAAAACATTTCAAAACATTTTAAACCCCAAGATAAAGTCCAAGATTAAATTAAATGCATCTTACCACACAACCTAAGACTCTCTAATCCTAAGACACAATCTCCATTCTTCAAGCACCATCATCTTCATCATCAAAGGTGGTTAGAGACATCAAATCCACTTGAAACCAAGTCTTCAAGTCCAACACCTTGCACACCTAAAATGAATATAATTGGTACAAAATGGGTGTTTAAAAATAAAATGAATGATCAAGGAATTATAACTAGAAATAAAGTTAGGCTTGTGGCTAAAGGATACAACCAAGAGGAAGTAATAGATTATGAAGAAACATATGCTCCTGTTGCTAGGTTAAAAGTTGTTAGGTTATTGCTTGCTTTCTCATGCATGATTGGATTCAAACTTCATCAAATGGATGTGAAAAGTGCATTTTTGAATGGTTATATAAATGAAGAAATTTATGTTTCACAACCATCTGGATTTGTTGACCACAAGTTTCCTAACCATGTATATAAGCTCAAAAAGGCTCTTTATGGACTCAAGCATGCTCCAAGACAATGGTATGAAAGGTTGAGTGACTTTCTTATCTCTCAAAACTTTGAAAGGGGCCAAGTTGATAAAACTTTGTTCATTAGGAAGTCTTCGGACAACATAATACTTGTGCAGGTTTATGTGGATGATATAATTTTTGGATCCACTAATGAGAAGCTTTGTGAAGAATTTGTGGCAGCTATGCAGGGGGAGTTTGAAATGTCGATGATGGGTGATCTAAACTTCTTCTTAAGCTTACAAGTCAAGCAAATGGATCATGGAACAGTCCTTAATCAATCAAAATATTGCAAAGAGCTGTTAAAAAAGTATGAGATGGACAACTGCAAAGAATCAAGCACTCCTATGGCTACCAGCAGCTACCTTGATGCTGATGAAAGTGGTAAACCATTTGATTCCACTAAATATAGAGGTTTGATAGGTTCTCTTTTATACCTAACTGCTAGTAGGCCAGATATAATGTTTAGTGTATGCATGTGTGCTAGATTTCAGTCCAATCCTAAAGAATCACACTTTGCAATTGCTAAAAGAATCCTAAAATATCTAAAAGGAACTATTAATGTTGGTTTGTGGTATCCAAAAGGTGCATCATTTAATCTAGTGGGCTATTCAGATGCTGATTTTGCTGGTTGTAAATTGGATAGGAAAAGCACTAGTGGAACTTGTCATCTATTAGGAAGTAGTCTAGTATCATGGCATAGCAAAAAGCAAGCTAGTGTGGCTTTGTCTACTGTTGAAGCTGAGTATGTTGTAGCTGGGAGCTGTTGTGCTCAAACTTTGTGGTTAAAACAGTAGCTTTTTTATTATGGCTTGAAACTAGATCACATTCCTACTAGGTGTGACAATACAAGTGCTATCAATTTAACCAAAAATCCTATTTTGCATTCTAGAACAAAGCATATAGAAATAAGGCACCATTTCATTAGGGATCATGTTCAAAAAGGTGATTGCATAATTGAATTTGTTGATTCACATAACCAACTTGCTGATATCTTTACCAAACCAGTCCCTAAAGATAGATTTTTTCAATTGAGGAATGAATTGGGTGTTCTTGATATCTCAAATGTGATATAATTCATGTGTGTGATTCATTCTTACTGTTATACATGTTGTTTTATGTGTTTAAGTGTTTTAATTCTGCATGTTTGTTGATTAGTTACAGTTAAACTTGCATTTTATATGATATAAATGAAATCTGCAATGACTTTCAGTTTTTTAGTTAGTTGTTTCGTGTTTTTAATCAGCTTATTTTGCTTAATTTGGGGCTGCAGTGGAGATGCAGTGATTTCTGTTTCTAGTTTAGCCAGTTAATTGTCGATTTAGTTAGTTAATTTCATTAATCAGTATTAAATTTGTATCAGGCTATCTGTTTTAATCAGTTGTTTCGCACAAATCAACCGACTAAAATTGTCTGGAACAATGTAAAATTAAAAACCAAAACGAATTAAGTGATAAACTGCATTGATTTACATTCAATTGGTGCATTTAAGTTGATTAATTGAAAATTGTGCATCTGTTACATGATAAATAAAGCTGGTTAAAGAATCTTGACTCTTATTTTGTCATGTAGTGCTTTTGCTTTGCTTTTAACTGGTTTCTCTCTCCAAATTCGAATTTCATTCAACTGACTTAATGCATTGGTCAAGCCAAAACCTGTTGCATATCTCTGCCCCATATATTCCATCTGGTTACTTGTTTGACTACACAATGCATTGAATTCATTCCATAAGCTGATGCACAAATTAGTTTAAATTCATATGCGCATAACATTGGGTTTCAAACTGCTTGTGTGCAAAACTCTGCATATACACTGTCAATACTCTGTTTCTCTGCATTTTCCCTTTTCTGCAATGGCCTCTTCAAGCAACCCAAGGAAGAAATCCAAAACTGCTGGGTCATCTAAACACAAAGAACCTAAAATTCTAGCACCTCCTTCATATAGACATGGTTCTATTGAAGCCTGGTTTGATGGTGATGAAGAGAGGATTGAAAAGTTTCAATCTCACATCAGTAAAAAGACTGTTAACCCACCAAAAGTTCTAAGCTTTTAGTGGCTAGAAGATGAAGGGTTGGCTGACATAATAGCTATGGTACAACATGAAGACCTGCATAAATTTTTGGAGCTGAATGGGTTCATATACCCAGATTTAGTGAAGGTGTTTTATACAAATCTCAAGCATGATGGGTCTTTTCTCACCTCTAAAGTGAAAGGAAAGGAGATCACTATAAACAATTGAGTTTGGAGAAGAGTGGGTGGTCTCAAAACTGATGGAATAGTTGTAAGCAGGGGATTGTGTGGCTCATTGGAAGACTTCAACAAAGTCCAAACATACAGGGAATGCTTGCGGGATCCTCAAGGGTCTGTTAGGGGATTTCATGTTGGAGGTTTAACCTTGACAGCTAGGATTCTCACCTTCATCATCACGTGGATGATCACTCCAAGGGGAAGTAACCATGCTACATTAAATGAAGGTGATCTTCTTCTGATTTTTTGCTTAATGAAATCTGTCAAAATTAACTGGATTCATATAATGAAGGATAACATGATGAAATCCAAAAGGTTGACTGATTATCGCCTCCCATATGCTTTGATAATTTCCAAATTCCTTGAGTATTTTATTGTGGATATAAGAGGTGAACAAAAAATCAACATAGGAAGATCTCATCAGCTGGACAATAGCTTCCTCATCAAGTTTGGTTTTACTAAAAGCAATGGTGCATGGACTGCTGGACAAGATAATGGAAATGCAGGCACAAGTGCTGCTGGAATTGCTGCTGCTGACGCTGGAAATGCTGATGCTGATGCAGAAGGGTATTCAATGATGGGAGATATTGTTCCCTATGTCCCTCCAGTTGACCGTGGCACTCCTCTATCCTTGTTTGAGCCAACTGTGTTGCAAAGGTTTGATTCAATTCAATCTCATCAAGTATACCATCACTCATACTGCATGAATTGTTTTGGGCGTATTGATCAAAGCATAGAAGACTTGCATGCCCAACTAGCACAAATACATGTTGGATATAATACTGTTGCTGGTGATGATGATGGAGAGGATTATAACTAGTTTGCTATTGCTGTTTGCTGTTAATGTTGTTGTGGTGCTGCTGTTGATGGTGAAAAATCCTGCTGATGCTGTTGAAGCTCAATCTACAAGCTGCTGTTATTTGCTTTTTGTTTCTGTTTATTTGGGTGTTGTTAGTTGTGTGATGTTGCTGGTTTTATTTGGGTCAAATTCCCATGTATCTTGAACATTTTTTCATTTTACTGCATATGCTATGCTATATTTCTTGTCCTATTTGATGATTCCAAAGGGGGAGAAAGTATTAAATGCATTGAAGGCACATGAAACGTAGGTGAAAGGGGGAGAATGTGGTGAAAGGGGGAGAATGTGAAAGGGAGAGAATACTGCTGCTGCTCTGCTTCTGCTCTTCTGCTATTTTTTCTACTATATTTCTCTACTATATTGTTCTACTGTATTTTCGTGTTTTGTGCAGGACTCCTACATTCTTCAAAGACAATGAATGCATCAAGTGGTTGTCATCATCAAATAGGGGGAGTTTGTTGGACTTGAAGACTTGGTTTCAAGTGGATTTGATGTCTCCAACCACCTTTGATGATGAAGATGATGGTGCTTGAAGAATGAAGATTGTGTCTTAGGATTAGAGTGTCTTAGGATGTGTGGTAAGATGCATTTCAATTAATCTTGGACTTTATCTTGGGTTTTAAAATGATTTGAAATGTTTTAAAAGGTTTTA
This sequence comes from Lablab purpureus, assembly GCA_030347555.1. Lineage (NCBI taxonomy): Eukaryota > Viridiplantae > Streptophyta > Magnoliopsida > Fabales > Fabaceae > Lablab > Lablab purpureus. Next base: position 21,652,689 of record CM059260.1, read on the forward strand.
AAATGTTTTCAAAGGTTTTAACTGTTTTTTAACTGATTAAAAATGTGGTTTCAATCAGTTAAACTGTTCTTCAATTTTAAAGCTTTGTTTTTAGCTAATTTTAGCTAGCTGTTTTTCTGAATTTAAATCAGTTGAAATTCTGGAGCTTTTGTTAAGAAATTCTTGCTCTCTGGAAAAGCTAGTTAAATCGTGTTTTCAACTGACTGTTTTCAAGTTTTCAGAAAAGGGGTGCTCTCTGGAAAATTCATTTTAATGAAAACAACTAGTTAAATCGAGTTTCAACCGACTGTTTTCATCAGAAACAGTTTTAAACCACTGGAACAGCTTTGTTATAAATACTTTGATTTTCAAAGAATTGAGTGACAAATCAATTACAGAGAAACCCACTATGCAAGAAAGCTTTTCTCATACTCTAAATCAATTTGCGAATCCCTCCAAGAAGTCCAAGATCAAATTGAATAGAGAATTTTACAAAGAATTCACACTCTATTTTTGTTTGCTGCGTGCTCTATTTTTTAGTCTAGGACTGATTTTCCAGGTGAATTCAATCCAATCTCTTGTGTAATTGTTAGCTGCGTTTGCGTCTCTTAATCAGGGTGATTAAGGTGTTCTTGTAATAGAGTTTTACAAGAGTTTACAGGTCTTGTAGGGTTCAAGATCAGGTGCAGTTTTTCTGGTTTTCGTTTTTCATGTAGTGTTCATGTAAAAACTGAAATTTAGTGAATTGATTGGATTTTAGTGTTTAGGAAACTGGATGTAGCCTTTGTTGAAAGGTGAACCAGTATAAATCTCCTGTGTTGATCTTCTTTCCCTACTCTTTTAGATTCTGTAATTGAAATCTGAATTCCTAATTGAATTGGATATATGATACATTGATAAAAAGCACTTCAAGAACCTTTAAAGAATTGATTTTCACCTTGTTTTTGAATCTGGTTTTTTCTAAATAGGCCTTGGATTTTGAAAATCTTTAAGAGTTTAATTCTGCCCCCCTCTTAAACTCAGCCATTTATTCCAACACTAAAAACCACTTAGATTTGCATGTTTGCATGTTTGCATGTTATTAAGAAGTGGTAGAGTAATTATGAATAATCAGAATAACGTAAACAACGGTTCTGACATTAATAGAAATGAACAAGGGAGTAACTTAGTTCCTACTGGGTTACCTGAAGGAATACCCAGTAATGCTAATACTCTGATAATGACACAAGGCACAATATCGACTCAGAGTTCCTCGAATACTAGTCCGGTAAGGACTAGTGTTGGTCCACACATGACGACTAGGGTAGAATCGATACCCCCTCCAGTGTTTTATAATAATAACACGGGGTAGGAACCTCGATGCCCAGACAACAAGGGACATTACAAAATGAAAGATTCCCTTGGGGCATGCCGAGATGGCAACCGACGTCGAGATCGGGTCGAGATAACCAAAGAGGGTATCAAGAAGGAACATACGCCTCAAATCAGGAACAGCTCGAAAGAAATCAACCTGATATCGAAAATGTGAATACAAGAATATCGAATGCATCCTTGGATGTAATAAGACAACAAATGGATGATAGTAATTTCGAGATGGTAAATATGCTAACTCAATAAATTACAACTATGCTTAACCCGCTAGTTCAAACTACTAATGATATTTTTCAAAGGTTAGCGGATCAAATAACTCGAATAGGGGATGCATTGGCTGTCCCTAGAGTCGGGGAGAATATGAGGAATAGAACTCCCATAAGTGATCAAAATCAAGAACCTCAAATTCGATTGGGAGATTACCAATTTTTTAGGAGAGGTCAAACTCTTGAGAATCTTGGTCAAAGAAATAATGATCGAGGACCTGTGATCATCGAAGAACCACATCGGTTCAGAGGTCCGTATCAACCTGAGCAACTTAACCAAGTATTGGATAGGTTTTTGAATCAACAAGGGTTAGAAATGGGGCGTGTGCAACAACCTTATTTCATATCCCCCTTCCCTAATTTTGTTTTGGAAGCAGAACTGCCCAGGGAATGTAAAATCCCAAAATTTACTAAGTTTGCTGGGGAAATCAGAGAATCCACGGTAGAACACGTCACTCGATACCAGATCGAATGCGGTAATCTCAATATGACTGAGAACTTAAGGATGAAATATTTCCCAAGTTCTCTAACGAAAAACACATTCACCTGGTTTACAACATTACCCCCTAACTCTATATACAATTGGAATCAGCTTGAAAGAATGTTCCATGATCAATTCTTTAGGGGAGAAAATAGAGTTAGTCTTGTCGATTTAATGAGCATCAAAAGGTATAATCATGAGAGTATCGATGATTACCTTAATAGATTTAGGCAGATGAAGTCGAGATGCTTTACTCAAATCCCAGAGTATGAGTTGGTACGAATGGCTGCTTCTGGCCTAGAATTCCCAATTAGGAAAAAATTAGTTAATTTACCTCTAAGGGATATGACTCAATTAGCTGACAAAGTTCGGAGAATCGAACAAATAAAGTATGAAAATAAAAGATATCGAAAATTTGATAAAACTAATAAGAAAGAAAAAGTGGCATATGTCGAAATGTCAAATTCGATAGAAGATGAATCAGTATGTGAAGAAGAAGCGAATTTGGCTGAACTAAAAGTGGGTCCACCTTACATATGCAAATTATTACAACAAGGGCAAGTAAAAGATAAACTTGCTAATCAGACTTATAGTTTTGACGTAACCAAAGCAGATAAGATTTTCGATATTTTGTTAAAAGATAAACAAATTAAGTTGACTAATAAGCATAAATTACCAACTGAAGAACAAAAACAAGGACGAAAGTATTGTAAATTTCATAATGTGTATGGTCATTGGACTAACAATTGTATCCATTTCAGGAACGTCATTCAAGATGCAATCGAACAGGGCTGGCTGAAATTTGAGGAGAAGCCTATGGACGTGGACATAGATCCATTTAAAGTCCAGGTGAATGTAGCAGAACCTATGCTATGTGTTGGTACTACTGATGGTATCAACAGTTCTGACGTCTTTGAGACGCTTATGGTCGATGTTACTGACGATGTCGATCCAAAACATCTGAAGATGGAAATGGATGAGATTGAACGAGAGCTTGAAGAGTTTGAACAGTATGAGAAGGAGATTTATCCTAAAGCAGGGGATACCTTGCTCGATTTCCTTATCAAGAAGAAAACTGAAGATGAAACTGTAGCTCTCTGTCCTCGATGCAGTGCAGTATTCGATAAATCGGCTGCCAAAGCATTTGAGGAATCAAAGGAAAAGAAGTTGGAGATCTCTGAGAAAAGGAAGAAAGTGCAATTTGATACTAAGATTGCATCTCCTAAGACATATGTTCATAGTGCTAGAGTGCCTATAAATCAATGGGTACGAAAGGAAACATATTATCCTCATATTCCAAGGGGTAGAGGAGCAAGAGGTCGAGTGTTCGACAGAATATCCTATGCTAGAGGAAGAGGTTTTCAAAAGCCTCAATATTTCTACAAAGCACCTTGGGAGCAGATGAACATATCAAAAACCCAATGGAAGAAGTTCAACAAAAGGAACTTCGCAGGATATGTGAGGCCAGAGATGGGTGATTGGGTTGGACCATCGAAAGCCTCTTATCATGAAACGACAGAGGAGCATATGCACTTGGGAGTAGTGTCGATACTTCCTTCCAATTTTGCTCCAGTTGTTGAAAGAGAGCAAAGGAGAAGAAAAGAAAATGAAGATTATTATGAGTCAGCTTTAAAACCCAATGTTGTGTGGGTAACACAAGTGGCTTGTGTCTCGCCAGATCGAGATGCGACATTTATTAACCCTCCTAGTGAAGAGATGAGGTTTCACTTGAAACCTCTGATGTTGACAGCGTAAATCGAGGGTCTCAAGGTTGATAAAATCCTTGTTGATAGAGGTGCAGTCATCAATATACTACCAAGTAGTATGCTGCACAAGTTCGGAAAGACAAAGGAGGATTTAGTTCCTCACAATGTCATGGTTTCCGATTTCAGTGGGAAGGCATCGAGTTAAGAAGGAATGATTGCACTCGATGTGACTATTGGTAATGTGAGGAGACCCACTGTATTTGTGGTTTTAAACTCAAGAGCTAATTTCAATGTGCTCTTGGGTAGAGAATGGATCCATGGAATGGGGTAAGTACCATCGACTACTGCCCATCAAAAATTGTTTTTGTGGAATCGAGAGGGACAGCTAGAGGTAATGGAAGCATATCAGTATGTGTACACTGCATTTGTATCGACGGCTGATCAACCTTTGAAGACAATGGCTATTACATGGCCATTTACTTTTGAAGATACTAGTGACTTCAACTCGAAGTCTTTTGCACCTCGTCATCTTAAGATGGATCTAGAACGAGGTTTTCTGCTAGAAGAGGGGGCTAGCCTCAAAGTGGCCGATGATGATGCAGGGTAAACTATGCTCGGAGTTCTTGACTCAATTAGTAGCTTATGCTAATGAAAGGAAGATTGAATCGAGTCAAGAAATACAAGTAAGTAGGGTAGGGCGAATAAAATCGAATGCTGAAATCGACTTAGGAATAGGTGTATTTAATAATGAGGAGATGAAGTTAGATTGTATCTATGATCATTCTCCTTTAGATTTTGAAAAAACAATCACCGATACAAGCAAAATCGGAGCACAAGATCCTCTCGAAGAGATCAACTTGGGAGATGAAGACATTAGAAGACCTACATTCATCAGTAGGTTATTAGATCAAGAATCTCGAGAGATCTTAATCGGTATTCTAAAGGAATACAAAGATTGCTTTGCCTGGGACTATGATGAAATGCCAGGATTAAACAGAGGTTTAGTAAAGCATCGACTACCTTTGATTGAGGGAAAGAAGCCTATTAAACAGACACCTCGATGATTTGCACCAGAGGTCCTGAGCAAAAATAAAGAAGAAGTCGAGAGGCTGTTAAAAGCCAAATTCATCCGAACAGCTAGGTATGTAGATTGGAATTCTAATATAGTTCCTGTAATTAAGAAAAATGGAAAAGTGAGAGTGTGTATAGACTATAGAGACCTAAACGCTGCCACTCCTAAGGATGAATATCCAATGCCTATAGCGCAAATGTTGATCGATTCCGTAGCAGGCAACGAAATGCTGAGTCTTCTCGATGGATATTCGGGGTACAATCAAATTTTTATTGCCCCAAATGACATATCGAAGACAACATTTCGATGCCCGGGGGCATTGGGAACATTTGAATGGTTGGTTATGCCATTTGGCTTAAAAAATGCTGGGGCAACATACCAGCGAGCCATGAATTTGATTTTTCATGATTTAATTGATAATTTCATGCAAGTTTATATCGATGATATAATTGTGAAATCTAAGTCGAAAGAAGCTCATTTTGAGCATTTAAAACTTTCTTTCGATAGAATGCGAAAGCATGGTTTAGAAATGAATCCTCTAAAATGTGCTTTTGGTGTACATGCCAGAGAATTTCTTGGATTTATAGTCCACAAGAAAGGCATTGAAGTCGACAAGAATAAGACTAAGGCGATTCTCGAAATATCTCCCCCAAAGAATATAAAGCAATTACAATCTTTATTGGGAAAAGTAAATTACTTAAGGAGATTTATTTCTAACTTAGTCAGGAAGACGCGTGTATTCTCTCTATTATTGAGTTTGAAGAAAGAAGAGATATTCAAGTGGGAAACTCAACATCAAGAAGCTCTTGAGCAGATCAAGAAAAGCTTAAGTAATCCTCTGGTACTAAAACCGATGACTCGAGGAAAGCCTTTGAAGTTATACATCTCGACATTTGAGGATACTATAGCCAGTATGTTGGCTCAAAAAGATGAAAATGGAGTAGAAGGCGCGATTTATTATTTAAGTCGATTATTGATTAGTTCTGAAACTCGATATACTCCTATCGAGAAATTAGGTCTTTGTTTGTATTATTCATGTTGTAAACTCAAGTACTATTTAAGACCTAATGAAGTGATTGTTTATTCAAAACATAATGTGTTGAAGTTTCTTTTAATGAAACCTATTTTGCACAGTCGAATTGGTAAATGGTCTTTAGCTTTTACTGAATTTACTCTAAGTTTTGAACGTTTAAAATCAGTAAAAGGACAAATAGTTGTCGATTTTATGGCGGACCATACCAATAATAATTTAATCAATTGTTATGTCGAGAATCATCGATGGATTTTGTATTTCGATGGATCTAGTAATGATAAAGGAACTGGAGTCGGTATTTTGATAATTTCTCCAAATCACGTTCGTACAAGGTTATTATTTGAAATAATCCCTGGTTGCTCGAATAATGAAGCTGAATATGAAGCTTTGATAGTTGGATTAGAAACTCTTTTAATAATGAAAGCCAAAACTATTTTGGTAAGAGGTGATTCTCAATTAGTTATTAAACAAGTTATGCGAGAATACAAGTGTTTGAACCTTAATTTATTACCTTATCTATCGAGGATGCAAGAATTAATAAAAGGGTTCGATGACATACATTTTGAACATGTCCATCGAGAATTTAATTTTGAAGCAAATGAATTAGCTCAAATTGCGTCTAAGTATAAATTGTCAATAGAGGGTTTAGAAAAGATGATAGAAATTCGTAAAAAATTACCCAAAAACCTTGATGTATGTTGTGTTACTAACTTCGACATTAATGATTGGAGGTTTCCATTAATAACTCATTTGAAAAATCCACATGCTCCGGTTGATCAAAAGATCATGTATCGAGCAAAGAGTTATATGTTAATTGGTGACGAATTGTTCAAGAAAAGTGTCGAAGGGGTATTCTTGCATTGTTTAAGTGAGAATGAAGCTTATATTGTTATGGCTGAAGTACATAGTGGGTTATGTGGTGCTCATTTAGTAGGTGAAAAAATGAGATGGTTAATTTTAAGAAAAGGTTTCTATTGGCCATCGATTAAACAAGATTGTATAAACTATGCAAAATCTTGTGAAGAATGTCAAAAATTCGGGCCAATACAAAGAATTCCTGCGAGTGAATTACACTTAGTGGTAAAACCATGGCCTTTTAGAGGATGGGCTATTGATTTAATCGGTCAAATCCATCCTCATTCATCGAAGGGACATAAGTTTATCATAGTAGCGATTGATTATTTCACTAAGTGGGTTGAGGCTATTCCTTTGAAAGATGTGGAACAAAAAGATGTGATCGATTCTATTGAAGATCACATAGTACATCGATTTGGAATACCATAATCGATTACAACGGATCGAGGAACGGTCTTTACCGGACGGAGAGTAGTTCAATACGCTGAGTCGAGGAATATTAAATTATTGGCATCAACGCCATACTATGCGCAAGCTAATGGACAAGTGGAAGCAATAAACAAAGTTATAATTAGCTTGATTAAGAAGCATATTGGAAATAAACCTCGAAATTGGCATGAAACGTTAAGCCAAGTTTTATGGGCGTATCAAAATTCTCCTAAGAATTCTACCAAAACTACACCTTTTAGGTTAGTTTATGGTCAAGACGCAGTATTGCCGGTTGAAATAAATTTGCAGTCGACGAGAATTCAGAGGCAGGGAGAAATCTTGAGTGAAGATTATTGGAATTCAATGTTCGACGAGTTAAATGAGTTGAATGATGAAAGGTTGAATGCATTGGAAAATATAATTCAACAAAAGAATAAGATTGCTCGAGTTTATAATAAAAGAATTAAGAATAAATCTTTCAAAGAGGAAGATATTGTGTGGAAGGTAATCTTACCCATTGATAAAAAATTGAAGCGTTATGGAAAATGGTCTCCGAGTTGGGAGGGACCTTTTGAAGTTATAAAGGTTTTATCAGGTAATGCTTATAAAATAGTCAATTGCGAAATAGGAAAATCGATGTTAACTATCAATGGAAAATATTTAAAACGATATGAACCACACGCAAGAAATATAGAAAGGGTAAGAAATAGAAACTTTTCGATTAATAAAGAGAAATGTACATAAGTTAAGGAAAATATACAATAAAATAATAAATGTACAAATATTGAAAATTCCTAATCTATGAGACATGTTTGTCTCGATGCTCGGAGATGTGAACTTGAAAAGCGCGAGCATTTTGGTTCCAAGAGAGGGCAACGTCTTCTAGTTCTTGATCCAATTTTCCTATCTCAGTTAGGGTATTGGATAAGTCGATAGCGGATGCCCTAGCCTGAGATAGAGACGATTGACGCCTCTCCTGCAATTGATGTTTCGTGATGCCCAACTCTTCCACTTGTGTATCGAGCTCGATCAATTGGTGCTTCAGAGCATCAATCTCAGCTTCGATGCGTATCCTTCTCTCAGAAAATGAAGTCACTTCATAATCGATCCTTGACATGTGGGAGTTAATATCTTCAACTAAACGCTTATGTTCATTTAAAGTATTTACTCCCGTTATCTTCGTGGCTTCGAAATCTGCTTTGTGGGTCTCGAGTTGTCTTCTTTTCTTCTGAATATCTCGAGCATAGTTGAAAAGAAAGACGAACTCCTTCACCTCGGCATCGAAACCGGGTGGCAAGCATCTTGCTTCGAATTTGGAGACCTGCTCGACGATCTCCTAGATTTCTCGTTTTAGTTAAGGAGTTTGGACAAGGATATCCAAGGGAGTCGAGTAGGCCGTTGCCCTGAAGCTCTTGACGATGGCATCGATGTTTGAGTCGGAAGTTGAGGTGGAAGGCTGGGACGTTGAGCTACTCATCCGAGATGGATCCGACATTGTGTCCAACATGTCGAGGATGGAAAAAGGGTCTTTTTCGATCTCCTCTAGAATGTTGGTAAGGTTGCTGAGCTCCGGGATTGTCTCGGTCGAGAGTTTATGTGGCGACCCTTGACCAACATCTTCTTTATCATGAGCCTCTCGATGCTCAGATGTACTAGGAGAAGAAGGGTCAGCTGCCTCGACGACAATAGGCGAATGAGGAGGAAGAGCCTCTTCATCACCGATGTTGCTTTCTGGAGCAGGGTTAGCCTCTGGAATTTTAGCAGAGGGTAGCTCGACGTTCGATGTTATTTGATCCAAACCAGTCAAGGCTGTAGCACCCTCTGTACATAGATGGAAAGTGAGTAAAAAGACTATTCGAGGAAATCCAAATAAGTTGTATGTAAGAAATGTACCTTCGACAATGATTAAATCATCACCTTCAGGGGTGATAGCAGCCAAGGGTTGAATCGGGATCGGATTCTGAAAATAGAATGGAGATAAGTTATTAAATAAGAAGAAAACTCAAGGACATGATATGAAATTTGTATCGAAGTCATATCTAAACATCAATTGTTGGATTTTGGGGAGTTGCGGTTGTTGGTTCAACAATCGAGGTCGCCTCGATGTGAGAATCCAGGTTGCTAGAAATGTTAGTGGTCGAGGTGATCTGGAATAAGGAATATCATATTTTAGTGTTATGATATGATTCGATAAATGTTAAAATCGAAGAGTAAAAAAAAGAGATAATACCTCTTGAAGCTGAGAGTCTTTTATTTTCTTCCTCACGAGAGGAATTTCTTCACTCTCTAATGAGGAAACCTGAGTTGGAGCCGGATGTGACTAAGGAAATAACAAATATGTGAGAAAACTCGAGAATAATAAAATACAAATATAGATGTAGAATACATCGGAATATTTACCTGAGTCCTCGGGACTTTGGACTTGGAGCTGAGGGGTTTCGAAGACTTGCGCTTCGAGGATTTTGTGGGGTTCGAAGAAGCTATCTCTGGTCGAGATGGGGCCCCATCATCATCTTTTCCCCAGTCTTCGACTTGTTCAGGGAGCTTTTTGGTTTAGCTGAAATAAGAATCGAGCATAGAGTTAATTATAATCAAGGAATACATATCGAGAAAAGATAAGTAGTAAGAGTTCTCGCCCTAAAGAGTGGGAGTCAAAATCCTTGTGTACTTAATGTGTTGCAACCATGAGGGTAGCTCATTCTCTTGACACGTTAAATATGGAAAATATGATAATCGAGAAACAATTACATTAGTTTTAGGGGTGTCTACATGATCAGCCCGATATAATTCTTTGGCAGAACATAGTTCTCTAACCCATTTAGGACGAGTTAATGGTTTGGCTACTCTGAAAGGAGCTGAAGGAAAAATCGGGAGGTTTTTCGGGCAATATTTTTCGAAAATTGTTTTTCCTAAAGGGTTAATAATTTTGAAAGATTCTCGATTTTTATTTACTTTGTGTCTAAGAGAACGAGCTACCCCTAGGATAGTGCCCCTCAAGTTTGTAGGATTATAGCATTCTTGATAAAAGTTCTCGAATTTAATAATTTGAAGGCAGTGAGTCCATTTACCTTTCTCCGACTTGTTGGTATCTTGCACAAGAGATGGAGAAGTGGTTAATCTCAATATAATAATATCGATGGTTGCATGTATTGAGATAAACCACTGATTCCACCAATCGTGGAACTACTTTGTGCAAAAATAGGCTGGCTCGAAGGGATATGGTTCGAGGGTGAGCTTCTTCTTTGGGAGCACAGCCTTTAACTCTGCTTGGAGAGTCTTCTCGGTGATGACTATATTGTGCAGATGGGGGTCACTCAACCGAGGATATGGCAACATCTGGTAGAGGCTGAATTGCCCCGAGAGCAGTTGTGGTTGGTAAGGAAAGAATTTGACATCTTTCATCTGGAATCCTCCGACTATTACGTCCCACGCAAGGAAATTCCTCCAGATGTCGATTAGCTCCTGTTGGGCACCTGGTGTTGGAGTTGGGAAGAGTTGGCGCAGCCAGGTGGGGCCCTGAATGGACGTCTTTGAGAATGGAGCTAAATCCTCCGAGAATTTTTCTTTACTTAAGAAAAATTGAAGACATCTCTCGTAATTTTCTCGAGACGGCTTCATCTTGCATGGGAGGAGTGTAGTTAATCGAGCCCCTTCAAGTGGATAATCGGTGGTTGCTTTGTCGGAAGGGGGGAGGATTCCTTCAAGGATTGAGTTCAACCACATATGAATAAACCAAATGGGCCCCGATAAATTTTCATTCGGCTTTGCTGAGTAAAGGATGTCTAACGCCTCATGAAAAGCAAAATACACATGGGCTAGTAGGAGTTTGGCCAGACTTATTTAAGGTCTTCCTCGATGGAGAAGGCATGCCAGGTTGAACATGTTCGAGGAGATTTGAATTGAACGGGAGCAAAAAACTTGTGTAGTAAGCCAATACACAAGGAATGCGACATGCTCCGATTTCGATACAGCTGCATCAACATCTTCATTGCAGTGGTGCACCAAGAAGTGGCCATACGCCTTTTGAGACCAATCAATTTCCGTCTCAAACTCATAATCGATGGGAAAGGCCGCAAGGGTGTAGATTTCCCCGATTGGCTTTAGGCCTGTGATGGCAGCTACGTCGAGAAGGGTTGGGGATAGTGGACCACATGGTATCTATCTCCAAAGAATGTAAGTCCTTGTTCCATAAATGTACAACAGCTAGAAACATCGACATATCGAAGGATGATATATCGAGCTTGCTGAGTTGAATGAAGTCGAAAATCCCAATTCTTTTCCAGTGTTCACCATAGGATTTTTCGACTCTTCTTAACCAATTCAAGTAATTGGTTCTTTTGCTGGAAGGCCCAGTTCGATATACCCTCGAGCTAATATCGAGGAAATCTAGCTTAATCGATGACGCGGTGATGAAGGATAAGCCTTTGGAGGTAGAGGGGAAGACGTCCTTGATGGAATCCAAGGAAAAAGCAGGGCGGTAGGGTCCTAAGAAAGCTTAAGGGGTATCGGAGAGGGAGAATAGTAGAAGTACCTGGGTAGACCAGAGCTTCTTAGTTTCTTCCTCAAGGTTGGGGAACGGGAGGAATTTCTCGTCGTTGAAGTCCAGTAGCTGAGCGTCTGGGATGATTGAAACGTCGGAGAAGGCCATTTGAGAAGTAAGGGAGTGGAATGTGAGAAGAGAGTTGAAGAACTTTGCTGAAGAGGGTGAGCAAAGAAGACGAAGAGAGTTCTGAGAGGCAAAGATGTAAGCGTAAGAATGTGGGAGAAAGGTAGGGTTTTTATAAACCCTGAAAAGAGACATTATGGAGGGAAAAAACAGAAAAGTTGTTTTTCTGAAATTTGGTTGGGATTCGTGAGAGATTTTCTGAGGAGAAGATTTGATAGGGGTAGGTGAAGGGATTTTGCGGGAATCCCAAACGACGTCTCATTTAATGCAAACTCAGAGGTGTCAGGAATGTTCCACTTTATGGTTATCTGGTACAAGATAATAATCGAATGTATGATGAGCATTCATGTCGATATTATCTTGGGGGCATTTGTTATCGACGTACATTGGAATCGACGAAGATCGGAATGATTGAAGATTCAGTGGACGAAGATCGAAAGTACAAGTAAAGGAACACGATTAAAGATCGAGAAAGCTGAAAATAATCGAAGATCGTTGGAAATCGACATCGAGGCATTTTTATGACTCTACACCGGCTGTATGAAGAAAGACACGTGGAAAGATATTAAAAATTTCAAGACATGGAGAACGTGGGAAAACCGTTTTTAAACGGTTATTTATGTAAATTAGTATAAATAAGAAGGGCGGGGAATAGAAAAGGGGTTAGATGTACAAGTGAAAAAGCCAGAGAGCATACGAGAGCAAAAATGGAAAAACACTGCATACTTCTAACAATTTTAGCTTTGATTTTTAAATTTGTGCAACGTTGTTTGTTTTATCCCTGGTAATGAATAGAATTTCCCCTTTTGTTTTTACCTTCCTTTTTACATTTCGCGTTTGTTAATGGGTTAGGGGTTATTTATCTTCATAATTGCCATTTACGTTTCCTGCATATTAAGAAAATTCATATAAAAAAGAAAGATTGAAAGTGATTACACTGCTAGCCTAAAGGAAACCTGTAAATCGCATTTGTGAGTAGATGATCCTTGATTGTTTAATTAAGTTCGATTGATCGAACTAAATTTCATCGAAAACAGTTGGTTTCTTGCTTGAGGGGCCAATCTTATATATTTTTTAGGTATGGCGAATAAGGTTCGTTATTATTTCCAGATGGTGAATGATAGCACAACCTTCAGAAGATGATGGAAAGTTAGGAATGGTAGACGGAGCAAGTGACATTCTAATAGGGCCACCATAAGCATAAAGAACGTATCCAATAGAATAGGGAATGAATACCCGAGTTTCTGCGATTTTGTGAGACTCTTCTTCGTACTTAGTTACGATTAGGGGTGGCAAAGTGGGTTGGGCCCGGTGGGCCAGCCCGCCAACTCGATAGCATATAGGCGGGGCGGGTTAGCATTTAGGCGGGGCGGGTTAGCATTTTAAACCCGCCAACCCGTATCAGCCCGGCCCGTCTAGCCCGCCAACCCGTCGGGCCACAGGCGGGGCAGGGCGGGCCAACCCGCTAGCCCACAAAAAAAATAGAACACCTCATTCACTCTCACTCGTTCTCTTTAAATTTGGGAAAGTAGCTATACAGAGCAAAAGGGACTTGTTCTAAGGTTGCCTCTAATAATCCTGAAATGGAACAAGATTAGTTGATTTATGAACAATTGTTATAAATGATTGTTGAGACTGGTAAACCTTAGTATGCAATTTATTTTGTAATAAACATTATGTCTTTTAGCTTGCACTTTTAAAATGTCATCTCACTATATACATTTTTAATATATTATTGTAATTACAAAAATTCATTTAAATTGGACACAAACAAAATAGTTGCAAAGAAAAAAAAATCCAATTTAAAACTAAAGGTCAAAAAATAAAATAAAAAATCCAAAAAATAGATTTTTCAAAAAAATGAAAAACAAAAAATATAGGCGGGCTAGCCCGCCAGCCCGTCAGCTCGCCTTATGACGGGACGGGTTAAAAATTTTGGCCCGTATCACTATGGCGGGCTGGTCCAGTTCGGCCTATTTTTGACGGACTCATGGCGGGGCCGGACTGGCCCGTTTTGCCACCCCTAGTTACGGTTGAGGAAGTTTGGCCTTTTATTTCCAATAAAGTGGTGGCCACAACCGGTAAAGGAGTCTGTTGAAGTTGGGCAGCCATGGTAGAGGAAGACACATTAGCAGAAGAAGCCATTGTAGTAAGGAGGGAATAATGAAAACTTTAAGAGAGAAGGTAGGGTTTTTTCAGAAGATAAGATGAACGGTTTTCTTGAGAGTTTTTTTGAAAGCATAAAGAGGAAGTGAAAAGATCGTATTTAGAAGAAATGTTAACATTTCTTTTTCCCGGGTATAAGCTATTGGGCCTATTATCATGGGCTACGAGATAAAAGATTTGGCATGAAAGTAAAAGATATTGTGAGATGATTATCCCAGGGTTTGCATTAATGAGGAGAATTTGTGAAATGATAGACTTCGACTGGTGAATGGGTGTTTCTAATACTGAAAATGAATATAGCATTTAATGTAGAGAAGTGATGTCTCATTACAAAAAATATTACAAATATAAAAGAATGAAGATAAAGGATATTGACGCTAAATCGAAATGATCCAATGAAAGTAACTAGTAATCAAAAGAATGTTATTTGTATTCACATAACAAATTCTCTTGATGGGGGCATTTTGTTATCGACAAACCCAAATTAAACCTAAATTGATCGAGAGAAAGATAAATTTTTAGCATTAAAGCTAGAAAAATATTAATCATGAAGTATGAAATTACGATTTAAACCAAAGGTGAAAAGACGAGATTTAATCAAAGTGGTTAATATTTTTATTGCAATTTTGTTTTGAATTTAAATTTGAACTTCAATTTATCCTAGAGTATAAATAGATGTATCACAGTAAAATAAATGTGACAAACTGTACAAGTAAATTTCTCAAAACATAATCTACAAACTTGAAAATGACAAATTTTCTGAAAATGTTAGAAATTTGGGTATCATTTTCATGAATTTTCTTTATTTTTTTTTCTACCTTTAATAATTTATTTTCTTGCATAATTTACATTCTCACATCTTTATATTCTAATCTTTTTAATTTCTGTTGCAATTTACTTTTCAAAGCAAATTTTATCTTTTCAAGCAAATTTATATTTAAAAGCATGTTTATTTTTATGCAAATTTCTTTCAAAGCCATTTATGTTTTCTTGCAAAAAAATTTACTCTTTGAAGTCATTTACGTTTTGAAAGCTTTTTTATTCCTTTACAAATTATTATTTGTTTTTAATTAAAAAATTCTAAAAATCTTTAATTGTGTTCAAGTCTTTACTTTTCATTTTACTCATGAGTTACAAAACAATAAAAAGAGTTCTGTGTTATTTTATTATTGGTGTTATTCATAGGGAGTGGAAAAGATTCTTGATTATTATTGGTGTTATCCATAGGAAATGAGAAGGTTAGAGCTACGTTTCAAAGTGTACACATAAAATTTTCTATGTATTTATTTTCCTTAATTATTGTAATTATGATGTTAGTTTTAATTTTATATTAATAATAAAATCTTAATAGTCTTTAATTTAAATTCTAAATTGAAAATAATTAGATTATTAATCTAAATAAAAAAAATCTATAATCATATTTGTTGAGTGTCAAAGTCTAATTAAATAAATATTCAATAAAAAATAATTAATTACATATTCATTAGAAATAGTAGGGAATCTTTTAATGTAAACCTTTTCTTTAATGATATGGATGTAAAACTTTGATTCCATAATAGAAGAATAACAGATAACAGCTACAAAACTTTGCATGATTTATACTTATAAAAAACTATTTTATGCTAACCCTTATTATTTTGAAAATTAGAAGTAAAACCTGGTGAAAACATATGAATTACTTTCTACGTAAATATTATCTAAAAACGAGAATTTATAAACAAAATAATAATCAATAAATAAATACTCAATAAAAATTTATTAAAACCTCTATGTATCATTTCTTAAATTTCTATAATAATTAAGAAATTAAAAAAATAAAATATTTTTAAAAATTACTACATCATTTTACATTTTTAATAACATTTATTAAAAATGAACCTATAGATATATTTTATACAATATAATAACATTTTTAATATAAATATAACTATAAATAATGTAAACGTAATACTGTAATATTTTAAAAATAAATGTTATTATATATAAAACTAACTTACTAATAGTAGTATTTTTTTAAAATGTTACTAAAAAAAGTAACTTTCTAAAAAATGTTATTAATTTTTTTATTAGTCACACTTTAATAATTTTTAGAGAACAAAATTAATCATATTTTTTTATTTAAGAAGGTTATTACTTAAAAGAAATATTTTTTTTATGAGTTTCTTTTCTAAAAGAACTGTTTTTTAATAAAAAAATAAAAATGAGTTAGAAATCCGGATAAAAATAACAAGATGGATAATATTTAAGTAAAAAATCCACAAAATTATTATTTTAAGATTTTTAAGTTAGAGGGAAAATTAATTTTATTATACTCGAGAGAAATACTGTGAAAAATGTTACTAAATTTTTTCAATATTATTTTAGTAATGTTGTTCTTTTATTAAAAAGTTGTTTTTAGAAATTTTAGTAATATTTTTAAAATTTTAATTTTTTTATTAAAAGATATTATTAAAAAATTATAGTAAATTTTTTTAAATTTCTTTATTAATATATAAAAATGTTACTAAAAATAATTAATAACATAGAATATATGTAATATTTGATGAAATATTATTAAACTATATTAATAACATTTTTTATACTTTAATAATATTTTTTAATGTTATTATATATAATATATCTAACCATGAGTGCGTTTATTAAAAGAGTTATTATATTTTGAATATCTTATAGTATAGTAATTAATCTAAGATGTCAAATAAAAAATTAAAATTAATCTAAATTATCACTTTATTTGAACGGAAAAAATTGTTAAAATTTTCTTTCTTTATTTTCATATTAGGCTATTTTGTCTTAGTGATCTTATGCTGAAAGCACGACAAATAGTGGGTTAGAATTTTATATTAAATATTATTTTCAATGTTAAAAGTTTATTTTTAGGTATTTACTAAATTTCATTAATTTTAAAAATATACAGACTTTGATGAGACCCTGACCATAAATAAAGAAAAAAAGTGTCAAAGGAGGATTACTAGAAGTATGATGAGAAATGACACTTCCTCCTTTCCCTTTTTATTTAGCCTTTTTAGCATTTCTATTAGTTGTTAAATATTTTTTAAACTCATTTGTTTTTTGTTTGCAGGATTGCTTTTGACACCCTTTTTCTACAAGTAGAGCCTTGTTTGGAGCAAAGAAGCACTTGGGCTTGAGACCCAAGTTTGGGACGTCCAACAGGGGGTGAAGAAGTCAATCTTGATTTTCTAGAATCCTTAGAAAACGTCCTCTCATCATCCCAATCATTGGCCACCCGTTTTTTGTTGCCCTACTTTCTAGAATGTGTGAGTCTTGGCCACCAAGAGTGGAATATGCTTAGGAATCTTTTCCAATGTAATTTCCTCTAAGTCCCCACCCCAAGTCTATATAAGGAGGCCTTTCATACTTGCAAAAGGGTTGAACATTAATGAAATAGAGAGCATTCTTGCATAGCCTAGAGCTTGTGTTGTGTTCTTGGAGTCTTGTCTTGAGACTTGGCTCAAGTGGCGGCTAACACCACTCATCTTGGGTTGGACCATCCCCCAAGTGGCGTGTAGCACTCCACTCCCCTCCCCCTCTCTCAATCTCTTCCTCCAATTTTGTTTCATGCTCTTTACTTTCATGCTCTTTAATTTCCAGCACTTTACTTTCATGTCATTTACTCTTATATCTTTATGATTGAAGTCTTGTCTTAAATTGTGTTGGCTAGTTTTTATATTTTGTCATTCCTTTCTCCTCTTGAGCTCCTTGTCAAGTGAACCTTCACACTTAGATAACCTCCGGGATCGTGTCCAGTGAGAATCTTCCTTGAGGCTTTCCTTTTAATTAACATTCCATCAAACACCTTATATGCTAAATATTAAAATGAACCCTTATCATTTGGTAATCAGAGCTTTGGTTTAATTTTCATGCTTACAAGGTGTTTGTCTTCTTGTTTCATCCATATTTTATTGGTAGCTTGTGCAAATTGGGAATCCATGAAAAAATCTATCCAAAACTGGTTCCATAGCTAATTTTCGTCAAAAAAATCTGCACCTAATTCTGGAATTGTTGCTTGCTGTTTTTTGGTTTTAGATGCTTAATTTTCATGCCAAAATGATCCACCATGAAGTATGTTGAGTGTGTGCATGAATACTTGTCATAGAACTCAAGTTTGGACTAGTTTTTGCATGAAAGCTACATGTTTGATCATATGCTTGAGTCAAGTTTAGAGTCTTTTTTTGTTGCTTTCCCTTTGCTTGAGTCACATGTCATATAATTTTCCCTTTGAGTTTTCTTATCCTTGCTTCCAATACTCGAACATGTTTGATAAAATGTTTAGCTAAAATTGCATGTAACTTGAATTGATTGGTTGAACCTAAACATAGGAACTAAGTGCTTCATAATCATCTACAACCATTGCAAGTGTGTATGTTAAGTCTAGAATCAATTAAAGAACATTGAAAAGAGCTAAAAATCATCAAGGTCATGAGATATATATGCTATTTTGAAAAGAAAATTGCAAGAAAAAAGTGACCAAGTGCATGATTCTAGAATTTAACTACATGGTTGTATGCTTAAGGATGAGTATGACAAATTAGTACCATCATTTGTAGGATCATAATCTTTTTGATATGTGTGGTTTGCTGGAAATTTTATTGCATGTTTTAAGTGTTTTCCATTAAGTCTTCCTTCAAGATTTTCTCTTTTATAATCTATTTGTCATTTGTGTTTATCTTAGTGTGCCTCTTTCTTGTTTGAACTTTTCTTGCTTTATAATTAGGAATTTCCTTTTAAAGGCTTTGTCTTTGAAGTTTTGTTTCCTTGTTTCTCTTGAGTGTTGAGGGCCGAAGATCTTTCCATTTTGAGCCAAATCAAGATTCAAGTTTGCTTTAAGGGATTGAACACTCTTGGTTCACAAGAGAGTTGAGTGAATCCCACCTTCAAGCTTGGAGAGCTAGCCAAAACACTTTGAGGGTTGTAATTTTTTTTGTTTTGCTAACTTTTTAAAATTCTTGCTTGTATTGTGTTCTTTGTTGAATAGGTAATCATGTCTGCCACTTCCTCACCAATCTCCCCTAATGAAGCCAAAATAGAGAGTGCTCTCTTAGAAAACCAATTAAGAGTCCAAAGTGAGTTACCCTTAGTATAACTAATGAGAGAGATGAAACTTTCAAGAAAAGAGAGTGAGAGATACATAAGGGAAACCATTGCAAGGCTTGAGAGAGAGAGAGGAGAGAAAAGAGAGCCAAAAGAGAAAAAGAAAGAGAGAGAGAAAAAGAAAGAGAGAGGGAAAGAGAAGAGAGAGCCGAGAGAGAAAGGGAGAGAAGAAGAAGAACACACTCCCCATCAAGCCACAATGAAGAAGATGAAAGGTACTATGGAGGAAGGAGAAGAGCTAGGCGCAATACTCCTCAACACAAGCCCAACTATTCTAACATCAAGATCCCAAAATTCTATGGAGACAACAATTCAAACTTCTACTTGGAATGAGAGGCTAAAGTGGATCAAATTATGAATGTAAACCCTCTCGAGGGGTATGAGCAAGTTGATGTAATAGTTGTAGAGTTTGAGGGATATGCCATGACTTGGTGGCATAAAACTTGTATGGACTATAACCAAGGGCCACCCGCGGTCTCTTGGATGGATATTAAATATTTAATGCGCGCTAGATTTGTTCCTTCCTACTATAGGAAGAAAATCCTTTTGAAGCTCCAACGGCTTCAACAAAGGAAATATGTGTGTGGATGATTATTATAAATTGCTTGAATCTCTGTTGCTTAAGGCCAACTTGAATGAAGAAACAAATGAGGCCAAGGTAGCTAGGTTTGTGAGTGGGTTAAGGAGGGATATTCAGGACTTGGTAGAATTATATGAATACTCCTCAATTGAGAATGTTTTGCACTTGGCCCTCAAAATTAAAACACAATTAAAAAGAAAAGAGGGCCCAAGGAGGAGTAGTTCACATAATGACTACTATAGTTCTTCTTGGAAGGATAAAAGTAAAGAAAAACATGATAGGAAGCCTTCCAAATCCCACCATGAATCCACTCCTAGGGACCAAATGGCTAGGGACACTCCTAACTCCTCCTCCCACCCCCAAAGTCAAGTTCAATTAAATGTTTGGGGTATGGGCACATTGCTTCTAATTTCCCAACTAAGAGAACCATGACCCTGCGGGAGAACGGAGAAGTTGAGAGTGAACATTCTTCTCCCCCTTCCCCTTCAAGAGAGAACTCCTCCCACTCTTCCTCTAGTGCTGAAGAGGTTAAGCCTTGTGAGGGAGATTTGTTGGTAGTGAGGCACATGCTGGGACAAGTTCAAAAGGAACTTGATAACTCCCAAAGAGAAAATATTTTCCACACCAGGTGCCTCATTAACAACAACCTTTGCTCACTCATCATTGATGGAGGAAGTTTTGTCAATGTGGCTAGCACAAGGGTGGTAGAAAAACTTAATTTACCTACCACTCCTCATGCCAAGCCCTACAAGCTCTCATGGCTTAGTGAGGAGGGTGAGATTGAGGTAAATAAACAAGTCCTTATTAACTTCTCAATAGGGACTTATGAGGATGAGGTACTTTGTGATGTTGTACCTATGGAGCAACCCATATTCTTCTGGGTAAGCCATGGCAATTTGATAAACAAACCTTCCATGATGGCCTTACCAACAAATTTTCTTTTAGCTTCCATGGTAAGAAGATCACATTAGCACCCCTCTCCCCTCAAGAAGTTAATGAGGATCAAAAGAAAATGAAAAAAAAGAGAAAAGAAGGAAAAAGAAAAAGCAAGTAAGGAGGCCAAGAAGAAGGGCATCATGATCTCCCACAAGGGGTTAAGAAGGTAGTGCTTGCCAATAAACTCATGTATGTAGCTTACCCTACCTTAGGATCATCTCCATCTTTTCATGAACCCTCAAGTTGTTCTAGGGGATTGGAATTAGTCTTGGATGACTTCAAAGATGTTTTTCAATAGCCTCCTAAGGGGTTACCACCTCTAAGAGGAATTGAACACCAAATTAATTTCATTCCGGGGTCATCCTTGCCTAATAGGCCAACCTATAGAACTAACCCTGAGGAATCTAAGGAGATTCAAAAGCAAGTGGAAGAATTAATGGATAAAGGGTGGGTGCAAAATAGCATGAGTCCATGTGCTATGCCAGTGATTCTTGTTCCCAAAAAGGATGGGAGTTGGCGCATGTGCATAGATTGTAGAACTATAAACAACATAACCAAGTATAGACACCCTATCCCAAGACTTGATGACTTGCTAAATGAGCTACATGGTGCCACCATATTTTCTAAGATTGACTTGAAAAGTGGCTATAATCAAATAAGAATCAAAGAAGGAGATGAATGGAAAGCCGCCTTCAAGACAAAGCTTGGATTATATGAGTGGTTGGTCATGCCCTTTGGGCTAACTAATGCACCAAGTACCTTCATGCGGCTAATGCATCATGTGCTTAGGCCCTTTATAGGCAAGTTTGTTGTGGTTTATTTTGATGATATTTTAATATATAATTTGTCTATAGAAGAGCACATGCATCATGTGAGAAGGGTACTTGAGACCCTTAGGAAGGAGACTTTGTATGCTAATAGAGAGAAATGCATTTTTGGCATGGATCATGTAGTCTTCCTAGGGTTTGTGGTGAGCTCCAATGGAGTTCAAGTAGATGAAGAAAAAGTGGTGGCTATTAGGGATTGACCAACTCCTAGGAATGTGAGTGAGGTGAGGAGTTTTCATGAGTTGGCTAGTTTCTATAGGAGGTTTGTAAAAGACTTTAGCACCATAGCTGCCCCCTTAAGTGAAATAGTGAAGAAGGATGTGGGCTTCAAATGGAGCATTGATCAAGCAAAGGCCTTTGCTAGTTTGAAAGAAAAGTTTATCAATGCACCACTTTTAGCACTACCCAACTTCACCAAGTCATTTGAGGTTGAGTGTGATGCCTCTAATGTAGGTGTTGGGTCTTCAAGAAGGTCACCCTATAGCCTACTTTAGTGAGAAGCTTAAGGGTAGTAATCTCAACTACTCCACCTATGACAAGGAGTTGTATGCCCTTGTGAGAGCTTGGCAACATTATCTTCTTCCAAAGGAATTTGTGATCCATAGTGATCATGAGTCCCTTAAATTTTTGAAAGGCCAAAGCAAACTTAGCAAGAGACATGCTAGGTGGGTAGAATTCATAGAACAATTCTCTTATGTGATCAAACATAAGCAAGGGAATAGTAACATAGTGGCGGATGCCTTATCTAGGCGCCACACTTTGCTCACTCTTCTTGAAACTAAATTTCTTAGTTTTGATCACATTAAGGAATTGTATCCTCATGATGATGACTTCTCTATAGTCTACAGTGAATGCTCCAAATGGGGTTACAAAGACTTCTACCTACACCAAGATTATCTTTTCAAGGGTAGAAGGCTTTGCATACCCAAGGGGTCCTTAAGAGCATCACTAGTGAAAGAGTCCCATAAGGGAGGTTTAATGGGACATTTTGGGGCTTCTAAGACTCTAGACATTTTGAATGAACATTTCTCTTGGCCACACATGAGAAAGCATGTAGAGAAACATTGTGACAATTGCATCACATGCAAGAAGGCCAAGTCTAGAGTCTAACCCTATGGACTCTATACCCCTTTCCCTATTCCTACTTTGCCTTGGATAGACATATCCATGGATTTTGTGCTTAGGCTTCCAAAGACAAAGAAAGGAAAGGATTCTATCTTTGCTGTAGTGGACAGATTTTCAAAAATGGCTCATTTTATTCCATGCCACAAAGATGATGACGCATTCTTAGTTGCAAATCTCTTCTTTAAGGAAGTTGTTAGGCTGCATGAGTTTTCTAAGACCATTGTATCTGATAGAGATACAAAGTTCTTAAGCCACTTTTGGAGGACCTTATGGGGGAAAATTGGCACTAAACTCCTTTTTTCTACCACTTGTCACCCCTAAACTGATGGTCAAACTGAGGTGGTCAATAGAACTTTGTCTCAACTCTTGAGATGCATGATCTCCAAGAACCCTAGGGAGTGAGAAGATCTTTTTCCTCATGTAGAGTTTGCATACAATAGGGTGGTTCACTCCACCACTTCTCACTCTCCTTTTGAGGTTGTTTATGGGTTCAACCCCTTAACTCCTCTTGACCTCCTCCCTCTCCCAACTCATGAGGCTTGGACTAGCCAAGATGGGTTGGAAAGGTAAAAAATGATCCAAGACTTGCATTCTCAAGTCAAGGTTAGGATAAAGAGGAAGGTTGGTCAATACCAACAAAGTGCCAACAAGGGAAGGAAGGAAGTCATCTTCCAACCAGGGGATTGGGTATGGCTTCACTTGAGGAAGGAAAGGTTCCCTAATCAAAGGAAGTCCAAACTTAACCCTAGAGGTGATGGACCTTTCCAAGTTGTGCGCAAGATCAACAATAATTCATATGAGTTAGATTTACCTTCAGAGTATAATGTTAGTACCACTTTTAATGTTGGCGATCTTACTCCTTTTGATGCAGGTTTTGCAAATTCGTGATCAAATTCTCTCCAAGAAGGAGAGGATGATGAGACCCTGACCACAAATAAAGAAGAGGAGTGTCCAAGGAGGATTACTAGAAGCATGATGAGAAGGGACACTTCCTTCTCTCCCCTTTTATTTATCATTTTTAGCATTTCTATTATTCACACTTATATAACCTCCGGGATCGTGTCTAGTAGGAATCTTCCTTAAGACTTTCCTTCTAATTGACATTTCATCAAACACCTTATATACTAAATATTAAAATGAATCTTTATTAGACTTGAATTCAGAAATTAAAATAGACAGTCTACAATCACCCATATAATAAACTTACAAGAACAACCAATATAATGAAGTAAAGAATTCATTTTACACAACAAAAATATTATTTTAAATATTTTTCAACATCTGATGTCATAGTTTAAGAAAATTAAAACCATCAATATAAAAAATAATGCACATGTTTAAAAATTTATAGTTGTAAGAATAGTATTTTACTTAGAATTTAATTATTTTAAAAAGTAAATAAAACTAGTGAAGAAATATTTTATGCAGAGTATATGATATCTATGATTGAAACATAAACTTATAGCTATAAAAGAATACATGGTAATCAATAAATAAATAAATAAATGCATTTATTTTATGTTATGTTTACATATATATATATATATATATATATATATATATATATATATATATATATATATATATTACAAAATAGTTATTTTCTGTGACATAAAAATTCGTCACGAAAACTTTTTGTGACATAATTATTATCTTAAAACTCATTTAACATGTTTTTTTTTGAGAAATAATAATCATGTTACTTGATATGGATTTAGAAGATAATAATTTTTTATTAAATATTTTATTTAAGAAAAAAAATTCGTGGAGAGTTAATTAGTAACAGTTGTTATACACTGTTACTTTAATTTTTATTTTTTTAAAATAGCTTGATTGTGGTTTATGTGAGAGGAGCAAAGTATTAGATTGGGTATCAGCTCCTTTATTTAATTGATTATTATAATTTCACCAAACATAAAACATCAGGTGTATGAGAAGATTAAAAGGAGTAGTGGGTTAAAAGAAGACTCGGTGAAGGAATTTTCTGCATGCAAGATATCTACGCCGTGGATCACGGGGGTCCAAAGATTAGCTACCAAGACTTTTCTTCACAGCAGAAGTTATGACAGACAGCAGCCCCTTTCATTAGTCAAGCTTCACCTCAGCCTTCAACTAAACCTTCAATGCAACGGAATTGTTCCACGACGTATCAAATGGGGATTGTTGAAGATTCAAGCCTCGTTTGCCTATATAAAGCCAGGTTCCCAACATTCAAAACTCACCACTGCACCTCAAAACCCACAAAAGTGTACAACAATGACCACCACCCGTGTTGCTCTCACCCTTTCCTTCGCGTTCCTCCTCTACGGTATATATCTAATTTTCAACTGCTTTCCACTTCTTACTTTGTTTCCTTCTTTCCTTTATCATGCTGTTAAACTCATTTATGCATATAAAATATCAACACTATTTAAGTTAAAAGACAATATACACATATTCATCTTTAATATTTATTTTTTCTTTTTATTTCTTTAAATTTTATGTGTACATGATATGATATATATGCTAATTAAGTTACAATTTGGTTTAGAATGATTTTGATAAATCAAATTAAAGAACATATCTCAGGAATAAAAGGAAAAGAAATGTTCTTTCCATTCTTTCCCCTGTAATATACTTTTCGAAGTTAGGTTAACCTGGCACCTTGAAGGGTATGAATATTATTCTGGATAAAGATATTCCTAGCATCTCATGAATTGGGTTTTGTATAAATACTATGCAGTGACTCAAGGAGCGAAGGTTACATTCACAAACCAGTGCACATACACAGTATGGCCAGGAACCCTAACCGGAGACCAAAAGACGCAGTTATCATCAACAGGTTTTGAGTTGGCTCCAGGAGCATCAAACTCTTTGGACCTTCCATCTCCTTGGTCAGGTCGATTCTGGGCCCGAACCGATTGCTCCAACAACAACGGAAGGTTCAGTTGCGCCACCGCTGATTGCGCCTCGGGTCAGGTGGAGTGCAACGGCGCAGGTGCAGTCCCACCGGCGACTCTGGTAGAAATAACGGTTGCAGAAAACGGAGGACAAGATTTCTACGACGTGAGCAACGTGGACGGGTTCAACATCCCGATGTCCGTAACCCCACAAGGTGGCAGTGGTGAGTGCAAAACTTCGAGTTGCCGTAACAACATCAACACAGTGTGTCCTGCAGAGCTCCAAATGAAAGGGTCAGATGGCAGCGTAATTGCATGCAAGAGTGCGTGTTTGGCCTTGGGAGATGATAAATATTGTTGCAAAGGAGCATACAGCACAGCAGAGACATGTCCTCCCACCAACTACTCTCAGATCTTCGAGCAGCAGTGTCCTGATGCTTATTCCTACGCTTACGATGACAAGAACAGCACTTTCACTTGTTCCAACAGGCCAGACTATGCCATCACCTTCTGCCCTAACTGACTTCATAAACTCGTTGCTTAAGTCTCTCTCCAAAATAAGCGCCTACGCAGAAATATCCGCCACACACAGCTTATATACTATGTATGAATAATCACTTCATTCCGGTGATATAGTATCCATGAATTGTATCATCCAATAAAGTTTACCTTATACCTTGGTTTCTGCCATTAATTTTAACCGGATCGTTTGTTTCCATACGTTGATGTTTTCTCCAGTCATGGTATAAAAGAATAATTCTATGCTTTCATTTTCTACAATCCCACCAATAGTTTTAAACAGGGCCGGTTTAAGACCCAAGTAAAACACTCTTTTAGGTTTCCAAAAAAAAGTCTTAAAATTCTTTTTTACTAATATATCTCTATTAAATTAATTATAAAATTATGTTTAAGAATAAAATTTAATTAAAATATTATGATTTTTTGTTAATTTTTATTGGTATTAAAAATAATATTTAATGAGTTAAACACTCTTCTCAATAAAATCATAATTTTTTTTAAAAAAAAAGAGATTTGTTAGTTAATACTAATAGCTAAAAAAGATTCCAACTCTAATTCTAGAGAAGCTCTAACTTTTTTCTTCCAAATTTGCAATCTTCAATCATCATTTTCAAAATCAAAGTCCACAACTATGATCTAGAGAGAGAAGAGTATTTCTACCCAATGAACTTCAGTTTGAGGTAAGTTTTGTCTTTCTCTATGTTCTCTCTTTTTCTATTCCTTTGTTCTTGAGAGTTAAGCTTGCATGTTTGAATTACATTTATTTATGAGAATATTATTTGATGTGATGATAATATATATATATATATATGTAGTGTGTTAAGAACTGTGATTTATTTTATATTAAATGGTTTATAAATAGTAGAAATTTAATAGTATCATGTTACAGTGATTTGGAAATGAGATTAGTAAAAAATAAAACAATAGACAAACATGTTCAAGAACAAATAAATAGAGATAGAAAAGTGTTGTTAAGAATTATTGCAGTTGTTAAAACTCTTGGCAAAAATAACTTGGCCTTCCGTCCAAATAAGGAAAAGATCTATCAAGCAGCTAATGGCTATATAGCTTATAGAATTCCAATATTTGTTGTCTCAGCTGAAATAAGTTTTCCAAAACTAAAGAAAATAAAAACTTATTTAAGATCAAGAATATCTCAACAAAGATTAAACGGATTAGCCTTATTATCTATTGAAAAATAAAGAAATGTTAAATGAAATTAATTACGATAATTTAATAAATAATTTTGCATCGCAAAAAGTTCGAAAAAAAAATTTAAAATAAAATTATAATACATTTTAGTATAAATTTTTTTTAGTAAATAAAAAGGCCTCATTTTTTAAGTTTTCTTTAAGCTTCCTAAAGTCTTGAGCCGTCTTTAGTTTTAAACCAATTTCAATATAGTCAAACAAAAATCATGAAAGAAATTGTTATTATTATTGTTATTACATATGTGTATACTAATTTATATATATGTCATATTAATTTACATTTAAAATATTCTATTTTGAAATATATTAATAAATCAATTTTAAGAAATAATAAGAATTTAATATTTTAATATATACAAGTACTCATACTATAATTACTTTAATTTAAAATAATATCTTAACATATATATAAATGCAATTAAAAGTGATCGTTTAACATACTTATATTATCATTATACTTATTATAAAAAAAAATATTACATTTAACAATACAATTAATATCATACAATATATATATATATATATATATATAGAGCATAAATTCGTGGAAAACCTAGACGTGCAAATTTACTAATAAGTTCTTTTAAGGAAAAAATGCTTTTGACATCCTCTTTTCTAGATAGATTGATTTTCACAATTACTTTTTTAATAAAATATTATATTATAATGATAAAAATAAAAAAAAATATTAGAATAAAATAATAATTTATAAGGTTGTAAGTAGAATATAATGGAAAATAAAAAGTGTAAAGATATCAAAGTCGTTCTTTTAATTAACAGAAAAAATTTGATGGAAAGATACTCCACGTTATATCTATAATATAATTAAACGTGTTCTATAAATCAAATAATGAAGGAGTGTTATTCGCACATGATGATCTTGAAAATGGATAGTACGTGGAGTTTTAAAATTGAAAATGGAGAAGTGGTCGCCTAGAAAAGTGAAATGACTTCTTCAAGGTAATTATCCCGTCAAGTAGGTCTCATAAATTCTTTCTACATTTCTGGTTGTTTGTCTCTATCTCTAAAGCTCCAAAAAAGTAATGGAAAAAAAACTGCTGCTCTTCTCTCTTCCACCTCTCACTCATATTTTATAAATAATTTTTATTTTTTTAAACTTTTCCAAAGATTTTTCTTTTAATCTTAAAAGTGTCACGGCTGCACTATTATGGATGTATGAGAGAGTCTTAAAAAAGTCAAGACAGATTTCTCGTTGGAAGCTATATATATCGCCCGCTTTTTGAAACCGACACCTAACAGTATCATAAAATATAAGAAATTTTAGTGATGTTTTTTTTTTTTAAATGTAGATATAAATTTCATTATGTTTTAAATAAAAATTATATATTCCAAAAGTAAATATTATCTTAGCTTAAATATTATTTGAAATTAAATATTATTCTAATTTAAATATTAAGTTAAATGAATATCACTAAAATTAAGAAGTGATATTCATCATGAACCATTCTTTCTAGTCAATAGATTAGTTAAATATAACATTTTATCATACATGGAATATCTTTTAGCAAACTGTCGCATATAAAAATTCGATATAATATAGAGATATAAATTTACGTTAGATTAATAAATATAAAAACTTAAACTTTATAGATATATCGTAATGTCAACATATAAAGAGGTCAAGTATGAGTTAAGAATGATGCTAAAATTTATATTAGATATAGTTATAGCTTATATAAATTTATTTCGAACCTACGTATAGTTTTACGTAATTAAATTTTGATTTTTTTTTCTTAAATAAGGTTTCTGAAACCTGAAAATATAGTAATAACCGTCTAACCAATACATATAAAAACATACAATCTAACAAATACAGATTCAATTAAATTATCTAATTAATTTAAAAATGTGAAACAATATAATATAAATAAAATTAACTGCACTATATATTTTGGAAAAGAAAAGTTGTCTATTATCTTTTTATCTATTTCATATAATCATGGAATAATAAAAATGAATATTAAAAAATCGAAAATATTTGAATCACATTATTATGCAAACTAATGAAAATAAATAAATTTAAACAACTATAGAAATCAATTATTTTGGTCTAAAAATCATAAATTTTGTGTACCATTATCTTTATATCTTTCAATATTTAGATTCTTAAGAATTCCTCTTGGTTTTGATTTTGAGATGTACCCTGAACAAAATTTAATGACTTCTTTTGTAATATACCTCTTCACAATAGAAGTTTTAGGATGATATTGATTCTTAGCATATTCTTTTGAGATCTTTATGTATCTCTCAATAGAGTACATCAATCTAAGATAAATTAGACCATACAATCAAAACTCCCTAATCAAATGAACTATCAAATGCACCATGATATAAAAAAATGAAGGTAGAAAATACATTTCAAACTGAAACAAGATCGAGATTGCTTCATTTTCCAAATCATCTAACTTTTGAGAGTGAATTACTTTCTTGTAATTGACATTAGAGAATAAATACAATCGAGTAATAATAACTTTAACAGAAGTTGTAAGATGTTACAAATAGCCACATGCAAAAGTTGTTACATCAACACATGACAACTATGAGACTTTAAACCAACTAACTTCAAATCTTGCATATATATCAGACTCTTAACATTTGAAGAGTACACTTGTGACACTTTCGCATCGCATAAACACTCACAAAACCATTATGTTTTATACAGTATGACAAGCTGGAGCTTAGTAAGTGATTTCCAACAATTTATGGATTTAGCTCAAAACATATACACATGTTCACCAATTTTTTTCATGCTTTCATTCCTTTTATGTTGAGGAGTGTTCCAATTACACTATTGCAATCATTTTCCTCCAAATGCATCATATCTACATAATGTTGAACATCTAATTTATACCAATAAGAAAGATTAAATAATATTGATTGTTTCTTTTAGATGTTCTTCTCAGTCGACATATTTTGCATCTCCCCGAACATAATGTTAAGGTTATTCACTCGCTCATATACTTCTTTACCATTGTGCGATGCCAACTGATAAACAGATTTTTGGTCGCACAAAATTCTGATAAAAGAAAACAAGTTAACTAATGTAATATAGCTAACCCGTATCGAATCTCACAGGACACAATTGTAAGAGTGTAACCATTGTCAAACATCATTTTCCAAAGAAAAATTAAAATAAACAATAATAATAATAATAAAGGGGGTTTTGTCGAATTGATAAAATTAACAATGCAGAGTAATAATTGTAAATAAATAATTAATGAAAACTAAAATTAAAAACACATAGTAAAAAAAGTTATCAATAAAATAATTAAGGGAAACTAAAATTAAAAACAAATATGAAAATTAAATTATTTAAATACGAAAAACTAATGCATGCAAAATTAAATTGCAATGCTAAGAATTTAATAATGAGATCAATGTTTATAATGCTTATATAATTAAAATAAATAAATTAAAAGAAAAATTTAAAGGCAAAGCAATAATTGGAATGAAATTCTTATGCTAATTCAAATTTAAATAAAAATAAATAAACAATTAATAGTTAAATCATAGATTTTAAGGAAAAGCAATAATTAGAATGAAATATTGATGCTAATTCAAATTATAATTAAAATAAATAAATAATTAATAATTAAATGAAAAATGTGTTCAATTAACAATTAAAATTTAAAATGAATAAGCACTTGATATACTAGCTGTAACACCCCAATATTTTAAATTATAAAGATACCAGAATATAAACATATTATATTATAAAGATATTTTGTTATAAGGATATTAGATTGATAAAAATATTCAGTTATAAAGATATTCAGTTATAAAAATATTATATTATAAAAATATTATATTATAAAGATGTTCAGTTATAAAAATATTACATTATAAAGATAATACAATATATAAAAACAAAAGACTAGTTGGGTAGTTTGTTTTCACATACCTCCATTCTCTCTATTCTCTCTCCATTCTCTCTACATTTTCTCTAAGGTTTAAATACTGAAAACCCTAACAGTTTCTAGATCCACAATAAGCAATAGAAGGTTAACAGTATAAGGAGGAGTTATACCCGATCAGTTTTGAGAACGGGTAAGTCTAGGTCTGTTTATTCTTAAGAATTTTCTTTTGGAAAGTTTATGGTCTTTGAAGATTTTTCTCAATAAATTCTCTTTATGGGGAGGTGCTATCCAGAATTTTGAGATAAAAGAGAAGCTAAGGTTTGGGATTTGTAGTTTGTTTTTATCTGATCGAGGAATAAAGAAAATCCAGGTTAGGGAAGTTAATGTTCAAAAATATATAAATTGATATTAAGAAAATTAATGTTATATATATATATATAATTAGTATGTTTTGTATATTATTGTTGTATTGAGTGTCATGTGTGAAAAAACCTTGTTTTTGTATTGTTTGTGATGTTTAAGTTGATATTTGGATGTTTGTTGACAATCAGTAAAATTGAAAATTTGTTTGAGGAGTAGAAAACGAAAGTTTCTTTCCATGGAGGGTTTTGGTCTCGATCCTATTCTTGTTTATAAATTTAGATTATTATCTCTAAACAAAATTGAGAAAAATTGATTGGTTATGTATGACCTATGATGTTTTTGTGTGGGGCCGAGTAGAGCCTGGGGTTGGTGCCCATAATCTACCGATATGTTTGTGTGGGACCGAGTAGAGCCTGGGGTTGGTGCCCATAATATACCGATATGTTTGTGTGTGGGGCCGAGTAGAGCCTGGGGTTGGTGCCCATAATCTACCGATATGTTTGTGTGTGGGGCCGAGTAGAGCCTGGGGTTGGTGCCCATAATCTACCGATATGTTTGTGTGTGGGGCCGAGTAGAGCCTGGGGTTGGTGCCCATAATCTACCGATATGTTTGTGTGTGGGGCCGAGTAGAGCCTGGGATTGGTGCCCATAATCTACCGATATGTTTGTGTGTGGGGCCGAGTAGAGCCTGGGGTTGGTGTCCATAATCTACTGATATGTTTGTGTGGGGCCGAGTAGAGCCTGGGGTTGGTGCCCATAATCTACTTATGTGTGTTAATGAGAATGTTGTGAGTATGTGTATTACATGATAATATGATTTGTGTTGTTACTTTTCAATTATTAAAGATGCATTAAATTTCAAAGCATTTAAGTATGTTCTATGATAAATGTGCATGAGAATGATAGGATGATGAATACTACATGATGTTATTATTTTGTGTTGTTATATTTTTGAACAATTATCTTACCCTACAATTGTCGATTGTTTGGCCTGCGATGATCGTGTTTTGCTACACGGGAGCAGATATCTTAATAGGTGAGCGAGATGCTTCGGAGTCTCAAGATTATTGTGAAAGATGAAATAGTAGTTATATGCATATATTTATATATGTTTTTATTTCTTATAATAGAATTTTGTACTAGTAGAGATTCCCTTTTGTATTGAATACAAATACAAATTTTAAATATAATGTGTTTTATTATCAGTTAATACAAGTTACATTTGCATACTAAGTATGATAAAAGTAGCGATTTCTTGGGTCGTTACAATAATGGTATCAGAGCAGTTCCTTCCTAGGATTGACCTAAGGGGATTGGTTTGCCATGCTAGTTTGTTATAGATAGAGAAATTGATTGGATGTTTGCCAAATCTCAATTTCATTGGAATGAGATTGTTGTTTTTAATAAATATAAACATATTAAGGAAGGAAGGAATCTGGATTAAGTAATGAGGGTGCACACTCATAATTAAAACAGGATGAATTTCTGTCTTAATTGTGAGGATATCACATAAATAATTATATGATGTATGATTATGGAGAGACACACTCTCTTGTGTCATGTGCTTGTGTGAAGTAATTGTAATTTCCATTGAAGTTGTAATGTGATTTGTTGGTGTTACACCAACCTCTGGTATGATGATGATGTCCTCTATGTGTGTTGGATGTGTGATAGTGATGAAAACCATTTAGCCAAATCTTTTCCTAGAGCACTAGAAATAAGCATATATGAAAATTGGGTGTTAATTATGTTTGATGGGTCATTAAGATTGTGCATTGATTAAGCAACTTATCAAACTCACTATAAAGAATAAGTATATGTTATCATTGATGATTTGTAATATTAGTTGTATGGAACAGTTGTATTCTCTAAGATTGATCTGATATCAGACTTTCATCATATCAGAGTGAAGGTTGAAGATGTGCATAAGACAACTTTTAGGATGAAGTATGGTCACTATTAGTATGTAGTTATGCCTTGTAGTGTTCATGGAGTACATGAACAAGATTTCTAGGTCATACCTAGATTAGTTTGTAGTGGTGTTTATAGATGAGATTCTGAACTACTTTTGCTCGTGTGAGGAGCATGAGGTATACCTGAGAACAATGTTGGATATCTTGAGAAAAAGAAAGTTGTATGATAAATTGTCAAAGTATAAATTCTGGTTGTTAGAAGTTCAGTTCTTGGAACTTGTAAATTTCAAGTTGAGAGAAATTTTGTAGATCCTGCTAAAGTTAAGACAAGTGTTGTAGTGGGAACGCCCCGAGATAATGTTACAAATTAGGAACCTTATGCGGTTGGTTGGTTATCACATCATGTTTATAAAAGGATTTTCTAAGATCATGACTCTATTAACTCAGTTGACCTTAAAGGATCAACCATTTGTATGGACCAACATAGGTAAGCAGAGTTTCATAGAGCTGAAACAAAGGTTGACCATAACCCTATGTTAGTAATTCTTAATTTGAGTAAACCCTTTGAGATTAGAATGATGCTTCCTATCTGGGATTAGGTTGTGTATTGATGCAAGAGAAGAAAATTTTTACTTTTGGATCTTATTAGTTGAAGGTACATGAAAAGAATTACCCTATCCACGATTTAGGACTAGTTGTAATTATCTTTGCCTTGAAGACCTGGAGACATTATTATGAATGGTGTATAGTTTGATGTGTTTAGTGACCACAAGAGCTTGAAGTATTTGTTTCATCAGAAGAAACTAAACATGAGACAGAGAAGATGGATGGAGTTCCTAAAAGATTTTGACTTTTAGCTGAACTACCATGTAGGTAAAGTAAAATGTAGTTGTTGATCCCTTGAGTAGAAGGGTAGTACAAGTACCGACCATGACGATAAAGGAGCAGAAATTATTAGAGCAACTCAAAATAAAAACTAAAAATTTGAGCCTTGGGTTGGATATGATTCCTGCTCACACTAGTTGCAACATACACATTGTGACGAACAAATTCATGAAATAGATTGGAGAACAACATAGGATAGATCTTGAGTTAAAAAGTTGTTTTTGATCACATTGGAATAGATCAGGCGAAGGATTTCAAATTAAGAATGGATGGAGTGTTGAGGTCCTGAGACAAAGTTTGCATTCTAGTTGATCTAACACTAAAGAAAATGGTATTGGATGAAGGGTACAAGACTCGTCTCAGTATACATCCTGAGATGACTAAGATATACTAGGGTCTAAAGAAGTTCTTCTAGAGGTTGGTCATGAAGAATGATGTTGCTCAATATGTTGTTGCTCGTTTAACCTAGCAGAAAGCTAAGGTGGAGCATTAGAAACCGTGTGAGATGTTACAACAGATGGAGATTCTTGAGTGAAATTGGGATAACATTGCTATGGGTTTTGTTATCCATCTGTCATGGCAATCATAGGGCATAATTTGACTTGGGTGATTGTAGATAAATTGATGAAGAGTGCTCACTTTTAGCTAGTTAACTTAAGGATTTTCCATGGCTATGTTGGCCTCATTGTACATTAAAGAGATAGTATGATTGCATGGAGTGTTGTCTAGTATCATTTCGGATAGAGACCCTAGATTCATCTTTAGATTTTAGTAGACACTACAAGAGGTGCTAAGTACCAAGTTAAGATTGAGCTCAGCCTACCATCCTTAGATAGACAGACAATTCGAGAGAAAATTATAATCACTAGAAAATTTGTTGAGATTTTGTGAAATGGATCATCTAGGGAGTTGAGATGAAATCCTTCCTTTAGTGGAGTTCACTTATAACAACAACTATCATGCCAATATTGGGATAGAACCATATAAAGTATTATATGGATAGAAATACAAGACACCTCTATCCTGGTACCATAATGGTGAACAAGTGTTAGTAAGACTCGAGTTGTTACAAATGACTACAGAGAAGAATTAAGAGATTCGGGAGAAAATGGTGACTGCTATGAGTAGGAAGAAATCATATAAAAAAAAAATCGAAGACAAATGCTTTTGGAGTTTAATATGGGAGAATATGTTTTCCTAAGAGTAAAGTTTGCTATAAGAGTTGGTCAAACTATAAAATCTAGGAAATTGACTATGAAATTCATTGAGCCATATCAAATTCTCTGGAAGATTGGTGCAGTGGCTTATGAGTTGGCTTTGTCCCCTCATTTGGAAAATCTACATAACATTAAGGAAATAAGTGCATGATCCAGTCCATAGTTTGGAGTAAGACGATGTACAAATTAGAGAAGACCTATCTACAAAAATCAAGCCGTAAAAGTGATTAATTTTCAGATGAAGCAACTCTGAGACAAAATGAATGACATGGGTTAGGTGGTGTAGAATGACCAGATGGGTAAATTACTTAGGAACTGGAGAACCAAATGAGAGAATCATATCCATTTATGTTTGCTGGTAAGTCAATTTTCGAGGACGAAAATTTTTAAAGGTGGGAAGATTGTAACATCCCAATATTTTAAATTATAAAGATATCAGAATATAAACATATTATATTATAAAAATATTTTGTTATAAGGATATTAGATTGATAAAAATATTCAGTTATAAAGATATTCAGTTATAAAAATATTATATTATAAAGATGTTCAGTTATAAAATATTAGATTATAAAGATAATACAATATATAAAAACAAAAGCCTAGTTGGGTAGTTTGTTTTCACATACCTCCATTCTCTCTATTCTCTCTCCATTCTCTCTACATTTTCTCTAAGGTTTAAATACTGAAAACCCTAACGGTTTCTAGATCCACAATAAGCAATAGAAGGTTAACAGTATAAGGAGGAGTTATACCCGATCAGTTTTGAGAACGGGTAAGTCTAGGTCTGTTTATTCTTAAGAATTTTCTTTTGGAAAGTTTATGGTCTTTGAAGATTTTTCTCAATAAATTCTCTTTATGGGGAGGTGCTATCCAGAATTTTGAGATAAAAGAGAAGCTAAGGTTTGGGATTTGCAGTTTGTTTTCATCTGATCGAGGAATAAAGAAAATCCAGGTTAGGGAAGTTAATGTTCAAAAATATATAAATTGATATTAAGAAAATTAATGTTATATATATATATATATATATAATTAGTATGTTTTGTATATTATTGTTGTATTGAGTGTAATGTGTGAAAAAACCTTGTTTTTGTATTGTTTGTGATGTTTAAGTTGATATTTGGATGTTCGTTGACAATCAGTAAAATGGAAAATTTGTTTGAGGAGTAGAAAACGAAAGTTTCTTTCCATGGAGGGTTTTGGTCTCGATCCTATTCTTGTTTATAAATTTAGATTATTATCTCTAAATAAAATTGAGAAAAATTGATTGGTTATGTATGACCTATGATGTTTTTGTGTGGGGCCGACTAGAGCCTGGGGTTGGTGCCCATAATCTACCGATATGTTTGTGTGGGGCCGAGTAGAGCCTGAGGTTGATGCCCATAATCTACCAATATGTTTGTGTGTGGGGCCGAGTAGAGCCTGGGGTTGGTGCCCATAATCTACCAATATGTTTGTGTGTGGGGCCGAGTAGAGCGTGGGGTTGGTGCCCATAATCTACCGATATGTTTGTGTGTGGGGCCGAGTAGAGCGTGGGGTTGGTGCCCATAATCTACCGATATGTTTGTGTGTGGGGCCGAGTAGAGCCTGGGGTTGGTGCCCATAATCTACCGATATGTTTGTGTGTGGGGCCGAGTAGAGTCTGGGGTTGGTGCCCATAATCTACCGATATGTTTGTGTGTGGGACCGAGTAGAGCCTGGGGTTGGTGCACATAATCTACCGATATGTTTGTGTGTGGGGCCGAGTAGAGCCTGGGGTTGGTGCCCATAATATACCGATATGTTTGTGTGTGGGACCGAGTAGAGCCTGGGGTTGGTGCCCATAATCTACCGATATGTTTGTGTGTGGGGCCGAGTAGAGCCTGGGGTGGGTGCACATAATCTACCGATATGTTTGTGTGTGGGGCCGAGTAGAGCCTGGTGTTGGTGCCCATAATCTATCGATATGTTTGTGTGGGGCCGAGTAGAGCCTGGGGTTGGTGCCCATAATCTACCGATATGTTTGTGTGTGGGGCCGAGTAGAGCCTGGGGTTTGTGCCCATAATCTACCGATATGTTTGTGTGTGGGGCCGAGTAGAGCCTGGGGTTGGTGCCCATAATCTACCGATATGTTTGTGTGGGGCCGAGTAGAGCCTGGGGTTGGTGCCCATAATCTACTTATGTGTGTTAATGAGAATGTTGTGAGTATGTGTATTACATGATAATATGATTTGTGTTGTTACTTTTCAATTATTAAAGATGCATTAAATTTCAAAGCATTTAAGTATGTTCTATGATAAATGTGCATGAGATTGATAGGATGATGAATACTACATGATGTTATTATTTTGTGTTGTTATATTTTTGAACGATTAGCTTACCCTACAATTGTCGATTGTTTGGCCTGCGATGATCGTGTTTTGCTACACGGGAGCAGATATCTTAATAGGTGAGCGAGATGCTTCGGAGTCCCAAGATTATAGTGAAAGATGAAATAGTAGTTATATGCATATATTTATATATGTTTTTATTTCTTATAATAGAATTTTGTACTAGTAGAGATTCCCTTTTGTATTGAATACAAATACAAATTTTAAATATAATGTGTTTTATTATCAGTTAATACAAGTTACATTTGCACACTAAGTATGATAAAAGTAGCGATTTCTTGGGTCATTACACTAGCCTCCATGATTAAATTAGAATTTAAAACCAATTAAATTGAAAATGAAACTAGATGAATGTAGGCTGGAATTATAAAATACTGAATTTAAATCAAAAGTAAAATGCTAATAAAATTAATGGAGTGGGAATAATAAATGGATAAGTGTGAGGGTGTGAATGTGAATGTTAGAAAGTAGAGCCTACAAAATTTAAATTATTGACAAGAATTAAATAAAATAAAGGCTAAAATATGAAATAATGACATTAAATAAATTAAAATGAAAGAAAACAAAACCAGGATATTGTAGCAGGAGCTCCTAAAACTTTCTGCAACTTCATCCAAACTAACAACAAAACTATAATGGAGAAAAAGAGAGAGAGGAAGAAGAGAGACTATTGCTTTGGTGAAGTGTTTTTTGTCTTGCATCTAAATCTCCTATTTATAGGGAATTAGCCAAGGTCTTATTACAAATAAAAATCTGAAAATTAATTACAATTCAAGTCAAATATTTCTTTCCGGATTTGATTTGGCTGATTAGGAGATTCTTTGCCAAGAATAGAAATAATTGCTCCTTCAGAATAAATTTAATGCTTCGATTTGATTGCAGATTTGAATTTGTAGGAAGGAAATTCTGAAAATGGGGAGTTGATTATGCACGAATTTCAAATTTTCAAATGAAACTGGCCCACGCATTGAATTAGGCCACATTGAATGCACCTAAGTTACACCTCCTGTTGGTTTCATGACAAATGGGCCGCGAAGAATTTAATTTGGAAGATTGAAAAAGTTTTCCCCACCGAAGCACATTGGGCTCATCTCAAAATAACTTCAAGTTCTTTTTCTCCTACGAGAAAAGTCTCAACCAGAGAAAAAAATATATATGCAATATGAATGTATGAATGTATGTTTTTTATGTTAAAAATATGTAAAATGCAATAAATTTACTAAACTTAAATTATGTCATTGGTTTTATGAAAACGTGCAAAATGCATGGTTTAAGAATAGAACAAATGACTTAGAAAGTGTTCTTAGATCAAAAAATAAAGAGTAAAATGACATACATCAAATACTCCCCACTTTTGCTCTTTTGCACTTCCAAGCAAAAGATAAAAGAAAATAAAATAAAAGTGTGCATGCATGAAAAATATATAATGCAAGACTTCTTGCTTTCATAATAGCTTGGCAGCTCACACCCAAGGGGAGCAATCATGCACAACTGATGGAAGAGGATCTGGCCTTGATTCACTGCATGAAGAACAACATTAAAGTCAACTGGATCTATGTCATCAAAGGACACATGTTCAAGGCAAAACGACTTAATGATCACAAGCTTCCTTATGCTATCTTCATTTCAAAAGTTCTGGACCACTTCAACATTTCCACTGAAGGAGATACAACCAAAATCATCAATCACAAGCATATCTTTGACAACTATTATCTTAGGAAAATGGGGTTGACAAAGATTGATGATGAATGGGTTTTTGAAGTTGGCTCATCTTCCTCTGCACCAAGATCATCAATTCATGTTGAAAGACTACTCTGCATATCAGATGGTTCCCTATACAGCTCCTCTTGCATACCAAGGAATTCCATTATCTGAATTTGAAAGAATGCTTATTTCACGTCTTAATGTTCTTGGTTCTATGCAACGAAACACTTATGAAACCATGGTTGCTAGGTTCACAAATATTGATTATGAGATTGAACTCATACAACAACAACTTGCTGAGATTCAAGTTTCAGTTGAAAGCTTTGAAGGAACCTCTGCAAATGCTGCTGCCATGGATGAGGATGCTGCTGATGATGAAGATGATGAGGACGATGATGATGAAGATGAAAATGAAGTTTAATATCTGTTGTTTTAATGCCTTTCATATTTTCGCTTTTATGTTGTTGCTTTCTGAACAATTCATGGGTCTGTAACATAATTTGCACTCATATTTCTGCATTATTCAGACATTGCTTATATAATCTGCTTGATCTGCACCTATTTGCTAATGTCAAAAGGGGAAATAATCTTCCATCTATTCTCTTTGATTTCAACAGGTTTTGCAGGTTGCCATCATCAAATAGGGGGAGTTTGTTGATGAATTTGATTTGATGATGTTGCTGGAACGTTGGTGATTAATTGATGATTATGCAGTTTTTGAATAGCTGTTAGATTATCTGTTATTAGTTGGCTAATTCTGATATATTAGTCTGCTGTTTTCATTAATCTTCAATTAGTCAACCAATTTTGATATATTAGTCGGCTATTTTCATTAATATATCAGGAATGTGCTTTTAATGAAATAAGCTAACTATTTCGCTGTTTAGTCGACTATTTTGTTTCAGGCCTTCCAGTATGCAGAAACAGAATTACACCTGATTAAAGATCATCTCTTTCTCTATAAATACAAGTCTCATGGGAGATTCAAACAACAAAAGAATAGCGAAAAGAACAGAGAGAGAACAGAGAAGAGTGAATCAAGAAAAGCTTACTCACAAATCTTTTGAAGAATTCAGCTTTAGAAAGAATCAAGAAGAGAGTCTTGATTAGTATATTTTGAATTGTATTGTTCTCTGGTTTGAGATTGTTTTGTGGTGTTACAAAACCTGTATTTTGGTGATTGGGGTGATCACTGTAGACTTGGTGTGAGTCTGGGTTAGATTGAATTCTATAGTGTTTAGAATTTCATCTTTTTGGTTTTGTTAGTCTTTAGAAGAGGGCTTCTTGTAAAGACTTGATCATTTAGTGTATTGAGATCTGTTAGTGTTACAGATCGAAACTGGATGTAGCTCTTGAAAAGAAGTGAACCAGTATAAATTCTTGTGCATTCTTTCTCTTCTTTTATCTTCTTTAATAAGTTTCTGATAGAACTAATCGACTATTTTTCTTAAATTAGTTAACTATTCTGTTCTTGACAGCATCAGAAAAATCTGATACTTAACAGTTTTCGAAGAAAATCCTATATCAATTCATCCCCCCTTCTTGATATATCTCTGAATCTAACACATCTTCTGCCATCTATCGAACCATACCTGATTAACTAGTACTGTAGATAGTTAAATTTCTATAGTATTCCTAAAATAGGATGTAAAACAAAATATTTGATGGAGTTGTGTGTTTCTAACTAGTACTAATAAACCACTAGGTTACTCTACACCTCCAACTAGAATTTGATGAAATGTATACATATTCTAGTACATAGTCATCAATCTTGAAATTAATAAATTAGCTTTACTCACCCAAGTCACGCTAATTGAAAGATTTTCATCATCGACCTTTCCATTCCTAAATATTATATTATTCATGTGATTCCATATGCACTATCACACAATTGTTATCTATGTACATCGTTAAATTTGACTCTTTCTGTTATTTATGTTTATAATATAGAATTGGTTTAAGTTATGCTTGGGAATTTTGGGTAACTTATCCATTTTCACAAAGACTCCAAATATCTTATAAGTGAAAAATAGATAGATCACTAATTCCTCCTCTTCCCCATGTAAACACATCAAAGTAGATATATCACTCTCCTATTTCTCAAATCAGTTTTAATAGGAACTCTATTTATCACTCTCCACCATGTAAGGCAAGAAGTTGATGGAGTAAAAGTGATGTCCTATATCATGTTATAAACGTTAGTGTCTTCCCCACATAGGCTATCCCGAAGAACCTAATATTCTACTCTCTTTTCCATACCCACTTATTTATCTTTGTCTTTCTTATTTGAATTTCATTCATTGTAATGTTGCATTAAGAGAACTACTTGAGGGAGTTCCCAATTAAACCATTCTCTCTTTTGACCCAAGTCATATATCCAAGTGTCATTATTCTATCTCACTAGCTCTTTTACTCGTACTTCTTTAGATACTAAGTTACTATATAATCTAGGGAACTTAACTTTTAAAGGTGGGTCACCTATCCCTATCTTTCCAAAAAGAAACTTTTAATAGATTTATATCCTTTACCCTAAGCCATCTCTTTGTTTTTACTTATACATTGTTTCCCATTTTAACCATACTACTTTCCCTCTTTCTCTAGTTGATCTCCACAAGAATTGTCGTTAGATTTTTGTCTTCTTTTTTACTGATATAGGCATTTTGAAGAACGATAGATAAAATAGAGGGATGACTGTTAAAAGTTATTTTAATATACATACTTTACTGATGAATGATAAAAAAATGTATTTCCCTCACATTAATCCCTTTGCTAGCTGGTTAATGTTTGACAATTCACTTCTAAGTTTGAGACCAAGATCCACTATTGTTGAGAAGCTTTCTACATTGTGTGTCCTACCACTTTTGGCTTGAATGCTCCTAGAAACATAATCAATTAGAACATTACTTATGAAAGTTGCTTGTATAAGACATTCAAAGGAGCGGACGAGAGGTTGTACCTTAGGGTGGGTAGGGAAAAAATCTAGGCAATGTTGAATTGAGAAAGAAATGAAAAGGGGAGGAAATGTCTCGAGGTGCAAGTAGGAAGCACATATGAACAAGAGGATAAAAATGTTCACTAAATAACTTCAATTTTTGGATTACACAATCAAGAAGTGAACTTTACTTTTTGAATTTTGTAATACAGAAGTTAAACTATAATTTGTAATATAACTTTTACTTATAGATGGTACAATCTGGAAGTCAATGTTGTATTTTGAATTATACAATCCAAAAGTCATTTTTGTATAAAAAAAATTGAATTGTATAATCTGTAATACAAGTTTGACCTCCGAATTACTGATGCGATCTATTGGAAAGTAGACTGAGTCAATTGTAGTACAACTTAAAAGAGTTGATGTATCGTCAGAGATTAGTAAATATTTAGATGGTTAATTTATTCATTGATGAGAACTTGTAGAGAACTTACATTGAACATACTTGTACACTTTGCAAACACATAGAACAAAGATTGAAATGATTGAAACAAAATAACTTGATTAGAAAATTCAAATGTGATTAAGAGTTGGGATTAGATTCTCTTTATCACTTATATGCAACTTCTTGTTCATACATATAATCATACACATAATTTTCTATGTTCCTTAAACTAATAAAGATAATTCCTTACTCTTGATTACCTAAAAATCCCATCAATATAAATAAATTCCTTGATTTACCTAAGTTGATCCCTGCATTAAGTGTTGAACATTTATGATCAGATTAAGAGAATTAACTTTGTTCCCAACAGTTGATGTCCTTGAGTGATTTAACCTAGATAGGGAAGAGATAGTATTTTTCAATAACAATCTAATCCCAAAATCATGGATATAGATCCTCATACCTTTAAGCATTAGGATCAAAACTAAATCACACATGTAGAAAATAGACCATAATCATATATATAGATATCAGGAGTTACATTGAAGTTACAAAGTTATATAATCCCAATAAGAGAGAGATTAACTACTCATGATTTTGAGTGACACCCTATTCTATTACAATCAAGAAGAGAGAAGATGATTTCACGCCTTCGCTCCAACTTTTTGCTCCCTTTTCTTCTCGTCATCCAATCCCTTCTCTTTCCTTTATTTATCCTATTTATATGTTGAGGGTCCAAATAAATTATTATATACTTCCACTCATCTTCATACAAGTCTGCTCAGTAGATGGGTTTTATCAATTTGAAGAATTCTTGAGGTGCTTAGCATTTAATCCAATAACCCAGTGAAATTGGCTTCCAAACTTGCATTGCCCTATAGGTTAAATTTTCTCAGCATTGAGGTGGTGCGCTCAACACCAGGGTTGCATTTTAACATTACTCTCTAGTCTTAATATGCTCAGCACCGACTCGTGTTGCCTTCTTATGCTCAACATCAACCTCCTAAGTTAATGGGTTTTTGATAACTTTAAGTTCCTTTATTTATATCCTCATATAAATGTTTATTAATTACATATAACTTCTCTCAATGAAAGTATTTCCTATTTCTAACACATTTGGGATTCTTTTTACAATATGGATATATATTTTGACAAACATTGAGTGCATATTTTAAAAATATAAGCATATATTTTTGGCACTTATCAATTATATAATTTAGAAGTTAAAATTAACGTTCTAGATTATGTAATTTGATGATAATTTTTTTTAAGTTCTGGATTATACTATTTAGGAAAAGAATTAAACTAAAAAAATAAAGGAGTAATTGTTTATATATTTATAAGGGTGTAGAAGGAAAGCATGGCTGCAAAAGGAAATATCTAATACTAAGTTACATATCAGGTGCCAAGTTGTTAGACTAATTTTGTATGAATGAAGCTTATGCCTGAAAGATATATTCTCTTTCAATATTTTTGGATTATTCTTATCTTTGAGTTTTGAAATTATATTTTAAAAATTGGACATGACTTGACTACAAATAAAACAAACATTTTTAATAGAAAAAAAATGCATGACAATAAGTTCTAAAAGAGAAAGTATATAATATACTTTTTTTAATTAAAAAATTATAGTTATAAATGATTTTGATTATCATT
Source organism: Lablab purpureus (assembly GCA_030347555.1). Taxonomy (NCBI): domain Eukaryota; kingdom Viridiplantae; phylum Streptophyta; class Magnoliopsida; order Fabales; family Fabaceae; genus Lablab; species Lablab purpureus. The sequence continues at coordinate 21,697,264 of CM059260.1, forward strand.
ATGTTTTATAGTTCAAATGAACAATATTTTTGAACTAATATTCTTATTGAAATGTGATGTTTATCCCTTTCTTCTTCTTTCATTTCAATTTGTTTAACCTAATTTCTTTTATATTGTTGAAATGAAGTCTAAGGGAAATTATTTGATATCATAACAAAGAATTAGGTGTCAAATTCACAAAATTAAGGCCAACAACTATTGATTGTACGTCAAAGACATTGTTGGAAGTTCGTGCTGATTAAGTTCTAAATTCGTTACATTTTGATCCAATTTGTAATCCATATAATCTTGGAATTTTTTTTATCACGACTTATATTGTAGTAAACCCATCACTTACTTGAGTTAGGAGAAATTTTTTGCTCTCTGATCTATTTATCATGTTTTTGGTCTCTTATGTATATATCTTGTTTTGTAAAAGGGTTGGAGCACCCATAGTATTTCCTTTTTGAATTGATATTCTTCCTTGTTGATAAAAAAGAATGGGAAGCAAATTAGTGTGGCTTGTACATGATTTATGCATCTTGAATTTCATGAATTTACTTGTGAAATTAGTATTGAGGTGCATTGATTCAATAAACCATCAGTTTAATTCCATTGTGAATTGCTGGGAGAATTTGATTCACTTGTTAGGTTCGGTACTAACAAACTAACTATAACACAAAAACAAGAAGAAAGAAACTGAATTGTATTAACAAACATATACACAGAGTTTACAATTCAAAATGAATCTTATCTTCTATGTATGTTGGAAGCTCTATTTATACATATAGAGCTAACAAACAAACAAACTGAACAAACAAAACAAACCTACCAGGAAACTGTTACAATAGTTACAACAGAAGTCATCCACTAAACCACTAGACGGTCTAGTACAAATAGACGGTCTAACTACCCTAAACTACGAGACACCCTCTAGTAGACGATCTTTTGTGCTCTTCATCAAACAAACATGATTTAAGAGTCTAAACCTTACAATTCTCCTCATAGACTCCAAATCATAGAAGAGAATCTAACTCTTCTCCTTGAACGAAAAATTGATTAACAATCTTGACCTAGGTAAGGACTTCGTAAACACATCTACAGGATTCTCCTCCAAAGCTATCTTCTCAATCCTAACCTCCCCAAACTCAACAATGATTCTCATGAAGTGTAGTCTCACATCAATGTGTTTAGTTCTCTCAGGGTATATATGATGATCTGTTAGGTGTATAGCACTTTGACTATCACAATGAATAGTCAGACACTCTTTCTCAACATTTACTTTTGTTATCATCCCTTTCAACCATAGAGCCTCCTTCGCCCCCTTTGTGAACGTGATATACTCTACTTCGGTAGTAGATAAAGCCACAATTGATTGCAAACTAGCTTTCCAACAAATTGCATTCCCAAACAACATGAATGCATACCCAGAAGTAGAATTTTGTATCCACGTTCCTTGCATAATGAACATCCACAAACCCCTCTATATAGCAGCTCCACCATGGGTATACCTTCTATACTCCAAAGCAAACGCTCTCATCCCATTCAAATATCTCAGCACCCACTTCAAAGCCTCCCAATGAGCCCGTCCAAGATTTTCCATGAACATGCTAACTACACTAATAGCATGCACAAAATCCGGTCTACTACACACCATCCCATATGTGATACTCCCTACTCCATTAGCATATGCAATAATCTTCATCTCCCTCATTTCTCAGCTAAGAGCTTAGGAAATTGAGAGCTTTGTGTGATGTCCCAAAGGTGTACTCATAGGTTTGGATTCATGCATCCTAAACCTCTCAACGATCTTCTTGACATAGCCTTGTTGAGATAGACGCAACACTCCAATTATGTGATCCCTCTGTATTTCCATCCCAAGTATTTGCCTCGTGGGACCAAGGTCTTTCATTTCAAACTTTGAACTTATCTAACTCATGTTTATATTTGCTAGTTATAAGGATAACGTCTACATATAAGAGCAAGAACACCACATACTTTTCTCCTCTTCTAAGAAAGTAGACACAACTATCATAACTACTCCTCTAAAACCTCGTCACTCTGAGGAAATCATCAAATCTCTTGTACCACTACCTTGGACTCTGTTTCAAGCCATATAGTGATTTCTTCAAGAGACACACCTTACCTTCTTCTTTAACAAAGCCTTCAAACTATTGCATATGGTCGATTTCCGAATGGTTATTTCATGTATAAATGTTGTTTTAACATCCAACTATTCTAACCCGGTTAACAATTGACATTAAGTGAGAAGATTTCATTGTAATATATCCCTTCCACTAGTGAAAAACCCTTTGCCACTAGTATCACCTTGAACCTCTCCTTCTCCACACCTAGTATCCCCTCCTTCTTCTTAAACACCCACTTATATCCAATCACCTTCTGACTTCGTGGTGGATCAACAAGAGTCCAAGTGTGGTTCTTCTTGAATGATTCAAGCTCTTCTCCCCTCTCCTTATCATGCGTAAGCTGATAGCCTAAATCTAAATCTGCACGTTTTCACATTCTCGAGTAAGAGGTCGAAGGTCGTTCTCCATTTCCTGATGTCTCGTCATCTAATCGTCCCCTCAGATGATTTAACCCTACTAGACGGTCTAGACTCCTTAGATAGTCTACTTCAGCAGTAGAAGACTCCACCTCCACGTGAACTTTTTCCTTGTCTCTCTTAGGATCGCTACACATCATGACCATTTGAGTCTCATTGAATGTAACGTCCTTACTAATGAAGCATCTAGCTTCACTAGGTTCTAACCTCCACAACTTATATCCCTTCGCTCCTTCTGCATGTCCTATGAAGAAAAACCTCTCAGCCTGTGCCTCCAACTTATCTTTCTCGGCATGTTCAAATGCCAAGGCACCGAACATCCTCAGATTCTCATAATTTGCTAGTTTTCCACTCCACATCTCCATGGGAGTCTTGAAATTTAGGATAGACGATGGACACTTGTTTATCAAACAAAAAATAGTGTTTGTAGCTTCTCCCCAAAAAGTCTTGGGAAACCCAACTCCTATCCTAACAACATACACTTCACCTTCTCCAAAATGGTTTTGTTCATCCTCTTGACCAGACCATTTTGTTGTGGCGTTGTGCCTCCTTATACCTTTTCTTCTGCAAAACTTGTTGAACACCTCATAGACAAACTCTAGTCCATTATCTATCCTCATCACCTTCAGTTTCATCATCAGATGATTACTCACCATGGTGTGCCACTCTTTAAATCTTTGAAAAGTTTCATCAGTACTCTTCAAGATACAGATCCACACCCTCCTCGAGTAATCGCATATCCATGAGTCTTTGCTCTCGTTGGACCCCATAAGTTCACATGAGCATCCTCAAATGGTCTACTGCACACATGATTACCAGCCTCAAACTTCACTCTATGAGACTTTCCTAGTACGCAATGATCACAAAACTCCAGCTCCTCCATTCTATCAACACCAAACAACTTTTGCTTGCTCAACTCCACCAAACCTTTTTCACTTGTGTGTTCTGATCTCAAATATCAAAACTTTGTCTTATCTTGCATCGTCTATAGCAACATCAACAGTTTCCTTCTTGCATTGGTAGCTTTTACAACCTTCTCTCTTCCGTTTCGGCTTTGGACAATTAGCTATGAAATGACCTATCTTGTGAAAATTAAAGCATTAGTTGTTTGCCTTATCATCTTGTGGGACCTTCTCCTTCTTCCCCTTAGACTCCTTCTTTTTCTTCTTCTCCCTCGACTTCGACACATTAAGACTCAACCCATTATCTTCTCCCTTCAACTCTTGAAACTTCTACAACTCCTTGGTTTTGATTAAGGTCTGAACCTCCTCCAAGGTAATGGTTTGTTCCTTCTCGAAAAACAACACATCTTTTAAATGCTCAAACGTCTTGGCCCAAGGCGTTCAGGAGAAGCAAAGTCTTGTCCTCATCTTCAAGTTTCACTTCAATGTTCTCCAGATCGTCCAGAATCTTGTTGAAATCTGCTAGCTGCTCCACCATCGTTCTTGACTCGATCTTCTTAAATGAATACAGTTGTTTCTTTAGACACAGTATTTGTGTCAGAGATTTTGTCATATATAATGACTCTAACTTCAACTACATCGACGCAACAGTCTTCTCCTTCATGACTTCCCTCAGTGCCTTATCTTCAAGACACAAGATTATGGCACTCCTGACTTTATGTCCACCTTCTCCTACTGAGACATCGATGCTGACATGTTCAACTCACCCTTAAGAGCTTCAACACATCTTTGTTGTATCAAGATAACCTCCATCTTGACCTTCGATAACCTGAAATCATTATTACTGGAAAAATTCTTGATGTCAAACTTGGTGGTCACATCTAACTTTTCTTTCTTGTTATAATGCATGCCTAGGAGGCATTACATGTGTTGTAGGATCTCTCAAACATGTGTAGAAGCATAGGAAATCAAAATAACATGAAGATTAGCAAACAAGAACATGAAAACTGAAATTTCCCCCAAATGTTAGGGTTCCAATCGGTACAAACTTTGTAAAACTTGAAAACAAATCAATTCAACCAATTAAAATCAAGAACACATGCATAGGAAGGCATAGAATAAAATAAACTTGAATTTAATCAGTGCAAATGATTGGAAATTGATCAAGAAGGGTGCGACACATATGAACAACACAAGAACAAGAAATAGAAAAACATGGAAGAGAAAAGCGATGAAGAACACGCCACTTTTCAAAGAAAAGATAAGTGCAAAAGACAATCACCACTTGAATTTAGGAAAACTCAAGATAAGATTCAAAGAAAATGAGGAATACCTCTTGAACTTCAAAGAGAATTGCCCTTGCAAATGTATTCAAACTTCAAAGTTATGTTACAAGAGAAACACACATCTATTTATAAGCTCCTATAGGTGCGACATATGCACATAGGAGGAAGGTGAATGGTTTAGGCCATGTTTGGAGATGCTCCCAAGCTTCCCAAACAAGATCCTTCCCACTAAATGCTATCCTTATGTCCAAACACCCCTCCTCTTGTGTTTATTTGTGACAAAGTCATAAAAGAGACTAAACTATTTTTATTTTCAAGGAATTTACAAGAATTATTGATATTTCTAATGTCTTCTTCCAATTTCTTGTACATTCTTCTAGTTTTTCTTCCTTCCTTTTCTTCAAATATTTTTGCAAGCTTTTCTTTGGCCATTCTTCTTTTCCTTTACTTGTAACAACTCCTCCTTGTGATGAACTAGATTCTTCATGATTTGGGATCATATCATGTTCCCCATACGACACCAATTGTTGGGTTCGATGCTAACAAACTAATAATAACACAAGAACAAAAACAAAGAAATTGAATTGTATTAACAAACTTCAAATGGACAAGTTACCTACAGACTCTAAAATTCAACAGTATGGTATATCTTTGTGTTCCAGATGCAACCTATGTTAGCAGGCTCTCGAAACATCACATAATCTTTTCTTCTCTTGCCCTGTTGCTTGCAAATTTTGGATTTGGATGGTGGTCTCTTTCAAATACACATTTGTTTGCAATTCCATGAAAGATATCATTAACTTCATGCAAGTTTGAGAAAACTCTTAAATGAAGGACCTAAGGATTGTTGTTTGTATAAATATTATCTAGGTGATATGGAGAATGAGAAATCATGAAAGGCATAGTACACTCGTTCCCTTTGAACATGCTCTGAAGATGGTAAACATAAGTTGCAAATTGACTGCAAATCTTTCTAGAGGGAATATGGAAAATGATATTAATAAATTTGCTATCATGAAACAAGTCAACATAACCATACATCATAGAAAGGCTGTAAAAAATTTAGTGGTTACTTGGAAGCCACCTCCACTTCGTTTCATTAATTGCAACATTGATGGGGCTGCTAGGGGTACCCCTGGACTAGCTGCTGCTACAGGTATTTTCATAGGTAGTGCTGCTAAATTCATTGGAGGTTTCACAGTTTGTTTAGGCAATACTACTGCTCTCTCTGTTGAACTGCAAGTTGCAATGTTGGCCATTGAGCTTGTTGTGGACATGGGATGGAACAATCTTTGGATGGAAACAGACTATATTTTAGTAACAAAGGCCTTCAACAACTCCGACATTGTGCCTTGGGCTTTTACAAACAGATGGAGAAGATGCATCTCCTTGGTTGCGCCTTTAAACTTCTATATCTCCCATGTATATAGGGAAGGAAATAAATGTGCAGATAAAATGGCCAATATATGGGGATTGATCATCAAGCAGACTTCACCTGGTTTTCCTACCTCATCAGGGATTGTGGTACACATTTCTTTAGAAATAGATTCAGCTTCCCCGAATACAAATTCTCCTAATTCTTTGTGTTGTTGTGTATGTGAGCTTTGGTTTGATCATCTGATGTTGCTTTGTTTCCTTATTTTTATTAATATATAGTCATCTGTTGAATGCTTTTCCCAAAGATGGAATCTTAAAAAAAAACTTATACACAGAGTTTATAATCTAAAACGAATCGTGTGCTCTATATATGTTAAAAGTTTTATTTATACATATAGAATTAACAAATAAAATGAATTGAAACAAATAAAACAAACCTAACAAAAAAATGATAGAAATTTATAATAATCAATAATTGTGCCTAATCACATACTTCTATCCATATAGAATCAAAATTACAGCACAATCAAATTAATCCTTAATGAACCCATATCTCAATTCATGATGAATATAAAATGCGGAACGTACCTGGATTTGCCATTGGGAATAATAAAGATGATGAATATAACTACACGTATGTGATCTTCCAAATGTAGAACACCTTAGATTCCCTCTAGGGTTTCTCTTCTGATGGGAATGAAGAGAAAGGAATATAAATTGTATGTTCTGTCTTCTGCTCTACAAAATGGGGACCATAACCCTTTTATAACTTTCAGAGTTTAATATTTTCAATTTGGCCCCTCATCAAATTAAAAATATTACTGATGGTATCTACACAATTAGTCTTTCATGACATATATGCCCTTAGCCATAATTTTAAATTAATTAGACCACTTAAATATTTTGGCTAATAAAATAATGGCCCTAACACATTTAATTACGTAATATATATTTATATGACCTAAAAATTCCAACAATCTCCCACTAGTCACACACACACACACACACACACACACACACACACATATATATATATATATATCCTTACAATCCTTATAAATGTGTTAGACTTTATGAGCTCAAAATTTGCCATTATATGTCTTGAGCATATTCCAAAAATCTTGTCCATTGATTACATCCGCACATAGAACCAAAACAATTTTCATTGTATCAATCACAACTAAACTCATCAATGATCACTAATGCTGACAGAATCAAATGACATAGACTCATCATGAAATGTGTAGCATGAAAATTACGTGAAGGTGGTCTGTACATGCCTATTTTCAACTGGTCCTACTTTACCTCAGTGAGATCATTCAATAACCTTAATATACAAAGTGTAATATCTGAATAATCAAATATATATATATAACCAAATATGTCCAAAAGTTAATGTATGCATACAAAAAATCAAACATAGAACCTAAGATACATAAAAGTGACTAACTCCCACTAAAACAAAGATTCCTCAAACAGTAAAACACCCATGTGTGCAACATGCTCATGAAAGACCTTGGGTGGAAGTCCCTTATTAAGAGGATCTTCTATCATGGAGTTTGTCCCTAAGTGTTCTATGAAAATTTGTCCACTCTGTACCCTTTCCTTAACAACTAGGAACTAGACGTCAATGTGTTTTGACTTGGTCAAACTCCTATTGCTGTTAGAATACAATACAACTGACTTGTTGTCACAATATAACTTAAGTGGTCTTTCAATTCCTTCCACAATATGCAGTCCTGTGACAAAATTTCTCGCCATATTCCATAATTTGATGCCTCATAGCATGCTACAAATTCTGCTGCCATAGTGGATGAAGCAATAAGGGTTTGCTTGGCACTGCACCAAGAAACCACACCACCAGCTAACATGAAAATGTAACCTGAAGTTGATCTTAAACTATCTTGGCATCCTGCAAAATCTGAGTCAGAATACCCAGTGATCTCCAACTGGTCTGACCTCTTATAAGTGAGCATATAATCCTTTGTTCTCTTCAAATACCTCATAACTCTTTTGTCTGCTTTCCAGAGTTTAAGATATCTTAAACTGACCAAAATGTGAAGAAAGATAAATTAATACTAAATGTATGAGCAAGTCTTCCGACAACTCAAGCTTTAGTGTCTTAAGTTTTGAAGCAATATTGGACATTCCCATAATGTATTCCCTCACATTTCCTTTTCCTTGATACTTCATGGAAATCAAGCTCTAAAGAAGAGCACTTGTTTCCGCCTTATCGCTTTTTGCAAAGCGCTTTTCAATTTCAGCAAGGAAATCTTTAGCACTTGTTATTTCTTCAGAGATAGCACCCCTAAAGACCTCAGGAATGTCGCGCTTAATGATCATGAGACTCATGCGATTTGAATGATCCCACTTCTCATAATCTTTCCTCTCTTCAGAGGTACTAGAGTCTGTAAGAGAAGTGGGTTGCTCAATCCTTAATGCAAGGTCAAGATCCATGCAGCCAAGAACAATTTTCATGTTCTCTCTCCAGTCCTTAAAATTTGTTCCATTAAGAACCGGAATCGAATTCAGATTAGCAGATACTGGAGCAATAGTAGCCGGAAGACAATAAAACAAATCATTTTAAATATATGCTCACAAAATAATAATAATAAATCAATATATTCAAATAATGGCATAACCCATCTCAAGATACCTAGTGCATCATCAATATCAAGTCTTTGGACAGTAATATTAATTGTCAGTGGTACAGTTGTTGTAATGATCAAACATTGATAATAAAATATGTCAAACAATAAACCTCTCTTCGGATTGATTTATCATTCACAAGAAAAAAAAACATAATTATCACATGTCACTACAAGAAAAAGTATCTATACCTACATACAGTTTTACTTACATATGGTAATGGAGTGTAGGTAAAACCAATTTTGTTTTATCCACACAAATTTAATGTAAGTAAAATTTAAAATTCTAAACTTACATATATTTAGTATTAGTAAAACCTAATAACCTTAATACCTACATTTACTTAAATTATATAAGATTTTAAAATAATATATTTAAATCATATAAATTTAATAATATTATTAAATAATATAAATTTTTTAATAGCCAATTTATTAGGTAAAACATATATTTATTTTAGAAATTTATATAATTATTATTTATTATTATTATTAATATTTTTAATTTAAATAAAATAAAAGATAAATATTTTAAGAAAAATAAAAATAAAAATAAATTTTAAAAACATATTGGTTGTGTAAAATATGAATTTATAATTTTTTCTTACAACTGCAAGTATATATTTTTATTATCATTTTTTGAATTTTACTTTTAAGAAAATATATGTTTAATATAGTTGAATTTGAATTTGAAAGTATCTAGCTGCGGGTGTTGCTAGCGATAGAAAGGTAAAGTGTGATCTCCATCGTCTCCTCACTCCTCTCTTCTCCAATGTCAATTTCTCGCGCCAATCACAGATCACATCAGGTACCAACACCTCACCACACCCCGACGCACACCCCCTCTCCTTCTTCTTTCTCTCATATTAGAAGAAGGAGGTTTCACAATTCTTTCAGAACAAAACAGGAATGGGCTCAGAACTCATTTTCAGAGGCCAACAAACCTTGGCTCTCCGTCACTCGCCCGATTCACTACATGCTCCTCGAGCAGCGACTCCTCTTCGTCCTTCTCGGCATCATCATAGCCACCTTGTTCTTCACACTCGTCCCCCCCTCCTCCTCCTCCTCTCCCACCGTCCTCTACGACCCGCTCTCGATCTCCTACTTCGAGCGCGAGTCCAAGCTTCCGGCATACCACCACCGCGTCGCAGCGGCGGTGCATTCGGTGGGGAAGGTGCCTCTGGGGCTTAAACGGAAAAATTTTGCTATTAAAATTTTTATTTATATGGAAAGGCTTGCCTGTGGGGAGTATGAGATGTTATTTGGTTTCGTTATTATGATACCTCTTATTGACTTAACATGTTCTTAAATTGTTTTTACTGATGTAATTCTTGTGTTCTTCAGGAAGAAGTTGATGAGGACGATAGTGACTCCATTGAAAAAGTGCTTTGGCATCAACCAAAGGGCACAGCTGAAGATGCTGAAAGGAATAATCGATCAACAGAGCCTGTTTTAATGAGTCACCTGTTCGATTCAGATATTGATTGGAATGAGATGGAATTTTTGATAAAATGGAAAGGGCAGTCACATTTGCACTGTCAGTGGAAGTCTTTTGTTGAGCTGCAAAACGTATGATATTTATTCTTATTGTTTATTATTAATTATAGGGGTTATCTTGTCATTATCGTCTTTCTATCTGTCTCTGTTTTTTATCACAACAATCCTGCTTCCTATTGTTTGGTTATTTTAATCTTCCCCATGTTTGTGTTTTTTTTTAAAATTTCTTTCTGGCTGAAATGTAATGCATCCTGTGTATATGTGAGATTGCAGCTCAGTGGTTTTAAGAAGGATTTGAATTATACAAAGAAAATAATGGAAGACATGAGGTACAGGAGGACAATCTCAAGAGAGGAGGTAAATATTTTAGTTCAGCTAGTCAATTTAGATGCTCTGATTCATTTTGCAGGTATGCAGGCTATAAACACTGCAGAACTGGAAATTTATTTAGAGGAAATTGTTTATCCGTTAAAGAAAATTTATGCATTATTTGTGTTCTCTAATAATTTCTTGTTCGTCTGTTTCTTTATGCAGATTGAGGTCAATGATGTTAGTAAGGAGATGGATTTAGATATTATCAAACAGAACAGTCAGGTTTGCTTTCATGCATTCCAATATTTTCATTACTTTGTTCTTGTTGTTTGTGTGTTGTATTGTTAATTGGATTGTTATTGTATTTTTAGGTGGAAAGGATAATTGCAGATAGAATCAGCAAAGATAATTCAGGCAATGTTATTCTAGAATACTTGGTCAATTGGCAAGGACTATCCTATGCTGAAGCGACTTGGTACATTACTCTAAAAAAATTTAGCAACGGTTTACTTTATTTTTTATTAATTTTCTATGCATTGTTTTGCTTCATGTTGGAAGCAGGGTGGATTTATCTTTATGAATTGTTGTACACTGTTTTAAGCTTTTATATCCTTATTTATCAAGTATGGTATTATTTTTCACTGTTATTAGACATCTATTCTAGTATTTATACTATGTAAATTGTCACTCTTAATGTACTAGGGAAAAGGACATTGATATTGCTTTTGCCCAACATGCTATTGACGTGTATAAGGTAGGTCTCTTTTTCACTCTATTCTCGTTATCATTTCGGATTTGAAAAATTCATTATTTGGGTTTTGTCAGTATTCTTTTGGAAGTTATTATCCAACTATCCGTCTTGTATTTGAGATTGTGCAAATTAAGATGGCATGGCTGAAGAGAGATATTTTGTTGAACATGAGTATGCCTGTATAGGTATGTATGATACAAAGTGGATACGAGGACATGATTTAAAAAAATAGGATACTATTGTGGCAGGGATATAGCTAATTGAATAATTAGACGCTCTTGGAGTTTTTTGTGCATCGGATATCGAATTTGACTGTTTGCTTTTTTATTTTTTTGGTCTAGTCATTTGACTTTACTGAGCCAAGTTAAACTATCCTAGCTTGGCAGTGTCCAAAATAATAAGCTTCAGAAATACAGGGCACGTTAACGATACAACTAGATCCTATGTTTGTATGTGCTGGTTTTGCTTAAGTGTCCATGCTTCTTTTTGTTGAACACTTAATGGCACATCATTTTGAACTGAAAATAGGTAGTTGGCTTAAAACATAGGATACTGTAGCAGAACTTAGTTGGATTTGGATCGAGTATAGATATTCCCTTTGTTTCATTTGATCTGAACTTTCCTTTTTCCTTTTTGACTCTCGATGTTGGATTTTCCTTTTAATGTTCCTTGCGAATGTGTGTTTTTTCTCCTGTATTTCGCCTTCAATTGAATTAAACTTATGGTTCTGTGCATACTCGAGTTTTAATGTTGCAGTAGTCTTGGGAGCTTCATATATGAACCCACTAGAACTAGGACCAGGCTTGATTGTCGTATTTATGTTTATAAGTGGTGGGCAATGCATGCAAGGGAATAAGATGTATCTATGTTATCTATGTTATATGATAATTTGTATAATATCTGTTTATTTTCTGTAAGTTTTTTGTTCTGGCATATTTGAACAAGCTCATGAGGCTGCTATGGCTATTCAAGGAAAGATGGTAGATTCTCAGCGTAAGAAAAGTAAAGGTTGGTAAACTTAATAAAACCCAGAACGTTTCCACAAATTATGTGTATGCACTTGACATGGTTGCTGGTGTGGTAGATTTATGTTATTGTCATTTATCTGCCATTATCTTTTATGTTCTAGGCATTAATAATTTAAATTGCAAAACAAAAGACCTATAGTATTTGGTACAATTTTACCAATTGTGTTGTATATAATTTGTCCAGTGTTCCAGAAATCAATTACACTTTCGGTCTTACTAAGAACTTCTCAGTCTTGGTTTACTTGATTCTGTTTCATAATAGGGTCATTGTTTTAATTGCATCTCTTCTCTATTAAACATAGGAGTAGACTGGGACATGGTTAGTGGGGAAAATTATTACTTTATTTTACTATTTTATATAGGTCTAATTTTTTTTACCGTTTTATGTATCACCATTTATTTTACATATATTCTTATATATGTAATTTTAACAACTACAAGTGGAAATAGTTAAGTGATATTAATCATGATTTGAAAATTAATTTGAAGTCATAATTATTTCCTTAGTTGTCTCTAAAATCAAAATTCTAATGTGATTGCAGATACGCTATAAATGATGTGGATTATGTGGATTTTGCATGCTTATGGACATATGAGCATTATTGCTGGAAAACAACGTGTTTAATAGTGATAATTGTTGGACATTTACTTTTAGTATTTGTAACATACAAAAGATGATCAATATGCAATAAACGAGAATATCTCATATGAGATCATGTGATTAACATTTCTGAGTTAGTATGACTCTTGTGGTATATAAAATGATTTTTTAGGATTTGTGTTTGATATATCACTATTTTTATAGATATTTTTGTATTTGTTATTTATCAATTTGGTGTTGATTTAAAGCTAAAATTGTTGGTCTTGATTGATTGGATCACCCATTTGCAATATAATGACAAATTTATTCTCACAATTGAGAAAAGTGTAGGTATATGTTGACAAATTTATTCTCACAATTGAGAAAAGTGTAGGTATATGTTAAGAAATTTATTCCTACAATTGAAAAAAGTGTAGGTATAAACTATAGTGACACGCCACATATGTTGTTAAATCTCATTCAAAATTTACATTAATATTGTGTGTGGGTATATGTATAAAAATCATATACCCACATATATTATATCTATGGTGACATTTTTTATATGTCACTAAATGTTATATTCACTACTACAGAATTATCAATTAACGTCGACATTTTACGTCGGTTATAATAAAAACGATGTAGAACGTTTGAATTGACCATTCTACGTCGGTTGTATATGTAAACCGACGTAAATTATTTTGAATGTATATTCCACGTCGGTTATTTTAAATTAACCGACGTAGAACCTATTCCCCCTTTCTCTCTTTCTAGGTTTTATCTAAAAGAGAAACACCACCATCGCGCTGCCCCCTCTCTTTTCTCTCTCTCAAAATCAGCATTGGGCAGGGCACTCTTCATTCTTCATTCGAAACTAATGAATGTGGGGTCGGGGGTTTCTTCCTTGTTATCAAAAAGGGAGTTGGGTAAAGCAAACTCCCTCCTTGGACGAGCACGGGGCTTAGTCAAGTAGAATTGGGTTGCGCTGCTTGATGCTCCGATCGAAAACAAATCGGTGGGGCCATGCCGGATCGATCGAATATGCGTTAAAAGGTCAATCCCTCCCTAGGACACCAACCAAAAAAATCAACGGGGATTGGAACACCACCTTCTCCATTCTGAACACCAACGACAAGCTCAAGGGTTTCTTCGCCGACTTTAAGGTTGATTTGTTGCACAAAGACGACGTCTTAGCGATGAGTTACGTACCCGATTTTGAGTTGGAGAAGAGCGAGGTTAGGCAAATCAACACAAAGACATCGTCGAATGGGTTCTCGTTTCCGAGGTGGGAGTTGGATGAAATGGCGAAGGAACAAGCGAGTGGCTCCGTGATGTTCGTTCTGAGGATTACTTCCATGGCGATGTTCAAGTCTAGCACAATGTCCTCGAGAATGTCGCTGATACTAGCACTTTGCGACGGCTTGAAGGTTGTCTTTCAAAACAACGTCGGTTGTTTGTGTAACCGACGTCGTATATTCAACGTCGGTTTACTTTGAACCGACGTAGAAAATATTACTTTTAACGACATCTCATTCAACGTCGGTTTTGGGACCGTCGTGAAAATATCCCTAGAACCGACGTGGAATATGGTTCCTGTAGCAGTGATTTGTTGTAATGTGTTTACCATCACATGTGTGTATGTAATCCGGCCAAGAATTGACCAACCTTTAGGTTGATTAATACTCACATGGATAAAAATACACACAAATATTTAATATTTCTTATGAACAATCTACACAAGAGAGATTGCTTTGGCGATATCTTGATTTAATTAGATCATTTGAATGCTGGATTTTGTATTAAAAAAATACAAATAATAACCAAAATTTGAATATTGATCTGCCCTTAACAAAAATAAATGAAGAAATAATTTTTGTATGGCATCATATATGCAGCATGATAACTTGATAGCATATGGCAAATTAAATTAATTCAAAAGAAATTGAATTGCAAATATGATTTGAAACAAGCACTGGAGATCAAACTGCAATATGCAATCTGGAGATAAAAACAAAAAAATAAAAACAGCGCACGAATAGCTATGATTAAAAGACAAACTAGCCATGAGAAACGTGCACATATTGCAATCCAATTTTAAACATTCACGGATTTCAATTAAAAAAAACATATATATATATAATAATTAAATACATAACTCTGAATTGAAACCCGAGAAAAAAAATTCCCAATTTTAAATCCTAATTACAAAAAATTCTTAAATCATACACGAATCAAATATGGGTGACTCTAATACCAATTGATAGAAATTTATAATAATCAATAATTGTGCCTAATCACATACTTCTATCCATATAGAATCAAAATTATAGCACAATCAAATTAATCCTTAATGAACCCATATCTCAATTCATGATGAATATAAAATGCGGAAGCGTACCTGGATTTGCCATTGGGAATAATGAAGATGATGAATATAACTACACGTATGTGATCTTCCAAATGTAGAGCACCTTAGATTCCCTCTAGGGTTTCTCTTCTGATGGGGATGAAGAGAAAGGAATAAGAATTGTATGTTCTGTTTTTTGTTCTACAAAATGGGGACCATAACCCTTTTATAACTTTCAGACACTACTACATTAATAGGAATTAACGTCGCAGTTTTACGTCGGTTAAAACACAAACGACGTAGAAGGGATTTTAAAGGGGTTTTAACGTCGGTTATGGAAATAACCGATGTTGAAAGTGTGGGAGACACACTTTCAACGTCGGTTCATGAAGAAACGACGTTGAAAGTATAACATTCAACGTCGGTTCTTCATGAACCGACGTTGAAAGTGTGGGAGTCAATCTCCCACAAAACCTCCTCAGCATACTTAGAATTCTCTACTCCACCAGTGAACACAGCCTTCTGAAAGACACTACTCCCATTGGGGAGATTCACCACAAACTTCACCAAACTCTCCCCCCCACCACAACACAAGTTAAAGTTAAACAAACCCCCACTCTTCCACCCATCACTCGCCAACTGAAAAAACATGGCATCCCTAATCCTAGCCTCGGACTCAGCCTTGGCCACCCCGAACCTAGCATCAAGCCTCCCCCCAGAAACCTCCCTCCTCAAATTGCCGGGCAACCCAACCTGACTCAAGAAAGCCTGAAACTTTCTATGTTCCGGACTCGACAACCGGAGTCGAAGTTGGAGCAAGTTCCACGCTTTAAGTGTTCGAAGCTCGTTCTTGAAGGGTTTGAAGCGGAGAAGAGAGAGTCGCAGAGGGAGCATTTGAGTTTGACGGATTTAGGGAGGCCGTGTCGAGGTGAGGGATGAGTATGGGCTCCGAGTGGGCCCAGGCACCAGCGCCCTTGCCTTTGATGGCCTTGGTCCGGACAAGTGAGGAGACCCTCGAAGCGTTTGTTGACTGGCGCGGACGGCTGCGCGCCGTCGCTCGATGGGAGGGGTCCGTGGAGGTGGAGGTGGTGGAGGTCATGGCTTGCAGGTGCAGGGTCAGAAGTGGAGGGTGGAGCGGGGTGGTGACGGTGGTTTCACCGTTTTGGTGGGAGTTGGTGTCGTTTTGGGGCATTTAGCCATATAGTGTTAAAGAGTGAAGAGAAGGGTGTGAAGAAGGTCTGGAAAGTGATATGAAGGAAGAGAGTAACTGGAGCGAAAAAGGAGTGGAAGGTGCATATAGAGTGGAGCTACTCAACAGGAACCAGAGAATGGAGGAACAGAGAGAGAGAGAAGGGTGACAAATTTGTATTTTCAACGTCGGTTATTTATTTAACCGACGTAGAAAGTGTATTTTCAACGTCGGTTCATTTTGAACCGACGTTGAAAATATTACTTTTAACGTCTCCTCTTTCAACGTCGGTTTTGGTACCGTCGTCAAATCATCCCCAGAACCGACGTGGATTTAGGTTTCTGTAGCAGTGAGAGTTTAATATTTTCAATTTGACCCCTCATCAAATTAAAAATATTACTAATGATATCTACACAATTAGTCTTTCATGACATATATGTCCTTAACCATAATTTTAAATTAATTAGACTACTTAAATATTTTGACTAATAAAATAATGATCCTAACACATTTAATTACGTAATATATATTTATATGACCAAAAATTCTAAAAAAAATTGTTACAATAGTTATAATAAAAATCATTCTAAATCATTAGAGGATCTAGTTTAAACAAATGATTTAACTATCTTAAATTACCACACACCTCTATAGACAATCTTCTCTATAGTCTTCCTTAGACATGTTTGGCAACAAGAGGACAGAAAAGTTGGCAACCTTTGTTCTCTATTTTAATCTCTTTATATTTCTCTGCTGCACTTTTCAAATATGCTGTTACAAGAATTTATAGGCAGAATAATTGCCTCTTCAAATGCCCAAAAAGAAAATGATAATACCTATTAAATAGGTTTGTCAGACTATGTTTCTCGGTAATACGACTCATGCCTAAAACCATTAATATTATTCTAGGAATACCAAACAACAGAGATAACCTTCTTAATTTAAGTTTTATAACAAATCTCCCCCTTAAACTTAAATACTCTCCTTATCTCGCATTCCAATCAACATTTTACAATTCTCCAGCAGAGTGGTCGGCAATGGCTTGGTGAATACATCCGCGGCTTGAGCTCGGCTTTCAACATGCTCCAGCTCAACCTTTCCTTCTTTGACTTGTTCTCGGATGAAATGAAATCGGACGTCAATGTGCTTGCTCCTTCCGTGATTAACCGGGTTCTTTGCCAACTCGATCGCCGACTTGTTATCAACTCGGATTATAGTCCCTTCGTCTTGGATCACTCCCAGATGCCTTAATAGATTTGAAAGCCAGACTGCATGACACACGCTCCAAGAGGCCGCCACATATTCAGCCTCACAGGTTGACAGAGTTACAATGGGCTGTTTTTTGGACAGCCAAGTAAAAGCTGTATTTCCGAGTAGGAATACATAACCCGATGTACTTTTCCGGTCATCAACATCACCACACCAATCACTATCCGAGTAACCCACTAGTCGGTAGTCATCCGATTTTGAATAGAAAAGACCAAGTGATAGGGTTCCTCGAACATATCTCAAAATTCTCTTCAAGGCCTTCCAATGTGTATAGCTTGGATTCTCCATGTATCTGCTCGTTATTCCAACACTCAGCATCAGATCAGGCCTAGTACTTGTGAGATACCTCAGACTTCCAATTAAACTTCGATATTTTCCAGAATCAGCTCGTTCTCCTCCATCAAACTTTGAGAGTTTAGTGCCCGGTTCCATTGGAGTAGAAACCGGGTTGCAGTCCTCCATTTTAAACTTCTTTAAAATTTCATGCGCGTACCTCTCTTGGGATATAAAAATCCCTTCCTCTGACTGCTTCACTTCTAAGCCAAGAAAATATTTCATCAGGCCTAAGTCTGTCATCTCGAACTCTTTCTTCATTACCTCCTTGAACTCCTTAATCAGCTTCGCGTTGCTTCCAGTGAATATGAGGTCGTCAACATAGAGAGCGACTACCATCATATCCTTTTCTGATTTCTTTGTATACAAGGCATGCTCGTATGGACATTGCTCGTACCCATTTTTCTTGAAATACCCGTCAATTCTATCATTCCAGGCACGAGGAGCCTGTTTAAGCCCGTAGAGAGCTTTTCGTAATCTCAGCACCTTCTTTTCATCCCCTCTCTTCATGTACCCGAGTGGTTGGTCGACGTACACCTCCTCCTTCAGCACTCCATTTAGAAAGGCCGACTTCACATCCATCTGTAGAATTTGCCATTGATTCTGAGCAGCTAATGAGATCAGAAGTCGGATTGACTCCATTCTCGTGACAGGAGCAAATACTTCATCATAATCGATTCCCTCCTTTTGTCTATAGCCCTTCACTACAAGTCGAGCCTTATAACGCTCAACCTCTCCTTCAACATTCATCTTCTTTTTGTACACCCATTTTACTCCAATGGGTCGAGCTCCTTCAGGAAGGTTGGTTAGTTCCCAAGTTTTGTTGCGTTCAATCGCCTCAATCTCCTCATCCATGGCTGTTCTCCACTTCTCATCTTGGACAGCTTTCTCAAAACTCAAGTTTTCAGAGTCGGTCAGAAGACATACAACATGAACTTCATTTGTAGTGTCGTATATTTCTTGCAGACTTCTCATCCTGGGCTGTTGTGGCTCGGTTTCTTCATCTGAAAACTCAGGGGTTGTTGCTGTTGAAGGCACAACAAATTCCGAGTTAGTTTCTTCTTCGGACGGGTTACTCCAGCACCATTGCTTTGTTTCCTCCACATGAACGTCTCGGCTCACCACCACTTTCTTGTTAACAGGATCAAACAATTTATATGCTTTAGATTTTTCATCATACCCGATAAAAATATACTTCTTGCTCCGATCTTCTAATTTTGTCCTGTGCTGACTTGGTACTTGTCCATAGGCCACGCTACCAAACACCTTCAGATGAGAGACACTCGGCTTCATACCACTCCAGATCTCCTGAGGCGTCTTCTCGCCTAGCTTTGCATGTGGACATCTATTTTGTACGTAGACTGCGCACTGCACTGCCTCTGCCCAAAACTTCTTCGGCATATTCTTCCCTTTCAACATAGATCGAACCATATCAAGAATGGTTCGGTTCTTTCGTTCCGCTACACCGTTTTGCTGCGGAGAATATGGGGCAGTCAGGAAACGCTTAATCCCATTTTCTTCGCAGTATTTGTTGAACTCAGCAGAAGTGAACTCGCCTCCTCTGTCAGATCGAACTGTTTTGATGACTTTGCTTGTTTCTTTCTCCACCGTCACTTTGAATTTCTTGAAAGTTTCAAACACTTCTGATTTCTCTTTCAGAAAATAAACCCACGTCTTCCTTGAAAAATCATCAATGAAAGAGACGAAGTATTTCTTACTACTGAATGATTCTGGAGTTATCGGCCCACATAAATCGGTATGGATCAGTCCGAGTTGCTCCTTTGCTCGGTACTCAGAACTTCTTGGAAAAGAAGTCCTCGTTTGCTTCCCGATCACACATTCTTCACAGAACCTTTTTTCAAATTCCATTTTAGGCAGTCCGAACACCATCTCCTTTTTTACCAACTGAGTCAACCCACCGAAATGAAGATGACCGAACCGAAAATGCCACTTCATAGCCTCATCCTCCATATCAAGTTGCATGCATTTATCTTGAACTATTTTTAGCTCTAGTTTGTACATGCGATTTTTCTTCATTTCTACCCGAGCAATGAGCCTCCCGAGTTTATCCTTCAGTTGTAGTTCTCGGTCCTTCATCAGAACTGAGTATCCCTTCTCCATTAACTGTCCCATGCTCAGTATGTTGTTTTTGAGATCAGGTACGTAGTATATATCTCCGATCTCTCCGATTTGCCCATTTCTCTGTTGATACCGGATCGTTCCTCGTCCTTTGATAGCTACTTTAGAAGCATCGCGAAAGAAAGCAGACCTGAATCCACTTTTGAAAGTATTTTGAATAAGCGCTCGTCACCACACATGTGGTTACTTGCGCCGGTGTCTAAGTACCAAACCGAGTTATTTGAACAGCTCGATTTGACCTCAGTTTCTGGAATGTTTGTCACTAGCAGCAATCCTTCATCTTCTTCCTCGGCAAGAAAGTTTGTTGGTTCCTCCTTTTTCTTCTCAGACCTACAATCTTTGGAAATATGACCCAGCTTTCCACAGTTGTAGCATTTTACTGAGTAACAATCCTTGGCAACATGCCCATACTTCCCACAGTTATAACATTCAATATTGTTTGTGTTTGTTCGGCCACCCCGAGCCTGACCTCGGCCACCCCAGTTCTGTTGGCCGACTTGCTCATTTCCTCGTCCTCCTCTTCCTCTACCACCTTGGCCTCTTCCTCTTCCACCTTGGCCTCTGCCTCTTCCTCTCGCTCGTGGTGTTTTGAGCATAGAGCACCTTCTCCCCTTTATTGTCGCCTTCGTCTGGAGAGCCTGTTCAAGGGACTCCCCCTTCTTGTTTTTCCTTCTCTGCTCATGCGCTTCTAGGGACCCAGCAAGCTCTTCAAGGGTGAGCGTTGATAGGTCCTTGGACTCCTCTATTGCGCACACGATATTCTCGAAATCATCCGTCAATGACCTTAAAATCTTTTCAACAACTCGGTTAGATGAAAGACTCTCACCATTCTGATTCAGCTTGTTCACCACGGTCTCTACTCGAGTAATGAACTCAGATACGCTTTCAGACTCTTTCATCCTCATGTTTTCCAGCTCGCCCCTAAGGGTTTGAAGTCGAACTTGCTTCACCCGTTCGTCTCCTTTGTTTGCTTTTTCAAGTGTATCCCATGCTACTTTGGAAGATTTAGCGTTGGCAATCTTCTCAAAACCAGATTCATCAACGGCTCGATATAGCAGATACAGAGCTGCCTTGTCTTTAGCTCGAACGGTCCTCAACGCGTTCATCTGGGCATTTGAATACCCATCTGTGTTCTCTGGTTCCTCATACCCATTCTCGACCACATCCCAGTTATCTTGGGAGCCGAGAAGGGCCTTCATTTGCACCTTCCAGTTGTCATAATTGGTGCCTTTTGTTAACTTGGGTAGCGGGATGCCATTGGTTAGACCTGCCATTTTTCTCAACTGTTTACACTCAACTCACACAGCTCACAAAGCTCTCAGTCGCTCCTCTCTCTCGGCCAGCGCACACCGCGGCGTTCTTTCTTGAGGCTGGTAGGTTTTCTCACGCTCACCACACACACAAGCTCTGATACCAATTTGTTTGGCAACAAGAGGGCAGAAAAGTTGGCAACCTTTGTTCTCTATTTTAATCTCTTTATATTTCTCTGCTGCACTTTTCAAATATGCTGTTACAAGAATTTATAGGCAGAATAATTGCCTCTTCAAATGCCCAAAAAGAAAATGATAATACCTATTAAATAGGTTTGTCAGACTATGTTTCTCGGTAATACGACTCATGCCTAAAACCATTAATATTATTCTAGGAATACCAAACAACAGAGATAACCTTCTTAATTTAAGTTTTATAACAAGACAAACATAATTTATAGTCTTCGACAAACATAATTTATAGTCTTCGACAAACATAATTTAAGAGTTTGTTCGTGAATCTGTCTTGCCTTAAGTAAAAGAAACATATTAGGTTGCAATATTAGCTTAGTTAGAGCAATTCAACATCTTGCTTCATGTTGGTTGATTTTTCTGCACCAAAATTTTGCAGGTCTGCTTGTGGCGTCATTCTTTGATCTGTGTGCGCACTAATTTTCCTTATCGGTGATTAGCGTCAGCATGTTGTGCATAGGTGGCGCAATTGAGTTTCTTTGCACCAGCTGGTGCATTTCAATTGCATAAGTCATGATTTGTGATTTTGACAGAAGAAAAATAATATAGGTACATCTCCGTCTCATATATATTTTTCTAATATTTATTTTTTATTTTTATTTTCCTTTTTCTATCATATCACATATTTATGAAATATGTAATTTTTCTTGGTCTCCATGATTTTATTTTTTTTAAATTATATTCCAATTTTAAAAGTATATTCACATTAATTTTTCTAATACGTAGTTCATCACATTAAGTTAAGAAAAAAATTATACAGCCATCTGAACCACGTTTAAGTAACACCTTTGTTTTATTTTTTAATTTTTTTTATATTTAAATTATGCTTTTATGCGTTATTAGAAAGTATTAGTAGACGATACTCCTAATACATCTATCACTACCCTTAGTTTAATCATAAAGTTTTTCTAGTTTTTAAAATTTTTCTGATTTATAAATTCTATATAAAAGAACATTTAAGTGAATTTTGTTTAATTTAATATTTTTATTTATAATGAACTTTGATTCATTCTTAGATTAAAATATATTCGTATTAATTACAAAATTTATACATAATTTGACCATAAAATTAAACAAATTTTTTATTTTGTTTAGATTAATTTTATAATTTTTTTAAAAAAATTGTTAGTAAACATATTTGGTCTTATATTTTTTATGTTAACATACACACATAATTAGAATAAAATTCAAAACATAAGTATTAGTATCAACCCCTTTCTATTGTATTATTTCTTTGTAATAATTCTTTCTATTTTCCTTCATTACAAGTTAATAATGTAATGTTTATGCTATTAAGAAACTCTTCGTTATTTATATATTAAATGTATTATATTATTTTATTTTACTATAGATTTATAATTATGAATCAAATTAAATTTATTAAAAAAATTTAATCTATTGTATATATATAAAATAATAAATAATATATTAATATTTAATTAATTAATTTTAGTTTGGTTATTTTAAAATAATAGTTTGGATTTAATTTTCTTTACATTTTGATGTTGAATTTGAGATCCTAAAAGATTTCATCGTTTTTCTCTTATATATTTTGTTATTGTTGTGAAGTCGATTTTATCAACAACAACTCGAATTTAAATATATGGTTAACAAAATTTAAATAATATTATATATATATATATATATATATATTTATTGTAATACCCCAATATTTTAAATTATAAAGATATCAGAATATAAACATATTATATTATAAAGATATTTTGTTATAAGGATATTAGATTGATAAAAATATTCAGTTATAAAGATATTCAGTTATAAAAATATTATATTATAAAAATATTTAGTTATAAAAATATTATATCATAAAGATATTATATTATAAAGATGTTCAGTTATAAAAATATTAGATTATAAAGATATTTAGTTATAAAAATATTATATTATAAAGATATTATATTATAAAGATGTTTATAAAAATATTAGATTATAAAGATAATACAATATATAAAAACAAAAGACTAGTTGGGTAGTTTCTTTTCACATACCTCCATTATCTCTATTCTCTCTCCATTCTCTCTACATTTTCTCTAAGGTTTAAATACTGAAAACCCTAACGGTTTTTAGATCCACAAGAAGCAATAAAAGGCTAACAGTATAAGGAGGAGTTATACCCGATCAGTTTTGAGAACGGTTAAGTCTAGGTCCGTTTATTCTTAAGAATTTTCTTTTGGAAAGTATATGGTCTTTGAAGATTTTTATCAATAAATTCTCTTTATGGGGAGATGCTATCCAGAATTTTGAGATAAAAGAGAAGCTAAGGTTTGGGATTTGCAGTTTGTTTTCATCTGATCGAGGAACAAGGAAAATCCAGGTTAGGGAAGTTAATGTTCAAAAATATATAAATTGATATTAAGAAAATTAATGCTATATATATATATAATTAGTATGTTTTGTATATTATTGTTGTATTGAGTGTAATGTGTGAAAAACCTTGTTTTTGTATTGTTTATGATGTTTAAATTGATATTTGGATGTTTGTTGACAATCAGTGGAATGGAAAATTTGTTTGAGGGGTAGAAAACGAAAGTTTCTTTCCCTGGAAGGTTTTGGTCTCGATCCTATTCTTGTTTATAAATTTAGATTATTATCTCTAAATAAAATTGAGAAAAAATTGATTGGTTATGTATGACCGATGATATTTTTGTGTGTGGGGCCGAGTAGAGCCTGGGGTTGGTGCCCATAATCTACCGATATGTTTGTGTGTGGGGCCGAGTAGAGCCTGGGGTTGGTGCCCATAATCTACCGATATGTTTGTGTTGGGTCGAGTAGAGCCTGGGGTTGGTGCCCATAATCTACCGATATGTCTGTGTGTGGGGCCGAGTAGAGCCTGGGGTTGGTGCCCATAATCTACCGATATGTTTGTGTTGGACCGAGTAGAGCCTGGGGTTGGTGCCCATAATCTATCGATATGTTTGTGTGTGGGGCCGAGTAGAGCCTGGGGTTGGTGCCCATAATCTATCGATATGTTTGTGTGTGGGACCGAGTAGAGCCTGGGGTTGGTGCCCATAATCTACTGATATGTTTGTGTGTGGGGCCGAGTAGAGCCTGGGGTTGGTGCCCATAATCTACCGATATGTTTGTGTTGGGCCGAGTAGAGCCTGGGGTTGGTGCCCATAATCTACCGATATGTTTGTGTTAGGCCGAGTAGAGCCTGGGGTTGGTGCCCATAATCTACCGATATGTTTGTGTGTGGGCTGAGTAGAGCCTGGGTTGGTGCCCATAATCTACCGATATGTTTGTGTGTGGGCCGAGTAGAGCCTGGGTTGGTGCCCATAATCTACCGATATGTTTGTGTGTGGGGTCGAGTAGAGCTCGGGATTGGTGCCCATAATCTACCGATATGTTTGTGTGTGGAGCCGAGTAGAGCCTGGGGTTGGTGCCCATAATCTACCGATATGTTTGTGTGGGGCCGAGTAGATCCTGGGGTTGGTGCCCATAATCTACTTATGTGTGTTAATGAGAATGTTGCGAGTATGTGTATTACATGATAATATGATTTGTGTTGTTACTTTTCAATTATTAAAGATGCATTAAATTTTAAAGCATTTAAGTATGTTCTATGATGAATGTGCACGAGAATGATATGAAGATGAATACTACATGATGTTATTATTTTGTGTTGTTATATTTTTGAATGATTAGCTTACCCTACAATTGCCAATTATTTGGCCTGCGATGATCGTGTTTTGCTACACGGAAGCTGATATCTTAATAGGTGAGCGAGATGTTTCAGAGTCCCAGGATTTTAGTGAAAGATGAAGTAGTAGTTATACACATATATTTATATATATTTTTATTTCTTATAATAGAATTTTGTACTAGTAGAGATTCCCTTTTGTATTGAATACAAATACAAATTTTAAATATAATGTGTTTTATTGTCAATTAATACAAGTTACATTTGCATACTAAATATGATAAAAGTAGCGATTTCTTGGGTCGTTACATATATAGTCCAAAATAAAATGTTGGTGGAATCCAATATAATAGATCTTGATAACAAACTTCTGAATATCTAATATATAATAATTGCTAACTAAGATTTAAACATGATAACTATAAACAGATATGTATTTAATTTTTGTAACAACAATCATAATACTACTACGTACTAACTAGATTCGTTACTGGCAAAATGAGTTGGAGAAAACTGGTGATAAGAAGAAGAAAAAAAACTCAAAATAACTATTAAACCAAAAGAATTGTGCTAGTGGATTAATCTTGCTCTTTGTGGTATATTTAAACAACATTTGAAAATACTCGAGAGTATGTTTTGTTCTTATAAAATGGACATTATAAGATTATACATTATTAAAATGAAAAAAGACAAAAAGTTTAGTGTGTTTCATAGATAAATTTTAATTTGTGTTAGAAATCTATATATTAAAAGTATCCATCATATCGATCACGTAATTCTAACATGTTATATAGTAAAACAATTTCAGGTCAACAAAAGAAAATACTGTTGTAAAATATTTAATCATGATTATTTGATAAATAATCTTGTGTGTAGTTTTAGTTATAACAATTAACCCGCCTAATTTTTCGAACACAAAATTTAAACAGGAGAGTATACAGTAATAAAACCTACCAATAAAAAAAACTACATACAAAATATAATTATAAAAAAAAAACACTAGAACAAGCAATTATATAATAAAATAACACACATATACACCTCAACAAATTTATACAATGGACAAACAAAAAAAAATGTTTTTTCTAATTACTATCTTACTCTTGAAAACGCGTTCTTAATTGATTATTTGAGTGTCAAAAAGATATTTTTCTTAAATGAAACTAACTACCACTTACTAGTCGAATTGGGTCGTGACCAAACCAAAACTAAAGTCTTAAGTGAAGAATATGACGTAAATTAGAATGATTGAAGAGTTTGTGATGAGACTGATAATAAGTAATTTGCATTTTAACTTTCATCTGCATAATCATCTAGAAAGTAATAATAGGTTACGGAAGATTAAGACGAAGGACTTTTCTTTGTGAAAGAACTATTGAAAACATTGACGCCGTGGATCCCGGTAGATTGGAAGATTAACTATTTAGACATTTCTACACGTAATCTGTTATGGGTAATAAAACATTATCAGCAGCCCCATTTTGTGGTCAAGGATGAACGCAGCCTTCAACTTCACTCACTCATAGTAATGTCGTTATGCCACAGAATTGTTCCACGTACCAAATGCAATGGTTGAAGATTCAAGCCTTGTACGCTATATATAGCCAGGTTCCCAACATGCATAACTCACCATTGCACCTCAAAAACCATAACTATCCAACAATGACCACCACCACTGTTGCTCTCTGCCTTTGCTTTGCCTTCTTCTTCTACGGTATATATCCATTTTTTTCAACTTCTTTGCCTTGTCATGTGTCATATTACATTAATTTGTTGTTATGATTTGAAGTTGAAATTTTACATTAAATACAAATAAGTAAGTTAAATATTATATAAATGAAAAAATTCATAAATTTATTACTTTAAAACTTTAGATTAGAAATGATATTATATGCCTTCTATTTCATTAACTTCTAAAATTTTGTGTCTTTCTTACTGTTATCATATCACCTATGTATTTATCATTTTCTCTTTTTTTCCTTTAATTATCTCACTCTTCCCTTCAAGACTTGAAAGTGAAAGAAACAAAATAATTGATTTTTATTAAAATATTTATAATTTATTAATAAATCGTTTTAATTTCTTATTTTATTAAGCTATCAAAGTAAAAAAGAATATCTACTGAAAAAAATTGTTCTTTCAATTTCATCAATATAATTTTCAAAACGTATGAAGCTATGTGGAAAATTAGTGTTTTGGAAAAGAAAGGTGATTGAAAGAACAATTTCTAACATAGGTTCACTACAACCAAAATGGCACAAAAAGATGTTTTCCTTTAAATAAATTTATGTCAAGTTTAGTATAATAGGAAAATGCTAACATGAACGTGCAGCATGAAAACTGTTATTTACAATCCCACCGCTTCTGATTTATTTGATTTAGTTTCAACCAATAGGGTTACAACATATAATTTCGTGTATTGTGGTGCAATCCACTTGCCTACTGCATAGCAACACTGTGAATGTGGGTAAAGATATTCGTAGCAGCTCACAACTGGGTTTTGTACATACGCAGTGTCTCAAGGAGCGAAGGTTACATTCACAAACAAGTGCACATACACAGTATGGCCAGGAACCCTAACCGGAGACCAGAAGCCGCAGTTATCATCAACCGGTTTCGAATTGGGTCCAGGAGCATCAAACTCTTTGGACCTTCCATCTCCATGGTCGGGTCGGTTCTGGGCCCGAACCGGGTGCTCCAACAACAACGGAAGGTTCAGTTGCGCCACCGCTGATTGCGCCTCCGGTCAAGTGGCGTGCAACGGCGCAGGTGCAAACCCACCCGCAACTTTGGTAGAAATAACGGTTGCAGAAAACGGAGGACAAGATTTTTACGACGTGAGCAACGTGGACGGGTTCAACATCCCGATGTCCGTAACCCCACAAGGTGGCAGTGGCGATTGTAAAACCTCGAGTTGCCCTAAGAACATCAACACTGCGTGCCCTGCAGACCTTCAAATGAAAGGGTCTGATGGCAGCGTAATTGCTTGCAAGAGTGCGTGTTTGGCTTTCGGAGATGACAAGTATTGTTGCAGAGGAGCACACGACAAGGCTGAGACATGTCCACCTACCAACTACTCTCAGTTCTTCGAGGAACAGTGTCCTGATGCTTATTCCTATGCTTACGATGACAAGAACAGCACTTTCACTTGCTCCAACAGACCTGACTATGTCATCACATTTTGCCCTTGAAAGCTCACACTGTATAGAAGAGACAGTGACGTAAGCACAAATATGTGTGATGATGAATAAGAAATCACTTTTCTCGTGATTGTATTGATGAATTATCATTTAATAAAAGTTTAGCTTTTATAATTGATGTGCACTCTAATACTTGTTAACTAATATTATAATTTTGTTATCTTATATAATGTTGTTTTAAAAAACATTTCTAGAATCAATTCTGATTTATGCATCGTGTTAATTTTTTTTTTCATTTATTTGTGCACAGAAACTAAACTGTTGTGTGAATCAATAGAATGACAAATCCTTTGATATGTTAAAGAATTTAGACCGTTAATTAAAAAAACATGAAATTGGGATTTTAAAATATTTTTTTGAAAGAAGTATTGTGATATTTAATTAAGATTTTAAAACATTAGAAATTATAATATTATTCAATCAATGTTATCGAATCTTTTTAATAGGGCCACTAAATTTGTTCGTTTCTTTTCTGCAGAAAAAAATATTAATATTAAAAGTATATAATTAGAAACAGTTTGATTGCTTAGTACATTCAACACCAAACACCTCATTCTCTTTATTCATCTCGAACACTTACTAAATTTTGGTTTAAATATGATTTTAGTGTTTAAATTATTTGTCAAAATTATGTTTCATTTCTGAAGTAAATTTTGAATTTATTTCGTTTTTATATTTTATAAACAGGTGTAAATGATTCTCGATAACAACCTTTAAAAAAGGAAAATGAGAAGAAATGAAAGGAAAACGAGTGAAAGAAGCTTAAAGATAGATGACAGTGAAATAGAAAACTATAATGAAGAAAAATAAAGAGATAAAAAAGAATTTTGACACATCATAAAAAAATTAACGAGTTTATAAAGCATAATGACGAAATAAGTCCAAAGTTTGCCTTAGGGACGAAACACAATTTTGACAAATAATTCAAGGATTAAAAACATATTTAACCCTTAAATTTTTTCCAAAGTGAGGCCTCTTTATTCAAGTACACATCAAAAGAACATAACACAACAAAAATTAGCAGAAAATTCAATGTCTAACTATTTTTTATGATTTTTTCAATATCGATTAGATCCATCCAATAATGTTGTTTTTACATCAATCTTTCTGTTTTTAAATTGTTCTTCTAAGACAATGCATATAGAACATAACACATCATTTCATTAGAGATCATATAGCTAAGGATTGCATTATAGAATACATACAAAACATAAGTTAAATTACCTGATATCTTCATCAAACCTTTGCCTAGAGAATCTTTGAAATTTAGCTATTCGAAATGTATTATATATGAAATTGTGGCTGCTTTGCTGGTTTATTTAATATGCAGGTACTAAAATTTAGGGAAAATGAGAAAATTAGAAATTGCATTGCAATTGTAAAATTGACTTACAACGTCGGTTCTAGCCCTAACCGACGTTGTAAGTCTTGATTTTCAACGTCGGTTCAAATTGAACCGACGTTGAAAATATTACTTTTAACGTCGCCTGATTCAACGTCGGTTTTGAGGGCCGTCGTGATATCATCTCCAGAACCGACGTGGATTCTGCTTCCTGTAGCAGTGATCCCACCATTATAATTTCTACAGAGCATAGTGAGAACCATAGACTATCATATATTTATCATCATGACAATTAAAATCTTCCTCCAAACAGAGCTAGTTACAATTTAATACCTTTCGAGTTGGCATGTGTTAGCATAGGCTTTGCCATAAATACTTGCACTCTTACTATTGCTGCTCAATTCTTCCGTGAGAATGGTTCTCACATTTCTTGAAGAAAATGTCTTAATCTTAGTGAAAAATACCTGAGATTTTTTTTTGGCACACTTGATTCCTCTAACCTCACATAAAATTGAGCATCTTGTTATCCTATCCTATCTTAATTTTCTAGTTTATGATTTGAGTTTGAGTCTCTCTTGTTACATTAGGTTTAACTAGCTAAGTCTTCCTTACTCCAAGATGATGGTCAAAGTCATGCTTGAATCCTATGTCAAACTTTGTGTACCTGAAAATGGCACAAGAAACCTACACCAAACAACAAAAGGATACGCATAACCTAGGCCTAAACTTAAGATCTAACTTAAACTCACTATTAGCTCTGTGTGCCACTCCTAAATCTTCTGACAAAGCAACTCAATCCTTGTGGTTACATTGTTACCCATTCAGAACCATCACAACCTATGTCACTGTTTCCACTGCTCTATATTTCAATTGCATGTCATTTCATCACAAGTCTCCTACCATTAGCTAACCACTATAAATTTACTTCTCAAAGTACACTTTATTAAATGCAACTTTACACCTACGATAGCATAGTATATGTTATGCATTTTGCCAAAATCGCTCCTGGAGTATTAATCATACATCAACTTAAAGACCTAAGACACTCTCTTAGACATAAGCACCAATCAGAGTAGGAGATGCTAACTTGAGAGTGTTTGTTTTTTAACCAAGTCCATGTTCTCATCTATGCCGAAGTAAAAATTTCTACAATATCTCTCCATCCATTTCTAAAGATTATATTATATATTCCTTTGGTTCCAAATACACCATATGAGTGCAGTCCACATGCACTTTCACACCTTATTTTGTTTTTCATTAAAGTCCGTTAAGTTAAAGAGTTGAAGTGTACTTTACGTTGATTATGGTGTGCATTACTTATCCTCATCCATCTATTACACATATTCCATACTAAACCTATTTATTTACAATTGAAGAATACATGGTTAATTGTTTCATCATGAGTGTCACACAACACATAACCTTGATTGTAGCATTATTCCTCTCTGACTCATATTATCTCTCGTGTCCACTCTATCAAGTATAACCCTCCAAACTATATGATGTGCAGATGGTATAACTTTCACACTCCAGAAAGTAGTAAAAAGCTCAGAGTTCTCATCTGGAACACAATTCTGTAATATATTATACCCAGACTTCATAGTGTATACTTGCTCCTTAGCATCCAACCATATCCATTCATCATCCTTCCCATTTACTGAAGTGTTCTTATTTATCTCCTGCATGAATTCTGTTACCTGGATCATTTCCCACTCAAACCATGCTCTTCTCCACTCAAAGCACCATTCCCATCCATTATCAGTCCACCTACCTAGTTGTGCTATTTTCACATTCTTGAGAGTTTCACTATCAGTCCACCTATCCTCCCAGAAGAAAATTTTATTCCCAGATCCGATTTTCACTGAATTTTTTCATCAAACCAGTTCCTTTCCTGACTTCCTCCACATACATATTTTAAGTCCCTCCACCACTGTGATTCTCTTTTGGTATTGTTGTTATCCTCTAGATTTATCCATGACCCATACTTGGATTCAACAATCTCTTTCCGTGGACTTGAATCTTGCATTCCCAAACGTCACTTCCATTTTGCAAGCAAAGAAAAATTTAACCTAGTTATATCCTTAAACCCAAGATCTCCATGCCTTTTAGGTTTACACAAAGTCTCCCAATTAATCCATGCTATTTTCCTCCCTTCATGACCCCATCCCCATAGAAACCTGCATTGTATTCTCCTTATCTCATTGCTTACACTCGTTGGAATTTTAAAGAAAGAGAGATAATAAAGAGGTATTACATTGAGACTGATTTTATTAGACAAACTCTGTCAGCAAAGGATAAGAACCTATCTTCCATCTTGCTAACTTACTCTTTATCTTAGTCAACACTTGTTTCCTGAATTGAGATTTCCTTGGATTTCCCCCTGCAGTCATTCCAAGGTACCTAAAAGGTACTTTCATAAGACTATAGTTCATGATTCTAGAAAAGCTTCGTAACGTTAGTTCATCAATTCCCACCCTCCTAACTTGCTTTTATGGAAATTAACCTTTAAACCGGATGCCAGCTCTAAACACCTCATGATGCTCTTGATGGTTAGAATGTTTTGAGTGTTAAATTCACAGAAGAATAAAGTATCATCTGCAAATTGCAATATACTCACTTCAATCATTTTCTTCCCAACCTTTATCCCTTCTAACACCTTTTTCTTTATAGTCTGTCTAACCATTGCTGATAGTCCCTCAATTACCATAAAAAACAAAAAATGTGTCAAAGGATCACCTTGTCTTAATCCCTTTGAGGGTATAAATTCTTGAGTAGGGCTACCATTTACAAGGATAGATATAGTTGTAGATTGAATACATCCTTTGCAAGCTTATAGGACATTTTCTTTACTTAATTAATATTCATCTAGGAATTTGTTTTGTTATCCAGCATTTGAGTAATATGTTTCTCAGCCAAAACCCAAGTTGCCCATCATGTTCTCAGATATTTAAAAGGTATCTAGATATTGATCTATTTTTTCTTCACAAAATAATATTAGCATTTGAACTTTTTTAGATTCTAATTAGGCCTATTGTCCTGATAGTAGACATTCTACCACAGGATATTGTATTTTTTTTAGAGATGTTTTGATTTATAAGAAGTCAAAGAATCAAATGTTTGTCTCTAAATCCTCTTGTGAAGCTAAGTATAGAGCATTCACTTTAGTCACCAATGAGTTTCAATGGTTGTATTATATGTGCAATGACTTAAACCTCTTGATTCTTACTTTTTTACAACATTTTGTGAAAGTTATACACATAGCTAAAAATCCAAATCCTATAATTCATGAGCGTATAAAACATATTGAAGTTGAATGTCATTTATCATAGAGAAACTTAAAGATGGTCTCATTCATTTACTATCCGTTTCTAATCCCTACTTGTCTTAACCAGTTAATTAATCATATCACTGCTGAGTTTTTTGAAGGGGATATGCCAAAGAGATACAACATCATTGAACCAAAATCAACCCACACAAGAAATTATGTCACCACTTCCAATACAAAATTTTAAGGTAATGAGTTTGTAAATTTTTTCTTTTATGTTACTCAACATACTCCTTTTTACCCCATGTGAAATACTCCAAAGTGAAACCCCAACAGTGAGAAAAGAAAGCAATTAACTAATAGCACTACAACTACACTAACTATAGGGACGTAATAATACAAGTAGCAATTTATGGTTGAATATGTGGTTGGTTGTAGTATGAACTATATGGAGTCAAAGATACAGGGTTCTGTTTTGGAAAGGAAAGGTTGATAAAGAAATATTTGTTTTGGCATAGCTGAGAGCATCGTGTTAGATTATGAATAGAGTGCAAAAATCTATATTGTCCTACTCCGACCTGTACCTTATAAAACATTGATGTAAAGAAGTTGTATGGTTATATTAGCAGGTGGTTAGATTATATGAAAATGGGAGCTATTGTGTATCCATGTGGGTTTTTGTATGGTTAGGGGTCAATTTTATTTCGAAATTACGGATTGGGGTCTATTTTTTTATTATTGATTTGGGGTGAGTCATGTTAGGAAAACACGAGTACTCTGAAGGAGTCGTGTTTACCTAACACGAATTCCATGCCCCACTTTTTTTTTCGAATTAGAACCCTTTTTTGTAATGTTTCTAATTGGGAGTTGTGCTAGGTAGCACGATTTGAATAGTGAGTCATGCTACATAGCACAATTTGCTTTAGGGTTTATAACTGTGTCTGTATTGCACTTGTTTACTTATTAGTTTCTCTTTAATTAGTGTTAATTGATTTTTTATGCTATAAATTAGTGTTTTGTTTTTTTGAAATTGTTTATTTATATTTAGTTAAGAATATTATTAGATTAATAATTAAGATGTGTTTATATTATAATAATATATAATGAAAGAAATAATGAACTTAATAAATAAAATAAAGAGAATACTATGTAAATAAAGTTTATAACATTGTAACGTCATTAAAAGATGTAAAATTTGAAGTGCTATAAATATAATAAAAAATTATTTATATTGACAGTTTTTTCTAGTATAACCCTCATTCCTTCAAAAAGAACATTTTCGTGGTTTAATTTGACTTGACTCATCCATCTCATTCCTTATGCGATAAGTTAAAGGTCTTCCGAAAGTATGTTGTAGCGTAGTTGGGTCAGGAATAAAATTTGGTCCTGTATAAGAAGACCAAAAATCTTCATTTGAAATGGGATGGAATTGTACTTCGTAAGCTTTAAAAATATTGTCTAAGTTATAGACAAGGTCCACGTATGTACCTAATTGTACATGACAAAATGAAGACACAGCAATGACGTGAGAGCAAGGCAATCTAAGAGCTTGAAACTCTCCACAGTCACACCAACAATAAATTTAATCTAATTGTGCAGTTGATTATTTTTCAACGATGATGGAGATTTGTTAACTCTTGGACATTGAATTTTGTATTTTCTTTGTTATATTTTTCAACACAACACATTTGAGCACGATTTTTATTCTCGCAGAATAAGGAAGCGTTTCTTCTGGATATTGATGTCCTGCTCGTAACATTATTTCTGCTTTTGACCCACGTTCGACAAACCAAGTTTTGGTTTTCTGAAATGTTGCTTTAGCTAGGGCATATATAGATAAAGCTCTTGCTCCCTTTAATACAGAGTTCATGGCCTCAGCCAAATTTGTCATCATATGTCCATATCTTTTGCCTCCATCATATGAAGTTTGATGCAATGTGTCAAATGAAAAATATTAAGGAGAGATCATGCCATTGAAGTTCTTCAGAAGCTAAGGTGGATAAGATTCTGGAAACTCTGTCTGTTATCATGCATAAATTTGGTTAAGGTGTAACGTGTTCCTTCAGTAATTGGAAGAACCATAACAAAGCCTCTTTTGTTTCACCCCTTCAACAATTGCATATGCCAATGGAAAAATATTTCTATTTCCATCTTGGCCAGTGGCAATTAGTAAAGTTGCATGATAATTACCTGTTAAGAAGGTTCCATCAACTTGAATGAGTGGCTTGCAATATTTGAATCCTTCGATGCATGGCTTGAATGCCCAAAATACACATTGCAATATGTACATGTTGTCATGATCCTCAATCGGAGAACCTATGTATCGAATAATGGTTCCCGGATTTGTTTGTTGAAGGACTTCCATCCATCTTAGAAGAATGTTGTATGATTCTTCCCAATCTTCGAAAGTCATGGCTATTGCTTTTTTTTAGCCATCCATGCTTTTATGTACGAGATAATGTAACCATATCCGTCTTTTATGTTTGCAATTAGACTTTTAACCAGAATGGATATATTTGTACTGACCAATTGGTAAATGATATGAGCAATGTGTGTTGAATCGAGATTGCGATGATCAGGGTGCAAGGTTGTTGTTAAACAAGAATGAGAAGCTTCAATTTTCTTGATTTCATATTGTTTGTGTATCTTGTTGTATGATGCCCTAATGCACCACAGACACCCATTGTTATAATGTACACAACGAGCAATATATTTATCTTACTTCAATTCAAGAACCGAAAAGTTGTAGCCTTGTTCAATGTGAAATTGTTTTATAACACTAACTGCAACATCCTTTGACTCAAAACACATTTTCTCCCATATGTCTGTTGTATGTGCATGTTCATCGGATAACTCTACTAATTGATTAATAATGTCATCCTCTGAGTATTATGCTTCATCTTCCTCACAAAAATCTTCAATTATGTCAGCACGATTCATTTTTGGAAAAGGAGATAAGAAATTGAATATGTAAGAGTTGGATGTAAGAAAGCATAAAACTTGAGAGAAACTTCTAAACATAATTGTCACAAGTTAAGATATTTAAAACAATGGAAGAATATATATAAGATGGGATAAGAGAATAAAGTGTCAAATCTACTATTCATAATCAGAAAAAGAATGTCTTGAAGGAATAAAGAAGAATTTTTATATAATTCACGTTCAATAAAAAATTTTATTGAGATCATTTTATATATACCTCGTTATGAAAATTTAATGTTATTAATATAAATTTTTGTTAAAATTATTTTATAAATATTATGTTATTAATATTTTAATGTTATTTATGTTTTTAATGAACATTAAAATTAAATATACTGTTACAATTTAAATTAATTAAATTAGGTCAGTAACTAAAAAATTTAAAACATACGGAAGTTGTGCATACGTAGTACGACACTTGATTAATTGGAAGTCGTGCTTACGTAGCACGACTCGCCTCTATCACCTTCCCTAGCCCTATTCGTCCTTCGCACGTTGGCGCGACACTTCCAAAGCAACATTCGAAGCCATTGAATGTGCACATGGGAGGTTAGTCCAACAGCTGTAATTTGAATATGTGCATTTTAATGATTCGTGAATGCACAGTCATGAAGCGTATTGTATAGCTCTTTCTTGTGCTATCTTCTCATTTTGGTTTTCAATTTTTGCAGGTGGTCTCTCCCTTCTCTCTCTCTCTCTTGCGTGCTGTCTTCTCTCGCATGGTAGTTTAGTCTTCTTTCAGTCTCTGTTTGATTTGTAGCACTCCATCCCATGACTGCAACAAGGTCTAGCAAGTTTTGTGTGTATGCATTACCTCACATTGCAGGTTTTTATTCTCTCGCATGAGATTCTAGATTCTATTCAATTTATACGCATCTTGATTACTCTATTCATAGGTGCATGTCTTCTTTATTGTATTGATAATTGAGTATTTTATTGTAGGTTTACATTTTTTACCGTATAAGACTTTCTTACTACTCACCACATTGAGTCTATTTTTTGCTTATTTTCAGTAAACATATCTTCTTATATATTTTATAATAAATATATTATTATATATTTCACTGTTAATATATTTTGTTATATATTTTAATAGTAAATATGTTTTGTTATATATTTTAATAGTATATATGTTATGTAGTAAATATATTATTATATATTTCATTGTAAATATATTTTGTTATATATTATTATATATTTTATTTTATATTATTTCACTTTCTTTTTATATTATATTAACGACATTTAATATTGTATATTGTAGAAATGACATTTTTTCGTAATCTTACATCAGATATGTCTTTATTACGATTGCAAGAGAAACATATCACAAAGGCGTTGTGGGAGGGAAATGAGCTATTATTGCGATCCAGGCATCATAAAGTCTGGGTTGCAAAACATTCTCACATGTTAGACATTCGTGTAAAAAATGTTATTAATATAGCAGGGTTTGGATCCCTATTGGACATGGGAAATGTGGATGCTAACCATCACTTAGTGATGACCTTAGTGGAACGATGGAGAACTGAAACTCATACGTTTCATTTCTCCATTAGTGAGACCACCACAACGTTAGAAGATGTCGCGCTGCAACTTGGTCTTCTGATTGATGGCCAGCTAGCCATCGATTTGACTAGTGGCAATTTCATTGCCTTATGCGAACCATTGTTAGGTTCACTTCGACCAGAAGGGATTGTAAAGGGCAACTCAATAAAACTCTCTTGGTTGAACAATGCATTTTAGCAACTCCCGGATGACCAGATGACGTGGTTGTTGCACAACATGCCAGGGTGCATATACTGACCATTATAAGCAGTATACTAATGTCATATACATCTACATCACGAGTACATTTGAAGTACTTATTATTACTAGAAGACTTAGTCTCAGTTACAAACTATAGTTGGGGGTCAGCTGTATTGGCATGTTTATACAGAGCCCTAGATCATGGAGTAGATGTTACTCAAGACAATATTGGTGGATGCATGCTACTTCTACAGTCATGGGCATGGGACCGCATCACTTGTATTTGTCCAACCGTCCCAACCTTAATTGCTACTGAGATTGTTGAAGGCTACAGTTTCCCTTTCGGAAGGAGGTATATTCTTATTTTAATGACCTATTTTTTACAAACAAGGCATTTTATTTTGAATTCAATTTCTTATGTATATTGTAGGTGGTCTAGACCTGGTCTCAGGTCTAATATGATCACGTATACACTGTTATCTCTGTGGGTCAAATTTGACCAGTTTCAGCCAAAAGAGGTATTGCATTTGAAATTTTATAAATATGTTTCATATATTTGTATGTTGTTCTACACTTTACTATCTTGTCTATGAAATACAGGTTTTATGGACTCCTTATGCAAGGAGTCATTTAAGGAACCTAATAATTGGTGATGTCCCTCTTGTGACTCGTGACATTGTTCCCATGATCTGTTTCACCACTTTTGAGCCTCATCTAGCTAACAGGGTTATGCAGCAATTTGGTCTTAGGCAAATCATCCCTGAAGATCCAATCAACTTGGATGAGCTGTATAAATAGGACATGAGAGGGAAAATAGATAAAAATTGGCCTCAATATCATGAAAGATGGATCAAAATGTGGAATGATCGACTAAATCGTTTAATTGAAGGAGTCGGTTTCCACGAAAATGGCCACCTTAGAGAAAATACGCCATATATGTAATGATATTTTCAGAGGACTATCTGTTACATTTTTCCTCCTGAAGATGACGAAAAAAATGACAACGCGGTAAATATATACAATACTCTAGTACTTCTAATTTTACACTTCTTTTGTATTAATATTTCATATTTCGTTTTCAACGGTATGACACATAGGAAGAACAACCACCGCCACAATGTGGTCAATAAATTAGGCAGTCTAGTGAACAAGGGCACAACAGTCACCAACTGTTTGGACAAAGCAGTTAGCAACCCTTTCCATATTATGGACATATGGCACACACGCAACCAGGCTCATCATCACAATTTGGAGGAGTGTCTTCCACCTACACCATTTTCCCATTTCAATAAAGTATGTTCGGCACCTCTTCCATGACACCTCCATCTGCATATTATCAACCTCCTCCACCTTTACCAGTGTATAATTATGGAGCTAGTATACCCTTTGACATGCCTAGCATTGAGCAAGATGAAGAAAGGGAAGTTGATGAGCAACCTAACCAAAATCAACAAGGACAACCTAGATGCCAAACTAGGAGACCACATTGTGGGACAGGTGGTCATCATTGAATGTTTTAATTTGTTCACGGTCTTGTAATATTTTTTTTATGATAATACTCGCTTCATTTTTTATTTCAACGAGTCCAAGTAATTTATATTTTAATTGAATACAAAACACGATTCGTAACAATTCAGCGCGTAAAACAAAATCCATTATACAAATTAAAATAAATATCATCACATTAAGAATAACATAACTCTCTAGCTTTTAAAAATACAAAGTCTTTCATTAACATCAAATAAAAACGTAATACATCAATTAATAAAATTATAAACAAGTTACCAATTAGTGACTCCACCAGTATACGTGCAAGTTCCCCAACTAATTTCTGGTGGCTTAACTTTCATTAAATTTACAAATAGCTGCATTCTTCCCCCCTCCTAAACTTCGAATGTCAACCAATCACCTTATTAACATTTTCATCAATAAATATATGCATAAGACCATGTGTTTCACCCGAAGTAAGAATAGGAATGAGATAACAATAAAAGACATTTGTAATGATTCTATACACTCTAGCATAAAATGAGTTAAAAACATTTAGTTCCTTTCTAAAAACCATGTTCACTATGAAGATAACATCAAATTTTTAACAAAAAAAGTGAGATTGAAGAGTGAGTCTAAAGCTTAGGGAAAAAGAGTAATAAAAAATAGATAAAAGAAGAGAATATTACGTGAAGGAGGAAAGAAAACTCGAGGAAGAGAAATATAAATAGAGATAGCAAATCTTTCAAAGTACTCGTGTTTTTCTAAAATGACTCACTCCAAATCAATTATAAAAGAATACAGATCCGAATTCGTAATTTTAAAATAAAATGGACTCTTGACTATAAAAAAAACCCATTTAGTGTAATCAATTGCAGGATATGTCATATATCAAAGGTGTTGTAGTCTAATTGAGCATATTACTAATCTGCAACTCTGTTGGGAAGGGTATTGCTCAGCATGTATAAGGGTTTGGCCTAGATGTTGGAGAGAAGCTGATAAAAATTAGGAAAAGGGGGTGCAGTATAGGAACATTGGTTGACAACGATTATCTGATACAATGTAATATGTTTTTCTATCTGGTACCACTTGTGCCTGCCTTAATGCGATGCCAAGATGGTGCAAAATATCCCATCTTCAACTAAAATTTTTTGACAACAAATTTATGGTTGTTTCTTCTTATTGCTGGTTTCATTCATTTCATTTCTATCAAGGTGATACGTAGAACTTTTGTTTGAATTCTAGGAGAAAGAGAATAACGATTTTAATGAACCAGAGGTAAATCACGATCAATCATTTACTCTGAGTAAGTTCAACTACTAGAAAATTTTTACATTTTATAAAAAAAAATTAATAAATTTATAGAAAGTTTATAAAAAAATAATAAGAAAATTTTTTCAGACAAATTTTTATAATAAATTTGTAAAAAAATTCTTATAAAATATAAAAAGTTCTAGTAATGAAAAGTATGGTTTATGTTCTTGACCAATATAACCAAATTAAACTTACAACTTAGCTCTGATGTTAAAAACACACATATCAGAATAAATAACAATAATAATATACAAAGATAATGAAATATTCCCTTTCCTTTTTTCTTTATTCCATCCATGCATTGCAAGCACACTCTTAGCAAAGGCAGCAACAGTAATTGAAACACAAAAAAAAAGTTGCAACAATCTAAAGGGGAGGACAAAAGGTTATATCATAGCTATCAGCCCCTTTGCACTGATAAACTGGAGGCTTATCATCACCAGGGAAAGTGTGAGCAAGTGGACAAAGGCCCTTATACTTGAGAGATATCTCATCCGGTTGGCAACCATGACCATCACAGCAATATTTGGGATCCTTCAACCCATCACAAGCACTGTTACAACCCACATACTGTCCACCACTGTTGTAAGCTACCAAAGACGAAGGGCACACACTTGAAAGCTCTTTGTTGCAATCCACCATAGGGCAAGGTCCTGATCCATCCACAAGAGTTCCACCATTAGGTTTGATTCGAACCAATATGTTTTGGCCATGAACCAAGCTCACTTGGTAGGACACTACAGGGTTGTTAACTTCAAAGGTGAGAAGGGTTACTGGGTATGTAGGATTAAGGCCTGCACACTCCTTGATCCCGTTTCCACAGTCACCGGTTTCGCAGGAAAAGTAATTGGAGTCGTTGGTTTTGCACTTTGTTCTGAGCCAAATGGAACCGCTGTAGTGATCGTCCATGTTGAATATCTCATAGACATCTGGTGGAAATTCTGGCTCCAAATCTCCGATGCTTGGGTTGGAGGCACGCCACACTGTGTCCGCGCACATGTTTTCGAAATTCAAAGTCACGTCGCATCGTACACCTGACAAAATGACAGCAAAAACAGACATTAATCAGATTGAAAGTCTCCAACATAAAGAGGTGTGTTTAGTTTAGAATAGAAACTGAAGAGAAACAGAAAGTAGCTAACAGAAGATTGAAGCTTTTTTCTTTTGAAGAATTGGGTTGAGTGTGTTTTTAGAACTGTAAAATAAACTTCTTTCATTTTGGTTCTTATAAATAAACTTCTTTATATTGTAATTGGTTTTTTTTTCCTTTTGTTTTGATCGTGTAAATATGTTTATTTAGTTTAATGTTTCTAAAATCTGAAATTATTATTTTTTGGTTTCTAGAATTGATTTTATGATAAATAAATTTCACTCTTTTTAGTAGAGCTGTTAAAATAAGTCTGACCCGTATAGCCTATGATTTAGGTCAGGTTAAGCTTAAAAAATTATGGCCTAAATAACAATAGGCATTTTTTAGCCTGGCCCATTTGGTCCGATGCCCATATGGGTCAAGGCCAGGCTGGCCTGTAGGCTAATGGGCTGGCTCGTTTATTTTTTATATTAGATTTTTTTTCTTAATTGTTATGTTGTCATACCAAAAAAAAAAACGCTAGTGTTTTAGAATTTTTATTCTCTTCTTCATCTCTTCTCTTCCTTTCTCACTTGAGGGAGAAGATTCATTACAGTAGCTCTTTCATTTCCTCTACTGCATTGTTCTTAATTTTTCATAAACTTTTATACAAATATATTGTCTATTTATATATTATTTAGTGTTGACAAAAATATTATATTATGGATATGTTGGATGCTTGACTATTTTGGAAGTACTTAGTATGTGCTCTAAGATTGTTTTACAAGTTGTTCAAATGTAAACAGTCTTACAGAAACATTTATGTATATATATTTATATTTATATTGTTGATAAAAAAATTATATTCTAGATATATTGTAGTATTTTTTCAATTTTTCATTAGACTAAAAATGGTCCGTTGGCCTAACATAAAGTCAGACTAGGCTAAAAATTGTGACCTGTTTTAAAATATAGGTTAGGCTAGGCTATCAGATTTTCTGAACTCGGCCTGTAAAGTTAGGACAGGTTGGGCCGGATCGCCCGTTTTGACAACTCTAATATTTAGGATGTGAATTCTTTTAGAAAAATCGTATATAGATATAGTATCTCATATAGTTTCTTATTTTCACTAAACATAATTCTTTAATGACCTAAGATCAACAAGAAATTTTAAATGTTTACATAATAAAAGCTAAAGAAATTTTTTATAGGGACAAGTTAATTTTATATTAAAAAGGTATTCTATTAAAAAAAATTATTTAATAATATAAAAAAATAACATAAAATTGTATATTTTTAGATGAGGACAAGACTTTTAACTCGTTTTCTCGACTTTTCTTCACATTGAGCAAGAACGCTCCTAACTCTTATCCTCTCAAATCCCTTCCCACAAATCAGCCTAAATCATTAGACAAGAACATATAAGAAT
The DNA here is from genome assembly GCA_030347555.1 of Lablab purpureus. Taxonomy (NCBI): domain Eukaryota; kingdom Viridiplantae; phylum Streptophyta; class Magnoliopsida; order Fabales; family Fabaceae; genus Lablab; species Lablab purpureus. The sequence continues at coordinate 21,740,465 of CM059260.1, forward strand.
TATCAGTTGTTCCATCTACGAAAACAATACTCTTTAGTATTTTATCTTTTCAACTAAAATGAAAATTCTCTTTTTTAAAATTCATTCATTTATTTGAAAAATTCAATTTGATGATTAAAGGGGTCACTCCCCTAATTTTTCGTTTAAATCAATTTGACTTAAGAAGTAGGAATCAAACACGTAGATCCTTAATGTCTTCAACTTGATTTGGACAAAAAGGTAACATTAATTGAATTTGGAAAACACTAAGAATCAAATTAAACTCTTTAAAATAAAGAGACCAAATAAAAATTTATAAACAAAAGGGCTGAAAAATTGAACCTTCAAAAACTCAATTGAATCTTCATTATTTTCGTCATGTTCTTTAACATGAGGCGTTTTTTTACTGTCAATAATTGTTCAAATTAAAATTAGAAACGGTAGGGTGAGTGCTAAAGAACTAAATGGTGTTTGTAAATCTGAAATGCACACAAAATCAATATAAGTATTCCATTGCACTATGAAACAAGATTTCAGAAAGATATAAAAGATGGAGTATAAGCATCACCTGCACATAGCAGAAGCATGGGAAGAAGAAAACTGAGAACTATCTTTGCCATGAGAAAAACCAGCTGCAACTTCAAATTTGATGCAGTGCAGATTGGGAGAAGATTTATAGAGGGTGACTGAAATAAAGGGAATATTTGTTACGAGTGTCAACAAGTTTAATATATTAATACTAATGAAAAAATTTAATAATAATTTTGTAACGTTGATACAACTCAGATAGCATATCTTATTATAAAAGATAAATCACATTAAATATGGTGAATGTATTGTATTTATATTAATTTATATTAATATTATAATTTAATGCAAATCCGATATTTAATAGCCTCTTTAATATAATTTTATAATTTCTTGTTTTATACTCCCTATGTTTCTAAATAAGAGTGGTTTTAGAAAAGTGATTTTGTTTCTTTTTATCTGTCGTTTATACAATTTAAGATTGCATTAATTGCTTTTTAATCAATTATACTCTTACTTTTGAAAATATCAATAATAATTAAATTCTTTTTTTTATGAGACTTTAAGTAGTCTGCTGCTTATATAAACCAATTACTTAATAAAGTAATTTATTATTTCCACCTTTTCATTTACCTTCTCTTTACTCTCAATTCCTGAATTTGTCATTTGAATATTTAAATCTATATCACACATTGAGAATCTATCTCCAATACTCATATTTATAGAATGATAATTTTTTTAAAGTTTAGATTCAATATATATATATATATATATATATATATTTGTAGAATGATAATTTTTTTAAAGTTTAGATTCAATATATATATATATATAGTGAAACTAAGAGTGATATGAAATTTTTTGGTGAAAACAAAAATATTCTTCAAATTTTTAAATCAAAATTTCTGGTGGTGAAAATTTTCAGATTAAAAACTTATTTTCATGGAGATGAGAAAAAAATGTATGGTATTGTTGAGAATTGAAAGGTTTTTTTTAAGTGGAGAGAGAATACATTGAGTACTCTTTATTATACTTTGTTATAGAAAAAAAAAGAATACACTCTTTTAACCTTAATGACAAGGGTATTACTGAAAAAAAAATTAAAAATTTATTGCAAATACTAGAAGTTATTGTTTTTATTGGTCTGTGTACCAAAATCTTAAACGACTCTTATTTAAAAACAGAGGGAGTATATGTTAGTAACTATTTTTATAACTTTTAATATCTTTTTCTGTACAAAAGCTAACGAAATTATTAATATTAATAGATAATAGAATAAGATGAATATTTTTTACTGATAATAAAGTTATAAAGTTATGATGTCACTCACATCATATATTACAAAAGACAAATCACATTAATTATTATTAAATATGCTAAATGTGTACAAACCGATAAAAATACCCTGTTATCTTTAACTTTTATTTTTTTTTTTACTATATTTTGAACATAACAATGTTAATATTATTAATACTTTTTTAATATTTTTTTCATTGGTCTCTCTTCTTTCAACTTTAAATTAAAAATATATCTCATATTTATTTCTTTCTAATTTTATAATCTTTCAAATTCTAAAAACATAAATATAACTTTAATATAAAATTTTAATAAAATTATTATATAATATATATTATTATATAACTTTTAAAATGATAACAATAAATTAAGAAAGCTATTTTTTTAAAAGTAAATAATTTTTGAAAATTTTTTAATTAAATTTTTTCATCTTATAATAATATATTAATAATGAAATTTTTTTTTTCATATTAATAACTAACACACAAATTTAATTGTGAGTGATTAATTTTTAATTCTCATAATAATATATATTAATAATAAAATAATTTTTCATATCAATAAATAACATATATATTTTAATTTAGAGTTATTAATTTTTAATTCTCATTTTTATAAGTAAATCTTAATTGTGAATGAATTATTTTTAATTTTAATTAAAATGATATTCATAAGAAAAAATATTTGAATTTAAAAAGTTAAAGATATATAAAATATAATAAAAAAATAAATTAAAAAAATTCATAAATTATTTATTTTTAAAAAAATATTTTTCTAATTTATTAATATTTATTATAAAATGATTTTATTAAATCTTTATATTAATTTAATTTTAAAATCAGATTTATGTTTTTAGTGTCTAAAAAATTTATCACATTAAATATATAAATAATATATGGAGACATGATAACGATAAATGAATGTGACATCCTTTTACATATTATGATTTAATAGTTTATTCATGTTCGATCGAATCCAAACTAGGCATAGCAACGGAGCGGGACAGGAACGGGTTTGGTTTCACTTTTCCATTCTTATTTTCATAATAAAAATTTTGTCTCATTCTCATCGGGTATTAATCATATTCGTCTTTTATAATTTCAAATATTAATTAAATAATTATTTAAAAAAATAAAATCCTAACAAAAGAAAGATGATATTATAAATGAATTAAGAGAATTCCAAATCCAATTGATTTTATACCGAAATATTCTCAACACCCAAGAAGCTCACCACCCAAACGCCGCACTGATTTCTCTGTGTTTACAAGCACTCACTCATTATTCAATAAAGGTATTAAATTGCCTAATTTGGTCTATGTTCAATTTGTTCTGGTTATAAATTTAATTCACTGTAGTATCTGGTAGTACGTCTTGAACTTTGTGGGTTTGTTCATTATGATCAAGTTCTTTCATCATCTGCTCGTGCTCTACATATATTCTGCTTAAACTTTTGAGTTTCTTTTAGAATTGAGTGTCATTGACTGCAAAGCCATTGCCTTCAGTTGTGTGCATTTAATGAGGACTTGATTTGTTTGTTTTCATAGTCATTGTAACTATATGAGCACCTTTAATGAAATTATAAAATGCCCTTTGGTAGTTTCATGGTCATTGTAACTATAATAGGGCTTCTTGTTATTAACAACAATGGATGATAATTTTCTTTTTGTAATTGATCGGTTAGGATGACAGTTTGGAAGCATATTGATATTTGGTTGTAACTTGAATGCAACTTCAATGTTTCATAGGTTGAACTATGGATCAAATTATATCTTAATGCTATGGCTTTGGGAAGTTGAATCCTAATGAAATTATGATTTGGTTTGTAAGGATACTGTTATCGATGGTGATTTAAATCAATAAATATCGAGAGTTATCAACATAGCTATCGAGACATGTGGAATCCAGTAGTAGAAGATCGAAGATATAAGCAAAGAGACTTAGTTGCGGTTCAGTGATGAAGATTTTGTAAAATATCGAAAGCACTGATGAAGATATGTGATTAGAGATCGAGAAAGCTGGGACAATCGAGGAACATGAAGAATATACATCGAGACACTTGGGGTATTTCCACGTCATTCTTGTAAAAGGAAAAATACGTGTATAAGAATTTAAGAGTGGGGAACGTGGGAAAAAACCGTTTTTAACGGTTATTTGTAATGAGATAATATAAATAGACAGCGTGGGGAACATAATGGGGGTTAGACTTTTGTAAGTGAAAGCCAGAGAGCAAACGAGAGCAGAAATGGCGAAGCACTGCATAATTCTAACGTTCTTAGCATATGTTTTAGATTTCCTGCAACTTTTCTGGTTTTATCCCTGGTAATTAATAGAATTACTTTTCCCGCACATCATTTACTGCTTTCTTTACATTTTCTGCACTTGGTAATGGGTTAGGATTTATTTACGCCATTAACGTTATTTAAGCTTTCTGTAAATCCCTTAATTAAAGACCAAAAGATAAAAAGAAGGATTGAAAGTGATAATCACTGCTAGCCAAAACGTAACCTGCAAATCGCATTTGCGAGTAGGTGATTAAGAGTTAATTTGACGTTCGATTCCATCGAACCAAAAATCATCGAAAACACATACTGAATGAATTTATAACGTAATGTTTTTAGTGTTCCAATTATGTACATGTTATATTGGATGGAAACACACATACAATAATGCTTTTGTTGCATTGACGAAGATAACTAATGATACTCTCTGAAATACTACAACAACTTCTTGCTTTAACAGTTCATATCCAAAAAAACAGGCCTCAACTTTATAAAGTTGAGTACCTTCATAAGATAGATGCTTCTCATACCCCTTTTCAAAATTTAAATTAGTTATTGATTTACTAAAAAAAGATAAATGAATTCACTGCTTCTAATTTTGTACATGTGGTACCCTACCTTTGTCCTTGATTTTTTAATCATGGAAGTTTGGCTGAAGCTTTGTTGGTTTTGTGGCAACTTATTTATTATTTATCTTCTGATACAAACTATTCTCTCAAATAACCCCAAAACCTTAATAAATAAAAGGTTCCATTTCTGTCCCTCTAGGCTCAAGCTATTCAGCTAGTTTTGGAGAAATAATCAGTTCAATTGTGATGGCTTCCTAAAACAACTTTTAAAAAATTATTGGTTAGCTCTCCTGAATAAAGCTTCATCAAACACATGATCCATGTAACAATAAGATTTGAACTAAATTACCTACTTCATTGGGACTTAAATCCAAGATACCTATGTCTATGGTGCTGAGGTCCTTTTGCTTTACAAATTACGGAATTCTGCTAAATGTATTCTTAACTTTTCATCTGGTCAACACTTTCTTGCAGATTCCTCGTCACATATGAAAAGAAGAATTATATGTAAATATGTAAAAAACTTCAAATATAAACTTAGAATTACCTTCTTTCGTGCAACGGTACCCAAGTAGCTGCTGAACTGGGTATGATGCGGACCAGACACCTTCCCAGTGCGTGGATCAACAGACACACTCAGCTTCTCTCCTATCATGTGTCTGGCTGTCATGCTCAGTAATCGTGTAGCTTGCCTGGTCTTCTTTGGTGGAGGAGATGGTGGAGGAGATGAGGGAGGTGAGGGAGGAGGTGATGGTGAAGGAGATGCCATGTGTCTGTAAAGAAAATATAAAGCAATATAATTTATAAATCTTAAATACACAAACATAAAACAAATACATAAAGAATTTTAAGTAGAAACATACTTAGACAACTAAATTTTCCCATATCCCTTCATCATGATCATTACGAGTTGCATGGACCACATCCTCTTGTACATCTTCAATACTACTAGACAGTGAAATCATCTGACTCATCTTCATTTTCATGGTTGACATCAATCTCTTTGCCTTGAAGGACCACAGACCACCTATCATTACATGGGTCGGTCACATAAAAAACTTGTTTTGCTTGATATGCCATGATGAATGTTCTTCCTTATGACCTAGCTTCTTAAGGTCTATCATAGTAAAACCCATTTCGTCAAATTGAACATTGGTATTGCTATTAACCCAAACACATTTAAATAGAGGAACTCTAAATTTACTGTAGTCAACCTCCCAAATTTCCTCAATCACTCCAAAGTAACTTATGGATGCCATGATGGGGTTTTTATCCTTTGAACTAGAAAAGTGCATGGATGTGGCCTCAATAAATACTCCACTATTTTGAACTGTGCTATTGTCATCTTATGACTTTGTGTAGAAGGAATATCTATTAATGTCGTACCTAGTCCAAGTGATGACGTTATGTTTTGGTCCATGAGCTAGCCATTTCAATGTATCGGATGCATCTTGATCTGAAAAATTTGGCTTCTAAACCAAGCGACAAACTTGTTGTTATGCTCCTTCACTAACAATCAGTTCACCCATTTTGGGGTTTTGGGTCCTCAACATTGATTGATGAGCGGATATGTAAGGAAGAACTTCATCCGTATTATTCAAAATATACAAGTGTGCTGACTCAACTCGAGTAATATCCTTTGCTTGAACTTTTATACCACGAGTACCCTTTCCATTTATCCTATCATCATGTCGACTTGTAGGAACACCCACGACTTGTGCTTTTGCCAAGTATTACGAACAAAACTACGTAGCTTCTTACGCAATATACCTTTCAACTATAGAAGCTTCGGTGCTGTATGGATTCTTAGTATACCCTTTGAAGATCTTCATGTATCGCTCAATTGGGTACATCCACCATAAATAAAGCTGGGCCACATAGCTAGTATCTCTCTTACAAGATGAACAATTAAGTGAACCATAATATCAAAAAATGATGGAGGAAAATACATCTCCAATTGACATAGTATAATTGCTTGCCTCATTTTCCAATTGATCTAATGATTTTTCATCAATTACCTTGGCACATATAGAGTTGAAGAAAAAACATAGACGCATAATTGCATTTCTCACATTCTTCGGGAGTATGCCACGTATAGCTACAGGTAAGAGTTGTTGCATCAAAGCGTGACTGATCATGTGACTTTAACTCAACTAGTTTAAGATCTTTCATTGACACAAGACTCTTAATATTTGAAGAGTATCCTTGTGGAACTTTAATACTCAGAAGGCACAGACAAAGACTAGTCTTCTCTTTTTTGGATAAAGTGTGACATCTTTGGTGGAAGATATGTTCTCTTGCCTTCGGATCTTGGATGCAATTCGGACATATTCCCAATTCACAAAGATCTTGACGAGTATTCACTCCATCCTTTGTCTTACCTTTGATGTTCAAAAGTGTGCCAATTAGACTATCACATACATTCTTCTCAACATGCATCACATCAATACAATGACGTACATCTAGATGACACCAATATGGAAGTTCAAAAAAAAGTGATCTCTTCTTCCACTTGCTTCTATCAGTAGATTTCTTTTGGGTCTTTCCAAATTCAACATTTATGTTTTTCACTCGATCATAAACTTCCTCACATGTTAGCGGTGACTTAGCAATTTCATCCTCCTGGCAATCGTTAAAAGCTTTCTTCAATCTTCGGTATGGGTGGTTAGCTGGAAGGAATTTTACGTGTTTATTATAAATTGTCTTCTTCTCATGTTTCAATTGCAGATAACTTGTATCTTCTTGACAAATAGGACACGCATGATGACCCTTGACACTTGTATCCACTCAAGTTACCATATCTTTGGAAAGTCATTTATGGTACAAAATATCATTGCATGTAACTTGAAATTCTCCTGTCGATTTGCATCAAACACCTCTACTCCTTCCTCCCACAACAATCTTAAGTCATCTATCAAAGGACTTAAATAAACATCTATGTCATTTCCTGGTTGTCTTGGACCTGCAATCATCATAGATAGCATAACATATTTACGCTTCATGCACTAACCAATGTGGAAGATTATAGATCACCAATAAAATTGGCCATGAACTGTGGTTAGTGCTTAAGTTACCAAAAGGATTCATTCCATCTGTAGCTAGTCCAAGTCTAAGGTTTCTTGCATCACTACCAAAACTTGGAAATAGGCGGTCAATTTTCTTCCATTGTGGAGAATCAGTCGGATGTCGAAGTTGTCCATCTCGTTTCTTTGCAGCCGAATGCCATGTGAGATTTTTGAATCTTCTTCATTAGCAAACAATCGCTTAAACCTTGGAATTATTGGAAGATACCATATAACCTTTGCAGGAGAACCCTTTTTATGACTATCTTCACCATCACCATCACCATCCTTGACTTTGTAACGTGATACACCACATTTTGGACACTTGTGAAGAGATTCAAACTCTTTTCTGTATAAAATACAGTCATTAGGACAAGCGTGTATCTTTTTATATTTTAAACCCATTGGACAAAGTATCTTCTTTGCTTCATACATACGGTTAGGCAATGTGTTTTCATCTAGAAGCATCTCTTTCAAAAGTTCTAACAATTTATTGAAACTTTTATCACTCCAACCAAACTTTGCCTTCAAATTCACCAATCTTAATACAGAAGACAATCGTGTGAAAGTTGTACACCCAGGATACAAAGCCGTCTCTGAATCGGTCTTCAATTTATCATATACAGGTGCATGTGCTTTAAGAAAGCTCTCGTGACCCACATCACGAAGCATATCCTCTATTCGGTCTTCCATACACACATCCTCCTCCTCCACAGTTTGTGATACTACTGGAATATCAATAAGTTCACCGTGCCATATCCATGTAGTATAATTTTTCATGATACCCTCACAGATTAGATGTTCTCGTATTATATCTACGGTTTGAACTCTTCCATTAACACACTTAACACAGGGACAATAAAATTTTCCATTCATCTTTAGACCATTTCGTTCAGCAAAACTCAAAAATTGTTCAACTCCATTCTCATACTCTTCTGATATACGACTTGCATTCATCCAACTTCGATTCATTTTCGGATTTTAGACTACAATTAAGAGTTAATAAAAAACTTATCGATCATCAATGAATTTAATATCATTGATTACTATAATCAAAATTATCATTTAGTAGAGTTTGCTCTATAAGAGAGACAAACTCATTCTAACGAAATTTCATACAAAATCAAATACATAAACAACATCAAATAAAGCCCCACACAGCCAGATCATCAAAACAATCATCTACAGGCATTTAATAACCTAATCATACAAACACTATAACATTATTTAGTACAGTTTACTAGAGACAAACTCATTCTAACGAAATTTCGGAAGAGTTTCCTCTGTTATTTGACTAAATCCAAATTTTTACACAACATCAAATACATAAACAACATCAAATAAACCGCCATGGGCACAGCCAGATCATCAGAACAATCATCTACAGGCATTTCAATAACATAATCATACAAACACTATCTACAAAACAAAAAACAATAAAAAAACCCTAAAACCCACAAACCTGGCAGCGGCGGCAACGGTGGTGGTGGCGGCAGTGGCAGGCGCGGCAGGGCATGCGGCAGCGGCGGCAGGGGCAGGCACCTAGGCGGATTCGCGGCGGCGGCAGAGGAGGTTCGCGGTGCCGGCGGCAAAGGAGCTGGTTCACGGCGGCGGCTGCAGGGACGGGAAGGAATGGAACGGCGTTCGCAGTGGCGGCATTGTGCGGAGCAGAGGTCGAAGACGAAGATGAAGAACGAAAAGTGAGGAAGAAAAGGGGGGGAACGCGTTTTAAAAGGGGCTTTAACATCGGTTATGGGGATAACCGACGTGGAATGTGTGCGTCAAACACATTCTACGTCGGTTATTGGTATAACCGACGTTAAATCCCCTTTAAAATCCCTTCTACGTCGTTTGTAGTTTAACCGACGTAAAATGGCGACGTTAATTCCTAATACTGTAGTAGTGCATACGCATTCTGGAGTACTTAGATTGTCCAATTTCACTACAAACAAATTATAGGGGAGTGAAATGGAAGGAAAACAATTTTCTGATGGAACAATGGTCATGTTGTCATGTTGCTCTGAGGTAAATGCAGTAATATCTTGTCATGTTGCTTGTTTCTTCCTCAATCTAAGTGCTTGTGACTGTGAGACCAATTTGACATGAAAGTTATCTGTAGACAAAGATTTTACAAGCTAGATAATTGAATGCTCTAACCTGACTCCTTTTCTCTTGATGTGATATAAGTTTTTTACTGAAGATAGACAGCCGTTGTGAAGCTGTAACATGTCTACATCTTATAATCTTGCAAGCCGGGGAAACTACACTTACAATGGCAAATGATATAATGTCAGTTTAAGTCTCATAACCTTTATCTTTCCTCCTTTAACTATATTTAGATGACATGATGTAATATAATTCAACTTTAACACTTCTTGATAACAACACAAGAAAAAGAGTAGCATCTGTATTAGAATTTTTCTTCTCCCCTGAAAGTTTTGATTTTTGAAGTATTTCATTTTAGCTCTAGATGTTAAACTTAGTTTGTAAAATCCATTCTTGTGGGCAATGACTCAATTTACCAGGATTGAAGGATGAGCTCTGTGTTTCATTACATAGGAAAATTGTTGCTAAAAAATTATATATTTCAAAACTGACTTTTGTTCATTTTATTTAAAAGCCACATTTTCTATTTTCACTTTTACGACATCTAAGTAGCACCGTTCGTGGAGAGAAGAAAAGTGAGAAATGGAAGGTTGCAGGATCACAGGTCAAGTTGTGTACTATTTCAGTAGGCATATTGGAGTTAAAGAGAAACGGGGAGGGTTTTTTCCAATATTTTGTTAGTGTAAACTGGGTGCAGATTTCAGTAATAATAAAGGAGGTGCTTCTGTAATTGTTTGCTTAAATTATATATCATCAACATCTCATTTTTTAAGCATGAATTTTAGTGCAATCTTTTGAAGAAAGGAGCACCAGCACTTCTAAAGATTTTCATCTCCTAAGTTTTACAATTCCCTTCCCCGAACCTAGAATCTCTATTCCATTTGTGCATTTATTTTCTTTGAGTCAATATTTCATTTTTCTTTTCATTTGCTATAATACCAGGCCTTTCAGAGGAAGGAACAAGTTAACTCTTTCGAAAAAATGAGTTCTTCTGATAAGCATTCTCTCTGCAATCAGCAAAATCGTTCATGTAGTTTGTCCTTCCTGATTTCTACGCTGACTCATTTTAATTTTAGACAAAACGACACATAGATAAGGATAGGAAACTAATTGTATTACAGAATCTTAGGTATGCTGAGTTAGTTCAAATTGGTGTCTCTTTTTATTCTGCCACTTTTCATCTTGTATACTAAACAAAGCATCAACGATATAACCAGCTCTAGTATGCTCTAATCTTGCTCTTCTTTTCATAAAGATTCGCATAAATTTACTGGACTGTTTCTCCACCCATCATTGGTGCAATATATATATCATTACACGAGACAATCGTGCTTTATCAAACTGTTCAGGATTGTGTTGTCTCGTGACTTTGAGAACTACGATTTATTTTTTGTTTCTCCAATGCCCTTTTCATTTTTTACTTATTTAGACAGATAAATGGACATCATGCACCTCAAGCTTCACAGTGGATGATTTTGTATCGAGGGAAAGGGACAAAAGGAAATACAAACGCAAAGTTCAGTTTGATGTGAGTTCTTACCTAAAAAATATACAGCTTAATCCCTCTTACTATATTTTTTAGGAGCACTAAAAATTGAAACTTTTTTTCTGCAGGAGTTAATGCTTCCACTGAAATCAGAAAAAAAAATAGTCAGTTAAAGATAATGCAAAACCTCGGCCTTGCTGCTCCAGTTGGCTCTACATTTTGATCAAGAGTAGCTACAGTAACTTCTTCCACTTTTACCATAACTTGTATATTCAAAAAATGAGCTTACACTAGTGTTTTCGATGAAAATAATCGAACTCGATTAAACTAAAAACACGTTTTTTTTTATTTATCATCTACTCACAAATGTGATTTATAGGTTCTTTTTAGGCTAGCAGTGTAATCACTTTCAATCTTTTTTGTATTAATTTTATACTGCATGAACAAGAAACGTAAATAGCAAACGTAAAAGTAAACAATCTCTAACCCATTAACCAGACGAGAAATGTAAAGAAAGACGTAAAAGCAGAAAGACAAATTTTATTCATTACCAGGGGTAATACCACAGACGTTGCAAGAACTCAGAAAATAAAGCAAATAATGTTATAAGCATGAAGTGTTTCGCCATTTTTTCTCTCGTAGGTTTCTGGCTTTTTACTCGTATATCTAACCTCTTTTTCGTTTCCCGCCCCTCTTATTTATACTAAATCATACAAATAACCGTTCACAAAACGGTTTCCCCACGTTCTCCATGTCTTAAACTCTTTAATTCTTTTCCACGTGTCTTTTTTTTACAAAATTGACCTGGAATTGCTCGATATATCGACATACATAAACTTTCTCATATTCTTCGATTTTTATTTCTAAGTAATCTTCGATTTCTCTGTTTTCCTCGATCCTTAAAATCTTCTTTCTTACTCATACTTCGACTTTTTGTCTTTGCCGAATCTTTGATATATTTTTGAATCACGTCAATAACAGATGCCCCAAAGATAATATCGACATGAATGCTTATCATGCATTCGATTATTATCTTGTACCGGATATCATTAAAGTTGAACATTCCTGACACTTCTGACTCTTGCATTAAATGAGACGTCGCTTGGGATTCCCGCAAAACCCCTTTACCTACCTCAATCAAATCTTCGTCTCAGAAAATCCCTCACAAATCCCAACCAAAGTTCGGAAAAAAAACAACTTTCTATTTTTTCCCTCCATAACATCTCTCTCAGGGTTTTATAAAAACCCTACCTTTCTTCTTCAACACCCCACATTCATCTTTCACTCTCAGAGCTCTTCGTCTTCCTTACTACTACCTCCCAAAAAACCCTTTCATTTTTCACCTTACGCCAAAACTCTCAGCTTTCAAATGACCTTCTCTGACGTCTCCATCATCCCAGATGCTCAACTTCTGGACTTCAACGGTGAAAAATTTCTCCCTTTCCCAAACCTTGAAGAAGAAACCAGGAAACTCTGGTCCACTCAGGTACTACTACCATTTTCTCTTTCTCGTACTCCATCAGCCTTTTTAGGGCCATACCGACCAACCTTCTCCCTAGATTCTATTCAGGATTTTTTCCCTTCAACCCCCAAAGGTCTATCCTTGATCACTGGATCATCGATCAAGTTAGATTTTCTCGATATCACCTCAAGGGTATATCGCACAGGTCCTGCTACCAAAAGAACCAACTACTTGAATTTGTTAAAAAGAGTTGAGAAATCCTACAGCGAACATTGGAAGAGAATTGGAATCTTCGATTTCATTCAACTCAGTAAACTCGACATTTCATCCTTTCATATATCGATGTTTTTGGCTGTCGTTCATCTATGGAACAAGGGTCTGCATGCCTTGGAGCTCCCATGCGGCCCAATCTCCCCTATTCTCCTCGACGTGGCCGCTATTACAGGTTTGAAGCTAATCGGGGAAATATATACCCTTGCAGCTTTTCCTATCGATTCCGATTTTGAAACGGAAATCGATTGGTCCCAGAAAGCCTATGGCCACTTTTTGGCTCATCATTGCAATGAAGATGTCGATGCAGCTGTATCGGAATCAGAGCATATTGCCTTTCTTGTGTATTGGCTAACTACACAAGTCTTCTGCTCCCGCTCAATCTAAATTTCATCAAACATGTTTAATTTGGCGTGCCTTCTCCACCAAGGAAAGCCCCAAATATGCTTGGCCAAGCTTCTGTTAGCACATGTCTATTTTGCATTTCATGAAGCTTTGGACATCCTCTACTCTGCCAAACCAAATGGTAATCTATCGGGACCCATTTGGTTTATCTAGCTGTGGTTGAACTCAATACTTGAAGGAATCCTCCCCACCTCCGACAAAGCACCCACTGAATATCCTCTCAAGAGGGCTCGACTGATTACGCTCCTCCCACGCAAAATGAAGCCATCTCGAGAAAATTACGAAAGGTATCTCCAATTTTTCCTTATTAAGGAAAATTTTTCTAAAGACTTGGCTCCATTCTCGAAGACCTCCATCCAAGGACCCACCTGGTTGCTTCAACGTTTCCCATCTCCAACGTCAGGTGCCCAACAAGAATTGATCGATTTATGGAGGAATTTCCTCGCGTGGGACGTGATCATCAGAGGTTTCCAGATGAAGGACGTAAAGTTCTTCCCTTATCAACCACAGCTCTTTTCAAGGCAATTTGGCCTTTGCCAAATGCTACCCTACCCTCGGTTGAGTGACCCTAACTTACACAACATAGTCATCACCAAGAAGACTCTTCAAGCAGAGTTAAAGGTCGTGGTTCCGAAGAAAAAACTTTCTCTCGTGCCCTATCCTTTCGAGCCGGCCTACTTTTGTACAAAAGAATTCCATGATTGGGGGACACAATGGTTTACCTCTACCCATGTGATAATGTTAATTTTTACCACTTCTTTTAGTCTTTTCACATTAACAAAATCAACTCTTTCTTAAGCTTTTAACTTGCTTGGTTCTCTTTTTGATACTTTTTGTAAGTAATTTGAAATTGGTTAATCTTATCTAATTATACTACTAATCCCCATATTTTTTGTCTAACAGTGGTATAGGAAACATTTGAGGTTGAAAGAAGCAAGTTTGGAATCCTAGGGATGGAGAAGGAAGGCCTTAATGGAAAATTAAAGAAAGTTCCTGGCGCTGGGTGCCCCTGAAGCAGGCCCAGCGCTATATGGGCAGAGACCAGATCTATCAACGGGGTCGAGCGCCAGTCACCTAAGGTCGGGCGCCAGGCTCCAGAATTCACCTCAGGTCGGGCGCCACTCTAGTCAGGCCGGGCGCCAGTTGGCCCGAGACCACATTTGTATGAGTGCGCCGGGCGCGAAATGGAACCCGTCGGGTGCCAACTTGCTGACATGGCACCCTTATGCCTATTTATTCATACTCTTCGAGGGAAAGGGGGGTCTTGGCAAGAAAACTCGAGTGGAACGCGACTTGGAGCTTCTAGGGCTTCCTTGGAGACCATCTTCCTCCTCTTGGGTTATCATTCTTCTTCCATTACTCATCCTTTATTTTTTGTACTCTTCATGACAATGAAGAGCTAAAACCCATTTTGTTGGGATTAGATGTAGCCAGAGAAACTCTCATGTAATCTCTTTGTTTATTTATATATATATATATATGTCTTTCCATTCAATGTTAGTATTTTGTTTCTATGCTTAATTCTTGTTGTGGTTTGATCACCCATAGCTTGATATTTGATTCATTAGGTTTTGGAAATTATCTTTTGTAATCTTGGATTGAAGCAAAATACCTAATGAAACTTGCATCTAGGAATGGAACTTGATTCATTAGTTGTCTTAAACCCTTGTCGTGATTGCAAGTTTGCTTATTAGGGGATCAAGGAATTGACTCATAATAGGGAAACTTAGGCTCATTCCACTAAGGGATTAGGGTTTGAGTAAACTAGTGGGTTGACATTTACATTAAAGTGGAGAGAAGTTAAGTGATTACATGCATGAGAGTGAGTTTTGGTGAAATCTAATCCTAACATTTACATTCCATATCACTTCATATCTTTATTGCCTTCTAAGTGTTTGTGAAAATACCAAAAAGAGTTTTTATTGTTGTTTGCACAATTTTATTTCTTTTAAACACTGAAACAAATTATGGAAATATTCTTTGTCTAATTTAGTTATCAATTGCAATTATTGTCATGTATTGCACAAGTCCTTTGGGAAACGATACTCGGACTTTCCGAATTATTACTTGAACGATTTGGTGCGCTTGCCAAAAAGTTAATACCATGCAACTATCGACATAATTATATCGAGATTGACCACCTCTCCGTCTTTTGTGCAGGATCCTAGCAAAACGAAGAAATGTGAATGGACTCACTGCCTTTAGATTATTAAATTCGAGAATTTTTATCAAGAATGCTATAATCCCACAAACCTGAGGGGCACTATATTAAGGGTAGCTCGTTCTCTCAGACACAAAGTTAATAAAAATTGAGAATCTTTCAAAATTATCAACCCTTTAGGAAAAACTGTTTTCGAAAAATATTGTCCAAAAAATCTCCCGATTTTTCCTTCCGCCCCTTTTGGAGTAGCCAAACCTTTGACTCATCCTAAATTGGTTCGAGAATTACGCTCTGCCAAAGAATTATATTGAGCCGATTACGACAATACCCCTAAAACCAATGTAACAGTTTCTCGATTATCCTATTTTCCTTATTTAAAATGTCGAGAGAATGAGCTCCCCTCATGGTTGCAACATATTAAGTGGACAAGGATTTTGACTCCCACACTTTGGGGTGAGAATTCTTACTATTAGTATCCCTTTTCGACATGTACTCCTTGATCATTATTAACTTTAGGTTTTATTCTTGTTTCAGCTAAACCCAAAAAGCTTCCTGAGCATTGGGGAAAAGATGACGGGGCCCCATCTCGACCAGAAACAGCTTCTTCGAATCCTACAAAACCTTCGAAGCGCAAGCCTTTGAAGCCCCTTAGTTCCAAGTCCAAAGTCCCGAGGACGCAGGTAAATACTTCAATGCATTTTACATTTGTCTTTCTTCCAACTTTGATTATCATTCTCGATTTCTCTTATTTATTTATCATTTCCTCAGTCGCATCCGACTCCTACTCGGGTTTCCTCATCAGAGAGCGAAGAAATTCCTCTCGTGAGGAAGAAAATCAAAGAACCTCAACTTCAAGAGGTATTACTACTTTTTCTTCATCTTTCGACTATAGCATTATTGGATCATATCTTTACCGTTACATTACACTAAATATGATTCTCTTATTATTCAGGTCACCTCAACCACCAATATCTCCAGCAATCTGGATTCACACATCGAGACGACCTCGATTGTTGACCAAATAATTTCAACCCCCATGATCCAATAATCGATGTTCAGGTATGATTTCGATACAATTTTCATACCTCTCTCTTGACTTTATCTTCTCATATTCGATAACTTAGTCCTATTCTATTTTCAGAATCCAACTACGCCTCAACCCCTAGCTGCTATCACCCTCAAGGGTGATGACTTGGTCATTGTCGAAGGTATACTTCTCATCTATAACTTATTTCACATTTCTTCGAGTAATCTTCACCTTTTAACTTTTACTTATGTGCAGAGGGTGTTATAGTTTCGAACGGGTTTGAGCCAAGAAACATCAAATATTGAGCTACCCTTTGTCGATGCCATAGAGGTTGACCCTGCTCCAGAAGACAGTGGTCGCGATAAAGAGGTTCTTCCTCCAAACTCACTCATTATTGTTGAAGAAGTTGATCCTCTACCTTCTCCAAGTATATCTGAGCATCGGGAGGCTCACGGTAACGAAGGTGTCAGCCACGGGTCCCCACACAAGCTCTCTACCGAGACAATCCCAGAATTAAGTAATCTCATCAACATCTTGGAAGAAATCGAAAAGGACCCTTTCTCGATCCTCGATATGTTGGAAACCATGTCGGATCCATCTCGAGTAAGCAGCTCGACATCCTAACCTTCCACATCCTTATCAGACTCCAACATTGATGTTATCACAAAAAGCTTCAGAGCGCTTGCTTACTCGACTCCTCTGGACATCCTGGTCCAAACTCCTCAACTAAAACAGGAAATCCAGGAGATCGTCGAGCAGATCTCGAAATTCGAAGCGAGATGCTTGCCACCAGGTTTCGATGCCGAGGTAAAAGAGTTTGTCTTCCTTTTTAATCATGCTCGAGACATCCAGAAGAGACAAAGACAACTTGAAACTCGCAAGGCAGACTATGAAGCCACTAAAATAACAGGGGTAAACACTTTGAATGAGCATAAACGTTCTATCGAAGATATTGTTTCCCATATGTCGCAAATCGACGCAGAAGTGGCTTCATTTTCTCAAGAAAGGGCAAGTATCGAAGCCGAAATCGCCAATCTAAAGCGCTGGCTTGTTGAGCTCGATAACAAAGTGGAAGGACTAGGAGTCACCAAACAACAACTCCAGGAGAGGAGACAATCATCCTTATCTCAAGCTAGGTCGTCAGCTATTGACCTATCAAATACCTTAACCGAGATAGGAAAACTAGAACAAGAACTCGAAGATGTCGCTCTCTCATGGAATCGAAATGCTCGTGCTTTCCAAGTTCATATTTCTGAGCATCGAGACAAAGTCACATCTTAGATGTGATGTTTATTGTATATATTTACACATTTCATCATTTTTTTTATATAATTTTATTCTTCCCATGTACACTTTCTTCTATGTAATCAAGAAGTTTTCCTTTTACTCTTTTTATAATTCTTGCATGTGTGGTTCATATTGCTTTAGATATTTTCCATTAATAGTTAATATCGATTTTTCTGTTTCATAATCGACTATTTTATAAGCGTTACCCGATAAAACCTTTACAACATCAAAAGGTCCTTCCCAACTTGGAGACCATTTTCCAAAACGCTTCGATTTTTTATCAATGGGCAATATAACTTTCCACACAATATCTTCTTCCTCAAAGGATTTGCTCTTAATCCTTTTATTATAAAATCGAGCGATTCTATTCTTCTGTTGAATTATGTTCTCCAACGCATTCAACATTTCTTCATTCAACTCATTTAATTCGTCGAACATTGAATTCCAATAATTCTCACTCGAGATTTCTCCCTGCCTTTGAATTCTTACCGATTGCAAATTTATTTCAACTGGTAATACTGTATCTTGGACATAAACTAGCCTAAAAGGTGTTGTTTTGATAGAATTCTTAGGAGAGTTCTGATAAGCCCACAAAACTTGACTTAACGTTTCATGCCAATTTCGAGGCTTATTTCCAATATGCTTCTTAATCAAGCCAATTATTACTTTATTTATTGCTTCCACTTGCCCATTAGCTTGCGTATAATATGGCGTCGAGGCTAATAATTTAATATTCCTCGATTCGGCATATTGAACTACTCTTCGTCCCGTAAATACCGTTCCTTGATCTGTCGTAATCGATTCTGGTATCCCAAATTGATGTACTATATGATCTTCAATAAAGTCGATCACATCTTTTTGTTCTACATCTTTTAAAGGGATAGTTTCAACCCACTTAGTGAAATAATCCACTGCTACTATGATAAACTTATGCCCTTTCGATGAATGAGGATGGATTTGACCTATCAAATCAATAGTCCACCCTCTAAAAGGCCAAGGTTTTATCACCAAGTGTAATTCACTAGCAGGAATTCTTTGTATTGGTCCGAACTTTTGATATTCTTCACAAGATTTTGCATAATTTATGCAATCCTGTTTAATCAACGGCCAATAAAATCCCCTTCTCAAAATCAACCACCTCATTTTTTTTCTCCTACTAAATGGGCCCACATAAGCTCTTCCATAACAATATAGACTTCATTTTCGCTTAAACAACGCAAAAATATCACTTCGACATTTTTCTTAAATAATTCATCATCAATTAATGTATAACTCTTAGCTCGATACATAATCTTCTGATCAACCAGAGCATGTGGATTTTTCAAATGAGTTATTAATGGTAACCTCCAATCATTAACATCGAAGCTAGAAATATAACATACATCGAAATTCTTGGACAACTTTTTACGTATTTCTATCATTCTTTCAAGCTTTCTATTGACAATTTATACTTAGACGCAATTTGAGCTAATTCATTTGCCTCTAAATTATATTCTCGATGTATATGCTCGAAATGTATATCATCGAACCCTTTTATTAATTCTTGCACTTTCGATAAATAAGGCAATAAATTAAGGTTCAAACACTTATATTCTTTCATAACTTGTCTAATAACTAGTTGAGAATCACCTCTCACCAAAACGCACTTGGCTTTCATTATTAAAAGAGTTTCCTACCCAACTATCAAAGCTTCATATTCAGCCTCATTATTTGAGTAACCAGGTGTTATTTCAAATAATAACCTCGTAGGAACATGATTTGGAGATATTATTAAAATATCGACCCCAGTTCCCTTATCATTACTGGATCCATCAAAATACAAGATCCATCGATCATTTTCGACATAACAATCGATTAAATCATTATTCGTATGATCTACCAAAAAATCGGCAACCACTCGTCCCTTTACCGATTTTAATGGTTCAAATTTTAAAGTGAATTCAGTAAATGCTAGAAACCATTTACCAATTGGACTATGTAAAATAGGTTTCGTCAAAAGAAACTTCAACACTTTTTTTTTAATAAACAATCACTTCATGCGGTCTTAAATAGTACTTGAGTTTACAACATGAATGATACAAGCAAAGCCCTAACTTTTCGATACGAGCATATCGAGATGCCGAGATGTATAGCTTTAAAGGCTTTCTCAAGTTATTGGTTTCAACACTGGAGGATTACTCAAACTTTGCTTGATTTGCTCAAGAGCTTCTTGATGTTGAGTTTCCCACTTGAACTTTTCTTCTTTCTTCAAGCTCAACAATAGAGAGAACACACGTGTCTTTCCGACTAAGTTATCCCAATAAAGATTGTAATTTCTTTATATTCTTTGGGGGAGATATTTCAAGAATTGCCTTAGCCTTATTTTTGTCGACTTCAATGCCTTTCTTATGGACTATAAATCCAAGAAATTCCCCTGCATGTACACCAAAAGCACACTTTAGAGGATTTATTTTTAAACCATGCTTTCGCATCCTATCGAAAGAAAATTTTAAGTGCTTGAAATGAGCTTCTTTCAATTTAGATTTCACAATTATATCATCTATATAAACTTGCATGAAATTATCAATTAAATCATGAAAAATTAAATTCATGGCCCGCTGGTATGTTGCCCCAGCATTTTTTAAACCAAATGGCATAACCAACCATTCATATGTTCCTGGGCATTGAAATGTTGTCTTCGATATGTCATTTTGGGCAATAAAAATTTGATTGTACCCCGAATATCCATCCAGAAGACTTAGCATTTCGTTGCCTACTACGGAATCGATTAACATTTCCGCTATAGCCATTGGATATTCATCCTTAGGAGTGGCAGCATTCAAATCTCTATAATCTATACACACTCTCATTTTTCCATTCTTTTTAATTACAGGAACTATGTTAGAAACCCGGTCTACATACCTGGCTGTTCGAATGAAATTGGCTTTTAACAGCCTCTCGACCTCTTCTTTAATCTTGCTCAAAACTTCTGGAGCAAATCTTCGAGGTGTTTGTTTAATAGGCTTCTTTCCCTCAATCAAAGGTAGTCGATGCTCTACTAAACCTCTGTTTAGTCCTGGCATTTCATCATAGTCCCAGGCAAAGCAATCTTTATATTCTTTTAGAATACTGATTAGACTCTCTCGAGATCCTTCATCTAATAACCTACTGATAAACGTAGATCTTCTCATATCTTCATTTCCCAAGTTGATCTCTTTGAGAGGATCTTGTGCCCCGATCTTGCTTGTATCCGCGATCGTTTTTTCAAAACCTAGAGGAGATTGGTCATATATACAATCCAACCCCGTCTCTTCATTATTATAGACATCTACACCTAAGTCGATTTCAGTACTCGACTTTACTCGTCCTACCCTACCTACTTGCACTTCTTGACTCGATCCAATTTTTCTTTCATTAGCATAAGCTGCTAATCGAGACAAGAAATCGGTGCATAGCTTATCCTGCATCGTCATCGGCCACTTCGAGGCTGGCCCCCTCTTCCAACAGAAAACCTCGCTCAAGATCCGTCTTGAGATGACGAGGCGTAAAGAACTTCGAGTTGAAGTCACTGGTATCCTCGAAAGCAAATGGCCGAATAACTGCACTATTTTCAAGGGTTGTTCAGCAGTCGAGACAAATGCGGTGTATACGCATTGATCTGCTTTGACCACTTCCAGCTGACCTTCTTGATTCCATGAAAACAACTTTTGATGGGCATTAGATGGTACTGCCCCTACTCCATGAATCCACTCCCTCCCCAAGAGCACATTGAAATTGGCCCTTGAGTATAAGACAACAAATACAGTGGGTCTCCTCACTGTACCTATGGCTACATCGAGTGCAATCATTCCCTCTGAACTCGATGTCTTTCCACTAAAATCAGAAACCATTACATTATGAGGAACTAAATCCTCCTTTGTCTTTCCAAATTTTCGCAGCATGTTACTAGGTAGTATGCTGATGGCTACACCTCCATCAACTAGGATCTTATCCACTTTTAGACCCTCTATCTACGTCGTTAGCATTAAAGGTTTCAAATGAAACCTTGTTTCCTCACTTGGAGGATCTATGAATGTTGCGTCTCAATCTGGAGAGGCGCATGCTACTTGTGTCACCCAAACAGCATTGGGTTTCAAAGTTGGTTCATAATAATCTTCACGATCTTCATTTTCTTTTCTTCTCTGCTCTCGCTCAACTGCCGGAGCGAAATCGGAAGGAAGTATCGACACTACTCCCAAGTGCATTTGCTCCTCTTCTTCAATTTCATGATAAGCAGCCTTCGATGGTCCAACCCAGTCACCCATCTCAGGCCTCACATATCCTGCGAAGTTCCTTTTATTGAACTTCTTCCATTGGGTCTTTGACATATTCATTTGTTCCCAAGGTGCCTCGTAAAAGTATTGAGGCTTTTGGAAACCCCGTCCCCTTGCATAGGATAATCTATCAAATACTCGTCCTCTAACACCTCTTCCTCTTGGAATTTGAGGATAGTAGGCCTCCTTTCGTACCCACTGATTTATGGGTACTCTAGCACTGGGAACGTATGTCTTGGGTGACATCGTTCTATTATCTGTTTGGACTCTCTTTCCTTTCTCAAATTCTTCTAACTTTTACTCTCTTGCATTCTCAAATGACTTGGCAGCTGATTTATCAAATACTGCACTACATTGGGGGCAGAGAGCTATAGTCTCATTATCTTCTTTCTTCTTAACAAGGAAATCGAGCAATGTATCCCCTGCTTTGGGATAGATTTCCTTCTCATATTGTTCAAATTCTTCCAGTTCTTTCTCCAATTCATCCATTCCCATTTTGAGGTGCTTTGGATCGACATCATCAGTAACGTCGACCATGAATGCCTCAAAAACATCAGACTTGTTGATACCATCAGTAGTACCGACATGTAGCACAGGCTCTGCTACATTGACTTGGACTATTAGTTTTATCAAATTTTCGATACCTCTCATTTTCATATTTTATTTTTTCAATTCTCCGAACCTTGTCGGCTAATTGAGTCATATCTCTTAGAGTTAAATTAACCAATTTTTTCCTAA
Organism: Lablab purpureus; assembly: GCA_030347555.1. NCBI lineage: Eukaryota > Viridiplantae > Streptophyta > Magnoliopsida > Fabales > Fabaceae > Lablab > Lablab purpureus. Next base: position 21,763,414 of record CM059260.1, read on the forward strand.
TTGGGAATTCAAGGCCAGAAGCAGCCATTCGTACCAACTCATATTCTGGAATTTGAGTAAAGGATCTTGATTTCATCTGCCTAAATTTGTTAAGGTAATCATCTATACTCTCATGATTATACCTTTTGATGCTCATCAAATCAACAAGACTAACTTTGTTTTTACCCCTAAAGAATTGGTCGTGAAACATTCTTTCTAACTGGTTCCAATTATATATAGAGTTAGGAGGCAATGTTGTAAACCAGGTGAATGCATTTTTTGTTAAGGAACTTGGGAAATATTTCATCCTCAAGTTCTCAGTCATGTTTAGATTACCACATTCGATTTGGTATCGTGCCACGTGTTCTATCGTGGACTCCTCGATTTCCCCAGCAAACTTAGTAAATTTTGGGATTTTACATCCCCTGGGGAGTTCTGCTTCTAAAACGAAGTTAGGGAAAGGTGATATGAAATAGGGTTGTTCGACGCGCCCCATTTCCAATCCCTGTTGATTTAGGAACCTATCCAATACTTGATTGAATTGTTTTGGTTAATATGGACCTCCGAACCGTTGTGGTTCCTCATTCATTCCAGGTCCTCGATCATTATTTCTAATCTGACCGAGATTCTCAGGATTTTGACCTCTTCTCAAAAATTGGTAATCCCCCTATCGAATTTGAGGTCCCTGATTTTGGTCATTTACTGGAGTTCTATTCCACATATTTTCTTCGACCCTTGGGATGGCAAATGCATCCCCTATTCAAGTCATTTGGTCTGCTAACCTTTGGAAACTATCATTAGTAGTTTGTACTAGCGGGTTAAGTACAGTTCTAATATGCTAAGTCAGCATATTCACCATCTCGAAATTACTATCATCCATTTGTTGTCGAATTACTTCCAAGGATGCATTTGATATCCCTGTACTCACATTTTCGACATCGGGATGATTTCTCTCGAGTTGTTCTTGATTATAGGCATATCTTCCTTCTTGATACCCTCTTTGATTATCTCGACTCAACCTTGGCGTCGGTTGCCATCTCGGCATGCCCCAAGGGTATCTTTCATTTTGTGGTGTCCTTTGTTGTCTGAGCATCGAGGTTCCTGCCCCCACATTGTTGTTGTAAAACACTGGAGGAGGTATTGACTCTATCCTAGTCGTCACATGTGGACCTACACTAGTCGTTATGGACTAGTGATAGAGGCATTTTGCGTTGATACAGTGCCTTGTGTAATTATCGGAGCATTAACATTACTGGGTATACCGTCGGGTAGCCCAGTATTAACTACGTTACTCCCTTACTCATTTTTATTGCCATCCGAGCCATTATTTACACTGTTCTTATTATTCATAATTACTCTACCACTTCTTAATAACATGCAATTTCAAGTGGTTTCAGAACTAGCCAAATAGGATCCCACTGGGCGTGCCAATTTATTTTCGATGAAAATTTGTTTTTCACAAATCGAACTTGATTAAACTGAAAACATGTTTTTTTTATTTATTATCTACTCACAAATGCGATTTATAGGTTCTTTTTTAGGCTAGCAGTGTAATCACTTTCAATCTTTTTTAGATTAATTTTATACTGCATGAACAAGAAACGTAAATAGCAAATGTAAAAGTAAACAATCTCTAACCCATTAACCAGATGAGAAATGTAAAGAAAGACGTAAAAGTAGAAAGACAAATTTTATTCATTACCAGACATTGCAAGAACTCAGAAAATAAAGCAAATAATGTTAGAAGCATGAAGTGTTTCGCCATTTTTTCTCTCGTAGGTTTCTGACTTTTCACTCGTATGTCTAACCTCTTTTTCATTCCCCGTCCCTCTTATTTATACTAAATCATAAAAATAATCGTTTACAAAATAGTTCCCTCACGTTCTCCACGTCTTAAACTCTTTAATTCTTTTTTACATGTCTTTCTTTTACAAAATCGACCTGGAATTGTTCGATATATCGACATATATAAACTTTTCCATATTCTTCGATTTTTATTTTTGTATAATCTTCGATTTCTCTATTTTTCTCGATCCTTAAAATCTTCTTTTTTACTCATACTTCGATTTTTCTCTCTTTACAACTAGTCATTATTTAACACCACTTTTCTGTATTGAATCTTATACATTATACTTCAACGGTGAAGTCACGTTGTTCTCCACCCTCTAAAGTTCTCAAAGGGAAATGATGTTGACATCGGAAAGTTCGTCGAGGCAAATGAAATATCTATATTGAGGCAAATGATTCTGAAATTGTAACATGCATTTGATTCACCTATATCAATCAAGGATAATTTAAACAGAAGACGAAAAGACAAAGGCTTGGTATTTTAATATCTATATTTTACAAAATTCTTAATTTTAGTTTCTGAACACCTTTTTCACATTTCAATTCAATTATCTAACTTTCAACTTTCAAGTGAAGGAGCATACTTTGTCGTTTTGTCCAAACCCAGGAATCGAGGTGTCGGAAAAAGCAGACATTGACATGTGGGTGGGATACCTTTTATAAATTTACATTATACTTAATTACTATAGTCCATAGCCATTAATTTTATTTTTAATATATTTAAATATTATTTCCGTAATATAATAAATCCATAAATTTTGTATGTTTCTTTCTCTTCACAGATACACTTGGTATCAATTATTCATTCTTTGCTTCCCTTTTACGTTGTTGCGTGAGTTTGCTTCCACACATGTCTTTCATCTATTGATGCGTTTAAGGAAGTCGGTCTTTCAAGATATATGTATGGTTTATTAAGGAATTTTTTGCACTGTCACTTTAAAATAAAATTTTGTGCAGATTTATATATACTTTTAAGGTTATTATTAAGAAGTGAAAGTTAAATTTAACTGAATCTCAAGATTTATACTTCGTTATATTCATAAATTTTAGTTATATACATAAATTTGATAATCTTTAATTGATGTAAAATATTCAATACTAATGATTGATCGTATACTCCTTTGATGACAACTGGTCCGATAAATCTAATAACCAATTAGAATATATTCTGATAACATATTAAAAAATTAGATTTTAAATTTTATTCCACCTTATAAAACTATAGATTTATATATGCTTATATATACAAATTTCACATTAACCTATTTTTCTGGATCTCCAACTGTTATAATAAAAAATAATAAATTGTTACCACGTATCAAGCTATCATTCTTTATATCTCTTTTTTACTTACTTTACTATATTATATAAATTGTTAGGTGTGCAGCTCGCTTCATTTTTTTATCCAAAACTTGAGGCTACCAATACAAAGGTGTCTATAAATAAATTCATCTCATCTCGTCTCAGCATTCTCCATACAAGTTCAATCCATTGCATTTACAACCAAACCATCTCCATAAACCACTCACAAAATGTCTTCCCAAAAATTGAAACTCAACTTTGTGTTGTTTCCTCTGATGTCCCAAGGGCACATGATACCCATGATGGACATAGCAAAGATTCTGGCACAGCAGGGTATCACTGTCACAGTGATCACCACACACCAAAACGCATCTCGTTTCAAAGCAACTTTTGCTCGTTTCATCGATTCAGGGTCTCAAATCAAACTACTTGAACTCCAATTCCCATATCAAGAAGCTGGATTGCCAGAAGGGTGTGAGAATCTTGACATGTTACCTTCACTAGGCACTGGCTTGAATTTCTTCAATGCTGCTAACAGCAACAACCAGAAGGAACAGGTAGAAAAAATCTTGGAAGAGTTAACGCCCCCTCCGAGCTGCATAGTTTCAGACATGTGTCTGCATTACACAGCCAACATTGCTACCAAATTCAACATCCCTAGGATCTCTTTCTTGGGACAAAGTTGCTTCAGTCTCTTCTGTATGTACAGCCTTGGAATCTCCAGAGTTCTGTCAGGCATAACCTCAAAAACTGAGTACTTTGTTTTGCCTGGTTTGCCTGACAAGGTTGAGATGACCAAAGCACAGCTTCCAGCACAAAAAACAAGTGAAGAATGGAGACAGTTTTATGCCAGAACAGGTGCAGCTGAAGGGGTTTCTTATGGGGTGGTGATGAATTCCTTTGAAGAGTTGGAACCAGATTATGCAAGGGCTTACAAGAAGTCAAAAAAAGGTAGAGTGTGGTGTATTGGTCCTGTTTCACTCAGCAACAAGGATGATTTAGACAAGGCTGAGAGAGGGAATAAAGCCTCAATCGATGAACATTTTTGCATGAAGTGGCTTGATTTGCAGAAGCCAGGGGGTGTGATCTATGCATGCCTTGGGAGCATGTGTAACATAACTCCACAGCAATTGATAGAGCTTGGTTTGGCCTTGGAGGCCTCAAATAGACCCTTCATTTGGGTTATCAGGGAAGGGAGTCAATTAGAGGCAGTGGAGAAGTGGATCAAGGAAGAGGGGTTTGAAGAAAGAACCAAAGGTCGAAGTCTTGTGATTCATGGTTGGGCCCCTCAGGTACTAATTTTGTCACACCCTGCAATTGGAGGGTTTTTAACACACTGTGGTTGGAACTCAACCTTGGAAGCAATATGTGCTGGTGTGCCAATGGTAACATGGCCTCTATTTGGGGACCAGTTTCTGAATGAGAAACTTATTGTGCAAATATTAAGAGTGGGAGTGAAGGTTGGGGTGGAGTTTCCTGTGGAATGGGGTCAGGAAGAGGAAGAAGGCCTTTTGGTGAAGAAAGAAGATGTTGAGAGAGCAATTAATGAGTTGATGGATGAGAGTAGGGAAAGTGAAGAAATCAGAGAAAGAGTTAAAGAACTAGCTGATATGGCTAACAAAGCTGTAGAAGAAGGTGGATCTTCTCACTCCAATGTGACCTTTCTTATCCAAGATATCATGCAACAAACCAAGAGAGATGCATAAATGATCTTACTCACTTGACAAGAACAGATTGGTACTCGTTATATGTTCGATTCCTTCCCTACATTTTTAGCACCAATGAATGAAACACTTTTAGATCATGATGCAGCAAAAATTTAATTAGAATACTTTGTTGTGCTTCATAGAGGTGTCCTACACCAACAAAACTTTTAGTTTTCACTATGTAGTTTACTCAAACCATCTAATGGAGTAATCATTTATTTTAATACTCCAAAAAAAATCAATGAGAATTGTAGCATTGTTTTTGACTATGTGTGTAGCATGTATCTATCATTTCTTTCCAAGATTTGATTATGTTATTTGTATCTACCATGGCTTTTTCCATGTGTATTGAATCAACGAAAAATGTTATTTATTTAAATAATTTTAATAAATGCATTACATCTAGTATAAGTATAAATATTGATATAATTTATTTAAAGATAAAATAAAATAAAAATGTTTTATTAAAAATTTAAGACTAGAATTACAATTAATTTTAGGACAAAATATATAGATTAGATGTTTAGAATTTGTTTGAGGGAACATTTTGGTAAGTTTTTGAGAAGAAAAAATTAAATTACATTTTATAAAATTGGGTTTAGTCGCATACTAGAAAAGCATGAAAAAGAGGTTAGGTTAGACTAAAATTGTGGTTTAAATTTAATTGAGTTGTCTTATTATTTTAGCTTGTGGTTTTAAAGGTATTTTAGTAAGATACAGAAGTTTATTATACAGACATAACAGAGTGATAGTTGTACACAACTGACAGTTGTCCAAGAGTTATTAACAATTAGCCATACACTAATAGCCGCCCACAAACTCAATGGGGTTGAAAATTAGAAAGAGTTTCAACAACATTGAGTTTGGAACGTAGAAACAAAAAACGAGTAGGAGAAAGAGGTTTAGTAAGAGCATCTACCCATTGATCTACAGCAGGAATATGATATACATGAAGCTTCTTGGATAAGACTTTCTCTCTGATAAAAAAAATACCAATTTCCATGTGTTTAGTTTTGGAGTGAAGAACCGGATTGTGAGAGACTGCAACAGCACTTTGATTATCAGAAGAATGTTGGAACCAGAAACGAAACTGATAGTTCGGTTAAAAGTGTTTGAATCCAGGTAAGTTCAGCAGCAGCATGAGCCAGACAACGAAACTCAGCTTCTGTGGAAGATCTAGCAAAAACAGTCTGCTTCTTAGACCACCAAGAGACTAGATTTGGACCAAAATAAATCACTGCACCCGAGGTGGAGCGTCTATCATCAGGATCAGAAGCCCAATCAGAATCACATAAAGTCTTGATGGAAAAAGGTTGTGATGAAGAAGTTGCTTGAAGATGTAAGCCATAATGAACAAATCCCTTTAAATATCTCAAAATGCACTTAACAACTATCCAATGAGAATGCAAAGGATTGGCCATAAAATGACAAACTTTATTCACAGTAAAACTAAGCTCTGGACGTGTAATAGTTGCATATTGAAGAGCACCAACAACTGATCTATAAAGGGTAGGATCACAAAAAACATCAGAACCACTTTTAGAAAGTTTACAATGAGCTATCATAGGAGAAGATATAGATTAAGCTCCATTCATTTTAGTCTTTTGTAAGAGATCTCTAATATATACACTTTGAGTTAAAAGAAGAGAGTCATCATTCATAGACTTGAATTCTATACCAAGAAAATAGTCTAACTTTTCCAACTGTTTTAGAGAAAAATTAGAATGAAGTTGAGAAATGAGTAGTTGGATTAAAGGCACAGAACTACCAGTAATTATAATAATATTCACATAAACCAAAATGTATACAACATTCTTCTTTGCATTGTAGATAAATAAGGAGGGATCACTGGCAGAAAACCCAAGTCGAAGAAGAGTTGCTTTTAGTCTCTCAAACCACTGTCATGGAGCTTGTTTAAGTCCATAAATGGCCTTGTTAAGTTTGCATACAAGATTTTTGTCATCATCTTCAAACCCTGGTGGTTGTTGCATGTAGATGGTTTCATGAAGATAGCCATTTAAAAAAGCATTGTTTACATCTAGCTGAAACAGTTCCCATTTATTTGTAAGAGCAAGAGTGATAACCAACCGTATAGTAATTGGCTTTATCACAAGAGAAAAGGTCTCATTAAAATCATAACCAGCAACTTGACTAAATTCCTTAGCCACTAATCGTGCCTTGTACCTGTTAATGGAGCCATCAACATTCTCTTTAATTCGAAACACCCATTTACAGCCCACTACTTGTCTACCTTGAGGAAGAGGAACAAGATTTCAAGTATTGTTATGAATAAGAGCCTCAAATTCTTGTTTCATAACAGTAAACCATTGCGGATCAGCAAGAGCATGGTTGACATTTTTGGGTTCACAATGTGTCAAAAGAAGTGAAGGACGAAGTTTAGGTTAGTAAGTGCCAGACTTAGACCGAGTTTGCATAGAATGAACATTTTGTGACGTCCTACAAGAAGTACCACAAGAAGTACCACAAGAAGGAGATATAGAAACATGCCCACCAGAAGAAGACAAAGATGCATAACTATGTTGAGCAGACAAAACATTGTCAATAGTATTGGCATCAAAAGTGTTGTTATCAGCAGCGTTGTTGTCAGTAGTAGGTAAAACAGACTGAGATGCAATAGAATTATCAAAACTGCTAGGAGAAAAAGTAGGAATAGTAGCAGGAGTCAAATAGTCAAAAACAGATGAAGAAACAGGCTTAGTAGCGATGGAAAACAAGTCATTAAAAGGATATTTCAGCTCATTAAAGACTACATCTTTAGATATATACAATCGACCACTAGGTGACAAACACTTACAACCTTTGTGAGAACTTGAATAGCCGAGAAACAAACATTCATGAGATCTGAACTCTAGTTTGTGTTTATTGTAAGGTCTAAGAAAAGGATAACATGAGCAGCCAAAATTTCTCAGAAAACCATAATCTGGAGATTTATTAAACAAAACAGTAAATGGAACTTTGATTTGCAGCAACGAAGTAGGTAGTCTGTTTATTAGATAAACAGAGGTTTCAAAAGCAAAATCCCAAAATCTTAAGGGAAGAGAAGCTTGTTTAAGAAGAGTAAGTCCTAACTCAACAATATGTCTATGTTTCCTTTCCACAACTCCATTTTGATGATATGTGTGAGGACAAATCAACCTATGAATAATACCATGAGTTTGAAAAAATTGAGTGAGTGATCGAAATTCACCTCCCCAATCTGTTTGAACACTTTTGATTTTGGAATTAAATTGCAACTCAACCATAGCTTTAAACTGCTAAAAAATAGTAGACGTTTCTGATTTGTTCTTCAGAAAATATATCCAAGTAAACTTTGAGAAAGCATCAACAAAGCTTATGTAATAAGAAAAACCATTAGTGGAGAGAACATGAGAAGGTCCCCATACATCAATGTATATAAGCTCAAGAGGAATAGAATAGATACTTTGAGACAACAAAGATGATAACCTATGTGATTTACTAGCACAACAAGCTGCACAAAACTCAAACACACTTTTATTAAGTATGGGAATATTACAGTGATTAAGAACAATCTTAAGAACATTAGCATTCGGATGTCCTAATCTAACGTGCCATAGTGTTTGAGAACTATTACTAGGAGCAACAAGCTCTTTAGACATTGGATTTACAATGGAAGAATGATATACATGAGAATCAACAACATCTGTATTACAAGTGATTTGAGAAATTAAACAAGCTAAGGAAGACAAAGTAGTAGCAGATTCATGGAGTTGGAGTTGTGGAAAGACATAAAGACCATTAGAGTTGACTGAGCCTTGAAGTAAAATTTCATTGGTTTCCTGTGATTTCACAACACAATAATCAGGATGAAACTCAGAAAAGACATGATTATCTTTAGAGAATTTTCTGACACTGATTAAATTCTTAGTGATAGAAGGTACGTGCAACAAATTTTTAAGAACAAGAGAGACTCCAGGATTGAAAGAAGTGAAAATATTAGTGGAACCTGAGGATTGAGCAGAGAGACCTTGACCGTTGCCTATGTAAATTTGATCATGACCTTCAAATGGTTCTAACGGTTGAATATTTTGAGATTCTCCTGTGACATGAAATGATGCACCAGAATCAGGAATCCATGTAGTGAGATAGTGAGATTCGGATTATGATTTTCAGCGTTAAGTAACATGGCACTTGGATAATGATTCTTGTTCTGTGAGACATTCAATCTTGTATTAGAGGTGTTTGATGCATTGTTGCAGAACACAGGTTCTTGAAGACTGAGAGATGGATTAGGTTGATAATCAGAATCATATCTATAATGACATACAGCTGATGTGTGACCAAACTTAAAACAAACTTGACATTGAAAACTAGCGTAGCATCCTCTACCTCTGCTACTATTGTTGTTGCCATGACCTCGATTATAACCACGGCCAAAATCACCATTGCCACGACCAAGATGACTATTATGGCGATTAAAACTTCCAGCACGAAAAAAATTACCTCGACTTCCAGAGTAATTATTCTTAGAATACTGATTTTGAGAACTGAAACTATTGGAATTGTGATTAGATCCTCCTTGAGCCATGTTGATTGAGGGAGACAAAGGAGATTCAATTAATCTTCTCCTAAACTTGTGAATGCGTGATTCATGTGCAAGTAATAACGCTTCAACTTCACTAATTGGAAGAGGATCAAAATTACTTTCAATAACAGAGATTACCAGACCATACTCTTCTGGCAAACCTTCAAGAACGGCATCTAAGTGTTCACGAGGAAGAACAGGATCACCGCAAGAACCAAGTGCATCAACAATACATTTGATGCGAAGAAGAAATTCACGCATCATCTTCTGTTCAAGCATCGTTGTTCGAAGCTCTGTGCGTAACTGTCACGCTTGTGCACACGTTTGTTTCTGGAAATACTCGTGAAATTGCTCCCAAATCTGATATGAATGAACACAACCAATTAAGCGAGATAAGATCGACGAAGAAAGTGTCGATTGAAGCCACGATAGAAGAATTTGATCTTGTTGTTCCCAACTGCAATATGCTGGATTTTCATTTCCTGATTGACGATCTTCTTTGGCAAGAAACCGCAACGGAATTATAGGATTTGCAACAAAGCATTGAAGTTTATGCACCTTAATCACCGGTTCAACTTGTTGCCTCCACAGAAGAAAATTAGAATCACTTAACTTCTCAGAAATTGGATGAAAAGAAGGAGTAGCGGAGTTGTAGAAGACATAACTTTGAGTTCCCGCCATTGATGGATCTTCAAGCTCTGGATATCATAAAGGAATTATATAACTAACAGGAAGGAAGAAGAGAGAAACCAGAACTCATGAAAGAAAAAGAAACGATCCTGTTATTGATAAAACATTCACACTATTTTAATAAGATACAGAAGTTTATTACATAAACATAATAGAGTCACAGTTGTACACAACTGACAGTTGTCCAAGAGTTATTAACAGCTGACCATACACTAATAGGTTTAAATGTATTTAGATTGGAAAATGTATTTTAGCGTTCTGTGTTTTATAAAGGAAAATGTCTTATATACATTTCTAAAAGTGAAATCCAGTTAAGCTACAAGTGTAGTGTAGCAATTTATTTAAATTTAAAAAAAACATAACTCAAAGTTAATTGTACTAAGAAATTGGGTATTGTATGAATATCTATTTTTTAAAGTGGTATGTGTATTAGCTTTATAGTAATATATTTTTTAAAATATAAGTAATATTACTTTATTAAAATATATAAATACATTAAAATTTATATATTAAATTACTGTATTTAAAATTATTAATTTTTAAACTAAAATGTATATTTTAAAATGTAGCAAAATGGAGCATTTGTTTTATGCACCATATCTACACCTTCATAGGAAAGATAAAAGATAAAATTGTCATACTTTTTTGTTGTTATCCCACTAACATGTGTCACCATCTTATATCATCAAACTCCTAATGCACAAATTGGTTGAGAAAGAAATGAAAGGTAGTTGAAAAAAAAAAGAGATTGAGACAGAAGTATGAACAACTTACTTTACAATTCAAAACACAAATAATCCAAAAACTATTTTTTATTAGGGGTGATCAAGATTTATCGGAGCAACCGAAACCGACCAATTTATACTCATTTTTTTCCCTTCAGACGGTTAATTTCGGGAATGTTGGTTTTGTGGGTTTGGAATTACGATTTACAACGGATTTATGCGGTCGGGTTCAGATTTTAATATTTGTACCCACTGTTACCCGAACCCAACCAAGAAAAGAAACATAAATTAAAGCAAAGCTCGAGTCCCTTATATGAGAGAGATTAAATTGTGTGCCAAAACTTCAAAGCAGCGTGAATGTTTTTCTCTCTCTGAACCCTAATCTCCTCTTTTCTCTCTGAACCCTAATCTCCTTTTGTCTCTCTGAACCCTAACTTGTTTGTTTGTGTCCTCTCTGTTTTCAAAGTAGCTTCAAATTGTGTCCTCTCTGTTTGTTTGTAGCTGTTGTGGGTGTATCTAAAAGACTAAGAGCTTTCTCTGAGGTACAAATCTGGTGCCAGGAACAGGTTCATTCGCTCTTCTTCTCTGGATTTTCTTTGAAACAATGAAGTTTGTTTTGGAGTTCTTTTTCATGGTGCTTTTGCAGTTTTGGGGGATTTTTTTCATAGTGCTTTTGCAGCTTAAATGTTTTAGGGTTATTTTTTCGTTTGATGATCTATTGAACATTATTCAGGGATTCAGGGAGTGTTGTGCGTTTTTGGGTTTTCCTTTGACTGGTTGTGTTTAATGTTAAGTTATATTGCAGATTTCCATCTTTTGTTTCAGAAGTTCATGGTTCTCAGAAGTCATCTGTGAAAGGTGAAATCCGATTAACTCGGCCCGTTTAATCCAAAATCCGCCCAATCCGAATCTGACTAACCCAACATACTATAACGGACGAAAATAAATCACTTTTGTTTTGGATCGGTTTGGATTGGATTTAATATTTTCAACTCGAACCCGACCCGTGATCAGGCCTATTTTTTATATTACATAATCAATAAATTTTTTTAATATAAAATTTTTTTATAAATTATATAATTTAAAAATGACTTTCAAATTTAAAAATAATTACTAAATTTAACAATAAAAATTACTTGTTTTTAAAAAAAAACTTCTAAATTATATAATTTAATAATGAAAATTAATTTCTAAATTACCTAGTCTAATAAAAAAATCATAGGATAATAAAGTGAAGACTTCTATACTTAATGGGTACAAAAGGAAAGTCTGGAAACAAAAACAATAAATTCTCTGCCAATGATTGATGGGTACATTCGTCTAAAATAAAACAATACCTAACACTACAGTCCTTTGGAATATGGGTAAGTCACACCAACACAATTTTAATAAGTTAAGTATTTAGTAAAAAAAACACATTTTGTACGAGTATTTAGGTTATATTTGAACAAAACCATTTTCGTAAAGGCTTTTAGAAATGAAAGTAAAAATTAAAATTAAAATATTTTTTTACAAATTAGCTCATATATAAATTAACTTTTACTTTTTGATATTTCATATTTTTTATTTTTTTAGAAATTTTTATGTAGAAGGTTGTTGAACAAATTCTTAGAAAATAACTTTTATAAATTAAATTTATATATAAGTTAACTTTAGTTTATCTATAAATTAATTTTATTTTTTTATATACTTTTTTTATAAAGATATTTAGAGAGAAATTCACATGTGAATCGGCTAAATGTCAATACCATTATCCCTATTCTAAATTGTTTATATTTAATGAAATGGATAAGGGAGAAAAAGGATAATTGTTTGAATTAAAAGAATTTAAAAATATATATAAATATATTCAAATATTTGAAAATAGAAAACAAATTACAAAATAGGGCAGAGTTTTATCAAAAAGTGAAAATAACAAACGAAACACAAGTAAGCATGTCCTGAATGGTTTTATAATTAATAATTAATTAAAATTAATAAATCATATTTATTTTCTATATTTTTTATTAAATTTGATTCTAGTCTCATTATTTTCAAATCAGTAAAATTTATTTCGACCTTTAAAAATATGTGAACTTTGTCTTCTTCTATATCTGTCTCTAAGAAAATTATGTACTTTTGGAATTGAACACTCATTACATTAATTTAGAAGTACAAAGACTTGATTAAAATTTGATAAAAAATATTTCCTTTTTTATTTTAAAAAGTTATGCAAGATTAGTTTATACATAAGAGAATAAGTTAAATTGATCTTACTTGTTTTTTATATACCAACAATGTATATAAAAATTTTAAGTTGAATTCCCTTAAAGTCTTTATTATATGTAAGGTAATGGGATCACTATTTAAGCGATTTGAATAGCAAAATCTTTATAATAATATAAAGACAAATTTAAGAAAAAAAATTCAACAAGAAAGGGGGCAAAAGTGAAACGACTTTAGTTTAGGTCATAAGACACTTCAGCTTCGCCATTCAGGTATTTGTTCTCAATTGATTAAAAAAAGGGATTAAAATTAGAACAATATAAACTTGAAAAGTAGCAAATTTGAGCAATGAAATAAAATAGAAGAGCAATTAAGAAAACCTCTGCCATTGAACTAAACCAGAAACATTACAATGTGAAGATTGAACAGTGAATTTGGATATTAACAAAACGCCCACAAACGAAAGGTAATGACATGCCCTAATCCCCCAAATTCCAAATCTAACCACCAAAACCGTAGAGGGTCCGACCCTGCCTCTTGAGGGCGTAAACAACATCCATGGCAGTGACGGTCTTGCGGCGAGCGTGCTCTGTATATGTGACAGCATCGCGAATGACATTCTCGAGAAAGATCTTGAGGACGCCTCGTGTTTCTTCGTAGATGAGGCCGCTGATGCGCTTGACACCGCCACGACGAGCAAGACGGCGAATGGCGGGCTTAGTGATTCCCTGGATGTTGTCCCTCAGAACTTTACGGTGGCGCTTTGCCCCACCCTTTCCCAAACCCTTCCCTCCCTTTCCTCTTCCTGACATCGCTACTAGTTGATTCTGCTGCCTCTGCCTCAGAGATAAAAAGGTCGTACACCTGTTTGTTTGTACTATGTGTGATGAAGTGATGAGTATGAAGGTTTCTTATATATAGGATGAGGCGGAGGATTCTCTGCCGCTGGATTGTTTTAGGATCCGCGTGAATGAAGTAATTGAGATTTGAACCGTTGGATTAGACAAGTAGGTGTCCACGGATCGCCACGCTGTCATCTTTTGTTATTGTTACTTGTTTGAAGAGTAACCCGTTTTTGTTTTTTAATAACGTTGTTCGGTCTCGGTGTTCCTTTTCGTTTACGTGTTCCTTGTCTTCCAAGCCCATCTTTCCAAACGTCTGCTGGGCTTTTGACCTTGATCCTGGAACATGGATATTACTGCTAAGTAGGACACTTACCTAGAGCTATTGCTTCCTGCACCTCCATAATTTTTTTCTGCACTTATAATCTTTCAAAAAGATAACTTGCCCCTTCCTCTTTTATATTTGCAATGAGACTTCATTGTTGTCCGTTGATGGTGGTTTACAGCAGAAAAAATATCTTAGTTGTGTGATAAATGTTATCCAAGGTAATGAAATTAGTTGTGCGATAAATGTTAAGATATCTTTCTTCACTTTAAAAGATAAATTTGAAGAAGAAGAAAATGATAGATTTCAGAAAAAAGATAGTGAAAAGTGAAGTTATTTCTTTTAGAGAAAGTGAGTGGACAAGATATGACATCAACTCAATTTTCCTACAATCATTTTTAAGTCCTTCCAAATTAACATATGCACCACTGTTCGATGTTGTATTTAACATATTCAACAAATGTGAAACCATACACAATATAGTTAGAGATCCAATAATCATATTGTCTTTCATTTGTTTAACTACATTTGTCAATAACTGTGTATCTATGGATACAAACATATAATTTATTTCGTCTTCATCGATATCCATATCATCACCCCTTACTTTCTCCATAGTCGAACAATAACTTCTTCATAGACATAAATGTTTTAATCCGACTAAAACAATGTTGTACCACATATCAAGAAAAACATAAATATAATAACATTGTTACAATTTTCAAGAATAATAAACATTTCAAATTTAAGACCACTACATATTTCAACATTATTAATGTAGAAGCACCAAATACATGTCTTATGTCTTCTTCCAAAAGTAAACCAATATGAACAAAAAATTAATTACATAATTATTCTTTCACATGTTTAAAATTATATACGTACATGTAAGTGTTAATCACAAGCCACAAATATGTAAACTTGTCTTCACAATCATTGATGATGCATACTTTGTTTAAATACAACAAATTAATAAAAACTGAACAACAATCAACTTGATTAGAGCATAATTGATTATAGCTTTCCTACATAATCGATTATGTTGACAACATAATCGATTATAGGTTGAGGCATAATCGATTATGCACCCAATCATAATGAAAAATGCCTTAAATTTCAATCCCAACCGTACTCAACCTTTGACATATGTATTGTATTTTAAGAAAAACTTGTTTATGGAACAATAATGTTAATGTGGGTACGTGAAAGCTTGTTCTACACTCGAAGCTTGGCCTACCTACACACTCCACTAACCTTCCTTGTTTTTATGCAAAACAAAATGCACAACATAAGTTAACGGAAAACAAATAAACCTTGATTATGAAAGGCAAAGGAAATTGTTAATGTTCACCTTCTCCTTCACAATGTAGTTTGTACATACCGAACTCAACACACAATAACCTCCTTTATAAGCTTCTTCCTGATTTCATCACTCATTAGACATGGATAATTCAAAATGGGACACACTTTTTCATCAATCAAACTTTACTTATGAAACAACCTAGAGAATCTCACAGGGTTTATGTTACCAAGCATGCATGCCAAACATTCTAAATTGTATGTTGCATGTTTACTATTTACAAAATAAGGATTAAAAATTTCACAACACTTCTCCATTTCTCCATTGCATGTACAATTGGTTTCATGGCGTCAAAACCTCTAATCTAATGTTACATTTATAGGCATAACTTTGCAGTGCTTTACGTCTCATCTTCACCAAAACTCAAGGCATGGAATATATTAAAAACACCACTAAGTAGGGGGACTCAACCAAATTGCTAAAAAGAAAACCTTTGGAAAGATACAAGAAGACCAAAAAGTTCGTAAAAAGACAAAGAGAAAACAAGGATGAAAAGGAAACAAAAATATTATTGTTTGGATGTACATGAGGGAGCAAACTTATATATACATACATAAATAAAAAATACAACATCAAAACCAAAAGACAAATAAAAACCAGTACGCATGTGATGCACCATGCAACAATTACATTGCTTGGCAAAAAAGAGAGAAAATAATGTAAAAAACAATGGATCCCATGATATTTCTGAAGGACAATGTGTCATCTCCTCTTTCTCACCCTCATTTCTTCTCACATGGAATGGGGAAACCCAACCCCACACCTCCCACTTTCCATTTATGTAAATATCGTTAAATTTATCATTCCAAATATGAATAGTGTGCTTTTATTCCGCGTCTTCTTTTTATCGTTAATAAGAAATCATCCCCTTCAAATAAAGCATTACTTAATATTTAAATTTAATTTTTATTTAAATAATTTTATTATTTAAAAAATATATTAAGTTTATCTTTCATTGCATTTTGTACATAAAGATATACATATGTATTACTAAAAATTATCTCAAGAAAATACTTTCTTATAATAAATTTAAGTACGTTTCTACTTTTTATTTCTAATTATTAACATGATTTTAAGGTATATATAACATGTTTTGGTATAATCTTATTCTTGATTTATGAATCAATATTCTTTTTAAACTCTGAATATTTTTTAACGTAATTAATTTTGTGTGCTTTATAATAGAATTTGGTTTTAACATGAAATACATGTGTTTACACAATTTCTATATATCCTTTTTATATTATATTCTTTGTCTCATTTACTATTTAGACGGCTATAAATTATTTTCATTTCAAGTTATTAAAATTTAATTTACGTCCCGTTAATCTATTTTGAAGTGATTTTATTGCTTTTATTAGAGCATGTAAACTCAAATTCATGAAAATATTTTTGAGTTTCTTCGAAACATTTCATATTTTTCTCCCATTTTAATCTATTACTTTTCTAATAAAAAAAATACGAATTAATGTTTTTGTATGAAAATATTTTCTGGAAATCTATTAAAATGTCTTTATACTTTCATTGGTCAAAGCAATGTTTCAATAATTATAAAAATTGAATTGAATCTTTTCAATAGTGAACTATGGAAAAATATTTGTAAGTTTATTATTTATTATACTATGAGAAAATAAGTAATATTTTAAAGAATTAAAATTTAGATTATTAAAAACTTAAGATTTAGATTATTAAAAAATATAAATAAATATTACGGTTTTTAATAAAATAGTAACATTATATTAAATTTTATATCATTGTAAATCACTTAAATTATAATATAAATACACTATCAATAAGTAAATGTACCTAATTATAATATTATTGTAATTAAATTTTAAAATAAATATAACATAATTATATCTAACTAAATATTTTTAATAATTAAGATTTTCTTAAAATGAATTTTTTTTAAGTGTTGATCTTTCGATAAGAACTTTTTTAATACTTTATTTCATATTAAAAATAATTATTAAATATATATTAATAAAGAAAAAAAATCACAATATTAACAATTATTACTTAATAAATTTGAATGGTTAATTTAAAATAAAATAATAAACATAAGTCATTTCACTTATTTTTAAATGATTGGATTTACTCTATCAATAAATAAATTATATTATTATTATTATTATATCTATTATATAATTAGAAAAATATTGTATTATGAAATTTTTATGTTTGTCCTTATTTATTCTGACGAGATTTGTCTTTAAATGATTATTTTTTGTCTTTTTTTATTGTTAAATTTTGTATTACTCATTTTTTTTGTAACGTGTTTAAAAACATGTTCTTAGTGTTATCTTCTATGATTTCATTTTTGTGCTTTTTCTTATTCTTTATTCATCTCTGTTCTCACATTATTTGTAGTATATTCTGATTTTTATAAAATACAAACTTAAAATTTATATTAGATTTTTTGTTAAACTCTGATTTAACAAGATTAAATTCGAAAAAAACTTAATTTTTCTTAAGAACCAATTCACCCTCCTCTTCGTTTATTTTTACCTGCCTTATTATTCTAACACGATCTTCATCAGATAGTCTATAGAAGATCTTCATCAGACTTTGTATATAGTAGGCCTTCATCATATGATTATATATAGTTTTTAGTTTTTTTGTTACTTCTTTATCGTCCCATCTTCTCCCTCTTGATCAACTATAACTATATCGCGAAAGCTTTCTCTAAAAAACCTTCTCCATTTGTGCATGCTTTGAGTTTTCACCTATTGCAAATCCCGACCTTTTCTTTAGCCATCATCACATAAGAGCAGCTAGGCAACACACCATCGAATCCCCTTCCTTTGCCTTTTCTTGCCTTCTCTTGTTGTCACTACTCAAACCATGGGTTCTGGCATGAAAGACATCTCTCCATGAACCCACCTCCACCTTCACAACCAAACCTTGCCTTGACCACTCCTCTAGTGTGTCACTCTCTCACTTGTCTCTCTTTGTTGTTGAACCTAATAAGAGACATAATGTTTAAAACCCTCAAAAGTTTTGTGCTTCTCGTTTAAAAAAAATGAGTTAAAGAAATTGGGTCCAACCTAATTTTCTTTTTCCTTCTCAACTTTCTTTTTTATATATAACACCATGGGTATTTGTTTCTTCCTTTCATTTTGTTGCCATCTTATGATTAAGTGAAAATTAATAGTTTTATAATTAAATAGTAATAATTAGATAATTTTGCTAAATAAAAATTAATTAGATATGATATTCTTTTTATTTTAAAAAGTTTAAACATACAAGTGTGAAAAGTTATTAATTGTCTAAAATATTTTCTCTAAACATAAAATTAATATTATGCTAATCTTAAAATAGATAATAAGTTAATTGGATGTGATATCCTTTTAATTTTATGACTTAAGGATGCTTATAGTGACAATATGTAATCCTAAAAGTCCTTATCTAATTTAACTTTTTTACAATAATAAGAAGAAACATTTTATGAAAGAGTTGACTTAGTGATGTGATCTCAATTCATAAAGAACCTCAACTCATGCAAGGAGGAGTCACCACAAGAAAACAAGAAAAGGAAAATAAGAAAAAAGAGCTTAAAAAGAATTTTGAAGAAAAGAAAAGAAGAAAAACGAGGAGAATGTACAAGAAGCTTGAAGAAGAGAATAAATATATTAATAGCTATTGTAATTTCCTTGTAAATAAAAAATAGAGTTAGTTTAGTGTCTTTCTTTGAAATAGAAATAAGAGGCTACTTGTTTGGACACATGGATAATATAAAAAACAAGGGTCTTGTTTGGGAAGCTTTGGAACATCTTCCAAACATGGCCTAACCTTTTAGAATTTCACCCGCCTAACCTTTTAGAATTTCACCCATGTGCATGTAATTTTGTGCTCCCCTTTCTATATAAGGGTGTGAGTCTCATTTGTAACATAACTTTGAAGATTAATTGAGAGCAAGAGCTAATTCTCTTTGAAGTTCAAGATGTAAGCCTCATTTCTAGAATCTTATCTTGAGTTTTCCATAATTCAAGTGGTGATTGTCCTCTGCACTTATCTTTCTTTATGAAAGTGGCGTGTTCTTCATTCTCTTGTCTTCTCCATGTTTTCTCTTTTCATTTTCTTGAATGTTTTTCATAGCTGCACCTTTATTCTTCATTTTAATCAATTTTCCACCGATTAAAATGTTTGTTTTCATCTTCTATGGCTTCCTATGAGTTCTATCTTGAATTTAATCGGTTGAATTGAATTGTTTTGCAATTTCTAAATGTGGGTCGAATTTGAACCCTAACATTTGGGGAAAAATCTGATTTCATGTTCTTCCATGCAATTTTACATGTTGTTTTGATTCCATATGCTCATACACATGTTTAATAGATCTCACATCACTTATAATGCCTCCTAGACATTCATCACTTAGTGTACATCTTTGTCAATTTTTTATTCTAGGATATATAAGTCATAACAGTTCAAAAATTCAAATATAATAAGTAATAAAATTTACAATTATCAACACTCACTCAAATATAACTATAATTCTCTATTACACATAAATATACTTAAGAGGAGGATTACACTTATGTCAAGCTAAATATATAAAAATATATATTATTTTTCTTATATCATATATATAATATAATAATAATAAATATAATAATTTTGTAAATAATATAATATAAATTAATATTTCTTTAAATTAATATTTTAATTATTTTTAGAGTGAGATAAATATTTAAAAGATATAATAATGTGGTTGATTAATTATGAACAGTTTTAAAATTCTAATACCTTTTCTGTTTATAATTGATTCCAACCTTAAAATAGTTTTGTGTTCAAAATAACAATTCTCTTCACGTTATAGTTTATTGTATTGTAATACTTAATATAAAAAATTTATAATGTGTAAGTGCGCATAATTAAATAGAAAAAAAATCTAATTATATTTTAGATTAAATAAAATTCAATGATATCTTCCAACAATCATCAATAATATTTTATAATTTTTACGATAACAATATTTATAAGTTATTATTAAAACTATCATCTTTTATATATTTTGTCTAAATATTTCTATACCTATTTTAATATAAAACTATTTTACATTTACATGTTGTTATTTAAATCATGAAATAAAGTCATATTTAAATATCCAACACACAAAAGAAACATTGTTTAAAACAAAACTTAAATAATCATAATACACTTGTAAACTATATTTATAATGTAAAATATATTTATAACTATTTTTTTAAAAAAACACACATACTTAAATTATAATTTTTAATTTTTATTAAAAAATTTATTGTACAAATACAAGCCTATTACAATATAATAATAAATTCAAAATTATCTTCTATTAAAATATAACAAATGAATAATGAAATTGTACAAGATAGTGTGTCATCATTAGCATGAATCATAATTTAAAACGAAAGTCATAATTTACCTTTACAATTGAAACAAACAATAAATTTTGCATTTAAAAACAAAAATATATAATATGAAAAGTTTCAACTTAATCTATATAAGCCTTATCCCTAATAATTATTTTGACATAATACAAAATTAGTATTCCAAATTAGTTTTTTAATCATATTATTAATAAAATAATAAATATAACTCAAATCCTTCTTAATTTAATAAACTAATGTAAAAGACAAAAGTGTACTCCGTCATAGTATAAGTAATGTCAAATATATTTCTTCATATTGTTTCGTTCCAAATGTTATGATCTTACTTAATACAAATTTTATATATTATACAATCTTCAAAGTTCAAATTTTGATATTATGTTTTGGATTACACGGTTCATAATGATTTATTTTTAATATTTTTCAATATTTTTACATTATGTAATCTCAAATGTATTTTTTAATTGTGAAAAATGAAATATATTTTTTATTGTTCAGACCATAATATATAAAGTGAATTTAGAAATATGTTACATATTTTATCATCCACAATAGTCACAAATTTTATATCTATAACTTTAAATTATAATTCTAGATTTTACATCCGTAAGTTTAAATTATTTTACATATTTTATCATTCTTTTATAATGGGTTCTTTCTTTTAAATCATGTATTTAAAAATTTGACTATTATAATTACAAATTACATATCTCAAGTTATAACTACAAATCTTTTAAATTATACAATCAACAACTATAATGAATAAATATTTTATTCTGAAATATATTTCTCGATGATTTATTCTCATTTCGTAATAAAATATAGAGACCCAGATCCGTAAACTTTTTTTCTTTTCAACCCTGGACTTAAAAAAACCAATATTTTCATTCTAACACGAAAACTGTTTTATTGAGCTTTTGGAAACAAAATTAATATTACCTAAGAATAACTAAAAATATCTATCTTTGCTGAAATCTTGAAACAAAATCAAATCTAATACTTTTCTTTATCATAAACTAAACACAAACTAAATAATTAAAATTAAGTTTAGGAAAAAAAAATCATAATCAAAATCAATGTTTGAATTCATTATCGATAGATAGGTCAGTGCTACAACCTAGTTGTGTGAACACAACAATGCATGAAACCGATACAGTATAAATGTAATACTGCTTGTACTTATTCTTTAGACTAATCTTTGATTGAATCCACACGGAATAAGCTGCAAGTCAATGATGAACAAAAAAATTATGTCAGAATTATTTATTATTATTATTATTATTATTATACCACTATTTTCCATCTTATTTTAATTTGTTTCTTTCTTTTGATCGTTTTCACCTTTTCTTTTTCCATTTCGCTCTTTCTTCACGTTATACACAAAAAGAATGAGATGTATTTCATCACTTTAAATTTATCATTTGATCAATTTTCATATATATTTTTTCTCTTTCTTCCACTCGTATCCATTATAATAAGGGGCCAGATTCATGTGAAAGCTGGCTGTAAGCTCACTTTGAAAAGTTCAAAATTCAAAGTCAAGGTCCTCGATTGCGAATTAACCAACCCAATCTCAGCAAACCAAGTGATAAGTTTATTTACACCATAATCAAAGAGACCAAATTCACAACACAAGGCACATAGCAGCTCCCAAAGCAACATGGCCTTTCAACCCATGCAACCTCACTTTGTGTTGGTTCCACTGTTTGCTCAAGGGCACATGATCCCCATGATAGACATGGCAAAGATCTTGGCCCAGCAAGGAGTGATTGTGACTTTGCTCAGCACCCCTCAAAACGCCTCAAGGTTTGAGCAAACGATTTTTAGAGCATCACAATCTGGCCTTCCAATTCACCTCTTGCAAATCCCATTCCCTTGCCAACAAGTGGGCCTTCCATTAGGCTGCGAGAATCTCGACACTTTGCCATCAAGAACCCTTCTCAGAAAGTTCTACAATGCACTTGATATGCTTCGAGAGCCCTTGGAACAGTACATCCAAAGCCATCTTTCTCCGCCAAGTTGCATTATCTCAGACAGGTGCCTCTCTTGGACTTCCATAACAGCCTCCAAGTTCAACATTCCAAGGCTTGTTTTCCATGGAATGTCTTGCTTCTCATTGCTCAGCTCCTACAATATCAAACTCACCAATGCTCATCTTTCTGTCAACTCTGACTCACACCCTTTTGTCATACCTGGATTGCCTCAAAGGGTTGAGATAACAAGAGCACAGCTTCCTGGGGCGTTTGTTGCTCTCCCTGACTTGGATGACTTCAGGGAAAAAATGGTTGAGGCTGAAATGTCTGCTGATGGGATTGTGGTGAACAGCTTTGAAGAATTGGAACAAGGTTGTGCTGAGGAGTATAAGAAGGTATTGAATAAGAGAGTTTGGTGCATAGGTCCAGTGTCCTTGTGTAACAAGGAGAGTTTGGACAAGTTTGAGAGAGGGAACAAACCTTCCATTGAAGAGAAACAATGCTTGGAATGGCTCAACTTAATGGCACCAAGGTCGGTTATCTATGTATGTCTTGGTAGCTTATGCAGGCTTGTTCCATCACAACTAATTGAACTGGGGTTGGCGTTGGAAGCATCAAATAGACCATTTATATGGGTAGTCAAAACTATAGGAGAAAATTTTTCTGAGCTAGTAAAGTGGTTAGAAGATGAAAATTTTGAGGAAAGGGTCAAAGGGAGAGGTCTTTTGGTTAAGGGATGGGCACCGCAAATTCTAATACTGTCTCACCCCGCAATTGGAGGATTCTTGACTCACTGTGGCTGGAATTCCACGATAGAAAGTGTTTGCTCTGGGGTTCCAATGATAACATGGCCTTTATTTGCTGAACAATTTTTGAATGAGAAATTGATTGTTGAAGTTCTCAGGATAGGAGTTAGGATAGGTGTTGAGGTCCCTGTAAGGTTTGGTGATGAAAAGAAAAGTGGGGTTTTGGTGAAGAGAAGTAAGATCATGGAAGCTATAGAGATGGCTATGGAGAGAGGTGAAGAAGGAGACAAGAGGAGAAGTAGAACAACAGAACTTGGAGACATTGCTAGAAGGGCTGTAGAGGATGAAGGTTCATCACGCTTCAACATTTCCTGCTTAATTCAAGATATGATGAAACATTAGAGTCATATGTATACATTAATTTTTCATTTTATTCTGCTTTTGATTTGAGATTTTGGTTGGTGAAGTAAATACCTTTTGTTATAGCTAGTGATTTACTTCATGAAATCTTTGTTTTTCCCTGTATGTCACGTATTATTTCCAAAAAAAATAAATAAAATAACATTGTTCCAGGAGATGGTTAAAACACAATTAAAATATATATATTTTTATTTTAAATAGTTTTAAATTTAAATACTTTAATTTATTAATATCTTTTAATTAAAATTAAATATAATTAATTCATTATTAAAAAAATTTTAATTACTCATAACTAAAATTTATTGTTATTGATTTGAAAAATTATTTATGATATATATTATGATAAAATAAAAATTAATTAAATAAAAAATAGATTAAATGAGATGATTGTTTTTTTTTATATAATAAATTGGTAAACACTGCTTTGTTATTCTTTTTGTTTTTGTATTTTTATTTTATTATATTTTTATTTTTATTTACATAAATTTTTAATATTTTTATTTTTATTTTTTACACACATATTCTTAAAAAGAAAAAAGATATATGATTTGAAATATAAAAATTACTTGTTCAAATATACACATGTAATTTATACCTTTTTCATATAATAAAAAAGTTATTTTTATATTTAAAATATAATATGAAAATATAAAGAGTACATAAATAATAATTAAAATTTGTATTGTATAATTTATAATTATCTTATAATATAGGAGTAATTTATATTTTTTTAAATATAATTAAAAATAAATAAAAATATGAAAAATATGTATACAAAAAGTTCATATTATATATATGGTTATATATATATATTCATTTCAAATATGGTTATATATATTAGAAAAATCATATATATTTTTGTGGTAGATAAAATATTTTAAAATAATTTATTTTTAAGAAAATTGTTTTTTAATTTATTGTTATTAATTTTAAATTTACATAATAATATTTACTATCAAATAGTTTTATTAAATTTTTATATTAATTTGTTAAACTTATGTTTTAGTGTATGAGAAATTGACCTAGTTTATAATTAGTTAGAACATTAAATATATAAACCATGTTAAAAATAATAAGATGAGAGAGGAATGATTATAACATACTTTTCAAATTTGAGATATTTTATTAGAAAGAATAAGAGATACTAAAATAAAATATTTGAAACAGAGAAATATTAATGTTGTTATGTTTTATATAAAATAAGATAAAAAATATTAAAGATTATTAACATTAAATGTAAATGATAGTAAAATAGAAAAAATTATATGAAAGTAAAATGATAATATGTATATTTTAATTATGTGTCAAAAATTAATTAATGAAAGAGGAAAGTTGAAACATGTGATTTTTATCCTGTTAAGATTGATTGTCTATAAGAATGATACCTCAAAATTTCTTTTATGTGAGAAATTATAATATTAATTAATGATGTAGCAAACTCATTTTATTTTGTTTAAGGATAAAAATGATAGAGATAATTGTAGAAAAAAATGGCTGATATGATAAAAAGAATTAAAGAAAAAAAATCATGTCTTATAAAGTAATATAGAAAATTAGATAAATAATATAAGCTTGTAATGACTTATGTTTACAAGCTTAAAATGTAAGGTCTCGTTTAAAGAATACAAACTTAATTTTATTTGACTAATGTAATATTAATTGACTTTCTCATTTATTTTTTTAACCACATGGGTTAATTATGAAAAACCTTATTTAATGTTAAAGATTTTAATTGAAAATAACTTCGTAACATGAAGGCTATCACACTACAATATCATTTAAATATATTTTATTTTGGACTAAAAAGTGATCAATCACGTTCATGAGAACAAAGGAAATTTAATAGCTATATATATGTACTACAGTAAAAAACATTACATTGCAAATCAATTAGAAATTATTATTAGAATAATTTTAGAATAGTTAATTGATAATATAAAGTTATTGTACACATTGATATAATTTGTTTTATCTTTAACGTTAAATTGAGATTTTATCTATGAAAGTAAATTAATATTATTAAAGTGGTTAGAGTAGAAATAAGTCCATATGCTTTAAAGAATATTTCGAATTTTGAGAGTTTGATAATATACTAGAAGAATATGTAGATTAAAAATAATGGATTAGTATAATAAAATAGGTAATGATTATATTTAAAATACAATGGAAGTACATAGTCATATTTAGATGAAATTATGAGAAGGAAAATTAAACTCAAGTAAAATAAATTTTAATTAAAAAAGTTACGAAAGATGCAAGTAAAATAATGTCTAGTATACTCATATGGTAGTAGAGTATCTGAATATCTGATGTGTTTTATACCTTATTCACTTAATACATCTAAATTTCATTTTGTTAATATTTCTACAATCATTTAAAAAAAATCACAACATATATATTTATTTTATAATCTTTTATTATAAATTTTTAGAATAAATATGTTTTTAATCATTAAATTATTTGTTAAAATTGTGTGAAACAAATTTTTGTCTTATTTTGTCTTTGACAATTTGTCATAATTTATTTTTATCTCTTTATTTTTTTTATAATTTTTTATTGCATTATGATATGTCTTTTAAGTTTTTTTTACTTTTTTTCTTTTTCTTTTTTTTTATTTTTCTCTCTTTAAAAATATTTTTATTTATTATTGATAATTTATACTTGTTTATAAAGTATAAGGACAAAATATGTTCAAAGTTTGTCTAAAAAACAAAACACAATTTTAACAAATAATTTAGTAACTAAAAACATATTTAACCCTAAAACTTTTAACAAGAAAATATTTTACCACCTTTATGTAAAAGTTTTTAACAATTTTATGATAACAAACAAAAATAGATTCAAGCCAAACAAAAAAATATTGGATTGATTCAAATTTTATATTAAACTTGAAATCAAATAAAACTAAATCCATTTTAGTCGTGTGATTATTTAGTTCAAAATTATATCAATTGATTATTCATGATAAATAGTTGATAGTTATATAAATAGTTGATAATTATATCTATAGCTAATAATTATATTTATGAGACTGAAAATTAAACTATGTTTCGAATTTAACTCTTGCAAATAAAAAAAGTATAAATGAAAGGGAATATTTCACTAAAATGTGGTGAGTAAAGTTATTTGATAAATATTAAAGAAATAAATATTTTGGTTGGTATGGAAACCTTACATATAAAAATATTCATTTAGTCCAAAAGCAGCATATATTTTTAAGTTATTAAAGGTAAGTCATTATAATATGTCTTTTTTTAATGGCTTGATTGCTTTTTTTTAGAAAATAATATTTTATTTGTAGCTTTTGAATTATTGAGTATTGGAAGAACAGTATTCAGTGATATGGTATTAAATAATATTCAGTTATTTTCAATGTCGAAATCTATTATGTTAAATTTAGATTTTTAAATAGAAAGTCTCATTAACAAATGAAAAGGTTAATTAGTCAACTTTAAGCATATTTATTTAATGTGATACTGGTAAGTCAGACAGGTTAATTAGTCAACTTGATTGTTTTTTTTTTTACTTTTTTTTTTAATTTTTATATATAAAGAAGTTTACCCTAACAAATGTTCAATTTATTGATATGTATCATTGTTATAGACTCTTGTTTCTTGGTTAATTTAGTTTTAATAATTTATGCTTATTCCCATTTTGTCTTCTAAACTTTATTATTTTTTCTCAAAATATCTTTACATGCTTCATAATAAAATTATAGTATTATTTGATTTTTAATAATTTATGTATAATATTTGTTGGAATCATGACATGGATTAAACTTTCAAAATTTAAAAACTTTATTTTTATAAATAAAAAAATATTAACTTTACTTTAAAGAAATTAGTTTTCATATAGAAATATTATTTTCCAATATTATTTAATTTTTATAATTTGATTTTATCTCAAATTTTGAAGTTTGAAAATCATAAGATAAATATTAGTTTTTTTTAATCATCTTTTGAATAGTCACCGGAAAAAAGGAGTATCTTTGTCATCCCAGTATATGTATGTTTTCTTGGGTTTACCTTGTTTTTATTCTTTTCTTCATCATATTTGTTTGTACTTATTTTAAAATTTAAACACCTAATTCTTATGTCTCTATTTTCCAAAAAATAAAAAAAAAGTAAAATTAGGTGTGTTAAAATTATATTTTTTTATTACTTGGTTTTCTATTTCAATAATTGTCCATTTTATTAGTAAGATAACTTTCATTGTCACTTTCTTTAAGAGACTCATCTTCATTTGATTTTTTCTTTTTATCTAACTTATACTCCCTTGGTTTAATGATACAAAACTTATAGTGAGAGCTTTGATACTAAAGTTATTGGATTTTTTACTACCAAACTCTATCAAAATAATAAAAATAAATGTTAGTGTGAGAGGTACAAGATAAACAATAAAAAATATTTATTATATATTCAAACACTAATTTTATGTTTTTTTTAACACTCTTTTATTTCACACTTCCTCTCGAAAACACATAGACTAAGTAAAATATTTAATTTATATAACTTTTTATTAATATTTTATTTTTATTCTTATTAATTAATATTAAATAAATAAATTGAAATGTAATTAACTATCTTTATAAATAAATTATTCTTTTAATAAAATTATAAATTAAAATTAAAGTACATTATATTTAAAAATAAAATAAAATTTTAATTAAAATTAAAATTTGAATAATTTTTAATTAACATCAAAATGAATTTTAAATATTTTTAAATTAGAACCGGAATGTTTCTGACTAATTTTTTAACAAAAAAATTAAATTCTTAATTCTTAATTTTTTATTTTTATATCTTTTACTATTTAATAACACTATGAATAATCATAGGCTGTATAAGATAAATAAAAAATAAATGTGTTGAAAATTATAAAACATCTTATATTTTTTTTTAAAAATATATCTTATAATATATATATATATATATAGAAAGAAAAAAAGAATGAAAGTAAGTAAGTATGTATGTTGAGTGAGTTACTATAAGAAATAACTAGCATATAATTTTAGATTTAAAAGTGAATAAAAGAATGCAGAGAAGTAATATTAATATTTCTCGAAATTATATTAACTATTATACTATTTAATAACTTTTAATTGAAAATAAAATATTTTTTAAATTTATACAGTGAAAATTCATTTTACATTTACAGTGATTGCACAAATTTATATCAATTCAAAATTATTAAATACCTAATTTATATAAATAAAAATTAGCATAATATATAACTTTTAAAATATACTAAAATATTAATTATTTCATTGTATTTTTAAAAATTTTCATATTTTTATAAAACTTTACACACAATCAAAACATAAATAAGATTAGATTAATTAAAATACATTTGATATAAAGTTATTAACCATGTAAGTTTTACCAGTGTCATTAATTCTCCCACACTAGAATTGAATTACTTTATACTAGGTAAGGATAAGAGATTAAGTTACTTACCTTTTATCATAATTAGTTATTTTTTCTTAATGTAATACTTCTAATGTGTAACTTATTATTAACAGTTAAATAAAAAAAATATATGAATGGTGAAAATAAAGTATAACCTTTTAAATGTTTTTGTTAAAGTCATTAAATATATCCTCTCTCGTTCATTTTATATATATATATATATATATATAATATTATTTTAATATTTTATATGTTCAATTGTTTAAAATTTTAGAATGTATGATGAAAGTATTGAATTTAGAATGGCAGCACTAGCGTTGATGGTGGAATGAAAACGATGCATAATATGAGAAATTAAGGACAAAAGTGAGTCAAAAGAGCTTTATGAATTGGTGAGGATGCTTACGTTATACAATATGTTGGATTGGATGATAAAAAAGTGATGAAAAAAAAGAAATAAAAATTAAAAATAGAGGAAAAAGTAAGATAGTTTATATTAGGAAAAAAAAAGAAGATATTAATAGAAAAGTAATAAATTTGAAAACTACATGTATCAAAAGAAGTTGTACCAATCATTGTCTGATAATAATCCAGAATCTCCCAATAAGTGGTATCAAAGTTCAAGTTCGGGTTGAGTATCTAGATGAGGTAGGTTTGAATTGAGTATATAGGTGAGGTAGGTTCGGGTTGAGTATCTAAGTAAGATATTTCAAAATAGGATCACCAGTGAGGTGGAAATCCCAGGTTAGGGAATCCTAGAGATTAGGGATGCTAGTGAGGTGAGGTATCCTATAATAGGGTCACCAGGTAGGTACTCCTGATTAAAAAGGGAGAGTATACAAATGTGGATGGACTCACTTCAGAGAGAGATTGTTAGGATACACGTGTAAAGTTGGACTCTCACATTAGGTAGGAATGAGTAACTTGAACACCATATAAGTGAGAAGACCAACAAACTCATTGCCTCAAGGTTTTGGGTTAGTGGTGCCATAAACACTTGTATTTGTAGCTCATTCTCCTCTAAAAAATCTCTCAACATATATAACCTAAAATATGAAACATCTAATTTTTGAACAAAACAAACATATAATATAACTTATTAGAACGAGTATATATTTTCTGGGTGAAAAATAGATTCCTAATGTTTACAAATAGTTCTGATATTTTAAATTTATAATTTTGATTTATTGTTAAATACATATTAATGGAAATATGTAAATTTAAGTGAATTATTATTATCCTTATATTAATGTAAACGATTTAATTTGCAATTAAATACACATATATGAAATATATTTTAATATTTTTTTAACTTTCAATAATCTTGAAAAACTTTTCACTTTGCACTAATAAATACAAATAACTTTGATGAGAAATAATACATGCAATATAATTGATAAAAAGATAATGATAAACATAAAATATTAAAAGAAAATTAAAAAGGAAGGAAGAACTTTAACTAAAATGAAAAAAAAAGATAATTATATTTGTGAGAGTCTACATTTTAATTTTTTGTTTTGTTGTTGCCTTTCTATGTGCTTTTCCATCTTGGTAGTTTGTATGATCTCCATGTGCAATTATTTATTTTAATGGAAAACTTTGTGTTTTGATGTTTTTCACTCATTTATTTGCCTTGACAATTTTGCAAGGTTAAAGAAAATGTTCCTACTTTAATAATTTTATATCAAGTCTCAATTATTCAAACTTTATAATGATTATCCTTTCGAGACTTGTAGTCTTAGAACTATATATCTTAAGACCACACATATAAAATTGTTTATGTAAGCTTTTGAGGAATACCTTGAATGCAAACATCTTTGTTAGAAAGAAAGAACAAAGGTTAACAAAACATATATGTCCTAAACCTATCTTTTTATTATTTGCCTACTTGTTTCTTAAACTTTCTTATTGGCACGTTAGGTCGTTTTTCTTACTTATCAGATCTAGATATGTAGACATGTTTTCCTTCATGCTTGATAAACATCCATTTTTTGAGAGTTATCTTTGGTGTCTTCTTCCTTGAGTTTAAAACATATGTTATTGTTACTTTTAATGGGCTTGGATGCACCTTAGTTTTTAAAAATACTAAATATAAGATGTTTGATTTTTTTTTTCTTTTTCATAACCTAGTCTACCCATATAGAAAGTTTAAGAGATGATTTAATAAAAAACTTCAACTTGTTGCCTTCTTATTTGGAAACTACAATTTTGCTGCTAACATCATTTTCGAAGATTATATCATCTAGTCTTTGGGAATGATTTCCTTTAGTCACTTCATTATTTAAATTTTTGACTTTGGAAATAAGAAATGTATTTTCATTTTGTATTTTTTGAAAGTATGAAATGAGATTTTTAAATTTCTTTTTTAAGCAATTAAACTTGTAATTCAATTGGACAAGGAATTTGTACACTCAACTTTAAGATCTCTAATATGTTTTGACAACATCTTTATCTCTCTTTATGATTTTGTATAAGCTTTATAAAGCAAATAAGAGTTTGAAAGAAACACATAGTTAGATTCAACAATAGAGCATAGATATATGAAATCTACCTTTTCATTAGATTCATTTGATGAGTAGTTAAGCAACATGTTTTCAATGAGAAAGATGACATCTGCCTATAGTTTTGGTTCACTTGTATCTCCCCACTATGTTATAAAGGCTTTTCTTTTGGGAGATGTTTGTCCTTTTGGAATATCCTCTTCTTATCCTTTTTCGGTAGAATTTTTATGAGATGAGAGGTATAGTTTTTATGCCTCAGCACCTTCAGTGTTTGATGATTCCTTTAGTTGTTGTTCAATCCTGATAGCTCTCAAGGAGAGTGACTTCTCTTTTTTATGAATCCATAATTTTGTAGCTCCAACTTGTGCACTTTGAGAATACCCATGAGTTCTTCTATGGACATGGAGTCAAATTTATTTGAGGCTTTCAAAGCTATCTTCTACAGTCTCCATAAATTGGGGAGCCTTTTCAACACTTAGTCAACATGGTAAAAAATATTATAATGTTTGTTAACACAAGAATGGATTATTAAATTGTGTTTTAAAAATTTTTTCACAGTTTTTCGAAATTCATTTTAAGACACAAGATTTGTCAGACGATGGTATGAAGTTTACAAATGATGAAGTCTGCAAGTTTGAAAATGATTTCTCAAATAAATATTTTCTTGAAATTCTTCCCTTTAAATGTTAGACACAGACAATAAAATGCAATCTAAAGAGTTTAAAGGAAAGAGAGATTATTCAAGTTTTTATACTGGTTTATCTAAATCCCCAGACTACATCCAGTTCTCAATCAACTTAATTGAGTTCCACTAGCAGACTACCATTGCAACTTACAAGTATTGTTTTGGCTCATAGCCACTCCTAGCTAACCTGTACAAGTATTCTTTAACACAAAGTCACTCCTGGATTTAACTAAGTATTATTTTCTTACTAAACCACTCCTGACTCAAAACAAGGGTTCGAGAAAGATTTGTGATAAAATCACAAAAGTTCAAGCTATTCTAGAAGAGTTGTATCATAACGACGAAAAGGAATTTGGATAAGCTTCTAGAGGTAGCTAAGATAAACACTAGCAATGTTCTTCTAAATCTTTTTATGAAGAGAAAGAAAGAGCGTAGAGATGATATTGCAACAACATGTTTTCTCAACTTATTTTTGTATCTCTTCAAGATGAACTTAGTCCCTTTTATAGTGCATAAGCAACTAGCCGTTAGCGAACTGTTCTGATATCTTCAGCTTTAGGTTGTCCTTGAGGACATCTTACTGTTGTGTCTGATGAAGGCTTCATGTAGATCATTGAATGCTCTTTTTCATGCAATAAATGTGTGCTTCTATTTTTCAAACAAAACTTGATAACCGGTAACACTTATGTTGATGATTTTGGATTTGATGATGTTTAAGAATGTTACTGGAACTTTGATGAATGATTATGATTGTGATTTAGAAAAGATGTTAGATTATCTTTTAATAGTTAGCTAATTGTGATATAATAGCCTGCTGTTTATGTTAATCATCAATTAGTCTACTAATTTTGTTACATTAGTCGACTATTTTCATTCAAGTATCAGGAATATGGTTTTAATGAAAATAGCTAACTGTTCTGTTGTTTAGTCAACTATTTCGTTCCAGGTTCTCTTTTATGCAGAAAACAGCAGAACGCAGTTTAAGTCTCTCAACAAAGCACGACTCAAACCTCTTCTCTTTGCCTATAAATACAACTCTCAAGCAAGATACAATGCGCGAAAGAATACGAGAGAATACATACAGAGTTGCAAAAGATCAGAGCAAGAAAAGTCTGCAGAATTCTTTTAGAGTTTCAGCTTTTCAAGAGAATCTTGTTTTTACATTTTACTGTATTCTTTTGATCTTTGGGTTGAGATTTCTCAATGGGTTTGCGAACCCTGTTTCTGTGATTGGGGTGATCACATTGACTCAGTGTGAGTCAGGGTTTAAAGATCAATTTCTATAGGGTTTAGAATAGGATCTTTGTTTTTCTTGTAGTCTTTAGAAAAGGTTTTTGTAAAGACTTCATATTTGATAATGATTAAGGTCTGTTTGAGTTACAGATCAGTAATTGGATGTAGTTCTTGCATAAAGAACGAACCAGTATAATCCCTGGTGTTTTCTTTCTTATCCTTCATCATCCTTTAATATCTGCATGTTGAACTAACCAACTATTTCACTATAATCAGTCAACTATTTTGCTCTGAACTGCATCAGTAAATTTCTGAAACGAAACAGATTTGAAATAAATACATATATCAATTCAACCCCCCCTTCTTGATATATTTTCGCACCTAACAATTGGTATCAAGAGCAGGTAATTGAAAGATACTCAAGAAAGATCCAAGATGGGTGATAAGCTACCCTTTGCTGAAGGAGCATCTACCAACAGACCTCCACTTTTTGTTGGAGCGAACTACCCCTTCTGGAAAGCCAGGATGAAGATATTCTTCGAGTCTGTTGATAGAGGCGTTTGGGATGCAGTGATTAATGGTCCTTTCATTCCAACAGTGAAGAATGAAGATGGAAAATTAATAGAAAAGCCATGGGAAACATGGACTGATGCAGAAAATAGAAAAGCTCAGTTTGACAGTAAGGCAAAAAACATTTTAACATCTGCTTTAAATCTTGATGAGTTTTTCAGGGTCTCTCAATGCACAACTGCAAAAGAAATGTGGGATATTCTACAAGTTACCCATGAAGGTACATCAGAGGTTAAGAGAGCAAGAAAGCACACCCTCATCCAAGAATATGAATTGTTTAGGATGCAACCTGGAGAGAGCATCCAAGATGTGCAGAAACGCTTTACACATATAGTGAACCATCTACTGGGTCTGGGAAAGAAATTTGATGATGAAGAACTCAACATTAAGGTTCTCAAGTGCCTAAATAGAAGTTGGCAACCAAAAGTCACAACAATCATTGAAACAAAGGACTTATCTGTCATGAATACAACCACCTTGTTTGGGAAACTGAGGGAACACGAACTGGAATTAAGCAGGCTTGATCAACTGGAGAACTCTGATAAGAAGAAAAAAAGCCTTGCATTAAAAGTCAAGGAATGCCTAAAGAGTGATGAAGAGAAAGAAGATGATAGTACAGAATTTGCTATGCTTGTTAAAAAGTTTGGAAAGTTTCTAAAGAGGAAGAACAATTCAAAAGCCAGATTTCATGAAAACCAGAAAAGGTACACCAGAAAATCTGATATCAATTCCTCTAATTTCTCTTGCTTTAACTGTGGGCAGCTAGGACATGTCAAGATGGATTGTCCTCTATTGAATCAAAGAAAAGAAAGAAGCCCAGAAAGAAAAGAAAGAAGAGACAAAGAGAAACATGTTTCTCACTTCAAGAAAGGGAAGAAAGCATACATTGCCTGGGATGAAAGTGATTCCAGCAAGTCATCAACTTCAGATTTTGAATATGAAAATCAAGCCAATTTGTGCTTTGTTGCTAATGAAGAAACATCAAGCCAAGTGAGTATTTGTGAATCTGATCTTAGTGAGAATTATGACACCTTGTTTGATGCATTCAAAGAACTACATGATGAAGCAAGAAAGCTGGATCATCAAAATAATCGACTAAAAGGACTAAATAGCTGGCTAGAAAACAAATTACAGGAACTGGAAAATCAGAATAGCAGACTGAAACATGAAAACAGTCAACTAAAAGACAGAGTCATGGAACTGAAAAACCAGATAGAATCTGATAAGTCTGAATATGATAAAATCGATTCTGCTAAGTGCAAAAACTGTAAAAATCTCCAAGAAAAAGTTGGTTATCTGATTAAAACATTAGCAAAGTTTCAATTAGGACATAATATACTTAATCAACTACTAAATTCTCAAATTGGGTATTCTAACAGAAATGGTCTTGGTTATGGAAAATCTGCAAAACATTATCATGCTGCAAAGTATAAATCTTACCCAAGTAACAGATTTAAAAAGTGTACTTATTGCTTGAAAAATGGACATATATCTAGATATTGCTATATCAAGAATTTTGGCATTTCAAGAGGTGAATACTATTGGAAACCCAAATCATATGCTATTCCTAACTCTAAAGGACCCAACCTGTTTTAGGGACCTATATATCTAAACTAAATTTGTTTTGCAGATATGTCAAAGAGAAAAGAGAGCTTTATGGTATTTAGATAGTGATTGCTCTAAACAAATGACAGGTGACAAATCAAAGCTGATAAATTTCAAGGCATATGAAGCTGGTTCTGTTACTTTTGGAGACAATAGCAAGGGCAAAATCAAAGGTTCTGGAGATATAGGAAACTGCTCTTCTTCACAGATAAAGGATGTACTCTTTGTTGAAGGATTGAAACACAAAGTATTAGTCAACTATGTGACAAAGGTATGAAGGTTACTTTTGATGCAGAATTTTGTGTTATATACAACTGTAAAACTGCAGATATTGTACACATTGGAAGAAGAACAAACAATGTATATATGCTGGACATTGAACCCTCAAATCTCAAGAACATTTGCTTGTTGACCAAAGAAGATGAAGGCTGGCTTTGGCATAGAAGATGTGGACACATTAACATGCAGTTATTAAACAAAATCAGCTGCAAAAGTCTAGTAAGAGGTCTTCCAAATGTCAAATTCATGAAAGACAAGGTGTGTGCATATTGCCAAAAAGGAAAGCAATCAAGAAACTCATTTAAGTCAAAGAACATAATCTCAACAAGGAGACCACTTGAGCTATTGCATCTTGATCTATTTGGTCAATCAAGAACTGTAAGTCTTGGTAATAATTCATATGTTCTTGTCATTGTTGATGATTTTTCAAGATTCACTTGGACATTATTTCTTTCTTCCAAAGATGAAACATTCCATGCATTTAAGAAATTTGCAAAGATTATTTCAAATGAAAAAGATCTTAACATTGTTTCTTTGAGAAGTGATCATGGAACTGAATTTCAAAACATTCATTTTGAAAAGTTTTGCTCAAAACATGGCATATCTCACAACTTTTCTGCTCCTAGAACTCCACAACAAAATGGAATTGTTGAAAGAAAGAATAGAACACTTCAAGAATGTGCAAGAACCATGTTAAGTGAATCCAAGCTTCCTAAGTACTTTTGGGCTGATGCAGTTTCTACAGCTTGTTATGTGCTTAATAGAGTATTGTTAAGACCTATTCTCAATAAGACTCCTTATGAAATTTTGAATGAAATAACTCTTAGTATTGCATACTTCAAAGTTTTTGGTTGCAGGTGTTTCATATTAAACAATGGAAAAGCATCTTTAGGCAAATTTGATGAAAAAGCTGATGATGGTATATTCTTAGGTTATTCTATGAATAGCAAAGCCTATCATATTTTTAACAAAAAGAACTTGATTGTAGAAGAATCAATTCATGTAGTATTTGATGAGTTCTTATGTCAAAAAGAGAGAAAAGGTAATTCCCTTGCAGGTTCAGATGATGAAAAGTCTGAAAAATCAGAAAAGAATGAAGATTATGCAGAAAAATCTGCTGATGCTGACAGACAAACTGAAACAGTCGACTATAACTCTGGAACAGTCGACTACTCTGCAACAGACAATGCCTTATCCAAATCCTGGAGGACTCAAAAAGGATTGTCTCTGGATAACATCATTGGAAATGTTGAAAAGGGAGTTACAACTCGAAATTCTTTAAATGATTTCTGCAATCACATGGCTTTTGTGTCTCAAATTGAACCTAAGAACATAAATGATGCTTTGCTTGATGACAATTAGATTTCTGCTATGCATGATGAATTAAATCAATTTTTTAGAAATGATGTTTGGTTTCTTGTACCTAGAAATAACAATATGAATGTTATAGGAACCAAATGGGTTTTTAGGAACAAACTTGATGAAAATGGAGTAATCACTAGGAACAAAGCTAGATTAGTTGCTAAAGGCTATAACCAAGAAGAAGGAATTGATTTTGATGAAACCTATGCACCTGTAGCTAGATTAGAAGCTATTAGACTGTTGCTTGCTTTTGCTTGTCGGTTTCAAACTTTTTCAAATGGATGTCAAGAGTGCTTTTCTAAATGGGTTCATTAATGAAGATGTATATGTTGAACAACCACCTGGTTTTGTTGATTTTAAACTTCATAATCATGTATACAAACTTAAAAAGGTTTTGTATGGTCTGAAACAAGCACCTAGGCAATGGTATGAAAGACTTACAACTTTTCTCATATCACAAGGCTTTAAAAGAGGAGTTGTTGACAAAACTCTTTTTACTAAAAAAGTTGATAATGAACTCATATTAGTGCAGATTTATGTTGATGATATCATTTTTGGTTCATCTAATCAATCTCTTTGCCAAGAATTTGCAGATTCTATGAAAGGTGAATTTGAGATGTCTATGATGGGAGAGTTAAATTTCTTTTTAGGATTGCAGGTTAAATAGCTGGATAATGGAACATTCATAAATCAAACAAAATACTGCAATGAGTTATTAAAGAAGTTCAACATGGAAAGCTGCAAAGAAGCCTCTACTCCTATGTCTTCAAGTTGCTATCTTAACTTGGATGAAAAAGGAAAATCAGTTGATGCAACTATGTACAGAGGATTGATTGGTTCTTTGCTATACATAACAGCTAACAGACCTGACATAATGTTTGATGTGTGTCTATGTGCAAGATTTCAAGCCAATCCAAAGGAATCACATCTCACTGCAGCAAAACGAATTCTCAAGCATCTCAAAGGAACAATGAATGTTGGGCTATGGTATTCCACTAGTAATGAATTGAATTTAGTTGGCTATACTAATTCTGATTTTGCAGGTTGCAAATTGGATAGAAAGAGCACAAGTGGAACATGTCATCTCTTTGGGAACTGCTTGATATCATGGACCAGCAAGAAACAAACTTGTGTAGCATTATCTACAGCTGAAGCTGAATACATTGCTGCTGGTAGCTGCACTGCACAGATCCTATGGTTAAAACAACAGCTATGTGATTTTGATTTACATCTTTCTGATATTCCTATACTTTGTGATAATACCAATGCAATCAATCTAACTAAGAATCCTATTCAGCATTCTAGAACTAAGCATATTGAAATAAGGCACCATTTTATAAGAGATCATATTGAAAAGAAAGATTGTAGGATTGATTTCATTTCAACTAATGACCAATTAGCTGACATTTTCACTAAGCCTCTAGGTTGAGACAGGTTTTTCAAACTAAGAAATGAGTTAGGAATCCTAAACATCAATCATCTTTCTTAAATGTTCTGCTGCTGAGTTAAACAGTTTGTTGATTCTGTGAAATAGTTGACTTATTTCATTTAACTGACAAAAATATTATACTGTTGCAGATTTTAGTTTGTTAATTTCTTGTAACAGTCGACTTATTTCACTTAACTAACATAATTGATTTACTATTGCATAAAATAGCTTGCTTATTTCTATGAAATAACTGACTTATTTCATTAAATGTGCCTACTGGTGTTATTTCTATCAGAATAGCCTATTAATTGCTTTGACAAGTTGACTAATTCCAATTACTGCAATTAAATTCAATTGGGTTTTCAAGCAATCAGTTTAAATTTCTTCAAAACAATTCAAACCGAATCAGTCAACAACCAATTCGTACATTGGGTCCTCTGTCATTCAAAGCTTGAACAGTTTTAGATACATGTGAGGTTACTTTATTGGTTTTGCAAAACTGAATTTCCATTTCTCAACATATTTCTTCTGCATTTTCTGACCTTGAGCATCAGTGATTGAGTGCATATCTGTTCAAAATATTCACTGATTAATATTTGTTTGACCATGCCTCTCAATCTCTCTATATAATTCTAATTCTTCTGCATATCAAATACCACATCTGTGCATCACTCTATTGCTGCATTTTCTCATCTAAAATGTCTGTCAGTGAGTATTTTCTAGTTGAAAGCGATGATGACTCTGATGCACCCATAGCTAATGCTTTTCAAAGGCTTAGAAGATCTTTCAGAAATCACATGCCTACACAGACTGCACAACCATCAGCTAGACCAAACAGGAACAGAGATTCCACCTCTGGGTCTCCAGCACAGCCCATTCGGATTCCAGAATCAACTGCTGGATCCTCCAACCCAGGTGAAAGAAAATTTCCCAAAAGATACAAGGTTCATGTGAAGCTTCCTCCACCAATGCCTACTGCAGAAAGTGATTCAGAAGAGGAAACTGAATCAGAGCATGAAGAAGGAAATGAAATCGTTGAAGCTGTGGAGATAAAGATGCAGAGGAAGATGATCCTCACTCCAAAAATATTGAAGTTCAACTGGATGAACAATGAGAATCTGGTTTTTGTGAAGAATACTCTTCAAGCACAAGGGCTAAGACAGTTTGTGGAATTGGAAGGTAACCTCTACATTGATTTAATTAAGCTGTTTTATGCTAATCTGAAAGTAGAAAACAATGTGCTGATATCTCAAGTGAGAGGAAGAGAAATAAGGATAGATAATCCCTTATGGAGAAGGATAGCTGGGCTGAAACATGAAGGAGTGAAGATTAGCAAAGGGAATATACTTGATTTCAACAAGGATGCTGTTTTTAAATCCTCTTATACCCAGGGGGAGTAACCATGCTCAACTCATGGAAGAAGACTTAGTCTTGATTCACTGCATGAAGAACAACATCAAGAAGGAGAAACCACAAGAATCATCAACCATAAGCATCTCTTTGACAACTACTATCTCAGAAAGATGGGTCTGTCAAAGATCAATGATGAGTGGATTTTCGAAGCTGGATCCTCCTCTTCTGCACCAAGATCATTCATTAATGATGGCACTTCATCAGGGAACCAACAAGACTTTTCTGCATACTAGATGGTCCCATATTCAGCACCTCCTGCATATCAGGGCATTCCAATGTCTAAATTTGAAAGAATGTTAATTTCTAGACTAAATGTGCTTACTTCTATGCAGCGAAATACCCATGAAACTATGGTAGCCAGGTTCACAAATATAGATTATGAGATTGAGCTTATCCAACAACAACTTTCTGAACTTCAAGTTACAGTGGAAAGCTTTGAAGGCACCTCTGCACCAAACACAGCTGCTATGGAAGTGGATGCTGCTGAAGATGATGATGATGACGAGGAAGATGAGGATGAAGATGATGATGAAGCCTGATCTTTGTTGTTTCTGCTTTTAATATTTTCGCTATTATGCTTATGTATTTTGAACAATTTGGGTCTGTAATATTACCTATACTCATATTTTCTGCTATATCTGCTATATAAACCTGCTTATATCTGCTAATACTACTTATATATGCTATTTGCTAATGTCAAAGAGAGAGATAATCTTCCATCTCTTCTTCTTGATTTTCTACAGGTTTTGCAGGTTGACATCATCAAATAGGGGGAGTTTGTTGATGATTTTGGATTTGATGATGTTTAAGAATGTTACTGGAACTTTGATGAATGATTATGATTGTGATTTAGAAAAGATGTTAGATTATCTTTTAATAGTTAGCTAATTGTGATATAATAGCCTGTTGTTTATATTAATCATCAATTAGTCTACTAATTTTGTTACATTAGTTGACTATTTTCATTAAAGTATCAGGAATATGGTTTTAATGAAAATAACTAACTCTTCTGTTGTTTAGTCAACTATTTCGTTCCAGGTTCTCTTTTATGCAGAAAACAGCAGAACACAATTTAAGTCTCTCAACAAAGCACGACTCAAACCTCTTCTCTTTGCCTATAAATACAACTCTCAAGCAAGATACAATGTGCGAAAGAATATGAGAGAATACATACAGAGTTGCAAAAGATCAGAGCAAGAAAAGTCTGCAGAATTCTTTTAGAGTTTCAGTTTTTCAAGAGAATCTTGTTTTTACATTTTACTGTATTCTTTTGATCTCTGGGTTGAGATTTCTCAGTGGGTTTGCGAACCCTATTTTTGTGATTGGGGTGATCACATTGACTCAGTGTGAGTCAAGGTTTAAAGATCAATTTCTATAGGGTTTAGAATAGGATCTTTGTTTTTCTTGTAGTCTTTAGAAAAGGTTTTTGTAAAGACTTCATATTTGATAGTGATTAAGATCTGTTTGAGTTACAGATCAGTAACTGGATGTAGTTCTTGCATAAAGAACGAACCAATATAATCCCTGGTGTTTTCTTTCTTATCCTTCATCATCCTTTAATATCTGCATGTTGAACTAACCAACTATTTCACTATAATCAGTCAATTATTTTGCTCTGAACTGCATCAGTAAATTTCTGAAACGAAACAGATTTGAAATAAATACATATATCAATTCAACCCCCCTTCTTGATATATTTCCGCACCTAACAACTTATCCTCCATTGGACAGTGAACTTTACTCCTTTTGATGAAAGCAACACTTCCATATATGGCAAGTGTACTTTACAAGTTGACAAAACTTAGGCGCGTTAGGAATTTGGTGAGAAAAATAACTTTTACTTTTTATAAGGAAGACGTTGTTGCAATGTGTGAACTGCTTCAGTACTGGATCATCAGACAGTCTCGAAGAATGTCTCTGAAAGCTAAAAAGGAATCTTTCAAACGTTAGTTAAGACCAAGAGCGTGTCATCTGATAATTGTTTTAAGTATTGTCTAATAGACGATACTTTCATTATCTGATGTATACAAACTTAGAGCACTTTTGTTTAACAGATTGCTTCGTCTGTTATAACATTAATTGTTTTTCAGTATAATTCAAAATTATGGAGCTTTTAGACTTTCAACAAGATCTTAACTCGTTTAATGTGGTTTGAAAGCAATTGGACATGCTTTGTATGTCTTCGTGTTCTTCCATATTAAAGAGTTCACATTTACGAGTAACAAGACTAATTTTGTTACATCATACCTTGGTGCAACCTTTCATATGTAATTGTAAGAGTGTCTCACATCTCCTTAGAGCTTTTGAAGGCATGAACTTTTGAGTATTCCTAGCATACAAGCAAAAGGAGGTATGTTTATTGGTAGACCTTCATTTTCCACAATGCTCAAGATATACTCCTTTAGTTTTGCAAATATTTTACTTGAGAGGTAAGCTCTGATATTGTTCCAACCTCAATTACTCTTAGATAGCATTGTTAGGGTCAATTGTCAAATTTGAGGTATTATTCGCTTTGGAATTCGGTGACTTTGTCTCAATTTTTTCCTTAAAAGAAACTTGAGAGGGTAAAAAGATGAAGGTATATATAAATTATCCTTGATCTTAACTCTTAAATGATGTTGAACAATTGGATGTATCGGAACAAGCTTCCTTGTTGAGGACTAAGGGGAGCAAGAGTTTACTTTTGTAACCTCTTTTCCATTTCTCACCACTAATGTTTCAACCTTAAGTCTGCTAAGATAACATTTTTAGGGTCTATCATCACATTTAAGGTATGGTCCACTTTGGAGCTTAAAACTCCATCACAGTTTTGTCCTTAAAAGACGCCTTGACGTACTATAAAGGTCAATCACATGACATATCGAAATACAAGTCCCCAAGTCAAGGTATTGTCCACTTTTGAGTTTGGTGGCTCTGTAACTGTTTTTTCTTATAAGACACCTTATGGTCGAAACACTTACGTTGTCTATTGGGATGAAAAAAGTTCCAAAAGTGAACTCCCGTTCCTCTTAGTTCTTGATTGGGGTTTGTTCTAGTACAATCAATAGTCCATATTGCTTAAGAGTTGAGGTCAAGGAAAATTTATATACACACCCCTCCTTTAATCCTCTAAGACTCCTTTTAAGGATAAAATTGTAATTGAGTCTTGAGCTTAAAATTGGACAATATTTCAGATGTGGTGATTGATCCTAATGATACCATCTTAACCATACTTGTGGACAAAACAAATACCAATTGAAAAAACCTATTAACTCTAGAAATATGGGGCTTGAATAGAGTTATTAGAAAAACTTTTGGAAATTGTCTGCAAGTTGTCTTCTAATTTTACAAAACATATTCAAAAGCCTGTTAAAGGGGATAACCAACAAATAATGTAACATGTAAAGAAATATCAACAATATTTCAAGTATTATTATTGTCACTTTTGATTCACAACGAGTACATAAATGTGCTCTTAACTATATGAGTACACAATGCCTATGTGGTTAAGTACATAAAGTTTCTTTAGGCTATCCACTAAAACTGCCTTGAGTTTAAGTGAGTATACATAATCTCTATAGGCAAAGTACACAAAACATCTCTGACTATATAATAATAGGTTATTTGATTTACAAGGTTCCTATCCGAAAGAGGGGATATGAAACTATACACTCCTTTGTTTTATAAATAACTTCACAACAATAGAAGATTTACAAATAACTTCTAGAAGAAGAAATACAACTGGATTACTTGAAGTCTT
Organism: Lablab purpureus; assembly: GCA_030347555.1. Taxonomy (NCBI): domain Eukaryota; kingdom Viridiplantae; phylum Streptophyta; class Magnoliopsida; order Fabales; family Fabaceae; genus Lablab; species Lablab purpureus. The sequence continues at coordinate 21,807,692 of CM059260.1, forward strand.
TCATGCACTTATCATATGCGTGTGAGGTTCTTTACTTGTATATTAAAACCTTAGTCTATAATAATATTTTTTTTGTTACAATCTATATGTTATATTTATTTCATAACCCTTGCGGCTTCTTCATGCACCTCTATGGGGTGTTGGAAAAGTATAAGTTGTTCATGGGTTAGATTTTGCAATCTAGAAACATATTTTGGATTGCACAATTCAGAACACATTTCTAAATATGAAAATGTATTCTAAACTATGCAATCCAAAAATGTATTATGGTTTGTGCAATAGATTTTCAATGTCATTTTGAAATTAAAGTATCTAAGTTTTCTCTACAATTTTGCAATATAGAGCACAATCTAGATCGATTTTCAAAGGATATGTCTATGTTGTATTCAATCTTTAATATTTTTCCTTTACAAATTAATTTGAGGATTTTTATAGTGAAACAAAATTAGAAAATGCAAATAGATTGGATAATGAAATGTCAATTCACAAATTTAAGATTCATACAATTTATCTTATCATAGTTCTCTACAAATAAATAAACTTCATCAAACCAGGAATATGAATCAAATTAAAATATTATTCACTCTAATTTATATCTAATTATTAAATCAAGATTCAATTGATTCCTAATTTGATAAACTAGAAGCAAAATTTACAATCATAAAGTACAAAATATGAAATTAGAGAGAAGAACAAACTCGAAGTGTTAAACAATATGTGCAAAACTCAATTCGACTTGTATGAACTTGATTATGTCAATTGAACCTCAAGAATTAGTTCTCTATTGATAAAAAAAACAAATAATACAAAAAAGAGAAGAAGATGAGGAGACAATTTAGAATTTGAGAGAAAAGAAGAGAAAAAGACACTTTCTAACACTGGAAAACTACATAAATAAATAAATTTCTTCTCTTTGTTAGCTTCATAAGCTCGGTTACAAAAGTCTAACCTAAAACAAGGAGAATCAAATCCATATGGCTTTCCATATATAAATTTATTAAAAAATAGTAGAAAATAGAAGAAGAACTAAATTCATCAAACCATATACCTATTTTTAAGTCCTATAAATATAAAATTCAATGCAACTAAAATCTACCAAAATAATATCTACAAAAATGCTATAATCAAAATAGTAAGAAAATATTAAAGTAACTGAAAATAAAACTAAATATATATATATATATACATATTACATCCAATTTATTATAATTAAAAGAAAATTATTTCAAAACTAAAAATAAAACATATTGAAAACTTTTTTCATATACAATAAAATTATAAATACTATTATAAATATAAGTGTATGCAATATGTCATTAAGAATCTTAAATATTTTCTAGATTTTGTATCGCGACATCTAAATTACATTTTCAAATTACATAATTTGAAATTCCTTTTTAAATTATACTATACAAAATATATTTTTGAAATCTTTTGACTGTGAAAAGAAAGAATCATAATAAAAATACATGTAATCCCGCATTTTTGTTACATAATAATAATAAATTTTAAAAGAACTCTAGAAAAGATAATTTTGTAACCACATCTCTATTACACTATAATAATATAATTAATAAAAGGTTTGATTATGTAAAAATATATATTTGCTTTTCAATCCCATAACGTCAGCCGTAATCAGCTGAAGAACTTCTTTAATTATTATTCAGTTGAGGTGATACCCTTGCTCATTTGTATTTTTATCAAATAATGAAATTAGTTTTATTTGATAAAGAACAAAACAGTGTAATGTAAAAATGACGAAACATAATTACAAAAAATTGTTTTTTTTATATAATATCATATAATAATAACAAAATAGTAATAATAATATAGATATAACTTGACCTTTTACTTTTCTGGCTGTGACTTGATAGGCAGGGGAAATTTGGATTCAACACATTCTTTTCTGATATTGTTGAATTATTGGTTAAACAAAATACAAAATTATTAAAAGAACATATTATAGAATGCGTTACTTATACTTCTTGTACATTCAAATACTAACGTAAAGTATGTTAGGAGTTTGTCAAAGAAAATGTTTCTAGCAACAGCTCATTCATATAAAACAGCATTGAAACATACTCGCAGCAAATCACATGTCCAAAATCAAGAATTCGAAATGCTCAAGAGTGTAACTAAAACTTAAAAATAGGAAAATGACATTATAAATGTTAACCGAATGTCATGTATAGGCTCACGAATGGCTACAAATAACCTAATGTCGATACATGTACAGAACAGGTAAACGAAAAAAAAAATGGAAACGAGAAAGCTTGGGTTTTCCCTTTTCACGATTGGCTTTCTTGAATATAGATTTCTCATGATTGAGTATTGATGACCCGACAACGAGGCACCGTTTTATGAAGCATTATTGTCCCCTTAAATGCCATGATCTGATGGCAGTTCATTCTATAGTTGGTAAGCTGCAACACAAAATTAAACTCCCATCATTTTTGAGTTGGAGGTGAGTCTTATCACAAATAATGTAGCTAGCTAAATTAACAACCAGAGAAACATAGTTGTAGATCAAAGTAAAACGAAAAAAAAGGCAAGAAATGAAGTGGCAAAATGTTAACTCAGCGCATAGCCTGTAAGTAGTTGAGCAAAACATGTACCTGGTCGGGTTTCATCTTGCAAAACCCGAATTTTTCTGTCCATATAGATTCTGCTTCTTCAGCAGCCGGTAGCACCAGATTTTTCACTTTCAAGAAAGCCAGCAGCCTCTCGATGCACGAGAAAAGTGTTTGGAAGTAGCCCTGTAAGGAGAAACCAATATTATAAGTACTGCACAACCAATATTATCTGGTTATCCCACTATTCAGATGAGATCATCATTAGAGAACAATATATCAAAATATCACTTTACGAAGCACTAATTGGAGACTTGGCAAATCAAACATATGCACAAATAGTAGCTTTTAAATCCCCCACAGGAATATTTTAAAAGAAAATGATGTTGGGAGCGGGTGAGACATAATGGTATCCCAAGAAATGCCAATCAAGTTAGTAGTATGGTCTCGCACCTTCCCACGGTTCTTATATCTTGTTGCAACTATGGGGAGTTCGGCAATATCTTTACCAAATATTCGAAGCATGCCCGCGGATACCACTGATGAACTTCAATGTCAAAGGAAACAAAATGTGAAACAGCAATAAAAAAAACATATGAAATAATAGAAGCTAAATACAGAGAGCCACTTCTTACTTGACAATCAACAATGCACAATACATTCCTCCAAAATCCTGAGTCTGCAAATTCCTTCTGTATGTGAATGAGAAGTTAGTTGAGACAAGGAAAAAGATGAAAGAGAAAATTGAAAAGCAAACCAATGTTCTGCTACGACTTTACCCATAAACCATGGCAGGAATGAGGTCGCGTCCAGCAGCTGGATCAACTATAGGATCAAAGCATTCCTGAAACATGCAATAGATGTCTAAAGACCAAACTCCAACAAGTATGTTAAGTGTTTTTTAATAATCTTGCGAAAAACTTAAAATTGGTTTCCCCAATGCAAAATAAAAATGCATTATTTTGGAGTTTCTCACGAGGAGTGACACAGCAGACTGTAATGTAGACGTGCTCCATAATCACTCTGTTGTGTCTAATTGGAGTGAAATTTTTTAATCATCTATATCATATATATATATATATATATATAATTTTATATTAATCCAAAATTATTTGATACCTTATTGATATACATCAAATTTAACACTATCTTTTTTTAAATAAGAGAACAAGAACAATTTGATTATTTTTTTTTTACAAGATTTAACACAAACAGTTAAGATTAATATATAATTATGATTCAAATGTTTAATTGATAAAAAAATTCGCTTTGTAGATAAAGTGATTGAGATGGTGTGAAAGTGCCAAGTCTGATGCAGCCATAAACCAATCAGTCAGAAACTTTGGCAGGATGAAAATTACTATAAAATCATCAATTCATGAATATGCATTTATGCTGAAGGCAAAACTTTTCAACACTGGCTACAAATGAATTTATACATATCAACAACTGTTAAATCACACCCTGAAGTCATGTGACGAAGAATCAATTTAGTAAAAGAAGAAAATGCCACAAATGATACAAATGCAAAGCAGCTCTACCATTCATTGGAGAACAAACCAGGATTATCAACCTACCACCTTCAAAAACCCAAATAAGATGAAAATAACAATACTGATGAAGAACTTACATTAAACATGGCCACTGCCTCCAAAAGCAATGGCCTAGTTTCAGGAGACGCAATTTTTCCGTTAAGAAGTTTCCATCTAACATCAATCTCATTAAGGGGTTCTAAACATCTGTCCACATGCTTCATCTTTATAACATCCAAAAGAGATTCAGGGAGTCTCTCAGCCACCGTAACCAGGAGATTCTCCAAAGTAGTATGTATTCTGGTGCAATCATTACAACAAAGCCAATCCCCTTCTGGCAATTCCTGTCATTGGTTACACACATATTATGTCCAACAGGCTAAAGTCGGAGTCCAAACTAATGTATCCACTTATAAAGAGATAATGTGTTAAGTACCTTCAAAAATGCCATCTTATGATCCCTCAAGCAGCCAACATGATATTCCTTTTCACACTACACACAAGGAGGGGAGGAAGGGGTTTTATGAAAAACAACATGAAGTTAGTTCAGTATAACATGAAGAAAACAGCATAAATCAATGTTGATCATAAACTACTTAAAACTTGAGAGCGTGACTGTACATGTTAACAGGCTCTGTGTTATCACAATAAAATACACTACAATGAATACCTGATCACAAATTATAATTGTGCGAGGACCAAATCCTGATCTGCTGAAGTCAGAACTCCTACATGCACAAAATTTTATCTTAAAAGCTTAAAAGGTGGAAAATCACAAATCTATTGCAGCAATCAATGAATGAACTTGAATGCCAAAGTAAACGTATGATGACCCTAGCTAATTTCAAGAAATACAATGTTAGATGAGAGCCAAGTGAAGTCCATACATTGCTTCTATGTTCTAATTCATTTCAATACAATATAATTATCACCTGCATAAAACACATCCACCAATCTCAGCTCCTATGTCTTTTACTATGCGAATGCATCTCTTGGCAATCTCCTCAATAGGATCAACACCTTCTACCCTTCCAGCTGCCACAGCATCGGCATTGTATAACACAGGCCTTTCTCTGAGAAACGTGTGTTGACAAATTTGACAGTACCACTCACCCCGGGGAATACTTGATACAGATGCACATTCTGTACATTTCCAAACATTATGACTATGTGGTAATTTACCAAAGAAAAATAATATTCTTCGTAACTGCGGCTTACAATTCAGTAAATCATGAAATAAAAATTTAGGCAGTAATGAACATAAAAACTTCATCTAGTTCTATAATTGAAGTTCAATAATTGGCTTAAATATGATTAATCCCTATAAAATGAGCTTTCATATTTTTCCCTGTAAAATTAACTGATTTTCGTCCTTGCAACATGAGTGAATTTTAATTTTAGTTCACAAAAAAACATTTTTCTTTGATTTTTATTCCTCCAAAATTTAAAATCATTATTTTTAGTTCTTAACATTCTTTTTAGAAATCTAGAGAAATTTCTAGAATTGTTACTTGACTTTCACTAAAGAAACACGCAGTTAACGAATATCACATGAGAATAGGGACTTGACTTTAGTAAGCGTGATATAGAACTTCTTGCCATAATGGCAGAGGATAGAAATTTGGAGGAATGCAGGAGGGAATGATGTCAAATGATAACAACTAGATAATTTGTCCATCAACATTTTTGTCATTTAAATCTGACCTTTATGAAATGCCCTAGGACATCCATCACAGAGCAACAGGTTTCCACCATCCCAACAAACAACACATGCATAATCATTCTGCTTTGTGGTGCATTTGTGGTCTTTTGAGAGAAATATTGCTAACTCATGGAGTGACACCCCATTCGATGTGTAGATGTATGCATAACTGCCAAAAATATTATACTGCCATGAAAATTCATAGGTACAAGCAGTTCAAAAGACCTCTGAATATTCATCCCACACAACAATAAATCCACATCATAACCCCCTCCTGGAAACTTGACAAGAAGAAAACTCACGGTTTCCTGCGAGAAGCCCAGCCTGCATGGACCTCAAACTGTGAGGGGCTGATCTGCATAACATTTAACAAATGAAATTTGAAAGTATTATCCATACAAATTAGAAATTCCTGAGGTGTGCCCAAAAAGATACATGACAAAAAAATACCTCAGTGTTGCAGCATCGACAGACAATTCCAGAACGTGTTTTGATACCCTCAAGCAATTTCTGCAACCAGAATGAAACAGTTAATAGGGTAACAGCATTACAATAATTTGTACAAGAAATTCACACCCATTAACTACCTGTCCTCGTGCATAATAAGCTACTTCAGCTCCATTAGGCAATCCATCCTCTTCAAAAATCAATTTATGTATTCGTTGATACCTAAATAAGAATATATTGGGTGAACAGATATTTACTATCATTAGTAAGGAATATTTGCAAAAATCTACAGGTAATATATACACACACAAGGGACAGAAAGGAAATAACCTTTTAGAGATCCTCCACTGACTTTTATTTTGTGGAGATAAACACTTTGAAGTTATTGGAGCAGTCTTCAATTTTAACGACAGTTTTGATGACCTAGTAATAACAAGTGATTACAATAAAAACGGGAGAAAAGAAAGCCCTTGATTATAAAAATTTAACATCCAATCACGTCATCCTAATAATATCAAGGATGATAAAAAACCTCTTCATGCTGCACAAGCTTTTCTTGTGCAATAAAATAGGCACAAAAGCACTCTTGGAAAAATTTGAGCTTCTAACCAGAGCATGTAAGTTAAAAATTTATAAACAGCAGCAAGACAACAGACGACTAAATCAAAAGAAATTTCTTTTACGAAATTCCTGGAGTTCAAAACCATTTAACCGGAGTTTATTAGTTAGTGCAAATTGTTCCACAAAAACTTTTCAAAATTTACGTCATATACAGCATAAATGAAATAGATATAAATACCAACTTTGTCCTTGTCTTCCAGTGTCTCTTAGTTTGAGTAGATATACACAGTTCAGAAGTACAACAAGAACATGAACGGGAGAATAATACTGGTCGAGGGGTCCTGAAATAGTGGAATACAATAATTATAGGAAAGAAGTCAGAGGGAGGAAAGTACTCAAAATCTTATCATTGCACCATACACAACATTTTGCACCTATTTCTCTTTCATTTTAAACTAGAAAATATATCTAGTTTTAGTCGGACCTTATTCTGTTCATGTGATTTAAGTTATTACATTGCCTTGGGAATTTAGATTAATGTATGATTTGCTAAATATTATTATTTTATAATATCAGTGGATCTAACCCACAAACCAGTAGTCAACCAGTGACATAAATGAGTAAAGTTTCTAAGACATCCTAATCTCTGTGTCCATTTCTTCAGGATGCTGAAATTATAACACGTCTTTCCAAAATCAAGAAAATGAATTACTTTTTGTTTTATGATAAGAAGGAATTACTTTATGAAGAGCCTTCTAGTAAAGCGATTATCATTAAAAAGATTTTTAAGCAGTAAAAATAAAATAAGCAAGTGAGCAGTCTCACAAAACCATATCCATTCAAGAAAAGCTAAAATAAAATAAAGTAAAAAAAAAATGTCATCTGCTAATCGGGGAGGTAGCTCATTTTACTTTCAAGAAAACACTATATTTATGATAAGGAATCATTTTATGAAGAGCCTTCTAGAAAAGCAGTTATCATTTAACAGATTGTTAAGCAGAAAAATAAAATCAGTAAATGAACAGTCACACAAAAGCATATCCATTCAAGAAAAGCTAAAATCAAATAAAATAAAATAAAAACTGTCATCAGCTAATCAGGGAGGTAGTTCATTTTTCTTTCTAGAAAACACTATGTTTAGTGTTCTGAAGTTGTGTCCCCACTTTGCATTAGTCTTTACAAAAATTGGTTGTCTAACTATTCCCACAAATTTCACTTTTGTCAACAATTTCTGACACTATATTAGTCTTCAGAGAATTTTTTTTATCACCACTTTAATTCACCATAAAGATCAATGCAGTGGTAGTTTACATTTTTTTATCAACAAATTTGATAGCAAATTCAATTTTTGGAGGATTAATATAATGATGATTTTTAAGTCCTAGGGGAACTAATTTAGTATTTTGTAATCATAGTTTCGAAAGATACACAGTGGTGGTGACGCATCTAGCATTCGCATTTTCTATTATAATTCCTGTAATGGCCATGTCAGATTGATAGCAGCTGTTATTGTAACCAAAATGTAAAATGAACAGTCATCACTGTAAACAATAGCCTAATCCCACTAAGTGAATCAGCTATAGGGATCACAAGATGTCATCGAACTTAATTATAAACTGAATTCTCAGAAATATTATTCAACCTGAGACCCCTTTTAATAGTTTCCTAAAATGTTCTTTCTGGTCTCCCTTTACCTCTTTTCATAAGATTAAAAACCATGCAATAATCTACTCTCCTTGTCAGTGTTTCCAGGGACCTCTTGCATCTAAATCATCTAAACCATTTTTTGTCGTCTTTTCCTCAATAGGTGTCATAACAATATCTCCCCATGTATGCACAATCTATCTTGCTATTTCTTGTGCAGCCATACATTCATCTTAACATACAGTTTTGCTACTCCCACTTTGTTGTCTTGTCCCTTTAAAACCCAATGTTCACGAAGATAGTATACCTGGTCATATAGCAGTATGATAAAACTTGCCTTTGAACTTAATAGGAAATTCGAAATCAGAAATAACCCAACATCTTTCTCAAGTTTAATCACTTAGCAAGTATCTCGAATATAACATACTCATTAATTTCTCTGTCATCTTGCAATATTGATCCCATATACTTAAATAAAAAAATATATGGTAAGACACTACCTCCAATTTTTACCTCGTCATTTCCCTGGTTTCTTATTAAAATAGTAATGCATATACTCTGAATTATCCCTATTCAAGTGAAAAACCTTTGAATCCAATGTTTGTCTCTAAAGATCAAGTTCACTGTTATTATCTTCTTTTAACACCTTAATCAAAACTATATCATTTGCAACAGGCATATATTCAAGGATAATCGTTGGTGCGTTTCTCATAATATTCAAGACTAGATTAAACAAGTTTCAAGGTTATGCCTTAATGTAAACTTATTCTTATAGTAAAGTTCCTAGTCTCACCTCCTGAAGTTCTCACACTAGCAATCATCTCACCATACATGGCTTGTATAGCCCAGATATAAGTCAACGTTCGGTTTACCTTTTCAAAGCCTTCCACAAAATTTCTGCCGGAGCAAGTCAAATTCTACTTTTCCACTTGGAGTTTTTATTCCTTCCATATTATATGTTGATTCTTGCACTCCAATGAAAAACTTATAAAAATAGCCTCATCTTTCTTTAATATCTTGATCTCTTCCGCTATTTTGGTAAAGCTTATAATTACACATCTCACCTTTTTCATTTGTTGGAAATCTCCACATCGATTGGAGATATGACCAAATTATAAGGAATTGTTGGAAATCCCACATGGACTAAAGATATAGTCAAATTATAATATATAAGTGGAATGCAAACCTCATCTTATAAAACCAGTTTAGTGAGGTTGTGTTAAACTTAAAGTCTATTTTCTAAGATGATATCTAACGAGATTTAGTAAACCGATCGTGTCACCAGCTATCGAACCTCCCTCTATTCCTACACTTGAGCTGTATAGGTCTTGGTGTGAGCAAGTTTGTTAAAGATCTTATATCAACTAAAAATATGATCAAATTATAATATATAACTGCGATGCAAACTTCATCCTATCAAATTGTTTTGAAAAGTTGAGTTAGGTTAAAAATCCACTTTCTAAGATCATTCTCCTCTGTCTCAAGATTTTTAGTAAAACTCCTCGGGAGTATTTGATTATGCCTCAATCACAACTTTCTTTGTTTCATATCTAACCTTACAATACCTTGACCAATGTTCAGCGGTATTGCATTAGTGTATGACTTTAAAACATTTCCTCTTGTTTCTTACTTCTTGAGTTGAACACTTTCAATTCCATCATCAAACTCCATATCTTAGCCCAAAACTTCTTTATTCACCCAATACTACTTGACCAACCTATCTAACATCCTTTAAGAAACCTCTCTAACATACATTATTCTTGGATATCTCATCCTAAATAAGGTTAACACTACCTTATGATTCCCAAATACCTTCCTCAATTAATCTCTTCTTAAAAGACAAGTGCTTATTGCCCTTGAGATGCCATCACACGATTCTTCAATTTATAACTTGTCCGATTTTCTGTTTCCTACTCTTAAAATGGATATTAAGGGCCAAAAATTCTCTATGTAGAGTTTCAATAAACACTAACTTCTATTCTTCAAAAGACATTGTTCTAGTAAGTCACACATTATTGCCAACGATATAAATAAGTAAATAAATAATCATAGAGCATGGTTTTTCAAAAGCTCAACAACCTCAGCCAGCAGAAGAAATGAATACCTGACTCTTTTGCCAACAGCATGAATAGAACTACTTTCAGATTTCCTTGATTCCACGCATGATAGACACAAAAGCCCCACTCTTTCCACATTGGAAGCAGGAAAACATCCTATGCAATTAATTAGTAACAACAAACATTCAAGGCAATCAGCAAAAGGTTTAATTAAAAGCCTCACTCTTTCCACATTGGAAGCAGGAAAACATCCTACGCAATTTTAGTACCCATAAACATTAAAGGCAATCAGCAAAAGGTTTAAAATAAATTAATCGCCATATAACTTTTAGTTTCTGTGTTTAGTTTTACGATTTTAACACAGACTATGATAAGCGAGACAATTGAGCAACAAGCATAACCAAACCAAAGCTCTCACCTCTGCAACTTTTGCAAGTAAAATATTTTTCCTCTGGTGGAGAACTAACAAAATTTTGAATGGTAGTCTCTAAAGTATGTAGCGGAGCTGCCCTGCATGCTCTCAATAGTTCAAGCAGGCTCTTCCCATTTTCAAGACAAATATATTGTGCTGCCCTCTTATATATGTTGCATGCATGGATCTCGAATTGGGAAGGTGGAATAACCTACATGAAAAATGGGATAAGAAAGAGAATTGAAAGGGTAGTCTCCACTCAAAGGAACCACTGACTAGTTGGGTACACATGATTTTGTGACCCAAAGATAAAATCACAATGATAACTCACCCTGCATCCATTGCACAGACGGCATGAGCACAAGATCCCCCCATCTGTAATTACACCCCGCAATTCTGAAGTTGAATCCTACAAGATCGACATTAAACTGAGAGACAGTATATTTTATTCACCAAAGCCACAATTCAAAATAGATCACTAGTCATCCACAAACCAATAACAAAAACAGGATAATAAGGTTTAAAGTAAGGTTACATTTTAAGTCAAGTTCTTATATAAAGGATTCCAAATAAAAGCTTAAATTTGACCTACTGTCAATCTAAAATAATTTAAAAAGTCATATTATTCTTACAAAACCCTTAATCTTTTTTTGTAAACCACAAAAATTAACTCTCACGAGAATTATTACCGAGAGTTATTATAACATAGTGTATTTACTCTTTTCATAATAAAGGTTTAATTAATTGTGATTAGATTCCTATCTTATGTTCAGATCCCTAGATTTAAAAACTATTAAAGCAGAACAAATAAGTTCTAAATACAAGAACTAAAATTTAAAATTTGTGCAGAAACAACAACAAATCGAGGAATTAAATCTATAATAATTTATTATAACACATTTCATAATTTATCTTTTATCTATGTCGTTCTGTCACATCACTTATCTTATTTCACCACTTCTATTTCTCTCCAATTTACAATGAGAACTATAATATCTCAAATCTTAATTGCATTGACAATATTAACCTCATCCACACATCCCGCATCGGGGCAGACAAATTTTCAGACTGTAAGTACAGTCATTACCCAACCAAAGAAAATGTACTTGATGAGGTGCCCGAACCCGATTAGATTTTGTATCCGAACAAATCATATACAAAACTAAAATTAGTTACTCTCAAGCCACGTTGCACGCGCACACACTCCTACATTGTTAAAAGAGAATATAAATAAAGCAATAAACATGCAATGCAATGACAAAACGGACCTTCTTGCAACCCACGTAAACGACCGGAATCCCCTCGAGCAAGCCAGTTTCAAAGAGCTCCTTGACTGTAACAGGCTTCTTGTTAATCACGACTATCTTCTTCTGCGGTATAATTAATTCCGTTTTGGTTAATTCCTCGGCAGAAACTAATTCCGTTTTGGTTAATTCATCGGCAGAAACGGACTCGTCCCGGGACTCCACCTTAGGGAGCTTGAAAACAGAGTTGCGGCGAGATTCTTCGATTTTAATTTCTTCAATTTTGAGTCGCTTCGCGGCATCATTGGTTGAATGGAGGGAGCGCTTGCAGCGGCGAGTGTAGACGAGGAAGCCATTGACACGGCGGTGGGGAGTGGAGGTGTGGTTTGGGGAATGAGTGGAAAGGTTGGGGGCAGAATCCATGGGAGAGAAATGGAGGAGATTAGGAGGGAGAGGGCATGGAATCGAATCGGAGAGAGAAGTGGGAAGGTAGGGTTTTGGAGATAGCAGTGATATGGATTGAGAAGATGAATGGGAGAAGGTTGAAGAGGGGTCCACGAGTTTGACTCACCAAGTCACTATTCTTCTAATCTCTATTCTCAAGTGAAGTGAAGTGAGTGAGTAACTAAGTGAGTGACCACCTCAGGAAAAAAAAGAAAGCAGGTCCCATTATTACATATTATTTTTTTTATTTGTCTGCTTGTTTAAATATATTTTTAATTATTGGTTCTTGTCATTTTATTTTTTATTCATTTTTAAATTCAATTTTAATGCTTTTAGAATTTTTTATCATTTTAAAAATAAAAGAAATAAAATAGTAGAAAAAAAATTAGAAATCGAAATTGTTGATTTTATAAAATATAATAACCAAAATTATTTAATTAAAAGATGAAAATTGTAAAAAAAATTATAAATTTTATCAAATATAACAACTAAAATAATAATTAAGGTTTTTCTAATTTGAATTTTTTTAACTTATTAATTTATTGATTAATTAATTAATTAATGAGAAGATCTAGAAATATTTTTTATGGGTTAAAATTGATTGAAATCTTAAATGTTTAGTAGTATCTGACTCTTATCCCATTATCTCTTTACTTGTTAAAAGGTGAAACCATCCAATTTTATGATTTCAAATCAAGCTACCTGAATAATTAAAAAAAAACCTATTAGAAAAAGAGTGTTAACGTTCCTCCTCATTATTATTTCTATATGTTACGATCAATTTAATTTAAGTTTTTAAATAAAGATAAAAAATAATGATAAATACATTATTTTTAAATAATTTTTAAACAAAAAATAATATAAAAATTACACTTTTGTCCAAAAAATAATAATTATAGTTTAAAATTTTATGATATAAATTAAGAATAATGATATATATTACACATTTATAATTTTACTAAAATAATCACATATGGATACAATATTTTTATCTATTGTAAATATAAAAAGTATAATTTATTTGAAATAAAATTAAATAATTTTTAAAATATTGTTAATTCGAAAAAATTGAAAATTTTATTTTATTATTATTTCTTTTATTATGTTGTGCAGTAAAGTTCGGGTTCGGTGTACTTCTATATTTTCATATTTATTTTTAGTGAATAATCAATTTAATCCCTAAAATTATAATGGTAAGTTAAAGTGACTATTAAAATTAAAATAGTTTTTAAATTTATTAATTATTAATTTAATCTTTAAAATTATAATTAATTATTACATGATTCTTGATATATGTTTAAAATTGTAAATTGCATCAATAGTCTTTAAAAATTAAATTGAGAGTAAAATTATTCTCTTAAATTAAATAAATTTAAATCTATGTTTTTATCCAACTTTCAAATTGTAATGTTAAAAATATTTTTGAATCCGAATATTCTTTCCTCTCCAAGTTCACCAAATTTAATAATTCATCTAAGTTGTTTAACATAACCTCAAATACCATTTTCTGTCTAAAAAAATTACTTTTTTTAGTTTTTAAATTTTAGAAAATATTATTTTTAGTGTGACTAACTACATCCATGTCAATAATCATACTCGTAACTAAAATAATACATAATTTTTTTTAGCTTTTTTCTAAAGTATTATTTTGATTTCTTAAATATAAGTCAAATTTTTATATTAGTCTTCCAAATTTTAAAATGATTTTTCAGTCTTCAAATTTAAAATTAACTTTTTAATCCTTCAATTTAAAAATTCATTTCTTTAATCCCTTTAGTTGAAAAAATGAATTATTATCTTTAATTCAAATATTTGAAATCTTAGTTTCATTCTAATTCTAATCCTTTACAATAAAAAATAAGAGATAGGAAGATAAATAAAAACTTGATCCATAATATTAATGTTTTGTATTATGTTAAGTCACTACATTTTTGTAACAATTTTACAAATAAATCAAGGATAAATTTATTCATGATTTTAAATTCCCAAATCTAATTAATTAAATAAATTGAAATATATTCATACCCTCTAATCACAATAACTATATTTTAATTAAAAAATTAAGTAAACAATTCATGTGAAAAAACACCAAAAAAATAAAATAAAATGACAAGAAGAAACTACATAGTGTACCTTTACAAAATTTTAAAGACAATTTCTTGAAAATGAAAATGAATATTTTCAAATTTAAAGTTTTAACAAAACTACTTTCAAATTTAGGTAAAAAATAATTTTAAATTTAAAGGAATAAATTTCTTTTTAATTCGAGGAACTTAGAAAATAAATTTATATTGAAGGAACTAAGAAAACTTATAAAATTGAGAAAATAAAATAAAATTTGATTCAAATTTTAAGAACTAAATAAATATTATAGTTAAGAGTGTATTTTTACGTTAAAAGAAACTTTCTTATGAAATATTTTTATAAACTATATTCATTTCATAAAATAGGTGAGTTAAATATACTAGTTTACATTCACATATATATATATATATTAAGATTTATTTATTTATTTATATAATAATAATTTATTGAATCTATTAAATAACGTGTAATTAATAAAAATAAAACAAATTTTAGATTTGAGGCTACACTGGACTTGATGAAAATCAAATAAAAAAATATTAGATTTGTTAAATTAGACTTTATAGAAAAAAAATATTGAATTTTTGGTTGAATAAATCATGTAGTGAGTGAGGGAGCTTCAAGTCCAGATCTCCCACAATTTTTAAAATTTAATACATATATATAATAAAAATTAGATGAGAATGATTTTCATATTTTCTTATAACTCATGTCATTTAATGCTATTAAATATTCTACCAGTTTCTTTCTAATAGTAATTTATGATTAAATTACACAAACCAATAAAATCATTAAATTTTATAATTTATAATAAATTTATTAATTCTTTTAAATAATACGTTTGTTTTTTTATATTCTCTCTACATGAATAGTTAATTCTAATTTATCTTTTCTCTTTTCTTAATAAATAAATTATGTTGGTATTTGTTTTCTATGATAGAATGTAAGTTTCTCTTTTTTTCATCAGAGAAACATTTTTTAAGAATTTAAAATATTTTTTCTCAAAACATTTTTTCCTTTATAAATTTTTGTCTTAAAAATTTTACCACAATAAATTTTGATTTAAAAATTATTAAAAAATAAACTTCTCAAAAACAATTTAACATCCTGTCTAATTTTATTTTATATATTTATAATCTTAATTTAAAAATATCACAACTTCACACAAACGTAACTAGGAAAGATAGATTTCCATGTTCTTATATAAATTTAAATATTAAAATTTTATATTCAAAAATTGGAAGTGAATGTGTTCAAATTATTTGTGCAAAAGAATATGGTTATAGAAGAAAATTTTGCTTTAAATCTCAATCTTATTTTAGACTCCTCATGAAATTTTACTGTTTATTGTAGATCTTACTATAGTGATTATGTATATCATAATGCTTAATGTTGGAATATTTGTTATATAAGAGGAATTAGTATGTGATAAATATTTGTAGACTTTGTTAACAAAAAATTGTTATAAAGTATCTTCATAATTATGGTGTACAAATATTGATAGAAGATGTTTTACTTGTGCTTATAGATATTTAAGATTGAATTATATTTATTTCCATAAAAATGTATATTACTTGGATGATTTAAAATTTTCTTGGCTTCACATAACTATTTTCAAAATAAAATATTACTCTCAATATTTTATTAGGAAGTTACAATTGATAGAAGTTGGACAATAATTTCCTATGAATATGATAACTCTACTTACTCTTTTAAAGACTATAACGAAATCTTGGTGTGCTTGTTAAGTAGAAATTTTTTTTATTGAGTGGATTATACAAGTGCTCTGTGAACTTTTGCTCAAATACTCAACTTTTACTTATTAGTGGTACTATTTAAATACTCCTTCCAGTTTCAAATTATAAGACGTACTTCACAAATTTTCACATATTAAGAAAAAACAATTAATTTGTTCAGTTTTTTATAAATATTTTATTTTTACCCTTATTAATTATTATTAACTAAATTAATTAAAATTGAGTCAGAAATTTTATATAATGAATTAATTAATTTTTTAATAAAACTGTATATTAATTGAGATTGAAATTATAAAAGTTTTGAATTTATTTTAAAATTATTTTTAAATAATTTAAAATCAAAACTACTAGTAATTTTTTTAATTAAATATTTTAATTAAAATTTAATTCCCACCAATATATAAATGATTATACTAAAATTTCAATCAAAATCTTTAATTCCCACCAAATTGTAAATGAGTATGCTCAAAATTTATTTTAAAATTTCACTCAAAACTTTCAATTCCCACCAAAATGCAAATAGAAATATTGAATTAAAATGACATAAGTATTGTAACTTCAATCTGTATTTCAACTTCAAAATGTCAGTTGATATAGATTTTGAATATTACTCCACCTTATTCAGATAATGAAGATGAATCTAATTCATTTGAATGGGAACAAAACACTTTTGATAGTCATGAAATGGAAGAGAATGTTGAATTGGATAATATTACACTATCTGGAGATATTGAATTTTTAAATTATGTTACTTTTATTAATTGTTTTAATTTTTAGATATGATATTTGATTACTTACCTTGAAAAAATAAAAAGTCTATTGAATAAATGAATAGATGAAGAGTAAAAGTTAAATTAGTAGTGCTGAAGATGAAAATGATATTAGTAGATGATAATGAAATATAAAGAGTCAGACTAATAAAAGATAATTAATTCTTAATTCCTTATTTTAATTTCTCTTTCTACTATTTAATATTAACACAAATAATCATGTTATTAATAGGGGTATATAAGAAAAAAAAAAGAAAAAAGTTATTGAAATTCTAAAACTGCCTTATATTATGAAATAACTTTTCTCTCCAAAGTTCGCCTTATAATTTGAAACGGAGGGAGTATAATGTAAAATGTACTCATTCATTTTCTTTATATGTTTTTCTCTTTTATGGTTTTTCATATATAAATTATCATTAAAATATTGTAAAGTTTCATCCTTGAAAGTAGATTATGAAGTTCAATGTCGTAGTTTAACATGATTTAGATTGATGGATTTGAATGTGTTATTTTAAGTTGATATAACTATGATAATATGATGGCAAGGCCAAGACTTCTATTTTTATCATCACGTCATTACTGTAGTGTTAAAACTATGGATTATGTTTTCTTTCATTTCTTAGAAAAATCTAATACTATACATATATATATATTACTAAATTCATTTATGTTTATGAAATTCAAATTAATTAATGTTGTTACACCTTGACAAACTACTTTTAATAGTCTAGTCTTAATCGTTTAGTACATATTAAGAAGATTTGTCTATCATAAGTATTTTTATCCTGATAGATAATATTAAGTTTTGAAAAATTAATCTTTTCATCTAAGTGTTTGATCATAATAGAAGTCGATCTATTAACATATTACTTGTCAAATTATCAACAAAATTATTTAGGTTATTGTATGTATTTCAAGCATATTACAAGACACATCAAAAGATAAGAAGCTTGAACTTAGATACATTAAAACACACAATATACAAATCCTTTTGAATTTGTTAGACTATCTAATACAAGTTAATCTACGTCTTTCTGTGTTGATTTTGACACAATTACACCTAATTGTCAAATGACTTTGCATGTGTATGATGAATTTGGAAATGTTAGTACAAGAAAGTTATTATTTGAAGATTACACAAGTATTATCACCATCACGTATAACTGACACAAGTATACAAATATACTTTTGGCTATCTCCTTTTTCTCTTCCTAAGATAAAATAAAACATGTTCTTTGTTAAGATACTTTTGACTTTCAAGTATTTTATAACTAACACTCCTAACTACAACAAAGAAATAATGTTGTTTGATTACTAGAATACCTATCTATAAGAGGATATAAATTCAAAGCTCACTTTGGGTGAGATAACTTCACACAAGTGAAGAATTTGCAAACCAGGTTCACTCTTAATTTTATGTCTATCATATGATTTAACATTTAACACTTTAAAGACTTAGGTAGCACAACAAGCAAAAGTTACAACATACATATTTACATAAAATTGTTGAATTTTTTGCATGTTAAAAGTACTTCTTCTATTTAAAAACCTTGTAAAAATGATAGTTGTTGGTTACATGTTAACCTTATGTTGAAATGTTAGGTCTTGATCAAAGGTTGGTTCACTTTGATTACCATTTCTTGTACTGATTACATCACATCTAACATGTATCTTTAAAAAGTTTGTTTGTTGTGTTAGAACCATCATCAATATGTGTGAGTAAACTTGTGTATGTTGTAGGCAATATGATGAATAAATGAATTCACATCTTGTAGAGAGAATTACAACTTGTATGTTATTGTTTGATCCTTTGGGTCTTCTTATGTTTGCACTCTTTGCTCATAATTTCAGATTTTTTTGATGTTTAATTTAATGACTACTATAAAATATTTTTTTGTTCTATTATCACACATAGGCTCATATGAGATAATCAAAATTTAATATCATTTCTTACTACCAAAATATATATATAGTCTTATCAAGAATATGTTAGACACTTAAAACTAAACTATCAAGAATATAGTGTTTAAGTCTAACAAGTTAATGTCGATAAAGTTAATTTTGACCTAGTAGTACACTCAATAATCAAAGGACTTTGCACGTGAATGTTGAATTTAGAAAAGTCAAAGACATTATCAAAATAAAAATTTATTCAAGCATAATAGTTTGAGTGTAGGACGAAAAATGTCAACCTAAAGTCTATCTACCTTCTAAAAAATTATGAGATAACTAGTAAACAATCAACACTCCCAGTAACATTTTTTTGGTCTCTATAATAAATTATAGACTAATTTTAAATTAATTAAGTGATCATGTTATGTAAAAACTAATTTAATAATAAAATATATAGAGACAAAAAATTAAGACTAAATAAATATCTATTATGAAAATATATTACTTTATTTACTTATCTATTTAATCTTTTTATATTTAAAATTAATTAATAACATAAACCTTTTAAAATAAGTCATGGAATAAATATTTAGGATAAAATCAACTAAACATAAAAAATAATTTTAATTTTAATTTTATAAAATAAATATTTAAAAATGATAGTAATTATAAAAATTCAATACTAATATTATATTTATAATTAAATGACACATAATTAAAATTAAATCTACAGTAAAATATCTTTTTATAAAAGAATTAAGAACCATTTGGTAGTGTTTGATTCACACAAGAAAACATAAGTTCTTATCCTCATACGTCAAATTAAATACATTAAGTTGTTTTTAGAATGCATTAACCTATACTTTTAGAATGAATGGAAAATTATTGTCATCCTCTTTGGTGGATTGCATCCTTAAAATTAAGGATGACAAATGAATCTGTTCCCATGAGTATTATTTAAACTCGTCTCGATTTTGATGGAAAATCTCCGTATTAGGTGAGTATATGTATGAATATGAGTAATACTCGATTTTTTAAATTGGGTATGGGAACGAGATGAGGATGTACATACCCGTTCCGTCTCCGCTCCCATACCCGCATCAATACTCAATATTTATTTCTGTTTTAAATTACTAAAACACATTTAGTTTATTAAGTAATTTTAAAAACTTATATTAATTTTTCTTAATTCTTAGTTTTGTAATTTATTTCTATACCATATATTTGATAATATTTTTACTTTTTTATAATTATTTGACCTTTATTTAATTATTATTTGATGATACTTTCATTTGAGATTTATGTAGTTATAATTTTTTATTAATATTTATTATTAGAAAAAAGAGGATATGCATCATATTGATTATGATTCATTTATAATATCAAATTTTCTTTGTTATTATTTTTATTTTTTTATAAAATAATTATTTAATTAATATTTGAAATAATAAAATAAATGAATATGAATATATCCGTTACCCCAATGAGAAAATAACCCGTAACTAGTGAAAATTTTCATACTCACTAAATATGGAAATGAGAATGTGAATGGACTTTTACTGTGATGATGGAAATGAAAAAATGAAACCCATTCCGCCTGTAGTCATCCTATTCAAAACTGAAGAAAGACCATTTCCTATTCAAAACTGAAGAAAGACACATGGAATAAATGGTCTCATCCATCTTTCTGACTTGCAATCATGATGTGAATGTCTTTGGTTTCATGAATTTGTTTTTATTTGCAAACAATAACTTTATATTTATAAACATATTTATAATATATTTATATTATATTATCTCCATTTCACTTACAAGTCACAGTTTCTATAAGTGATCTTAAATATTATTTTATCCTATTTTTAATTTTAAGTCACTTCTATTTATGTGTTATTGATGATATCAAATTATTAAATTTAATTAATTATAGTATAACATCTCTCTTTTTTGTGTTACTGTATATCTCAATTATTTAAACTCAGAAAATTAAATTGTGGCGTTTTTTTTTTCTATTTCTACTTATGTGTGCAGATCCTAAAAATTTACATGTTTGAGGAGACTTGGTGAGAGCATATTGTACATAACAACACATAAATAGAGTCGGTTAGTTAAACTTAAAATAATTTTTAATATTTTTTAAAAATGATTACTTATTTAAGAAACAGATATGGGACGAATTTGTTTGAGATTTCCAAAGAAAAAAATTAAAAGAAAAATATTTATTATATATTTTAAAATGTTTGTTTATCTTTTTAAGAAAACGCAGAAGCCAAAAGTAAGTAGAAAATAGCTTACCCAAATAAGCCATAAGCTATTCCAAATTTAATAATAAAAAAAAGTTAACGTAGAAACTGTTTTAAAAAAATAGACAAACATGTTTAATGGAAAAAAATGTTTTTATAATAATCAAACATAAGTAATTTTTGGTTTTATAAGTATCATTTATTTTTTTATAAACTTTTTTCAAAAACACTTTACTTTTAATCTTTATCAAACTCAATCAGAATTAGTTTATTAAAATAAATTAAAAAGTATTTATTTTTAAATTAGTAGATTAAAAAACACATAAAAACTTAAATAATCTACTAATTTTATTGAAATAAACACTGTTTTTTTTTTAAATAAGCATATTCCTTGACTCTCCCAAAAACTTTTTTATTTATTAATTATTAATTTTACAATCATGATTTCTTGTTTAATCTTATAATTAAGGTGACAAATATGTAATCAGTTGTTTTATAAAGTAGAAATTTGGTTTTTCCATATGCAAACAAAATGTTGAAGTTGTTAACTTTTATAAAATCCTCTACACACTTAGTAACGAGAGAAGGAAAACGAAAAGAATAAGAGAGATTTTTTTATTCACTTTAAACACACAAAGGAGGGACTAAATATATATATATATATATATACTCACCCAAAAACTTTTTTATTTATTAAATAATTAATTTTACAAGCTTTCTTGTTTAATCTTATAATTAAGGTAACAAATATGTAATAAGATGTTTTATAAAGATAAAATTTAGTTTTTTGATTTTCAACAAAATGTTAAAGTTGTTAACTTTATATTGGTTGTTAACAAACAATCATCTACATACTTACTGGTAAGAGAAGAAGAAATGAAAAGAATAAAAATTTACTCAAAACACAAAGAAGGAAATATATATATATATATATATATATATATATATATATATGTATATATATATATGTGTATATATATATATATATGTATATGTGTATATATATATATATATATGTATATGTGTATATATATATATATATATATGTATGTATACATGTAGAGATTCCATAGATACATGAGAGAACAATAGAAAATCAAACGGAATACAAATAGAATAAAAAGATTGATTAAAAATATGGATAAATAGAGTGTCTCCACATATCCCTTAAACTCAAGGTGGGTGATGAAGCTCATGAACCTTGAGTTTATCTCAAAAGTTAATGAAGAGATATCTCAAAATAGATTTGGTAAAGGCATCAACAACTTGGAGCCTGACAGGAATATGTTATATAATAAGCTCTTTCTTCTATACTTTATCACGAATATAATGAAGATTTATTTTGAAGTGTTTCATCCTTCAATGCATTATAGGGTTGGTGGTAAGAAGAACAACTCCTAAATTGTCTTAATACAACTTGGGAATAGGAGGATGAATATGGAGTTCACGTAAAAGAGATAAAATTCAGGAGACACTAGTCGTGGCAAAAGCAATACTCCTATACTCAGCTTCCGTACTGCTTCTGGAAACAACCTTTTGTTTTTTGGATGACCAATTAATAAGATTAGCACCAAGGTAAATGCAATAAACAATAGTGAACTTGCGGTCATCTAAATCAAACCTCAAGTTTGCATCTCTAAAGGCATTAATTGAGAAAATAGAATTGGACGTAAGGTGAAGACCATGATGTGCAATACCAACAATATATATGAGAATTCTTTTTGTGACTTTTCTATGATAACCTTGGGGTTGTTGCATGTATTGACATACTTTGTTAATAGAATATGAGAGTTCAGTTTGAGTGACAGTGAGATATTGCAAAGCTCCAACAATTTGACGATAGAGTGTAGGGTCAAAATAAGCAACGAATGCATCAACAATTAACTTTAATGAGGAAACTAGGTGATGGTTGAGAATTAGCAATAAACATCTGTGCTTTTTCAAGAATTTGTTGGATATACTTAGTTTGAGTAAGATAAAGGAAGCCAGTAGAGGACCACCATGCTTTGATACATACGAAATAGTGAAGAGTACCAAGGTCTTTGAGAGCAAAATGTTGATTCAAGGTTGAAATAAGATTTGTGATAGCAGATTTAGAGTTCCTTATGATAAGGATGCCGTCGATGTAGATTAACATGAATAGAGTATTGCCATCCATATATCTTATAAAGAGTGACATATCACTAATAGTAGGGGGGAATCCCAATTGAACAAGGTGGAACTAAGCTTGTGGTACTAAGCACGTGATGCTTGTTTAAGACCATATATGACTTTATGAAGGTGGCAAACCTAACCAGAGTTGGAGGTGAATCCAGAAAGTTGATCCATAAAAATAGTTTCACTCAAGTCATCATGTAGGAACATGTTGTTTATATCAAGTTGATGAACAAACCATTTTATAGAGATGACAATAATGATAAAAATATGAATAGTAGCAGGTTTAACTATAGGGCTGAACGTTTCAAAATAGTCCAATCCTTTAATCTGATTGTATCTGTGAGCCACAAGACAAGCCTTCTGTCATTGAAGAGTGCCATCCCGATTATATTTGTTCTTAAAAACCCATTTGCACCTAATGACATGCGCACCAGGGGAAGATCGACAAAAGTCCAACTTTTATTGGCAAGCAAAGCATCATATTCCAGTTGCATGGCGTGCTTCCATTTAGGTATGCATAAAGCATCTTTCACATTGGTGGGTTCCAAGTCATGAGAGATAGTAATGTTCCAAGCTTTTGGTTTAAAAATTCCAAACTTGGCTCAAGTCTGCATAGGGTGATTGTTGATAGTGGAGGTAGGAAGAAGAGCAGCAAGGGAGAAGTTTCAGCATAGGAAGGATAGTTGGCACTGATGTTGAAATGATTATCAGCAATATTGTTGGATGGCAGATCAAGAGAGGATTCATCACTAGAAGGATGATTGGTGTTGGTGTTGGAACAATCATTAATAATGTTAGTGGATGTCAAGTCAGTAGAGGGAGGAATCATAAGAGGAGGATTATGAACAACGCCAACTTCATGATCAGTAAGTAGGCTGAGGGTCAAATTTATGACTCTGGTGCTTGTAAGGAAAATTTTGTTCATTAAAAAACCATATTGCAAGAAACAAATATTTTTTCGTGCAGGTGCAAGCAAACATAGCCTTTTTTATTTGAACTATATCCAAGAAAAAAGCATGCATGAGACTAAAATTAAATTTGTGGGGATTGTAAGAAGTTAACATAGGGTAAAAACTACAACCAAAGATTTTAAACATGTTGTAATTAGGTTTCTTACAATAGAGAACTTGAAAAAGACTATCATTGTTAAGCACAAGGGTGGGAAGAGTATTTATAGTTAAGGTGGCAACCAAGAAAGCATGGTCCCAATATTTTAAAGGGAGAGAGGCATGGGCAAGGAGGCTAAGAACAGTCTTGGCTATATGCATGTGCTTGTGTTGAACAACACCATTTTGTTGGTGTGTATGAGGACATGTGAGTTTGTGATGTATACTAACAACATTGAGAAAGTTTTCAACAAGCAATTTAAACCTAAGAAACATAGTAAATGCTCGAGATTTTGAATGCAAAAAATATATCCATGTAAATTTGGAATAAGCATCAAGAAAATAAATGTAATACCGATCACCATTAACAGAACTCACATGGGAAGGGGCCCAACTGTCAATATACACAGGTTTAAGGGGTTTATGATAAGTATAATTAGAATCAGAAAATGGTAATTGATGAAATTTAGCAAGCACACATGATTCACAAAACATACAAGTGTTATTAGCAGTGATATTACAATCTTCAAGAATTTTTGAAATGGTTTTACAAGATGCATGGCCCATCCTTGCATGCCAAATGTTAAACATAGCACAATTCTGATCTAAAGTGGTGTGATCGACGAAAGACTGAAGGGGAGGTCGCATGGGTGGGAAGACATAAATCCCATTTTTAAGCTTGCCTTTGAAACACTGTCTCCTTGTTGACCTAGTGTTTGACATTGAAAAAATTAGGAAAGAACTTAAAGAAAACATTGTTATATTTTGCAAATTTAGACACATTGAGAATATTTTTAGTGATTCAGGGAACATGTAATAGATTGTTTAAGATATACTGAGAGGAAGTGGGAAAGGAAGAAAGAATTGCAAAACTAGTGTCAGTGATAGGCAAACATGTATCATTGCCTAATTTGACATTTTCATTACTAGTATATGTAGTTTTGGTGGAATAGTTGGCATGTTCATGCGTAACATGATGAGAGGCCCTGCTATCGAGGTACCAAAGTTGGTCTAAAACCGTCAAAGGGGGTGGCGAGATGATCTCTAATAGCAACATCAAGAGGAAGCATCTGAGAGTTATGAGATTGCACTTGGGATTGAAAATCTTGATTAAAATGATGGCAACCGTGAGAGGCAAGATGACCATTCTTTCCATAGATTTGACATTGAGGTTTATGATTGAAACTGATGTTATTATGAAAAGTTGTATGGAAAGACTGCCAATGATTTTAATTGTTGTTTCTTGGACTAGACGAGCGATATCCTTTGTTGGAATAATTGTTTCCGGAGAAGCCACGACCAGGGTGATTGTGAGATCTTTCACAAGTGTACTAATTATTGTTGTTACTCCAAGAGGTGGTAGCCACATTGGCTTGAATCGTAGGACAATGATTGTGTTTCTTGAGCCTGTCTTCTCATGTAAGAAGCAAGAATTCAATTTCTTCTATGGAATATGAGTCAAGACGGGTTAAGACGAGAAATAACAAACATAACAAAGGCATCATACTCTTTGAGTAATCCAGCAAGAATTGCTTTGAGATGATCTTCATTAGTGAGAGGTGTGCTAATAATAGCAAGGGAATCTACTATTTTGTTGATGTCAAGAATGTAAGTAGCAATACTATGATCTTTCTTGGCACTTTTTAATTGAAGTTTCAACTTCTTTATCTTGGCACAAGACTGACTACCAAAATATACTATAAGCTTTTTCCAAATTTCACAATATGTATTTAGACTAACCATTTTGATTAATATGTTCGTTGACATTGATGTAAGAAGTCAAACAACAATGAGATGATCTTGTTACTCATAATTGAGATAAAGAGGATTAATATCATTGACCATAACATCTTCTTGGTTGAAAAATTTCTCAGAGACACTCATACCATCAAGATATTTTAAGAACTTTGTGGAAAACATATGTGATGTGAAGGAGGATTGATTGAAAAAATTTTCAAGAGTAATGATGATCTCAAAATTGAGTGAAAATCATAGACAAGATTAAGACTTTTGATACTATATTAAAGTAGCAACACGAAACAATGAGAGAAGGAAAAACGAAAAGAATAGAATAGAAGAAAAAAGTTATATTCATTTAGAGTACATACATAGAATAGAGTCAACATACACGTGAAGAAATACGTAATACAATAAAAAAATCAAAAAAAAAAAACTATGAAAAAGAGTACCTGAACAGAGGAACAAACATAGTACCTTGACACGCACAAAGAAAATATATTTTGAGGGTGTTGGCTAATGTGAAAAATTCACAATTGTAAAAATGTCAAAGTTAACTTGTCTTCCACTGTTAGCTAATGTGCTTTCTAGATGACAAGTGACAGAACATGTCATTTCTTGTTTTCCTCTCAATTGATTTGGTTGCTACACATTACAATCAATTTCTCCCCACCACCACACTCTTCTAAGATAAAATTTAGGTTAAAATAACTCTTACTTTTTTAACTTGGTTTATATATTATTTGATTATTTAAGTTTAAAAATTTACATTTTAATATTTCTAAATATTTTCATTAGAATAAACTAATTATTTTTATTAATTTTTTATTGATAATATTAATTTGTCTAGTCTACATACTCTAGAAAAGTAATACCTTCTAAGGATAATAACATAAGAAAAACCATTCAAGTTGACTTAAGTCCATTATAAAAAATGTGGGATGTAAGCTGGACATTTGCTCACTACCCTAAATCGACCTGTTCTGTCTATCAATAACTCATTATGTCAAAATGTCGATTAATCATTTCTACCCTACAATTTACATTAACTTTTTAAGTATTATATTGTTATGTATAATTATTTATGTGTTACATATAATTAAATATGTTTTTATTATTTCATTAACATTAAATCTAAATTTTATTTTATGATTACTTAAATATATTTTTTAAAATATGTTTCATTATTTACTTGTAATAAGTAATAAATATATATAATTTTTAATTTTTTCTTTTAATTATTATATTTGATATTTTTATTTTTATAAAATATTTAATTCTAATATTAAAATGTTATAAATTTTGTTTGCCCTTTTTTTATTTGTTTTTTCAAATTTATGCATACCAACTGATAAATCCATAGATATGTAAGACAGATAATTAAACATATTAGTTCACAAGTTTACACAGACTAGCTTGCTCTGATCATTTTGAACAAACTAAATGGGTGTTGATTTAAATAGGATGACACAACCTAAATTATCAGGATTAATATCTTCCGCATATTACATTATATTTACTCTTTTGATACGTTAGATTCATGAAAAGACAAATTCAATTAAATTTAAACATTTTAAGGATTTTTTTTAATATAACAACTCAAACATTTCAATTATGTAATTTAAATTCAATTTATCAAAACCAATTTCTTTTAATCCTAAGATAATATACAAAAGGATACAAGTAGAATTACTCACTCTCGTAGTTTCGAACATTCAAAAGTTTTCAGATGCAAGTTGTTATAGAGAGCTCCTCACACATATTTTGATTTTCCTTTTATGTCTATAATCGCAGGTAATTGCTATGTAGAGCTTGAGTTATCAGATAAGAACCAGGAAGATGAACTATCTAACTAGACACATGCAAAATTACTGAGAAAGCATCATATCATATAATTAATTTGGACTTTATGTCATCCAAATTTGGACGTAATTGCAAAGACGCTGAACTTACTTTGGGACCCGCTTTCTCTTGTGATTGACTAATAACTACTGAAACATGGTTCTGTTGTGTCTCCGTTCCAACCAATAGCTTGTGTTGAAATTTGTAATCAACTTCACTCATAACACTGACGAGTGAATTGAGTATCATTATTAGCTACCATGCCACCTAGTCACGAACACTAAAATTTCCTATGATAATAAACTTTTTTGAAGCTATACTGAAGGGAGAAAAAACAGGTAAAGAAAGTTAGAAAAAAAAAGGAAAATGGTCCCAAAATTAAAAGCAAATAAACATGGCCTTTATCTTGATCTGAGCAGGGAAAATGAAGATAGAAAATATGAAGCACTAAGATCCAATGGATCAATCACTACGTACGAAGGGATAATATATGCTCCTTGGTTCCTAAGAAATGTTGCAGAACACGTTTACAACACTAGATAGTGGGGAAGTTCTTTATATGCTCCATGTGATTGTAACAGGCTGTAGTTAGGGCCATATGTCCAATAAAATCACATGACATGTAGCTATATAATTTATCAGAAATACAAAAGAATAAGCATAATAATGATGTAAGATGCAGAGGCACTAGAAAAGTAACATGTGACAAGAGTCATATATATATATTTTTTACTGATACCCATATCAACGACAACAACAATACACTTTGGTCAAAGGCCTATACAAACGTACGTTTATTGGACAGTATATAGTATAGTAAGCATGATAACACTGATAGACAAAGTTTGCAGTTGAAATCATGGCTACACAAACAAAGACTTAAAAAACGACAAAACTTACATACAGAGTTTTACTTGATAATCTATGTAGTAAAGATTTTGCAGTAAATGTTATAGAAGATTAGCAAGTAAAACTGTAAAAAGTGTATGTAAATTTTGTTGTACAAGAAAATGAAGTAGAGGAGAGTAGGGTACACATAATAGGGGTGTTGCCATTGTGAGAGGTCCCTCAAGAGCCCAAATCACAGTGTGAAGTGAGATGGAGGGGTTGAAAAATGCCAAAGGATTGAAGTTGCCCTTTCCAAGAGAAAGCACCATGAAGCCTTGAAAGAGAAGGAGCATGGAGAGACAGATAGGGAGGAGACCATTATAGCCAGCAATCACCATCCACATGTCCACCACCCCAAGTGCCAAATTGGTGAAGGAAGTGGTGGCATGGTGGGTGAGAAAAGGTTTGGAAGGGGTATTACATGTTTGGGAAGGGGTGGTGCAGTTGAGAGAGGGTTTGAAGTTGAAGCCAGGATTGAGTGTTATAGGATCTGGTTCTTGTTGGTCATAATGGCAATAAAGGAGTGAGATGACTTAAGTACTTGTGTGGTGTTGGGGTGACTTTTTGTTAACGGGAACATAAATTAAAGTGATAAAGAGTGAAATGGAGGTTCCTAATATGGCATCTTCCAAAGCATATGCCATTGCCCACCTCCTTTGTTCCACATATGACAAACACCTTTCTATTTTCCCCTCACGTGTCTTCTTTTTTGCTACACTTGAGATTTATTATTGTAGTTTTCATCAAAGTTCTCCATCAAACAGTTGTATGAAAAGAGTGATACCTCACTGCTCACCCAATTTCTAAAGGGGTAGCAAATTTTGCTATCTCTGTTAGGAGGCCTTTGGAAAAGGGAATTCAAATATGGGCTACCAAAACCAACCCACTATGATACCATGCTTCTCATTGGATCACCACTCGCTAGATTCGGCTTCTAAAGCTTCAATTTCTCACACTACAAATACAATTTCCAGAAAATAAATTCCAACTTTGGGTAGGGATATTATGAGCAAGACAACATGGGATTGGCCGATTCTTCTTGAAATATTGTAAGATAACTTATTTAACTATTTTATCTTTTTTTCCTATTATTTTGTGCAGATTTTAGTTTGCTTAATGGAAGTGGAAGTCCAGAAGAAATGTAGGTTTAGAAATAACAATCACATACAATAATATTACTTAGAATGTAAGTCATAAGTTTTGCATAGGAATGAAAACTACATAAAGGTGATGTGGTATAATGAAATTTATAAAAATTAAATTAAAACCTCATAAAATGATTATTCTAATGAAGATGACTTAATGAATTATATTTTCTTTAAAATGTGAAGACTTTTAAAATGTTGATGATTTCTATCATTACCCTAAATACTAAAGAGCTTGGAAAAGCCACACATTTTCTCTCTTTCTAAAATTTCAATAAGATTTACATATTTTTTTATTGATTATTCATATATTTACAATTAATATTAGTTATACAATCATTTACACTATAAAAAATAGACATTTGAGATAAGTCAAAAGGTGACAGTAACAAGAAAAAAACTAGCACTAATTAGTTAATAGAGTTGAATTTATGTTGTTTTAAAACTATGATAGATAATTCACTAGCATATCCTTTTGAAAGGGAACACTAAGTAGGATTGCTAAGCCAACATTGTCTTGTCATTAAGTTTTAAAATGATTTTGAATTTTTAAGACCATTGATACTTACTCTGTAGACCTTGTTAGAGGTCCAACATGTTTTTTCATGGATGGTTCTCCATTAGACACACTCTCTTGAGAAAGATTAACCTCATATCTAAATTATTCTTTAAATTAGTAGTCTCTACAAAAAGAGATAAATCACAAATATTAAAAGTAGGACAAACATCATATCTAGGAGAAAGATCTAGCCTATATGTATTATAATTTATTTTTTTGAGGGCATAGAATGGACCATATGCTCTTGGGTTGAGTTTTAAATATCTTTGAGAAGGAAACTTCTCATTTCTCAAATGAAGCCAAATCCAATCTCCTTCCTCAAAAACAAGTTTCTTTATCCCTTTGTTAGATGTATTCAACATATCCTTGAGTTTGTTTTTAATATGATTTTTCATCTTCTCATGATACTTTTTGATACACTCATATTTGTATACTCCTTCTTTATGCAATAAAGGATTTGTATTTGGAAGTGGAAGTAAATCTAGAGGAGTGATAAGATTAAAACCATATATAAACTCAAAAGGAGAAATACTGGTAGTCTTATGAACTACCCAAAAGTGACTTAGGATCTTAACATCCCAATCATAAACTATAATTTTGAGTAGACTATGTGATTTGACAACTTCCTTAAAGAAAAGCCTTGAGATATGACTAGCATAATCTACTTTATGGCGGGATATAAAATGAGTCATTTTGTTAAAACAATTCACTACCATAAAGAAATAGTCAAATCCCCTTAAGGTTCTCGGGAGATCAAGTACAAAGTCCATCATGTCAACCCAAAAGGTGGTAGCTATGGGGAGAGGTGTGTAGAGTCTATGAGACATTACTTTAGATTTAGCTAGAAGACAAACTATGCATCTAGAGCAAAACCTTTGAACATTTACTCTCATGTGTGGCTAGTAAAATTTATTCTTTAAGAGTTTCATCAACTCCAAAATGGTTCATGAGATATCCCTAAAAAATGTAGAATCTATCAAGAGGCTTAATTTTTATTATATTCAAAGTTTGTGGTGCTGGACTTGAAACTACAAAATTAAGCAGTTACGTCACTCTAGTTGACAGTAGAATCAAACGGTAGGGGCTCAATTGAAAATATAAAGATTTTGGATACTTATTAAAATGTGAATTTTTAATAGGG
Organism: Lablab purpureus; assembly: GCA_030347555.1. Taxonomy (NCBI): domain Eukaryota; kingdom Viridiplantae; phylum Streptophyta; class Magnoliopsida; order Fabales; family Fabaceae; genus Lablab; species Lablab purpureus. The sequence goes on from CM059260.1 coordinate 21,839,625, forward strand.
ACTCAACTAAAAATATCCAAATTTGTAAGAAACTTAAAACTTAATTAAGTCATTTTTTATTTTCCACTTGGAGACATGTTAATAATGACGATGCAAGATAACGACCATATCACTCTAATTGATGGCAAAATCAAACGACAACAATTTGAAAAATATAAATATTGAGTATTTAATAGAACAATTTTTTAATAGGGGTTCAATTGAAAATACCCAAATTTATAAGGGACTTAAAACTTAATTAAGCCTTTTGTTTAGTTTCATTTTCTTAATTTGTGATTCAACAAACAACTCAATGATATTACTTTTTCAATTTCAAAGTTCAATAGTTACCCATGTTTATCATGTTCTAACAACTAGATTCAATTAAGAACTTCAAGAATTAGAACATATATGTTTCAATCAACTTACAAAACAAACTGAGATCTAATTATAAGAATTTGCTAATGATCAAATAACAAATATGAAACTCAAACTCATGAAGATTCAACAATTGCTCACAATTTTCTTGTTTCTTTTATAAGTAAAATGAACAATTTCTACATGCAATTGTCTTGTGTCTCCTTATACATTTTTTCATGCAAAACTCATTAAATTGTGCTGATTATCAATTTTAAGCACTTTAAGTTTGGTTACTTATTGATTATTGATCATAACGTGTCATTCCTTAAATAATTTAAAGTCTCAATCTTACCATTCAAGATATAAATCTACACCCTCTACGATTGATGTTTATGATAGTAAATAAATAAGATCCACCATCACGAGTCTAAGCTCATATTGAACCCAAAAAGTCTACATGAGCATTCAAACGATCTACTAGACTTATATATGTTTACTAGTCTCAAACTTCAATTTGTGAGAGTTTCCAAGTATGCATTGACAACAAAAATTTAGGTCCTTCATTCTATCATCTTCTAGTAGGTTTTTCTTGCCGAACTCCACCAAACCTCTCTCACTTATGAGTCAGATACTATAGTTTCGTCTTGTCTTGTATCATCTGACTTGTCACAAATGCATGTGCGATCACTATTGAACCATCTAATATGTAAAAATTCTTCTTTTTCACCCCTTTAGCAATTGAAAACTCTTTCTTTAAAATCATCATAGTACCTCATTTTTTTTCTTGAACTCTGGAACATATCTCACATCTTGCAATAATATCTCCTAGTTGTCAAAATTCTTCAATCTAATTGATGTCATAATTTGCGCCTTACAGACTTTATTGTTCCTAAGAAGAACTACATCTCCTTATTTCAGTTAGAACTTCTTAAGTAGACACATGTGGTACGTGCATCCAGAGTACATGACCCAACTCCTTTATGTATCTAAAACTAATGCAACTAACACTACAGTAGACTCGTAGGTAGTTGATGCTATTGCAACAACAAGAGACTCTTTTATGAAATCAAACTTTCTACCCGTCTCATTTATATCCTTCTCTGGACACTCTACCTTGTAGTGATCTCTCTTGTGGCAATTGTAGCACTCAAACCCTTTTTCCACCCTATCATCTAATGAATGCTTTGAAATTTTCCCTTTCACCTCCCTCCTTTTTTTGCTCTTTGACTTCAAGACATTCAAACTCAACTTATTATCTTTTGTCTTGGACTCTTGAAGCTTCTCTAATTCTTTACTATGAATTAAGGTTTGTACCTCCTCTAAAGTAATGGTTTGTTCCTTCACAAATAGTAAAACATCTTTAAAATGCTCAAACATCTTAAGCAAGGTGTTGAAAAGCAGTAAAACCTTATCTTTATATTTGAGCTTCACTTTAATGTTCTCTAGATAATCAAGAATCTTGTTAAAATATGCTAGTTTCTCCACCATTGTTCTTGGTTTTTCATTTTGAACGAGAACAATTGTTTCTTCAAATAGAGTATATGTGTCAAAGATTTTGTCTTATATAGTGACTCAAGTTTCATTCATATTGACACAACAATTCTTTCTTTCATGACTTTCCTGAGTGCCTTATCTCCAAGACACAAAATTATGATGTTTTTATGTTCACCTCACCCTTTTTCGTATCAATGCATCCTTATTGTATCAAGATAACTTCCAGCATGATCTCCGTAATTCGAAGTTGTTTTTACTAGAAAAACTCCTCAATGTCAAGCTTGATGGTCATGTTTTCAAACCTTACTCTTCTTAATTTTCTTCATCTTGTCCTTATAGATAAAGTCAATTGTTGAGTTCATCCAATAATTATAAGAAGAACAAAAAAAAAAAAATTGTATTATAAAACATAATGATTTATATACAAAATACATATCAATACAAACAATGTATATCACATATCCCTGCAATTTCATATATAGAACTAAAGAAAAGGAATAATAAAAATCACTAATACAATTAAAACAAAATACCATCTAATACAAGATGTAAATGGTAAATGGTCTAAATAAACTTAACACTACTAGGCATTCTTTAGTAAACAATCTTTAAAATTCTTTATCACATTATCATAATTTAGAGTCAATACATCATATAAATATTTTGCTTTCAACCATTCCAACTCATCAAATAGTTATTCTATTTACAGGACTGATATTTCACATTCTTAGTTACAGCACCATCATCATTATTATTTGTCGTGGCCTCTTTTAGATCAAAAGTTTAATAGTTTATTTGTTTGCATAATACTTTCCTTTTTCTATATAAAATTTACTCTTTGAAGAGAATTTCAGACCATTCTTAATGTATTTAATTTCAGAGTTAAAATAAACATCGTCATATTTACATATCTTGAAGAGTGTTTATCAATATAAAAAGTGTATTGATTCTAAAGATTAGCGCTCACAATTATTTTACATCAAATTAAGAATTATTACTTTGTAAAATATGTTAACATGTGTACTTATGATACAGAACAATAAAATATGAAAAGCTTTTATAGGAATATTAAATGCATCCAACGGAAATTTCTAATAAATTTGTTTTGAATTTTTCAATAAGAATTTTTAGTTTTTTAACCATTGTCCATAATACGCTTTGATAAGTGACCTTATCTTTATTTATATACACTTTAAAGACGAATTTACTTCTGAATAAATCAATAACTTTAAACTAGCCTCATTTTTTTGTCCTAATTGTTGCCCTTTCCCTTCAATTTTAACTGCATCAATCGAGGTAAAGAAAGGGGAGAAAAAAAGAAAGTGGTTTTTTGAAGCCAATTATATGAGAATGTCAGTTTATTAGCTAAGCATTGGTTTACATTTGAACAATGAAGGGATTCTTTCGGAAACAAACTACAGTTTTTTTTTTTTTTTTAAGAAAATAGTCATAGGTGATAGTATATGCGCCGGTTTGCATCAGTGGATGCTTTAACAACCAAAAGAAAATAATATGCCAAAGTGAAACAGAATGATGCTTCAACCTGAATCGCTGTAGGAATTTTTTTTCTAACTTTGGGTTTGATTGAGAGAAGAAAGTAGTTTGAATCATAGAATATCTTGGAAATGATAGCCTAGACAGCCACCAGAGAAGTCAGTGGGAGACACCATGACAGAATATAAGGTTTCTTTCTACAGTTGGGCAGAAAAAAAAATATAACTATGAAAAGTTGATGCCGCAGAAAACATTAATTCGATAATATTTTATTTTATTGGAAAAAGTTTGATAAATTTTTGAATTTGACTTGTTTGTCCAATAAATTGAATAGGTACACGAGTGTCACAGAGAAAACCTACCTGCTCAAATGGTTATAAACAGACTTGGTCAGTGACAGGGTATTCACTATTCACCAACTATATTCAAGGCTCGGAAGTTGTAATTTAAGTATGATTCAGTTTGGTTGGCCCTCTTTTGATCAATATTTCCCTTTGCAATGGACTAATTCGCCCAGATTTTGGGATCATCTCTTGGGTTAGCACTTGTTTTGTACTATTTGTTTCTCTTCCGAAGATGCTATCTTTGGCTACAATATCAATAGTTTAAAATCGTATTAGGTGCTTTTAAAGTGTGTAAGTACTATGTAAATCTAATTGCTTGCACTCCTGTGTTAGTGGGACGGTCAGTTAGTCACCTGGTTCTTTATTCGTTATTGAATAATACAGCACATATACCTGCCCAAATAATGAATTTTGCGTGTTTTGGAAATTGAAACTGCAAACCCTTGGGATACAAAAAGAGCAGTGTACAAGGAAAAGCAAGTGTTGACCACCCAATACAATTACAATCGCACTTGCCAAGTGTAATTCTACCTTCAAAATTTCTGATATTTACAAGCACAAGGACCATTATAGTTTTATTACTATTCTCCTATTCAATGAATGAGTCATTTTCAAATAGTACATCCTATAGTTAATTGAAAAATCTGATACTTAAAATTCGTGAGAAAAGTTTCCCGAGATTGGCTGCCTCAAATCCATTAAAGGGTCATTGGACTGATCATAGTTCTATGAAAGCCATCCTTTTTTGTTCTTGGTTGCCTTGAGCTTCATCACAAGTTCTTCACGCTCAGCTTCCACCTCAGCATACTTAAGGCTCATGTGGAAGTAGCGCTCCTGAATATCTCTTAAATCTGCCTCTAGCATAGATTTTGTACGTTCAAATTTTTCTTTAGTTACTAGTTCTTCAGCCATTGATTTTACTGGGCCATTTGCCTGGATTTTTTGCCCTCTAGATGGTGACCTGCAAGATAAATATATACAAGGGGTTATATGTAACAATATTACTTCTAATGAGAAATAAAGCATGCGTTAAAACTAAAGGCTTCCAAAATTTTTAGCAGAATAACTGCGACATCTTTGCAACAGCATTCCAATCTTCCGCGGCAAAACTGAATGGTCAACTTCATGGACTTAACTGTTTTAAACTTGGTGTAGTACCAAAGGAACACAATATGAGCCTCAATAGGAAATCCAGTGAAAACTGGCTCCTTTGCTTACATATTAAGAACACATAATCAATTGTTGAGGAATTTGACATTATTTGTAATGTAGACTCATTCGGAATATCAGTGAAAGCAAGAAAACACTGTTTTCTTTTATTTTTCCTCTTACAATTTATTCTCCATTTATTTTTATCCTTCTCTATTTTATGTTCTTCAAAAAATCATTCTTGGTTATTAGAGAAGCGAAGGGATAGAATGACATTCACCCTTTCATCCCTCCGAACTTTCCCAGTGGTCAAAGCTCCATTATTAAAGAACTATATACTAAACAAAATTCTTTCTGGATAAGTTTTCCTTTTGGGGACTACATGAAACTAAATGAAAATTGGTTTGGTCTCCAGTAACTAAAATTTTATTTTTCTTCTCTAACCGGTATGTGGTGTTTTCACCTTATAATGATTGTTGCGAGCCAAATACCCCATAGTTTAGTCACTTAATCCTAAACATCTAGACAGTTAGATGTCTACGAATTTCTAAATTAGTCATCACAGCCAAAATTGTCAAAACTAGTTTCATACTTATAAATTGATCCTTGTTGGATTTGCAACAATAAGAAGATAACATAAGAAAGCAAATACTATTACGTGCATAAAATATGATCCAAGACTATATGCAGACCTTAAATGTAACACAAAACTGTTAAGAATTACTTCATCTACCGTTTACATATTAATAGATAGTTTAGCTTACAACACTATTAGCGAGTCTAATGGACAATCTTGTAGGCGACTTTTCCGATCTCTCTTTTATATGGTATGATTTATACTCATTTTTACAATTCTCCACCTTGTTTCCAAATCATAGAAGAACTCCCCTCCATCACTGAACTTCATTCTCAAACGAAAAATTAATTAATTCTAAGTATTGTTTGAACTTAGATCTTCGTAAAGACTTTATAAACACATATGTAGGATTATTCTCCAAAACCATCTTCACGATTCTAACTTCACCATACTCAACAACATCTTTAAAGAAGTACAATCTTATATCAATGTGATTAGCTAAATGAATAACACTTTGGCTATTAGAGTGAATAGTCACATAATACAATACCAAGCTCTTCTATTTTCCCATTCAATCATAGAACCTCTTTTACTCCTTTTATGAATGTGATATACTTTGCCTGGGTAGTAGATAAACCCACCACAAATTGTAAATTTGCCATCTAACAAATCATAGTCCCAAACAATGTGAACACCTACTAAGAAAATGACTTTCTCAAATCCACATTTCCTGAATAATTTGCATTTGCAATCCCTCAATTGTTTTCCTATCACGAGTAGATCATCTATACATCAGATTAGACAATATTATTCTATTCAAATATCTCAACAACTACTTCAAAGTCTTTTAGTGAGTATGTTTAGGATCCCCTATGAATTTGATAACTACACTAACAACATGAGCTAAACCTGTTATAAATCATCTTGTAGATGATGCTCCCTACTTCATTAGCATATGGAATAAACTTCATCTCCCTCCTTTCTTCTTCAGAACTAGGAGTTTAGGTATTTGAGAGTTTCATTTGATAACCCAAAGGTGTACTCGTTTAGATTGATGCATCCTAAACTTCTCAATTATCTCCTTCAAATAGTCTGGCTGAGATAAAGTAACTTTCCCATCATTTAATCCCTCTGTATATCCATCCCTAGTATTCACCTCGTAAGACAAAGATCTTTCATCTTAAATTCAAAGCTTAATTTTTCTTTGAGCCTTCTAATTTCATCTTCATAATGGTTGGTTATAAGGGTATTGTCTACATACTAAATCAATAACAACACACTTTTCTTCAATTTTAAAGATGTACATGTAGTTATCATAATTGTACCTAAGAAACTCTATCCTCCTCAAGAAATGACCAAACTTATTGTACCATTGGCGCAAACTTTACTTCAAGTCATATAGTGATTTTCTTAAGAGACAAACTTTTTCTTTATTCTCTACAAACCCCTCAGGTTGTTGCATGTAGACAGTCTCTTCCAAGTCTCCATGTAAGAACATTGTTTTGGCATCCAATGGTTTTAATTCCAAACTATATTGATTAACAATTGACATCAAAATCTTTATCGATTAATGGTTTTATCACAGATGAGAAAATCTCATTATCAAACCTTTCCACTTGTTTAAAACCTTTGCCATGGTCTTGTCTTTGAATCCTTCCTTTTCCACACTTGGTATTCTTTCCAATTTCTTGAATACTCACTTGCATCCAACCAACTTCTTATATTTGGGCAAGTGTCCACATGTGATTCTTCTTCAAAGATTCAAGTTTTTCCTCTATGGTACACTTTCATTGCTAACCTTCTATACCCTCTTGTGCCTCCTTAAAGTTTTTTGGTTCTGAACCATCTATCTCTCTAACTACACTAAAACATAACAAATAAAATCAACATACCCAACCTTTATGTGTGTTTGGTGGTTTTCATTTCCTATCACACATAAGCTGATAGTCGAATTTGACACATTTTGGTCTTCAATAGTGAGAAGTTGATGGTTGACACTCATGTTCTGATGCACCATCTAACCACTCTACACGGTCTAATTCAATGTTAAGAGACTCAACCTCAAATTAAGTTTTCTCCTTGTTCTTCTCCAAATTCTTACAATTGAAAGTGACATCCTTAGTCATGAAACATCTTGCTTCTTTAGGTTCGAACCTCCACAACTTAAATCCCTTTACTCTTAAAGCATATATAATCCAATCTAATGAAGATACAATTCTCTTCTCGTACTTCCAACTTATCTTCTGGTCGTGTGCAAATGTCAATGCGCCAAACACCCTTAGATTCACATAATCTTCTAGAGTTCTGCTATATGGGAGTCTTAATATTCAAGGCAGACTATGGACTTTTTATTCTAAATGAGGGATTATTGGAATAAAAATATCCTAATATCTCTATAGTTTTTAGGGAAAATATCCCTATCACATTGATTTCAGCTAACTTTTTTTTAAGAGAGTGTAATGGTTAGAAATAGTTCAATTGAGAATGTAATTGTCATGATTGTAATCAATAAAATGTCTTTTCTCCAGTTTTCAAGTGGTATCGAAGCTCCTGATCTTGGGGCTCTATCTTTAATGTTATTGTCACTGCTGTCATTGCTATCCTTTTTGAAGATAATGGTGAAAGTGGTTTTTTTCTTCTTAATAGTTGAGGTGAAATTTATTTCTATGGTCCTAACAATCTTCCAAATATGATGGGACCCAACTGATTTGATGGCCAAAATTATTTGTATTGGAGTCAATACAATTAGAGGATTCTAAAAGGATGATTAAGATTAGAGCACATCAATGGTGTAGGATCAAGGTCAAATAACCCTAATTTTGAGATTTTGGATAATGAAGATTCACTGAACATGACCTGAATGTGACATTCCATGGCCGTCAAGATAAGTAAAAATGATATGTTTTATTCTTTTGCTAAAGAAATTTGGGATAACCTAAATAACACCTTTTCTTTGAAAATAGATTTTGCTATTTGTTATGACATTCAAAGCAGAGAGTTTAATATCGACAAGGTTCTTTCTTAAAAACAGAATGTCACCTATTGTTAAATGGTTTGAGGTTCGAATGTGATCAATACCAAAATTTGAAGATGCGCAAATCAGATACTTACTGCAGTTGTTGAAAGAGGAAGAACCTTGAAATTTCTATATGGTTTGAATCATGAATATGACTTAATCAAGGTGCAAATCCTAGGGAGAGAAAAATTGACCTCTCTATCAGAAGTGTTCTTTATTGTCTGGGGAGAAGAGACTTGGAGGGTTGTCATACTTCATAAAGGAACATCTGACATAAGCTTTTCCATGATAATAGGAAAAGGAGTTGTCAAGGGATAAAAAAATAGAGAAAAATCCATTGCAGAAGGCAACCATGGAGAATATAGTTCATACTGGAAAAGATCTAAGCATACTAATGAATCATGCTTCAATTCCATGAGAAAGACAAAGTATTGGAATGCCTAGGAAGACACAAAAGAATTTCACAAAAATGGGCAGACAATACAATCTTAGAACATGAAGAAACAAATCAACCCAACAATCCTCTTCAACCAGATCTTAATACGACAACTTATAAGAAGGAACTTGATTGTCTAAGAACAATGATGCAACCAATGAGTAAGTCATTTGGATCATGTACCTTGTCCATGAAAGGTAAGAGTTCATTCAATATAGTTGGGCATGAATCATAGGATGTTCGAATTCTTGATTGAGAAGAATCACATGAATTTGTTTCCTGTGTTTTTTCATTCATATGTTAAAATGAATAAAGAATAACTAATCATACCTGCAAATTGTGATATTATACTCATGCAAATTTGGGAATATAATGTTAGAATCATCTATTAAAGTAAAGGATGTTTTATATGTCCCGCAACTGGCTAATAGTCTTATTTCTATACAAAAAAAAAAGACTAGAATTGTTTAATAAGTTTCTCTCCTCTTACTATGTCTTTCAAGACCTTGTCATGAAGAAGATGATTTTAATTGCTAAGGAACAGAGTGAGCTATATGTGTTAGAGTCCAAGGAACCAAACAAAACAGGGGAAGTCATAAGTCAAAGAGAAAGTACAGAAACTTGGGCAAATTTCCAATTATGGCTTCATCATAGAAGACTTGAACATCCCTCATTCAATCTTGTCAACTCTTTGTTCCCTTGTTTGTTCACCAAAGAGTCTATTGAGTATTTGAATTATGATATTTGTCAACTATCAAAGCACCAACGTGCATCTTATCCCAATAGCAATAAAAAGATTAATTTTTTTTTTCAATTTGATTCACTCTAATATTTGGGGTCCTGATTTAGAATCTTTCTCTAGGGCAAAATGGTTTTTTACTCTTATTGACGATTGTACATGTGTGACATGGACATATGTTATGAAAAGTAAGTTTGACGTATTTCAAATCTTCATTATGCATCAATTGTCTTATGGTAGAGACCATATGGACCAAGTTACAATCTAATCAAGGTGTTTAGGTTGCTATGCTCATAAGTAGAAAGATTGTGCACTAATTATCTGCTAGCTTTTGGCTTAGTAGTAAACACTCGATTCAACAATTGTTAAGAATGAGATTGGTGTGGGTTGCATTAATTGTCCCGTGGTGGAGGCTAAGTGGACCAAGTCACAATTGAATTGTGGCGCTTGCCTACTATTCTCTTCCCGAACACTTCTTTAGATGGTTTGATTTAGAGTCATTTTCACAATCCTAATTTGTAAGACTTTTAGTGTCATGAATATATTCAATGTTGAAACAATCTTGTAAGACATAGAAATTATCCTGTTCGCATGGTTTAAAATAATCCACCTAGTGAGAGACAACTTTTGTTGTTAAAGGATTGTTCTAAATAGAAGAAAAAGTTTCACACAATTAAAAGAATCAGCATAAGGAGGTCATACAAACAAATTAAACCTTTTTCCATTTAGCTTTTAAATATGTTCCCCTAACCTGTGAAGTTGAACTTCATAAATGTTACTGGCTTCGTTTGCTTTAGCTAGTTCATTATCACGCAATTGAGTCTTCGATAGTGGATCTACTTCAACAACATGAACATTTTCATCAAGAAGTCCAAGTTCAGTTTCTACCTATATAAGAAAAAGGAGACACGAAACAGAATTATAGAAAAGTAAGGGGCCATTTCCAGTGAGACTACATTTATTTGATATTAATAGTCGCCATCCACACAAAGGTAATTATAAAATATAAAAAATTGATATCACCTCACTCTGATGCTTGATGTTGTCATTCTTTAATGCCTTTTTCCTATTAATGCGATGTTGATTGGTATTCTTCTCCCCAAGATTCTGCTAATCAAAGAAAGAAATTAATAGTCCTGTCATCACAACGTTATCACGCCATTAATGAAAAAGAGCACTAACTTTTGATGCCTTCAGATCATCGTGAACAGGTGAAGTTTTCCTGTTTAACTTCGAAACCTGATTTCTTTTTTGTTCCTTAATCAGCTTCAATTCTTCTTCAAGGGCTTTAGCTTTTGTTTGGAACTCAGCTTTTTCCTGTTCAAGCAGTTGTATGGTCTGTTGATGCTGCCTGTTTATTCTTCTGCTGTGACTGAGCTCAGAATCCTGGACACCTCTTGTTTCTCTTGCCTTGAAGTCATTCTCCAAGTTCTCAAGTCTTTCTTCCAGGGATCTCTTATCCGCCTTCAAATCTTCACATAATTCAGATGTTAGGTGCAATGAGGCCTCCAGTCTGTCTTTCTCAGATTTAGAAGCATTGAGCTCGTTCTTTAGAGCTATATTCTCATTTTCAAATTGACGGTTCTGCTGCAATTGAACCTTTAAATTTCCAGAATCGTCCATGATTTGTTGTCTTTCATATTCAGTGACTGTAAGTTTTAATTCAAGAGCATTTATAGTGCTTTTGAATTTTAGCTCTCGTGATTTACTGTCTTCCACCAGCTTCAACAACTTTTCACGTTCAGTCGTCAGTATTTCCAGTTTAATTTTGTATTCGGCTTCATGAGTTGTTAGGTCTTTCAGCTTTTGTTCATATTGAGACTGCATCGCATCAACCTCGTTCTGAGCTAAAATCACTTTAGATTGAGCTTCTTCAAAAGCAGATTCCAGTTTGGCTTTATCAGCACGTAATGTGGATACTTCAAGCAAAGCGTTAGAAGCTATTCTCTCTTTTTCGTCATATGCTGCCGAAAGTTTCAAACGGAGGTTCTCAACTTGTAGTTCTAGGTTTTGAGTTTCTACGATCTTCTCCATTTGCAACTGATTCAACAAGACTTCAGCCTGCTCCATATGTTCCCTATATTCATCAAAAAGACCATCTAAATCTGAACTTAGATGTTTCTCTTTTGATGCAATATCTTCCAGCATTAAAGTGAAGCTCTGTTCCAAGTGTTCCACTCTACCAAAGCACTTAGCGAATCTTTCATCTGATTCCCTTAATCTGGCGCCCATAAGGGAACAATATTCCTCTACCTTCAACTTTTCCTGCCTCAAGTCTCCATTTATCTTCTTGACAGAACTGTATTCTTCTGTAAGATTTTCTATGGTATTTTGTAATTTCTGGTTTGCTACTCTTAGACATTCACATTCTTCTTGTGCTTCTAACCAGCGAAATTGTGCAACCTTTGATTTTTGCTCAAAGTCTTCTGATGAAGAATCTATCTCAGTCTGCATCTCCATAATCTTCTCTTGAAGTCTTTCAGCTTGACATCTAGAGTTCTCTAGTTCTTCTAAATGAAACTCTTGTTCATTTGTCAAATCTCTCAACTGAGCTTCTAAAACAGAAACGCGATTTGACAATTGCTGCCTTTCCTGTTCTAGGTCTGATATGTTGAGCTCCAGTTCATGCTTATTTTCTTTTATCATGACCTCCATTTGTTTCTCTTGTTGGCTATGTTCTTGTTCAAGATGATAAACCTTGGCTTCTAGCTCATTCAGTAGCTTTTGCAGAACCCCAATCTCATTTTCTTTGTATGACAAATTAGCCTCAAGATTTCCTATCTCAGATGTTTTACTAGTTAGTTCCTTATTCAAATCTGTGATTCGGACTTCTAAAGCTAACTTTGAAGTCTCAAGCTCTTGAATTGAAATGCGATCATCATTACTACTCTTGATGTTGCTTTCCCCTTGGAGCACGTCTCCTGAATGGAATATTCGAAATAAATTGTTGCTTACCTCAGACCCAAAGCTAGTAGAAGAAGATTGATCTTTGACCTTGTCTGACAAAAGGTCTTGAGATGCACCACCGTCTTTCAAATTTTTCTTTGCTTCTTTTAGCTTGAATAAGAGTTCAAGGTTTTCTTCTGTCAGCTCATTGCAGTCCACCTCAAGTTCCTGAACTTTCTCTTTCAGTACTTCAATTTCTGTCAAAAGATCTGCATCACCTAAATTTTTGGACACAGTCTCCACATTACAACTTTCTGGGATAAATTCAAATAGCTTTGCTTTCAAACTTAATATTTCTTTATCTTTAGCAGATAATTTGCCTTTATATTCCATTTCAATAACTGAAAGGGTTTTGTTATTTTGAATCTTCGAATGTTCAGTGTCTTGCATTTTGTCCTCCAAGGCACCTTCCAGTTCTTGCACCTTGACCAGCAGATTTTTCTTCGACTCCTCCAGTTGTTCTAGCTGTTGCATTAACCGCTTGTTTCCTTCTGTACTTATTTGGAAAGATTTGTCCAGATCACTGGATTTCGAGGGTAATGATGAAAGGTTTTCTATCTCAATTTTCTGCTGTTCTATGGTCTCTTCAAGCTCCTGGAGAACAGAAACGAGCTCCACATTTGCTTCTTGGCTTCTCTTCAGTTGCAAAGACAAGTTGGCATTTGATTCTTTTTCGAACTTCAGTTCCTCCTTTAGAGCATTCTCAATTTCTGAAATATATTCACCTTCAGATTGTGAATCTTCCGATGCTTGCTGTCTCGCTCTTGGATCCTTAAATGACAATTTTAACCGTTCAACTTCCTTTTTTAAACTATCACGCTCAACCTGTGCCGCTGAAAGGTCCATTCTCATAGCTGCCAGATTTTTGGATTGATCTGAGAATTCGGTCCTCAACACGTCTAAATCACCCATTAGCTTTCGGGCATTCATTTCCCACATCTTCGCTTCGGCCCGTAGCTCTTCACTTGTGTCCTCTGCAGGTTCCAGACGATTAATAGAAGCATTGGTCGTTTTAGAAGATAATGCACCAATCTCTTGCATATTCTGGCAATCAAATGACGAATTATTTGACTGAGTAGAATTTACAGGGTAATCGTGATGGGATACACTTTTCTGGGAACTGGTTGAACCTTGTCTTCCAATCGGGCTCTGTCCGTCACTGATACTAGAGGAAATATTTTCCCTTCCTGTGGAACCCTCAGTTGAGTTATGGCTGCAGTTTGATACAGATCCGGAGAAGCTTGTTGCCTGCAGCCAAAGTGCCAGTGCAACGCGTCATTATCATGATAATGTCAGGCCAATAGTAAATTATGCCACAACTCAAACATAAGCAAGCGGATGGCTCCACTACATAAAGAAATTATATTTCTTCCTGGACCGTAGAAGAGAACTCTGTACAATGGATGACTTTTAAAATACCCGTTAGAATGAAACGTAGTTACCATTTCCACATAAAAATCTCACTAAATTACTATGATATAAAAGCCAGTTCAAATTGGAATTGGTGGATATCATGCAAGGTCTTCTGGTTAAAAAGTTCCATGAATAAACCTCGTGACTAGTTCCCGTTACACCAAGATACCCTAAATCTAAACAGCTAAACTAGAGAATTATTCCATTCTGCAAAGTCATAATCGAATATTAAGAACAGATTTATTTTTTTCCAACATGCATGTCTGGGAAGAAATCTATAACCATTTAGGCAACAAAACAGATATGATTATGGTACGGAAAATTTTGTAATTTTACCCTTGTCTCAATTTCGCCGGGGGATAAGAGAGAATCAAAATCTTCAACAGAGGAAGATTCAACACTCTGGATATTCGAACAATCAGATTCATTGGACTTGATAGCCAGATCATAATTATTTTCATTGATGGCCTTCGAAGGGAAATTTGTCTCTTGATCCCTGAAAAAGTGTAGGAGATAAATACTTACTAGAATAATTGACATTATAATTCACAAAACTAGCCTCCAATACAAACCTGAGCTTTGTTCTTGGTGTCAGGCACTGCACAGTCACCTGCAAAATGCACAGCCACTGAATTCCCAACTCTAACTTGAATGACTTTTTTCTGCAACAGCTTTATTGTAATAGGAAAATATTTTTGACGCTCCTTTTCAAAATATAATCACTTAATAGTTCCTTTTATCAATATTATAATAATAATTTTCTTAAAATTTATATTTATTATTATTATATTAATAAAAGGTGTTGATTAAGTGATGTTCATAAAAGAAGTGTATAGATATATAATTAGGCTCGTAATAATAGCTCACAGTTTGTCTCTATATTGGAAAAGGAGAATCATAGTGAGTACTGCTGCTTGAATGAATAAAGATGAACCAAAGAAAACGGGTTCTCGACAAGGTAGGGTAACGGGTAAATCTTTTTTTTTTTTTTGTCATACTAAAGTTCCAACGAAAAGTGAACTACCTGTCTTCGAAGTGAAGAACCGGGCGGTTGTCTTGTAAGAGGAAAAAATGAAAAACCACATGTGATAGTAGTACTCTTATGGGGCCTAATCTTCATAATCATAAATAAAGATTCAAGTCTCGTGCACCAATCAGTCGATTAAGAAAAGTCGAATGGAAATTAAGTTGAAAAAAGCTCAAAAACAGTGTCATCATCGTGTTTAAAGTTTATGAAAAAGAAATTTGTCACAAAGGAATAATCCATTTTCAAGAAGGAAAGAAGTTATCTCCCTGTGATACTGTTAGTGCAAGACTACATTATTAAGTGAAATAGTGAAACTGCACTGTCACAAGAAAAAAAAGTGAGGGCAATTTGATACACTTACAGGCATTTAAACTTTTATTTGTTAATTCAATTACAATCAACAAAATATTCCATATTTCGAGTTCCACGTGTCCCCTTAATTTGAGAAAAATCAACTTTGAATTTAATCCAAAATGACACATAATCATTTATGAAATTAAAAAGGCAGCCCTTCTCGCTTTCTACAAACCACTCACAAGACATAACTTCAGTTGTATGACTCACTTGCAAAATTGAGCCATGGTTGCACTTATTCAGTGGGATTGAAAGAGGAATAGCAGCACCTGAACTCATATAGCTAGTCAAACTAACAGTGGCCTCCCCCAGGATGCCAGATCTTGATGATCCCTGTTAAGTGATTATGATTATTTATTTAGTAATCTAATCCAAACAGAAATTTCAAGCTGATAAAAATAAAGGAACAGAAAAATAACAAAACGGTGTGCATAGCAGCAATACTGATAATACCATTGCAACAATAAGCTTCAGGACAAAATCATCAATCTCCTTGGAAGAATTATCTCTGGAAACCCATATAGATTCTGAAAAGGTATCTGACCATTGACAACCTCCATTACGCACGGGCACTTTGCTCGACTTTGCAATTGTTTTACCATTTTCTACGGAGACAACAGAAACAAGCAGCTTGTCCCACCCTTTGGGTACCTATTAAAATTAGATTCACCATGCATTATCGACCAGAGCTTTCTTTTCTGGCTACGTAACCAACATTTGAAAATTCAAAGCATTTGGACATAAAATTCTAAAATAATTTTCGCAACAATTTATTGGAATGATATAATACCTTCTCGTCTTTAAATAATAGCACAAGTCATTTCATTTTATGATTTGGCTCTTGATTTATCCTCGTGGCAAAACATACCTGTAATACTGTTCTGCATTCCACGAGAACAGAAACTACAAAAAATTTAGCTATACTTCTGTAGATACCCGTTACGCCGTTATTTAATTAGAATTGAAATTTCGTTTTGATAATTTGCAAAAAAATTTAAGGTAAACTTTTATTCAGAAGACTACTTCTGAATAAAGAACAATACAAACATCACCTAAGAAAATGTATCTAAGTTTTATCGAAACCACAAACCAAATGCACCTAGCTATTCATAAACAAGACAAAAGCTAGTGACAAACTTTGTTATTAGCAGAAATTTACTCGAAAACACAAAACTGAGAGATCTCGCTTCTGATTTAACGACCTATAGTTGGACTTCATTAACTCTCAGACGTGTTCTGAGTCCGCTCTCGATGATTCTCTTTCCAAAACACGAAGCATTTCATACAAAAATTTCTATTTTAAAATAAAATCACATCTCTATATCCGTCTGCTAATATTTCCAAATTAGGATAGGGATTTTCGGTTGCATTGCTACGAATTATCACTGCGGATCAATAACTTCGAAGACGGAGCAGTTTAAGCAAAAACAAAACTCATATATACAATACACTACTTACATTGATCGACGTAAACCGAAACGACAGATAAAAACACGAAATCGAAATAGAGCAAACAGCAAAGAAACGAACCTGAAGCGCCTTGAGGTGAGAGATTCTGAACTCAATTTTATCCCCTGATTTGGCCGCCCTGTGCTTATGCAACCTAAACATTCTCTCGTCTCTTTTTTTCCTCACTGTGTTCCTGTGTGCGAGTGTGTTGTGGCGAGCTCTTTCTCAATCACTCACTCTCACTTTCGACAACTGCCAAATATCGCCATATTCATGATTTCACCAGCTTCTCTGCAACCACCATCACCAACTGACGAAAGAGACGAAGAGAGAGAGAGAGAGAGAGAAAGAGCGTTAGCTCAGTGGTCATTGTTGTGAAGGGTGTTATTTTATTGTTCCTTCGAACCATCGCGCATAGAGAGAAACGGAAACGAAACCCACATAAAACAAAAAACGAAAAAAACAGAAGCACTGTTGGTACTTATTCATTCATGCGCGTGTGGGTAACATGCAGGGTAGTGAAACAGAGAGAAACGGTTACGATCCAATCCTTTTTTTTTATTTTTCTTTTCTACTCTCTCTTCTTCTAACGATTCTATTCGCTGACGTGTCATACGGTGGTTGGCCAAGAACGTGAAAGGCGTTGCAACTTATATCACCGCTGCAACAACCGTAATTACATACAGCCTGTGTCACCAAGGATGTTAAATAATAGAATAATTTAATATTCAAGAAGGATTTATTAGCAAATAGTAATTAGTATTTTATTTCTTATTTTTTGTAATTATGTTTTACAATACCACAAAACTCAAACTAGTTTATCTCAATCCGTGCGAAAGATTGGAGTTCTGTTTTTATTTCCCTTTTTTTATCTTATAATTCGAGATCTGATATTTAAAAGAAGGTTTTTGTTGTTTATAGTTCTGCATTTAACTTGAGAATATCTTTGTGTTATAAATATCACATGTGGTTTCATTAAAAAAATGATAAAGAATAAATTGGAGTAAAGATTCTTTTTATACTATTATCCGAGCTGACCTCCCACAAATATATTAAAGTAATATCATTATTCAATGGGTTAAATATGATTTTCGCTCCTCTAAAATACATAATATGTTAAAATAGTCCCTATAAAATTTTTTGGATTTGTTTGGTATTTATAAAATTGAAACCTGTTATTTTAGTCCAATTTTTTAATGGTAGATGACGTGGCTAACGGAGTGTTACGTGTGACCTTTTTTGTAATATTCCTCGTCCAAATGGCGCAGCAAATGCGGTTAAAAAATTTGACATTTTGTGTTGTGCTCATTTCAAAATTTCTGCTTTATCCCATCATTCGGTAACCATAGGACAGGATGATCCACAATAAAGGTGGCAGGATTCGAACCTATGGCCGACCCGCCCCTGACCTGCTGGGTTGGGTGGCCGGGTTAGCACTCTGCATTGGCGGCGAGCGGAGTGCCACAATCCCATTCGTCATTTTTGATCTACATAATCCAAATCCCATAGCATTGGCGACGTCTCCGACATAAATGCAAGGAGGATGTATAGCTGATATAGGATCTTGTGGAACAGGATTTGATTCTGTAAGCGGTTCGGTACGAACGAAGAAATTTCGAACAAAAAGATCGGAACTCGCTGATAGGAAAGGAGAGAAAAACAAAGCAATGCCAAGAGTTCCGTCAATCCGCTGTTCATCGATAGACGAAGCTCTCTCTTTATCATCTCACCCTTACCACGAGCGACCGTGAAAGCGCCTCCGATCGATCGCTTAATTTCGACAACGTGGTAGTGGTCTCAGCCGTGGGGCGCGACACTAAGGGCGTGGTGTTCCTGGCGCGCGCCGATGGCCGGTGGTCGAGCGAGTGCTTGGCACTGAAAGTGATGTCGAAGGCGCTGATTGTGCAGAAGAGGACGAGAAAGGAGAAGGAGTACGGGAGAGTGTCGTTTGAGGAGGAAGTGCTCCGTCGTTTCGATCATTCGCTCTTGCCGAGGCTGAGAGCCGTTTTGGAAACGGAGAAAGTGGTTGTGTTCGCCATTGATTACTACCACGGTGGTACGCTCATTCTCTCAACAAGAAACAGACTGAGAAAATGTTCTTCGATGACACCATCAGATTTTACGCTGTGGAATTGGTGATGGCATTGGAATATTTACACGAATTGGGAATAGTATACAGAGATTTGAAGCCAGAAAATGTGATGATTCAAGAAAACGGCCACGTAATGCTCGTCGATTTTGATCTCTCCAAAAACCTCAACCCTAAATCCCCTCACACGTCACCACTCCGTTTGTCATGTTAACTTCCGTCACGTCCCGTTAAAAAATTGGACTAAAATAATAGGTTTAAATTTTATAGATACCAAAAAAACCCAAAAAATTTTACAGAGACTATTTTAACCTATTATGTATTTTACAGGGACGAAAATCATATTTAACCCTTATTCAATTATTCATATTTAGTTTAAAATAATTTTACTTTTAAAAATCATCTTAAAAAAGTTAAAAAATCTTGATGTCAACTCCAAAATCATACTGCAATATTTATACAATAAAAATAGGAGTTGAGATAATTATTTAATTTTTTTTTTTGAAAATACATAATATCCAAAATTATTAAACCTAGATGAGTGAACACTAGCGAAGGAGACTTTGCCTCCATCGTATCGTGATCTCGTGACAAACATAGCCACAGTATAGGGATTGGGACTTTTTCGGGTAATAGAAAAAGGTTAGTGGAATATTCTGAACTTTTTATGCAACTTAGTCTTAGTAAGTCCCGTACGGACGGCCTCAGCAGTATATTCGTCATGTAATTTTTATTATTATTATTATTTTTTTAATGAAATTTCAATTTAAATTAAAATTAATTAATATGTTTCATTACGTAAAATTAGTATAGATCACGTTAAAATAATAATAATATAAGATATAATCGCATAACTTTTTGTAAAAAATACGTGTCAAAATATTTTAAATTTTTCTTAATATATATTTTGTGTATCTATCACATATTTTGTGATATATTATATTATATTTTTCTAACATCATAATTTTAATTAAAATTGAAATTATATGTAAAATAATAATGACAAAAATACCTTGCAAAAGTTTAAAAAAAATTAAAAAAAATATCTATTGAACCAAATTAATTTAACTTAATGTATAAGTAATTAAGATATTACTACTTGTTTTGCTGAAAAGAAAATAAATAATATACTCTTGATTTATGAAAGAGTTGGTGTTTTACTCAGGGAGGTGGAGGGGATCCGTTTAAATTAGCATCTATAAATCTGTATTATCAAAAAAATGTCTGTGTAATTTTTATTTCAAATTCTTTTGATTTTTTCAAATTGTACCGATTTTATAAAATTCATGAGTTAAGTTGATTATTCTATACGTTAAGATTTTGCATAACTATAAGTAAGAGAAAATAAATTTAAATTAAATTAGATTTAATAATAATTAATAAAAAATATTATATTTTAGATTAATAGGAAAAAAAACATTGAAACTTAAATTGATTTATCTTGACACAAAATCAAAGATTTTTACAAGTAAATGATGCGCGAATCAGCAAAAGGGTACTTATATTAAAATAGACAGCGTTACAACCTCATACAAGTATGCTCATATTTAGATCATTGGTCATATTTAAGATATTTGAGTTATTATTTGTTTTAGAATTTAGAATTATACTATTGTATTGTTTTTCAATTTAAAAAAAATTAAGCATATAAATTATTCTTAGTCATATTACGCTGAGTTTACTGCACATTAATTTAATTGATGTGGTAGGTTAGCATTAGGTGATGTGGTTCGTTTGGACAGGGTACACTTACTAGTCACCGATAACCAACTCTTCCCCAAATCAATAACAGGGAACTTTTTTATTCTCATAATTTTTAATTACTATTAAGACACAGTTTCAGATTTTAAATTGGTTTGTTGAATTCAGTGTTGACATAATTAGGGTTAATGTAGTGTGTACTAGTCTCGTGGGAGAAGGAAGAGGGGCCCTATAGAGCTCACCAAATGAAGTGAAACGCAAGGCAATTATGGTGGTGTCTATGGACGAAGGGTACATGAGTGGAGCAAAAAATCATCTGATAGCAACAAAAGAGAACAATAATTCAGATCCACCAAATATTTAGTCAAATCCTTCATTCAAGCCAATTCTTCATTTTTAAAATCTCCACCCAACTAATCTGTCGTTAAATAATCATCAACTTTTACCAAGTTTTTTTTGTTGTCTCTTGTACCAGATTCGTTCATTCAAAATTCACTTTTGCAAAATGCTCCTTGGACGTACCGTAAATTACTTATTCTCTTTCATTACAAGGGTATATAAGAAAATAAAATAAGACTCAAACTATTATTTTTATTTTTTATGCAATATTAATTTTTTTTCTAGTTAATTTCTTTAACTAACCACCAATTGGAAATTAGTGGGTAAGGTTGTAAATAAAAGTATAACATTAGGAAAGGTGAGATTTATTTGTAAGCATTTATTATCTACTCTTCTCAAGGATCATTTACTCCTAATATTAATTATGGATAACAAATATCATAAATGAATTAATAAATATTCCCTCTATTTCAAATTATAAAATAAATTTTCATTAAAAAAATAATTAATTTATTCAATTTTTTATAAATCTTCAATTTTTATCTTTATTAATTACTATTAAATAAATTAATTAAAATTTAACAAAAAATCTTTATAAATGAATTATTTTTTAATAAAACTGTAAATTGATTGAGATTAGAATTTTAAATAGTTTTGAATTCATTTCAGAATTATTTCTAAATAATTTTAAATTAAAACTACTAATTATTTTAAATAAATATTTCAATCAAAATTTTTAGTTTCCACAAATTACAAATGACTATATTGAAATTAATCAAAACTTTAATTTCCACTAAATTACAAATAAATATATTTAAATTTTATTTTAAAATTTCAATCAAAATTTTCAATTTTCACCAAATTAATTTATATATTTTCAATGAGTGAATCATTTTTAATTTTAATATGACATACTTTGATACATATTTTAAAATTAAATTTTTATTTTATAATAATATATATTAATTATAAAATAATTAATTATATCAATAACTGACACATAAATTTTAATTGTGAATAATTAATTTTTAATTCTCATAATAATATATATTAATAATGAAATAAATTTTCATATTAATTACAGACATATAAATTTTAATTATGATGGATTAATTTTTTATTCTCATACCTTACACTTAATTTTAATTTTGAGTAAATTATTTTTAATTTTAATTAAAATGATATTAATAACATAAAATATTTGAATTTAAGTAGTTAGAGATGTACCAAATATAATAAAAAAATAATTTAAGAAATTTTTTAAGAATTATTTATTTTAAAAAAATTCTTTTCTAATTTATTGTTATTATTTTAAAATTTATATAATATAATGATTTTATTAAATTTGAAGTCTTTGGTTAAAAAAATGGAGAGATCAATGAGAAAAAAATATTTAAAAGAGTATCAGTAATGAAAATATGATATACTTTTTACCTTTTTAATTTTGAAATCTTTGATTGAAAAGAAGAGAGAGATCATTCAGATAAAAAATTTATAGCAACAGAAAATGAAATAATATCATAGTGGAAGCATTCTGTGTTTGAAATCAAGTGAGATAAGAATATTAAAGGTTAGAAAGATATAATTAAATATAGATGGGTAAAATAGGAAAAAAAATAATTTATTGAAATGTTGACTTGTCCGTTTTAATTATGTGTCACAATTTTATTGGTGGGACACAAAGGGAGACAGATGATTTCTATCCTTCAAATTATAAGGCCTACTTTGATAAATTCTCATATACTAATAAAAGCCATTATTTTGTTCAATTTTTTATGAATCTTTCATTTTTACCCTTATTATAATTACTATTAAATGAATTAATTGAAATTTAACCAAAAGTTTTTATAAATGAATTAATTTTTTAATAAAATTGTAAATTGATTGAGATTAAAATTTCAACAGTTTTTGAATTCATTTCAGAATCATTTCTAAATAATTTAAAATCAGAATTATTAATTATTTTTAATTCCCACTGCTTAACTTTATTAAAAAATTAAAACATGACATTAGTATATATGACAGTGAAAGATGAAGAGTCAGACTAATAAAAATGAATTAATTATTAGTTCCTGATATTTAATTTCTCTTTCTAATATTTAATATTAATACAAATAATAATGTGATTAATAGGGGTATATAAGAAAAAAAAATAAGGTTATTGGAATTCTAAAATGCCTTATATTATGAAATAAGTTTTCTTTAAAAAATACGTCTTGTAATTTGAAACGAAGGAAGTATAAGTATAACATGTCAAATTTTCTTTAAAACTGAAAAGTAAACCACTTATTTTTTTTTTTAAGTGTATGACTCTAATGTATTTTTAAATTTAAAATAAAAAATGTGTTGTTTAATTTTCAATTATAAAATAAATTTTACCTTCAAAACTAGAGGGTTTTGCTTTTATGGGTATGTTTACATTTACTTTCCATCATTACTTTTAAGAAATAAAGATAAGAAGAAATTAAATGTAGTTCTATATAAATTAATATCAATTTATTAATGAGTTAATTTATTAAAAAAATATTAACTTTTTAATTAGTGTGTTGTAAGGTAAACAATCGCTTAGATCAACGCTTTTTGCTGTCGTTCTTTCAATAGAAATAATATCTTTACTACACAGGCATATAATTTAAAATAATAATAACATAATTTATAAAAATTGGACACAAATAACAATAAATATAAATATATATTTTTAATACAAATAGGCAATTAAAAATTTGAAAAAGTTATTTGATGTATAATATATCATCTATTATCAAAGTTAATAATATATTTTGATTCCTGACAATCATACTGTGTATAAAAATAGTATATCATCAATATATGAGTCATACAAAACATAAATATATATTACAAAAATTATGTGTATTGACATGAACATTTGTTTTTAAACATACCTGTTATATACTTTTGAATGAAGACTTTCAATAGAACATGTGAATGAGAGATATTCCTACAATTATTAAGAAGTCGAAATGAAAATAGGAAAATGTAAACTTGAATATAATAGTATTGTTGTTAGATAAAAGAATGTATACCTGGTATGAATTGGTGAATCCATTACTTGTATGGTTTAAAGATTTTCAAATATTTCTTTGTAGACAACATTTTTTTTAGAAGTGCATACATTTCCATCCTCATCCAATATAAGAATTTTCAAACCTTTTTTGTTTTTTACTCTTGATATAACATCATATAATTGACCATGTGTAAATATAAGATGTGGGAGAAAGAGTCCAACTTTATTTAATGTTTGTCCTTGACGCTTGTTTATAGCCATTGCAAAGCATAATGATAAAGGAAATTGTCTTCTTTGAAATTTGAAAGGAAAACCTGGATCTGAAGAGATCAAATCCATTCTGGGTATAAATACTTTATTACCAATGTTTGTCCTAGTAATAACTATAGCTTAAATTACGTGTTCTCCCAAAAAATTGACTTGTAATCTTCTTCCATTACATAGGCCATTTGCTTGATCTATATTTCTCAAGAGCATTACAAGAACACCAACTTTTAATGTAAGAGAATGATTTGGAATCCCTGAACATTTGAACTCATTTAGGAATTCTTGTGTAAACCATTCACTTTGAATTTCTTCATTCTGATAAGATTGGAAAGCATGTTAGATAGAACAATCATTAAAAAATCCAGAAGACATCATGTTAGATAGAAAACCAGGATAAACAAACTCAACTAATGAAAGTAAAGGTTTATCAGTGTTATCAAGTAAGAGATGTTGTGGTACGTCAACAAAACCTTCACCATTACCATTCAAAGTCATATGTCCATCACCAATGTATAGTATCCAATCAACAAATTCTTGAATTTTTGTAGCACTTTCATGTGTTTTTGCAGTACTTAACCTCATATTTTCAGTAAGCTTAAGAACTTTACAATACTTCCATGTTTCTTAGTAGTTTATTGTTGTCTTAATAACATCATGCTTAGAACCCTTCCTCAGAAGTGGCAAAATTTCGCGAAAATCACCTCCTAAGACAATAGTTTTACCACCAAATGGTTTGTCATTTTTCATGATGTCTTTCAAGGTCCGATCCAAAGCTTCAAAACATAATCGGTTCATCATCGATGCTTCATCCCATATAATCAATTTAGTTTCTTGCAAAAGTTTGGCTTTAAGGCTTCCTTGAAGAATATTGCAAGTTAATTCCTCATTTATTGTTAAGGGAATGCAAAATGTAGAGTGTGTTGTCCTTCCTCCAGGAAGTAATAGAGAAGCAATTCCACTCGAAGCAACATTTAGAACAACCATTCCCTTACATCTTAGAGCAGCTGATAAAGTTTTCCAAAGAAATGTCTTTCCTATGACCCCATAACCATATAAAAAGAAGAAACCTCCTTGATCTAATAAAACTGCTGTTAATATATCTTCATACACTTGAAGTTGCTCGGTGGTCAATAATGGAAATAAAGATTCATGGAGTTCAGTCATTTGTTTTCTATCATAATTCAACTAATCAATAATGAATCTATTTTCAAATTGGTAAGAATTTGATAAATCAAGTTGTCATAAAGAAGTATAATTCTTCAAAGACCTACCATTTGCCATTAACAACTTTCTATATGTAGAAGACATAGGTTATGTAATTCTACATCATCAATTTGAAGACTTGCATAAAACAATTATGGTCATTAGCATATGATTGTGTTAAGTAAATACCCAAATATAAATACATGGTAAATGAAACTCCTTTCTTTTCTGGTATAAAATACCATCTGATAGCAAATTCCAAGTAGAGTTCCACACAACATCTGGTTTTAACAATCTAACATAATTTTCTGAGTTCATTCCCAGAGGCAATATAACTTGTTTCAATTATTGCATCTATGTATTCACCCAAAGCATAACAGGCTTCTTGATAACTTTTATAAGTTATTCCATTTATGGTCTTTATACAATTGTGGTCTGTGCATCCTCTTTGCATTGTTAACAAAATTCTCATATAATACAATTCACCAGAGGCAGGAGGAGTATAAGTAAGTCTTCCAATATTATAACCCTGCTTCTTTGGTTTCCATTTTCTTTCTTGAGGGATCCACACAAATTTACTTGGAAATTCAGGATAAGTGAGTTCTTTTCCCTTAACATACTCTTTATTCGTCTCAAACCAAGAAGGGAACATTGTTTGAGCATGTTGCTGTTTATTCAAAATGGAGTCAAGATCATCATCAACGTTAAATATAATTGGTTGTTCTGATAGTAAATGAAATGTAAACCTTTGCACAGGTGGCCATATGTGATGAATATTAAACCCAAATATTCTCCAAACAGCCTCACATGGAGATAAGTACCTACAATCATAGTATCTTTTTATTTCATCAACAACATTGCTAGAATCTTCAAAACTTTTTGTAATATTCAGTGTAACTCTGACTGGGCCCTTGTTCACATATTTGAACAAATACTTGATAGAATTAGACTTATTGCAGTACTCAGTATTGACATGTGCTTGATATTGCATAAGAAGAATGGGACTATATGGAACAACACTTCTATTATCTACTTCTACTCCATTTTTCACAATCTTTATACCATTATCTCTTCGTCTATAACATGGATAACTGTCTTCATCAATGGTAGTTGAAAGTTTAAATCTCTTAGGATAATATTTAGAACACCTACCCTCTTTCATGCAAGGTGAATTCCTTCTAACGTCTCCACATGGACCATGGATCATATACCTTTCAACAATCTTAGAAAGTTTAGGATACAAATCCGGATGAGGTAGTTCAACAAAGATGACTTCATCAATGTCGCTTGGATTTTACAATTTGTGTTCACCATCTAACCATAATATATGAGCAAGTGGAAGTCCCCTTTTTTGAAATTCTACAATGTACATTCCTAGTAACAAAAATGAAATTACATTAAAAACAATTATATTACATAATATACTACAAACAATTTTACTAACCTGCATTAACTTTGCCAAACAAATTCTTCTTCTTGAAACCAGTCATCATTTCATCTAGTTTCATTTTGAAAACCCTGCAAACAATATATGGTCTATCTGATGCTGCTAACCCTCTTTCAAGAAGAAAGTCTTGTATTTCATCCCACCTTACATTGCACGTAATTGTTATAAACATGTTAGGATATCCAAATGTCTTACAAATTGCCATAGAATCTTGACAATTATTAAACATTTAACGTGTACTACTAGTAAATGAAGCAGGTAGTACAATGCTTTGCCAATTGATGAAGGATCAATTTCTCCTCTGTTAACTGCCTCTTGTAATCCATTTAGAATATCACAATGTATTAACTTTTGATTAGCTTTTATGAAAGACATTCTTTGAACCTCAATCAACCACAAATTGTTGGAATAACCTACGTGTATTTTCAACATTACCAAACTCAATAGCTCATTCTTGAATTCGGAAAGCAACAAACTCCCTTAAAGAAATTCTAACTCTTTTGCGATTTGCATTAATATTATGAGATTTGCTTATTGGAATATCTTCCTGATAGCCATGCTCTCCATATGAAAATAGTAGGGGATATTGTAGAGGAATGAATACAATGTGGGTTTCATGTAATCTTGAAAGTCCACCAAAATTTGTTTTCACAATAATGTCTCTTCCTGCACTCAAGTTACCAAAGTCACTAACTACTAATGCAGCTACCTCCTTAGATGAAGTTGTATTGTAAACTCTAGCATCCTTTCCATGATGATGAAAAAGTCGTAGAGTTATATCTGATGTTGAATCAATGTCTAAAAAATCTCTAAATCTTCTAAATGACTGAGCCAATACATTGAAATTATCAATTATTTTTGTCAAATCAACAACCAAGGAAGCATCAATTGATGGAATCTTTGTTGTTGACCTAAATGGAAAAATGGTGTCGCAACTGGGATTGCAACAGGGTCGGCAAAAATGAAAACAAAATGGAGTCGCCACCAATCTTTATTAGGGAAAACATTGGAAAAACCATTAAAAAAAAGATTGGTCTGCGAAACTAGATTTTTGAGTTCGGGAGTTGATTACGTGCAGGAAAGGTATTAACACCCTACAACGCCTATCATAAAGATGGTTATCCATAATTAATTAAGCATATTATCTATATTTTTTTTAAATATTTATCTCACCCTAAAAATAAAAAAAAGCTTTAATTTAAACGAAGGTTAATTAATAGTTTATCATTTAAAAAAATTTATAATTGTTATTATTATTATGTTAAATATGATATAAAAAATATTATTATTTTTATATATTTAGCTCGATAGGAGTGGGCTTCTGCTCCTACGTATCTCCAGGTGCAATGGAGAATCAAAGTTACGTAGTTTTTGTCTAAAAAAGAAGGGTGATAATTTTAAAATTTTATTATTTTATAAATCCTCGGATATTTGAATTGTCACAACTCACATGTGCCTAGGAGAATTGACAAAGGTGTACACTCAAACCATTTTGCTGAAATATTTTGTTATTCAATTATTATTATTATTATTAAAAGTAAATTTGAGTTAGAGCAAGACTTTTGAATTACATATTGTAACAACATGTACCCACGAGTCTTAAAATTAAAAGGATGTTGCATCCAATTAATTCATTATCTATCTTCTATATATTTAAAAAAATCTACCAAATATTTAAATTTTACATTAAAATAAAACTAAAATTATGTGTTTGGTCTACTAAATGAGAAATTATTAAATTCAAACAATTAATTATTTTTGTCCATATTTATATTTATATAAAAGAACTTGTTTTTTCTTATATATTAAAAAGGAGTAGGACTTTAAAATAGACAAGTTGTCACAACTTGCATTTTAAATCCTAAAATTAAAAGGATGTCACATCGTGTTAATTTATTCTCCACATATAAATCAATATAAATTAAGAAGCAATAAATTTATTAAAAATGTTAACTTAATATAATTTTAACTGTTGTGTTCATTTTAATTCTTTTCCAGAACTCTTATTTTGCTAAAGATTGTTTTGTAAATATCCTATGATGATCATGCATACTTGTTGATGATTTTGGATTTGATGATGTTTAAGGATATTCTGGAACTTTGATGAATGATTATGATTGTGATAAGATGTTAGATTATCTTTTTATAGTTAGCTAATTGAGATATAATAGCCTGCTGTTTATGTTAATCATCAATTAGTCTACTAATTCTATTATGTTAGTCGACTATTATCATTAATGTACCAGGAATATGAGTTTAATTAAAATAGCTAACTGTTCTGTTGTTTAGTCAACTATTTCGTTCTAGGATCTCTCTTATGCAGAAAACAGCACAACGCATTTTGAGCCTCTCAATAGAGCATGACCCAAACCTCTTCTCTTTGCCTATAAATACAACTCTCAAGCAAGATGCAATGTGCAAAAGAATACGAGAGAATACATACAGAGTTGCAAAAGATCAGAGCAAGAAAAGTCTGGAGAATTCTTTTAGAGTTTCAGTTTTTCAAGAGAGTCTTGTTTTTACATTTTACTGTATTCTTTTGATCTCTGGGTTGAGATTTCTCAGTGGGTTTGTGAACCCTGTTTCTGTGATTGGGGTGATCACATTGACTCAGTGTGAGTCAGGGTTTAAAGATCAATTTCTATAGGGTTTAGAATAGAATCTTTGTTGTTCTTGTAGTCTTTAGAAAAGGTTTTTGTAAAGACTTCATATTTGATAGTGAATAAGATCTGTTAGAGTTACAGATCAGTAACTGGATGTAGTTCTTGCATAAAGAACGAACCAATATAATCCCTGATGTTTTCTCTCTTATCCTTCATCATCCTTTAATATCTGTATGTTGAACTAACCAACTATTTCACTATAATCAGTCAACTATTTTGCTCTGAACTGCATCAGTAAATTTTTGAAACGAAACATTTTTGAAATAAATTCATATATCAATTCAACCCCCCCTTCTTGATATATTTCCGCATCTAACAATTGGTATCAAGAGCAGGTAATTGAAAGATACTCAAGAAAGATCCAAGATGGGTGATAAGCTACCCTTTGCTGAAGGAGCATCTACCAACAGACCTCCACTCTTTTTTGGAGCGAACTACCCCTTCTGGAAAGCCAGAATGAAGATATTCTTCGAATCTGTTGATAGAGGCGTTTGGGATGTAGTGATTAATGGTCCTTTCATTCTAACAGTGAAGACTGAAGATGGAAAATTGATTGAAAAGCCATGGGAAACATGGACTGATGCAGAAAACAGAAAAGCTCAGTTTGACAGTAAGGCCAAAAACATTTTAACATCTGCTTTAAATCTTGATGAGTTTTTCAGGGTCTCTCAATGCACAACAGCAAAAGAAATGTGGGATATTCTACAAGTTACTCATGAAGGTACATCAGAAGTTAAGAGGGCAAGAAAGCACACCCTCATCCAAGAGTATGAAATGTTTAGGATGCAACCTGGAGAGAGCATCCAAGACGTGCAGAAACATTTTACACATATTGTGAACCATCTGCTGGGTCTGGGAAAGAAATTTGATGATGAAGAACTCAACATTAAGGTTCTCAAGTGCCTAAGTAGAAGCTGGCAGTCGAAAGTCACTGCAATCATTGAAACAAAGGACTTAACTATCATGAATACAACCACCTTGTTTGGGAAACTGAGGGAACATGAACTGGAGTTGAGCAGACTCGATCAGCTGGAGAACTCTGATAAGAAGAACAAAAGCCTTGCATTAAAAGCCAAGGAATGCTTAAAGAGTGATGAAGAGAACGAAGATGATAGTACTGAATTTGCTATGCTTGTTAAAAAGTTTGGAAAGTTTCTAAAGAGGAAGAACAATTCTAAAGACAGATTTCATGAAAACCAGAAAAGGTACACTAGAAAATATGATTTCAATTCCCCTAATTTCTCTTGTTTTAACTGTGGGCAACTAGGACATGTCAAGATAGATTGTCCTCTCTTGAATCAAAAAAAAGAAAGAAGCCCAGAAAGAAAGGAAAGAAGAGACAAAGAGAAACGTGTTTCTCACTTCAAGAAAGGGAAGAAAGCATACATGGCTTGGGATGAAAGTGATTCCAGCAAGTCATCAACTTCAGATTTTGAATATGAAAATCAAGCCAATCTGTGCCTAGTTGCTAATGAAGAAACATCAAGCCAAGTGAGTATTTGTGAATCTGATATTAGTGAGAATTATGACACCTTGTTTGATGCATTCAAAGAACTACATGATGAAGCAAGAAAGATGGATCATCAAAATAATCGACTAAAAGGACTGAATAGCTGGCTAGAAAACAAATTACAGAAACTAGAAAATCAGAATAGCAGACTGAAAGATGAAAACATTCAACTAAAAGACAAAGTCCTGGAACTGAAAAACCAGATAGAATCTGATAAGTCTGAATGTGATAAAATCAATTCTACAAAGTGTGAAAACTGCATAAATCTCCAAAATAAAGTTGGTTATCTGATTAAAACATTAGGAAAGTTTCAAACTGGTCATAATACACTTAATCAACTACTAGATTCTCAAATTGGATATTCTAATAGAAATGGTCTTGGTTATGGAAAATCTACAAAACATTATCCTGCTGCAAAGTATAAATCTTACCCAAGTAACAGATTTAAAAAGTGTTCTTATTTCTTGAAAAATGGACATATATCTAGATATTGCTATATCAAGAATTTTGGCATTTCAAGAGGTGAATACTATTGGAAACCCAAATCATATGCTATTCCTAACTCTAGAGGACCCAACCTGTTTTGGGGACCTATATATCTAAACTAACTTTGTTTTGCAGATCTGTCAAAGAGCAAAGAGAACTTTATGGTATTTAGGTAGTGGTTGCTCTAAACATATGACAGGTGACAAATCAAAGCTGATAAATTTCAAGGCATATGAAGCTGGTTCTGTTACTTTTGGAGATAATAGCAAGGGCAAAATCAAAGGTTCTGGAGATGTAGGAAACTGCTCTTCTTCATAGATAAATGATGTACTCTTTGTTGAAGGATTGAAACACAATCTGCTGAGTATTAGTCAACTATGTGACAAAGGTATGAAGGTCACTTTTGATGCAAAATTTTGTGATATACAACTGTAAAACTGCAGATATTGTGCACATTGGAAGAAGAACAAACAATGTATATATGCTGGACATTGAGCCCTCAAATCTCAAGAACATTTGCTTGTTGACCAAAGAAAATGAAGGTTGGCTTTGGCATAGAAGATGTGGACACATTAACATGTAGTTATTAAACAAAATCAGCTACAAAAGTCTAGTTAGAGGCCTTCCAAATGTCAAATTCGTGAAGGACAAGGTGTGTGCATATTGCCAAAAAGGAAAGCAATCAAGAAACTCATTTGAGTCAAAGAACGTAATCTCAACAAGGAGACCACTTGAGCTATTGCATCTTGATCTATTTGGTCCATCAAGAACTGTAAGTCTTGGTAATAATTCATATGTTCTTGTCATTGTTGATGATTTTTCAAGATTCACTTGGACATTATTTCTTTCTTCCAAAGATGAAACATTCCATGCATTTAAGAAATTTGCAAAGATTATTTCAAATGAAAAAGATCTTAACATTGTTTCTTTGAGAAGTGATCATGGAACTGAATTTCAAAACATTCATTTTGAAAATTTTTGCTCAAAACATGGCATATCTCACAACTTTTCTGCTCCTAGAACTCCACAACAAAATGGAGTTGTTGAAAGAAAGAATAGAACACTTCAAGAATGTGCAAGAACCATGTTAAGTGAATCCAAGCTTCCTAAGTACTTTTGGGCGGATGCAGTTTCTACAGCTTGTTATGTGCTTAATAGAGTATTGTTAAGACCTATTCTCAATAAGACTCCTTATGAACTTTTGCTTGTCTTAAAGGTTTCAAACTTTTTCAAATGGATGTCAAGAGTGCTTTTGTAAATGGCTTCATTAATGAAGATGTATATGTTGAACAACAACCTGGTTTTGTTGATTTTAAACTTCCTAATCATGTATACAAACTTAAAAAGGCTTTGTATGGTCTCAAACAAGCACCTAGGCAATGGTATGAAAGACTTACAACTTTTCTCATATCACAACGCTTTAAAAGAGGAGTTGTTGACAAAACTCTTTTTACTAAGAAAGTTGATAATGAACTCATATTAGTGCAGATTTATGTTGATGATATCATTTTTGGTTCATCTAATCAATCTCTTTGCCAAGAATTTGCAGATTCTATGAAAGGTGAATTTGAGATGTCTATGATGGGAGAGTTAAATTTCTTTTTAGGATTGCAGGTTAAACAGCTGGAAAATGGAACATTCATAAATCAAACAAAATACTTCAATGAGTTATTAAAGAAATTCAACATGGAAAGCTGCAAAGAAGCCTCTACTCTTATGTCTTCAAGTTGCTATCTTGACTTGGATGAAAAAGGAAAATCAGTTGATGCAACTATGTATAGAGGATTGATTGGTTCTTTGTTGTAGATAACAGCTAGCAGACCTGACATAATGTTTGTTGTGTGTCTATGTGCAAGATTTCAAGCCAATCCAAAGGAATCACATCTCACTGCAGCAAAATGAATTCTCAAGTATCTCAAAGGAACAGTGAATGTTGGGCTATGGTATTCCACTGGTAATGAATTGAATTTAGTTGGCTATACTGATTCTGATTTTGTAGGTTGCAAATTGGATAGAAAGAGCACAAGTGGTACATGCTATCTCTTTGGGAACTGCTTAATATCATGGACTAGCAAGAAATAAGCTTGTGTAGCATTATCTACAGCTGAAGCTGAATACATTGTTGCTGGTAGCTGCACTGCAGAGATCCTATGGTTAGAACAACATCTATGTGATTTTGATTTACATCTTTCTGATATTCCTATACTTTGTGATAATACCAGTGCAATCAATCTAACTAAGAATCCTATTCAGCATTCTAGAACTAAGCATATTGAAATAAGGCATCATTTTATAAGAGATCAAATTGAAAAGAAAGATTGTAGGATTGATTTCATTTCAACTAATGACCAATTAGCTGACATTTTCACTAAGCCTCTAGGTCGTGACAGGTTTTTCAAACTAAGAAATGAGTTAGGAATCCTAAACATCAATCATCTTTCTTAAATGTTCTGCTGCTGAGTTAAACAGTTTGTTAATTCTGTCAAATAGTTGACTTATTTAATTTAACTGACAAAAATATTATACTGTTGCAGATTTTAGTTTGTTTATTTCTTGTAACAGTCGACTTATTTCACTTAACTGACACAATTGCTTTACTGTTGCATAAAATAGCTTGCTTATTTCTATGAAATAACTGACTTATTTCATTAAATGTGCCTACTGATGTTATTTCTATCATAATAGCCTATTAATTGCTTTGACTAGTTGACTAATTTCAATAACTGCAATTAAATTCAATTGGGTTTTCAAGAAATCGGTTTAAATTTCTTCAAAACCATTCAAACCATATCAGTTAATGACCAATTCGTACATTGGGTTCTCTGTCATTCAAAGCTTGAACGGTTTTAGATGCATGTGAGGTTACTTTATTGGTTTTGCAAAACTGAATTTCCATTTCTTAACATATTCTCTCTGCATTTTCTGACCTTGAGCATCAGTGATTGAGTGCATATCTGTTCAAAATATTCACTGATTAATATTCGTTTGACCATGCCTCTCAATCTCTCTATATAATTCTAATTCTTCTGCATATCAAATACCACAACTGTGCATCACTCTATTGCTGCATTTTCTCATCTAAAACGTCTACCAATGAGTATTTTCTAGTTGAAAGCGATGATGACTTTGATGCACCCATTGCAAATGCTTTTCAAAGACTAAGAAGATCTTCCAGAAATCGCATGCCCACACAGACTGCTGCACAACAACCAGCTAGAACAAACAAAAACAGAGGTTCCACCTCTGGGTCTGCAGCTCAGCCCATTAGGATTCTAGAATCAGCTGCTGGATCCTCCAACCCAAGTGAACGAAAATTTCCCAAGAGATACAAGGTTCGCGTGAAGCTGCCTACACTTGTGACTGCTCCAGAAAGTGATTCAGAAGAGGAAACTGAATCAGAGCATGAAGAAGGAAATGAAATCATTGAAGCTGTGGAGATAAAGATGCAGAGAAAGCTGGTCCTCACTCCAAAAATACTGAAGTTCAACTGGCTGAACAATGAGAACCTGGTTTTTGTGAAGAATACTCTTCAAGCACAAGGGCTAAGACAGTTTGTGGAGTTGGAAGGTAACTTCTACATTGATTTATTGATTTAATTAAGCTGTTTTATGCTAACCTGAAGGTAGAAAACAATGTGCTGATAACTCAAGTGAGAGGAAGAGAAATTAGAATAGACAATTCCTTATGGAGAAGGATTGCTGGACCGAAAAATGAAGGAGTAAAGATTAGCAAAGGGAATACCTCATTTGTACCAGATTTCAACAAAGATGTTGTTTTTAAATCCTGCATGCGCAATGTAGATGAAGCAGCTATTCTGAAATACAATGTTGGTAAGATGAAGCGTGATGAAAGGTTATTGGCTTTTATTCTTGCTTGGCAGCTTATACCCAAGGGGAGTAACCATGCTCAACTCATGGAAGAAGACTTAGCCTTGATCCATTGCATGAAGAACAACATCAAGGTGAACTGGGTGTATGTAATCAAAGGGCATATGTTCAAAGCCAAACGTCTAAATAACCATAGGCTCCCTTATGTTATCCTCATTTCAAAGTTTCTGAACCACTTCAACTTCCCAACAGAAGGAGAAACCACAAGAATCATCAATCATAAGCACCTGTTTGACAACTACTATCTCAGAAAGATGGGTCTTTCAAAGGTCAATGATGAGGGGCTATTTGAAGTTGGATCCTCCTCTTCTGCTCCAAGATCATCCATTAATGATGGCACTTCATCAGGGAACCAGCAAGACTTTTCTACATACCAAATGGTCCCATATTCAGCACCTCCTGCATATCAGGACATTCCTATGTCTGAATTTGAAAGAATGTTAATTTCTAGACTAAATGTGCTTACTTCTATGCAGCGAAATACCCATGAGACTATGGTAGCCAGGTTCACAAATATAGATTATGAAATTGAGCTTATCCAACAACAACTTTCTGAACTTCAAGTTACAGTGGAAAGCTATGAAGGCACCTCTGCACCAAACACAGCTGCTATGGAAGTGGATGCTGCTGAAGATGATGATGACGACGAGGATGATGAGGAAGAAGATGATGATGAAGCCTGATCTTTACTGTTTCTGATTTTAATATTTTTGTTATAATGCTTATGCATTTTGAACAATTTGGGTCTGTAATATTACCTATATTTTCTGCTATATCTGCTAATATTGCTTATATATGCTATTTGGCAATGTCAAAGGGGGAGATAATCTTCCATCTCTTCTCCTTGATTTTCTACAGGTTTTGCAGGTTGACATCATCAAATAGGGGGAGTTTGTTGATGATTTGGGATTTGATGATGTTTAAGGATATTCTGGAACTTTGATGAATGATTATGATTGTGATAAGATATTAGATTATCTTTTTATAGTTAGCTAATTGAGATATAATAGCCTGTTGTTTATGTTAATCATCAATTAGTCTACTAATTCTATTATGTTAGTCGACTATTATCATTAATGTACCAGGAATATGAGTTTAATGAAAATAGCTAACTGTTCTGTTGTTTAGTCAACTATTTCGTTCCAGGATCTCTCTTATGCAGAAAACAGCACAATGCGTTTTGAGCCTCTCAATAGAGCATGACCCAAACCTCTTCTCTTTGCCTATAAATACAACTCTCAAGCAAGATGCAATGTGCGAAAGAATACGAGAGAATACATACAGAGTTGCAAAAGATTAGAGCAAGAAAAGTCTGGAGAATTCTTTTAGAGTTTCAATTTTTCAAGAGAGTCTTGTTTTTACATTTTACTGTATTCTTTTGATCTCTAGGTTGAGATTTCTCAGTGGGTTTGTGAACCCTGTTTCTGTGATTGGGGTGATCACATTGACTCAGTGTGAGTTAGGGTTTAAAGATCAATTTCTATAGGGTTTAGAATAGAATCTTTGTTGTTCTTGTAGTCTTTAGAAAAGGTTTTTGTAAAGACTTCATACTTGATAGTGATTAAGATCTGTTAGAGTTACAGATCAGTAACTGGATGTAGTTCTTGCATAAAGAACGAACCAGTATAATCCCTGGTGTTTTCTCTCTTATCCTTCATCATCCTTTAATATCTTTATGTTGAACTAACCAACTATTTCACTATAATCAGTCAACTATTTTGCTCTGAACTGCATCAGTAAATTTTTGAAACGAAACATTTTTGAAATAAATTCATATATCAATTCAACCCCCCCTTCTTGATATATTTTCGCGTCTAACAATACTGTATGGTGATTGTTTGATTAAGCAAATGTGATTTCTGTGTTAAACTATATATATTGCATTAATCATACAACAAAACATTACAGCTAAAGATTTAGGTACAAACAAAACTTACTTGTTTGTTATCTTGATTGTTTCTAGTCCCAACAACTGTTGATTATTCTCTGAACCTTTTTTTTCTATATTAATCTTTTCTCCTTTTCTATTTCTAACCCTCTCATTTTCTATATTTATAGAGGATAAGTTTTGAGATTGTTTCCCTAGAGTTCAAAATTTATGTTCAGATTTACGAGCAAGATGTGCAGAGATCCTGAGCTTTGATTGAGGTGACTGAATACTGTTGGAGAAGTGCAGAAGGTTGATGCTTAGAGTTCATGTTAAATGAATTATTATGGGCACTTGAGTGTCTTGCAGAGAGATATGCACATGGGAAATATTTCTATTGTCAGTTTTTTAATATTTTTTCTTTTTCTTTTTTAAAAAAGAAGAAATAAACGGACCAACCAGAATAATTACTATATTTCTTTTTTCTTTTAAAAGTTCATTTGAAAAAAAAAATTAAAATTTCTTAAAATTTAAATTATGAAAAAAATTACATTTAAAATTATGAAAAAAAAATTGTAATAGAGGGGGACAAAATTAGGTGTTCACAAATGGTAATATTTAAAATGAATGCAATGATATTTATGTCAATTAATAACAAAGATAAATTTTGTACTTACCCAAAGTGCGAAGTTCGATTTGCTACTTCATTTTGAGTATCGTAAATGTATAGTTGTGCAAACTTTGGAAGTGATCCATCATTTGGTAACAAACTTCCAATGCGGTGATAATTCTAACCATTCAGAATGTATTGAGGAGGTCCATTTCCATCATTAATTGAATATTCAATCCTACCACCGATGGAAATAAAAGAAAACATACTGTTGTATGTTTTGATGTTATTTAAAAAATGAGTACTTCTACTATCTTCACCATGTAATAAACTTTGAAGTAATTGTGGAGGCTTTGCTAAAAAAGGAAGTTGCACTTTACCCTTTTGACAACATATAGAGGAGTCAACTGTCTTGGTTCTTTTTTATTTCTCAGCTCTCTTCTCATGCCACACTTGAGCCAAACAATGTGCACATTCAATAGAGGGTATTCCAAAATTCACATTATCTAGATTTAAAACAAAATTAATACATAATTCATTGGATAATATTTGATACAAACAAAACATGAATTATTCAAAATGCTTGCACCTTGATGTTCACCTTTAGAGTACAGATTGTAGCCAAAAATAGATTTTATATGGTCTGTTGTACTAATGTTTGTAGTTTTAAAAAATTAATAGTTAAAGAAATAATAACATACATTATATGAAATAAATGAAACGTCTAGTAGGAATAAGAAAAGATAGAGTAATGTGATTTACCATCATTAGGTTGTTCTTAAGATATTTCTTCAAATTGTAAAGTCTTTTGAATTGTACTAATATTGAAAGGATAGTTCGTATTTTTCTGATTACAAACATAAAAAGATGAGTTTACAATTGCTGGAAATGTACAGGACAAAATTGCACTTGAGTTTGGATCATCTTGAAACAAACGTTGACCTATTTATCAAAGACAAATTTTAGGCACAATTATTAGTGAAAAGCAATAACAATTTAACATATGAATAATGCTCATTAGTTCTGGTACACAACTAAAAGTGATGCTATTTTACATGAGTCAAGAAATATGTCAATGTATAACTTGTAGGACTTGAATATAAGGAAATGCAATTTGCAAATTGTACTGCTCACCAGAAGCACACTCTATGGATTTTTGTCCATTTTGAGGAGTCCTATAGGTACTTTTCGAAAACTGATTGTCAGCTGAAAAAAAACATAAAAATTGTTTGGATAATATATTGTTATTGTTATTATGATTACGATAAATTTACAAAATGCACATACCTATAAAGTTCCGAGTGTTATTATTATTTGAGTAATTAGAAGATGAAGTTAATATGGATGCACATGAAGAAGGATTACTTTGACTTGGACTTGAAACACATTGAAGAAATTGTATCTCAATACCTGGCAATAAATTTGAGATTTTTACAATTATATTTATGCATAACAAACAATACTTATGACAAATATAAGTTTTGAAACATGCCACATGACAACTTTGCCACAGATGCTATTTTATTTTTTATTTTCAAGTCTTTTGATGGCCCTATTATTGAAATAATTTTTATTTGAAACAAAAAGGTAAACTTCATTAGATATCGTATTGTAATTTTTAATTTTGCAAGATTGTAAATAAAACAATGAAGCCAATAAAAAAAATGGAATAAGCTTTGGAGACCGCAACTATATTTTGAGTCTTTTAACCTGTTTGTGTAGGAATCATCTGGCTCTTAGCTTTTGCATTGTTTGAATACTGAGAACATGTAGCGGGTGTTGATTTTGCTGAGGAAGCAATACCTTGAACTATTGCTGAAGCTGAATGAAAACGTTTTATGCTCATATCTACGAAGAAATACATGATTGTAAGAAATAAAGTTAAATGAAATTTAATTCGTTTTGCTATGTATTCAAACATACTATGTGTAATATCTGTTAATGGTCTTCTATGTTGATTTTCAGCTGTCGCATTGTCACTGCTGCTGAACCAAGTTGCCTTTACAACAATGATTAGACAAACATGATTGTTGGTTAAGATATACATAAATAAATGTTTTCAAAACAATCACTGATAACACTTACCATAAGTAATATCAGTCAACGGTTTCACATTTTGATTGTTACTTGGTGTAGTTTCATTGAAGTCATGTGCATCTAAAGTCATGTTTATTAGTTAATTAGTTAATGTTAGCATAACCTGTGCTTGTAGGGACCATTGCAGAACTGTTTCATGCAAAATGTTATATTTAAGAGAATTTACAGTCAAAAGTCGTTTTTGGAGAGCTTTCACAGTTGTTTTTTCTTTGCAAACAAAATAGCAATAACCATATACAATAATATTTGTTTTCATACTGACAATGATAGTGCACGTTGACCTTTCTAAAACAAACTAATAAGATATTTCCTAAAGCATGAATAAGGCCATATTTTTGCACTTGCTTTGAATTGATAAATTTGGTTGTTTAAGCATATAGGTTGTTTACCGACCACCAAAAAGCAAACGGATTGAACAGAAATGCATGAGCACAAATAGGCAGGAGCACAAATAGGGTTGCGTAAAGGATTTGCTATAAGCAAAATACTATGCCACGCTTTGGTCAACAAAACCAACCCTGGATCGTTTTTTAATACCTCGTGCCTGCACTGTGTACTTCTTGCATAATTATGGGTAAAAATATGCAGAGATTTGTTAAAGTTCCTACTGAAACGATGATTATAATCCTCTAGTGCTATGCACACCGAAGGATATTTCTTGTGCAACAAAAACTCATTGTCCGACTTACGTATAAAAATGAAGATTTTTTACTACGGCTAATTGAAGAACAAATCCATGATTCATACTTTATCATCGTAATAAAAACAAATGAAGATAAAAAAACCTGAACATATAATATTTCTATATTATCTATGTATATTTTTAATATAATATTTGTATATCTATAATCTATGATATTTATATATATATATATATATTGATATATATTTATGTGAATTAATTGTTTTTTATGTTATTGACTTGGTAACAACAAATATGGTTGTGTTAACTTTTTGCAAACTCTACATCTATGCAAATTGATGTAAATATTTGAATTTGTAATTTCAGATTAATTTCCTATGTACACTTGAAATTTGGATTCATATTTCATACTTATACTTATATTTCATACATAGAATTGATATTTATTTTATAATTATACTTATATAATTCATATTTATATATTTTTTAGATATCTTTATTTACATATTTCGCTATTGTTATGTAAACAGATAAAAAATAAAGTACACACTATGAAATGTAAACAAAAGCAATACTTTTTAAAAGCATTAACTTAGAAGCTTAGAAGAGATCATTGTTCTTGCTTCTTAAGAAGTAATAGCTTAGAAAGAACTAATTTAAAATAGAAAAAGTGATACATTTAAATACTATGAAAAGTTCAAGCTAATTAAAATTCACACAAATTGTTACATGGTCTTTGTTCTTCTCATTGTCAAATTGGAATTCCACTCTATCTCCTTCATGCAATTGATTTGCGGAGCAGAATTCCTTCCAACTTTTCCCAATTTTTGTTGACTTGTTTTTGTCTTTTCTGACTAACAATTTGCATTTTACCGAATTAATCGGTCCGTGTAGACAGACAAATTTCAATTTCTCTTGGCGAATGTGGTTACCAAAATCAACTGGCAAATCCTGGAAAAAGAGGGGCAAAACATTGATAAACATATTTGTCAGTTGTGGTAGAAGTTGTAG
The DNA here is from genome assembly GCA_030347555.1 of Lablab purpureus. Taxonomy (NCBI): domain Eukaryota; kingdom Viridiplantae; phylum Streptophyta; class Magnoliopsida; order Fabales; family Fabaceae; genus Lablab; species Lablab purpureus. The sequence continues at coordinate 21,881,247 of CM059260.1, forward strand.
AATCTATATAAATATTACGAAAATGAAGGCATGAAGATAAATTAGACCAGGTGGCTTGCTTTGGTGTGATAGTTTGACATTATCAATCTAAATGTTGTGTATGGCAGTGGCAAGGACCTATCCTTGAAGAATTTCTGAACTTCCATTGCTGAGCACAACGATTCCCACACAGTAATCTAAAAGCAAGAGAGGCTGACATAACGGAAAAGAATAAGATGTTGTCTTAGGAGTTTATAGAACTTTGTCAATTTCTCCCAGCCTTTCTCTAACAGTGGGTTGTCAAAATTCATGTTGTATGTAATAACATGAATGTTCTCTCTTTTGTCAGCTAATGTCCACTTCGGACCGAGTTCTTCAGAGAAATCATTTGCAAAAGAATGATCGACGTACCCAAAAGTCTATAAAAATTATACAAATTTCATCAAATAATATTAATAAATTAGCAAAATGAAGAATTTATAAATGAAATACATCATATCTTAGCAATAAAATGCATAGTAATGAACTTTCCTTTCATTTGAATTTGAAGGATGGTTTCTGCATTTAACATGTTTTCGGTTCAAGCAGTAGTGAAGTGAAGAAGAAGAGATAAACTTTTAAAGAGAGATCAACTTTTAAAACAGTGCACAAAAAGTATTAGAGACAAAAAGAGATAGAGGTTAGGGGAAGTGAAATGAAATGATTTTCACATTAAATAGAGGTTAAAGGGCCTTCAGAGAAATTGAAAGGTCTTTTGAGAAAAAAAAAATTCTACAATTAAAAAAGTGAAGTTGAAAACTTGTTGATAGGATTTGACATGATTTTTTAAAGAAAATGAAGAGATAAAGGTGATACGATTTGAAATGACATTGCATTAAATATAGGTTCAAGAAGTTTAAAGAAATTGGAAAGCCTTTTCAGAAGAAATCATTTTTGTAAAACTGAAAGATGAGAATGAAATGAATATAATTTCGAAATTCCAATTCTGTAAAACTGAGATATATGTATGTTTATTTATTGAAATGCATATTTACTAACTTGAAGAATGAATGAATAATTACTGAAATAAAAAAATAATTAAAGATATATTCAAGATGAAGAGAATTATTAGATATTATAATTCTTTTAGAAAAAATTAAGGAAAATAAAAATCAAAGAAATGAAACAAAATGAAAGATGTAGCTAATTTTTGATTTGGTATTGAAATCAATCAAATTTTGATCTCAACAAGAAGATGCATAGTTAGCAATTACAATGAAAATTAAGGGGCATCGTCATGTATATATGTATAGATATGTATAGATGTATACAAGTTGCAATATACAATTTTCATGTATATAAGTTACAATTTAAAATTTTCAATTCTAAGAAATATATCTCGCTATCCAAATATATATATATATATATATATATTGAAATCCATATTTCATAAACTTAGCATTAATTAGTAATTAATTATTAGTAAAACAAAAAATGGATTAAATACATATTAAAGTTCAAGAGATAAAGGTTAGAGAAAATGAAATGTCTTTGACATTAAATACAGGTATGATTCATTTTAGAGAAATTGAGAAGTGATTTTAGGAAAAAGTATTTTTTGGAGATTAAAAAAAGTGAACTTCGACATGGTTAAATTCATTTTTAAAAGAGCAATTATACAAAAATAGAAATTAATTAATTAAAGATACATTAAACATACATGTGCACTTAATTTTTTTTTAGAAGAAGCAGCCAAGATTACTATTAAAGTTTTAAAAGAGAGCACTTAAACCTTTAAAGATCGAAAGATAATTATAACAGCAAATGAAATGACGAAATGGAATTAGAATTATTAAGAAATAGAATTCTTTGAGACAAACATAACCAAAACAAAAATCAAAGAAATAAAAGAAAATGAAACATGTAGCTGACATTCATTTGGTATTGAAATGAATTAAATTTTGATGTGAACAGGAAGATCCACAATCAACAATTGTTACTAAAATTAAATGGCATAATGATCTTTACACTAGAGGATATGTAAAGTTTTGTAGAAATCAAGATAATAAACTGCTGGAACGACAAGGTAAACATTATGTAAAGCAATAAACATTATTATATAAAAGGATGACTTAAGTAAATATTGTTCAGACAGTATTGTTGTTAATTCTGAAATAAAAAAGAAACACTTTGAAGCACATGTGACTTATATGAACAAAATATAAAAAAAAGACCCTAAAGCAATCTTGTGGTTAAAACTCTGATGGTGTTATCTCGTTCCAAGTGAGCTTTGAAGACAATGAAATTTCCCTCCTTTAGGGCATTCATTTGGCAGAAATGTTTCCATCCTTGTCCTATTTTAGTGGACTTCTTCAATCCATTCCTTATGAGTACCTTGCACTCTACTGCTTCCAGAGGACCATCCAGAACCAATCTTCTAAATTTGTGTTTACGTACAAGATTCACAAAGTCTGAAGTCAGATTCTGCAAATGTTGATTTTACATTTTAGTCCAAGTAATTAGGGGTGGCAAAGTGGGTTGGGCTCGACGGGCTGGCCCGCCAGCATATAGGCAGGCGGGTTAGCATTTTAAACCCACCAACCCGTATCAGCCCAGCCCGTATAGCCCACCAACCTGTCGGGCCACAGACGGGTCGAGGCGGGCCAACCCGCTGGCCCGCGAAAAAAATATAACACCTCATTCACTCTCATTTGTTCTCTTTAAATTTGGGAAAATAGCTATACCTAGGGTTCCTTCAACACCTCACTGATTGCAATTTCTTTTGTAATAAACATTATGTCGTTTAGCTTGCACTTTTAAAATGTCATGTCACCATATACATCTTTAATATATATTGTTGTAATTACAAAAATTCATTTAAATTGGACACAAACAAAATAGTTCCAAAGAAAAAAAAAGTCCAATTTAAAATCAAAGATCCAAAAATAAAATAAAAAACCCAAAAAATAGATTTTTCAAAAAAATGAAAAACAAAAAATATAGGCGGGCCAGCCCGCCTTATGACGAGGCGGGTTAGAAATTTTGGCCCATATCACTGTGGCTGGCTGGCCCGGTCCGGCCCGTTTTTGGCGGGCTCATGGCGGGGCAGGCCTAAACGGGTCAGGCTGGCCCGTTTTGCCACCCCTACAAGTAATGTCATTGAAAAATTACTGAAATAATGAAAAAAAAAGTATATTGGTAAAGCAAGGTGAAGTTAGGACTCACCAAGTGGCTTGCTTTGGCTTGGAATGTACTCAAAGTGAAATTGAAATGAGCGTATGGGGAATTGTTCATGGTACGCATGCCAAATACATGCAAATCATGTGTTGTAGGGTGTCCTTTGAAAATGGTCAACTGGAAAGTAGAACGACCAACATAAGTGAAAAGAATGACTCGTGGGTGTTCTATCTTGTAGAATGTTGTAAGATATGTCTAGCCTCCGGTTATCCTCGAGTCATGAAGATCTATGTTATATCTTACAACATAATGGTTACCCTTTTCGTCAACCAAGTGTCAATACTCGCTTAGTTCATGTTTAAACGTGTAGCAAAAGGCTAGGTCCATGTAGCCAATATCCTTTTAAAAAACAACCAAAAATTGTTTGAAATGGAAGATCTTTTACAAATATAAAGATGAAATGGATAAGTTTGTAAAGTAAATAGAAACATGAAGCAAGTAACTCGTACCTGATTTGGGAAAATAATGCTACCCATTCTGGCTTTGATACTTGTTTGCCAAGTGTTTGTCGGGTTCGTAGTTTCCATTTGGATTTCGTTGTAGATGATCTTTATGGAGTAAGTATGGGTGTTCGGAAATATGTGCGTGTATAGATTGCACAAAAAAGAAAAGGGTCTAGAAGAGGGATTACATAATGAAGGTTATGAAGAAGATTTGAGTTGAAAAGATGTAAAATTGGCTCTGAGAAGAGATCCTAGAAGAAGGAGTTACAATTCATCGAGAATGCAAGAAAAAGTTGCCCTAGAGAATGTAAGAATAAGTTGACTTTGGAAACAATTAATATGCATGGAGAATGTAACAAAATTAAAAAAATTTAAGAAAATATATAACAAAATGGTAAAGTATAAAGTATATATTAGATATTAGATATTATATATAATATAATATATATATATATAATATAATATATGTAACTGACCACATATAGTATTGGAACCAATAAATTTGATCTCAACACAAACATCTAAAGTCAACAATTAAGAGTATTTAAGAAATGGATATTAAATTGTGAATATATAAATATAAATATAAATAATAATAATAAATAATAAATAATAATACTAAATACTAATAATCTACAATTTATCTTTGTATATTCTTTCGTATAAACTGAAGAGTGAAACAATATATTTGATATGGCTATGAATTCGTATAAACTGAAAAGTAAAACAATATTCTTCATATTTCAATGTATACGAATAGAAACATGAGTATCTATAGTAAAAAAATTATTTAGATGTGAGCACAAAACTAAAAAATATAGTTAAATTGAATTTACTTTTGAAAACATTAAAATCATTTTTAAAATATATAACGAAATTATAAACGTAAAGATATGAATAATGCGTAATGCATACCAAACAAAATAGATACAAAATGTAGTTGACCATATTTAGTATTGGACCAATGAATTTGATCTCAACACAAACATCTGAAGTCAGCAATTAAGAGTATTTAAGAAATAAATATTAAATTGCGAATATATAAATATAAATAAAAAAATAAATATATAAACATAAATATAAATATAAATTTCTACATAAATTAAAACACACATACAGAACCCATATAATGAAAATAAACGTCCAAAACATCAATGTTTTTGCTTCTTTCACACAAAGCCATTGTCCATACTTTGAGATTATGACAAACAGAATTACAAAGAAGAAATTAAAGTTGAATACAATCGAAGTAATTTGAGTTTACAAAGACTGTTATATTCATCTTTGTTTCTTCCTTGTCACAGTAAAAAACCAACTTATCCCCTTCCTTCAGTTCTTTGGTTGAGGAAAAATCCTTCCACTGAAAATGAATGTAAAGAATGGATACCAAAAATTGTATCTCGCATTGCTTAAATATTGACAATAAAATAATACAAAAAAATAATCACTAAAGTTTAATTCAATAACAGTAAGTACACAATTTGAAAATGTTTTATTTACATAATACAATAATACTAAAATAGTCATCAATACAAAATAGTTATGTAATCTAAAATAGGTAATCTAAAGTAAGCCAAACCACAATTTGCAGAACGTTTCAAAATAATAAAAGAACTTTTGAAGACAGAAATTGGAAATGAATGTAAAGAATCAATACCTGAAAAATAAAGATGTAGCTGATATTCCTTAATATTAACATCAATCAATATGATATCAACACAAATCAACACAAATACATACAGTCGACACTACCTAAAAACAATGTATAACAAATTATATCTGTCAAAACATTCCAAAATAATAAAACAAATTTATAGAATTAATACCACAACCAAAAACAAAAATGTAGCTAACATGCATTAATATTGATATCAATCAATATGATATCAACACAAATACATACACTCAGCACTGCCTAAAAGCAACGTATAACAAATTATATCTGTCAGAACTTTCCAAAATAATCAAAATAAATATATAGAATTAATACCACAACCAAAAACAAAAATGTAGCTGACATGACTTAATATTGATATAAATCAATATGATATCAACACAAATACATACAGTTAGCACGACCTAAAAGCAATGTATAACAAATTATATCTGTCAAAACGTTCCAAAATAATAAAACAAAATTTGATTTGAAGACAAAAATTGGAAATGATTTTATAGAATTAATACCACAACCAAAAACAAAAATGTAGCTGACATGCCTTAATATTGATATCAATCAATATAATATCAACACAAATACATACAATCAGCATTGACATTCCTAAACACAAATACTAATTTTTGTTCCACCAAATAAATACAATTAATAAACTTGACTTGAAGCAATTCATAATCAAACATATAACAAACATAAACCCATAATCATAATCAATAACATAAATTAACATAAAAGTCTTACAGATGAGCAATAAGAAATAATAAATTCAAACATTCACTACACTTAAACGTTAACAAATTAAAAGACCTAGCATCAAAATGAGTTTCTTATACAAAACACACATATAAGCCTTAGTAACATGATCATTTGGCATCCTCAACCTTGATATTTTTCTTCAACTTCTTTAAAGGGATGTCATCCTCCATTGAGTCCAAGTTTACAGTTGCCATTACCAGATTGTTGTTCAAAATACTCTCAGAGCCCAAATCCACTTATTGACTTTGAATATCATCACGTGCATCGAAGAATTTATCAGATAAATCCTTCCAAAACATATGCACATAGAAGTACACTTTAAAATTATTTTTAACAAATTCATTCATATAAATAAGGGACGAAAGAAACAATATCGTACCTCTGCAATGGTCATCGAACAACTGTCGACCTTGGACTATTTTTTAGAAAAGAATTCAGCATCAACCGAATCACTCTCTGAAAAATGTCATTATATTAATGAGAAATAATTAAGTTTTGAAAGAAATAATATGAAAGGAATAAAGTTACTTACCATTATCTTTAAACCACCATCATTGAACATTTTAATAATGGTTTCATCAATACAAATTTTTTTGACCCTGAATATTTGTTCAAAGCTAAATGATTGATTACGTTTTGATTCAACCTTGAACAAATATGTTTTGTTAATCAAATCTTCAAACTCCTTTGGTAACTTTGCATGTGATTCATCCTGTACACAAACAAAACTAATAAATTAATAAGTATAATAATAGTAATAATAATAATAATACAAAATATAAAAGTTCCAGTTGACCTTCTCATGGGACTCAAACATATCTGCATAGGGTTTTTTCAACAACAATGTGGCATCTCTATCAAAGATCACAAAAGTAGCTGAATAAGTATTATCCATAACACGAACCTTCAACTTATACCTGAAAGAAGACAAATTATATGTGTTATGTTACACACTTCTTTACCTTTCTTTACCTTTCTCAGCAATATAACCCAAAAATTATAACTGAAGATACCTTGGCATAACTTTCATTACATGTTTGTTACATTTCTCACAGAAAAGTATCTTCGAATCTGGGTATACTGCTTTACTGCAAATGCAAGCAGTATATCATCAACAATATGTTTTATTGTGCCCCAAACAATAAAACTCATTTCCTAGGAGTAATAGAGAGGTATTAACACCCACTCTTAAGTAACTGAAGTAAAAAAAATATATTAAATCATACCCCTTTACAATCTTTTAAACCTTGAATTGTATTTCTTGGTGTTAGGTGGAGAAACTCAACTTCATTAGAATGTTTGAAAGAGTCTGTCAGCTGACTTAGACCTTGTGAGGGTAATTTCAAACTTAAACACATCCTACACAATATGATAAAACATATATGCTTTGACATTCAAGTAACATTTAATTTAAGTAATTACGTAAGGGAATAGTTGATTTACCTATTTTTAAGTTCCATTGCTTATAAACATTGGTCATTGTAAATTATCCTCGTACAATCAATAACATATACCTTATCTAAATGATAAAAACAAATTCATATCAATATGACATTAACAAAAGACTTAATCCAAAGGATAAGGGTCTTTATTTTGAAATTTCTTCACCTTCCCAAATTGAATGATAACAACACTTTGTTGAACTTCTTCAGAGGCAAGAAATGCATTGAGGTCATCAACATATGCTCCAAATAGAGTACATTTAACTTTGAAACTACAATAGAGAAATTATGGTCAGAAATCCAAATACAATACATAAATACACATACACATATATACATACACATATACACATAAATAATACAAAGTCTAAAGCCAAGAAAAATACCCATCAGCCTCTAAACTAATTGTGTTCAACTTGGTTGTCTTCCTATATTTGTGCAGCTCTCTCTCGGTACCCACACCTATCAGTACTCCTATAATATCTGCATTTCGAACAGGGTGAAATTTTTTGTAATCAATATCTATACCATAAATCTATACTGTATTTGAAACACATCAGTTGAACTCACCAACCAAAAAGTCACAATCAAATCCACCAGAAATAATATCTGATATTGGGGTAAACTGGTATTTAATTACTGGAATAAGGTTCACATCCACTAAAGAAACTTTTGTTCCAAATTGAAAATTAATTTTGTATGGGTGGCGAGTTGTTTTATAAAAACTAGCATTTGTTGCAACACTAAAATTATGTATGCAATAAACACTTTCCTCATGGATTTCATTCTTAAATTTATAAATTAAGGTTCGACGGACAAACCCATGGATGCGGCTACCCTGTAGGAGGAAAATTGATAATCATAATCAGCAAGCAACAAGAGTAAATAAAAAACTACAACTAAAAAATATTGTGAGGGATTAACCTCTTTGACCTCAAGAATCTTCTCTAAGGAAAAAGGAAACTTTGGATCTAGTGAAATCCGACACAAACCACAAAGAATGACCCTCACAAGTATCTTCCAATGATCCTTTTCACCATTCACATTAGCAAGAGCATCATATTTATTTGCTCATTCCATTATTATTACTGGGTTTCTGCAGTCAGTGAAAGCATATGAACGAAGTCAGGGGGTTATATATATGCGACACTCAAAGAAAACCCTCACAAATGCGTGGGGTTTTGAAATTTGAATTTGAAATGTTGATAAAGTTATACCAAATACTAATTCAGAAGACATACTTGAAATTTTCGATGTATGTAAGACACTCAAAGAAAACCCTCACAAATGCGTGAGGTTTTGAAATTTGAACTTGAAATGTTGATAAAGCAATACCAAATACTAATTCAGAAGACATACCTGAAATTTTTGATGTATGTAAGACACTCAAAGAAAACCCTCACAAATGCGTGGGGTTTTGAAATTTGAACTTGAAATGTTGATAAAGCAATACCAAATACTAATTCAGAAGACATACCTGAAATTTTCGATGTATGTAAGACACTCAAAGAAAACCCTCACAAATGCATGAGGTTTTGAAATTTGAACTTGAAATGTTGATAAAGCAATACCAAATACTAATTCAGAAGACATACCTGAAATTTTCTATGTATGTAAGACACTCAAAGAAAACCCTCACAAATGCGTGGTGTTTTGAAATTTGAACTTGAAATGTTGATAAAGCAATACCAAATACTAATTCAGAAGACATACCTGAAATTTTCAATGTATGTAAGTGGGATTTGTAAAATTAGCATACACAAAACAGAAACCAAAATGGGCAGAATGCGTGAAGTGCAGAAAAAGAACATTACCCTTTTCTTTTTCATCCAACTGAACTTACCCAAAACGGAATTTTGAAAACCATACATTTGCTTACTCAGCAGATAAAGCAAAGAAATCTTCAATTTGAAAACCCTAATTTCGTTGAATCTTTAAAAATCCTAAACGTATCAAGAAAACACATGACAGAAATCTAGTCATTTAGGGTAAAATGTTGGCAGTAAAGAGTAGACAACAAAGAGCAAAACCAAAATCAAAGACCACATTTCAGAATGCATGAAGTGCGAAAATAAAATACTACCCTTTTCCATTTCATCTACATCAAGTTACCCAGAAAGGAAAAATTGAAACCCTAAACTTGCTTACTCAGGGGATAAAGCAAACACATGTTGAATCTTGAAACCCTAATTTCCTGAAATCTTCAGAAGCCCTAAACTTAAGAACAAAACGCATGAACCTAAACTCACCATTTAGGTAAAATGTTTGGGCTAATGAGTAGAGAGTAGAGAGCATAACCATGTTTGAAACCTCATTTCAATGTAAGGAAATGACAAAGAGAGGGCTCTTCATGGGTGGCAGATGCGAGACTCAAACGTGAGAGAGAGAGGCGTGTGTGAGAGGAAGGCGTTTAGGGCTGAGACGTTAGAGAGAAAAGCGTTTAGGGCTGAAACATAAGAGAAAAAGGAGTATAGGGCTGAAACGTTAGATAGAAAGGCTTCTGTGAGACAAAGGCAAGCGTGAGAGAGCATATGTGAAATGTGTGTGCATTAGGGGCGTTGCATTTATGGAAGAGAGAAAAATGTGTGTGACAGAGAAAATGACGTGAGTTAAAATTCGAAGCACAAATATGCGTTTAGGGACTCGCATTTATGGAAGAGAGAAAAATGCCTAAGAGAGAGAATGGTGTGAGTTAAAAAAGATTTAAAATTGAAATTATAGAAAACAATAATTTACATACTAAAAAAATAAAAAATAAATAGTAATTTTAGTCCTAAGTTTCTTTCTTAATTTACAGGTTAAATAACAAAAGAAATTTTTTTAAGAAAAGAGTTATAAAAATAATATTCAAAGCACAATATAATTTTTTGAAGTCATTAAAATCTGTATGTATATGAAATAGATATTTAAAATTATAAATATTCCTAAAATTGAAATTATAGGAAACAATAATTTACATACTAAAAAATTAAAAAAAATAGTAAAAGAAATTTAGAAATGATAATTGTAGTCCTAAGTTTCTTTCTTAATTTAGAGGTTAAATAGCAAAAGAAATTTTTTAAAAGAAAAGTTATAAAAATAATATTCAAAGCACAACATAATTTTTTGAAGTCATTAAAATCTATATGTATATGAAATAGATATTTAAAATTATAACTTTTTCTAAAATTGAAATTATAGGAAACAATAATTTACATACTAAAAAATTAAAAAATAAATAGTAAAAAAAATTTAGAAATGATAATTATAATCCTAAGTTTTAGAGGTTAAATAGCAAAACGTGTATATGAGTGAAAAATTTGAAAGGAGAGAAATATGTGTGTGAAACATGAAAAAACGTGAATGAACAAGGAAAGAGATGCGTATAGGAAAAAACATTTATGGGAGAGAAAAGTTTGTGTAAGACATGAAAGTAATGTATGTATGTGAATGACGTAGAAAAACTTGTGAATACCACGGGAAATGATTGCTATTTATAGTAAAAAAGTTATTTAAAATATTTTTTGAATATTTCCTTGAATGCTACACCCATTTGTGTATATATATATATAGATACGAATATAGCTCCAATCAAATTTTATTTACGGTGAAATCATTTTGTATATACTAAATACATATATCAAAGGATAAAGATTAAAATGTTTTGTTAATAAATAATTTCTTATATTATTAAATCATTTATATGTTGATTAATTTTACTTTTTGTACTCCTTCACTTATTTATTTAGAAAATAAATAGAATTATAAAATACTGACAAAGGCAATACATATAGTGCAAAATGGAAATTTTAGTTTACAACATTTTAATGTGTAAAATAGTATTAGGCTCCAACTAATGCCAATTAAGTTAGATAAGTTTTGAGAAAGAATAATATAATTAATTAAGTCATTTTCAATTTCCAAGTAAATGTACCGCGGTTTAATAAATAAAAATTAATAGCAAAACTTGCAAAATTTGAAAACATCTCATGACTGAGACTTCTTTACACTAGTTCTTGACTTAGTAATTCAATTAAACTTCTTTACAACATTTTGAAAAAATGTGAATAAATAATTTGGCAGTGAAAAATAATTGTTACCTAATACATATTTACTGGATACTTGTGGTATATTAGCTAGCAAAAAATGAGAAAACCATCAAAAGAATTTGATACGCTGATAGTTATAGGAAATATTGCAGCTTAAGCAAAGAAAATGTAAATGTTAACTATTTCAACCGTTGGCTCAGTTTCATGTACAGGCCCTGCAAAAATAAAAATTCTGTCAGTACTACACAGTAAAAAATAGGACAGTTCTTCATGCACCCTTTATCTTTATCAATCAAGGTGCGCCCTTTCATTCTAGAGAAGGAGTGCAACTTGATTTTTACAAGGTGTAGAATGTTGAAGCCTAGAAAATATTGGTCAAATGCAAGTGAAGCTTTTCCCGTTTAAGTATTTAAAAAGCAAGATAATAAAAGTGAGTAAATTAAAAGATTTTCTTCCCCTTTTAAACAAAACTAGAGAAAAGAATGGTCTGATAGTACAAGGTCTGGCTCCTTAGTCTCTTTAAAATAAGTTCCCGATGCTTAAACCAGTCTTTAATCTTAACATCTTTTTGTCATTTTAGTTCTTAAATATATGTTAATATTATCTTTAAATTACATGACTTTTCAAATTTTGGACTAAAGTGATTGATAAAAATTGAATTTTAAATACCTTTTTCTTTTAATTTTCTTACTTTCACGAATTAATGGGATAGCATATAGACTTTTAAGGACCTGAAAGATGTTTATACCCAAAAAGAATGAAGCTTGAGATGACTCAAACAATTTAGCATTTTCTTTTTTGCTCTCGTTCTCCTCGTGGAAACATCGAGATTTGCAAAACATAGCATAAAAACGAGTCTCTTGTAGAAACTCATCTCAAAGACAAGAATAGATAATCTTACATTTGTTGTGTGTATTGTTGCTCCTGTAGTCATACTGATATTCTGATCAGGAACCAGTTCGAAGTTCATGTGCTGTATAAAGATTGCAAGAGAAACTATAGCTTCCAGTAAAGCAAACTGATCCCCAACACACTTGCGGGGCCCTCCACTAAATGGAATGAATCTGCAACATGTTTTGATTCATAAAATCTGAGGAACTATGATATACAACAAAATATATTCCACAGAAGATATAACCAGAATGAACCGTCCCTTTTCTCCCCCTCCCCCCCCCCCCTGGAGGACTAAAAATGGTAGGGTACAATACTGAATAGGTTAGGGGAGAAGGGTAGGGAAGTGCCACTAGCAAGTACGGCTCGCGTGACTAGATACCGCAGTGGAGGTGCAATTTCTGTCAACATTGAAAGCAAAAAATGATTACTGTAACAATAATGCACACCTGAAGTCGGTATTTGTTTCATTTGGCACCGGACCATCCAAATCAAATCTTTCTGGCATAAACTCTTCAGCCCTATCCCAAACCTTGCAAAGTTATGAAGTTTACAGAATAGATCAAAATAGTGAATTTAGAAAGCCAGCAATAACATTCAGACAGTGCAACAACTTGCATATCAGATTTAATCTGCCAAATGACATTAAAAAAAACACATCAACACCAATCACCGTAGCAAATGCACGAAGACAGGACATATAATGTTTGAATAAAGAATCAATAATTTAAACAAAGTAACCACGGGGTGAGAGAGTTAGAATAGCATGAAGAAAAATCATAAAAGCAAGTTGCTTTCTATTTCTATACTGGAAACTGAAAATGAAATAGACAACTTTTTTATGCTCACTTGAAATCAAACTTGTCATCCACAGTATTACTTTTCTTTGTCTCTTCCTGCTAATAAAAATAGTAAGGGAAAAACAAGAAAAGGAAATTCTTTTGAAACAGAACCGAACAGGTTCTAACCATTTTAAATTATTCAATTAAAAATAAATAAATAGTATTAAGGCTTAAAATATGTTTTAATCCCAGGAAAATGAGTAAGTTTTTATTGTAGTCCCTGTAAAAATAATATTCGCTTTTTATCCCTCAAATGTTTGAGATCACTGCTTTTAGTACTTATAAAATAAGTAACTTTTTGTTTTGGTTGTTGTAAAATATTTTCTTTTATTTTCACAACTCCAGAAATTTGTAATTACAAGTTTTGGTCCCTAACATTAATTTTAAAATAAATAAATAACAATTATCTTATGGATATTAAAAAAAATGTAAGGATGTCACATGTGGACATTATACTATAGACACTAGTGGAAGCTACTTGAAATAATCAGTTGACCTTTAGTTCAATATAAAAACAGTATATGTCACATCATATTAGGGATTAAAAAACAACGATTTTCAAGTTAAGAAGTATGAAAAACAAAGAAAAAAGGACCAAAATCAAAACTTAATCATTTTACAATAACTAAAAACATATTTAAGTCCAATACTAAAGGCTCTACTGCCTTCACAGGTCTCCTAACCCTGATTGTAATAGAAATAGGCACATATGATTACCGTAACAACGCAGATAGTAGAACATGGCAAACTCAGCTACTTCAAGGAGGGTCGTATAATGAATGAAGGTGGATAAAAGAAGAGCAGTAGGTTGTCGCACAATAGGCTATAGTAAATTAAACTTTTAGACAGCTTGAAACAAAGAATCTCATCTGCTGATTATTGAGCTAAGCAGTACTACTGAAAAAGACTAATTACAGTTATTTAAAATTCCATAACCAAATTTTATAGCAAAAGTATACAGATTTGACAACAGAAAGTAAATACCTCAGAAGAACGATGTATGTTGTATACCGAAATCATAATATCTTGACCAGCATTGACTTTGTAAGAACCAGGAAGCTCATCAGGAACTTGAGCTCTTCTTATCAACACCTTGAGGGGCATAAGGTTATTATATAAGAATAACACAAATTATGACTTTGGTGAAATATATCAGACATCGGAAGCTGCAAAGGCGTATTTGAGAAAAAATAAGACACAGCACAGCAGTGAACTTAAACTGTTCAGAGATATCACAATGATATTTTAAAGTGCTTACTTACTAAATGAGAATTTAGTTTTTCTGTTTGATTTAAGATTTTTTTTCCTAAATGTTGATTTCTATGGGGAAATTAAGACATGTCATAAAATAAAATAAAAACATGACATTTTAATCCATAATATTTCCAACTTTTTTGTTACTTTAGCATTTAAACTTTTATTTAGCCTCCTTCAATGTGAGACCTTAGAAAATTGGGTTGTTGAATTTAAGCTTTTTTAAACAATGACTCCACTACACAAGGCTACAAAGGGCTTGAATATAGACCAGAAAAAGGAGCAATGGAGCACTAAATACTCTTAACAACTGTTGGAGCTGGAAGCTTCTGGCAATAGACACATCTAGAGGTTGATGCAGCTGGAGATTTGACACAGCTGATATTGGAGAGATAGTGGACAACCTGTGACTGGATTAACTTGGGGCTAAACTCCAATTGCTGGGAAGACCTAAAGCCAGACAACTTTAACCTTTCTACTCCTCAATGTAATGAAAGAAAAAATGAAGTCCAGGAAAGGAGTCAAATGGCCATGAGACAAATGTAGGTGAAAAAGAGAGAACTGGACAGAAACAAGCTTCAAATGCACACTAGAATGGTTGAAAAAGGTTCAGGCTTTCAAACTCTTCACCTAAGGTTCCACTACCAAAGTCAAAAACTCCCAGAAGCCACTGGCTTTCAAAAATTTCAACAATGAAGATCATTTTATCACCAGATTTGCAGTTTCCTCTCATAACACACTAGTGGTAGACCTGGCATACACAAAAGATACCTTTTTCCATCTCAAATAGATGTTTGTACTATGAATCATTTATACTGTGAAACATTGCAACCTACCGGTGGATGTGGATAGAGCCGGAGTGATTCAATAATACAGTGTGTCAAGAACTTAAGATTTTTAATATCTTCATAGGCAGGACGCCTTCCCAGTAAAACTCTGTCTACCTCTTCTTGTGCTTTTGCCAACGAGGAAGAATCCTGAATAAATAAATCTCGTAATGTGAGAGGCAAGACCATGGTGGTGCTCGTGTTTTTTGCTCCATGCTAACAATAGTAGGTTATAATAAAGAAACATGTACAAAACTGAGTAAATCCAAAATAACAACCATAAATGTTCACAAAGTCCTTAAATCCAGATCAAAGCTGGAAAAAAATTAGAAGGTTGAGGTCATTGAACAATGCTTTTGATATTAATATCTGTGAACCAGGTTAACGTAGTTTTAAGATTTCTAAGTTTCCATACTAACAGCTAGATTAGTTTGAGGACTCAAGAAAACAAAACTGCAATTGGATTATCAATGCAAGGTTCAAAAGGAAAATTAGAAACTATGTAGCGGGATCATGAGAATCATGCACGTAATCAATTCCCATATTGCCCCATGAAAAATATGCAAAAGCAACTTGTTTTGTTGCTACTGATGAGAATGGGATAGAAGCTTTGCAGTCAATTCATAAAGTTGCCAACGAGGGTTATAAAGATGACATCATTAAGGGAAGACACGGAGTGAAATGATACCTTGCTTAGAAGATAAAGTGTCCAGGTCAGCACTGAACCAGTGGTCTCATGACCGGCAACTAAGAGTGACAAAAGATCATCCCTTAATTGTACACTGGAAACCTACATGTAGAACAACCAAATAAAAATAAACACGAGCAGAGAGATCCAAAGGAAAAAGTTCTCCGTACTATAAATGTATATCATACAAGGTTGAGATGATCGATGACCAGAAAAAACAACAAAAAGTGTCATCATCAGGTGATATGACATGTTTTAAGAAGTGGTGGCAGCGCACACCTTCATATTTGGGAGTGTAACTAAATTATGCAGATAAACTCAAAGATTGAGGAATAAGCACAACCACACAAAACGAACATGAAAATCCAAAAGTCATCTCCTTATGAAATAAAATCTAGAAATCAGAAAATCTTAAGATGGTCTACAACTTCTCAAAAAAGTAACATAATGAACTAGAAAAAACTTGGCATGAAATAAACATTTTTAAGTAAATAACAAAGAATTACAAGAAGACAACTACTTAACTGTGCTATCATCAATCAACATCACAGCCTAAACTACCTAGAACAGACTGCTCATTATTGATTACAATCATAAAATGTACCACTGCCTTTTAACATTTCCGAAGAGTCAATAGTAATCAACAAGAAAAGACAACTTAATATTTCGTCTAATTCATAAGAAATTTCTATCAAGTCACAAGAATTATACACATTTCAAATATACAGCAATAAACACTGATGAGAACACAATATACATCAGCAATAAAATACAGGAATACAGCAAACCTCTTCTCTGCTGGCAAGCAAGAACCGGAGAATACTAGGATCAGTATCATTCACATATTCCTCAACATCAATTCTTTCCCCCTCAGATTCTACAATCTCTCTACATCTTTCAATGAGATCCTCAACAGTTTTCCTGATAACGCTAACAGCCTCTTCAGCCTTTATTTGTCTTGGAATTAACTTACAAAGAAATTTAAACTGCAATAACAAAGAAAGTGAAGATATATATATATGTGTATATATATACATGGCATGAAGAATGGAGTAAGAAAATCGATGTCATGAATGTAAGATTAACTAGCCTTCCAATATGGTAAAAGATCAGTCGATCGAGCCTCTGCCTCTTTCAATGCAGTGTAAACAGCCTCAATAACAGGACTGTCCGCATTGAGTGCGTCAAAATTATAGTTAAATACAGATAAACCAATAACATCAAGAGTCAACTGTGAAAACTTCTCCTCCATGTTAACAGCAGTTCCATTGAATGCATCAGGTTGTAGCTTCTCCACTAATCTCTCAGCACATCTACAAAACACCCTATCCACTATAATAGACAAGTACCGTTTATGAAGAGATGGAACCACAGCCCTGCGCCTTGCCTAATATAGATCACAAAACAGTTGTAACAAAGAACCTGTCGCCCAAAATAAGCTATAAAATCATGACAAGAAGCACAAATAGTACCAATATAGTCGTATATAAGTAAATAAATAATTTATATATACTCCGATACTAAGAATTGTTGGAATACATAACCAGGAAAGTGAGTCCACTCTCCTTATCAGACGTTATTAATATTCTCTCGTTCTCTCATACACTTCACATACTATCCCTGCTATTATAAAAAATAATTCTCTCAAAATACTTTATTCTTAATTGCCTATTCCTTTCCATTTATACCGAGTTATCTTTATATCTAAATTCAATTTCAATTTTTTTGAAAAAATTGCTCATAGTTAAAAATAATCTTGTATCACAATTTCTTTTTCATTGCAAATTCAAAATATAATTTATATATTTAAAGATATTTATTTATTATGCATTTTAATTAGATATAATTAATATATTAAAAAGATTTATTATTAAAAAAGGTAATGCGAATGCTAAGTTTATTGGCTACTAGAATAACTATCTTAAAAGTAATTTCAACAGTAATTTTTATCGGTTGGTTGACAATGTTTCAGGATATATCTAGACAAACTACCACATAAGGACTTTTAAGAGAGAGAAATAAGAAGAAAAATATGAAATGAGTTAGTTTCATCACAAATTAACTTATAGAAGTTCTCTCATATAGCTTCTTTAGATTTTTATTTTTGAACTTGTGCATAAGCTCATCTTTATCATAGAAACTCATTTCATTCTATCCTTCTTATTTTTCTCTTCTAAAAGTTTCTATGTAGAAGTTTGTCCAACAGGCTAAAATCGTGTCTAGACAGATTGTGCTGACAAATTACACTCTTCGAAATAAATATTTATTTAATGTAAGAGTGTGTTTAGTTAAACTTTTCTACAAAACATTTATATGATAAGAAAATGAGAAGGAAAAATGAAATAAATTCTTCCACAAACTAGTTTAGGCATAAAATAAAGTTATCTTTTAGAAAAACTAAAAAGGAAGTGCTTCTACAAATTATCTGTTGGAGGAGCAGTTCATCTGATTTTTCTTCTAATCTGTTTTCCTAACAGAAGCTATTGTAGATAAATTTATGAAGATCAAGTCAATAACTATAATAATTTCTAATTATGATATAAGAAAAATTTTCTTTTACTTTTCATATTATTTTCTTCTTTTAAAACTCCATATGAAGAAGTTAATTTATCGATCAAGACCAAAAATGGAAGGTGTTGACGGCACCTATTGCTACATTCTGATTTCCTAATATAACAATTTAACTTTTTCATCATCAAAATTCAAAACATTATCAACTTCATAACTGAAAAACAATGTGGCGAAAGCGAGCATTACCGTCCAGAGCGGGCCTTCGGCAATGGCGAAACCAGACCCGAAGAGGAATTCGGAGACCTCAGCAACGAGGCCCTTAGAATACTTCCCGTAGTTCCTGAGCACATGTTTAGCAATGGCGGGGTCGCTAACGACGACGAAGTTTCTGGGACCAGCGGCGAGGCGGTAAATTGGGCCATAGTCCTGCATCCACTTGAAGAGAGGGAGGAAGAGCGCGCCGCCGAGGAGGTCGGAGACGTCATCGAGCTTGGCGGAGGCGACAGGGATGCCGGAGTCGTCTTTCCCGGCCGTGAGGGAGCGGGAGAGGGAGGTGAGCCAGTCGGGGCTGACCCAGGAACCGGGCTTGGTGCTGGAGTCGGGGGGTTTGTTAACGGAGGATTTGACGGAGAGGCGATAGAATTTGGGAGAGGGAGAGGAAGAGGGAGAGGGAGGAGTGGCTCTGCGGAGAGAGAAGAGAGAGATAGGTGTGAGAGAGAGTGAGCAAGGCATTGTTTGAAGAGAATGGTGGATGGAACCACCGTTTTCCCACGCTGAGTGAGTGAGTGAATGAACTACTTGCTTTGCATTGCTTTGCCTTTTATCTTTTCTCTTTATCCATTCTTAAAAAAATAATTTTCATATACGGTGATCCAAATGGAAATTATTTTTTTGAATCATACAACTTAATATATGGTTGCTTATAGAGGTTATAGAGGTTGTTTCAACTTTACAATATTAATTTTAAAGCGGACAAATTATTTTCAATGAGTTTTTGGGAAGTTATTTGAATTGAAAAAGCTTGTATTTCAAGAAACTCTTTTGTTTGACTATGTTGAGAAATAAATGAAAAAGTGAATGTGCAATAATAAATCATTTATATTTTAAAATTGTCATTTATTTATATTATTTTTAGTAAACTTTTATTAGCATAGGATATTGAGAATGAACTCATTGTTTTTTATCTTTGATTAATTGTTATCGACGTGATTTAAAATATATCGAAGATTCGGTAAAGACAAAAAAAGTCGGAAGAATGAGTAAGGGAAAAGATTTAAGGATCGAGAAAGATAAAAGAAGCAAAGATGATTTGGAAATCAACATCGAAGAACAAGAGAAAGTTTATGTATGATGGTACATCGAACAATTCCACGTCAATTTTATAAAAGAGAGACACGTGGAAAGGAATTAAAGAATTTAAGACGTGGTGAATGTGGGGAAACCATTTTGTAAACGGTTATTTGTATAATTTAGTATAAATAAGAGGGGCGGGAGACAAAAAAGGGGTTAGACATACGAGTGAAAAGCCAGAAACTTACGAGAGTAAAAATGGCGAAACACTTCATGCTTCTAACACTCTTTGCTTTGTTACTGAGTTTTTGCAACGTCTGTGGTATTACCCTTGGTAATGAATAAAATTCGCCCTTCTGCTTTTACGTTTTTTCTTTACATTTCGTCTCTGTTTAATGGGTTAGAGATTATTTTCTTTCACAGTTGTCATTTACGTTTCTTATTCGTGTAATACAAAAAAGTCATACAAAAGAAAAGATTGAAAGTGATTACATTGCTAGCCTAAAAAGAACCTATAAATCTCATTTGTGAGTAGATGACAAATCAAAACGTCTTTTCAGTTGTTAACTGAGTTCGATTTGTAAAAAACAATTTTCATCGAAAACAAATTGGCACACCCAGTGGAACCTCATTTGGCTAGTTCTAAAACCACTTGGAATTGCATGTTATTAAGAAGTGGTAGAGTAATTATGAATAATCAGAACAGTGTAAACAATGGCTCTGATGCCAATAGAAATGAGCAAGGGAGTAACTTAGTCAATATTGGATTACTTGACAGTATACCCAATAATGCTAATACTCCAATAATTACACAAGGCACGACATCAACGCAAAGTGTCTCTATCACTAGTCCAGTAACGACCAATGTAGGTCCACATGTGACGACTAGGATAGAGTTGATACCGTCTCCAGTGTTTTACAATAATAACGCGAGGGTTGGGACCTCGATGCCCAGACAACAAGGGACACTACAAAATGAAAGATACCCTTGGGACATGCCGAGATGGCAACTGACGCCGAGATCGGGTCAAGATAACCAAAGAGGGTATCAAGAAGGAAGATACGCCTATAATCAAGAACAGCTCGAGAGAATTCATCCCGATATCGAAAATGTGAGTGTAGGGATATCTAATGCATCCTTGGAAGTAATTCGACAACAAATGGATGATAGTAATTTCGAGATGGTTGATAAGTGCCATTAGTTAACCAATTCATACTCCCTTTTTGGTCACTTAAAGGTCTTAAATGCAAATTTTGAATTGATAATTACCCCAATTGTTAGAATTATTTAACTTAAGCTGTTAATGGTGAATCATGCTCTAAAAGATCATTTAATCCCATTTTTTGTTGAATTATAGGTGATCAAGGAAGAAAGGAAAGAAGAAAACATTTATGAAGACTCCACGAGAAGAATTCAAGCCTACATTCAAGTATTGGTCGCCTAAGTTGAATCATCTCGCCTAAGCGAGGGAGGGAAGTGAGGCACTGGAGTAGTTTCGTTTAAGCGAGACATCTTTCGCTTAAGTGAGATTGGAAACTTGATGGTGGTCAATGGACCAGTCTCGTCCAAGCGAGACTTCTGTCGCTTGAGCGAGACCACTTGTTTCGCCTGGGCGAGATTTGCTAGCTTGAGCGAAAAGTCACTAACCTAATTGCGCTTTAGGTTATATAATCCAGGAAGGGTGTTCCAACGAGGCAAGCAGCGAGAGCAGTCAGCGAGAGCAGCAACGAGAGCAGTCAGGGAAGAATTGTCGAGGCATTGAAGGTTATTGGGAGAAGACAAGGGCACTTCATTGGAGGAGTTTGAATCATTCTTTCTCTTTTTCTTTCATTGGTAATGGCTACCATGAGTAGCTAAACTCTTCCTTTGGAGTTAGATGTAATCTGTAGAACTCGAATATGTTTTAGTGAGCTATATATATGTGATGTTCCTTTCTATACAATATTAGTGTTTCATCTTGTTTTTATCGTTTTGCGTGATTCTATTTTATCACTAGTTTTGCGTTCTAGGTTTCCGGATTTGACCGGGAGGTATTTTTGTTGACCGGGAGGTATTTTTGGAAACCGGATTTAGATGAAATTACTTGTCATATTGTGATTCTAGGAATAGATTACATTATCTCAATAGCTCAAAACATTTGAACTTAATGCGGGATGATTTATGGGTAATTAAGGAATTGATGCGCATAAATTTATCTTTTGGATTATATTTTTGAGGAATCAAGATATATGATTTTAGAGTGTTGCTTCAATATTGTGAAATTGAATATTGCATATTTATATTTAGCTGGAACATTGAAGAGGGAAATAGAGAACATCCAATCCCAATATTTCCACATTTATAACACTTAGATTTAATTATTGTTTCTATTCAAAATTACATAAACACAACACATATTCCTTTTTACAATGAAATATATTGATTGCTTTGTAAATATGCTTAATGAGTGAAATTATTACATTTTGAGTTAACAATTCCTCGTGGGAACTATACTTTTACTATTTTCTATTATACTACAGTTGACATTTGGTACGCTTGCCAAGAGTCTGACAATGGTGAATATGCTAACTCAGCAAATTACAACTGTACTTAATCCTCTAGTACAAACTACTAATGATAGTTTCCAAAGGTTAGCAGATCAAACGACTCGAATAGGGGATGCATTTGCTATCCCAAGAGTCAGAGAAAATGTGAGGAATAGAACTCCAATAAATGACCAAAATCAGGGACCTCAAATTCGATTGGGAGATTACCAATTTTTTAGAAGAGGTCAAAATCCTGAGAATCTTGGTCAGATTAGAAATAATGATCGAGGACTTGGGATGAATGAAGAACCACATCGGTTCGAAGGTCCGTATCAACTAGAACAATTCAATCAAGTATTGGATAGGTTTTTGAACCAACAGGGGTTAGAAATGGGGCGCGTCGAGCAGCCCTATTTCATTTCACCCTTCCCTAATTTTGTTTTGGAAGCAGAACTCCCCAGGGGATGTAAAATCCCAAAATTTACTAAGTTTGCTGGGGAAATCGGGGAGTCCACAGTAGAACACGTGACACGATACCAAATCGAATGTGGTAATCTCAATATGACTGAGAACTTGAGGATGAAATATTTCCCAAGTTCCTTAACAAAAAATGCATTCACCTGGTTTACAACATTGCCTCCTAACTCTATATATAATTGGAACCAGCTAGAAAGAATGTTTCATGATCAATTCTTTAGGGGTGAAAATAGAGTTAGTCTTGTCGATTTGATGAGCATCAAAAGGTATAATCATGAGAGTATAGATGATTACCTTAACAAATTCAGGCAGATGAAATCAAGATGTTTTACTCAAATTCCGGAATATGAGTTGGTGCGAATGGCTGCTTCGGGCCTGGAATTCCCAATTAGGAAAAAACTAGTTAATTTACCTCTAAGAGATATGGCTCAATTAGCTTACAAAGTTCGAAGAATTGAACAAATAAAATATGAAAATGAGAGGTATCGAAAATTTGATAAAACTACTAAGAAAGAAAGAGTGTCATATGTCGAAACGTCATATTCGATAGAGGATGAGTCAGTATATGAGGAAGAAGCGAATATGGAAGAATTAAAAATAGGTCCACCTTACATATGTAAATTGTTACAACAAGGACAAGTAAAAGATAAACTTCCAAATCGAACTTATAGCTTCGATGTAACTAAAGCGGACAAATTTTTTTATATTTTGCTAAAAGACAAGCAAATTAAATTAACTAATGAGCATAAATTACCAACTCAAGAACAAAAACAAGGAAGAAAGTATTGTAAATTTCATAATGTATATGGTCATTGGACTAATAATTGTATCCATTTCAGGAACGTCATTCAAGATGTTATTGAACAAGGAAGGTTGAAGTTCGAAGAGAGGACTATGGAAGTGGATACAGATCCCTTCAAAGTCCAAGTGAATGTAGCGGAGCCTGTGCTACATGTTGGTACTACTGATGGTATCAACGAATCTGATGTCTTTGAGGCGTTTATGGTCGACGTTACTGATGATGTCGATCCGAAACACCTGAAAATGGAAATGGATGAGTTGGAAAGAGAGCTAGAAGAATTTGAACAATATGAGAAGGAAATCTATCCTAAAGCAGGGGATACTTTGCTTGATTTCCTCATTAAGAAGAAAACAGAAGATGAGACTATAGTTCTCTGCCCTCGATGTAGCGCAGTATTCAATAAATCGGCTGTCAAATCATTCGAGGACGCAAGAGAGAGGAAGTCAGAAGTTTTTGAGAAAGGAAAGAAAGTTCAAGCAGATAACAAGACCATGTCTCCTAAGACATACGTTCCTAGTGCTAGAGTACCTGTGAATCAATGGGTGCGAAAGGAGGCTTATTATCCTCAAATCCCAAGAGGAAGAGGTGTAAGAGGGAGGGCATTTGATAGATTATCCTATGCAAGGGGAAGAGGCTTCCAAAAACCTCAATATTTCTATGAAGCACCTTGGGAGAAAATGAATATGTCGAAGACCTAATGGAAGAAGTTCAATAAGAGGAGCTTCGCAGGATATGTAAGGCCTGAGATGGGCGAGTGGGTTGGACCATCGAAGGCTGCCTATCATGAAACTGGAGAAGAAAAAATGCATTTGAGAGTAGTGTCAATACTTCCTTCCGATTTTGCTCCAGCAGTCGAGCGAGAGCAGAGAAGAAAAGAAAGTGAAGATCGGGAGGATTATTATGAACCAACCTTGAAACCCAATGTTGTTTGGGTAACACAAGTAGCTTGCGTCTCTCCAGATCGAGACACAACATTCATGGATCCTCCAAGTGAGGAGACGAGGTTTCATTTGAAACCTCTAATGTTGACGGCGCAGATAGAGGGTCTTAAGATAGATAAGATCCTAGTTGATGGAGGTGCAGCCATCAACATACTACCTAGTAGCATGCTGCGGAAATTTGGAAAGACAAAGGAGGATTTAGTTCCTCATAATGTAATGGTTTCTGATTTCAGTGGAAAGGCATCGAGTTCAGAGGAAATGATTGCACTCGATGTAACTATAGGTACAATGAGGAGACCCATTGTATTTGTTGTCTTATATTCAAGAGACAATTTCAATGTGCTCTTAGGCAAGGAATGGATTCATGGAGTAGGGGCAGTACCGTCTACTGCTCATCAAAAATTGTTTCTATGGAATCGAGAGGGTCAACTGGAAGTAGTCGAAGCAGATCAATGCGTATACACCACATTTGTGTCGACTGCTGATCAACCTTTGAAAACAATGATAGTTACACGACCATTTACTTTTGAAGATACCAGTGACTTTAATTCGAAGTTCTTTGCGCCTCGCCATCTCAAGATGGATCTTGAACGAGGTTTTCTGCTAGAAGAGAGGACCAGCCTCGAAGTGGCCGATGATGATGCAGGATAAGCTATGCACAGATTTCTTGACTTGATTAGCAACTTATGCTAATGAAAGGAAAATTGAATCGAGTCAAGAGATGCAAGTAAGTAGGGTAGGACAAATAAAGTCGAGTGCTGAAATCGACTTAGGTGTAGATGTCTGTAATAATGAGGAGACGATGTTAGATTGTATATATGACCAATCTCCTCTGGATTTTGAAAAAATGATCACAGATACAAGCAAAATTGGGGCACAAGATCCTCTCGAAGAGATCAATTTAGGAAATGAAGATACGAGAAAACCTACGTTTATCAGTAGGTTATTAGATCAAGAGTCTCGAGAGATTTTAATCACTATTCTAAAGGAATATAAAGATTGCTTTGCCTGGGACTATGATGAAATGCCAAGATTAAACAGAGGTTTAGTAGAGCATCGACTACCTTTAATTGAGGAAAAGGAGCCTCTTAAACAGACACCTCGAAGATTTGCACCAGAGGTTTTGAGCAAAACTAAAGAAGAGGTCGAGAGGCTGTTAAAAGCCAAATTCATCCAAACGGCCAGGTATGTAGATTGGGTTTCTAACATAGTTCCTGTGATTAAAAAAATGGAAAAATGAGAGTGTGTATAGATTATAGACATTTGAATGTTGTCACTCCTAAGGATAAATACCCAATACCTATAGCGGAAATGTTAATTGATTTCGTAGCAGGCAACGAAATGCCAAGTCTTCTCGATGGATATTCGGGGTACAATCAAATTTTTATTGCCCCGAATAACATATCGAAGATAGTGTTTCAATGCCCAGGGACATTGGGAACATAGGAATGGTTAGTTATGCCATTTGGTTTAAAAAATGCTGGGGCAACATACCAGCGAGCCATGAACTTAATTTTTCATGATTTAATTGATAATTTCATGCAAGTTTATATAGATGATATAATTGTGAAATCTAAATTGAAAGAAGCTCATTTCGAGCATTTAAAACTTTCTTTCGATAGAATGCGAAAACATGGTTTAAAAATGAATCCTCTAAAGTGTGCTTTTAGTATACATGCAGGAGAATTTCTTGGATTTATAGTCCATAAGAAAGGCATTGAAGTCAACAAGAATAAGGCTAAGGTAATTCTCGAAATATCTCCCCCAAAGAATATAAAGCAATTACAGTCTTTATTGGGAAAAGTCAATTACTTAAGGAGATTTATTTCTAACTTAGCCGGAAAGACACGTGTGTTCTCTCCATTATTGAGTTTGAAGAAAGAGGAAAGATTCAAGTGGGAAACTCAACATCAGAAAGCTCTTGAGCAGATTAAGAAAAGTTTGAGTAATCCTCCAGTATTAAAACCAATGACTCGAGGAAAGCCTTTAAAGCTATATATCTCGGCATCCGAGGATACCATAGCTAGTATGTTAGCTCAAGAAGATGAAAATGGAGTAGAATGTGCAATTTATTATTTAAGTTTATTGTTGATTAGTGCTGAAACTCGATACGTTCCTATCGGAAAATTAGGTCTTTGCTTGTATTATTCATGTTGTAAACTCAAGTATTATTTAAGACCGCATGAAGTGATGGTTTATTCAAGAAATAATATGTTGAAGTTTTTTTTGACGAAACCTATTTTACACAGTCGAATTGGTAAATGGTCTCTGGCTTTTACTGAATTTGCCTTAAATTTTGAACCATTAAAATCAGTAAAGGGACAAGTAGTTGCCAATTTTTTGGCAGATCATACCAATAATAATTTAATCGACTATTACATTGAAAATCATCGATGGATTTTGTATTTCGATGGATCCAGTAATGATAAAGGAACTGGAGTTGGTATTTTGATAATATCTCCAAATCATGTTCCTACGAGGTTATTATTTGAAATTACACCTGGTTGCTTGAATAATGAAGCTGAATATGAGGCTTTGATAGTTGGGCTAGAAACTCTTTTAATAATGAAAGCCACGTGTGTTTTAGTAAGTGGTGACTCCCAATTAGTCATTAAACAAGTTATGCGGGAATATAAGTGTTTGATCCTTAATTTATTGCCTTATTTATCAAAAGTACAAGAGTTAATAAAAGGGTTCAATGATATACATTTTGAGCATATACATCGAGAATATAATCCAGAAGCAAATGAATTAGCTCAAATTGCATTTAAGTATAAATTATCAATAGAAAGCTTAGAAAGAATGATAGAAATTCGTAAAAAATTGTCCAAGAATCTCGATTTATGTTGTATCACTAACTTCGATATTAATGATTGGAGGTTACCATTAATAACTCATTTAAAAAATCCACATGCTCCGGTTGATCGGAAGATTATGTATCGAGCTAAGAGTTATATGTTAATTGGTGATGAATTATTCATGAAAAATGTTGAAGGGATATTTTTGCATTGTTTAAGCGAAGATGAAGCTTACATTGCTATGGCGGAGGTTCATAGTGGGTTATGTGGTGCCCATCTAGCAGGTGAAAAAATGAGGTGGTTGATTTTGAGAAAGGGATTTTATTGGCCGTCGATTAAACAGGATTGTATAAATTATGCAAAATCTTGTGAAGAATGTCAAAAGTTCGGACCGATACAAAAAATTCCGCTAATGAGTTACACTTAGTGATAAAACCATGGCCTTTTAGAGGATGGGCTATTGATTTGATCGGTCAAATCCATCCTCATTCATCAAAAGGGCATAAGTTTATCATAGTAGTAGTAGATTATTTCACTAAGTGGGTTGAAGCTATTCCTTTAAAAGATGTAGAGCAAAAAGATGTGATTGACTTTATTGAAGATCACATAGTACATCGATTCGGGATACCAGAATCAATTACAACAGATCAAGGAACGGTCTTTACAGGATGGAGAGTAGTTCAATACGCTAAATCAAGGAATATTAAATTATTGGCTTCGACGCCATATTCTGCACAAGCTAATGGGCAAGTAGAAGCAATAAAAAAAGTTATAATTGGATTGATTAAGAAGCATATTGGAAATAAATCTCGAAATTGGCACAAAATGTTAAGTCAAGTTTTGTGGGCTTATCAAAATTCTCCTAAGAATTCTACCAAAACAACACCTTTTAGGTTGGTTTATGGCCAAGATGCAGTATTACCAGTTGAAATAAATTTGCAATCTGTAAGAATTCAAAGGCATGGGGAAATCTCGAGTGAAGATTATTGGAATTCAATGTTCGACGAATTAAATGAGTTGAACGAAGAAAGGTTGAATGTGTTGGAGAACATAATTCAACAGAAGAATAAGATCGCTGGAGTTTATAATAAAAGGATCAAGAATAAATCTTTTGAAAAAGAAGATATTGTGTGGAAAGTAATATTACCCATTGATAAAAAATCGAAGCGTTTTGGAAAATGGTCTCCAAGTTGGAAAAGACCTTTCGAAGTTATAAAGGTTCTATCGAGTAACGCTTATAAAATAGTCGATTGTGAAATGAGAAAATCGATATTAACTATTAATGAAAAATATCTAAAGTGGTACGAACCACACATGCAAGAAATATAGAAAGGGTAAAATGAGAACCTTTCGATTAAATAAAAAGAGAATGTACATAGGAAGAAAAAGTTATATAAAAAATAAAATGTACAAATATTTACAATAAATATCACATCTAAGATGTGACTTTGTCTCGATGCTCGGAAATGTGAACTTGGAAAGCACGAGCATTTTGCTTCCAGGAGAGAGCGACATCTTCGAGTTCTTGCTCTAGTTTTCCTATCTCGGTTAAGGTATTTGATAGGTCAATAGCTGACGACCTAGCTTGAGATAAGTGTTAGAAATAACGACAGTGTAAAAATCAAGAGGGGGGATGAATTGGATTTTTAGAAAACTTTTTCCCTTTAAAATAATTTTCCAGATTTTAAATAATTGTTCTAAAAACAAGATTCGGATTTTCCTTAACCTGTGATAAGCGCAGTTTGAATTGAAATTGTTAATATGATCCACAATAAAATAAAGAGATAGGGAAAGAGAGAAAGAACACAGAGATTTATACTGGTTCGGATTTAGCCAATCCTACGTCCAGTTCCCAATCACCACAAACACGTGATGATCACCCCACTATCTTTAATTGAAATTACAAACACCAATTCATGCAATAACAAATAAAGATAAATGGAAACACCTCCTTAGACACACTAAGGATGAACTCACCTCCTCAGACACACTGAGGATGATTCCCACCTCTCTTGACACACAAGAGATGAACACACCTCCCTTAGAACAGATCTAAGGGATGAATTACACCAATTTAGTAAAACAGTAAAGAAAAAACCTGATGAGTGCTGGATTGAAAGCTTAAGCACAATGATCACCACTTCCAAGAACTTAGATCAACCTTGAAAGAGCAAGAAAGTGGTTTTGAAAAACTTTAGCGCAAGAGCACTTTGAATATTGTGTTTGATCAGATGTATTGAACCTAAGACTTTGCCTTTCATTTTATAATTCGGAAACAACCCAAAGTTTCCATTCATAGGTTGATTCAATATTGAATTCGCAAAAACGTCGTATTTAATCGATTATCTAAAAGGTATAATCGATTATATCAGAGTAAAAACTGGAAAACACATTTTGACTGATATAATCGATTAGATTAAGGCCATAATCGATTATATGAACCTAGAAGCAATATAATCGATTATCAAAAACACTTAATCGATTATTTTGTTCGTTAAACTATTTTGATTCAAATTTTAAGTGAAATAATCGATTAGATTTCGTAACTTAATCGATTAAAAGTGTAGAAAAACGTTTTTGCAAGAAAACGACTTGCTCTCAAGTTTGAAATGGTCTTGAATGGGATTTATGACTTACTCTTTTTATCCTTCACTCAAAACAGAAACTTCTAAACTTGAAAGTTCAGCTCTTGAGAAAATCTTCATCAATCTTCTCCCTTTAAAGCATTTATGTTCCTTTATGTCTTTCCTTTTCCATGAAGCAACCTTCCTTTGTGAGATGATACAAGTCTTTAATGTTGTTTGAGAACTTTAAATCTTCATCATCAAAACTTTAATCTTCATGACTTATTGAGAGAACTTCATCAACACTTAAACTTGAAATATGTCAACAATAAGGAGGATTGTGATCTCTCTTGCAATTGTTGTTTGGTGATCCCTAATCCTTCCACTTTGTTATCGAGCTCAACAAGCCGACATTTTAGATTGTCAATTTTGGCTTCGATGCTTGCCCTTTCTTCGAAAAATGAAGTCACTTCAGAGTCGATTTGCAACATATGGGAAACGATGTCTTCGATAGAACATTTGTGTTCGTTCAAAGTGTTCACCCCAATTATTTTTGTGGCTTCATAGTCCACCTTGCCGGTTTCGAGTTGTCTTCTTCTCTTCTGAATATCTCAAGCGTGATTGAAAAGGAAGACAAACTCTTTCACCTCAGCATCGAAACTGGGTGGCAATCATCTTGCTTCAAATTTTGAGATCTACTCGACGATCTCCTGCATTTCCTGTTTTAATTGAGGAGTTTGTACCAGGATGTCCAGGGGAGTCGAGTAAGCCAACGCTCTGAAGCTTTTTGTGATGGCATCGATATTTGAATCTGATGTTGATGTGGAAGGTTGGGACGTCGAGCTACTTACTCGAGACGGATCCGACATGGTTTCTAACATGTTGAGGATCGAGAAGGGTTCCCTTTCGATCTCTTCCAGAATGTTGGTAAGATTGCTCAATTCTGGGATCGTCTCGGTCGAGAGTTTATGTGGGGACCCTTGATGAGCACCTTCGTAATCACGAGTCTCTCGATGCTCAGATGTACTTGGAGAAGGAGGAAGGTCGGCTTCTTCGACAATGGTAGGAGAGTTTGGAGGAGGAACCTCTTTGTCACCACTATTGCTTTCTGGAGTAGGGTCAACCTCTGGAACGTTGGCAGAGGATAGCTCGACATTCGATGTTGCTTGGTCCAAACCCGTCGAAACTGTAACACCCTCTGTACATGAGTAAAAGTTAAGAAGTGAAAATTACTCGAAGAAATGTAAAATAAGTTATAGGTGAGAAGTATACCTTCGAAATGACCAAGTCATCACCCTCGGGAGTGATAGCAGCTAGAGGTTGAGACGTGGTTGGATTCTGAAAATAGAATAGAGACTAAGTTATTGAATGAGAAGATAAAGCCAAGGAAAGGGTATGAAATTTGTGTCGAAATCATACTTGAACATCGATTATTGGATCTTGGGGAGTTGAAATTATTGGGTCAACAATCGAGATCGCCTCGATGTGAGAGTCCATATTGCTGGAAATATTGGTGGTCGAGATGACCTGAAATAAGGAGAATCATATTTAGTATAATGATATGATTCGATAATGCTAAAGTTGAAGGATAAAAGAAAAGTAGTAATACCTCTTGAAGCTGAAGGTCTTTGATTTTCTTCCTCACGAGAGGAATTTCTTCGCTCTCCGATGAGGAAACCCGAATAGGAGCCGGATGCGACTAAGGAAATGATAAATAAATAAGGAAACTCGAGAGTGATAATCAAAATTGGAAAAAGATAGATGTAAAATGCATCGGAATATTTACCTGAGTTCTCGGGACTTTAGATTTGGAACTGAGGGGCTCCGAAGGTTTGTGCTTCGAAG
This sequence comes from Lablab purpureus, assembly GCA_030347555.1. Taxonomy (NCBI): domain Eukaryota; kingdom Viridiplantae; phylum Streptophyta; class Magnoliopsida; order Fabales; family Fabaceae; genus Lablab; species Lablab purpureus. The sequence goes on from CM059260.1 coordinate 21,913,042, forward strand.
ATTTTGTGGGGTTCGAAGAAACTGTTTCTGGTCGAGATGGGGCCTCATCATCTTTTCCCCAATCTTCGACTTGCTCAGGAAGCGTTTTTGGTTGAGCTGAAATAAGAATCGAACTTAAACTTAGTTATAATCGAGGAGTACATATCGAAAAAGGATATTATAATAAGAATTCTCACCCCAAAGTGTGGGAGTCAAAATCCTTGTGTACTTAATATGTTGCAACCACGAAGGTAGCTCATTCTCTCGACATGTTAAATAAATGAAATAGGATAATCGAGAAAATGTTACGTTGGTTTTAGGGATATTTTCATGATCGGCTCGATATAACTCTTTGCCAGAGCATAATTCTCGAACCCATTTAGGATGAGTCAAAGGTTTGGCTACTCCAAAAGGGGTTGAGGGAAAAATCGGGAGATTTTTTGGACAATACTTTTCGAAAATAGTTTTTCCTAAAGGGTTGATAATTTTGAATGATTCTCGATTTTTATTAACTTTGTGTCTGAGAGAATGAGTTACCCCTAATATAGTGCCCCTCAGGTTTGTAGGATTATAGCATTCTTGATAAAAATTCTTGAATTTAATAATTTAAAGGCAGTGAGTCCATTTACCTTTCTTCGATTTGCTGGTATCCTGCACAAGAGATGGAGAAGTGGTTAATCTCGATAGTTGCATGTGTAGAGATAAACCACTGGGTCCACCAATCATGGAACTCCTTTGTACAATAGTAAGACGGCTTGAAAGGATAAGGTTCGAGAGAAAGTTTCTTCTTTGGAAGCACGACCTTTAACTCTTCTTGGAGAGTCTTCTCGGTGATGACTATGTTGTGTAAGTTGGGGTCACTCAACCGAGGGTAGGGCAGCATTTGGCAAAGGCCAAATTGCCTTGAAAAAAGTTGTGGTTGATAGGGGAAGAACTTTATGTCCTTCATTTGGAACCCCCCGACGATCACATCCCACGCAAGGAAGTTCCTCCACATATCGATTAATTTTTGTTGGGCACCTAGTGTTGGAGCTGGGAAGCGTTGAAGCAGCCAGGTGGGGCCTTGGATAGAGGTCTTCGAGAATGGAGCCACATCTTCAGAAATTTTTTCCTTACTAAGGAAAAATTGAAGACATCTTTCATAGTTTTCTCGAGATGGCTTCATCTTGCGTGGAAGTAGCGTAGTCAATCGAGCCCCCTTGAGAGGATAGTCAATGGTTGCTTTGTTGGAGGGGGGGAGGATTCCTTTGAGTATCGAGTTCAACCACAGTTGAATAAACTAAATGGGCCCCGATAAATTACCATTTGGCTTGGCAGAGTAGAGGATGTCCGAAGCTTCATGGAACGCAAACTATACATGTGCTAGTAGAAGCTTGGCCAAACATATTTGGGGCTTTCCTTGGTGGAGAAGGCACGCCAAGTTAAATATATTCGATGAAATTTGGATCGAGCGGGAGCAGAAGACTTGTGTAGTAAGCCAATACACAAGAAATGCAACATGCTCTGATTCCGACACAGTTGCATAGGCATCCTCATTGCAATGGTGAGCCAAAAAGTGACCATAGGCTTTTTAAGACCAATCGATTTCTGTTTCAAATTCAGAATCGATAGGGAAAGCAGTAAGGGTATATATTTCCCCGATTGGCTTCAAACCCGTGATAGCGGCCACGTCGAGGAGAGTTGGAGATATTGGGCCACATGGTAGCTCCAAGGCATGCAGGTCCTTATTCCATAGGTGAACGACAGCCAAAAACATCGACATATCAAAGGATGAGATGCTGAGTTTGCTAAGTTGAATGAAATAAAAAATCTCAATTCTCTTCCAGTGTTCGCTATAGGATTTCTCGACTCTTTTCAACCAATTCAGATAGTTGGTTCTTTTGGTAGCAGGTCCTGTGCGATATACCCTGGTGGTAATATCGAGAAAATCTAATTTGATCGATGAACCAGTGATCAAGGATAAACCTTTAGGGGTTGACGGGAAGAAATCCTTAATGGAGTCTAAGGAGAAGGATGGACGGTATGGCCCTAGAAAGGCTGATGGAGTACCAGAGAGGGAAAATGGTAGAAGTACCTGAGTAGACCAGAGTTTTCTGGTTTCTTCTTCAAGGTTGGGGAATGGGAGAAACTTTTCATCGTTGAAGTCCAAAAGCTGGGCATCTGGGATGATGGAGACGTCGAAAAAAGCCATTTGAAAACAAGGAGGTTGAGAGCGACGAGAAAATAGAAGGGCTTTGTTGGAGATAGTAGCAAAGGAGATGAAAAGAGTTCTGAGAAGTGAGAAATGAGCGTGAGGTGTTGAAGAAGAAAGGTAGGGTTTTTATGAAACCATGAGAGAGACGTTATGGAGGGAAAAAATGGAAAGTTGTTTTTTCCGAAATTTGGTTGGGATTAGTGAGAGATTTTCTGAGACAAAGATTTGATTGAGGTAGGTAAAGGGGTTTTTGCGGGAATCCCAAGCGACGTCTCATTTAATGCAAGTCAGAAGTGTCAGGAATGTTCTACTTTAATGTTATCTGGTACAAGATAATAATCGAATGCATGATGAGCATTCATGTCGATATTATCTTGGGGGCATCTGTTATCGACGTGGTTCAAAATATATCGGAGATTCGGCAAAGACAAAAATTTCAAAAGTATGACTAAGGGAAACGATTTAAGGATCGAGAAAGATAAAAGAATCGAAGATGATTTGGAAATCAACATCGAAGAACAAGGGAAAGTTTATGTATGATACATCGAACAATTCCAGGTCGATTTTATAAAAGAGAGACACGTGGAAAGGAATTAAAGAATTTAAGACGTGGTGAACGTGGGGTAACCGTTTTGTAAACGGTTATTTGTATAATTTAGTATAAATAAGAGGGGCGGGGAACAAAAAAGGGGTTAGACATACGAGTGAAAAGCCAGAAACTTATGAGAGCAAAAATGGCGAAACACTTCATGCTTCTAACACTCTTTGCTTTGTTTACTGAGTTTTTGCAATGTCTGTGGTATTACCCCTGGTAATGAATAAAATTCGCCCTTCTGCTTTTACGTTTTTCTTTACATTTCGTCTCTGTTTAATGGGTTAGAGATTATTTTCTTTCACAGTTGTCATTTACGTTTCTTATTCGTGTAATACAAAAAAGTCATACAAAAGAAAAGATTGAAAGTGATTACACTGGTAGCCTAAAAAGAACCTATAAATCGCATTTGTGAGTAGATGATAAATCAAAATGTCTTTTCAGTTGTTAACTGAGTTCGATTTGTAAAAAACAATTTTCATCGAAAACACTAACTGATTATTACTCTGAGTACTTACTAACATGTAATTGAGATCTTAATGTATTAGCTTTATTATTGGAGTGTTTTAAGTGGACCAAGACGTTTTTGGACTTCAAGTATGAGTGAGTAATAATGTACATAACAGTAATTTGTAATTTATAATTTCAACTTTCATTTTTCATGTGTTCAAGATCTACTTCTCCTACTTTTCAAAAAACTAACTCTAGAGGTTAACTTTTATACTAATTGCAATAATAGGTTAGTTTTAGAAAGAAATGATTTAAATAGAACTTTAAAAATACTTTTTAAAAAACCTTTTTTCCTTAATAAGACCTATGTTATGCAAGGTCCTTTGACAGTTTTTATAAAAACATGTTCACAAATCTTAAATGTTTTTTCAAACATATGGCCAAAAGGAAATTTACATGTAACAATAACATATTTTTTTATATTGGTTTACCTCAAATTAGTCTACGTTCAATTTTCTTTTACAAACTGTAAAAAATTCTACCACTTAAATTTATTACGATTATAACTCTCACTCCTACACTATAACGAGTAGATAGAGTCATTCCTAGATATTTAAGCACACAATGTTATTTCAAGCTAAATACACAAATATTTTCTAGACTATTTGCTAAACTCTTCTGAGTTTAAGCACAAGTCACTACAAAAAAAATTGTTTTTACTAATTATATTAATGACCTATAAAATGATAAAATTGGTCACTAATTAAATAAAGACTAATGTAGAATTTAATTTAGTAAGTGGTTAAAATCTCGGAAGCTAATATGAGAAACAAATTTAGAAACCAATTTAGAAACCAATTTAGTCACCATTATATAAAAACCAATTTCATAATTTTTTAAGATCAATAGCCACAAAAAAAATATAGTTTCTATTACAATAGAAACTATTTTAGATACCAATAATTTTTAGTTTATAAAATAGTTTCTAATTTAGTCATTATAATGACTAATTATTTTTTGTATCTAAATTAGTTTATACTCAATCAATTTCTTGTAGTGAGTACACATGGCCTCTTCAAGTAAAGTACAAAAAGTCTCTTTTGCTTATACAATATAAAGTTGTTTGATTAAAGGTTCACACTCAAATAACCGGATATGAACTCTAAGCTCCTTGTTTCTAAAAAGACTACTTGATAATAATGAAAGATATACAAAGAGGTTTCACTCTCTTAAAGTTGTTGACAAACTATATCTTAAGCACTCAAAGACTTTTTCAAACTATACTCATACATGTGAGACTCACTTATTATTTCTTGGAAACTTATAATTTTTTGCATAGGAGGTCATCCTTATATAGGCACCCAAATAGGACCGTTTGTAGGTTGTGTGCTTTAGGAGATCTCATGACAAAGCTTTTGAGAAGGTCGTGATTTTATGCCAACATCTTTTGTTATGAAGTACGAATAGTTGTATTGTCTACTCTCTTTATCTTTATTATCCTTCTGCTACAGCTAACCATACCAAAGAGCATACTATTAATGAATATTATTATGTGTCAACTTCTTCTTGGAGAACATCCTTGATAAGACACATTAATTATTTTATACTTGTGACTTGTACCACGTGCGTATATTTTCTTACATCATATTTTGTCTTTGTAAGATTTCCATTTGTTGAAAGGACCTATGTTATGACTATTTTTTCATCTTAGAGCTTGTGATGATGTTGTTAAGCATTTTCTTGTTGTGACTATTTTGTATTATGATATTCTAAACATAAGTAATTTTTGTTTGAAACATATAAAATATTTGTATTTGAAGTGAGCTCGTCTAATCTTATGTTTTGTACTTAAGACGTGACTAAAGTTTTGTAAAAAAACTTGTGCTTTATGTGTGATCTTGTATTATCTTCTACTTTTTTCTAATACTTTATTAAAACTTAGGTTACGTAATAAATGTACCAAAATAATTTTGAGTGTTATTATTAAAGTAAGAGTGACTTGGGCATTACTTAAGATGAAGACTTGCACATTTGTCATAAATAATCTTGTTTATGCCTTAATAGGTTAATTAGTATAAACAAAGTGTTTGTTGTTATTATATGCTAGATGAGCCTTTTGCTCCTTCTTATCTTTCAAATATTTACAAAATGCTTATGCACATATTTGAAAAACCATGAGAGAGTCCACCACAAGCATTTGATAGGTCATGTTACAAAAGCGTTTACAAAGAAACTTTTATGCTATATGCAAACCTTGTTTTAGAGCTAACATTTTTTTTTGTCCCAACAATTTTTGTTGAGTTGAGGAAGCAAGTGCAAAATTTTTTGATAAATAATTTATCTGATTCAATGTGTAACTGTTGCAAGCACTAATATTATTAAAAAAAATATTTTTGTTTTTGTATGGATTATAAATAGTTTAATAAGTTAATCACCAAGAATAAGTATATTTTTTTTTAAGAATGAAAGATTCGATAGACTGATTACATGGAACTTCAATGTTCCTATCTAAAATGTGATATAATCAAATTTTGTTAAAGACTAACTATGTTTAGAAGCCGACCTATATATCTAGATTTGTCTAGTATGAGTTCATGGTGATGTTGTTTGTACTAGGCTTTAGTTATGTTTGTACATTACATGAAAATGATTTTTTTTTCATTTATGCTAAAATGTCTACAAGAAAGTTTTGAGAATTCATTAAGTTAAAAATAGGTACTATATAATGCATTGACAAGATTTGAACTCAAGACCTTCAAGTTGAAGATTGAAACTTCAACCCTAAGCTAGAATAATTTTCATTTAAAACATTACACACATATATATAAATATATATATATATGCATATATATATATATACATGCATACATATATAGGTTGCACATATATATACATGCATATATAAATATATAAATATATAAATATACAAATATACAAATATACAAATATACAAATATACAAATATACAAATATACAAATATACAAATATACAAATATACAAATATACAAATATACAAATATACAAATATACAAATATACAAATATACAAATATACAAATATACAAATATACAAATATACAAATATACAAATATACAAATATACAAATATACAAATATACAAATATACAAATATATAAGTATATAAGTATATAAGTATATAAGTATATAAGTATATAAATAAATACATGAATACATGAATACATGAATACATGAAATCATGAATACATGAAATCATGAATACATGAAATCATGAATACATGAAATCATGAATACATGAATACATGAATACATGAATACATGAATACATGAATACATCAATACATCAATACATCAATACATCAATACATAAATACATAAATACATAAATACATAAATACATAAATACACAAATACACAAATACACAAATACACAAATACACAAATACACAAATACACAAATACACAAATACACAAATACACAAATACATAAATACTTAAATACATAAATACTTAAATACTTAAATACATAAATACATAAATAGATAAATATATAAATACATAAATACATAAATATAATATATGAATATATGAATATATAAATATATGAATATATAAATATATAAACATATAAATATATAAACATATAAATATATAAACATATAAATATATAAACATATAAATATATAAACATATAAACATATAAACATATAAACATATAAACATATAAACATATAAACATATAAACATATAAACATATAAACATATAAACATATAAACATATAAACATATAAACATATAAACATATAAATATATAAGCGTATAAATATATAAATATATAAACATATAAATATATAAATATATAAACATATAAATAATAAATTATATAAATATTTAAATATTTAAGTATGTAAATTATCGAAGGATTTACCAACGGATTTTATCTCGCATTATATGACGCCAACTTTACTAACGGATTTTTACCGACAAATTTACCAACGGATTTTATTTCGCACAGTATGTCCTCAACTTTACCAATGGAACTAAATCCGTTGATAATTAAAAATTAACGACGGAAAATTTTCTGTCGATAAAAGTTTATTGGTAATTTACAATTTTCTTGTAGTATTATAATATCAACGGCAATTAAAACATGTACCAACCAGAATTAAATACTACCTTTGGGTATATAAACAAAGCTAATAGTGCACATCAAATTGTCTATAATCATATTCATTAATTATAAAACCAAATAATCAATCTTTGGGTGATCCAAATGCCTTAAAATAGTGAATTTCAATATACTCATAAATTAATAAACATATAATATAGTATTTTTATTTTATGAATAATTGACATATTATCTTTAATTTAAAATTAAATAAACATTCAAATTTGGTCACTTTGGTGACTAACAAATTCATCGTAGTTTTAATCCTAAACAAATATAATACATGCACATACTATTAATCATATATAGCAATTTTAATTTGGAATTAGATAAGCATTCAAATTTAACCACTTTGATAACTTAACAAATTCATTATAATTTTAATTTTCAATAAATATATTTAATGTTATTAATACTATATAACATTCTTACTAATTTCTTTCTAGACTAATACTCTTTTATAATAAATTCAGACATCATATTATAAAAAAATAATATCAACATTAAATTTATTCTATTAGACAAGGGTAAACATTAACGTCTCTCCCATTATGTATCATTAGGTTCTAAGCATTCAAATTTGATTGTGACTTAACAAATTCATTATAATTTTAATTCTCAATAAATATATTTAATGTTATTGATACTACATAACATTCTTACTAATTTCTTTTTAGATTAATACTCTTTTATAATAAATTCAGGCATCATATTATAAAAACATAATGTCAAATTAAATTTATTCTATTAGACAAGGGTAAACATTAACCTCTCTCCCATTATGTATCATTAGGTTCTATAATTGAAACTTTTCTTTGTTGGAAATTTTATTTCTAATAATTAATGTGGGATATATATATATTATTTGTAACATTTATATTAGCTATTTATATTTTGTTGGCTCAATAAAAGTGATCTAATTTTAGTGAGTTGAGTAAGCCTTTTTAACTAATATGAGCTCAAACAAATGGAAATCAGATTTGGCCCATTATGGGTTAATGGGAATCCTAATAGGTTTAAAATCATAAGGATGGTCATAGTCTCAATATACCAAATCAGAAATACGTCTCTTTGTCTTCCCATCACAAGAGGAACATCAAGAAGTCCTTTGTGAAGGAATCCAATCATTTAGCTGAGGAAGATCAGTGTACCAAATAAGAATTATTCCACTACAACCTTTTGTCAATGTCAATATGGATACATGTATATTTTAGAACTCAACAAATCTTGATAATCTGATGCAATGATTTTCTTTTGTGATTTGTAATTTAATAATTACTAGAGAAATTTTTTCTATAGGTGTCCACAGTATGGTTTGGTTTGATTTTTGGCTAAAAATACATTCAAACCAAACATAAAAAGTATACACGGTTCAATTTAGTTTGGTTTGAAAGAAAAAAAGTCAATCCAAACCAAACCAATTTGTGCGGTTTAGTTTGTATCGGTATATGCGATTTTTAATTTCTAATTTTTTATTAAATATTTCCTCATTCTTTTCACCTTTTAAATTAAAATATAATAATATAATATACAATATGTTACTCAAAATCTAATAAATATATTGAATAATAATAATAATTACAACATAAATTCATTCATAATCAAACAAGGAGAAGATACAAATATATCTTACTCTAGATCTTTTTTAAAATATTTCACCTATAGAACATTCATCTAGATCTATAAACCAATAAAAACCTAGAAACATAGTTGCTCTCATTTTGTTTAACGACTAGCTTTTATTTTTTATGTATATGATCATGTTGCAATAAAGTTCTATTTAATTTTTGTTCACTTTCTGCCAAAGTATTTTCCTCTTGTCTTAATTGTAAATACTCTTACTCTAAGGGTGACATTGACAAAGTGAAGCTAGAATGGACACAGTGACAAAGTCAAGCGAGAGATTAGAGTTGTTGACACCATCCTCAAGAAAAGTTGACAACGTTGTTGACAGTGAAGAGGAATCAAGAAACTCACAAATCAAATTTGTGAACTAGACCAAACAACTCTATAAGACAATTTAGGTTAAAATGTATAACTTATTGTTGTTGTTATTATTATTATTATTATATTAATAATAAAAAATATGTGTTTAATGTATATCGTGATTTGGTTTGGTTTATTTGAATCAGTTTTGAAAATTCAAACTACAAATTGAACTGCACAGTTCTTTGAACAAAAATCAAACCAATCCAAAAGCTTAGGATTTTTTTGTGGTTTGGTTTGGTTTGTATTGATTTTCAATTTTTTCTTTGGATTGGTTCGATTTTGAATAACTCTATAGAATACGCAACATGGTCCTTATGGTAATTGAGCTCATAAATTATATTGAATAAAGAATATGAGGATATTAGTTACTCGTAATTATTCAATATCCTTATAAAAAACCTCGAATATATATATATATATATATATATATATACTTATCTATCATAATTATCATAATTTTCTATTACAATACATTAAAACTCTTCATAATATTACATTTGTTCATTGTAGATTACCATACTACATTTTCTCTTCACAGTGCAAATGATAATAAAAACGCAATCATCGACAGTTTCTCATCTCGTGTGCAACAAAATTAAAATTAAATGTAGATTATGCAGAATATAAAATCATCAATGATATAGAATTTCCAAATTTTGTAATTAGGGTTCATAAAATTTTAGGAAAAAAATAAAAAGAGAATTATATAATTTCACAACCACGATCTGATATCACATGTAAAATCATAATTTTTTTCTTATAATCATATAAAATAGAAAACTCATATAAGATTTTGAAATCAATAATTCTCACATATATTAAAAAAAGAGTATTTGTATCTTCCTTAATGAGAGATTACTCTTTAGTGCTTTAAAAGTTCAATCAAATTAATGACGATACATGGTTTCACTCCTTTTGTCTCTCTATTCTACGATCTCTTTTATTTGATGGATGAAGGAAAGAGAAACATACATACTTGCCAAGAAGGTGACCTTGTTTTTACAATAGTGATTTTTATATATTTATGAAAACCCTATTAGTATGCTAAGTCCATTAAATAATAGTCATTATCAAGAAATTGCTCCTTGTTAGTCCAATTACTTTATTTACTTATTGGTCACTTTAATTAACAAGTCATATGCTTCTAGCATGAGACATACAATCTTACATTTACCTATGTAAAAGCCAATTGATTCTGGTTACAGTTATGGTCATGATCATGGTTGTGGTTGGAAGAGGCTTTGAAGAAAATGGTAAAGGATTTGTAGGCATCATGGTAAAGGATAAAAAGACTCTCTTCAATATTGATTACATATTAACTTAAATTTTTCCCTTAATAAGCACATGTGTACCAAACATGTGCTTAATTACTTCAACCATTAATGGAGTTTAAAAAAAATAACATAATTAAAGCTTTTATATAAAGATTGTTATTTTTTTTATTGTACTAAATATGTCAATACTTATTGTACTGAATCGACTATTTACCCTTAATAAAATTATTATGTTTGGATATAAAAAATGGTTAGATAAATTGAATTGATTATAACTTGAGTGGTATGATGAATGAAATTGTATTGTATAAAATAATTTGGAATTATATACTTAAGATAATATATTAATCAAGTTGAAATTGTACATATTAAATAAAAACACATATGATTAACAAATAAAAAAAATTTAATTGTCTAAGTAGATTAAAACATATACATATGATTAACAAATACAAAAAAAATTTAATTGTCTAAGTAGATTAAAACATATAGTGATGAGAAGTTGAGAAAAAATTCTTACATATAACATTTATAAATATATTGATAAAAAGTTGAGAGAAAATTCTTATATATTATAACATTTATAAATATTAACATTGAATACAGTAAATTTATCCTAATCCATAATTATGTGATATATGTAAATTAAAGCTTTATACGAAGTCCATGTGTATATATAATAACGTATTTAATATGAGTTTTTTAAGATAATATTTATTTGTTATATATTATTATTTATTTGTTATATATTATTTATTATCCATTTGACCGAGATTATTTATAAAGATACAATATTTTGAAATAGATTAGATAAAGTTTGCGAAATTGATTGATGTATTGAAATTTTATCTACTTGTATAGATTTATAAGTTGATGTAAATTGTTGATGAATTACCCTTCTTATATTTATTACGCGATTTCTCTTCTAATTATATTTAATACTCAAGCATATAACATTACTGGAAATTATTCACGTCGTATATATATATATATATAAGATATGAAGATATGAATAATATATATGTTATGTAATGGAGTAATTTCGGGGTATTATAGTATTCATTCCTTCTTGAAGACTTAATCTTGGGTAGTCATCATCATGAGAGTGTGAATGGGAAGAAAATCTCCGAAGATATATATACGTAATTATTTTCAGTAATCAATTGAAGTACCATACTAGCATCTTTGCTCACGAGACTGATCACATACAATAATAATGGGAAATCCTCAGACTGTCCTACCAAATCAACATTAATAACAATATTTTACATATAATATATATATATATATATATATATATATATATATAACTTCCCTCTATTGCGTGCCATGCCACTTCCCTTCAATTTCTATATGATTCCAATAATCTAATGAAAAAAAATTAAGTTTATTTATTTATTTTCTCCTTCTGGGCATGTGGAAGTCAATTTCCTGGAGTCGAGAAAATCCTTTTTCTTGGGTTCTCTGGTGGTAACGTAACTAAGAAAAGTATGAAAATTGGTGTCTGCGTAACGTTTGGGATTGGCTTGGTCAATGAGTTTCGGTGACGGTCTTATAGTACAGTTGAAAGGAAGGCTATGGAGAGAAGCCACTGATGTTCTATTCTTCTCTGCATTCACCATCACCCTGTGCAACACGCTCTTGTACTTCCCATTGCTGTATATCTGATATAATCAAATTGGATTCTGAAAATATCATTATACTATAATAGTATAAAAACCCTAATGAAAACACAGACATATATATACTGAATGAAAAACTGGAGGATGAAATTTGTTTACCTCTAGGTGATCACCAACATTGACAATGAAAGCATTATTTATAGGTTGAACAGTGAACCATTGACCTTGGAAGTACACCTGCAAACCCTCTACCTGGTCTTGAAGGAGGAGTGTGAGGAATCCATAGTCAGAGTGAGGGGGCATCCCTAAGGTTAGTTCAGGTTCAGGGCATGGTGGATACAGATTGAACACCATCATCTGGCTCCCATCTTCTAGGTCTTTCAGAATATTGTCTTTTCCTTCTCTCTCCTCTTCTTCGTTTCCTTCTATGATCCCTAAACTCTCTTCAATGCCTTCCATCAACATCAGGAACAAGTATCTTGTTTCTTCTGCGTAGGTAGCCACCACTTTCCTTCATTCCAATTAATGAAAATTTCTGAGTAATTCAAACATAGTTAACTTTTTCCTTACTGTAATAATTATGACTTATTGACTTAAAAGCCAACAATGATGGTTCCATATCTCATTATATGATAGTGTAAAAAACCTACTTATCAAATTTTTAATATTTCAATTTCATTTAGTATTTTAAATAATTTTTTCATTTAGAAGTACACAAAGCTGACATTTAAATATTTATTTTTTCAAAAAGGACTCAAAACTCTTTAAAGTAAACTTTAAAACTATCAAAAAAATTGAAAAGAAAAGGTTATAATTTTTCCAAATTAAAACATCTATTCTTAAAAACTTCTGGTAGTTCAACTTTATTTAATTTTCTATACCAAAGGTTAAGAGTTATTTTAAAAATAATTAAATATTGAAAACTAGATTTAATAAATTTTCTATCTGTATAAAATTTATAGTTTTTTTTTTATTTCATTTGACATTTAAAATGAATTTTTCCTTCAGAGTTTCTAAGTGAAGAATACTGACGAAATTAACTTTTCCTTTGTCTGATTACTTATTTTTCATACTTTACTTGTGTAAAAATATAATTTTTTTCATGTTTCAATGATGATTGTGATAACTATAATTGACCTTTAACTTTATTTTTGCAAGTTTTAAATGATGACTGTGACTACTATAACTGACTTTAACTTTTGTTTATCAATTAGACCTATTTTATACTTAAGACAATCTTCTTTCAACCCAAAAGACTATTACCGATGTCCAAATTGACATTAATTTTTCAGTATATTAAAATTCGCAATGAAACTATACAACCAAAGGAGACACCATCAACCCAACTTAAATCTTAAATTTTTATTCCTGCAAGAAGTGGAATTAGCAATATTTTAATTAGTTGAAAAATATTTAAGAAAAGGGAGATTATTTCATTTTATGGTATAAGATCATGTCACGAGCCTTTTTTAAGAGCCTTAGTAGTGTTGTTTAATCCTACCACTTGCATCAATCTCGTTGGCATGAAGTTGTTAATTTGTTTATGGAGAAAGTTGCCACTAATCATAGTCTGTGATATATAGATGGATACTAGGAATTAAACTTAAAATTGTTGTCTATGCAAGAGATAGAGAGAGAGAAAGTGAATAGATTAATCATTAATTAATACTTAATTTAAGTTATATCTAATTAATTAAGGTGAGAGTGTACACACCTAAAGTCTAAAGGGGAAGCAGGCCAATGGGAGAGGAAATCAGGTAATGGATGACAGAGGAGTTTCAAGAAGTCTCTCCAACATAACACACTGTCTTTGGTTTGGCTGAAGCTAGTTCCACATCGAACAGGTGCACTCATATCAGCTGTCATGTACTTCTCTCTTTCCTCAAAAGGAAGATCAAAGAACTTTCCACTCACATCCCTCATGCTGCTGATAACATCATCCGAGATACCGTGGTTCACCAGCTGCATCAATCAAACATAATGAAACTCATTCTATTTTTCACATTCACATCATCAAAGATCATTATTAGTTTCTTCACTATTTCATCAAGTTCAGGAAAATTATATGCCTGGTTGGTTTCTCACCTGAAAAAAACCGTACCCTTCACAAGCATTGGCTAGGGATTGAAGGACTTGTTGCCTTCTTGGACCAAGCAATTCAGAAAAATCAATGATAGGTAGCTCAAGGTTTAGCTTGGCAGCATTAGAACCATCTGAGTTTGTAGCTGGTCGATCAGAAGGTGAAAGTATGTAGTTTTTAGGTATAGTGTGAAGGCCATTCTCAACAAGGTGCTTCACTCCTTTCTGATATTGACTTCCTGGTGTATCAGTCTCGCCACTTCCTACCATTGCTGGAGTCATATAAAATCTCCTGCACATGCATGTAAAACTAAGAACAACAGCATAGGAAGAGAAATGTTCACATATAGGGTTGAGAAAACGAAAGAGGAGCATATTAATGAATTTCCCCATTACCTGGATTGAGAAATATAGAAAGAATGTTGGGGGGTATAAGCCTATAAATAAGGGGTAGGAGAAGAAAAGCAAAGTTTTGATGGAAGATAATGGTGTGTTGATTTTGAGGTGTATATATAGTGAAGAGAAGAGAAGTGTGGGGTGAGGAAGAGTAGGAAGTTTTGGAGAAAGCAGGTTGAGGTTTGTGAACACATGGTGGAGAGATTCTAATATTAACAAAATGGTTGACAAAAGTTGAGTCAGAGCGTAGGGTCGCCACAGTTGCACAAGACGCCATGGACATGCTGCTGAAACACCACGATTATTATTTCAACTGTTCTGCATTAAATGGAGATTAATTGTGCCTTTCATAGGACCTACCTCTCTCTCTCTCTCTCTATACATGTATTCATTCCACTATTTTGATCGCTGACTTTTGTGTTACAAATAAAAAAATCTTTTAGGTTTTGACATAGCCTTGTCACTTATCTCTCCATATATATGCTTCAGGTCCATATTCAAAGCACAATTCTTTTAATTTAACCAATACTTTTGAGTTCAAATTCTACCTATAAACTTTGTTAAATACGTACAAGAAAACTTCTTCTTTTTAACCATTTTATTTCATTTAAGCAAAATTACCTTACGTTTTAACAAGGATCTGTTTTGAGCAGTAAGAACCAAGGATTTCGTGATTTCTTGTTAATAGTTACATTATTAAGTGGCTATTAGAACTAACTAAAGTCTTTTAGATATATTGTTAATAAATAAATTTATATTTTAGTTTTTATCAATAGTTCGTTTGTGTGCGTGTTTTTGAAAGAAATACAAAAGTATATAGAATAAAAGTACAGTGATACACACCGTTATTTAATATATGCTACTCCAACATTTATTTTTTTATTTTTATCTCTTTTTTTATTACATTATATACTTATAAATTTATAATTTTCTTTTTTAGGTGTATATTAAATAGAAATAAAAATTTTAAAATTTTATTAATAATTTTTCACAGTAAAAATTAGTATTACAATAAATTGTAAATATGATTTATCTCAGCCTTATGAGGAGAAGGATATCCTTCACTACCTGACTATAGACCGCAGGTTCTACACTTATGATATGAGGGTCCAGTCAGTGATATACATATACATATATATATATATATATATATATATATATATATACATATATATATACATATACATATATATACACACATATATATATATACATATATATATATATATTGTTTTGCGTGTAAAAAGCTTATGTCCTAAATAATTTCTAAATTTTCAGAAATTTAAATATACAGAACTTCAATTGCTTTTATTTTTAATTATTTAACTTTTTAAGCATTGTATTTAGATAAAAAAATTAAATTTATTATTATTTCTATTCTGTATAAATATTTTAATTATCACTAAATATAAAAATGATCAACCTATCCAAAAATATTGGTTGATGAAACTTAACAAATTAGTTAAAAAAGAAATTTTTAGGTTAAATTAATGAAAAATAATTTCAACAAGAAAAATTCTTACTTATATTAGTCAAAATATAATTTCTATATCATTGATAAGTTTTAATTGATATCGACTAAAAAATAATCTTACCACTATTAGTCGAGAAACTAATTAATATTAGTTAATAAATTTATAATTTTTGTTGGCCAAAAAATAATCTTAACCTATTTTTCAATTGATATTGATTGAGAATAATTTCAAATAACATAAACTAAAAATAATATAGATTAATTTTAATAAAAAAAATTTAATTAATCAACTAAAAAAGTTATTGATATCAACCAAAGAAATCCTAACTAACTAAAAAATACTAATACTTATTTATAAAAAAAATAACATTCACAATAATAACAAAAAAATAATCATAACTAACTTTAATGTAAAAGAAACATTAATCAACATTAATAAAAACAATAATATTCACTTTATAATCTCGTCACTTCAGACTAAAGTTGAATTAACAATATTACTATAAAGTCAAGTTAAATAAGAATTTCGAAGAAAAATATAAATATATAAGATAAGAGAGCTTATAATAATTTTTTCAAATTTTTACTAAATAAAATTTAAATTTATCCAATTTTAAATAATCAAATTACTACTTATGAATTTTTAAAAATTTAAAATCTTTTTAAAATTTTCTATCAAAGAACTATATCTTTTATAAGATATTTATTTTTTTATAAAAATAAATTATCATGTAAAAGTTCTGTTCGAAAAAAAAGGTAGTGTTAGATTGGATGTTACCTCTGGTCATCCAAAATCAATTTACTTTACTTGTTTGAAAAATCCAAACATCTCATAAATAGAGAAAGAAATAGAAATTTATCAAACGTGACACCCAATTTTTATAAGATTAATTAAATATTTTAGAAAATTTTAAGATTTTTAATTTAATTAATATACGTTCTTTTTATGTGATTTTAATATATAGTATTCATGTTTATAATTATAAAATAATTAATTTTAGAATATTAGGTGTTATTTAAATAAACATTAAAGTCTTAGGTAATTTAGAACATCAACACTTTGAGAGATAGGAAGAGAAAATCATTCCCCTCTTTTTATAGGGCTGCTACGATAAAATCACTGTTTTACATTCGTTCACCGTTGGATCGGGCTGACAATTTAACATGTGGTTCGTCACATCTAGGTCTTGATTATGAGCAGTTGGATCGTTGATACGAAGTCTGAGTAGAGAGATATTCAATTCACAAAGTAGCTGCGATTTGGGATTTTCATCTTCTTTGTTCTCTATTTAACAAGGGAGAGGAGAAGAACAAGAGGAAAATTTTAGAGTATTGGGAGCACCATGTGCGCATGAAAAAGGTAAAGGGGGAGTGAGAACTCGCTTTGGGGTGTGAGATATCTGTTGGGTAGTGGAATTGACCCTAATTCCTTAATTTGGGTGTGTTCTTGAAAGAGGGGTTTTCCTCTTTCATCTCTGTTTTATTCTTAATTACTTTTGTATGTTCTTTATGATGTGAATTGAAGAATAATATACGTAATTTCTTAATTTGATAATATTTTGATTGTTTGACCCAATTCATTATTTTAGGTGTATTCTTGAAAAGGGGTTTTCCTCTTTCATTTCTGTTTTATTCCTAGTTACTCTTATAGACTCTTTATGATGTGAATTGAAGAATAATATGTATAATTTCTTAATTTGACGATATTGTGATTGCTTTGAAGCACCTTAAGGATTCTTGTGATACTGAGTCAAGGGTGATATAGTTTTAATGATGAATGAAGGATTGAATATTATTATATTGTTTTATCCATTGATTATAATAAGAGTCATGTGTTAAGTGATTGTGACCGTAAATGTGAACTTATGTGAAGGGAAATGTGTATGAGTGTATACGAAGTCCTTAGACTTGTGTTACCATGCATCATAATGTGAAATCATAACATGAGATCATTGTGTATTGCTTTTGCGGTCAAGTGTGATATGATATTGATGCCACATGCATCATAATGTGAGATCATAATGTGAGATCATAACGTGAGATCATTGTGTATCGCTATTGCGGTCAAGTGTGATATGATATTGACGCCACATGCATCATAATGTGAGATCGTAACGTGAGATAATTGTGTATCGCTTTTACGGTCAAGTGTGATATGATATTGACATCACATGCATCATAATGTGAGATCATAAAGTGAGATCATAACGTGAGATCATTGTGTGTCGCTTTTGCGGTCAAGTGTGATATGATATTGGCGCCATATGCATCATAATGTGAGATCATAATGTAAGATCATAATGAGATCATTGTGTATCGCTTTTGTAGTCAAATGTGATATGATATTGGCGTCACATGCATCATAATGTGAGATCACAAAGTGAGATCATAACGTGAGATCATTGTGTGTTGCTTTTGCGGTTAAGTGTGATATGTGTGATTGACGTCACATGCATTCACCATCATAGTGTATATACGGGTATGACATGCATTGCATATGATGCAATTATGATATGGATATGTTGAACTTATGGATAATTACTGTTGAAGTTAAATTAATTTGTTTCTCATGTTTGGATATGATTAAGTATTGATTAATTGTTTGTTGTGTGAAACTATCCTGCAGAGTTTTTACACCGCAACTTAAGTGAGATATTTCTCACTCCCTTTGTTTCCTTGTCGTGTTTTTTCCTTTTGTATTGTAGGTGATCTCCAGTTTGATGTAGTGTTCATGGGACTGCTTTGATAGGATATGTGACACCGGGATAGAACTAGAAAATTAGAACTTTTGTTTATTTATTTTTAATTAAGACTTTAGTTGGTTTATCTTACATAATGTAATGTTATTAGTGAATGTGAATCCTTTACCCTATGTACACTATTATTATAAATTTTATTAATTATGAGGTTACTTATAAATGTGTTACTTTTATTCTCATGATATAAAATGTGGGGTAGAGGGTGTCACATTTAATGGTATCTGAGCCTGGTTGTCCAAAACCGAACTTGTGTGTTATGAGCCTACTATTGTTTCTGTTGTGTTCTCTAATAGTGTTATAATTTTAGGACTTGCACTCAATCTATTTGTTGCTTTTCTCAAAACATGGCTTGTAAAATTGATTGTGTGATAGCTAACACTCTTAAAGTGTTAGCACAAGCTATAAGTAATGGTAGAGTTAAAACTCTGCTCCTTAATGGTTAGAACATTTTCATTGTAACTATCCATCCTTTTTTAAGGGATGGCATGATCCAGATGACACTATGGTTTGAGTGACTAAAGTAATGAAGATCTTTAGAGCAATGGAATTGTTCCACTAGTATTTCTAATAAGTAGTTTTAATTGACTTGATCTGTTTGCCTCTTAGTCAATCGAACATTATTCTTGATATGAAGTGGTTATCTTCCAACTATGTCTTGTTGAACTATTTTGATAAGTTAATTTTGTTTTGTGAAAGTAAGAGTACAAAATTTCTAAGTGTTGATAAAATTAAAACTTGTTTAAAAGAAAATGATAATGTATACATGATTTTAATCTCCTAGAAACTTGAGAAATATAATGAGCTTAGCGAGATTTATGTAGTGAGTGAGTAAGGATGTGACTATTCTAGCACCTGAGAGAGAGATTGAGTCCTCCATAGATTTAGTACCTGGTACCGCACCTATATGTATAATACCCTACAGAATGTCTCCAAGGGAGCACCAATGTTATTAGTTAAGAAAAAGAAAAAGGATGGGAGCATGGGATTGTGCATGAACTACCGTCAATTGAATAAATATATCATTAAGAATAAATACCCTTTACCTATAATAGATGACTTGATGGACCAATTAGTTAGGGTGTGTGTTTTTAGTAAGATAGACTTGAGATCTAGTTACCACCAAATTCTTGTGAGGCCTGAGGATATTCTGAAGACTGGTTTTAGGACCCGCTATGGGTACTATATATGAGTATTTGGTTATGTCTTTTGGTGTGACTAATGCACCCGGTGTCTTCATGGATTACATGAAACGAATATTCCACCCATATCTTGATAGGTTTGTAAGAGTGTTCATAGAGGACACCCTAATGTACTCTAAGACCAACGAAGAGCATATCAAACACCTTAGATTTGTCTTACAAGCCCTTAGAGGAAAAAAAACTCTACACTAAGTTGTTAAGTGTGAGTTTTGATTGGATAGTGCAAGCTTTCTAGGTCATGTAATTTTGAAGAAAGGATAGTTGTAGACCCTGTCAAAGTAGAAGATGTGTTAGAGTGGGAAGTACCTAAATTCATCATTGAGATTAGGAGCTTTCTAAGATTAGCTGGATATTATAGGAGGTTCATAGAGAATTCCTTTAAGTTAGCTTTGCCCTTAATTAATTTAACCTAGAAGAACCAACCATTTGTGTGGGATGCCAAGTGTGAAGAGAGTCTTCAAGAGCTAAAGAGAAGGTTAACCAATACACTGATATTAGTGTTACCCAATCCCAATGAAAACTTTGTAGTGTATTGTGATGCCTCTAAGTAGGTTTAGGGGGAGTGCTTATGTAGAATGGTAGAGTAGTAGCATATGCCTTTAGAAAACTTAAAATCCATGAGAAAAACTACCCTACCCATGATTTGGAGTTAGCTTTGATAATGTTCATCCTTAAGATATGGAGACATTAACTTTTTAGGTCAAGTTTGAAGTGTTTACTAATCATAAAAGCCTTATGTACTTATTTGACCAAAATGAATTGAGTATGAGGTAGAGGTGATGGTTGGAGTTTCTTAAGGAGTATGATTTTCATCTTAGCTATCAATCAAGTAAGGCGAATGTAATAGTCGATGCATTAAGTAGGAAATCCCTTCAAGTGTCACCTTTGATGATTAAAGCGGTTAGCCTTATGAAGGAGTTTAGGGATATGAGCTTAGCTTGTGAGTTAGCCCCTAGTAGTATTAAATTGGGAGCTCTAAGAGTGACCAATAGCTTAATTGATGAGTTTAGAGAGGGGTAGAAAAAAAAATTCTTTCTTATTAAGCCAAGTAGAAAAGATAAACCAAGGTAAGGATAGTGACTTTAGAGTAGGGATAGATGGATTGTTGAGGCTTAAGGATAGGTTGTGTATTCCTTGGATACTTGAGCTTAGGAAGATGATCTTAGAGGAAGGTCATGGGAGTAACCTTACCATCTACCCAGGAGTGATAAAGATGTATCAAGATCTTGTGAAAATATTTTGGTGGCCTAAAATGAAAAAAAAAATAGAAGAGTTTATGTATGCGGGTCTAGTTTGTCAAAAATCTAAGATAGAACATAAAAAACCTTCAGGGATGTTGCAATTCTTAGATATACCAATGTGGAAATGCATTAGTATCTCCATTGACTTTGTAGTTGGGTTGCTTAGAACTACCAAGAAACCTAGATGTCATATGGGTTATTGTAGATAGACTGACCAAATTTGTTCACTTCATCCCTATCAATATTAAGTATTCTTTGGAGAGGTTGATCAAGTTTTACAAGAGGAGAAAAGAACTTGAGTTTGAAGAAGGTAATAATGTCTTCCTTAAAGTAACTCATTGGACTCGAGTAAGTAGAGCACTGAGATTATGAATTTTAGTTCTTGTTTCATCGGTCGCTATCAGATTCTAAAGAGCATTGGTAGCATTGCTCACCAAATAGTCTTGCCTCCTTCTCTTTCAAACCTACAGAATGTCTTTTGTGTTTTTCCCAGTTAAAAACAAAAACACCCCTTTAGTCAAGGTCATTTAGGGAAGGAATGTAGATGAAAGTGGGACTTGGGAACTGAAAAGTCAAAAAATGCGTGAGGCGTATCCATTACTGTTTTCTTCTTCACCTAAATTTCGAGGAAGAAATTTTTAAAAAGGAGGGGAGAATTGTGATACCCCAATTTTTATAAGATTAATTAAATATTTTTAACAAATTTCAAGATTTTTAATTTAATTAATATACGTTCTTTTTATGTGATTTTAATATATAGTATTCATGTTCATAATTATAAAATAATTAATTTTAGAATATGATATCTAATTTAAATAAACATTAAAGTCTTAGGTCATCTAGAATACCAACACTTTGAGAAATAAGAAGAGAAAATCATTCCCCTTTTTTTATAGGGCTACTACGGTAAAATCGTTGTTCACATTCATTCACCGTTGGATCGGGCAGGAAATTTAACATGTGGTTCGTCACATCTAGGTCTTGATTATGACCAGTTGGATCGTTGATACGAAGTCTGAGTAAAGAGATATTCAATTCTCAAAGTAGCTATGATTTGGGATTTTCATCTTCTTTGTTCTCTATTTAACAAGGGAGAGGAGAAGAGCAAGAGAGAAATTTTAAAGTATTGGGAGCACCAACTACACATGAAAAAGGTAAGAGGGGAGTGAGAACTCACTTTGGGGTGTGTGATATCTATTGCGTAGTGGAATTGACCCCCAATTCTTTAATTTGGGTGTGTTCTTAAAAGAGGGGTTTTCCTCTTTCATCTCTGTTTGATTCCTAATTACTCTTGTATGTTCTTTATTATGTGAATTGAAGAATAATATGCGTAATTTCTTAATTTGATAATATTTTGATTGTTTGACCCAATTTATTATTTTGGGTGTATTCTTGAAAGAGGGGTTTTCCTCTTTCATCTTTGTTTGATTCCTAGTTACTCTTATAGGCTCTTTATGATGTGAATTGAAGAATAATATGTATAATTTCTTAATTTGATGATATTGTGATTGCTTTGGAGCACCTTAAGGATTCTTGTGATACTCTATGAAGGGGATGAGTTAAGGGTGATATAGTTTTAATGATGAATGAAGGATAATGTGTGTTAATTGAATATTATTATATTGTTTTATCCATTGATTATGATAAGAGTCATGTGTTAAGTGATTGTGACTGTAAATGTGAACTTATGTGAAGGAAAATGTGTATGAGTGTATACAAGTCCTTAGACTTATGTGAACATGCATCATAATGTGAGATCATAACGTGAGATCATTATGTATCGTTTTTGCGGTCAATTGTGATATGATATTGGCGCCACATGCATCATAATGTGAGATCATAAAGTGAAATCATTGTGTATCGCTTTTGCAGTCAAATGTGATATGATATTGGCATCACATGCATCATAATGTGAGATCATAAAGTGAGATCATAACGTGAGATCATTGTGTGTCACTTTTGCGGTCAAGTGTGAAATGTGATTGGCGTCACATGCATTCATCATCATAGTGTATATACGGGTACGACATGCATTGCATATGATGCAAGTATGATATGGACATATTTAGCTTATGGATAATTATTGTTGAAGTTAAATTAATTTGTTTCTCATGTTTGGATATGATTAAGTATTGATTAATTGTTTGTTGTGTGAAACTATCCTGCAGAGTTTTTACACCACAACCTTAATGAGATATTTCTCACTCCCTTTGTTTCCTTGTCGTGTTTTTTCCTTTTGTATTGTAGGTGATCTCCAGTTTGATGTAGTGTTTATGGGACTGCTCTGATAGGATATGTGACACCGGGATAGAACTGGAAAATTAGAACTTTTGTTTATTTATTTTTAATTAAGACTTTAGTTAGTTTATCTTATATAATGTAATGTTATTAGTGAATGTGAATCCTTTATCCTATGTACACTATTATTATAAATTTTATTAATTATGAGGTTACTTAAAAATGTGTTACTTTTATTCTTATGATATACGATGTGGGAGTAAAGGATGTCACACTATACGCATTAAAAACACCAAACGATTTGAATAGGAATTTTTCCTTTTTGTCATTTTGTTAAATTTATGACTTAGACGTAAGAATATTCTAAATTATGATGGATTCAAGGAGTGAATATCCTAATTTTAATTAAATTAGAAATTCATATAATCCTTTTAATAACATTATTATACTTCATATTTTATTTTAATGATATTATCATACTTATTTTCAATTGTTAAATTAAATTTCTTAAATTTATTTACTTATTTTTTATTTATTCCACTTATATTTTAAAAATAAAAATATTAAAAATATATACAACTCTTATTTCATGCATAAATACAAGGATGAATCCAAAAGCAAGAGTAAAACATGGGCTGAAAATAAATAAATTTAATATACACTACAAAAGATATAATATTTACGAAAAAAATATAATATACACTAGCATTTGATATAATTTTTAGATTTAAATATATTTTTAGTTCTTATAAGTTTTTCTTGATCTTTTATAAGAAGATATTTTATTTTTGTTCCTTTAAATTATAAATCATTGATTTTATTTATGAAAAATGAGATAATTTTAATTTTAATTATTACAAATAATTTTTATTTAAATTTAAATTTGTTATTCCATACTCTTAAGATAAATAAATAAGATATGTTTAAAATTTTAGAAGATTAAAAGTGTCATGCTTACATGATATGAGCTAGTAGTGAATATTCCATTCGTATCAAATTATAAGACATATTTTTGAAAGAAAACTTGTTTCATAATATAAGGCATTTTAGAATTTCAATAACTTTTTTTTTCTTATATATCCCTATTAATTACATCATTATTTGTATTAATATTAAATAATAGAAAGAGAAACTAAATATTAGGAATTAAGAATTAATTTTCTTTTATTAGTTTGACTCTTCATCTTTCACTACATCTATTAATATTATGTTTTAATTTTTTATTAAAGTTGCAACAACTAATGTAATTTTAATTTAGTATTTGTATTTACAATTTAGTGAGAATTGAAAATTTTGACTAAAATTTTAAAATAAAATTTAAATATATTCATTTGCAATTTAATGGGAATTAAATTTTTTATTAAAATTTTAAAATAAAATTTGAGTATAATCATTAGTAATTTGATTGAAATATTTATTTAAAATAATTAGTAGTTCTGATTTTAAATTATTTAAAAATAATTCTAAAATAAATTCAAAAATATTGAAATTTTAATCTGAATGAATTTACAGCTTTATTAAAAAAATTAATTTATTTATAAAAGCTTTAAATTAAATTTCAATTAATTCATTTAATAGTAATTAATAAAAATAAAAAATAAATATTTATAAAAATAGAATAAATTAATTATTTTTTTATGTGAAAATTTGAGAAGTATACCTGACAATTTGAAACAGAAAAATAAAAAAAACATTATTTACACATAAACAATTAATTGTTGTTGGAAAAATGGAAATTTTCTTTTATGATTTTCACATTTTCTGAGGGATACTTCTGAGACCTAATCAATTTGGAAATTTGGAATTTCACATCATGATAAATGAATGAAAGCATCGTGTCATGTTTTAGTCCTTGTCTTCGAAGAAAAAGAAAATCCCTAAAAGTTAGTGATTTTAATCGAAATTTGCTCATGGGTTGCATTTTCAAAAGGATTTTCAGAAGCTTAAAGACTATATATTATAATTCCCATCATATCGAATTATTCAACTCTTCTTTCTAGACAATTTGAAGGAGTTGTTTGTATTAAATGATAAGTTTGAAAATACTTGGTTGATTATAAAGGTGATATTTGGAAAGGCACAAGGTTGTGTGCAAAATAAAAATATTGGATCAAAATCTATATTTTATTTATGTTTTGTTTTACTAGTTTTTTTTTTCTATTTTAATTATTAATTTTAAAATCTATTATTATTATTATTATTCTCGAATTTAAATTTGTGAATCTTATTTTGTTATATTTATCTTTTTAATAAAACTTATTTATAATTCAATCTATTAATTTTCTCATGTTATAATTACATTTGATAAAACTTAAATTTAAAATTTATAACTCTAAATATAATCTTAAAATAAAAATTCTCTAAAAATATCAAAGAAACACGTTATTTTTTTTACTGATATATTCATAATTAATATTAGACATTGATAACGGTTTACTTTATTATTTATTCCAACATTATTGAGTAATTTCGATGTTATTATTATGATTTCATTATAAAAATTATCAATTTATTTATTTATTTTTTTAAATAACATTTCTCTTTTATTCTTTGATTCTAGTAAATGTCACTGCATTGGAGACATATATCACATTAAGTTCTTCTCAAATTTATTTATCTGGTAGAAGTTAAAAAGAAAAGTTAAACAGACTCAGAAAAGAGGTCAGAAAAAAAATTAGTTTAAATTTTAGACAGAAAGGTAATTTTTAATTAAAAAATATAGAAAGTAATTTTGCAAAATAGATTGTATTTTTAATTGGTACAAAAAGAAAAATAGAATTCAATTGAGACCTATATGAAATGCAGGTTCACCATTAGGAAGTAGCAGTTTCTGCAGAGAACCAAAAAAATAGTCCCTTCAAAAAATATAAAGTTTCTACAGACACATCCTGGGACTGCTATCCCAAAGTGTAAGCATTCGGTAGTCCAAGGATGTCGGACGATTTTTTCAAAGAATTTGTCCCGAAAAACTCATCTATTTCTCTCATCTCAAATGGAGCAGACAATAACAAACCATAGAAAATCCCAATCCAATGGGTTAATATTCTACTTTCCTGCATCATGCTGTAAAAGTTTTTGAACTGCATTACATCCCCCACAGTTAGAAGTCTTCTTTACGTTTGCTTTGGAGTTATATTGGCAATTTCAGACTTCAGTCTCCTCAATACTATTTTCTCTAACAAACTGTGTAATTCTAAAGAGGAAAGATTGTGTAGATTAAATTTCATCTATTTTAATCAAATGATTCCTCATATTATTGTTTTCGATGATTTATTGTTTTCGATGATTTTTGGTTCGATAGAATCGAATGTCAATCTAACGTTTAATCACCTACTCGCAAATACGATTATGGATTGTTTTTAGGCTAGCAGTGATTATCACTTTCAATCCTTCTTTTTAGTTTCTTTTTTGGTTTTTTATTAAAGAATTTGCAGAAAGCTCAAATAACGTTAATGGCAGAAAGTAAACAATCCTAACCCATTACCAAGTGCAAGGAATGTAAATAAAGGCAATAAATAAGTGCGGAATAAGTAATTTTATTAATTACCAGGGATAGAACCAACATAAATGCAAGAAATCTAGAATGCAAGCTAAAAAGGTCAGAATTATGCAGTGCTTCGCCATTTCTGTTCTCGTTTGCTCTCTGGCTTTCACTTACAAAAGTCTAACTCTTGAAATGCACCCCGCGCTCTCTATTTATACTATCTCATTACAAATATCCGTTAAAAAATGGTTTCCCCCACGTTCTCCACTCTTAAAATACTTATACACGTATTTTTTCCCTTTCACAAGAATGACGTGGAAATTCCTAAGTTTCTTCGATGTCCATTCTTCACTTCTCTCGATTATCCCAGCTCTCTCGATCTTTGTAAGTATCCTCATCAGTACTTTCGATCTTTCATAGATCTTCATCACTGAGTCGCACCTAAGTCTCTTACTTCTATCTTCGATCTTTTATCACTGGTTTCCACCTGTCTCGATGCTTACCCTGATCATTACCATGACACCTCTCGATTTAAATCTCCATAGATAACAATTATATATTATATAAGTATAATTTTATATAATTCTACAATGATATGAAGCTATTTAAGTCATTCTGAATCATTGCGTACAAAAATCTTTAAGAATGATAAATTAACAAACGGTTTCTCTGTTTATTAAAGTATGACTCTTGCTTTAAATTTAAAAGCTTGACCCACAAATAACCTTAAATCTATTTCTAATATTTAGGGTTTTTAGGTAATATATGATTTAGATATGACCTAGAAAATGTTTTCTAATAAAAAAAATTATAAATAGAATCAATCATAAGTGAAATGTAGATATCATAAATAAAAACAAATATAAGAGTTTGACGAATTATATTCAATTTTAATAAAATGGAGTTTAGTTACTCATGGTGATGGGTGTTAATCTCATATTACAAAGGAAAAATGAAAAGAAGAGAGAAAGTTGACAAATCCCTCATTCCCAGGTGGTTCTTTGTGATCTCCGCGTTCTTCTCTGTTAAAAAGCTGCCTTCTCTTTTTTTTCGTCGTTTATATTATTTGACAATTAAAACAGAGTGGTCGGAAAGTAAGTAAACAACTTAATCTTTTGAAAACGACTAAGCGGGTTGGCTCAAAAATCAATCTTGCTCTTTGGACCCAATTGACTAAGCTCTTTGCCAATGGCTGAGCAGTCTGGGTGAACCACAAATCCTACCTTTCTACCTCTAATATGCTCAACACTTTTTCTGGACAGTTTGATGAGCTTCCATCTTATCAAATATCTTTTAAGTCATGCAAAGTTAAAGTTAGAAGCTAATCTATCTAAAATCATCAACTCTTCACAAAATATAATATATACAAATCCTTTTGATTTTATAAAAAATTGAGGTGTTAAACGTAAAAAAAACTTCAAATAAGTAAAGTAAATAAGTGTCTAAATATTAGATGAAAATATATATAAATAAACACTTATCATCTAGGTCAGCATGGGTCAGGTCGATTTGAGTTAGCTTATGCTCAGCCAATCATAGTCGACCTAGGCCCAATCGAACTGAGTAAATTTGGACTTGGAAAACCCAGTTAGTCCGAGTTGACCTAGGCTCGGTCGATCCAAGTCGGCTCCGACTCGGTCAATCTAAGTCGACCCAAGCCCGATCGACCCTAGTTAGCCTAGGCTCGATTGACCCTAGTTAGCCTAGGCTCGATTGACCCTAGTTAGCCTAGGCTCGATTGACCCTAGTCGACCTGAGCCTAGTAACCTTAATTGGCTCTAGTTGACCTCAGATCAAGCCCAGTCGATCCAAATTAATCAGGGCTTGATGAGTTGGTCAGGTCATAATCAACCTAAGTTGTCTCGTATCTAGTCGACCCGAGCTAGGTTGATTTGAGTCTGGTCAACCCGAGTCGACCTGGACCTGGTTGATCCTAGTCAACCCAGACTCAATGGACTTCAGTCAACCTATGCTTAGTAATCCCAATTGGCTCGAGTCGACTAAGACTTTGTCAACTTGGGCTTTGTCCACCCAAATGGGCTAAGATGAAGCAAGTTGGCTCAGGCTTAGATTTGGTCGACCTAAGTTAGCTTGAGTCAATCCTGGCTTGAGCTGAAGAGTCCGGTCAACCCGAGTTGACTCGAGTCTGATCGACCCAAGTCGAATTGGGCTTAGTAAATCAAAGTCGACACAGATTTGGTAGCCCCAAGTCAGCGAAAGCCCGATCCACATGAGTCATCCCGAACCTAATTGCCACGTGCTCGATCATCCCAAATTGACCTTGAAGCTAAACGACTTGAGTTGGTTCGGAGTCGATCAACCCCGACCTTGATCATGCTGAGTTTGACCATGATCAAGTTTGAAAATTTAAATCTCATTTAGAAAAATAAATCTAGATTTAATCCAATTATAAAAGTGGATTTAATATGGATTTAATCTTATTTAATCTACTTTAATTTGATTGGGAAAAATTCAAATTTATTTAATATAGTTAAAATGGATTTGAATTTTAATCCCATCTATTTTATTAAATTTGAATTGGATCTAAATTAGATTTTAAAATATCTAATCTATAATCACCCTTAATACTAATCACTAAAATCAAGCTTGCATCACATATTTTACATAAACTATAATTTTTTTGTTTCTACCTCAGTTGTAAGTTACAACTAATGTAAAATATTACATTGTACATCTATGAGAGGCACAACCAATATAAAAAATGACACATTCAATATTAGTTATGCTATATAATTATGGTAGAAACTCATTTTTTTACTTTAGTTGTTAACCAATATTGAAATTTCTGAAATTTTTTATATAAATTATTAACTTAGGTAGAATATCCAAAATAACTATTATAAAAAAATCATATTAAAATATTAAAATAGTCGTAACATGAAGTGAATATTGAAAAAAAGGACATTCTTGATTCTTACTATCATTGATACTATATGCAACTTTTAATGATAGTTTATTTCACTAATGTGTCCATAGATTTATAAATAAACGTAGTGATAATAATAATTATTATTATAGCTCATATACATATAGTAAAGCTGAGTATGCGAACGAGTTCGCCTGTTTAAGTTCGCACATGTATAAACTCATACTAAAACTTATGGGTAAGATGGGTTAGTCCACACTTGCAAAGATACATTGAGATTTTTAACATTCATTTGTATAACAACAATTTAATCAATCAATTAAATAATGCACAACCAATAAAAACAAAATAAATAAATTTTGAGTTAAATTAAACTTAGTGATAACTAATAAAAACAAAAAAAAAACTATTAAATTTTGGATTGAATAAGACTTGGTAATACCTTATAAAAATATTAAATGTTAGATTTTGAGTTGAATTGGATTTGGTGATATTCGTTAAAGGTAGCCCGCAAAGATCAGAAGGTAAACCATGTATACAAAATTTTACATTAAAAATTTACCAAAAAATACAAATCTACATCCACCCGAGTTACGAACTGTTGGAATAAATGGCTGAGTTTAAGAAGGGGGTGAATTAAACTCTTAAAGATTTTCGAAATTTAAGGCCAATTTATGAAAACCAGATTCAAAATGAAGAGGAAACTCAATTCTTTAAAGATTCTTGAAATGCTTTTTACCAATGTATCATATATCCAATTCAATTAGCAATTCAAATTTCAATTACAGAATTTAAAGGAGTAGGGAAAGAAGATCAACACAAGAGATTTATACTGGTTCACCTTTCAACAAAGGCTACATCCAGTTTCCTAAACACCCAAATCAAATCAGTTCACTAAATTTCAGTTTTTACATGAACCCTACATGAAAAACTAAAACCAGAACAATACACCTGATCTTGAACCCTACAAGATCTGTATTCCCTTGTAAAACCCTATTACAAGAACACCTTAATCACCCTAATTAAGAGAAACAAACACAGCAAACAATTACACAAGAACTTGGAACGAATTCACCTGGAAAATCAGTGCAGGACTGAAAAACAGAGCACGCAGAAAAACAGAGTATGAATTCTATGAAAAATTCTCTATTCAATTTGATCTTGGACTTCTTGATTGATTTCGCAAATTGATTTAGAGCACTTGAAAAGCTTTCTTGAACAGTGGGTTTCTCTGTAATTGATTCGTCACTCAGTTATTTGAATTCTAAAATATTTATAACAAAACTGTTCCAGTGGTTTAAAACTGTTTCTGATGAAATCAGTCAGTTGAAATGAGATTTAACTAGTTGTTTTCATTAAAATGAATTTTCCAGAGAGCACTCCTTTTCTAAAAATTGAAAACAGTCAGTTGAAAACACGATTTAACTAGCTTTTCCAAAGAGCTAGAATTTTTAACAATAGCTCTAGAATTTCAACTGGTTTAAATTCAGAAAAACAGCTAGCTAAAATTAGCCAAAACAAAGCTTTCAAAACCAAGAACATTTTAACTGATTGAAACCACATTTTTAACAAGTTAAAAACCAGTTAAGACTTTTGAAAACATTTTAAAACCTTTTAAAACATTTCAAATCATTTTAAAACACAAGATTAAGTCCAAGATTAATTGAAATGCATCTTACCACACATCCTAAGACACTCTAATCCTAAGACACAATCTTCATTCTTCAAGCACCATCATTTTCATCATAAAAGGTGGTTGGAGACATCAAATCTACTTGAAACCAAGTCTTCAAGTCCAACAAACTCCCCCTATTTGATGATGACAACCACTTACAGCCACTTGAAGCATCCATTGTGTTTGAAGAATGTAGGAGTCCTGAAAGTAAACCAAAAAATTCGAAATAACAACAACAATTCGAAAATACATGACAGCAGTTCGAAAATACAGCACAGCAGTTAGCAGAAATGCGCAGAAATCTCCCCCTTTCACCTGTGCTTCATGATGTGTCCTCTCTCAATATTTTCTCCCCCTTTGGAATCATCAAATAGCACAAGAAATATAACATAACAGATGCAGTAAAATTAAAATTGTTCAACATACATGGGTATTAGACCCCAATAAAAACAGCAACAAACAAACACATACAGAACACAACTAAACAGAAATGCAAAAACATGAAATGCAAACAGCAACAGTAGCATAACAACAACACTTCAGGATTGATTCCCCAGCAGCAGTCCAGGCAAAAATCAGTAGCAACATCTCAGCACAGAGCTTTTCTCTAGAATCAGTAGGCATAGCAGCAAAAAATAAAATAAAATAAAGAACAACAGCAGCAATTTCTCTCTAGATTCAGCTTAATTATCATCCTCTCCATCATCATCATCAGCCACAGTATTATAACCAACATGTATCTGTGCTAGTTGGGCATGCAGGTCTTCTATGCTTTGATCAATGCGCCCAAAACGATCCATGCAATATGAATGATGGTACACTTGATGAGATTGAATTGAATCAAACCTTTGCAGCACAGTTTGCTCAAACAAAGATAGAGGAGTGCCACGATCAACAGGAGGAACATAGGGAACAATGTCTCCCATTATTGAACACTCTTCAACAGTAGCACCAACATTGTCAGCATCACCAGCTGCAGTTCCAGCATTTCCAGCATCTTGTCCAACAGTCCATTCACCATTTCTTTTACTAAAACCAAACTTGAACAGGAAGCTGTTATCCAGCTGATGAGATCTTCCAATGTTGATTTTCTGTTCACCTCTTATATCCACACCAAAATACTCAAGAAATTTTGAAATTACCAATGCATAGGGAAGGGGATAATCAGTCAACCTCTTTGATTTCATCATGTGATCCTTCATAATATGGATCCAATTAATTTTGACAGATTTCATTAAGCAAAAAATCAGAAGAAGATCACCTTCATTTAATGTAGCATGGTTACTTCCCCTTGGTGTGATCATCCACGTGATTATGAAGGTGAGAATCCTAGCTGTCAAGGTTAGACCTCCAACATGAAATCCTCTAATAGAACCTTGAGGATCACGCAAACATTCTCTGTAGGTCTGAATTTTGTTGAAGTCTTCCAAAGAACCACACAATCCCCTACTTACAACTATTCCATCAGTTTTGAGTCCAACCACTCTTTTCCAAACTGAATTGTTTATTGTAATATCATTTCCTTTGACTTTTGAGGTGAGAACAAAACCATCATGCTTGAGATTTGTATAGAACACCTTAACTAAATCTGGGTAGATGAACCCATTCAGCTAGATGAACCCATTCAGCTCCAAAAATTTCTGCAATTCTTGATGCTGCAGCATAGCAATTATATCAACCATCCCTTCATCCTTTAGCCACTGAAAGCTCATAATTTTTGGTGGATTAACAGCCTTTTTACTGATGTGAGACTGAAACTTTTCAATTCTCTTCTCATCACCATCAAACCAGGCTTCAATAGAACCATGTCTATATGAAGGAGGTGCTGGAATTTCAGGTTCTTTGTGCTTTGATGACCCAGCAGTTTTCGATTTCTTTCTTGGGTTGCTTAAGGAAGCCATAGCAGAAGAGAAAAAATGCAGAAAACAGGGCAGAGATAGTATTTGCAGAGTTTTACACACAAGCAGTTTGAAAGGCAATGTAATGCGCATATGTATTTAAACCAATTTGTGCATAAGCTTTTGGAAAGAATTCAATGCATTGTGTAGTCAAACAAGCAATCAGATGGAATATATGGGGCAAAGATATGCAACAGGTTTTGTTTTGACCAAGGCATTCAGTCAGTTGAGTAAATTTTGAAATTGGAAAGAGAAATCAGTTAAAAGTAAGCCAAAAGCACTACATGACAAAACAAGAGTCAAGATTCTTTAACCAGCTGTATTTATCATGTAACAGATGCACAACTCTCAATCAATCAACTTAAATTCACCAATTTAATGTAAATCAATGCAATTTATCACCTAATTCGTTCTGGTATTTAATTTTGGATTGTTCCAGACAATTTCAGTAGGTTGATTTGTGCGAAACAGCTGATTAAAACAGATAGTCTAATACTGATTTAATACCAATTAATGAAATAAACTGACTAAATCGACAATGAACTGACTAAACTGGAGACAAAAATTACTGCAACTTCATTGCAGCCCCAAATTAAGCAATATAAGCTAATTAAAAACACGAAACAACTAACTAAAACACTGAATGTCATTGCAAATTTCATTTATATCATCTAAACTGCAAGTATAACTGCAATCAATCAACAAACATGCAAAATTAAACAATCAAGCATACAAAACAACATGTATAACAACAAGAATGAATTACACACATGAATTAAATCACATTTGAGATATCAAGAACACCCAATTCATTTCTCAATTGAGAAAACCTATCTTTAGAGAGTGGTTTGGTAAAAATATCAGCAAGTTGGTTATGTGAATCAACAAATTCAATTATGCAGTCACCTTTTTGTACATGATCTCTAATGAAATGGTGCCTTATTTCTATATGCTTTGTTCTAGAATGCAAAATAGGATTTTTGGTTAAATTGATAGCACTTGTATTGTCACACCTAATAGGAATGTGATCTAGTTTCAAGCCATAATCAAAAAGCTGTTGTTTTAACCACAAAGTTTGAGCACAACAGCTCCCAGCTGCAACATATTCAGCTTTAGCAGTAGACAAAGCCACACTAGCTTGCTTTTTGCTATGCCATGATACTAGACTACTTTCTAATAGATGACAAGTTCCACTTGTGCTTTTCCTATCCAATTTACAACCAGCAAAATCAACATCTGAATAGCCCACTAGATTAAATGATGCACCTTTTGGATACCACAAACCAACATTAATAGTTCCTTTTAGATATTTTAGGATTCTTTTAGCAATTGCAAAGTGTGATTCTTTAGGATTGGACTGAAATCTAGCACACATGCATACACTAAACATTATATCTGGCCTACTAGCAGTTAGGTATAAAAGAGAACCTATCAAACCTCTATATTTAGTGGAATCAAATGGTTTACCACTTTCATCAGCATCAAGGTAGCTGCTGGTAGCCATAGGAGTGCTTGATTCTTTGCAGCTGTCCATGTCATACTTCTTTAGCAGCTCTTTGCAATATTTTGATTGATTAAGAAATGTTCCATGATCCATTTGCTTTACTTGTAAGCCTAAGAAGAAGTTTAGATCACCCATCATTGACATTTCAAACTCCCCCTGCATAGCTGCCACAAATTCTTCACAAAGCTTCTCATTAGTGGATCCAAAAATTATATCATCTACGTAAACCTGCACAAGGATTATGCTGTCCAAAGACTTCCTAATGAACAAGGTTTTATCAACTTGGCCTCTTTCAAACTTTTGAGATATAAGAAAGTTACTCAACCTTTCATACCATTGTCTTGGAGCTTGCTTGAGTCCATAAAGAGCCTTTTTGAGTTTATATACATGATTAGGAAACTTGTGATCAAGAAATCCAGATGGTTGTGAAACATAAATTTCTTCATTTATATAACCATTCAAAAATGCACTTTTCACATCCATTTGATGAAGTTTGAATCCAATCATGCATGAGAAAGCAAGCAATAACCTAACAACTTCTAATCTAGCAACAGGAGCATATGTTTCTTAATCTATTCCTTCCTCTTGATTGTATCCTTTAGCCACAAGCTTAGCGTTACTTCTAGTTATTATTCCTTGATCACTCATTTTATTTTTAAACACCCATTTTGTACCAATTATATTCATTTTAGGTGTGCAAGGGACTAGTTCCCAGACATTCCTTTTAAACTGATTCAGTTCATCTTGCATAGCTAAAATCCAGTTTTCATCAAGTAATGCATCATCAACACACTTAGGTTCAACTTGGGAAACAAATGCAGCAGTTAAACATGTATCATGCATAGATCTTCTAGTAGAAACACCTTGCTGAACATCACCTATAACATTTTCAATGGATAGCTCACGAGGCACCCTCCATTCTTTGGGTAAATCATTTTCTGCAGATTTCAGTTCTGGTGCCAGGATTTCAGTCAGTTCTTTCTGATTTTCACCAGCTAAAATTTCGTCTGCAGCAGCTTTATCAGATTCTAAATGTTCAGCTGATACACCTTCAATTAGATTCTCTTCTCCTGCACCTGCACCACTTACTGCACCTTCATTTTGCACATTAGTCTCATAAAAAACAACATGAATTGATTCCTCAATGATAGCTAGTCTTTTGTTATAAATTCTATATGCTTTGCTATTAGAAGAATAACCTAAAAACAATGCATCATCAGCTTTAGCATCATCAGCTTTAGCATCAAATTTGCCAAGTTTTTCTTTGCCATTATTTAATACAAAACACTTGCAGCCAAACACTCTAAGATGTGCTATGTTGGGTTTTCTCCCTTTATACAATTCATAAGGGGTTTTCTTTAAAATAGGTCTTATCAAAACCCTATTTATTATATAACATGCAGTATTTACTGCATCTGCCCAAAAATATTTAGAAATATTTGATTCATTAAGCATAATCCTTGCTAGTTCTTCAAGTGACCTATTTTTCCTCTCAACCACACCATTTTGTTGAGGAGTTCTAGGTGCTGAAAAGTTATGTTTAATTCCATATTTTTGACAAAAATGATTGAACTTTTCATTTTCAAATTCCCCTCCATGATCACTTCTTAGAGCACTTATGTTGCAGCTGTTTTCAACTTGTAAAACCTTGGCAAGTTTCTTAAAAGCATGAAATGCATCATTTTTATTTGTAAGGAACAAAGTCCAAGTAAATCTAGAATAGTCATCAACAATAACTAAAGCATAATAGTTTCCTCCAATACTCATAGTTCTAGATGGACCAAACAAATCTTAATGCAGCAATTCTAAAGGTTTTGATGTAGACACATAATTTTTCAGATTAAAAGAAACTTTGGTCTGTTTTCCTCTTTGACATGCATGACAGATTTTTCCTTTTTCAAATTTCAGTTTTGGTATCCCTAAAACAAGCTCTTTTGAAACCAGTTTTTCCAAATGATTCATGTTTATATGTGCAGCTCTCCTATGCCAAAGCCATGAACTATCTTCTTTAGACATGAGACATGTAAAATTAGTTGCACACATATGATCAAGATCAAGCATGTAAATATTTTCTATTCTCTTTCCTAACATGCAGATTTTTTCAGAATTTTTCTCAATAATTTTGCAATGGTTTGTTTCAAATGTAATTCTAAAACCTTTATCACACAACTGGCTAATACTAAATAGATTATGTTTCAAACCTTCAACATATAACACATTTTCAATAAGGATTGAAGAAATGTTACCAACATCACCACTTCCAAGTATTTTCCCTTTGTTATTATCTCCATATGTGACAAAACCTCCATTTTTTAAGGTGAGTTTGACAAACTTTCTTTTGTCACCACACATATGTCTTGAACAACCACTATCTAGATATCACAATGATTCTTTGGCCTTCAAGAACACCTACAAAACACAATCAATGGAGAAAATTTGGTACCCACATCAATTTGGGTCCAACAAAATCAGTTACCTTTCTATAACTTTTTGGCTTCCAAATATATTTACCACTAGGAACACCAAATTTTCTAATTTTGCAAGACTTTGAAGTATGTCCCTTGTTCATGCAATAAAAACATGTAATGAATGAAGTGCTGGATGATTTTCCATATGAAAAGAAATTTCTATAAGACTTTTGTTTCTCATTTGTAAATCTAAGTCCAACTCTATTTATTACACAATTTTGAAAGCCTAAGAGGGTATCCAAATTGGCTCTTCCCATGGTGAATCTAGCTAGAGCTTTGTTCAAATACTCAATTTTATTTTCCAAAATTCTGCAGTTTTTGCAAACTATTTCAGCATGATCACAATTGCAATTTGAAGCTTTATAAATCATTTCAAGATTCTCAAAATCAGTTTTTGAATTTTCCAGCTCTTTCTCTAGCTCTTTCACCTTGTTCTCTAACCAATTATTCATACCTTTAAGCTTATTGTTTGAACATGCAACTTTATTAGCTTCTTCATGCAATTGCAAAAAATTTTGCAGCAGCTAATCATAATGAAGACCATTTTGAGTTGTTGAGGAACTTACACTACTTGCTGTATCACAATTAGCCATAAGACAAAGATTGGCCCTTTCATCTTCACTTGAAGAATCACTACTAGAGGAGACATCATTCTCATCCCATGCTATATAAGCCTTCTTGGTTTTGGATGATTTTTCATGCTTCTTTTCTCCATTCTTTTCTTTGTTTTGTGAATATGGACATTCAACCTTAATATGTCCCTATTTTCCACAACCAAAACAAGTAAAGTTAGAAGAAACTAAATCAGATTTTTAATTGTACCTCTTGTTTTTGTAACCTTTGTTTGTTCTTGTATTTCAAGAACTTGTTGAACTTTCTCAATAAGAGGTTCAGATTTTCTGCATCACTTTCTTCATGTATTTCTTCATCACTATTCTCCTCCTTATGAACCAAAGTCTTCAAGGCCAGCCCCTTCTTTTTCTTGTCACTTTCTTCTTGTTCAGCAAGTCTATTCAGCTCAAGTTCATGCTCCCTTAGCTTTCCAAAAAGTGCAGCAACACTCATTGTTGTTAGGTCCTTAGATTCAGAAATTGTTATTACTTTGGGTTGCCAACTTCTATTCAAACATTTCAGCACTTTTATGTTCAGCTCCTCTTTCTCAAACACTTTTCCAAGACCTATTAGATGATTTACAATGTGTGTAAATCTTTTCTGCACATCTGAAACTGTTTCTCCTAGCAGCATCCTAAACATTTCATACTCTTGGATTAAAGTGTGTTTCCTAGCTCTTTTCACATCAGCAGTCCCTTCATGTGTTACCTCCAACACTTCCCACATTTCTTTGGCATTAGAACACTGTGAAACATGAAAGAATTCATCAAGATTAAGTGCAGATGTTATGATGTTCTTTGCTTTACAATCATACTGCACTTTCTTTTGTTCTTCAGCATTTAAACTTTCCCAAGATTTCTCTTCTTTAGGGATATACGGTCCATTGATTATAGCATTCCAAATACCTTTTTCAATTGATTCAATGAAAATCTTCATTCTTACTTTCCAAAATGGATAGTTTACCCCTGAAAACATTGGTGGCCTGTTTATAGAAGCAACCTCTGCAAAAGGCAATTTTCCTTCAGCCATGTTTTTGAAATTTTCAAAAAACTTGAATATTTTTCAAGAACCAGCTCTTGATACCAATTGTTGGAATAAATGGCTGGGTTTAAGAGGGGGAGTGAATTAAATTCTTAAAGATTTTTGAAATTCAAGGCCAATTTATGAAAACCAGATTCAAAATGAAGAGGAAACTCAATTCTTTAAAGATTCTTGAAATGCTTTTTACTAATGTATCATATATCCAATTCAATTAGCAATTCAAATTTCAATTACAGAATTTAAAGGAGTAGAGAAAGAAAATCAACACAAGAGATTTATATTGGTTCACCTTTCAACAAAGGCTACATCCAGTTTCCTAAACACCCAAATCAAATCAATTCACTAAATTTCAGTTTTTACATGAACCCTACATGAAAAACTAAAACCAGAACAATACACCTGATCTTGAACCCTACAAGATCTGTATTCCCTTGTAAAACCCTATTACAAGAACACCTTAATCACCCTAATTAAGAGAAACAAACGCAGCAAACAATTACACAAGAACTTGGAACGAATTCACCTGGAAAATCAGTGTAGGACTGAAAAACAGAGCACACAGAAAAACAGAGTATGAATTCTATGAAAAATTCTCTATTCAATTTGATCTTGGACTTCTTGATTGATTTCGCAAATTGATTTAGAGCACTTGAAAAGCTTTCTTGAACAGTGAGTTTCTCTGTAATTGATTCGTCACTCAGTTATTTGAATTCTAAAGTATTTATAACAAAACTGTTCCAGTGGTTTAAAACTGTTTCTGATGAAATCAGTCAGTTGAAACGCGATTTAACTAGTTGTTTTCATTAAAATGAATTTTCCAGAGAGCACTCCTTTTCTAAAAATTGAAAACAGTCAGTTGAAAACACCATTTAACTAGCTTTTCTAGAGAGTTAGAATTTTTAACAATAGCTCTAGAATTTCAACTAGTTTAAATTTAGAAAAACAGCTAGCTAAAATTAGCCAAAACAATGCTTTAAAAACCAAGAACATTTTAACTGATTGAAACCACATTTTTTAACAAGTTAAAAACAAGTTAAGACTTTTGAAAACATTTTAAAACCTTTTAAAACATTTCAAATCATTTTAAAACACAAGATTAAGTCCAAGATTAATTGAAATGCATCTTACCACACATCCTAAGACACTCTAATCCTAAGACATAATCTTCATTCTTCAAGCACCATCATTTTCATCATCAAAGGTGGTTGGAGACATCAAATCTACTTGAAACCAAGTCTTCAAGTCCAACACGAACAATATAGATGGTTCACGGAATTTTACCCAAATATCTAATTTTATATATCATTGTTAGTTAATACAATAACTATCTATGTAGATGTAGATGTTCGATAGATAATCTCAATTCTTTTTTACTACAATTATATCAGTGACCATCAAAGTAGTTTAATGTTTGTTAAATTCAATGAGTTGATGTATTAATTAATTAATTAATTAATAAACTTAGTAGAGTGGATTGATTGACTTAATTCCTAACTTCCTCTAACCTAATCTATTAAACCCATCAATATAATTATATTGACTAACAACATTGAGTTGATTTTTCATTTTCATTTTACCATAAAAGATAATATTAACTATCCATTCTCTTAGTGGTTCATCGATCAAGACACCTTGTTTACTTTAACCTCTTCCTACCATGACATCAAAGGCTGGGATTGCACTAGATCATTATTCATCAACTATGTTTCTCTTATTTACTTCTACCATCTTCTAGCTTCTTCAGTTGAAGTTGGGATACTATATATTCTTTAGGTCACTCACCAACAAGACATCTTGTTGGACTCACTTAAGTGTCAGTTTAACGGTGTAGAAAAAGATAAGATCAAATTCTCCTCAATCATCTTATATGTCAACCCTAAGATAACAAAAAAAAATCATTTTACGTGCTAAGATAATGAACAAAACAACCCTAATAATCAAGAGAACAGACCTATCACAAACAAAGGCCTAAAAACCCTAAGGGACGATTAGGAAAGTAGAAATAAAACACATTTGTTTAATGTTCTGATAGGTAACTTCTAGTCTAACAAAGAACTGTAATATAGAAATAAATGCTAATAGAGATCTGTGTAATTTTTTTTCTATATTTTAGTTGAAAAACTCGTGCATTGTCTTTTTGTAAGTTATTTTTTTGCTAACTTACTTTCAACCGCAACTTAGTCTAACTTATTTAATTTTGTAGCCAGTTACATCTATCTGCACAGGTTTTGATTGGCAGAGATTGAGACGGTTTACCACTTCAAATTATAGAGGTAAACAATTAATTGTTGCACACTTTATAATTATGGTCCTTAATCTATTTTTGAAGAAGAAAAAGGATGGCCCTTAATCTAATGAAAAGGGTTTATAATGTTTGGAAGATGATGTCACCTCGTAAGTTAACACCAACTCAACAATACGTATACGTGACCCCTCCCTTGAATAATCTAATGGCCAATGCACAAGAGTAAGTGGGGATATGTACATATAATTATTAATATGTATATTTAAAATCAATCAATTAGAGTACATGCACCAAACCAACCCTAGCTGAAATATTAAATTCAATTCAAAATCAAACTTTATTAAAGTCAAATGCTATCAACACACATATACATATATATATATATATATATATATATATAGCTACTTCTTCTAGGAACAATTTTAGTCAATCCCCATTTTTTTACGAAGAAAAGTTGTGTACATATATATATATATATATATATATATATATATATATGTATATGA
This sequence comes from Lablab purpureus, assembly GCA_030347555.1. Lineage (NCBI taxonomy): Eukaryota > Viridiplantae > Streptophyta > Magnoliopsida > Fabales > Fabaceae > Lablab > Lablab purpureus. Next base: position 21,954,995 of record CM059260.1, read on the forward strand.
TATTTTCCAAGCAATATCTGTTGAATGCCGTAGGTTCTATCTAGTCACAACAAAGTTTCTGGTTTTGGAGACGTGTTCATAAGGAGATGCAAGTTGCACATGAGATTTGTTCTCATTTATCTGATTTTTCAATATCGGTTTTGTAATTGTCAACCCATCTTCAACAAATTCCAAACCACACTATCATCTCATATTATATTCATTTTGGAAATATGTACGTAACTTACAACCAAAACCATATATATTTATATACATATAGATATATATAGATATATATTAATATTTTTATGAATTAAATATATTTTTAGTTCCTGAACTATTTGTTAAAATTGTATTTCATCTCTAAAGTAAATTTTAAACTTATTTCGTTATTACACTTTATAAATAAATGTAAATTATTCTCGATAACAAATAAAAACATATGTAAGAAGAAGAAAATGAGAGGAAATAAAAGAAAAAAAAGTGATAAAAACTTAAGAGACAGATGATAATGAAGTAGGAAATTATGAAAAAGAAAAATAAAAAGATAAAAAGAAATTCTGACACATCATAAATGATAATTTATTTGAGTCTATAAAGCATAAGAACGAAATAAGTCCAAAATTTATTTCAGGATGAAACACAATTTTGACAAATAATTCAAGAATTAAAAACATTATATATGTATTTTTATTTTAAAAAAAACAAGGTTCACTTTCTTTTTTCTTTCCATCCACCACGTCTACACCATTATCAATTTCGTTTTAGGATAGTTTAGGGCTGATCTGTAGCGTGACTCATTTCATTTTTGTGGATTAACTATACGATTATTTTAGTGAATTTCTGATTTATATGAAAAATGAAGCAAGTGCATGCAAGGAATACGTAGTTCTTTCCACGCAACCAAACTATGTTCTGGTTTTGCATGACACTTTCCAAGTGGGTTATGTCCACGTCAAATATTATATATACAATTTCATATATATATATATATATATATATATATATATATATATATAAACATTATCTTTTGATTATCTAAGCGAGATATATAGTTGAAGTTGCCAAGTGTGCGTGAGAGAGGCTCGACGAGAATCTTTCCTTTGGCTGAGATTAAATTAGAATATGTTTATACACATTTCTTTTCACAAAGTGATAAGAGAGAAAAAGTTAGAAATAAAATAAAAGTTAAAAGTTAAAAATTAAAATTAGTTTATGTTTTTTTATTCGGATTCTTTACTATTTTAATTTAAGTGTAAATTAATTTTAATTTATAAATAAATCCATTATCCTAAAAAGTTTTTAAAAAATTAACTAATTTTAATTATATGATTGTAGTCTATATAGTATATGGGCCTACTATTTTAATTGAAATAAAATAAGCATAGTCCTTGACATGTAAATACATAATAATAATAATATCTATAACAAACTAAAAGTATGAAAGAAAACATTTTTAAAATTTCTTTCTTGTTATAGGTTTTAAAAATATTATGTCAGTTTTATAAATTTTTTTGAATCGGTTGTAAATGATGGATAGATAATATAAAAACTTTAATAGCTTCAGTGTGGTAAAAGCATGCAAAAACAACATAATACAAATACAAAATTTCAGTGGTCAAGAACATACTAGAGTGTCACTAATAGCTTTGTGAACCAAGTCCTTAATAAAAAACGAACCAACAAACAAAATTCATAATAACATTATAATAAATACGAGGCAATATTTAAACCATTATCATTGGTATTATAGATATTGGTGTTTTAAGTTCTTCATTCTATTTATAAGATTAAAATGGGTTTTTTGTTGTAGGCTTTAATTATTTTGCTGGTGCTTGCCTCTTGTTTGCTTAATTGTTCGATGCTATTAAGAGTTTATTTGGGAGTTTTTTTGTTTTTAATAAATCATGTTAAAGCGTTGTTATAAAGTTTTGACATTCTAACTAGGTTCAGAGCCTCAACTATCATATGTTATTATATGAACATCTATATAAAAAATAAATAAGAAGACATAAGAGAGACAAACCAAATGTGTACTAAAAAAAGCAACACTTAATTAGAATGTTAACAAAATTTAAAAACTTCGAGAAATTTTAATGATCCCTACAATAGAAACTTATAACAACAAGTAAAATATTAAACAAAAACATTTAATTAATTAATAAGAAGATCAACATATATATTATCTTTAGAAAAGATGTGAGACATTCTAGCTTTTAAATTAGAGCAAATATTTTATTTTATTTCAATAAGATTTTAGAACTTAAGATATTAAAAACTTGACATATTAAAGAAGAATCACACTTTAACCTAAACTTTAGACACATTCTTATCCCTAAAATTTTCCACAACAAGAATAGTAGATTTTTAGGAAAAAATGCATTTTTATTATTTAACAGTGTAACAATAGCTTTTTCTCGCTTGCTTTATACATATTTAAGCTTTAGTGATGCTCTTTAATTATGCTAGTTACTTTATTTAATTTTAAGATATACAAAACATATTTGAGACTTACTACTAATAATGTAATGTTTCGACATATTTATATTTTCCAATGTCATGAAATAGTACCATGAGTTGAATTGTAGTTGTTATTTTTCCCTTCTTACAATTAATTTATAAGCTTTAATTTCACTTTACGGAATCTCATCAAATGTTGAAATCTACTTATAATCAAAAGTAGTGTTTTCTTACAAAGAGACTCTAATAAACTTTTGTCAAAAAACCATAAAGTTATGTTCTTCGGAGGAACTAAATAGAGATATGATATAAGAAATTTTGAGACAAAAAATAATGGTGGAAGAAATATGAATTTAATTTTACCATAATTATGTTAGTTCACACTCATGTTTTGATTTATGTATAAATTAACTAAATAAATTTATATGGTGTTAGCAACCACACCAACCCTAACCCATATGCAAATTTGACTATCCTGTTTCACTACAACTACATGCTAAGCACCTATTGCAACTACCTTTGTATCAATATGGTATTAGAGTTTGCCATCACTAGAGCTGTCAAAACGGGCGGCCCGGTCTAACCTAGCCTGGTCCTACGGGCCAAGTTCAGAAAATCTGATAGCTTAACCTGACCTATATTTTAAAACGGGCCACAATTTTTAGCCTGGCCTGACTCTATGTTAGGCCAACAGTCCATTTTTAGCCTAATTAAAAATTGAAAAAATATTACAATATATCTACAATATAATTTTTTATCAACAATATAAATATAAATATATAATATATTTACATAAATGTGTGTGTAAAACTGTTTTTACATTTGAACAACTTGTAAAAAAAACTTAGATCACATATTAAGTACTTCCAAAAGAGTCAAGCACCTACTAAACAACATAATAGAGACGTGAGATGTCAGAGGAATAGTGGAGTAGAGGAGATGAAAGAGTTTGTGAGAAAGAAAGAGAAGAAATGAAGAAGAAAATAGAGATTCTGAGATACTAGAGTTTCTTTCTTTGGTATGACAACATAACAATTAAGAACAAAAATTTAATATAAAAAATAAACGGGCCAGCCCATTAGCCTACGGGCCAGCCTAGCCTTGGCCCATATGGGCATCGGGCCAAATAGGTCAGGCTAAAAAAAGCCTATTGTTATATAGGCCACAATTTTTTAAGCCTAGCCTGACCTGAATCATAGGCTATACGGGTCAGCCCATCGAGCCAGGCCTATTTTGACAGCTCTAGCCATCACTATCTGAAGAAAATATGATGGATTTATCTTTGTCCCACAACAGTGAAACTCCACGGAAGTTAAAAGGTTGTTGGACTAATCAAGCTTCTAAGAGAAGCTCTTTCACTTCTCAAGAAAGGTTCTTTAAATAAGAACTCAAGGTGAAAGTTTTTCCCTCAATGACCTTTGAAAGAACAAGAAAATTGCTTAAAAGCACATTCAATTTTCATTAATCAAAAGTGGTTTTTACAAGAAGTAAGAGAAACTATTTATAGAATGGGATAACTTCTCTTGCACTTTAATCTAGATGATGTGGGACTAAGCTTCACTTTGGACATTACCTTGAAGAGTTCCATGATTGAAATTTTGTGTGCATAGGAGAGACTTCTTTCAAGTGATCTTGGACTTCTTCTTGATCCTTTCTCCATTACCTTTAGGCATCTCCTTTCTCTTGTGTTGACCATCCCTTCTTAGTCCAAAGTTGACACAAATATTGATGCCTAATTAAGTCTACTAAAAAGCTACAAACAAATTTGTATAGCTATACTATTTTTACAAGGCAAAGAAGAGGAAAAAATTATAATATACTATTGTCTAAGCAACTAAAGTCTTTTTCATTGAACATTCTTCTTGTTCAATGTTTTTTAGACATGAACATCTGTTAATGTGGTTGGATGATTGTGATCAAAATGTTAAACCATACCTTTTCTTGACAATACAATTGTTAAAATGTTTCCTATTTTTAACATGCACAACAAATATGTTTTAGAAAGATTCAACTAATTATTGAGTAGTAACCATTTTAGAACCTTGAATTCCAATCTCAAATTCACCAAAAGAGTCTTTCCCAAAGGTATAAACATCACTAGTGGAAAAAATACACTTTATGATGGTTATAACCCACCCATCATAGTAAATAGTGTGGTGAAAAATTTGTAATAATGATAAGATATATTATGACGTGTGGAGATTTAACCATCATAGTAAGTATTTTCTATATCTATTCTAAAATTAACTAACATAATAGGTGGTGTGTACAATTGGAAAGAGGGGTTTGCAAATCACGGGTAGCTTAAAATGAGACCGATAGACTATCTCAGTGATTCATTTTCAATTTGGGTGTGTTTTACAAATCATAAACCCCACCCACTTCCTTCTGCAATTGTGCTGGACTGGATCCATCAACACTCACCATTTTCGTTCTTCTTCATCTCAATTCTCATCTCATTGAATAGTTAGGGCACACAATACTACAACATGTCTTTAACATGGCTTTCATTGCGCTAGGTTTCTTTGTATTCTGTTATTGATATCACTGCGCTAGGTCTCCTATTTCCTTGGCCAACTACTTACTATTCTTATTTGTATTTGCTCATTGTTGTTATGCCCTTATTTTGTGTGTTTCCTCCCTTTCCTTATAATAATAATAATAATAAATTTACATTGTCACTTTTCTCATGGGTGAGGTACTTCACTAATTTGTGTCTCTGTAACATTGTTGGTAATTCTATTGAATGATGTTGATTATATTGATTCTACCTTTAAAGAAGAGTAACAAATCTAATCCAATGTTATGAACTTAAACCTTATATTTAAAATATTACATTTTCAATTAACAAAAATCTCTTTGTAGGTGTGTCAAAGCACTGAAGCAAACTCAACATGAATTTAATGCTCTATAAGAAAAACTTCAACTTGCCTTCAGGTGATTTATTTTTATAGGGTTTTCTTAGCTAAAAGTAATTCATTAATAATATGCAAATATTTATTCCTTGTCAATTTTATACATTTATCTCTCTAGAGTTTTTTGGACTAATAACTGAGCAATTAAAGGACCTAATAACCTAACCAATTAGAGACAACCACAAATATAAGTTTGACTATAGTATTATAGTGCTGTCTATGAAAACTTACATTTATGTCTCTTGTTACTGTGTTGGCTAATTGACATGAATGGAATGTAACAAAATTAATTTCTTTGGAAATAGAGCAAGGAGGGAGGTAATTGGGTGTGAAAAAAAAAGGTTATGTCAGCAACAACAGGTTATTGTGCAGCAAGAGTAACATGCATTGGTTTAGATGGAGACACAAAACAACTTCCAGGCTATATTATTATATAATAGTAGTAATTTGGAAATTATGATTTTTCAGGTGCTTTAGAAATTAAGACTATTTTTCTCGGTAATTCTTATTATAGGAGGAAAATTAATAATCTAAACTTGATTATTTATGTTTTGAGTCAACACTTAGTCAAAATAAGTTAGCCAACTATCATTCTGTTATGAGAGTTAAAGTTAGTTGAGCTTAGATATAACCTAAAACTCAAGCTATTGTTCTATATAAATAGCTAAACTCAATAGCTCTGTGTGTAATCAATTCATTTTTAGTTTAATAAAATTACAAATTCCTTGACTGGAAGGGGTTGTTAGCATTGAAGGAACCTTGGCTGGAATCGTAGCATTGAAGGTAATTTTTAATCATATTATACCATCTCTTATGGTTCTTTTGTGTTCATTGCACAAAAAAAACTAATAGTTTGGAATATATTAGACGTGTAACTTTTTTTATTACTGTATTTCCTGTTGTGGGTGACACTAATTGTCCCGTGGCGAAGGCTAGTTGGGCTAGAGATCATGTGGGCCAAGTCACAATTGAGTCATGGTGCTTGGGCTGTTAAGCTCCTAAGTAGAAAGAGTTGTGCCCTAACTAATAACTATAACTTTTGGTGTAGTGGTAAGCGCTCGATTCAACAATTGGTATCAAAGCCAATGTCACGTGTTCGATTCCTAACAAGACAATTATTGAGGGGAAGATTGTTGTAGGTGGCATCAATTATCTCGTGGTGAAGGCTGGTTGGGCCAAGTCATAATTGAATGTGACCCTTAGGTCGTTACATTTTTAAGTAGAAAGAGTTGTACCCTAACTAACGATTATAGCTTTTGGTGTAATGGTAAGCGCTTGATCCAACATTTCTTATGTTATATAATTTGGTATTATTAAATTTAATAATTAATTTTTTATTTATGTACACTAATTTTTATAGAGCCATGGAAGCTCATTTAAGGTTGTGAGGGCTTCTACAGGTTGCAAGAAAGAAGTTGTAGTACATTGCACCAAATGTTAGTAATTTGTCTTATTTTTATTTATATTATATTATTTGTATTTAATTTGTAGTGCTCACATCAACCAGGGAACTATGAGTGCAAGTATTATGTCATGAGGCACATAAAAACGATCATATCCCTAAACATTAGTGACTCATGGAAGGAGGTAATCTACAATTAACTCAGATATGCTAAATATATAAATGTTAATTTCATCTTAAATATTTGATTATGTAGATATTCAATAACTCGTCTCCATTGAAGGATGAAGCATTACAAGTGATTCGAGAGCAATAAGCATCATTTCTTTAAGTATTTATTGTAAATGATCATGCTAGGATTAACAACTTTGTATAGTTAACAACTTTGTATGTAATAGAACATAATAACTTTTAGTAAAGTTTATAATTGTTTATATATTAGATTAGATTAGATCTCATTAAGATTTTATTTGGAAATCTCTGCTTTGAAATTGTGTTTATTATGCAGGGTATTTGTTATATAAGTAGGAAAATGAATAAAATAATTTTTAAAAAACATACACTTTCTATGACGGTTAAGGTTAAACTTATTGTAGAAAATGTTGTTTTCCAAGACAGGTGTAACATTAACCATCGTAGAAAATAACACATTCTATTACGGTTAAAATCCAACCATCACAGAAAGTAACACATTCTATAACATGTGTAATTTTAATTGTCATAGAAAATGACACGAAAAACTTGTATATGACATATTTTAATACCTTTTCTACGATGGGCCTTCTAGACTCGACATAAAAAGTTTATTTTAACTGTCATAAAAAGTGTTTGGTCCATGTCTAAAATCACAATAACAAAGTTTTCACAACAACTACCACATCTATCTCAACCAATAAGTCATATACATATGAAATTCAAACCTCACCCAAATCAAAATTCAAAACCCAACGTATCACAAAACAACAAACCCAAATCAACCTCAACCTTTTTTTAAATTTTCTCAATTAGCAACAATCATACACTACTTAAGTTTTTAACACATACATATACTGAATTACAACTATTGAATATAGATACCTTAGTCACAATGACAATGAGAAATCCAGATTGAGGTTGATGGAGGAAGATGTTGGTCCTCAACCCATGCCACTTATATGATAAAGTAGGGTTATGCAGATGTCATTGTTCACATATAATTATTCCCAGTCCTTACAAATGAGGAAGAAACAATTTTTGATGAGATCCTCATGCTTTATGACTTTATGAACACTATGAACGATAGATGTTCCAATTATCAATGTAAAGGAGTGTGTGCATCATAATATGGTAGTGGAACTTGAAGATCTTTAAAAAGGAGGATAATGCTAGGCAAAAGAAGAAGCTTGAAAGTATTATAGCAGTTGAAGGAGTTCATGTGTCATGTCTCATAGAAGGAGAAGGGAGAATAACAAAGAGTGAAACTAGACTCTTAACATCGAGAACAAAGAATGGTATTGAAATGGTATAGTAGAAAAAGTTGGGATTTAAGATTTAGGAAGGTTGTAGCAAGTTTAAGGAGGGTTTTACTATATAAATGAAAAGAAAGAGACCACTAGATTAATTGTTTTAAGAATGAAAAAAATTTGAATGTTTTAAGATATTTGAGAGTTTACTTTTTTTTATTTTAGGCTTCCTTTTTTTAAATGTTGCACTACTAGATATTCCTACATTGTGTCGGTCAGTAAATTTGTTACAAAAAGTTTTTAAAAGAGAACTTAACTAATTTCCTTAAAGATTTTGATTGGTAGATAATTCTTTTGTGGATAATTAATCATCATAGGATTTAAAAATTAATAAGAAATCTACTTAAAAAAATATTTACATTAAATTTTCAAACAAAAAAAATTATAAATAAAATTTCATGTGAAAAATATTCATTACAAATTTTCTCGTAATATATATATATATATATAAATATTTAAAAACAAAAAAATTCTTTTTTATTGCAAATTTAAATTTTGGAAGTAATTTTTATCATAAATTTAAATTCACAAATAATTTCTTAAAAAAAGTGAAATTGAATTGATAAGTATGTTTTTAATTAATATTTTTGCCAAAAAAATCACAAGAATTTTATAATATTTTTTTTTTGAAAATACATATAAGTTTTCTGCCATATGATTTTAAAATGACAAAATAACTTCTAATTTATTTATTTATTTTATGAATATTAATACTTAAAATAATACATTATGAAATTAATGGTTAAAATAAATAAATAAATGGGAAAAGTAATGTCTTAGAAAACTATTTTATTTCTGTTAATTATATAATTAATAAATTAAATAAATAACTGATGAAAATATAAAGTGATTTTAAAATATTTTAAATAAATTAATTCTAAAGCTTTATTCACTAAGGAATACTATTAGGCTCCTTTTAAAATAAATAAAAAATAAATGTTTGTTTAATAATTTTAGTACAAACGAGCATGAACCTTTTTAATTAATTGTTAAAAGAATAGTTTTTATGTATATTTAGTTTTTCTACACAATAATTCTAATATAACATCATCTAAAGTATAAACAATCAATACATATAAACAAATGATAAAGTGGTAATGACTAAGATCATTCATCAAACATAAAAGGAAGGAAATGAAACTTTAAGATAAATTATTTAAAATGGTTAAAACCTTTAAAAAATCATTAAAAAAAATCATGATAATTCTTAAAATTATGCCATAACCTTAACGCCCTCCAAATTCAAATATAAATTTTTACTAGTTTTCAAATCCGTGTGCAATGCACGAAGTTTTATTATATTTGAAATAAATGATATTTTATCAATATTATAATTATAAAAATATTATGCAGTGTAAATATAAAATGTCACTAATATATTATTATTATTATTCAAATAAGATAAGCATACAAACATACTTCATATATTTTTTAACATAACATTTATAAAATCCTACCATTATTAGAATTACTAAGGAATGTTAAAGTAATAAGTAATTTAGTAGTAATAAGTAAACAAATAGCGTTATAGGCTTAAAAACTTCAAAAATTCAGATTAAATGAATTTAAAGTTGGAAAATTGGAATTTAAATATTAAAAAATAGAATGAAGACAAGATGAAAGAGGTTATTGAAACTGAAAAATATATTTCTCACCACCAACCAACATCCATATTTAAATTTAAATTTTTTTATTAAGTTTTATAAAAGAATTTAGTTTAAAATGCATATTATCATATGTATCTTCACCCGATGAAAATAGACAAAACACTTAAAAGAGGTGACCAGAAAAAAGAACATCTTAAATCTTAAATGAAAGTAACAAAAATGAAAAAAAAAAAATTCTGAGTAAGGAAGAGATTTGACAACTTTATAACTCAAACATAATATTTAATGCTACAGAAAACTTACTACCACAAGCAACCAAATATAGATTATATTTCTACATATATATATATATATATATATGTATATATATATAATTATAATGAATGTATAATAGATAATATATTGATGAAATATATTACTCAAAATTATATTATTATTATTATTATTATTGTCGAAATACAAATATAAAAAATGTAGCCAACATAATTTAAGTTGAAAGATATGAATATGATGTAACATAAAAAATTACAGTTAGCAATTTATAACAAAAATTTGGTAATTGAAAACCAAACGTTGAGATAATATAGTTTTTCCGATTAAGAGAAAATTTAAAAATAGAAGAATAAATATAAATTGAACTTCAATTACGGAAATAATTAATTAACCAATAACTAATTAATAATTTCAAAAATCAAAAAGTAAATTCTATAAATTTACAAAGTTACAAATAAATTTACAAATTATATACATGCAACTAAATTATTTTTATTATGGAAATATATATAAAAAATGTACCCGTTATGAAAGAAACGAATATGATGTCAACATAAAGAACTATGCTTAGCAATTTATAACAAAAAATTTGGCAATTCATTTAATTAATTGAAAAAATAAAATTGTTTAAGAAAAACCATAAGCTCTAATCAACAATGAGAACTATAAAAAAGCAGACAAATGTAGTTGACATATCTTCTATTGAAATCAATTGATTTGACTTCAATACTAATATATGAAGTCAACAATATATGATAGACAAAGTATAAAAATATAAGAAAAATATAACTGTAATATAAATATAATTTGAAATTGAATTAAAGAAATAATTAATTTACTAATTTATATTAGGGTTAAATATGTTTTTAGTCCCTAAACTATTTGTCAAAATTGTGTTTCGTAAACTTTAGACCTATTTCATCCTTATACTTTATAAACAAATATAAATGATCCTCAATGACAAATAAAAACATCTACAAGAAGAGGAAATGGAAGAGAAAAAAGTGAAAGAAGCTTAAGATACATATGATAGTGAAGTAAGAAACTATGAAGAAGGAAAATAAAAAGATAAAAAGGAATTCTGAGACATTATCAAGGATCATTTACACGAGTTTATAAAGCATAATGACAAAATAAGTCCAAAGTTTGCCTAAGGAACGAAACACAATTTTTGACAAATAATTCAAGAACTAAAAACATATTTAACCCTTTATATTATATATACTCTAGTAATATGTTGTAATATATTACAAAATTTATCTGTAATATCCAAACCAGGTTTACATTCAAAACAATTCAAATTTAAATTTAAATATAGTGACAATAAAACCTTCAAATTGAATAGTACTCTTGTTTTTCAAACTTTAATAGTCATGTACATAAATTATTAATGAATTTTAAAAATAGCAATTCAAAAAATTTTAAAAATGATAAAGAAAAACGTATAATTGTAATGACAATGTAAATTACCAAAACCAAATGTAGCTTACATAACTCGTATTGAAATCAATTAATTTAACTCCAACACTAATATCCGAAGTCAGCATATATAAAAAAATCTATAATAAACATTAGAAAAACAAAGGTGTAATATTAATCAATAATAAAAATTAAAATTAAAATGAAACCTCATATGCATCAACAAACAATGAAATGACAAATGTATTTATAATGAGTTCAGTTAATCAAAACATTAAAATAGTTAACAACTTAGAATTGGAATTAAATAGAGTCTAAAATGTTACCAACTTCAAAATCTAAAAGGCACAATAGAATAGAATAAAAACTACAAATATAAATAAAGTTCAACCAAGTATTCACTTGTCTTTCTTAATTTTAATGTTTCTCTTCAACATCTTCAAAGGAACGTCCGACTTTTAGTCCATATTACGTTTAACAATGGCCATTCCAACACTATCCTTCAATCCAAGGCCAGAGCTTAAATCCACTTATTCTGATTCCATATAACAACCTTCAGTTATGAATCAACCAGATAGATCCTACAAAAACATGTGTACATGTGCACATACTATACAATTAGACTACAAAACAAGCAAAACAAACTCTTCTAAAAAGTGTTGGTAATAAACGAATACCTATGTAATGCTCATGGAAGAACTATTAATCTTGGACTGCTGTTTTCAAAAGAAGTCACCATCTTCCGAAAGAATATCCTAAACAATTTCATTGCTAATTGTTAATAGGTCACAATTAATCAACACACAATAATTATGATAAATACAAATTAAATACGTGTAATAAAAAAATGACTGATGAGTAACTTCAAAAATGCATCACTAAACAACTTAATAATATTTTCATCAACATAAAAATTTTTCACCCTGAATGTTTGTTCAAATTTGAATTTTGAGTACTCTTGAATCCTATTTTGAACAAAAAACTTTTGTTAAGCAAATCTTCAAATTCCTTAGGTAATTTACCAGTTGAACTACTCTATTAAGAATAATTAAAGATGTAATTAGATATCCACAAATATCATGTCAGAAATATTATATCATAAATTATAAGTTACAAATTACAAATGTAGCAAGAAATATAAATTTTGCACTTGACCTTATCATTCAATTCAAACATATCACATATTTTTTTCAACAATGTAGTAGAATCTCTATAAAAAAGAACAAACGTAGTTGAATTAGTGTCATCCATAACACCAAGTTTTAGCTCATACTTGAAATAGAAAAAACCATGTGTCATACATACAAATATAGAAACAAACATATAAAAAACCTATTATAAATGAAAATACTTTGGCAAAATTTTCATTACATACTTGGTATATTGCTTTTTCGCAAATACAAGCAGTATACCACCAATCTTCATCATTAATAATATGTTTTATTGTACACAAAACCACAAAAGTAAAAAAGAGAGAACATTAATAGACATTGTGTACAATACACTAAACAAATAAAATAAACACGTTCTTTGACAATAAAGATAATCTAAAAAAAATAAGACTATACTTCTTTACAATCTTTCAAACCTTCGATTGTATTTCTTGGTGTCATCTTCAAAAGGTCATCCTCTACAAAATGTTTAGAAGAGTCTGTCAACTGGCTCAAACCTTGCTATATATATATATATTATATACCTTTTCTTAAGATCCATTGCTTCTTGACTTTGATCATTATATATTATTCTGGTACAATCAATTCGGTTATGAATATATACTTTATCTACATATATCCGGAGAAAACAAAAAAAAATATTACTATGAACAATATCACATGAAAAAAAATGAAAATTATTTGACAACATTCCTCACCTTGAAATTCCTTAACCTTCCCAAACTGAAGCATAACCACATATTGTTAAACTTCATCGAAGGCAAGAAAAGCATTCAGCTCATCAACATATGATCTCAATAGAGTACATTTGATCTTGAATCTATAAAGTTGAATGAGGATTACAAGACTATATAGAAATAAAAATAGAATATAAATAGAAATACAAGTACAATTACGTGCAAAGAAGACACAAAAACTTACCCATCAGGTTCCAAACCAATTGTATTCAACTTGGTTATTTTTCCATTTTTCTACAACTATCTCTCCGTACTGACACCTATTAGCACTCCAATAATATCTGCATTTTGAATGTTGGTAAAATTTGTTAAAGCATATATTTAATATATATGACCAAAACGACTTAAGTAATTGAAACATGTTAGATTAACTCACCAACCAAAAAGTTATAATCAAATCCATCATAAGTGAATTCTGATATTGGGATTAGTTGGTACTTAACAAAGGGAACGTTGTCATTGACTAAAGAAACTTTTGTATTTTGTATGCATGATGAGTTGTTTTATAAGAACCACTATTTGAAGCAAGACTGAAATTACTTATTCAATACACACTACTTCACTCATAGATATCATTATGTTAGTGTGCGTCGAACAGAAGCATGGATTGTCGAACCCTGTGTGAATAAACAAGTGAATAAAATCTCAATATTGACCTAGGAAAAAAGAAAAAAATTAAGAAATAGAGTAAATAAAGTAATATAGTAAAAGAGTCAATAAGAACCAAAATAAAACAATGAATAAAACAAATCATAACAATGATTTAAACAAAAAATCTCAAAGGATTATGGAAGTCTGTACAAACAAATCAATGAATAAAAATTGGAAATAGAGTAAATAAAGTCACTAAGAATCAACAAGTGAATACAACTCAAAATAGAGTGAATAGAGTAAATATATAGTCAATGCGTCCAATAAACATAAACACATGAAATAGAGTAAAGATCTTAATTGAATAAGACAGAAACATGGATTGTGGAACATTGTATGGACAAAGCAGTCAATAAAAACCCAAAAAAAGAGTCAATAAAAACTAGAAATAGAGTAAATAGAGTCAATGTACAAAATAAAGATATGAAATAGAGTCAACATATGGACAAAGCAGTCTATAAAAAGCCAAAAGAATAGAAATAAAAATATGGAATACATTAAAAAAGTAAGTAAATAACGTAAAGATATTAATAGAGTAAGTAATAAACAAAATAGGACAATGATTTAAACAAAACATCCCAAAGGATTGTGCAACCCTGTATGAACGAAATAGAGTAAATATAGTCAACCTATTCAATAAACATATGAAATAGAGTAAATATCTAAATTAAATAAGACAAACATGAATTTTGGAACATTATATGAATAAAGAAGTCAATAAAAAACCCAAAAATAGAGTCAATAAAAACTAGAAATAGAGTAAATAGACCCACTAAGAACAAACCAGTGAATACAACTCGAAATAGAGTAAAGAAAATCAATGTATGAGATAAAGATATGGAACATAGTCAACATATGAATTTTAGAAAATAGATTCATGGATTGTATAACCCTTTATGGACAAAGTAGTGAATAAAAAACCAAAAGAACACAAATAAAAATATGAAATGCATTAACAAAGTAAGTAAATAATGTAAAGATATTAATAGAGTAAATGTTAAGAACCAACCAGTGAATACAACTTGAAATAACATATATTTTGTAAATATATTAAATAAATGAGTCAATCTATGAAATAAACATAAACATATGAAATAGAGTAAAGCTATGAATTAAATAAGACAGAAACATGGATTGTGGAACATTGTATGAAAAAAATAGTCAATAAAAACCCAAAAAAAATAGTCAATAAAAGCTAGAAATAGAGTAAATAGAGTCACTAAGAACCAAGCAGTCAATATAACTCAAAATAAAGGTATCAAATAGAGTTAATTTGCTCAATAAACATGGAACCTAAAAAACAAAAAAAAACGTCAATAAAAGCTCAAAATAGATTAAATAATGTAAATGTATGAAATAAAGATATGAAACAGAGTAATACCTCTTTGTCTTGAGGACCATCTCCAATAAAAACGGGAACTTAGGTCTAGTGAGGTGGGAAACAAACCAAAGTCGTATGACCCTCACCAAAGTCGTATTTCTTTGATGGTTCCATGAGTAATGTAGAATATGCAATGTAAAATATGGATGTGGATTGTGAAAGTAACAATAATAAAGAAAGCAAAAAACAAGTTATATATAGGTGAAATCATAGGCAAATGCGTAGGATTGAGTTTTGAAGAAATTTTAAAAAACCTTAAAATGAATTATAGAAAAATCTATAATATTTCCAGTTTCAAATTCGAGAGTATATCACGGATGAATGAAAAAAATAAAAACCAAGAACAAAACAAAACCTGACCCCTTTTTACGAATATTATTGTAAAAGAATTTGTTAAACAGGAAAAATACAAATATTGATCGGTCAAAGACGAAAGAAGAGTAGGTTAACTTACTAAGGTTTTCCTCTTTGGTGATACATACCTTACAAAATCTGAAAAGACAAGAATACATCCGCGAACAATGGATCACTGGTATGAAATCTATATCAAAATAGAAATTTTAGATATGTACAAATGAGAAACACGAGAAAAGTAAAGTTCAAATAAGAAAGAAGAAATGAGAGGTGACAGAAGAGAGAGATGAGCGTCAACACAAAGAATAAACCCTGGAGAGGAAGAAATGTGAATAAGTGAGAGGTGTGAGAGAGAAAAGTGAAAACAAAGAAAGAAAGGGGAAAGGGTACATGCGAGAGAAGAGAGTGCACGAGTGAGAGAGAAATGTGAAGAGAGATAGGGTAATAGAGATAGAGTAATAATGTGTTTGGATGAGGTAATTTAAGAGGTAATTAATTTATTTGAGGAATTTGAAATGCTTTAGAGTAAAATGACATGTTTGGATAAGGAAATTAAAAAGAAATTCAAATTTAGTAATTTTGAGAAGGTATTTCAAATAACTAAAATAATAGAATTTGAAATACTCTAAAAAAAAGGGAATTGAAATTCCATTATTGGATCAAGCCAAGTCATCCCAGGCCAAGTTGAGTCAAACCCACTATAGGCCAAGTAGTGTCGGGCTTTCCTAGAGACGAGTCATGCCGAGCTTGACCAGGCCCAAGTCGAGCTGGCTTTGTCCTAAGCTGAGTTGAGCTGGGTTGCCCCTGACTTGACCTAAGTCAGACCAAGTCGAGATAAGTCAAGCAAGGCCAGACCTGGGCTCAGTCAAGCCAGGCCCGTCGTGTCAAAGTAGAGTCGGACCCACCCTAGACCAAGTCGAGCTTGGCTCTCCATGGGTCGACTCGAGCCAGACCCACCTCCGGCCAAGTCAAGTCGGGTCCTCCCTAAATAGAGTCAAACCGAGCCCGCAAAGGACTGAGTCAAACCAAGCTAGCTCAACATCGAGTCAAATCAAGCTCAATACGAGTTGACTCGAGTTGAGCCCGACCTGATTCGACTTAAGTCAAGCCTAACCCGGGTTGACTCAACCCAGGCGCGTCAATTGAGACTTGACCTAAGTTGACTTGAGCCGAGCCTTCCCTAGGCCTAGTCAAGTCAGGCTTGAGACGGAGTCAAGCCAGGCCTACACTAGGCTAAGTCGAGCCGAGCTCGACCTAGGTTGGACCTACCCCAGGCCAAGTCGAACCAGGCCCACCATAAACCAAATCCAGTCAGGCCCGGCATGGGCCTACGTGACTTAGGCTCAATCTGGTTCAACTTGAGTTGGGCCCGTGACCGAGTTGATCTAGACTCGTCTTGAGACGAGTCAAGTCGAGCCTGCCTTGGGACGAGTCAAGTGGAGCACACCCTTTTCTGACCCGATTCAAACAAGCCTCCACTGGCCTGAGTTTAGCCAAACCCTCCTTCGACCCGATTCGTGTCAGACCCTCCATCGAACTGAGTCGAGCTAGGCCGAGCTGGGTCGAACCAAGTTGAGTAATGCCAGACCTAGGCCGAGTCAAGTCAGGCCCACCCCAAGTTGAGTCGAGATAGTCTCACCATGGGCCAAGTTGACTAGAACACGCCCCAGGTCGAGTCGACTCACGCCTGCTTAGTGCCGAGTTGACCGAAGCCCGTTTTGGGCCCAGTCGACCCAAGTCTCTTCCTGAGCTGTGTCCGCTATGGGCTGAATTGAGACAGGCTCGTCCTGATCCGACTCAAGCAAGACTGCCCAACATCGAGTGAAATTGGGCTCAGCCTGAACGAGTTGTGTCTGGCTCGCCGCGGACGAAGTCGAGTTGGATCCAGCTCAGGCTGAGTCGAGTTGGGTCCACCCTGAACCAAGTTGAGTCGGGCTCATCTTAGACCATGTTGATTCAAACCTACATTAAATCGAATATAGTCAATACTATATCAGGTCAAGTTGAGTTAGACCCACATCGAACTAAATCGTGTGTATATATATATTAAAAAAATTAAATTATTAAATATTATTTTAGTATTTAAATCTGACTAATATTTTTTGTAAAGTTTAATTTTAAAATTTTATACTTTAAAAAAAATTGTAAAATTAAATTTCATCTTGAAAGAGAAATTAAATTTCTCTATCCAAACAAAATAATTAAAATGTAAGGTATTTTAATTACTTTATCCAAACAAACTATTTAAAGAATGAAAAAAATTCAATTTCAAGTATTTCAATTGCTTGTCAAATAAAAGTATTTATGAGTAAAAATGATTTTTTTAATAGAAGAAATGTGAAAAAGCATATATAAGAAAAGAGAGCATAAGAGTGAGTGAGAGAGAAATGTGAATATTTATAATTAAGGATAAGTTTTTTAATAGATAGGTTTCACTATTTATGGTTAGATAAAAGTAATTTGATTTTTGTTTTTTTCTTGTGTTACTTTCATTTGTTTATAATATACTTATAGATATAGATTTACCAATAAACAAGACAAAATTAAATCAAAAGTAATATAATATCTAAAGAATAAAATACCAGTATCACCATCTTCCATATGGTCATGATCTTGCATACTTCATCAAGTAATAAAAGAATTAATATTAAAATAAAGTGGATGCCTGCATACTTCATCAAACAATAATAGAAGAATATTCCACAATTTTATTGGGCTATTCTTGCTTCAATAAGGAAAGATACAAATTTTTTCTTAATTAATTTTTGACATGGTTGTTCTAGAATCTAAAATTGAGAATACTACATTGAAATGAGACAAATCAATAAATAATGTGAATCACCATATTCACAACTCCTAATTACATTATTAACCTTATTGATCCAATCTTCTCAAAATCATATTCCAATTGTTGGAGATCCCACATCAACTAGAGATGAAGTCAATCTAGTGTATATAAGTGGGTGCAAACTTTACCTTACAAGCCGATTTTGTGGGGTTGAGTTAGGCTTAAAGTCCACTTCTTAATATGGTATCAGAGTCATATAAGTCCATCCTAGCAAGGTTGTTGGGCCACCCGCTATCGGACCGATATTGGACCACCCATAAATCTATAGTCCACGCTCGATGTCCAGTCCTCGGCGTGAGGGGGTGTGTTGGAGATCCCACATCAACTAGAGATGAAGTCAATCTAGTGTATATAAGTGGGTGCAAACCTCACCTTACAAGCCGGTTTTGTGGGGTTGAGTTAGGCTTAAAGTCCACTTCTTAATACCAATCAAAAGAAAACAACTACCAATTATGCAAACTGCACACAACTCACCAAGAAAATTAAAATGGTAGAGATCGTACTGAAAATTAAGCCCATTGTTCTGTAAAATAATTAGAATAAAGAAATAATTCAAGGATATTTAAGCATTGAACCTTATTAAATCATTCCAATAAAAAAAACAAGTATATATATATATATATATATATATATATATATATATTCAAACAAAGTGTGTTTAAAGTAAATGAATGAGCGTCACTAATATCATGATTACACATTTTATTTTTATTAACTTTCATTTGTCTTTTTTTTCAAAGAACAAATAGCCAATGTTATGTTGTAGGATTTTTAACATAAAAATCTTGAGATGCTTGATGTACCATGATAAATGGCTCGTTATGATAACAATTACTTTTAAAAGTTAATCAATGTCATTCTTGATTCATCAATTTTTTTCACATCACTCTTGTTCTCAGCCTATTTACACTTAAAAAAAACTTAGTAACCAACCTCCCATATATCTTTGATTACACTATCGTACCACATTAATACGACTATAATATTTTGTTCTTTTGAAGTCAAGAATTGCACCAACTCAGCTCGAAAAATAACTCCAAAATGAATTATTAAAACTTATTAATCTTTCTAAATTGTCTAATAAAAAAATTAAAGATTTAATACAATAATTATTAGTCTTCTTTCCTCATTTTTATCAAGAAAATCTTAAAAATTTTTAAATTGGAAGTAAACACAATTTTTATATTGAATCTCAAATGAAAAATTAAGATTCATCCGATATAATATAAAATAATTTTTAAAAACACTTAACATTATTATCTAACAAATGCTTATAATAAAATTATTTCAGGAGTTGAACATCCTTAAATCCAATACCAATTTGTTCAAATAATTCAATAATACAACAATTAAAATAATATTTAAAATATAAACCAAACATAGAATTAAAAACTAAATATTCAATGCATTATTTTTAAAAGGGTTAAATATGTTTTTAGTCCTTGAATTATTTGTCAAAATTGTGTTTCATCCCTAGGGCAAACTTTGAACTTATTTCGTCCTTATGCTTTATAAACTCGTGTAAATGATCCTTGATGATGTGTTAGAATTCCTTTTTATCTCTTTATTTTTCTTCTTCATAGTTTCCTACTTCACTATCATCTGTCTCTTAAGCTTCTTTCACTCTTTTTCCTTTAATTTCTTTTCATTTTCTTCTCTTTACAGATATTTTTATTTGTCATCGATGATCAGTTACACCTGTTTATAAAGTATAAGGACAAAATAGGTTCAAAGTTTGCCCTAGGGACAAAACACAATTTTGATAAATAGTTCAAGTACTAAAAACATATTTAACCCTTTTTAAAAAGAATTCAAAATTAAAAGTGAAAACATGGACGTCTTGGTAGTGACTAATGTGGAGAGAATCGTAGAACGATGATGGCAAGAGTCAAGACAACGCGTAAGGAACGTTCCAGTCATTGAAGAAGACTCTTCTAACTCTACCGCTCGACCAGGACAACTACCAGCATAACTGAATAACGAATTCTCCACTTCTTAGTTGAAGGGTGAGGAATATATGAAGAATGGTAGATGATAGCTATGGATGAGAATGAGAACTATAAGAGAAAGAATGGATAAAATCAACCAGGACAATTCCTTTGCCTCAAAACTTTTAGGCACAAATTTCCATTCCAGAAGTGCTATAAACTCATAGAAGTGTGCATTAAGCAAATTCAAGAAGTATCCAAAGAAAATTCAAAGTATGTTAAGACTCAATTATGATAGACTGCATATTGTTGGAAATTTTTTACTAAGGAAGAGACTGTAGGAAATTCAAGTGTGAGAGTGAACATAAAGTTCCACATTGAGTAGAAATGATAAAGTTGAGATGTATAAAAGAAAAACAAAGACTTATAGACATATAGCTTTAAGGTTTTATGTTGAAAGTGGTATCATCCTTTCTTAGATACCCTCTCCCTTGAGAAAATTTTCCAACACATATAGCAGAGAAAAAACACTTCCTAGATATTGCATTATTTTTTGAAGACAACAAATACTATATTATACACTCGCCCCCTTCCTCTTATGTAGTTTTCTTCACCACTTTATGATATAATTTGAAATATCCCTACTAGTCACTGACAAATTAAGGAGCTTCATTTCTAATATAGAGCACTTTCTCATTCTCTGTATTATTATTACATACAGTGTGTACTTTTATTTTACTTTAAATTTTAATTTGTTACCAAACAAAATATTGTGTTTGCTCAATGGAACTTGATTGTTCCATTTGACCTATCTAGGTTAATTTTTTGTGGACACAGAAAATAGAGCACAACCTATTCCTCCACTCCTTGACAGGATGGAGGTCAATGAGCTTCCTGGATGTACACCACAAGAAAAGCTAAAAATAGCAAAGCAGCATTTGATTCCAGGAGTTTTGGACCAACATGGCTATAGTTATGAGGTTCTTCAGATTCCAGAGGTTGAATTTTTTTTCTTGAGTTGTGAAAACTTTTCATTCTGTTGAAGTGCAAATAGTTTGGTTGCCACCTTGTTAGATTTAGTGAGAGAGGTAGATGAGGTTTTCTGGTTTGTTATTCTTAAGAGAAATATGACTGAAATCAATGATAAAAGAGAGAATTTATGAGGGGTTACAGATTCTAAGCTCTAACTATCTCTAAGTTAGTTAGAGAGTGCAAACATACAACCTTTTAGAAAACAAACAAACAATATTCTGTCCAATCTTTCAATGAAGGGAAACAGGAAACACACTACATATTAATTTTACCAGAAATATATGTCCAAGTGTTAGCTATCCATTCTAGCATCTCTCTTTTCTTGATTTGCTTGATATTAAAATGAATGCTTTTTCTATGTTTTTCACTTTCAAAAAAAACTTTGTTGGTTGAGCATTTGAAGTCCTTCCCTCCTTCTTCTCTTCCAATAAATTTGTAGAAAAAGATGTAAAGCATAATGTATAGTGGCATAGTGTTATTTTAGAAAGAATATTTGTGGTATTGACTCGTAATTAGATTTTGTTTTACGCAGGGGATGGTGGAACTTGTTATTCAGAATAACAATTCATTCCCTCACCCAAACAAACTTGTAGATTCTATAGGCATGGATCATATTATCACAATTTATGAAATGAAGAATTCAGAGTCTTGTCCTTTCCCGAAACACTCTGTCTCCAAGATTCACTGTGTCATCAATAACTCACAATCTAGAACATGAAATTCACTTTACCCTTTTATTTTATATGCTTCTATTCATACAGCTAAGTCACGCCAGTTTTAAGTCCATCAATTGAGATATGTTTAAGAATACCTATATTTTATTTTAACTATGGGGACCAATCCATGATCCAAATAAAATAGATTGATCTAAAATAATCAAAATTCATTAAATCCAGTTAATCTGATTTTTTTTCCCAATCTAATTAAATTAAATTAAATCAAGATTAAATTCACTTTTTAATTAGTTTAAATTAGATTTAAATCACAAAACTTGAACTTGGTTACTCCCACTTTGGCCAACCTTAACTCAACTCAGTTTATTTTAGGTTTGGGCCAACTGAGCTTAACTTGAACCCGTGTCGACTAGACTTACCTTGAGTCGATTTGGCCTGATCGGGCCAGAGCAAACACTTCTCAACCCAACTCGAGCCAACTTTTCACAACTTGGGCCTGAACCGACTCAATATGACCTAGGCATGGACAAACTCGATTCAACTTAGGTTTGAGTCGGCTCACATCAACTCGAGCCCTATTGACTCATCTTCACCTGGGCTTATAATGACTAAGTTTGACTTGGGCCCGTACCAGCTTTGCCTGACCCAAGCAGGATTGACTCGGCTCGACCATGACTTGAATCGACTCAGCTTAACCTAGATTCGAGCAGACTCAGCTCGACCATGAACCAAATCAATTATGCTTGACTGTGGCCTAGGCTGACTAAGCTCGAGCTGGGTCCAAGACAACTTGAGTCATCATGGGTCCAAGCCTACTCGACTGGACCCAAACCCGAACTGACTTGGCTCAACTTGGGCCCATGCTAAGTTGACTCGACCTAGGTCTGAGTTGAGTCATTTTAACCTATACCCAATTATCTCGGCTTGAATTGAGCTCTAACCAACTATGCTCAATCTAGATCAGGCTAACTTAGTTTAACCTGCTTCCAGACCAAATATTTTATAACTTGAAATAATCCATACACATCTTTAAATTTTCAAAATCCAAAATATTATGTGATCTGTGTCCAATTCAAATATAATTTAATAAGTTGAATTTAAAATCCAAAAGTATGGATTTGAATTTAAAATAATTCCTTTAAAATGAAGTTAAAATAATATGGATTTGGATGATTATATATTGGATTTGAGAATTTGAATTTTTTACACTCTTAATTTTTATTTTGGATCAATGATACCTCATGTATGAATTTTCTCTAACAAGAACAACTAAAGCAAAATAACTCTAGAATATTATCTTTAGTTGCAGCAGTAAAAACTTCTATTATATTTATAATAAGTGAATATTGAAAACTGGTCTCGATATTTTTAGGAAACAGAACCTTGAATATCCAATCCATCAAAGAGTTATATATACAGATAAGTACTGATATAATCCCATCATTGAATGAAAATATGTGAAGCTACCTTTTAATATATAATTATAAGTAAAACAACTCTCATTAAAATATAAGAATCTTCCATAATTCAAACGTGGAATCTTTCAACCAAAGAACAATGTATAAAGAAAGTTTTATATTGGTATATCTCAATGTATGACATTTATACATAGAGTGAGAGGGTCCATTCCATGAATTCCTCTATATTTACTTTACTGTAGGCAAAAGAGAATCTCTAGCAGCAGAGTTACCGGGTTTCCCTCTCAAATTTGATAGAACCAAATACAAGAATCCAGCAGAAAAGAAGCTTACAAACCAGGCATTGTTGTAGATTACAACAAAAGTGTTAGGAACTGAAGTTGCAATTCCAATTTTCTGCAAGAAACCAGGAACCACGGGTAAAACTCCAATAACTAGTGCCACAATAGCAGGTATATTATATCCCCCTGAATACCTGTATACCCCATAAGGACTCTTTGAGTACAAGTCATTCATATTCAAATTTGTTTTTTGTATAATATAGTAATCAGCTAGAACAATCCCTGCAATAGGACCCATCAAAGCAGAATATCCAACTAGCCAAGTATAAACAAAGCTCTCACTTGATTGAAGAAGCCTCCAAGGTTGAAAAGCAATCCCTAGGAGTGCAGTTAGAAGAGCTCCTCTTCTAAATGTGAACCATTTGGGGCTGAGATTAACTAGAGCATTTGCTGGTGCCACAACATTGGCAGCAATATTGGTGGTGATAATAGCTAGGCTTATACCAAAGATTGCAACAATCCTGGTTGTGAGACCACCAATCTGACCAAGAAGTTGAATTGGGTCAGAAATAACTTGACCAAATATCACTTTTGTGGATGAGGTGACTGCCAGACCAACAAATGTGAAGGCCCCCATAAAGATGGGAAGTCCAATTTGACCAATAATTTGATCCTTCTGGCTCTTGGCATATCTAGTAAAATCAGGGATGTTAATAGCCACAGTGGCCCAAAAGCTTATATTGGCAGTGAGAGAAGGGAAGAAAACAGACCAGAATTCTGATGTAGAGAGTCTGGAAGACAAAGAGAGCATGTGACCAATGCCACCAGCTTTGACACAAGACCAAATAAGAAGACAAGAGGTAAGAGCAACCAGTATTGGAGCTGAGTACTTCTCAAGCTTTCTAATGCCATCAATTCCTCTCCAAACAAAGGCCAATTGAGCCACCCAAAAGACCAAGAAACAAGCAAACTCAAGTGGGGAAGTACCAAGCCAAGGTAGAGGCTGGGACAGTGAAGCTTCCTTCATTGACTTTGGCATGAGAAGGAAAATTGCCTCTCCACCAATCCAAGACTCAATTCCATACCAACCACAACCAATAAGGGCCCTTAGAAGGGTAGGAATATGAGCACCATGGATGCCAAAAGAGGATCTAACAAGAACTGGGAATGATATGCCATAACGTGTTCCAGCATGGCCAGTGAGAACCAAAGGAACCAAGAGGATCATGTTGGCGGCCACCACAGTTGCTATGCCTTGCCACCAAGCCATGCCAAGGTCAACAAGGCTACCAGCAAGGTAGTAAGAAGGGACACCAACAACTAGTCCAACCCATAAACTGGCAATTTCAAAGCCAGAAAAAGTCCTTTGACTTGGTGCTGTTGGCTTGAGATCTTCATTGGTGAGAGAGGGATCAGACTCAAACTCCAAATCAGATAGTGGTATGGAGTTTGAAGAGTTGGAACATTTCATTGGGAGGAGTTTGACTGAGGAACAGTTGTATGGGGAAGGGAGGTTTTTCTTCAGTTTTGAGGGCAAGAAATTATGCGTGGAAGAGCAAGAAAACCTTGGAGTTTTGGAGGGTGCCACTGGGGTGAGAAAAGGAGTAGTGGAGTGATTAGGAACATGGAGAGGTAAACTCAGACATTTAGATACTACCATGTTCTTGGTGGAATTGTGGTTGTGAACACAAGGCTGTTGTTGTAGAATATAATGATGGAGATGGATGATGAGTGGTGGGGAATGAATGGCGAAACCTGACTCCTTTTTTATTTAATTGTGAACCAAATGGATTTGAAGAATGAGGTCAAATGAGTTGCAGTGGATCGATCAATGAGCTAAAAAACTGACATGTGGTTATGTTATCTCAAATTGTAAAGCTAGCTGTATTTTGCAGATTATAATTTATATGGTAATACACAAACAACATTTTATTATTCTACACAAGTTTCATAAATGAATAAATAAATAAAGAGCATAAAATTCTCTTCTAGCATAGTTATCATTTTTTTCATTACATGAGCAAGATTAGTACTTTTAAGATTAGTACAATGAGAAATTGAAAATGTTATAATAAAATTCATTGTGAGGGTTAATTTTTTGCGAGGATTATATTTGAACAAGTTTATTTGGGTCTTTATTGTATATATGTATATAATTTGTAATTGTTTATATCATAATTTCTTTTGTCTATAACAATATCTTTGAAAATACACTTCTCGTTTCAGTAAGAAGAGTGAAAGCCGTTTGAATCTTTTAATAAACAAAAACGAGTGTATCATTGAAACTTATATTATTGTTCGCGTTTAATTTGTGGAACAATAATGGTTGGCGTGTATAATTGAAGCATCCATAATTATTTATTGTAAAATAAATTTTACATAATTTTTTAATCAATCAATCAATTATCATACTAAGCGAACGCATGTGTAATTGAAACCTATATTATTGGGGGTAGGTGTGACTTTAAATACCCTTTTTTTAAGGTACGGTGTTTGGGCTTCAAAAAGGCTCATGCTATTTACACACATTTTCCTTAAGCACACTGCCATTTTGGTTCTTTTATTTATCCTTCACGTTTTTTTGTCTCTTTCTCAAACTCCCAACGTCGTTCTAAGGCTTCTAGTGCTATAAATATATAATTAAAATTAAGTTTGTTTTTCACCAATTAAATTAGAATAGTTTTTACTTTCTCACTGTCATCCTTCTTTTATTACAATATTTTTTCATAAAATACTTTTTAAACACATTTTTGTTTTCTTTAAATATTTCCTAATATATTTTTGACAATATACTTTATGAATTGTTGAGAAAACTATTGATTTTCGTCTTCACAAAGTATTTTTTTTGAAAAATTGTAAGAAAACAAAAGTTTGTTTGGAGAAGTAGATTTCAAAAAAATTACTTTTTAAATTTTTTTTTCTATATTTTGAAATATATATATTTTAAATGTTTATTTTTGTTATATTTTTAAGTATATTCATTAACTTAACATCTTTTTATTAGACTTCTATTCATACTAAATATAATCATTACTTTTATATTCATACTTATAATTCTTTTTTTTTAACTAAATCATATCAAATCATTTTAGTGCTATAAGACAAAACCTCTTGTAAATATAAACAAGATTTCATCAAAATAATCTTTCTCTTTACAACCATATGCTAGAAGTGCATCATTTTACCTTAGTAAGTAAGGTAAAAATCTTATAGACAGAAGTGGAAATCCAAAGCTGAAAGATGATGTTGACACATCATTTTCGAAAGTTTGATTTTTACCTTAGTATCCATGTTGGATGTTTTCAACCAAAATAAGTTGTTAAGATGAACAAGCTTTTTTTGGAAAATTCTTTCTCTTTACAACCATTTGTCATAAGTGCTTTCTTCTTGATTAGAAAGACAACAAACTAACATATAAAAGTAAAGTCGCATAATTGAAGGATGATGTTTACACAACAATACATCATTGTTGGGAGTTTGATTGTTACCTATATAGGATACAAGTCATCCGAATGATAACCCCTTTATGTACCATTCATATTATTGTCCAACAAAGGAAACGAATAACTATCATCATCTGAA
Source organism: Lablab purpureus (assembly GCA_030347555.1). NCBI lineage: Eukaryota > Viridiplantae > Streptophyta > Magnoliopsida > Fabales > Fabaceae > Lablab > Lablab purpureus. The sequence goes on from CM059260.1 coordinate 21,982,610, forward strand.
GTAATCAATACAAGACAAACAAAATAAAAAAAACCAACTTAGGGAGTAAAACTATTAAAGAAAGTTTATTTATTTATTTATTTATATATTGTTCAGGTTTTACAATAAAAATACATAAACTTCATGTAAAAATCTTTTACTTAGTAATAGTAGACAAGTTTAGCATTTCATCAAACTAGTAGCGTACCATTGTTTTTATTAGCTGAGAGTTTGTTAGTATAAAATTGAACGAATATGTAAGTTTTGATTAGTGCAAACAAACCTTATTTTAACATCTTAAATAAAAATAGAATATGATGATGCATTGTTTATACATACATAATCTCATACCATGTTTATGCATCGTTTGTCTATATATCAAATCTTCGACATGTTTGTTTTGTATGTATGATAAATATTAAATCTTATTAGAACCATGTTATATTGTATAATAATATTTATTTATTCTCTTTCTAGGGAATATTTCTTGAGAAGCATAAAAGCAAAATAATATTGGTACTTAGACACTTAAAACTCAAACTTCAATCTTAAAAGACATATCTCTAGCATAAAAGACAATTGTTGTACCTACTTTCATAAGCTAACACTATTGAGATATATGAAAGACTTGACAACATTTGATCTTCATGCAAAATGTTCTAACCAAGACAAATAAGCAACAGGAGTCATGAGTTAAAGTTCCCAAAAGATTAATATAATTTAATGCAACATTTAATGTTGCAGGTAAAGTATTATGTGCAACAATGTTCATATGAAAAAAACAATGTTACAAAGAAGATGACTAATAGAAGCTTACTCAAGAAGACTAAAAGGAAGTTCTCAAGCACAACAACTAGATTTTAAAATGACCAATATAACAAGAAGTTAGAAAGTAGAAGCCACATTTACACGTAGAGAAACATATTTGACGAAAGAAACATGTTTGTATAAGTATTACAAAAAAAAAACATCTATATAACTCTCACATTTCATATATTTGAGAGTTAAGCAAAATCTAGAATGAGCAAACCATTATATTAATCTTTGAGATATTTCTCTTGTGTATTTGAATTTGTATATTCAAATATTTCCAAATTTGATTTGTTATGTAAGCCTGGGTGGTTGTTTATTAAAGAGTACTTGTTTTATAAAAGCATAAGGAAGCTATGAAGGAATGCATGTGTTGATAAGAGTTTAGGGACTGCAAAAAATATCCATATGTAAACTGTTAGAATATCTAGGGTTTCCTATTCTAGTGTAATGGGCTCAGCCCATCTCTTGTATCTCCGTTATAAATAAACACACAATCCTATGTGAAATACGCATCAGGGAATTCATCCTATACCTAATTCTCTATATGGTATCAGTGTCATGGTCTATATCATCTACGGACAGTTGCCCATGTTGGTTCGGTTATGGAGTCTTCTTTTCTCCTTCATGCTTAATTGGGTCACCCTAGCCTTGCCAAGATGCAGTAGCTCGTTCCCAGTCTATCCAAGTTGTCTACTTTTCCCTACGAGTCATGCCAATTGGGCAAACACTGTCGTAGTTCTTTTCCAGTTAGTTTCTCACAACGTGCTTCTTCTCTATTTGGTTTAGTTCTCTCTGACATTCGGGGACCAAGTCATGTCCAGTCTAATCTAGGATTTCAATATTTTGTCACTTTCATTGATGATTACTCAAGGTGTACTTGGTTATTTTTTATGAAAAATCGTTCAGAGTTGTTTTTTATCTTTCAAATTTTTTTTAATGAAATAAGGACTCAATTTGGTGTGTCTATTCGCATTTTACGTAGTGATAATGTCCGCGAGTATCTTTCTCATTCTTTTCATAAGTTTATGGCGTCTAATGACATTCTTCACCAAACTTCGTGTGCTTATACACCTCAACAAAATGGGGTGGCTGAGCGCAAGAATAGACATCTCATTGAAACAACTCGAACAATGTTAATACATGGAAATGTTCCTTAACGTTTTTGGGGGGATGCTGTTCTCAGTGCTTGTTATCTTATTAATCGCATGCCTTCCTCTGTGGTAGAAAATAAAATCCCTCACTCAATTTTGTTTCCACATGAACCTCTCCACTCTTTGTCTCCTAATTTTTTTGGGTCAACATGTTTTGTTCATAACTTAAGACCTAATGTAGACAAACTTTCCGCTAAGTCTCATAAATGTGTCTTTCTAGGGTTCACTAGGTCACAAAAAGGGTATAAATTTTTCTCTCCATCTCTTAATCGTTATTTTATCTCTGCAGATGTCCCTTTCATTGAGTCCTCTCTCTATTTTAAAACCAACACTTCTACCTCTACACCTATTTCTGACACAGCCATTATTCCCCTTATATGTGAATTTCCGGTTGAGTCTAGTATAGCTCCACCACCTCCACCACCACCACCACCACCACCACCATCTGACTCACTTCCGTTGTCAACTCCTTCGGTTCCTCCAGTTCTACCAACTGAATTTGATCTTCCCATTGCTCTTCGGAAAGGTGTACGAACCACTCACAAACCTCCTCTTCGCTATATTAATTTAAGTTATCATAGATTATCTCCTTCATTTTATACCTGCCTTTCTTCTATTTTCTCTATATCCATCCCTAAAAATATAGATGATGCCTTGTCCCATCCCGGTTGGCGTCAGGCTATGCTCGAAGAACTGAGTGCACTGCAGAATAGTGGAACTTGGGACCTCGTCTCTCTACCTTCTGGAAAATCGGTTGTTGGTTGCAGGTGGGTCTTCGCTATCAAAGTCGATCCTGATGAAACTGTTGATCATCTTAAAGCACGCCTAGTCGCTAAAGGCTATACACAAATCTTTGGCTTAGATTACGGTGACACCTTTTCACCAATTGCAAAGATGGCTTTTGTACGCCTGTTCATTGTCATGGCTGCTTTGAAAAATTGGCCTCTGTTTCAATTGGATGTGAAAAATGCTTTTCTCAATGGTGATTTGCAGGAAGAAATTTATATGGAGCAACCTCCGGGGTTTGTTGCTCAGGGGGAGTCTTCAGGAATGGTATTTCGCCTCCGCAAATCTTTATATGGCCTAAAGCAATCTCCTAGGGCTTGGTCTGGAAAGTTTAGCATGGTTGTTAAACAATTTGGGATGATTCACAGTGAAGCAGATCACTCAGTCTTCTACCGCCACTCAAGTGCTGGATGTATCTATCTAGTTGTGTATGTTGATGATATTGTAAGTGATCACCATGGCATCTCACAAGTTAAACAACATCTCTGCCAACACTTTCAGACTAAAGATCTCGGCAGACTCAGATATTTCTTGGGTATTGAAGTAGCACAATCTACTAATGGGATAGTGATCTCTCAAAGAAAGTATGCATTGGATATTTTGGAGGAAAATGGGTTGATGAACTTAAAATCTACTGACACACCAATGGATCCTAATGTCAAGTTTCTACCCAATCAGGGGGAGTCCTTCTCACACCCTGAAAGTATAGAAGATTAGTTGTGAAATTGAACTACCTTACAGTTACTCGTCCAGACATTTCTTTTGTTGTTAGTGTGGTAAGTCAATTTGTTAACTCTCCTTGCACAGATCATTGGGATGTTGTCATTCGTATACTGAAATACATCAAAGGCTCTCCAGGAAAAGGTTTGTTGTATGGACACGGTAATCATACCAAAGTTGTTGCCTACTCAGATGCTGATTGGGCAGGATCTCATGTTGATAGGAGATCCACCTCTGGATATTGTGTCTTCATTGGTGATAATTTAATCTCCTGGAAGAGTAAGAAACAAAGTGTTGTGACAAGATCAAGTGCAAAAGCAGAATACAGATCTATGGCATCCGCTACATGCGAGCTTATTTGGCTTAAACAGCTACTTAAGAAGTTATAATTTGGAGAAGTTACTCAAATGACACTCATATGTGACAATCAAGTTGCCCTTCACATCAGCTCGAATCCTGTCTTTCATGAAAGGACCAAACACATAGAGATTGATTGTCATTTCATTAGAGAAAAAATAGTATTTGGAGAGATTAAGACTAAGTTTGTTAATTTTAATGATCAATTAGTAGATGTTTTTACTAAGTCATTACGGGGACCTAGAATTGATTATATTTGTAACAAGTTTGGTTCATACAATTTATATGCTCCAGCTTGAGGGGGAGTGTTAAAATATCTAGGGTTTCCTATTCTAGTGTAATGGGCTCAGTCCATCTCTTGTATCTCCGTTATAAATAAATACACATCAGGAAATTCATCCTATACCTAATTCTCCGTATAAACCAAGAGTGGGGAAACTCATGTTTTTGGTTAAAAATTGATTGTCTTAAGGAATATGTTGCACCTACTTTTATAAGCTAACACTATTGAGATATATGAAACACTTGACAAAATTTGATCTTCAAGCAAAATGTTCTAACCAAGACAGATAAGCAACATGAGTCATGAGCTAAAGTTCCCAAAAGATTAATATAATTTAATGCAACATTTAATGTTGCAGGTAAAGTATTATGTGCAACAATGTTCATATGGAAAAAACAATGTAACAAAGAAGATGAATAATAGAAGCTTACTCAAGAAGACTAAAAGGAAGTTCTCAAGCACAACAACTAGATTTTAAAATGACTAATATAACAAGAAGTTAGAAAGTAGAAGCCACATTTACACATAGAGAAACATATTTGATGAAAGAAACATGCTTGTATAAGTGTTACAAAAAAAACATCTATATAACTCTCACATTTCATATATTTGAGAGTTAAGCCAAATCTAGAATGAGCAAATCATTATATTAATCTTTGAGACATAATATTTCTCTTGTGTATTTGAATTTGTATATTCAAATAGTTTCAAATTTAATTTGCTATGGAAGCCTGGGTGGTTGTTTATTAAAGAGTATTTGTTTTATAAAAGCATAAGGAAGCTATGAAGGAATGCATGTGTTGATAAGAGTTTGGGGACTGCAAAAAATATCCATATGTAAACCAAGAGTGTGGAAACTCATGTTTTTGGTTAAAAATTGATTGTCTTAAGGAATATGTTGCACCTACTTTCATAAGCTAACACTATTGAGATATGTGAAAGACTTGACAACATTTGATCTTCAAGCAAAATGTTCTAACCAAGACAAATAAGCAACATGAGTCATGAGCTAAAGTTCCCAAAAGATTAATATAATTTAATGCAACATTTAATGTTGCAGGTAAAGTATTATGTGCAACAATGTTCATATGGAAAAAACAATGTAACAAAGAAGATGAATAATAGAAGCTTACTCAAGAAGACTAAAAGGAAGTTCTCAAAAGCGACAACTAGATTTTAAAATTAGAAAGTAGAAGCCACATTTACACATAGAGAAACATATTTGATGAAAGAAACATGCTTGTATAAGTGTTACAAAAAAAACATCTATATAACTCTCACATTTCATATATTTGAGAGTTAAGCCAAATCTAGAATGAGCAAACCATTATATTAATCTTTGAGACATAATATTTCTCTTGTGTATTTGAATTTGTATATTCAAATATTTGCAAATTTAATTTGCTATGTAAGCCTGGGTGGTTGTTTATTAAAGAGTATTTGTTTTATAAAAGCATAAGGAACCTATGAAGGAATGCATGTGTTGCTAAGAGTTTGGAGACTGCAAAAAATATTCATATGTAAAACAAGAGTTGGGAAACTCATGTTTTTGGTTAAAAATTGATTGTCCTAAGGAATACGTTGCACCTACTTTCATAAGCTAACACTATTGAGATATATGAAAGACTTGACAACATTTGATCTTCATGCAAAATGTTCTAACCAAGACAAATAAGCAACATGAGTCATGAGCTAAAGTTCCCAAAAGATTAATATAATGTAAAGCAACATTTAATGTTGCAGGTAAAGTATTACGTGCAACAATGTTCATATGGAAAAAACAATGTAACAAAGAAGATGAGTAATAGAAGCTTACTCAAGAAGACTAAAAGGAAGTTCTCAAGCACAACAACTAGATTTTAAAATGACCAATATAACAAGAAGTTAGAAAGTAGAAGCCACATTTACACATAGAGAAACATATTTGATGAAAGAAACATGCTTGTATAAGTGTTACAAAAAAAAAATCTATATAACTCTCACATTTCATATATTTGAGAGTTAAGCAAAATCTAGAATGAGAAAACCATTATATTAATCTTTGAGACGTAATATTTCTCTAGTGTATTTGAATTTGTATATTCAAATATTTACAAATTTTATTTCCTATGTAAGCTTGGGTGGTTGTTTATTAAAGAGTACTTGTTTTATAAAAGCATAAGGAAGTTATGAAGGAATGCATGTGTTGATAAGAGTTTGGGGATTGCAAAAAATATCCGTATGTAAACCAAGAGTGGGGAAACTCATGTTTTTGGTTAAAAATTGATTGTCTTAAGGAACAAATGTAGTCTCATGTTAGTACAAACCAGTTTATAAAAACTTTGTATTTGCTTCTCTTTATCCCTTTCCTTATGCATTTTTCTTTCATATGTTTTCCTCTAATATTAAAGAGTGGTTTCAATTTTAAGTATATATTCTTTTCAACATAAACATTTTTTCAACAAATTGTTTGTCATACTCTCAATTTGATAGTTTTTCTTCTCTTTTTATAAAAAACAAACATTTAAATAGTTTTTTAGAAAAAAGTGTTAAAAATCCTTGAAACATAATTCAAACTCCTTCCTTGTATTCTAACTATTCTAACGATCTTCTTCTAAGGGTCTTATACATAAATGTTAAAAAATGAATGAATATTTTGGAAGAAAACTAACTTATGGTTTCAGTTGTTCAAAACTGAACAAATAAAAAATAATTGAAAAATATAATATCAAAATTATTTTTTATCTAATTTTTTCTCAACCACTCGATTTGGTTTGGTTTGTAAATTAATAATCGAACCAACTAGCTAATTATAATGAAATGCCATGTTATATCTTTTGCATTAATTAGCAACCAACTAGCGTTCATGGTTTTAGCTCTTGAGAGATGCTTTATGATGGGATTGTAAAAATGTAGTCTTCAAATAAAGAAAATTTTTGGAAAGAATTCTTAAGGAGAGAAGTAAAAAAATATAGAAAAAAGTCTCTCATATGACAAAAATAGCTTGAGAAGAGACATAAGTTAGAATAATTTACTTTGGATATTAAAATAAACTAACCTAGGTTAAATAGTTCAACCTAGGTTAAAATAGCTAACCCTAAGCACCTATGATAAAATGGAGTCTTATACCTCCATTTTGGAAGGTAAAATCACGGCTATTTGTATTATAAAAGGAGACCTTACATGCTTGTACAAACAACTTTTGAATGAGAAATCAATTGAGTGCTTTGAAAACTTTTTTGTGTTTCTTCTTGTAAGAGTGAACTTGTTTAGTTGAGTTTTTCTAAGTGGTATCTCCTTCTTTTTCTTTCCTTGGAGCATCCAAGGGAGTGTGTCAAGAGACCTTCAAGGCTTTTTGTCAACCTTCTAGGTTATGTACATTTGGTAAGATACTCACTACCCTATCTTATCCCTATGCCATTTGTTTTCATCATTTTTGCATCATTATCCATAGTCAACTTCCTTTTGTGTTCTTGCTAAGCTTACATCCATTGTCTTTCCTACCACATAAAGTTTGTTTAGAACCACAAAAAGTCATAATATATTCAGTCAAACTCACCATATACAATGCCTAACCAAAGTTTCCCTAAGAAACCTTCCATGAAAACCACCAAACACTAAAACCCATCTCCCCTACCTTCTAGGCTTTGTCAAGAAACCATCAAAGAATCTTTTCAAAATTCAAACCAAGTCTTCTTAAACCTTTCCCTAGGTGATCAAAATAAAACCTAACAAAACCTAGCGCATGGATTATCAAAACTCTAGGAAATACCAATGAAGAACCTAATTCTTACATTACATAGCTTCAACCAACCTCTCTTTATGAAACCTCCAATATTTCCTCCAAGAACTTATCCATAACCTTCAAGAATCTATCCAAAATAGCTTAAACATGTATCATCCTTTCATACACCAATCACGCTATAATTAGGGATGACAAAAAAATTCACACTCGTAGATACTCGCAAATAAAATTTGTAATAGATAGTATATAAATATCTTAAAACGGATAATCGCAAGATACAGGTATTTTAATTACCTGTTTATTGACATGTCGAGTACGAGTATCATAATATCCGACTTAAGAGTACTATTTCTTACTAATTATTATTAATAAATTTTGTTTAAATATTTTTTAAAACATAAAATGATTAAAATAAAATTATTAATAAAAGAAATATTAATATTTTAAATATTGTTTATAGTGTTAATTTTATTTATGTATATTTTTTATTTATACTTATAAAATTGAAGTTATTTTAAAAAGATTAATTTTTAAAATTTATAATTTATGGTCTAACTTATTTAAATTTTGTTTTTTTAGAAACATGTATAAATATTTTATTATGAATTTTTATTTAAATTATATTTTTAAATAACCTATTTTAAAATATAAAATAAATTAAAAAATTAAAATAATATTTACAAGATATCTACAAATACCTGCAGATATTTTTTGGATTTCTTTTGGATGGGACTGCCTCTTGTCATCATCCCTAGCTATAACCTTCCAAAAACTCTAAGCTAAAAAAACTTAACAACTTGTCTTGATTTTTTCTTCCATTCTAAAGATTGATAGCATGGTCCTCCTCCTTCTTAAGGATTTTGAGCAAATCATCACTTCATGATTTAGTTGTATTTTTCTTGTATTAAAATTATATTTATTATAAAAACAAACTTAAGTTCTAGTTTTTAACTATAATATTATGTTCACGAAAAAAACTATAATATCATCTAATTTATTTATAAATATAATAGCAAGTTGAAAATATGAGTATAACAATTTGTTGTCATGTTTGTCTCTTTATTTGACAAATTTTCATTAAAAAAAGGTTTAACAATTTTAAAAACAAAAAGGGTAAAAACCAATTCTAACAAAACCACTTATAATTGGTTTGATTTGAAATATATATTAAATTGTAATTAATCATATCTAAATTTTATGTTTACTAAAACAAATGGAGTAATGAATGCTTCTCTTTGTAATTTTAATTATATAGAAAGAATTTTTAATAACATTTAAAAAAAAGAGAGTAAAAGAAATACTTTCAAATTATAAGAACTAAAGATCAATTTTAATTTTGAAGGGAAAAAAATTCTATCCCAATTTAAAGAATCAAAAGTATATTTAAATTTTCATTATATTGTAATGTAACAATCTGACATAAAAATATTAGTTAGAAATTAATAAAAATTTTAAATATTATTTTTTATACAAAATATTTTTTATTTGTTTGATAAAAAAGTTTTAAAGGCACTTTATCACATAATTTTTTAATGGCTAGATGATATTAATATTAACAAAACTAATTAAAAACAGAAGAAAAATTATAAATGGTGTAACTATATATAAATACGGAGATTCTCAACCACTACTAAACCCTAACTACTGTTAGGTTTTATCAAATAGGATATGTTTGTTTTTGTTTAAGCAGGTTATCAAGACAATCAGGCTCTAATACCATTGTTGAAAAAAAATTTTAAAAAAGAAGGTATATGAAAATATGACACCACTTCAACATAAAACCTTAAGGTTCAATATCTATGGATCTTTATTTTTCTTTTATACACCTCAACTTTATTATTTCTACTCAATGTCACACCTCAACTTTATCATTTCTACTCAATGTCATACTTTATGTCCACTCTCATACTTAAATTCCTAACATAATTTGCATATTTGTAAAAAAATAGATTTTACCCTTAAAAAAATATGAAATAACTATTTTTGTGTTTCTTCTCATTATCCGAGACATCAATGTAAGTATATTGTGTTTAATAGGATATCTTTCCATTTGATATTTTTAATTGTTTCCGAATTCTTAAAATTAAACTTATTTAAATATTTTAAAATGAACTTTAGGAATGATTTATATTTTAAAAAATAAAATATATTTTAATTAAAAAAATGAAATTCATTCATTTTACCAGGATCTGAATGAAAAATAAAAATTTAGTTGTTTTCTCCAAAATAAAAAATAATTTTACTTTAAAACACATTTTTTATAGATGTGGTGACATCTACTTAATGAATACCAAAGTCTCGAGTATTTAATTTATTTAATATGTTTAACATTCACTGTTTTCCTACTCCAAATTTACATTGAACACATTATATATACCAAAGTACTATTATCTCTAATTAGAATAAACCTTTTACTTGATGAAAAGGGTAATCAAAATTCCTATGCAATGGGTTCAATGAAGCAATGACAGCTAAATATTACAAGGACTAGTCTTGGATATCAACAACATCAATAAAATGAATAACATACTTAGAAAATTCCCCATTTTATGTTACTCTTTCTGAGACATTGTGATAAAATAAAACACCTAAATGTCTCTCGATAATTTTGGATGTCTCACATTATTTTATTTTACTTTATTTTCCATAGTGTCCGATGATCATTCTTTGTCAATTTATTGTACATGTAATTGCATGGTGGTCATTTTCCAAGTACATGTATTGCAGGTGAATGTTCCAGAAAAGGAGATGAAACAAGTAAATTTGAAGATGACTAAGTGTGAAAAGACTAAGAAATTGTGACTTCAGATTTAATATCCTAAAGTGTACTTATAGGAAATTATATCGTTGACAATGAATGAGTAATTTTTCAAAAAAAAAATTATAGTTCGATAAAAAAAATGCATTTTTGATTAATGTATCATGAAAAATGAGAAAGTTCATTTGGTTTCTTGTTTCTTGATAGGGAAATTTAAAATGTAATTTCCTCACTTTAAATTATGCAATTTTTTTTTACTCAGGGTGTGAATCGGTTGCTTGGTAGGAATTCTTGTAATTTAATTAGTAATTTTAGTTCTTAGATTTGACTCTTGAAATAAAATAACTTTGAAATTAGGGGAAAGAGTATCCTTTTCTTAATAATCTTATCACACTTGAGTTTTAATAAGATAATTTAAACAAATTTATATTAATTTAATAAAAAACTTATCAAAATAAATGGTGTTGATAAAAAAAGTTATCACTATTATGAGAATTCAGCACCAATTTTCAATAGATTTTCTTTAATTCTATACATTATAGCTAACTATTTCTCCATTAAATATTTACTAAAATCTCACAATAAGTTAATTTTAGAAGAAAAAAGTACAAAAAGTAGTATAAAATGAAAAATTGATTTGAGTATTCTTATCACAAAAATGTATAAAGGATTTGGATAATTTTATTTTATAAAAAGGTTTATAATTTTATTTTTAAAAGTTATATGAGAAAGTTTGTAATTTTTTTCTGAAAGAAATCGTATATTAGGTAATAAAATACGTGTATCAAATTTCGTTGAATTTTATTGTGTACTTTTTATTTGTTCTAAAAAAATACTACTTTTTATCGGATGATTTTTAATTCATGAATTTAATATTGTCCTTACATAGTTAAATTTTAAATATAATTGAAGTTGATTTTAATGTCTCAAATCGAACTTTTATAATGCATGAAAAAATTGTGGTTGCCAGAAAACAAATTGTGGTTAAAGTTGTTTTTTTAAAGAGAAAGTTAAATGGCGTTTAAAGTTAAATAACACTAACAATTAAATGGGTATTGATTGAGGATCATCATGTTATTAAAAAAACTTAAAAAGAATATCTTAATTAACGTATGTTGTGTAGTTAAATTTGGATGACAGGCGTTTGCTAACTTTGAGTAGGGATCAATTCATATCTGCTCTACCTAATTGCCTTGCCTCGTTGATTTAATTATCTATCAGAGAAAAGGACACTACCTAATTATAAAACACAATAATTGATTCATATTTGTTACCCTTTCCATTTTCATAATTTTCCTGCAGAAAAATCCACGGACAGAGAAAAAGACATAAACTACAAAATTACAAATAATAAGAACATAAGGGGTAGAAAGTGTTATGTTGGTTTGGCTCTAGAACATTACATGCAAACATCAACGAATAGAGATTTTAGGCAGTAAATAATATCGCAGCAGTCAAGTCTCACACCCTTTTTCATTCGGGAGAATATAATTAAAAGAGTAACTTTAAAATTTGAAATTAAGTTTTAAAAATGAAAAATTTTGTAGCTATTATTATATAAATGGTGTAGTTAACTTGATGTAAACGCCCATGTGGATGGTGGACCATGGAAAACTATGAAACGGAGTCCACAAAGTGCTGCTTTTCAATTTCTTAATGACATGTACACTGGCAACTGTTAAATATTAAACAAATATGCATTATTGGTTCTTCACAAGGGATAATTTGTTGTTTTGGGACCCAAACCCCAAAAGAAGGAACTTTCCTATATACCCTTTCCTTTCTTTTGCTTTCCCACTTCATGGACATTGGACAAGTTGTGACACCCTCCACCAAAGACTACCATCTCTTTTTCTCTTTACTGAAAAAAATAAATTATACCAGCCAGATTCCCCCAAAGAGGGGTTAATGGTTGCAAAGAAAGGGAAAAAAAAATGGTAAACGGGGTTGAATAGACATGGAGTGTATGCATGTAGCACCAAGTTTGAGGGCAAAAGAAAATAATTAATGATTAGGAGCCAAAAGGTGCCCTATGAGGAATGCCTTTTCTTCGCCTTGTGTTTGAAGCAGGTGGAGAAGGCGTGGCCGGGTACATGTCTTGTTGTGAGCCTTCACGCAATTCTTCTTCTTGCTGATGTCTTGAAGAAACCAATCTTCTTGACATCCCCTCCATTGTTGATGTCTCTTTCTCACTATCCAAACCAAACCTTCCATCACCCTTTCTCTTTATCCCCACAAGCTGTTTCATTCATTGCCAGCAAAACAATAATTAGTTCATATCTAACATAATCTTAATTCATTTTCTCATGTTTAGTATCATTATAAATGTACCAAAATGTTCCAATGGAAGAAGATTAGATAAATAGACAGGTACATTCACACATGATGATTGATGGATTAATGGCGGTGGAAATATAATTATGATGTTGATGGGCTTTCAAATGTAGGTGACGATGTACGGGTGGTGGGTGTTATACCCATATGACAAGGGTGAATTGAGATGTGAATTATGCTCATTTTGATAATGATATGATATGAACAATGGTATGGTTGTGTGAGAGTGAAATTAAATTAAAATAATATTAATAATAATACTAATAATCAAAAGATAATGTCTCACCTTACACCCCAAAGAGCAGAACCGAAAGGGGTCCAAGAGGCTTCTTCCACAAATCTCACAAATGTGAGCAACACCTTTTCCTGACTTTGGTTGAGGTCTCTCGTTCAGAAACAAAACTCTGGCACTGTTGATCACATAGGTTTGAACTCCACTAATGTCCAACACTTTCTGAATTTCCGACACCCTCACTACATCGTGATAGGAAGATCGCCTTATCTAATCAACAGCAATAATAACAGCAAAATCACTGGTAGAACATAATTCCATTGTTGAAAAGCCTTTGACTTTGACAAACATGTATCAAAATGAGAAATGTGAATGAGAGAAATTAGAAGTAATTACGCAATGCAATTCAACCTGAATCACTCGGTGATCTTTGTGTCGGGAGGATCGACAATAAAAGCAAAACGCATCCTCGTTATCACAATCCAAACAAAACATGTTACATTCGCTTCTGGCAGCATCTCCATGAACCCGACACACATTGAAAAAGGATGTGGTTAGGAGTGGCTCAAACCATGGAGGCACCAACATTGTGTCCTGCCGATAGAAATCGATAGCAAAAGTAAGAAAAAAAAAATTGTAATTAGGTTGGTGTAGGTTGTATAAGATAGATAGATAGAGAGATACAACATGCACATACCATAGTAGAAATTGAGGAAGAATAATGTAATGTGGTTCAATGGTGGAGTGAAGAGGGCATTGGGATTGAGTTGGAGAAATGAGAGAGAAGGAGTAAAAGGGTTGAACTAGGAATTGAACAAGACAGAAGAAGCTAAGACTATAGAGACAAAGGGTGATTAAAGAATTGGGGGTGGGAACGGAGGGCCGAGATTGAAAGAAGTGGCCGAGGAGGATAGGAGGCGTTGGATGAGAATGAGGTGAAGTGTCTGGCGCTTACGCTACTTTGGATCTTGTTTGCGTCTCTACGTCGGAATTGGCACAAGGTTGGGTCGGCTACGCATCACTCTCACCTCCTCAAATAGCTGTATCTCTCACATTCATCCACGATCAGGGAAACCACTCTCCACGTGGCCTCATATCCACCCTCCAAAATCCCTCTATTCACACACTTTCCCATGCTATGCCATCACCTTGCTCCTCACACCTTCTGCTACAGACACATACGTTTACATGTATGTCACCTTAATTTCACCATAATAAATAAATCATCACAATAAATTCATATTTCACAATATTAACTCATAATAAATAAATTAATATTCGTCTCAGCAGATTTTAGTGGATGCAGCGAGTGAGCGCTCTTCCTACCGGTTCGGAATAAATTCACCTTATAAATAGTATTAAAAGGGTACATTGTTCAGGTTCTTGGTTCCAAAAATTAAATAAAAATATTTTTTATACCTTTATTAAATAACTGGCATAATTAAATTAAAGTACATGTTTTTGTCCATTTATAAACTATTCCTTCGAGGTTCAGATGTAAAAATTATTTAATAATGATTTGAATTTGGAAAAGAGGACAAATTGATGAATGTGTTATTATTGGAAGTTTACTATAATGGCCTTTAAAAGAAAATGGTTCTTTGGGTTTGGCATGCATATTTGCATGGTCTTTTATATTTTGACGTAGTGATCGTGAAACACTGTTTTCCATCGTCATCACATAATTACATATTTACATGGTAGTTGTTGGGGAACATATAGAATATTTTCTCTTATTTCCTTATGTTTATGGTTTAATTCAGATTCAAGGAAAGTCTTATCTATTTATTTTAAAAATTAACTTTAAATTTTATTTACTGAGCTTTTAATATATTTTGATATTATATTTTTAGTATATAATCTAAAACTCTTAACTCTTTTGTCATACATGTTAATTTAAGTTTAATAATTTAGTTAAATATAATTTTTTTTATCAATTCAAGATGTTTTATTATAACTAGTGCAAGCACATTATTTTTTTAATAATAAAAAATAAAAGATAATAAAATAATTTTATATTTTTTAAAATATTATTTTTGTTATATATGTGATTTTTTATTGCGAATAGTTAATTGAATTTGGAAAAAATTGTTGTGTTCGTGACTTTTGAATTTGAAAAAATATTATATTTAAATTTTTTCAATTTGAATTTATTTTTGAAAAATAATTAATTAATTGAATTTAAAAAAATAATTACAAAATTTAAAGGATAAAAATTATTTTTATTAATTATATTTATAAGGATAAAATGAAAAAAAAAATATATATATATATATATATATATATCAAATAGCAATTACAAAATACAGTCTCTTTATACATAGATATATAGATATATGTTTTTAGTTTAGAAATGTTTTTGGTTAAACTTTTATAAGGATTTTTTAAGAGAAAAAATATAAAAGAAAATCAAATTAAAATTAATAAGTAAGTTAAAAATGAAAACTATGTACGAAAACATTTCTATAAATTATAACTTATAAATAGACTATTTTTTATTTATGAAAATATAATTTCTTTCTGATGGAGAAATTTGTTTAAACAAGCTCTATATTAAATATATAAAAATATATATTAAACATTAAAAAAATTATTTCTTGTTACATTTCAAAAATTAAACTAGCCTAACTCCATTCTTTAATATCAAAACTGTTGTATCCCTACTTGACAGTATATAGCATAGTAGAAAGAAAAACTAAAAGTTATGTTTTAAAATAAAAATATTGAATATACTTTTACTGATAAAAAGTTAGAAAAATAAAAATTCCAAAAGTGAAATATATAAAATAATTGTAATATTAGTCAGACAAATATTCAGTCATTTATATGTTACCTAATAACAATATAATGAACTATCTTACTAAAGTTAACATCATTAAGTAAATATTAATTATTAAAATAAAATTATGAAAGTTGTCACTACTTTCTTTATTGGAGTTATTATTTAAAATTTTATGTTTCAAATTTTATTATAAAAACGACAAACAACAATAAAAGGTGATGTTATCACGTGATGAACCAGATTTTTTTTAGATATTTATAGGAGACTTATGGTTGAGTTTGGAATTAAAAATTACAAAAAATATTAAAATATTTTAAAGCAATTACAAAAAATATATCTTGCAACAAAATTGTAAAAAAAATCTTCTAAACAATTATCAAACATTTTACAATAAAAATTTGTCAAATAAAAAAGTGTATTACAACTTTTTTATAATTATTTTTATATTTATAATTTCGACATTTTCTTGTATTCATAAAAAAACTAAAAAAATTATATTTTAAAAAAATTAGTATCATGATTTAATCAATATAAAATAAAAATAAATTATAATCAAACTCTAAAACAACCTTCAATATAGATATTTCTATCAATAAATATATATATATATATTTGCTATTAATTAATTTTAATAATATAACATTATATTTAGATATAACAGGGAGTTCTGTTCAATTTTAATTTTAAATATAAAATAAATTATTCAATTAAGAAAAATTGAAAAAATTACGAAAAATCAATTTTGATAATTTTCTTGTATTTTAATTTTCTTTTAGTTAATTTTTTTATCAGTTCCTAATTATTTCACTGATATTAATTTTTGTAAAGAGTTTCAATCAATTATTAAAATTATTTCAAAGCATATTAATTAATAATAATAGAAATTACAATTCAATTTTGTATCATATTTAAATTAACAAATATTACAATATTTACATTGATTTAATTAATGGATATAACTAACATTTTTTTATTAGTTCTACTTGCTACAAGCTAATTTTGTTTGGAAGTCAGATTTGAAAATTTAGCATAATATTTTATTTTATTTTATCTATTACATTCTGTGTCAATAGATATTCTTCTACGTTTTATTTTTAGTATTTGAAGCTTTTAGAGTTTTCACTTATTTTTTTTATTATGTATTAAGGAATTGACACGAATCAATTAAAAATATAGTTAAAAATTAATTTAAAAAATCAAAAGTTTTTTATGGATTTGGATTTTTTTAAGAACTCTATGATTTCATAACCGTGTGTCGTAGTGAACAATGGAAAATCTATCTTTAATGGAGTAGACACAATTTATATGTGCACAAGATGCATTATTGTCATGTTCCTGACCACAAATGAAGAAGATGATGTTGGAATAAATGGCTGAGTTTAAGAGGGAGGTGAATTAAACTCTCAAAGATTTTCGAAATTCAAAACCCAAATATGAAAAACCAGTTGCGGAATGAAGATTAAAAACAGTTTTAATAGGTTCTTGAAATGCTGTTAATCAATTGATCATATATCCAATTCAATTACAATTCAAAATTCAATTGCCAGGGAAGAAGAACAACACAACAGATTTATACTGGTTCACCTTTCAACAAAGGCTACATCCAGTTTCCTAAACACACAAATCCAATCAATTCACTAAAAGTCAGTTTTTACATGAACACTACATGAAAAACGAAAAACAGAAAGCTGCACCTAGTCTTGAACCCTACAAGACCTCTAAACACTTGTAAAACCCTATTACAAGAACCCTTAATCACCCTGATTAAGAGACGAACATGCAGCTAACACACACACAAAGAATTGGATTGAATTCACTTGGAAATTGAGTGCAGAAACGAAAACAGAGCAAGAACAGTAACGAAAAAACAGAGCAAACTTTTCTTGATTCAATTCGCTATCAATTGGATCTTGGACTTCTTGGAGAGATTCGAAAATTGATTTAGAGTGTTAGAGAAACGTTCTTGCTTAGTGGGTTCTTCTGAAAATGATTCGTCACTGAGTTCTTTGAATTTCAAGTTGTTTATAGCAAAGCTTTTAAAAATGATTTTGACGAGAATAGTCGGTTGAAATCGCATTTAAACCGGTTGTTTTCATTAAAACCAATTTTCCATAGAGCACCCTTTTTCTGAAACTTAAAATCAGTTAGTTGAAAACCCGTTTTAACTAGCTATTCCAGAGAACTGGAATTCCTGAACAAAGATACCACAATTTTAACTGGTTTAAATTTCCAAAACAGTCAGCTAAAATTTTCCAAATACAAAGCTTTAAAAATGAAGAACAGTTTAATTGATTGAAATCAGATTTTTAATCAGTTAAAAAACAGTTAATACCTTTGAAAACATTTTAAAACCTTTTAAAATATTTCAAAACATTTTAAACCCCAAGATTAAGTCCAAGATTAATTGAAATGCATCTTACCACACATCCTAAGACACTCTAATCCTAAGACACAATCTTCATTCTTCAAGCACCATCATCTTCATCATCAAAGGTGGTTGGAGACATCAAATCCACTTAAAACCAAGTCTTCAAGTCCAACAGAGGAGTGTTCAAGGAGGATTACTAGAAGCATGATGAGAAGGGACACTTCCTCATCTCCCCTTTTATTTAGCCTTTTTAGCATTTCTATTAGTTGTTAAATATTTTCTAAACTCATGTTTTTTTTGGCTTTGCAGGGTTGCTTTTGACACCCCTTTTTCTACAAGTAGAGCCTTGTTTAAAGCAAAGGAGAACTTGGGCTTGAGGCCCAAGTTTGGGACATCCAAGAGGGGGTGAAGAAGTCAATCTTGACCTTCTATAACCCTTGGAAAACGTCCTCTCATCATCCCAATAATTGGTCACCCGTTTTTTGTGCCCTACCCTCTAGAATGTGTGAGTCTTGGCCACAAAGAGTGGAATATGCTTAGGAATATTTTCCAATGTAATTTCCTCTAAGTCCCCACCCCAACTCTATATAAGGAGGCCTCTCATTCTTGTAAAAGGGTTGAACATTAATGAAATAGAGAGCATTCTTGCATAGCCTTGAGCTTGTGTTGTGTTCTTGGGTGTTCTTCCCCCTCTTGGAGTCTTATCTTGAGTCTTGGCTCAAGTGGCAGCTAACACCACTCATCTTGGGTTGGACCATCCCCCAAGTGGCGTGTAACACTCCATTCCCCTCCCCTTCTCTCAATCTCTTCCTCCATTATTGTTTCATGTTCTTTACTTTCATGCTCTTTAATTTCCAGCACTTTACTTTCATGTCATTTACTCTTATGTCTTTATGATTCAAGCCTTGTCTTAAATTGTGTTGGCTGGTTTTTATATTTTGTCATTCTCTTCTCCTCTTGATCTCCTTGTGAAGTGAACCTTCATACTTAGATAACCTCCGGGATTATCTTCGTGTCCAGTGGGAATCTTCCTTGAGACTTTCCTTCTAATTGACATTCCATCAAACACCTTATGTGCTAAATATTAAAATGAACCCTTATCATTTGGTAATCAAAGCTTTGGTTTAATTTTAATGCTTACAAGGTGTTTGTCTTCTTTTTTCATCCATATATTATTGGTAGCTTGTGCAAATTGTGAATCTGTGACAAAAGCTATCCAAATCATGTTCCATAGCGAATTTTCGTCAAAAAATACTGCACCTATTTTGGGTTATGTTGCTTGCTGTTTTTTGAGCTTTTGGCTGCTGGAATTTGTGTTTTAAATTGCCTAAATGCATGCCAAGTGACCTTTTATGAAGTATGATGAGTATGTGCATAAGTAAGGGCCATGGAACATTATTTTTGGACTGGAAATTGCATGAGAGCTACATGTTTGATCATATGCTTGAGTCAAGTTTAGAGTCTTTTTGTGTTGCTTTCCCTTTGCTTGAGTCACATGTCATATAATTTTTCCCTTTGAGTTTTCTTATCCTTGCTTCCAATACTTGAACATGTTTGATAAAATGTTTAGCTAAAATTTCATGTAACTTGAATTGATTGGTTGAACCTAAACATAGAAACTAAGTGCTTCATAATCATCTACAACCATTGCAAGTGTGTATGTTAAGTCTAGAATCAGTTAAAGAACATTGAGAAGAGCTAAAAAAAATCATGAAGGTCATGAGCTATATATGCTGTTTTCAAAAGAAAATTGCAAGAAAAAGTGACCAAGTGCATGATTCTAGAATTTAACTACATGGTTGTATGCTTAAGGATGAGTATGACAAATTAGTACCATCATTTGTAGGATCCTAATCTTCTTGATATGTGTGGTTTGCTGGAAATTTTTTCTGCATGTTCTAAGTGTTTCCATTGAGTTTTCTTTCAAGCTTTTCTCTTTTATAATCTCTTGTTAAGTTGATTGTATTTTCCTTAGAGTGCCTCTTTCTTGTTTTGAACTTTTTTTGCTTTGTCTTTAGGAAATTCTATAAGTATTGTCTTTGAAGTTTTCTTTCTTGTTTCTTGAGTGTGGTGGCCGAACATCCTTCATTTGAGTCCACTCAAGATTAAAAGTTCACCATTAAGGGTTGGAACACTCTTGATACACAAGAGAGTTGAGTGAAACATACCATCAATCTTTGGGAAGTTAGCCAAACACTTTGAGAGTTATATTTTTTTTTGTTTCCTTTCTAACCATTAAATATTTTTTTGGCCTTTGTCTAGTTGCTTTGGTTATTTTATTTTGATTGTAGGAATCATGTCTTCCACATCTTCTCCTATCTCACCCGAGGGAGCCAAAGAGAAGAGCATCACCTTGGAGGCCCAACTCAAGTCCCAAAATGAATTACCTCTCATGGAGTTGCTAAGGGAGATGGAAATCTCAAGAAAAGAAAGTGAAAGACACTTGAGATAGACCATTGAAAGACTTGAGCAAGAGAAAGCTGAAAGGGAGAGAAGGTGGGCTCATTCCCCACCTAGCTACAATGGAGAGGAAGAAGAAGATTGAGGCTACTATGGAAGAAGGAGGGCTAGGCGCAACACCCCTCAAAGGAAGCCCAACCACAACATCAAAATTCTCAAATTCTATGGAGACAACAATCCGGATGTCTACTTGGAGTGGGAAGCAAAAGTAGAGAAATTAATGAATGTGAACCCTCTTGAGGGACAAGAACAAGTTGATGTAATAGTGGTAGAATTTGAGGGTTATGCCATGACATGGTGGCATAAAGTTTGTATGGATAATTACCAAGGGCCACCCGCGGCCTCTTGGATGGACATTAAACATTTGATGCGCGCTAGATTTGTTCCTTCCTTCTATAGGAGGGAGCTCCTTTTGAAGCTCCAACGACTTCAACAAGGAAATTTATGTGTGGATGATTACTTTAAATTGTTGGAGTCTTTGTTGCTTAAGGCTGGCTTGCATGATGAAACTAATGAGGCCAAGGTAGCTAGGTTTGTTAGTGGCTTGAGGAGAGACATCCAAGACTTAGTAGAATTGTATGAGTACTCCTCCATTGAAAATGTTTTACACCTTGCACTAAAAATTGAATCTCAACTCAAAAGAAAAGATAGTGCAAGGAGGGGTCACTCAAACAATGACTATTATAGCTCTTCTTGGAAGGATAGGAACAAAGAAAAGCATGATAGTAAGCCTTCCAAGTCTCACCAAGAGTCCACTTCTATGAGCCATCCGGCTAGGGGCACTCCCAACCCCTCCAATTCCCAAAGGTCAAGTTCAATCAAATGTTTTAAATGCTTAGGGTATGGGCACATTGCTTCAAATTGCCCCACTAAAAGAACCGTGACCATGAGGGAAAATGGTGAGGTTGAGAGTGAACATTCCTCTCCCCTTCCCCTTCAAGAGAGAACTCCTCCCACTCTTCCTCTAGTGATGAAGAGGTTAAGCCTTGTGAGGGAGATTTGTTGATAGTGAGGCGTATGTTGGGACAAGTTCAAAAGGAACTTGATAACTCCCAAAGAAAAAATATTTTCCACACCAGGTGCCTCATTAACAACAACCTTTGCTCACTCATCATCGATGGAGGAAGTTGTGTTAATGTGGCTAGCACAAGGGTGGTAGACAAACTTAGTTTACCTACCATTCCTCATGCCAAGCCCTACAAGCTCTCATGGCTTAGTGAGGATGGTGAGATTGAGGTAAATAAACAAGTCCTTGTTAACTTCTCAATAGGGACTTATGAGGATGAGGTACTTTGTGATGTTGTACCTATGGAAGTAACCCACATTCTTCTAGGTAGGCCATGGCAATTTGATAAACAAACCTTCCATGATGGCCTTACCAACAAATTTTCTTTTAGCTTCCATGGTAAGAAGATCACATTAGCACCCTTCTCCTCTCAAGAAGTTAGTGAGGACCAAAAGAAAATGAAAAAAAAGAGAAAAGAAGAAAAAAAGGAAAAAGAAAAAGAAAGAAAGGAGGCCAAGAAGAAGGGCATCATGATCTCCCACAAGGAAGTTAAGAAGGTAATGCTTGCCAATAAACCCATGTATGTAGCTTACCCTACCTTAGGGTCATCTCCATCTTTTCATGAACCCTCAAGTTGTTATAGGGGATTGGAATTAGTCTTGGATGACTTCAAAGATGTTTTTCAAGAGCCTCCTAAGGGGTTACCACCTCTAAGAGAAATTGAACACCAAATTGATTTCATTCCGGGGTCATCCTTGCCTAATAGGCCAGCCTATAGAACTAACCCTGAGGAATCTAAGGAGATTCAAAAGCAAGTAGAGGAATTAATGGATAAAGGGTGGATGCAAAATAGCATGAGTCCATGTGCTATGCCAGTGATTCTTGTCCCCAAAAAGGATGGGAGTTGGTGCATGTGTATAGATTGTAGGGCTATAAACAACATAACCATCAAGTATAGGCACCCTATCCCAAGACTTGATGACTTGCTAGATGAGCTACATGATGCCACCATATTTTCTAAGATTGACTTGAAGAGTGGTTATAATCAAATAAGAATCAAAGAAGGAGATGAATGGAAAACCGCCTTCAAGACAAAGCTTGGATTATATGAGTGGTTGGTCATGCCCTTTGGGCTAACTAATGCACCAAGTACCTTCATGCGGCTAATGTTGTTAAATAAAGACGACAGTGTAAAAACCAAGAGGGGGGTGAATTGGACTTTTAATAAACTTTTCTCTTTTAAATAAATTTCCAGATTTTGAAATTCTTTCAAAAACTAGGATGCGGATTTTTCTTAACCTTTGATTAATGCGGTTTTGAATTTGCAATTGTTAATATGATCCACAATAAAAAGAGATAGGGAAAGAGAAAGAACATAGAGATTTATACTGGTTCGGATTAAGCCAATCCTACGTCCAGTTCCCAACCACCACAAATACGTGATGATTACCCCACTATCTTTAAATGAAATTACAAACACCAATTCATGCAATAACAAATAAAGATAAAGGAACACCTCCTTAGACACACTAAGGATGAAACACCTCCCCAGACACATTAAGGATGAAACCCACCTCTCTTGACACACAAGAGATGAACACACCTCCCTTAGAACAAATCTAAGGGATGAATTTACCCATTTATAAAAACAGTAAAAGAATACACCTGATAATAGTGCTGGATAGAAAGCTTAAGCACAATGATCACCACTTCCAAGGACTTGATCAAATTGAAGAGAGCAGGAAAGCGGTTTTGAAAAGCTAAGGCGTAGAAACACTTTGAATATTTTGTGTTTAATCAGATGTGTTAAACCTAAGACATTCTCTTTCATTTTATAATTCGAAAATGCTCCAAAGTTTCCATTCTTAGGTTGATTTGGTATTGATTTCGCAAAAATGACTCATTTAATCGATTATATTAAAAGCTTAATCGATTATATCATGTTTAAAAACTGGAAAACAAATATCGTCTGATATAATCGATTAGATTAAGGCCATAATCGATTATATTAACCCAGAATCAATATAATCGATTATCAAAAACACTTAATCGATTATTTAGTTCGTTAAACATTTTTAATTCAAATTTTAAGTTAAATAATCGATTATCTACGTATCATAATCGATTAAAAGCGTAGAAAAACGTTTTTGCGAGAAAACACCTTGCTCTCTTGTTTGGGAAGGTCTTGAATGGGATTTATGACTTACTGTATTTATCCAACACCCAAAACAGAACCTTCTACTCTTGGAACTTCAGCTCTTTGAGAAAATCTTCATCAATCTTCTCTCTTGAAAGCTTTGAATGCTCTTTATGCCTTTCCTTTTCTACCAAGCAGCCTTCCTTTGTGAGATGGCACAAGTCTTTAATGTTGATTGAATCACTCTATATCTTCTTCCAAAGGAATTTGTGATCCATAGTGATCATGAGTCCCTTAAATTTTTTAAAAGCCAAAGCAAGCTTAGCAAGAGACATGCTAGGTGGGTAGAATTCATAGAACAATTTCCTTATGTGATCAAACATAAGCAAGGGAAGAGTAACATAGTGGCGGATGCCTTATCTAGGCGCCACACTTTGTTCACTCTTCTTGAAACTAAATTTCTTAGTTTTGATCACATTAAGGAATTGTATCCTCATGATGATGACTTCTCTATTGTCTACAGTGAATGCTCCAAAGGGGGTTACAAAGACTTCTACCTACACCAAGATTATCTTTTCAAGGGTAGAAGGCTTTGCATACCCAAGGGGTCCTTAAGAGCATCACTAGTGAAAGAGTCTCATGAGGGAGGTTTAATGGGACATTTTGGGGCTTCTAAGACTCTAGACATTTTGAATGAACATTTCTTTTGGCCACACATGAGAAAGCATGTAGAGAAACACTGTGAGAATTGCATCACATGCAAGAAGGCCAAGTCTAGAGCCCAACCCTATGGACTCTATACCCCTTTGCCTATCCCTACTTTGCCTTGGATAGACATATCCATGGATTTTGTGCTTGGGCTTCCAAGGACAAAGAAGGGAAATGATTCTATCTTTGTGGTAGTGGATCATTTTTCAAAAATGGCTCATTTTATTCCATGCCACAAAGATGATGATGCATACTTAGTTGCAAATCTCTTCTTTAAGGAAGTTGTTAAGCTGCATGGGTTGCCTAGGACCATTGTATCTGATAGAGATACAAAGTTCTTAAGCCACTTTTGGAGGACCTTATGGGGGAAAATTGGCACTAAACTCCTCTTTTCTACCACTTGTCACCCCCAAACTGATGGTCAAACTGAGGTGGTCAATAGAACTTTGTCTCAACTCTTGAGATGCATGATCTCTAAGAACCCTAGGGAGTGGGAAGATCTTCTTCCTCATGTAGAGTTTGCATACAATAGGGTGGTTCACTCCACCACTTCTCACTCTCCTTTTGAGGTTGTTTATGGGTTCAACCCCTTAACTCCTCTTGACCTCCTCCCTCTCCCAACTCATGAGGCTTGGACTAGCCAAGATGGGTTGGAAAGGTCAAAAATGATCCAAGACTTGCATTCTCAAGTCAAGGCTAGGATAGAGAGGAAGGTTGGTCAATACCAACAAAGTGCCAACAAGGGAAGGAAGGAAGTCATCTTCCAACCAGGGGATTGGGTATGGCTTCACTTGAGGAAGGAAAGGTTCCCTAATCAAAGGAAGTCCAAACTTAACCCTAGAGGTGATGGACCTTTCCAAGTTGTGCGCAAGATCAACAATAATGCATGAGTTAGATTTACCTTCAGATTATAATGCTAGTAGCACTTTTAATGTTGGTGATCTTACTCCTTTTGATTCAGATTTTGCAAATTCGTGGTCGAATTCTCTCCAAGAAGGGGAGGATGATGAGCCCCTGACCACAAATAAAGAAGAGGAGTGTCCAAGGAGGATTACTAGAAGCATGATGAGAAGGGACACTTCCTCCTCTCCCCTTTTATTTAGCCTTTTTAGCATTTCTATTAGTTGTTAAATATTTTCTAAACTCATGATTTTTTTTGGATTTTGCAGGATTGCTTTTGACACCCCTTTTTCTACAAGTAGATCTTGTTTGAAGCAAAGGAGAACTTGGGCTTGAGGCCCAAGTTTGGGACATCCAAGGGGGGATGAAGAAGTCAATCTTGACCTTCTAGAACCCTTGGAAAACGTTCTCTCATCATCCCAATCATTGGCCACCCGTTTTTTGTACCCTACCTTCTAGAATGTGAGTCTTGGCCACAAAGAGTGGAATATGCTTAGGAATCTTTTCCAATGTAATTCCCTCTAAGTCCCCACCCTAACTCTATATAAGGAGGCCTCTCATTCTTGTAAAAGGGTTGAACATTAATGAAATAGAGAGCATTCTTGCATAGCCTAGAGCTTGTGTTGTGTTCTTGGGTGTTCTTCCCCCTCTTGGAGTCTTATCTTAAGCCTTGGCTCAAGTGGCGGCTAACACCACTCATCTTGGGTTGGACCATCCACCAAGTGGTGTGTAGCACTCCATTCCCCTCCCCTTCTCTCAATCTCTTCCTCCATTATTGTTTCATGTTCTTTACTTTCATGCTCTTTAATTTCCAACATTTTACTTTCATGTCATTTACTTTTACGTCTTTATGATTCAAGCCTTCTCTTAAATTGTGTTGGCTGGTTATTATATTTTGCCATTCTCTTCTCCTCTTGAGCTCCTTGTGAAGTGAACCTTCACACTTAGATAACCTCTAAGATTATCTTCGTGTCCAGTGGAAATCTTCCTTGAGGCTTTCCTTCTAATTGACATTCCATCAAACACCTTATGTGCTAAATATTAAAATGAACCCTTATCATCATGTTACATTGTATAAATATTATGAGTTGACTTAGAACATCTTTTTCAAAGGAGATTTTGGCAAATAGACCATTTATCAATATGTGAAAGCTCATTTTGGTATTGTCAAGGATATAGGGGCTTCTTATAGATAAAGAGTGTGGTTTCACCAACTCCTTATATTAAAAAGTAAAGACTCTCAATAAAAAGTTATGAGCCTCTAAATTTTTTTGACCCAAGATGTTCTGAAGTGCACAACTTACAACTGTCCTTTATGGATATTTATGTAAGGAAGCACTTCTATGCAAAAAAAGACTAAGGTTCTTAAATACAACAAAATATCATAGTGTGCATGAGATCAACATGAAAGAAATAATTTGAAACTATAGTTTGTCTTTTAGATGACTTAGATAGAGATATCTTCATTGTAAACTCTTCATTATCGTGAAATATTAAAGCGAGCATACTATTTCATATCCATTAAATCAAGTGTGAATCATAATCAAACAACATCCTTTTGTTGTACAATCTAGGAATCTTTGTGTACATTTTCTAGAAAGCCTTGTGTATTTGTCCTTAAACTCATATAGCTTAAGTAGATAGCCAAAAGAAGTTTTATATACTTAACCTGGAGAGTTATTGTGTACTCAGATAGTTAGAAATGGATTTGTATACTTGTTGTAAACCAGAAGTAGCAATAATAATACTTGTAAACTATTTTAATTAGTGGGACCATTTTCATTGGCTTTGAAGAACTTGATGTAACCTAGGTTGAGATGAGCCTATATAAAAATTGCGATATTAATTAACCTTCTTTCACATCACCTTTGAAAAAGGCTTGTGAATTTGTTTTATAATACCATCGGACTAGCATCTTATAGACCTTTTTGCAAAAGGGTTTTACGAAGGTGTTTTTATTAACTCTATTCAACCACCCTTTCTAGAGCTAACTTGTTTATTCATAGTTAGGAGAAGCTTTGTGCAGTTAGATAGGATTACATTGAGTACTTGGACTCACTTTTAGGGAAGATTAGTTGATATCCAAGAGTGGTTTAGTATACTCGTTGTAAGCTAGAAGTAACAATGATGATACTTGTAATCAAGTTTTTCTTAATGGAACCCTTGCAATTAGAAAAGGAGAATTGAAAGACTACAATGTTTATAAGAGTAAATATCTTATCCTTTATTATATAAATATGGTTGAGAAAGAACATGTAGAAGATGGAATTGGAGAAGGAAAATGAATAAATACAATAAGCATGACTAAAGAAGAAAAAAATCAGAAAAAATTTCAAAGAATATTCACAAGAAGCAAGTTCAAAGAGATGGAAGAAGAAATAAAGAGATATCTAAATTTTTAAGTATATTAAATTATAGAATATTACAAATGAATCAAAGAATATTATACAATCCAAGAGGCGCTCATGGGATGTCTAACTCATTCCTGAGACACATAAAGAGTTTCTAACTTCCACATGTCACTTTCAAGTGTATATGAGAATCGCAACTACATCACACGTCTCCTAGATTTAAGAAATGCCCATGTGACTCAACCAACCATGTGCCTCTCCTTAATTTAAGGAACAACCACATGTCTCTTCTTAATTCAAGGAACAACTCATGTGATAATCAAGACTTGGAATTAACTAAGTGATAAACATAGAATTAGTGAGACATAAGTGTAATCATAAACTTAATTAGACTTGTATTCACACTAGGTATCATCATCATTTCATGTTCACACTTAGGACTTCTTTCCTTGTGTTCACATTTCTTGTAATCGACTTGTAATAACCTTCCTCTCTTATTAGTTGAACCTTGTAGGCTATCAATAAGGTGCCAAGCTTATTGTAAACTTACACTTGATTGATTGAATGCAAATTTGCTTTCGTGACACAACCTTTAAGTGTCTTGAGAGTATTCTACTCTTGTCTCAGTTCTTACCTTAGAAAGTTTTTTCAAGTGGTAAATCCTCCTTACATTTATCTTTTAAAATTTCTTCACAAAATTGTGTTTTCTTCCTACTTTTTTGCATAATCAATTTGTACTTTCCTTCACAAATTGTTCTTATTTCTACTTTGTTTTCTTAAATACACCTT
Organism: Lablab purpureus; assembly: GCA_030347555.1. Taxonomy (NCBI): domain Eukaryota; kingdom Viridiplantae; phylum Streptophyta; class Magnoliopsida; order Fabales; family Fabaceae; genus Lablab; species Lablab purpureus. The sequence continues at coordinate 22,011,248 of CM059260.1, forward strand.
TGTTTTCATGCTTCCGCAAACTTCATTATTCTTCTTGTTAGAATAATAGGGCAGATGCAATAAAACCAAGAGTAGGGATGAACTAGTTTCTAAATAAAAGTTTAACATTTTTCAAATTTAATTAGTTAAAACAAAGTTTAACAAAAACACCAAAATTTATTTTAAGTTTTGCTTAGTAAAAATCAAAGTAATATATATATATATGTAAACAGAATATAAGTTGAATATAAATAAGAGTAAGAGATTAAGAAAATTTAACATTAATGTTTATACTGGTTCAGATTAAAAAAGATCCTACATCTAGTGTTCTATCACCTCTAGGAGTATGATTGCTACTTACTATCTTAAAGTTAATGTTCATAGCACTAACAGAGGAGTTGAATTAAGACAGTAGAAAGATTAACAAAAATACCTCCTTTGTAAAACACAAAGGATGAACAATACCTCTCTTGAAGACATAAGAGATGAACACACCTTCCTTGAACAACAACAAGGAATGAACACACCTTTTTTGCAGACCATAAAAGATGAACACCTCTTCTAAACAACCCTCAAAGGATGAAACAAGCTTGAACCCTATAAGCATCACAACCTTCTCAATATAAACCCACTTAGAGAAAATAGACTAGGTTTAACACAAGTTTTAGAGAGCAAAAACACTTATGATCTATGTGTTTTAAATTTCAGACCCCAAATTATTTTATAGGCAAAGAGAAGCACACAAGTTTGAAGAATATGAAAAGAAAAATTGATTATTATCTAGGATAATCGATTATTCCATGAAGAAATAGAATTTTGAAAACCGCGCATGAGAATCGATTATCATGTGAGATAATCAATTATCTTGAGTATGATAATTGATTATTACAAGAGATAATCGATAATTCCAGAGAGTTCAAGTTTTAAAAAAGTTTTTCAAAGCTTTGCATAATCGATTATTCCAAAGGATGATAAATTATTTTGATGTTAAAATACTTTTTACAAAAAACAAAGGTTTTTTAAAGGTTTAGGGAGAGTAAAGTGCACGCTAGGGTCTTTTACTTGATCCTAACTATTACAAACAAATATATACTCAGAATATAAGTTTTAAATGCCTTTACAAGACTTCAAGACTTCAATAATGAATGTCCATCTTTTTCTTTAAGAGCCATCATCATGAAAACATTTATCCTTTTAAATTTATTAAAGATCCATCTTCATCTTTAGATTAACACTTCCATGGTTCTTTGGTTTCTCGAACACATATTAAGTTGATCAAGATTCTCCCATCCTCATAAGAATTACATCAACTGGTATCAAAGCTAGAAGACCGAACGTGCTCATCACATAAAGTAAGTCATCTTCCAAAAATAGGTTTCCTTTTGTCTTCCAAATCCATTTTCATTTGTGATGCGATTTTTGGTTTCTCTTGGATTTTTCTTTTGGCTTACTTATATTAGACTTGTTTAGGACAAATTATTGTAATTTTTTCATACATTAATCCATTGTTCCATTTTATAATATTTTGATTACATAATCTTTAGGAACATGAGTATGATTTTGATGCTTGGTTAATCTTGTTTATGTCTAGTTTTTTTTTGAGTTTATGTCTTGTTCTTAAAGTTTTCTAGAAATTAAAACTATTAAAATCTCTTTTGAAAGAAAAATTACAATGATAATGTTTTGGGCACATATAAAGAATACAAACATTTAGATACCAGTGTTGCAATTCCTATTTCTTTTGGTTGTTCATTTGGTGATTGATTTCAAGAATCTAAAATTAAAATAAAGCATTTTTAGGATATAAAATTGTTTGACCAAGATTTATGGAACTTAAAGAAAATGTTGAACGTGAAGAGTTGATTTGATTTATTCCACCTCTCTGAAGATGTACCATGATGAAGGTTGTGTGCTTTCATTGTATTGTATTTTATTCTTTAGGCTAAGGGATTGTATGAGTGAGTAAGTAATGTTTGATATTGACATCTAATGTTTTTAAAAATGATTTCCAACTATTTAAATTGATTTTAATGAATGTCAAATGATTTCAATCGGTTAAAATCTCATTTTAAGCTGTTGAAATGTTCACAGCCTTATGAGAACATATACTTAAACATTTCAATTGATTGAGACATAATTTCAATTTGTTAAAATCTTGGAACATTCATGAGAAAGAAATTTTAATATGTTTCAACTGATTAAAACATAGAATAATGGTATCCGAGCAGTTCTTTCCTAAGATTGACCTGAGGGTATGAGTTCGCTATGCTAGGTTGGTGTAAAGAAAGTAATTGATTTGATGTTGGGCAATCAATTTTGAAATCTCAATCTCATTGGAATGAGATGATTTTTTTTAATAGATATAAACATATTAAGAAAGAAAGGAATCTGGATAAAATAATGAGGGTGCACACTCATAACTAAATCAAGATGATTTTTTATCTTAATTGTAAATGTATCATCTAAATAGTTATATGATGTATGATTATGGATAACGAAACTCTCTTTTGTCACGTGCTTGTATGAAGTAATTGTAGCTTCCATTGAATCAGTTGCAATATGATTTATTGGTGTCTACACCAATATCTATTATAGTAATTATGTCTTCTATGTGTCCTAGATGTGAGACAGTAGTCGAGGGGTGCTGGTATAAGGTGAAAGTAGTCACATATCAATCAATTGAAATCACTAAGGAAGCCATTCTAAGTTATTTGAACTTATTAAAATGCAAATCAACTAATTGAATTTTTCTCTAGGACTTAAATTCGTTACATCTTAAATATTCAAATTGGATTTCATCTAGTTTATTATATGAATTCAATGGTTTCTCACTTTATATGTTTTCATAAAAATTCAAAAGCTTCAGAAAATCAAAATCTAATTACTTTGAGTTTAAAGTACTTCTTGGAACTCATTTTAGAAATCTTTGTCAAGATCAAGATTCAACCGTGGTTCTACTAATCTCTTTCATGAAGGTCATATTTCATTTGTCTTAGTGGGAGTTTGTTTTCTGTGCTATCTAAATCCAATTGATCTTGTTCCAAACTTTCTTTTTCATTGATTGAGTTGTAGTTAGCTTGATTAGGGTGATCAAGGTTGTCTTGTGGAAGAATTTTACAAGTGTGTAAAGATCTTGTATAGTTCAAGATCTGGTTTTTCTTGTAAAGTAGATGTAAAACCTTCAATTTAGTGGATTGACTTGAATAGGGTGATTAGGCAATTGGATGTAACCTTCTTTTGGGAGGTGAACTAGTATAATTTTTTTATGTGTTCTTCTTCTTGCTCTCTAAGCTCATGTAAATTTTTTCATTGAATAGAAAGAAAATTGGTTTAACATCTCAAAGACCTTTATCAATACAATTGGTTGAAAAAATATGAATTTCTATTCAGTTTTATAAAGAACTAAAGATTTGTTTTAAAGTTCAACTCACCCCTCGCTGCTCTTAAACTCAGTCAATTTTCTCAATAATTGGTATCAAGTGTAGGTTCTTGTAAGTTACTCAAGTTTCTGAAAGAAAAAAATCATCTTAATCAAGATTAGGGATACCACACTTAATGGTCCTTATATTCTAAAACATTTGGTGAATGTTATAGAGGAAAAGAAGCCTTAGAATGATCTTAATCTAGATGAACAAAGAAAAACTCAATATGATTGTAAAGCCAAAAATATTATAATAACCTTTGCATTAAATCTTGATGAGCTTTTTCGTATTTCTCAATGCATAAATATCAAGGAAATGTGGGATATATTGGAGGTAACACATGAGAGTACCATAGATGTAAAGAGGGAAATAATCATTATTTTATTCAAGAATATGAATTGCTCAAAATGCAACAAGGAGAGATAATTTCAAATATACAGAAAAAGTTTACTCATATTATAAAAGGAGAGACAATTTCAAATGTGCAGAAAAGGTTTACTCATATTATAAATCTTCTTATGGGACTTGGCAAAGTGTTTGAGAAAGGAGGACTTGAACGTATAAATATTGAAGTACTTAGACAGAAATTGACAATCAAAAGTCACATCAATTTTAGAATCTAAAGATTTATCTTCTATTAATCTTACATCATTGTTTGGTAAGCTTAAAAAATATGAGTAAGAGATGAATAGGCTAGCTAAACAAAAAAGCAATGACAAAAAAAAAGACCAACTCTAAAGACTATATAATTAATAAAGAAGATACGAAGATATTCATGGAAGAACATATACACAAAATTTATCTCTTTTGGTGAAAAGATTTGACATTTTTTTGAAAAGGAAGAATAGGAACAAAAGTTTTAAGAAAAAAAAAAGATATAGTAAAGAATTGGATTGGATTAAGTTTCTCTAACTCATTAATAGTTTTAAATCAAGCCATGAACATATTTCTATAAATATTTTAAATAACATGAAAATTATATAAATTTATTTTTATTAAAAATATTATGAGTTTAGTAATCAAGTAAAAGGGATTTAAAATTTAGAGAAGAGAAGAGAAAACGAGAATGTGATGCGAGACAGTCACATTACTCATGAGGACAAACCCTCCTCCTCTTAATATACTTACTTTCAGGTTTTAGCTTACATCAATGGTAAATTAGAAAGGGAGATAAAGCAAAAAGAGAATATAATAATATGTGACTAAAACAATAAAGTGAAAGAAAAATTTAGGAGAAAGTTTTGTTTTAAGTGATTTGAAGGAGAAAAAGACTGAAATATGGGAGCAGTTGATAGACCAAGATTATGAACAAGAATGAACATAAAGAGTTAACAAAAGAAAAATGGTTCCTATTCTTTCCAATGCTTATAAAATATATCATATTAACGATTAAGTTCAATTGCTGTCTAGACATGCTTTACTTCCTATTCTTACTTACCTTCATTCTTATACCTTTTTTTACTGTCAACAACATGATTCAATCAGCAATACAAAGAGAGAAGGTTAAGTAAAAATTTCATATTTACAAATATTCAATCTGTTTCTATCTCTATAAATTATGGGGTTTATGTGTAGGATTCGGAAAAAAAAATTGGTTTAATTACTTTTTAGTTTATTATTTATTTATTTATTTTTGTTTAGTTTGATCATTTTATTGATAAAATATCCAATTTTCTTAATTTTAAAAAAGCAATACTATAACTCTTTCACGATTTAATCAAGTTATTCAATTTTTTTAAAATACAATAATGTAATCACTTTCGTATATGTGACATTTGTTTTATAAGCAATGTATAAAATAAAATGGTCAATGCTTGTTTGTTAACAATTTTAATGCGAATGGGGTGAAAAGTGGTTCGTACAAGTGTAAAATACATTACTTATTGCCTTCAACGATGGAAAAAATATGATGTTATTTTTACAATTATCTTAGAAAGTATTACATAATCACAATTTTCAACATATCTATTGTCATAATTTATCTTTTAAACTTTTTTTTAAGACCTTTCTTTCTCACTTTTTTTTTCTCCTTCCTTGTTCTCACACTCTTCATTGTATTCTTTCTCTCCCATTTGTGCCTTCTTCACATAATCTTCATTGTTATACTCAATAACATTTAAACATCAGAATAAGCTAAAAAAAAGTAAAATATATTAATTTTATAATATTTCCTTATATGTGATAACAATTTTTTTAATATTACATCGGATTAAAAAAAAAGTAAATGTAATAACACATTTTTTTAATATTCCTCAAGGGTTGTATTATTAGTTTGTTAACAAAAATTAATTAACAAGATTAGAGAAGGTGAAGGCAAGCAATGGGTATATCCAAACCATCCCTTACAAAATGAGCCCTTTTAGGTTTTGTTGTGATGAAAGATTTTCGAAAAATGAACTTTTTCAGGTTTTGTTCCTAAATCATATATTGTAATTATTAATAACGAATTTTAATCAATAATTTTAAAAAATTAAAAAAAAGTCCATAATTTAATATAAATGTAACTATAAAAACCATATTTATTAAAGGATTATCCTTTATTTTTTTATATTTTTGAATTTATTAATAATTGAATTTTAATTAAATTTTTTAACTATTTTTCTTTTTAATGTAAATAATTGTATTATTAAAAAAAATCATTTTCCATTTTATTTCATAATCTTATTTTGATAATAATGACAAAAAATAATCTATTCTTTTATTCTTCATCAAAATATATATATATATATATATATATATATTTAAATAAAATAAAAGTTAAAAACTAAAATATAAATCATAAGAATATGATTAAATATTAAGATGTGTAGGTTATAAAAAGACATAATAGTTAATATTTTATTATGTACCTAAGAATAATTTTCAGACAAAAATATTTTAAAATATAAAAACACTTAAATAAGTTAGATTATAAGAATTTAAAAAAGACAACGAGATATTCTAAACATTCTTTTCATAAAAGATATTTTTTACATTCATAAAAGATATATTTTTTACATGAGATACAGTAAAAGTTCAAGTATGAAAAATGTTATACTAAGAAGCTAATATATTTCAGTATTAAGTGGGCAAGAGAGAGATAACTTTTTCAGAAATGATACACAACAAATGAGTAATGAGTAGTAACAAAGTTTTTGTTAGAGTAGTAACAAAGTTTTTGTTAAACTGTCTTGAAGAGAAAATGAAGAGATATTTTTTTTCAAGAATGATAGATCAAATGAACAATGTGTTGAGGATAGAAAATGAGTATTAATTATTTTCTTCTCTTAAGTATTTTATCAATTTTTTTATTGATTTTTATTATTAATTAATTTTATGTATTAATATCTATTAACATTGAATCATGTGATGTAAAAAAAATTGAAAATCCTTCTCCTTTAATTTTCATTATGTATATGCATTGAATTTTAAAATTTTGGGGGCCCAAGGCCTTTTTTCCTTGAAAAGCTCTACCATTGAGAATTATTCCGTACAAAATAATGATATCTTTAACGTTAATTATATATTGAAAGAATTACCTGTAACAACATCAAGCTCATAAACATTGTTGATATGAAGACCGTGATTGAAGTTTATCGACTAATTCTAGTGTTGGATAGGGTTCCACCCATAAACAAATACATATAATTAGTCCAAGACATGGGAACCAGACCATACTCCAATCTTGCACTCAAAATAGTGAATGGGCTGGGTGAAAAACACAGTTGCAGCAGTGGATGCCGCCTAAGGAGAGACCATGGAAATAAGAAGAAGGGGGAAAATTAGGTTATGGGAAAAAGTGACGATAATGGGAAAACCATTTTTTATTCTAAAAAATATTTACTTTGTCAATTAAATTTAGAATCGACGTAATAAAAACCTACTATAATGGTTAAATCTTCCTGATAAGAGTTCATTTTAGTATTTAACATTTAAGGTGTTTGATGGAAAGACAAATAGAAGAAAGCAATAAGGAAGATCCCCGCTCGATACAAAGATAATCTCGGAGGTTATTTAAGTGTGAATGTTCACTTCACAAGAACTCAAGGAAGAAGAAAAGACAAGAAATTAATTGGCGTGAATATAGGTGCTGGAAATTAAAGAACATGGAGAGCAATGGAAGAGAGGCAATAGAAAGGGGAAGGGGGATGAGTGGTGATTGCCGCCAGTTGAGCCAAAGCTCAAGATAAGATACGAAAAGGGGAAGAACACTCCCAAGAACACACAAGACTCACAGTCAAATGCTCTAAAGTTTACTCAAAAGTATTCAACCATCTTATAAGGGTGGAGAGGCCTCCTTATATAGGCATGGGTAGGAGACTTAAAGGGAATTACATTGGAAAAGATGCTAGGCATATTCTACTCTTGGTGGGCAAGACACACGCACTCTAGAAGCTAGGTTAAGAGAAGTATATGTGTTAAGTGGTAAAATTTAAATAAAAATTGATATTTATTAGGCACTTAGCAACTAGAAATTCCTAAAAACAAACAAAGATAACCTCTCCCAATGGAGAAAATTTTGTTTGTATATGTATGCAGGAGTAGATATCAAAAATAGAAGAAAAAAAGCAAAAATCAAAGGAAGAAAGAGCAAAAGTTGAAAGGAATGGGAAACATAAAAATCATGAGCAAAATTAGGCCAACAATTGGGCTAATTTCATTTAAGTGGACCATTTTCACTAAAGTGGGTTATTTTCACTTAAGTTGGTTATTCTCACTTAAGCTAAAAATAACCTAACTTTCTCCTATATAAAGGACTCAAAAGCTCTTGTGTTGGCATCCCATCTTGGTGAATATCAAGAGTATTTAGAAAAGAGTGAAAAGGAGAAGGAAGAGGTCCTAGATCAAATGGAAAGAAGATTCAAGATTAATTTCTCATCCCCACATTCATCCGGGTATATAAGTTGCTCATAATCATGAGTGGCTAACTTTCCTTTGTATTGAGATTGAATGTAATTTGTCAAACTCTTCTATTTTACTCTTGATTGATATATATATGATGTCTTTTGTTCTGTGTTAATAATTTAATTTTGTTCTTAATGCGGAGATGAATTGATCACTCATCTTTTGATTTATGATTTACGGTTATATTGGAAAATTGATCTTAAATCCAATTTGAATTAAATCATCTTATATGTTTGAATACTAGGAATAGATTTAAATATATATTTTGAATTGGTTTTGAACTTAAAGCAAGGGTTTTATTATGATAATTTGAGGAATCAATGGTTATAATTTAATTCTTAGACATTTTAAATCAAGGGATTGGTTTAGAACGAAATTTGGTAACCTCAATAACACTAAATAATTGATTAAATATATTGATAATCATAAGATTATAGAAGAGGGAGATAGATGAAATTCAATCTCAATACCTTTTTATTATCATCTTAATATTGTTTTATTGTTATTTGCTTTTTAATTTTATTATTAAAAAATATAAAAGAAATTTTCTTTTACATATTCAAAATTGAGTTACAAAAGCGATTATAATTCTTCTTAAATATTACACAAATCCATGTGGATATTACACTTGTAGATGCTACATTAATTCAGTACACTTGCTGAAAATATATTTTTAAAAAATCGTTTAACAAGTTTTTGGCGCCGTTGCCAAAGACTTGTGTCAAAATATTGATTAGTATTATAATCACTTTTAATCTTACTTTTCAATATCTTTATTTTTATTTCCATTCTTACACTTTAATTTTGTTTCTCATTCAATTTATTTTATTTGTTATTTTATTTCATTTTGAGTATAGTTATTCTTTATTTTTATTCACTATTATTTTTATTTGTTTTCATTCTTTCTTTTTAGTTGTCATTTTTATTGTTTTATTTTATTTTATTATTTTTTAGTTTTTTTTTTATCTTTTATTTATTTTTTATTACTTTGTTTTATTTAATTTGATTTCTTTATTATTATATCTTTACAGTTTATTTTTTTAATCATTCTTTTTATTACTTTGCAATTTATTATTTTACTTTTTACTTTTAACTTTATTGTATTTATTTTGTTATCCGTAAGTTCTTATATCATTTGTTTAATTTTTTTTCTGTTAACTGTTTTTTCCTTATTTTATTTATTTATCAATTTTTCAATTATTTATTTATTTATTCTATTTTATTATTTGTTTATTTTATCTCATTCAGTTTGTTTTTATTTTATTTTCACTTCTATTATTATCAGTTTTGATTCAAGTTTATTTGATTATTTATTTTTAATTGTTAATTTTTATTGTTATTATTTTTTATCTTTTATTTTTAATCTTTTATTATTATTGTTTCTCTTTCTCTTATTTTATTATCATTTATTTATGTTAAATTTTATTATTTTATATTTATTTTTTTCAGTTTTTATTTAATATATTTCCTTTCTCTTCATTTTTAGTTTTCTGTTTTATTTCTATTATATATTTTTTGAATTGTTTTATTTGATTTGGTTTTTATTTATTTTTTTAATAAGTTATTATATATTTTTTTCAGTTTAATCTTGATTTATTATTTTTCTTTTCTTGTTATTCCTAATTTTATTTTTTTATTTCTTTCTTTTAATAATTTTTATTCTTGTTACATTTAATTTTTTTTTCTAGTTTACTTTTGTTTTAATGCGAGGTAAAATTCCAACAGAGCAATTGTTATTTGATCTAGAGATAGAAAAGACAGCAAGGCGAAATAGAGGCAAAAAAAGAAAGGAGAAGCAAGAAGAATTGTCTAGCTCACGACAGTCACTTACTCATTCAGACCAAGAATTCATTCAGCCAAGAACTTGAAGAAATGGCGGATGAAGGACAAAATCCCCTTGTCAAGAGGACACTTGGAGACTATGTTATGCAATAAGGTCCAAGACATATTTCAAGTATAGCAATATCAAACACCAAATCCTTGGAGATGAAGCCAGCCTTCTTGAGTTTGATTAGTGCTGATCAATTTACTGGGATGGATCATGAAGACCCACATACTCATCTTTCAACTTTTTATGAGCTAGTTGGAACCATGGGCTTTGCGGAGGGAGACATGGAATCTATACATCTGAGGTTGTTCCCTTTTTCATTAGCTGGCAAAGACAAAGAATGGCTGAAATCACATCCAAATAAGAGCTTAACCAGTTGGAATGATGTAGAGGAGAAGTTTTTGAATAGATTCTTTCCACCATCCCGCTATATAAAGGCAAAGTGAGATGTTTCTAATTTAAGGCAAGGACCAGATGAACCATTTTGTGAAACCTGGGAAAGATTCAAATCTTTGCTCAAGAGATGTCCAAATCATGGATTTGAGGATATAACTCAACTGAATATGTTTTGCAATGGTTTGAGGCTTGATACCAAGATGTTATTGGATGCAGCAGCAAGAGGAACAATGATGTCTGTAGATGCAGAACAAGCTACAAGAATCATTGATGCATTAGCTTGTACAGATCATCAAGCTCAACATGATAGACACACTGTTCAAAGGAGGGGGATGCTTGATCTCAACACTACAGATGCAATCTTAGCTCAGAATAAGATTCTGACTCAGCAGATTGAAGCATTGACAAAGCAGATGTCTAAATTGCCTCAACAACTACATGTTGTACATTCTTCTTCTCTAAACCAGCAGTTGAGATGTGATTTTTGTGGAGGCAACTACCCAAATGGATATTGTTCATATCAGAGTAGCTCACAAGAAGAGGAAGTCCATTATATGAGAAATTAAGGGAGGCCAGGAAACTTCTCCAACAATAGTAATTATCCTAAAAATTTTTCACAGGGTTGGAGAGGCAATCAAAATCAAAATTTTGGTTGGAAGCAGGATTCTGGTCCATCTAACAGGTAGCCACCATTTCAACATCAACAACAATATCCTTCAGGGCAAGATAGAACAAACAAGTTGGAGGATACTTTGGAGAAATTCATGCAAGCTTCCTTGTCCAACCAGAAAAGCACTGAAGCTTCCATTAGAAATCTTGAGACACAGGTTGGACAGCTAGCTAAGCAGTTAGCAGATCAACAGGTAGGAAAATTCTCTGCCAACACACAGACCAACCCCAAGGAGCATTGCAAGGCAATCACTACAAGGAGTGGTAAAATTGTAGGTGCAGGGATTGGTGAGAAGCTAGTTGTTGAGGAGAAGGCTTGTGAAAAAGAAGAGTTGAAAGAGAGTGATAAGAGTGAAAAAGGGAGTGAGAAAATGAGTGAAGAAAACAAAAGTGAGGGGGACAATAAAAAAGAAAATAAGGGTGATGGTAGAGGAGAGAAAGATAGGAAGAGGGAGAAGGGTGAAGCACAAATCCCTCAGATGAAGAAGTTACCATATCTTCACAATCCCTCCAAGAAAGATAAGGAGAGGCAGTTTGCAAGATTCATGGATATATTCAAGCGGCTGCAGATAAACATACCTTTTGTTGAGGCACTGGAGTAGATGCCAACTTATGCCAAATTTATGAAGGAGCTTCTGACTAAGAAAAGAAGATTCACAGAAGAGACAGTGGAGCTAGAAGCAGGGTGCAGTGCTATAATTCAAAAATCTTTGCCTCAGAAATCCAAGGACCCTGGGAGCTTCACTATTCTAGTCACTATTGGAACACTGTCGGTGGGGAAGGCATTACTTGACTTGGGTGCTAGCATAAATTTGATGTCGTTGTCCATGGTAAAGAGAATAGGGGATCTTGAGGTGAGGCCTATAAGAATGACTTTGCAGTTGGATGACAGGTCCATGAAGTACCCCCTATGGAGTGACAGAAGATGTATTAGTTAAAGTTGACAAATTTGTGTTCCCAGTAGATTTTGTTGTCATGGATATTGAAGAGGATGCTGGAGTTCCTCTTATACTGGGAAGACCTTTTATGAAGAGTGCAAGGGTCATCATTGATGTGGATGATGGCAAATTAAAGGTCAGAGTGCAAGATGATGAAGTCAACTTTAATGTTTTTGAAGTCATCCAGCACCCCAAGGAAAAACAACAATGTTTCAGAATGGAGGCTATTGATGAATTAATTTTAGCCAAAAAGAAGTAGCTGACAACATCAAGTCCTCTAGAAAAAGCTTTGACAGGTGCATGGGAGGAGATGGATGAAGAAGAAAGAGAAGAAGTGGATGAAGTCTTGAAGAGTTTAGACTCAACAAAAGAGATTCCATCAAATATAGAAAAATCTGAAGAGTTGCAACAAGGGGTTGAAGTTGAGAGTCAGAAGCTAGAATTGAAGGCGCTACCTCCCTATTTGAAGTATGTTTTTCTTGCAGAAGGAGGACAAAAACCAATGGTGATTAGCAATGCCTTGACCATTTCTAATGAAGAGAGGCTAATCACTGTTCTGAAGGCTAATAAAGGTGCAATAGGGTGGGCTTTATCTGATTTGAAGGGTATCAGTCCCTCTTATTGTATGCACAAGATTCACATGGAACAAGATTATAAGTCGGTGACTCAACCACAAAGGAGATTGAACCCCACCATGAAAGAAGTGGTCAAGAAAGAAGTGCTGAAATTGCTTGATGCTGTAATGATCTATCCCATATCTGACAGTGCCTGGGTCAGTCCGGTCCAGGTAGTTCCTAAGAAGGGAGGTATGACTGTTGTGTGTAATGAGAAGAATTAATTAATTCCTACAAGAACAGTCACCGGGTGGAGAATGTGTATTGATTACAGAAAGTTGAATCAAGGCACCAGGAAAGATCACTTTCCAATTCCTTTCATGGATCAGATGTTGGAAAGATTAGCTGGCCAAGCTTACTATTGTTTTCTGGACGGATATTCAGGTTATAATTAGATAACTTTTGATCCAGAAGACCAAGAAAAAACAACCTTCACTTGCCCCTTTGGTGTGTTTTCATATAGGAGAATGTCGTTTGGGTTGTGCAATGCACCAGTAACTTTTCAGCGTTGTATGTTTGCTATTTTCTCATATTTGGTTGAGAAATGTATAAAAGTTTTTATGGATGACTTCTCTGTGTTTGGTGCTTCATTTGAAAAATGTCTGGAAAACTTGGACACCGTACTGAAGCGATGTGTGGATACCAACCTAGTCTTGAACTGGGAGAAATGCCATTTTATGGTGACAGAGGGTGTGGTTCTGGGACACAAAATCTCTTCTAAAGGAATTGAGGTTGACAGAGCTAAAGTTGAAGTTATTGAGAAGCTCCCACCACCAGTCAATGTGAAAGGTATCAGAAGTTTTTTGGGCCATGCTGGATTCTACAGGAGGTTCATCTAGGACTTCTCAAAGATAGCAAAGCCACTCAGCAACCTACTCAATAAGGACACTTCTTTTTCTTTTGATTCTAATTTTTTGCATGCTTTTAATTTGTTAAAGAAAAAATTGATTTCAGCTCTTGTTATAGTTGCTCCTGATTGGAGTCTAGGTTTTGAATTAATGTGTGATGCAAGTGACTATGCCGTAGGAGCAGTTTTAGGACAAAGAAAATCTAAAATTTTTCATGTTATACATTATGCTAGCAAGGTTCTTAATGAAACACAAGTTAATTATGCCACAACTGAAAAAGAATTGCTAGCCATAGTGTATGCACTGGAAAAATTTAGAGCATATTTGATTGGCTCTCCCGTGACTGTTTATACTGATCATGCTGCCATTAAATACTTGCTAACCAAATCAGATTCTAAACCTAGACTGATTAGATGGATTTTATTGCTACAGGAATTTGATTTGATGATCAATGATAAGAAAGGCTATGAAAATCTAGTAGCTGATCATTTGTCAAGACTAGTCAATGATGAGGTGACCACTAAAGAAGTAGAGCTGCAAGAGGAATTTCCTGATGAAAAGCTATTGGTGATTAGAGAAGGCCATGGTTTGCTGACATGGCCAATTTCAAAGCTGCTGGTGTCATTCCTGGTGATTTCAAGTGGCAACAAAAGAAGAAATTCCTGAGAGAGGCACAACAGTATGTGTGGGATGATCCTCATCTGTTCAAAATGGGAGCTGATCAATTGTTGAGAAGATGTGTGTCTACTGAGGAGTCAAAAAGCATTTTGTGGCACTACCACAGTTCTCCTTATGGTGGTCATTTCAATGGAGAGAGGATTGCAACAAAAGTTCTCCAATCTGGTTTTTACTAGCCCACTCTCTTCATAGATGCACATGAATATGTCAAGTAGTGCAACAAATGCCAAAGAACAGGGGGAATATCAAGAAGACATGAAATGCCCCTAAACACCATTCTGGAGGTTGAAGTGTTTAACTGTTGGGGGATAGATTTTGTGGGACCACTGCCATCATCACTTTCCAATGAGTACATCTTAGTGGCAGTGGACTATGTTTCAAAATGGGTTGAAGCCATTGCAGCTCAGAAAGCCGATGCCAAAACTGTCATCAGATTTCTTAAGAAGAATATTTTCTGTAGATTTGGCACACCCAGAGTTTTAATCAGTGATGGAGGTTCTCACTTTTGTAATGCTCAATTGCATAAATGTTTAGAGCATTATGAAGTGAAGCACAAAATTTCATCACCCTACCATCCACAGACCAATGGTCAAGCAGAGGTGTCAAATAAGGAACTGAAGCGCATTCTTGAAAAGACTGTGGCATCCTCAAGGAAAGATTGGTCCCTCAAATTGGATGATGCACTCTGGGCTTATAGGACTACATTTAAGGCTCCAACAGGCTTATCCCCTTTTCAGCTAGTTTATGGAAAAGCATGCCATTTATCGGTGGAATTGGAACACAAGGCATATTGGGCTTTGAAGAGATTGAACTTTGATCCTCAAGCTGCAGGAGAAAAGAGGAAAATACAGCAGCTGCAAGAACTGGAAGAAATGAGACTCAATGCATATGAGTCTTCTAAACTCTACAAGGAGAAGATGAAGGCTTATCATGACAAGAAAATTCTCAAGAGAAATTTCTTCCCTAGCCAGTCAGTCTTGTTGTTCAATTCCAGGTTGAGGTTATTCCTTGGAAAACTCAAATCTAAATGGTCAGACCCATTTCTTGTCAAGACTGTTAAACCCTATGGAGTTGTGGAGCTTGAGGATCCTGAATCATAAAGGAGCTGGGTTGTAAACGGGTAGAGGTTGAAGCCATATTTGGGTGGTGAAGTTGAAAGACTTGCCACCATTATTCAACTGCAAGAGATTTAAAGATATAGGTGTCAAGCTATGTGACATTAAACAAGCGCTCCTGGGAGGCAACCTAGTGTTTTTATGCTTTACTTTGTTTTTCTTGTTATTTAGAATTTATTTTTCATAAATAAAAGTAAGTTTTTATTTTTGTGTTAAAAAAAATCTTAATAAAAGTTTCTACATGTTCTCTTTTCACCATTATCAAAACCCAACAGGATGGTCAACCCTATATTAAATTGCTTCTTATATTAATTGGTCTAGGGACAGACCAACTTTTTTGGAGGGGAGTAGAGCTGCTAATGATGACAGAGAAGATGAAGACCTCCACGATCCGCATGATGATATAATTGGTGGAGAGTAATAATTTTTCTTTCTTTTTCTATATTTATTTTGTTTTTTTTTTGTTATTTGTGATACACCTGAATAAGACTAAACAATTACCTCAAGTAAATTGATGTACATTTTCTATATGTGCTTAGGAAAACAATTGAGGATGGTAGAGTGAAATCAATTATTACATGTTAAATCCAAATAGAGGAAGAGTGTGCATGGACATGAAAAGAAATTATTTTTGAAACTAAGGAATTGACTTTATTAAAGAAGTATATTGAGAGTCAAAGTGAAAGAATTAACTTAGAGAGATTGAATACCATCACTTCATAATAGTAACTGATATTGCTTGATTCTTTACTTATATTACTTGTTAAGAAAAGACTTGAAAATGATAAAGGCACATTTTTGTTGAGTGAGCTAAACCAGAGCCAAATAGCCAACTTTGAGAGAATTAACACTTTTGAACCCTACTTGAGCTTGATTTTTTTTTTGAAAAATAAACCTTTAGCCATATAAAAAAAATTATCCCAACCTTTACTTGAAGGTTTAAAGAACTATGAGGGTTGAAAAAGTTATAAAAAATAAATTTGAATTATGGCTAATTATTGAATGTTGTGATAGTTTCTTACAGGATCATGTATTATGACTATTGGAACCAGATAAGAATGTTCTTTTGCTGTTTAAAAAAAAGAGGAAAAAAAAGGGAATAGTAGAAGAGATAATATGAATGTCAAAGTCATTCTTAAAAAAAAAGGTTGTGAGAATAATTGTAAGTTGAGGTGTTGGAAAAACAAAATCATTCATATTTCTTTAATCCTCCAAATATTTTGTCTATCTAAGAAAAACCAATATTTATTCTTAGCCTCAACCTCATTACAAGCCTAAAAAGACCTTATTGATTCAAGTCTTGATTAACAAAAGTGAGTATTAGTTTAAGATGAATATCAATTTTAGATTGCTTGATTGAAGTGGTTGGTTGAGAGAAACACTTTTTGGTGAGATGAATTCAAATGTGATAGATTGCTTCTTTGAGAAAAGTTAATGAATTGTTTCTTTTATAATTTTTGGAAGTTCAAGTGTACACTCACCTTACTTTTATTTGAAGTGATAAAATTATTTTCTTTTGAATTGGATTTTGAAAAGAACTTATTTTGTGAATCTTGTGAGAAGTGATTTCCTTCTAACCTTTTGTGTCATACATTACAACCTAGTACAATATTAAAATTACATTACTTTACTTGAGGACAAGTAAGATTCTAGGTTTGGGAGAGTTGTTAAGTGGTAAAATTTAAATAAAAATTGATATTTATTAGGCACTTAGCGACTAGAAATTCCTAAAAACAAGCAAAGATAACCTCTTCCAATGGAGAAAATTTTGTTTGTATGTGTATGCAGGAGTAGATATCAAAAATAGAAGAAGAAAAGCAAAAATCAAGGGAAGAAAGAGCAAAAGTTGAAAGGAATGGGAAACATAAAAGTCATGAGCAAAATTAGGCCAACAATTGGGCTAATTTCATTTAAGTTGGCCATTTTCACTAAAGTGGGCTATTCTCACTTAAGTTGGTTATTCTCACTTAAGCTAAAAATAACCTAATTTTCTCCTATATAAAGGACTCAAAAGCTCTTGTGTTGACATCCCATCTTGGTGAATATCAAGAGTGTTTAGAAAAGAGTGAAAAGAAGAAGGAAGAGGTCCTTGATCAACTGGAAAGAAGATTCAAGATTAATTTCTCATCCCCACATCCATCCGGGTATATAAGCTGCTCACAATCATGAGTGGCTAACTTTCCTTTGTATTGAGATTGAATATAATTTGTCAAACTCTTCTATTTTACTCTTGATTGATATATATATGATGTCTTTTATTCAGTGTTAATGATTTAATTTTGTTCTTAATATGGAGATGAATTGATCACTCATCTTTTGATTTATGATTTACGGTTATATTGAAAAATTGATCTTAAATCCGATTTGAATTAAATCATCTTATATGTTTGAATACTAGGAATAGATTTAAATATATATGTTGAATTGGTTTTGAACTTAAAACAAGGGTTTTATTATGATAATTTGAGGAATCAATTGTTATAATTTAATTCTTAGACATTTTAAATCAAGGGATTGGTTTAGAACGAAATTTGGTAACCTCAATAACACTAAATAATTGATTAAATATATTGATAATCAGAAGATTATAGAAGAGGGAGATAGATGAAATTCAATCTCAATACCTTTTTATTATCATCTTAATATTGCTTTATTCTTATTTGCTTTTTAATTTTATTATTAAAAAAATACAAAATAAATTTTCTTTTATATATTCTAAATTGAGTTAGAAAAGAGATTATAATTCTTTTTAAATATTACACAAGTCCCTGTGGATACGACACTTGTAGATGCTACATTGATTCAGTACACTTGCTGAAAATATATTTTTAAAAAATCATTTAACAATATGGCACCTCCCTAATCTTGGCCTCCAAGCCGCACATGCTTCTTCTAGAAGGTCAAAAGTTCACCTCTTTGTTAGAAATAAACGGCAGTGTAAAAATCAAGAGGGGGGGCGTGAACTGGATTTTTAAGAAACTTTTTCTCTTTAAAAGAATTTTTCAGATTTTAAATAAATGTTTTAAAACTAGGATGTAGATTATCCTTAACCTTAGATTAGCGCAGTTTGAATTGCAATTGTTAATATGATCCACAATAAAAAGAGATAGGAAAAGTGAAAGAACACAGAGATTTATACTGTTCGGATTAGGCCAATCCTACGTCCAGTTCCCAATCACCACAAATACGTGATGATCACCCCACTATCTTTAATTGAAATTACAAACACCAATTCATGCAATAACAAAGATAAAGGAAACACCTCCTTAGACACACTAAGGATGAAACACCTCCTCAGACACACTGAGGATGATTCCCACCTCTCTTGACACACAAGAGATGAACACACCTCCCTTAGAACAGATCCAAGGGATGAATTTTACCCGTTTAGAAAAATAGTAAAAGAAAACACCTGATTGAGTGCTGAATGAAAGCTTAAGCACAAAGATCACCACTTCCAAAGACTTTGATCAACCTTGAGAGAGCAAGAAAGCGGTTTTGAAAAAGTATAGCGTAAGAACACTTTGAATATTGTGTTTTAATCAGATGTGTTGAACCTAAGACATTCTCTTTCATTTTATAATTCGAAAATGCATCAAAGTTTCCATTCTTAGGTTGATTTAGCATTGAATTTGCAAAATCGACTTATTTAATCGATTATCTAAAAAGCTTAATCGATTATATCAGAGTTAAAAACTGGAAAACTCATTTTGCCTTATATAATCGATTAGATTAAGGCCATAATCGATTATATTAACCCAGAATCAATATAATCGATTTTCAAAAACACTTAATCGATTATTTTGTTCGTTAAACTATATTGATTCAAATTTTAAGTGAAATAATCGATTAGACAACGTATCATAATCGATTAAAAGCGTAGAAAAACATTTTTGCAAGAAAACTACTTGCTCTCAGGTTTGGAAAGGTCTTGAATGGGATTTATGACTTACTCTTTTCATCCATCACCCAAAACAGAACCTTCTAAACTTGAAACTCCAGCTCTTAAGAAAATCTTCATCAATCTTCTCTCTTGAAAGCTTTAAACACTCTTTATGTGCCTTGCCTTTCTCATCAAGCAACCTTCCTTTGTGTGATGACACAAGTCTTTAATGTTGTTTAGAGAACTTTAAATCTTCATCATCAAAACTTTGAATCTTCATGAAATATTGAGAGGACTTCATCAACACTTGTTCTTGAAATATGCCAACAATCTCCCCCTTTTTGATGATTATAAAAAGAAACATAGAGACTTGTGATTGATATCCTGAAAAACTTAGAAAATAATGTATGGATATCTCCATCATAAAAATTAGTCCACAAAGGAAATAATATAGGCAGTCTCATAACATTTAATTTTTAATTTGAATTTGAATTTTAAATTTCAAGGAAATTAATGCATGGAAATTATTCCCGTAAACTTTGCTCTTAAATGTTTAAGATATACTAGGCAATTATTTGAAATATTTCCTAATACTCCCCCTGAAACTTTAATTTTCTTAAAAGCTTGAGATATAGACATTTTATCAATCAAAACAATTTATTTTTCTCCCCCTTTATTTTTATCATTTTCAAAAAGATTACATGTCAATAGATTAATATAGCAGAAGCAATTAATTACACAGAAAATATGGAGAGAAAAAAAATACAGCAGCTGGAAAAAAATTAAGCTAAGGGAATTAGTAAACTTGTAGCCTATTCTGTGTCTTCACTATCCCCTATATCTTCTTCTTTTTCTTTAGCATATTGTGCTGGTTGTTTTCTCCTTGAAGATCCAGTATTGTCTTCTTCTAGAGATACACCTTCAATTTCCAGCTTTCTCTCTACCCGGTAGACTCTCCTATTCAACCTTGAGAGTTTGGAGCAAATGTCTTCATAATGAGTGAGTTGGAGACTCATCATTGTTGGAATAAATGGCTGAGTTTAAGAGGGGGGGTGAATTAAACTCTTAAAGATTTTCGAAATTCAAAGGCCAAATAAGAAAAACCAGTTTCAGAATGAAGGTTAAAAACCAGTTTTTATAGGTTCTTGAAATGCTGTTAATCAATTGATCATATATCCAGTTCAATTACAATTCAAATATCAATTGCCGAATGTAAAAGATTAAGGAAAGAAGAACAACACAGGAGATTTATACTGGTTCACCTTTCAACAAAGGCTACATCCAGTTTCCTAATCACACAAATCCAATCAATTCACTAAAAACCAGTTTTTACATGAACACTACATGAAAAACAAAAACCAGAAAGCTGCACCTGATCTTGAACCCTACAAGACCTCTAAACACCTGTAAAACCCTATTACAAGAACCCTTAATCACCCTGATTAAGAGACGCACACGCAGCTAACACACACACAAAGAATTGGATTGAATTCACCTGGAAATTCAGTGCAGTGCAGAAAACAGAGCACCAGCTATGAACGAAAAACAGAGCACGCAATTCTTGATTCAATTCGCTACGTCTTGGAGAGATTCGCAAATTGATTTAGAGTATTAGAGAAACGTTCTTGCTCAGTGGGTTCTTCTGAAAATGATTCGTCACTGAGTTCTTTGAATTTCAAGTTATTTATAACAAAGCTGTTCCAGACTTTTAAAACTTATTCCGACGAAAATAGTCGGTTGAAATCACATTTAAACCGGTTGTTTTCATTAAAAACAATTTTCCAGAGAGCACCCTTTTTCTGAAACTTGAAATCAGTCAGTTGAAAACCCGTTTTAACTAGCTATTCCAGAAAACTGGAATTCCTTACCAAAGGCTCCAGAATTTCAACTGGTTTAAATTCTGAAAAACAGTCAGCTAAAATTCGCCAAATACAAAGCTTTAAAAATGAAGAACAGTTTAACTGATTGAAATCAGATTTTTAATCAGTTAAAAATCAGTTAATACCTTTGAAAACATTTTAAAACCTTTTAAAACATTTTAAATCATTTTAAAACCCAAGATTAAGTCCAAGATTAATTAAAATGCATCTTACCACACATCCTAAGACCCTCTAATCCTAAGACACAATCTTCATTCTTCAAGCACCATCATCTTCATTATCAAAGGTGGTTGGAGACATCAAATCCACTTGAAACCAAGTCTTCAAGTCCAACAATCATGTTGTCCATCCTTGAGACTATGTTTGCTTCCATTGAGCCAGGTTGAGGTTGAGGTTGAGGCTCTTCATCTTCATCCATAGCAGCTTCATCATCTCTTTGCCTGAACATGTTTCCTTGTTCAATAAGGCCCATGTGCCTTAGAACATTCTTCCCAATTTTGCTATTGCTGAGCAAAATTTGCTTGTTTTCTCCTCTAAGATCAACACCTTTATATTCTAAAATCTTTGAGATAAACACAGCATAGGGTAAAACAAAGGATAATAGCCTAGTGGCTTTAAACATATTATCTAAAATTATTGCAGGCTAATCAACACTAACATTATTAAAGAAACCATACATCAAAAGAATATCTTCATTAGTTAGTTGAGCATGATTAGTGCCTCTAGCAACAATTATCCAACAATAATATAAAGCAACATACGCTCATTTAATTTTACATTACCAACTTTGTACAAGTTCTCCACTTGTAGGTTGGGGTCTTTGCAAAATTTTCTGAATTCCACCAGCTTGTTGAAATCTTCAAATCCATATGTTATGTTGACTCCTCCTTGTGTGGATAGGCCAGCAAAATTGTTCCATACATCTTCATCGAGGTGTATGCGGACTCCCTTCACCTTGGTACTTGGATTAGCTGTTCTAGAAGTTAAATTCATATAGAATACTCTTACCAAATCCAGATAGTATGCACCTCCAAGTTCTACAAAAGTTTGTAAACCACTTGCAACTAATAATTCCTGAAATGAAAAATCATGAGCTCTAAAAAATTGACAAGATAAAAACTTGGGAGTAAGAATTTTCCTGTCTTTCCAATGATTAACATAGGCAATCTGCAAGTCTTCATCAGATATCCACCCAGCAAGAGTTGGTGGTCTTGTTTCAGCTTCTTACTATTGGGAGGACATTAGAGCTTTACCTCTCCTTCTTGAAGGCATCTTCCTTCTTCTTTGATCAACCATTTGAATAAATAATTGACAAAAGAAGAACAAACACAAAAGCTAACACAGAAACAACAATCTAATTTCGCACAGCAGTGAATAAACCAGCAGAAAATCAGCAAGAGTGAGAGAGAGTGAGTGTGGCACTTTAATTCTCAATCTTGGTATTTATAGGCAAAGATTCTGATCACAAAACATTAGTTTAATGCGAAAATAGCTGTTAGGGTTCGAATATAGCCGTTAGTACTGAAAAGCACGTGAATTGGAGGCTCAACGTTCAAAAACCAGTGTGCAGAAAAACGCAGAATGTCGCATTTAATCGATTATGTGATGAACGTAATCGATTATTTGCGTGCAAAATTTTCAAGAAAACGAAAACCCAGAAATTTAATCGATTATGTGCATTCCTTAATCGATTAAATTGCTCCCCAGCGATTTAATCGATTATGTTATGAATCGATTATGCTTGAAAACATTTTCAAAAACAGCGCTTTTAATCGATTACCATACGAAAACTAATCGATTATATACATGATTTTCATAAAAACACACAATTAACATCAAAACTCATCAATAAACATCAATCAATCAACAACAATACCTGGAACTCTTCTAAGCTCATAAAATCTTACTCGGGATAAGAGATTGATAAATATGCCAACTTGTTGATGTTTTTGCCTCCCTTCAAGCTTGATCACTTGCTATCTCAACACCAAAGAGGCTTTTTGAAAGTGGAACCAGCCTACAACACAAACAAGAGAAATCCTGGTCCCCTAAAATTACTTATTAGAGTCCTCATGGGTTAGAAACAATTTTTCCTTTGGGAACCCATTTGTATTTCTCATTAGGAACACTAAAACGTTTAATATTGCATTTATTAACCGAATGACCTTTATGCATACAATAAAAACATGTAGGAACATTGGTTTTATTAAAGAAATTTATATTTTCAAAAACCTTATTTGGGTTAGACGTTTCTCCTTTTACAAAAACAGTTTTGGTAGGTTTATGATTATATTTGAAATTATAGCTAAGTCCTGCTTTTTCATATAAACCTTTTTGCACATTCAAAACATTATTTAAATTTTTATTTCCCATAGTAATTTTTGAAAGAGATGTTTCAAGATAAGATACTTTATACTTTATTTCCAAGAACATTACAATTTTCACAAACAGGAATTTTTGTCTTGCATTTGCAAGGAATTTTTGCCTTTTCCAAATCATCTTTCAAAACCTTTTTCTCTTCTTCTAAATCGACAATTTTCTTTTCAAGACTCTTATAATCATTTTCTAATTTATTATGAACCGAAGTAAGCTTTTCAGATTTTTCATAAAGACTAAGAAATTCTTCAAGCAATTCATCATAATTATTAGGGAGATCAGAACCACTTACCTCACTGCACGTGGATTCAGCATCATCCGCTATGAGACAAATATTAGCTTCCTCTTCTGATTCACTTGAACTTTCAGAAGAACTCACTTCATTGTCGTCCCAAGCAATATATGCTTTCTTCTTCTTTTTGAAGAATTTCTTTCCTTTCTTTTCCTTTTCTTCAGATTTCTTGGAATTTGGACAATCTGCTCTCATGTGTCCCTTTTTGCCACAACCATAACATTTATAATTATCGTTAGAATTTGAATTTTCAAATTTCTTACCTTTCTTATGGTTGCCTTTCTTCTTGATGAACTTTTTGTATTTCTTTACAAATTTGTTGAGATCATCGTCTTCTGAATCATCAGTATCACTACTCTCCTCTTTAATGGATTGAGCCTTTAAAGCAATACCTTTCCTTTTAATGTCTTCTTCTTCACCGTTGAAGCGACCTAGCTCAATTTCGTGTTTTCTAAGCTTTCCAAAGAGAGTTGTCATGTTCATGTTTGTGAGATTCTTCGATTCCGTGATAGCCGTCACCTTGGGTTGCCATGTCCTGTCCAAAGATTTTAAAATTTTCACATTTAATTCCTCAATGTCAAATTTCTTACCTAACGCCTTGAGTGATTTACAATGTGAGTAAATCTTTTCTGAACATCGTAGATGGTTTCCCCTTTGCTCATCCGGAACATCTCATATTCTTGAATCAAGGTGTTCTTCCTTGATCTTTTAACATCCTCCGTTCCTTCATGTGTGACTTCAAGAGTGTCCCACATCTCCTTGGCTGTAGTACAATCAGACAACCTGTAAAACTCATCAACAGTTAAGGCAGATGATATCATATTGCATGCCCTTATATCGCATTGGTACTCATTGTACTCATCCTTGGTCCAACTTTCTCTTACTCTGGGTACCTGCACTTTATTAACAACAGTCATAGGAATATATGGACCATTTACAATTGCATCCCAAACGCCTTGATCATTATACCTAAGGAAAATCTTCATCCTCTTTTTCCAAAAAGGATAGTTTTCACCAGTAAAGAGTGGTGGTCTATGAATAGATGCACCTTCAGCAAAAGATTGATTTTTGCCTGCCATGAGGATCTTGATTTTGAGTAATTTTCAAAAACCAGCTCTGAGGCCAATTGTTAGAAATAAACGGCAGTGTAAAAATCAAGAGGGGGGATGAATTGGATTTTTAAGAAACTTTTTCTCTTTAAAATAATTTTCCAGATTTTAAATAAATGTTTTAAAACTAGGATGCGGATTATCCTTAACCCTAGATTAGCGCTGTTTGAATTGCAATTGTTAATATGATCCACAATAAAAAGAGATAGGAAAAGAGAAAGAACACAGAGATTTATACTGGTTCGGATTAGGCCAATCCTACGTCCAGTTCCCAATCACCACAAATATGTGATGATCACCCCACTATCTTTAATTGAAATTACAAACACCAATTCATGCAATAACAAATAAAGATAAAGGAAACACCTCCTTAGACACACTAAGGATGAAACACCTCCTCAGACACACTGAGGATGATTCCCACCTCTCTTGACACACAAGAGATGAAATGAACACACCTCCCTTAGAACAGATCCAAGGGATGAATTTTATCCGTTTAGAAAAACAGTAAAAGAAAACACCTGATTGAGTGTTGAATGAAAGCTTAAGCACAAAGATCACCACTTCCAAAGACTTTGATCAACCTTGAGAGAGCAAGAAAGCGGTTTTGAAAAACTATAGCGTAAGAACACTTTGAATATTGTGTTTTAATCAGATGTGTTGAACCTAAGACATTGTCTTTCATTTTATAATTCGAAAATGCATCAAAGTTTCCATTCTTAGGTTGATTTAGCATTGAATTCACAAAAACGACTTATTTAATCGATTATCTAAAAAGCTTAATCGATTATATTAGAGTTAAAAACTGGAAAACTCATTTTGCCTTATATAATCGATTAGATTAAAGCCATAATCGATTATATTAACCCATAATCAATATAATCGATTATCAAAAACACTTAATCGATTATTTTGTTTGTTAAACTATATTGATTCAAATTTTAAGTGAAATAATCGATTAGACTACGTATCATAATCGATTAAAAGCGTAGAAAAACGTTTTTGCGAGAAAACTACTTGCTCTCAGGTTTGGAAAGGTCTTGAATGGGATTTATGACCTACTCTTTTCATCCATCACCCAAAACAGAACCTTCTAAACTTGAAACTCCATCTCTTGAGAAAATCTTCATCAATCTTCTCTCTTGAAAGCTTTAAACACTCTTTATGCCTTGTCTTTCTCATCAAGCAACCTTCCTTTGTGTGATGACACAAGTCTTTAATGTTGTTTAGAGAACTTTAAATCTTCATCATCAAAACTTTGAATCTTCATGAAATATTGAGAGGACTTCATCAACACTTGTTCTTGAAATATGTCAACACTCTTCTCCCCTCTTGGACGTCCCACCCTTATGGGGTCTCAAGTCCATGTGCTTCTTTGTCCCAACAAGGTTCCACTTGTAGAAAAAGGGTGTTCCTAGAGCAATCCTACAAAACACCAAATGAAATATAAGTCTAGAAATTTTTAAGACAAGATAGAAATGCTAAATAGACTAAGGAAAGAGGGTGAGGAGGAAGTGTCTCTTCTCATCATGCTTCTTGTGATCCTTCTATGATATTGCTCTCCTTTATTGGTGGTTAAGAATTCATCACTTCATCTCTCATAATATATTTTGTCATTATTACAAATATGCCACCACATAACTTATTATGACGGATGGATTGTAACTGTTATAAAAGATCGTCGTAAAATGTATTTTACCATTAATGATATGTGTGATCTTTTGTCTTAGGTCATACTATATATGCAATCTTCCTTTTTCATTCGTGTCATTGTATTTTTTGGACTCTTCTCCCTTGTTCATCATCATCACACCTTCGGGGTAAATACTCTTTATGGCTTACCCATTAATTATTAGTTTGTATACAATAAGAAAAATTCCCAATACAATGTATTAGTATAATACATGTCATATAATTTATCATTGATGTGTGTCATTATTGTATTAGTATTATTAATAGGTGTTTTATTAGTGATAGACATTGTGTTAACGCTTTGTAAAAGCAATATTTGTTTATATATTATAATGATTACGAACTTAGGTTGCTAATTACATTTATTGTGGAATATATTATAGTGATTTAGACTTAAATTGTATATTATTCAAATTGATATTATTGTTACTAATTGTTTTGTTGAATGTGTTATTATTAGTTTTGAGGTGTCTAATTCTGAACAAATTTTATTGTTAATTTTTTGGAAGTTTTTATTTCAAATATTATGTTGTCGAAAATATTTTATTGATATATTTAGCATTAAGTGAACCTTGAATTTTTGTTTGATATTCGATATAAAGATTAAAGTATTAAGACGAATGTGAATTGTCCATATGATTTCTTTTATATAAAACAAGAGAAGGGAATATCAATAGTCATTGTATTGAATCTTGAATTATCTGGTTAGAAAGTTTATGAATATTGATCACTTTTTTATAGTTCAATAATTATTAGACCTAGACGGTCTGGTTGAATGATGATAAAAAAATGAAGACACGTGTGTATCCAATCACGTCTCTAAGACTAAATAAGGAATTCATGAGAGTGGACAATACCATCTATTGTTAGATGATTGATTGACTTCTATACCTCACTACATGTGTACTATATATAATGTTTGTTTTGTCTATGCGCATGTTTCTAAAATGATCCTATAAAAGTCCACTTAACAATTGTTAAGAGAATTTTTGTTATCTCATTAGAATGTCTGCTTTTGACCTTAGCCATAAGTGCAAAGAAAATTTTGGATTAGAAGGATACTGTTTCAAAGCTATGTTGAAGATAAGGTAGAAAGGAAGAACAAAGTGAAACGAAACCTCATCTATTTGAAAAGAAAGAAGCAACAAAAACAGCTTTTCAATAACAAAAGTAGAATGCATCTAAACCGAAAGTTATTATTTTCTACTTCTATGAATTGAGAATCAGTTACAGGACTATAATATCTTCGAGAGCAAGATTTCAATCTTCTACTATAATAGTGTTGTCATTGATCTCTCTAAACACGCTATATTGCATTCATATCTCAAATATAATTAAATGAAATTTTATAGAAACCCTTTTAGGTATTGTAGATTTAGAGTTTGTAATTACATAAGATCAACTTGTTGATAATCACATATAACACCTTGTAGAAGATCTACTTGTTAGGATCAAACACCATTTTAGAATGGATTTTACAAAAAGAATTATTTATTCCAAATGACATCAACTTGTAGTTCACATGAACACATTTAAAGACACCAAACAAGCATGTAAGTTGTTCCTTAAAAATAGATTTCAGAATTAAATATACGTCAATTTCCATCAACCGCTAATCAGCTCACACTTGCTTTAAATTTTCACGTGCAGTAATGAGCAATTTTAATTTATTATGAAAATTCTCCGCACCATCTCCATGATCCAAACCTTCTACCGAGTGCATCAATTCATTACACTGTTTCAAAAATAAGAAATTCTCACGTGCTTCATTGAAGCACCGATTCAATTATTATTTTTGCTGCTTCTCCAATTTGTTGTTGTGCTTGTTGCCTGAAAATCAAAGCAATGCAAACCACTTCAATTGTATTTAGTTGAACTATTGTACCAAAATAGATTGATACAAATTGAAAATACTTGTCACTAAAGACGAGAACAGAAAACACAAGTCAATTTACATCGTATTATCCAAATTTGCATCAAAAAATGATTTACCAACGTGTGTGTGTGTCTATATATATGTGTGTGAATTTATGTATATGTGTGAATATATGTGTAAGTGCATGAATTGTGATATATGATTCTTGAAACAATTATGTGAAAAATTTTGATATACTTGTGTGTAAAATGTGAAACTATATTTCAAGAAAAACAAATACTATTATTTACTATTATTTAATATTATTAATTAAATTAATTTTATTCTTTTAGTCGGTCATCTAAAGATTTTCAAAAATTAGAGCTTATGTTTTTTTGAAAAAAAATCATATCTAATAAGAGAAACTTTTATGTTAACTTTTATTTAATTATATGAATTGGTTTAGATAATTTTCTAAAATAAAGTTTAGATGTTGGTAGAAGATTCACCTTTATATTTCTTTTTCAAGAAGAATTATACCTATCCCTCAAAGAGTAGTAACATTAGTATAAACACATTATGACATACATAGGATGATTCTTTAGGAGAATTTTGAGACTTTTATTATTTTAGATATAACTCTTATTATAATAATTGTGGAATTGACCATATTGTACAAGGTTCCTTTTAGATGCGATTTAGGGAAGTATAATAAACCAAATCTTTTCATGTGATATCTATCGAGATCACAAAAGTGAAGAATGTATCACTCACCTGATACAATTTGAATCATGATGTGGTTGAGCAACCCACTCGGTATATTTTGGAACAAATAGCATATTTAAATTTAGGGTTAAATATGTTTTTAATCCTTGAATTATTTTTCAAAATTGTGTTTCGTCTCTGAGGCAAACTTTGGACGTATTTCGTCCTTATGCTTTATAAACTCGTGTAAATGATCTTTGATGATGTGTCAGAATTTCTTTTTATCTCTTTATTTTCCTTCTTCATAGTTTCTTACTTTACTGTCTCTTAAGCTTCTTTCACTCTTTTCCCTTCCATTTTCTCTCATTTTCCTCTCCTTATAGATGTTTTTATTTGTCATTAAGGATCATTTACACCTATTTATAAAGTATAAGGATAAAATAGGTCCAAAGTTTGCCTCGGGAATGAAACACAATTTTGACAAATAGTTTAGGGACTAAAATCATATTTAACCCTTAAATTTAAGTGCAAACACGAGGATAATATGTTTAACAAATTGATCATCTTATGAGTGTTTAGAATGCGCTATCTTTCTTATGGTGTTAGTGTTGACTTTAATATTTTGTTAGATGGGGAACTTTGTCTAATATGATTTAATTTTTTTGTTGTAAATGCTTAACTAGATCCTATCTTTCTTTTTTATTCATATATATTGCACCAACATATTTCTTATGCACATTTTTTATTATATATATTTAATTTTTATACACAAGCAATTATGGTGTACACTATGCAGATTTATTTTAAGTACAAGACTTACTTTTTATGAATTTATATTTGATGACAAAAGATTCAAATTCTTATTGATTGTATGAATGCACAATGTCCAAGTTTTGTGAAAATAATAATGTGTTAAAATCTTACTTAAAATAGGAAAATTCTTTTTCATGTAAAGGAATTAAATAATGATGATTTCTTCTGCTAATTAAAATTTTATATTCACATAAAGTATTTTTATTTAATTTTTTTTCTAAATTTGTAATAATCATTTCCAAAATATTTATGAAAATAAGTGAACAAATGATTATTAAGTCAATAAGCATCCTACAAATTTGGATCAACATCATGTCAGCTACACCCTCTTAGGAAGGTCATCCTTATTCTTTGTAGGATCTTCTTCTTTTGTATAATTATTCGTTGTGCACGCTTCCCAAGTTGTCTTGATCTTTAAGGGAGTCCTCCAACCATCCTAATCTAGCTTCCCATTCGTTGATATTAGAGAGAGTCAACTCTTCCATGTCACTCTAATCTTATACATGCATAAACATATTCATCTTGATAATGTAGTCTAGGCTTCTTCTTGCAACATCGTGCTCGGTATGGGTCACTCAAAACCTAGTAGGATGATCGCGAGCCACCTCTCTCTCATATATGGTAATGTGATCGTGTGTGGAATTCTTAAAGTGAGTATGGATATCCATGGAGTAATGTAACTCGATATGAGCTCCAAAGTAGTAGGTTATATACATTTAAAGCAACAAATTAACTATGGAAAAGAAGAAAATATACATCACATCTCACTTCCTTCTCCTTTTGCCATGTCCATGGGAAGTCTTCAAAACAAGATCACACCAACATTGTCAATACCTAGAAAGGTTTATTGCAGAGTGAGTCTTTTATACCTCTGAGCTATACATAAATTGTGTAATTGGTAGCAATACAATATTTTAGAGTATGTAGATATCATATTATAAAAATATTAAATTATAAAGATATTAAATTATAAAGATATTATATTATAAAGATATAGGATTATAGAAATATTTGGTTATAAAGATATTAGATTATAAAGATATTTAGTTATAAAGATAGTTGGTTATAAAGATATTAAATTATAAAAATATTATGTTATAAGATATTATATTATAAGAAAATTACATTATAAAACTATTAAATTATAAAGATATTAAATTATAAAGATATTCAGTTATAAAGATTTTAAATTATAAAGATATTGGATTATAGAAATATTTGATTATGCACATATCAGATTATAAAGATAATACAAAAAAAGGCTAGTTAAGTAGTTTATTCTCCCTATTCTCTCTATCCTCTCTATTTTCTGTACATTCTCCCTAAGGTTTAGATACTAAAAAGCCTAACGGTTTCTAGATCTAGAAGAAGTAATAGGAGACTAACAGTGTAAGGAGGAAGAGTTTTACCCGATCAGTTTTGTGAATGAGTAAGTCTGTTTATTCTTAAAAGTTTCTTCGGAAAAATTTTATGGTTTCTAAAAATTTTCTTAATGGATTTTGTTTATGGGGAGATGTCTAGGATTTTGAGATAAAAGAAAAGGCAAGGTTTGGGCTTGCATTTTTTTTCATTTGAGCAAGGAAGAAACAAAATCCAGGTTAGGGAAGTTAATGTTCAAAAATAATAACTTGATATTAAGAATATTAATGTTAAAAAAAAGTATATACACACACACACACACACACACATATATATATATATATAACTAGTATGTTATTGTGGTATTGACTGTAATGTGTGAAAAACCTTGTTTTTGTGTTGATAATTGAATGTTTGTTGATAATTTGTAGGATGGAAAACTTTTTTTGAGGGATAGAACAAAGGTTTCTTTTCCTAGAGGGTTTTGGTCTCGATCCTACTTTTTCTCATAAATTTATATTATTATTCCTAGATAAAATTGAGAAAAATTGAGTAGTTATGTATAACCTATGATGTTTGTGTGTGAGGTTGAGTAGAGGCAGGGGTTGGTACCCATAATCTACTGATGCGTGTGATGAGATGTTTGGTACCTGGGGAGGTACAACTTGCATTTTAGTGTGGTGAGCTATGCTAGAACGAATTTAATAAGATCTCAGGTTCCACTGGTAGTCCCGATCACGTAGGTTAAGATGTCAAGTGGTGAGGAGCCGATGAGGGGATGTTGGAGACCTGCTCTAAGGCTATAGCGAGGTAGGCCAGGATCAGGGTAGCCGACCACAATGTGACCCACAGGTGTTAGTCTCTGAGTTTGGGCATAGTAGTTGTGTCTTCCAGAAGATGTTTTCTTTTTTAGGACGTTTTAAATGTCCATGAGAATGGTGTGGTTATGTGTATTACATGATATTATTTGTGTTGTTACTTTTGAATTATTAAAGATGTTTTGGATTTTAGGACATTTAAATATGTTATATGATGAATGTTCACAAGAATGATGTGATGATGAATATTACATAATACTATTATTTTTGTGTTGTTATATTTTTGAGTTATTAGCTTACCCTACAATTGTCGATTGTTTGGCCTGCTATGATCATGTTTTGCTATACGGGAGCAGATATCTTAATAGGTGAGAGGGATGCTTCTGAGTCTCAGGACTAGATTGGAAGATGAAGTAGCAGTTATATGCATATATTTATATATTTTTTGTATATCTCGTAATAGAATTTTGTACTAGTACAACTTTCCTTTTGTATTGAATATAAATTATATATCTAATATGTGTTTGATTATCAGTTAATGCAAGTTACGTCTGCATATTGAATATGATAATAGTAACAATTTCTAGGATCGTTACATAACCTCTACATGCCATTAACTAGCACACAAAACTCTTCATTCTTAATTATTTATCTAACTTTATTCATCACACCTTTTGGGCTCACACACTACCATTAAGCCTCTTGACTCTTGATGGTTTTATGCAAAATGAACAATTATCAGGGTGATCATAATACAAGTACAATGTACATGATCTGATACCCCAACAATAAAGATAAAGCCTAGAGCTCATTGGAAAAACCAATTAGGCTAGTGAATTTCCCACATATATTAGGGCACCAAAGTTGAAGATCCACCACTTTTTGTTGCCCAAGATCTTCACGACTTCTCATAGCATCATTCCTACTGTACCATTGTCCATCAGTCATCATTCCTTATGATATCTCTCAATGCACTTTTAGGACTCTCAATCCTTAGTTTTTCTCTTTGTACTTATTTTCTAAAGTTCCTATCTCTTTGAAAGTGTAGTCCTCGTATCACGTGTTCGACAACAAGAAGACTTTTCACATATAAAGAGAAATATAAGGTTGAATCTTTGATACTACCATCAAGAATCCAATGAGGTCCTTTAGGTGCTATCACTATACTTCTCATAATTTTATAAAAACTTGACAACATAACAAATGCAGTTGCCTATAATAAAAAATTAAGTCAGAAACTTTTGGTCTCAATCACAACATGTATAACCAAAATAACATTATTCACACACCATAAATAATTTTTTTTTCATAATTCAAAACTCAATATAGGATATTAACCAAAACATATTCCTCAAACAATTAGAGTGTTTAGAAAAATGTGTGGTCGTTTATCAATTTTGTAATACATTAGACATAATCCATTAGATATAATCCAAAACATTAATGATAAGAGTCTACTTGTGAATTAACTTGAAATAACATAAGAACTTGATTTTTTTAATCTTATTTCATTATTTAAGAGAGACAAGAAAGAAACTCAAATATATTTAAAATTGAACAAGAATTTAATCCATAGAATTGTATAAGTGTGAAAGCTTACATATATGATGGAACAAGAACAAAAAAACTTTGATAAGATAAGAAATAATAAGATAATGACACAAATGGAAATAAGAAAACAAAGAGAAAATATGAGAAATTTAGGACATGAAAAATAGTGTCACTCGTAGAAAAGGAAGAGAACTCTATTTCTCCAAGACAAGCTCTAACTGAAAAATTATCACTTGACTCCTAAGAATCAAGATAAGACTCAAAGAATTTCTTTACACTCAACGTGTTTAGAATTCTCTCTCAAAATTAAGAAATGTGACTATTTATTGGAGAAGTAATTTTAAAAAGTAAATGTAAGAGACATTGAATGCAAATCCTAAACTAATAATCATTGGTCGAAAATGTGTGAAAGAGAATTTGAATTTTAAAAACTTAAATTCCCTTTATTTGCACAGAAAATTGGAGAGGTGTGTGAGATTATTGGGTCATGCTTTCCTTACTCCAAGTAGTCATGATTTTCGTACCTTCTCTTTGCACCCATGAAGCTTCAAGACCCCCTCACTTCTTTAACTAAAATCTTCCACTAAACTAAGCTTGGATTATCCCACTAAACATATATTCTACAAACTACTAATTACACTAGGAAAATACAGTCAAAGCATTTCCTGATTATGAATCCCAAAAATATAAAATAAAAAAAATTGTAAAACTATTTTTGAACCAAGAATATTTGTCTTGTCATGCTTCTTATTATTCTTCATAGAATTGCATACTCCTACTTATTTTCTTTATCTTTATTGATGAATAGATACTTAATTTCTTGATCTGTATTGATGAAGGCATCACTTAATCTATTTAAAACATAATAATTTCATAAGACCAATTAAATAATCAATTATTTTCTACCCTAACTTATTGTTAACATGTGTTTCTACACTAAATTGATTATTTACCAAGATAATCAATTAAATGCATATGTTTACACCAACTTTTACTCAAATAATCATTTTTCCTTCCAAATAATCAATTATTTGTTGAGAATAATCGCTTATCCACTCAAATAATCAATTATATGCCTATTCAAGACTAAAAATAGGTCTCCAAAAAATTATTTTTATTTAATTGATTATTTTGTTGTTTAGATCTTTCATCAACATATTTTTTGAAAATTTAAAAAAAAAACTAATCTTCGAACATTTTAGAAAAGTTAAAAAGGTAATTTACGTACTTCAAAAAAAAATACATACATTCATTTTATCACAAACAATGTCCCAATACAAAATCAAGCACACAAACGTTCAAGTGGTAAGAAAAGTTTGAACTTACAAACTGAGATGGATTAAACATGAAGTATTTTTTAACGGATGACTATATAATAACTTGATTTTAACACGAAAAGGTCATGAAAAGTTTAGCAAAAGCATAGCAGAATTAAGAACTATGGTGTAAGATGAGTGAGTGACTACTTACTCACTTGGATCAAGAATGACTTCCCAAAGCTATTAAAAGCACTCTATCTTGAGTCAACAAGAACAATATTTTTTCTCCTTTTTCAAAGATATTAAAAAAAGAAAAGCTCGCATCAACTATTTATAGTAGTGGATAATATAATATGCCTCTTTTTAAAATAGTAATAATTATTATTAGCCTGTAATAGTAATAAAATAATAATAATAATACAATAATAACTATAATGATAATTTTTTTAAAGTTGTTAATATGAATTGAATGAAACGAAATGATTATTTTTAAATAAAATTATAACTAAATTAAAACTTAGAAAAATATAGAGAGTAAATTGAAAAAATAAATAAATAAAACGATAAAAAAGATTATTTATCTTTAAAAATATTATAAGAAAGAGGAGAAGAATGAATCTTTGTCCCACGTTATGACAGATAAAAAGCGCAACGCGTAGCGGAAGTCATAAGAAAGAGAGACAATAATTTCAGAGTTCCCAACCAAACACACCGCAACGCAGGTTCCGAAGTTTCAAGCAGAACCATGTCCACTAGATTTCGGTAACCCTCTTTGTTTTCAGATATGATTCCTTCCTTTCATCGTTTTTTTAAGTGATTCATCGTTCATGTCACAGCGAAGCATTCATTATATATTTCTTCTTTTCCTTTTTATAGTTTCGAAATAATATTTACTTTGAATAAAAAACTACGGTAGCATAAAGGTTTGTTTATGCGCAGGGGATCACAAGAACATCAACATGGTTCTTCTTCCACCACCCATAGAAACAAAACTTCACACGTCCCCCCCGCCCAAGCTGCTGGACTTGTTACTACTTTGAAGGATAAAAGGTCTTCAACACCATCATATGATTTCTTCTGTTTTTGAAATTTTAATTTTGGTTATGTAACTATGCATTGACTTTATATTGCAGTCTTATGTTATGGATTATTTGATCTTATTAAATGAGAGTTTAATAGACATGCAATTTTTCACTTAAAAATCACATTTTTTGTATGATTTTCAAGGTATTTATTATAAAAATAAAAAAATTTATTATGTAAACCAGTTTATAATTAGATGACACTGTTAAAATCCGTTTTCCTTTAAATATTAACAATATCAAATCATTCTTTATTTTCTTTTATGAACTTGGCAGTGTTGATGAGTTGCGGAAGCTTTTATCTAACAAAGACGCATATCAGCAGTTTTTACATTCACTTGAAGAGGTCAAGATTCAAATTAATGTAAGATATGGAGCTATGATGATGATGACTTTTAGAGTTTCTGGTGGTGTACTCCATCCTAGAGAAACTTCTATTTAGATGGCTTCCCTTTTTGTCACTTTTTTTATATTAATTTCATTGTGTTGCTTGAAATATTTTGCCATGGTCTTTGAAGTAATAGAGTATGCATTTATTTTCTGGTATCGAGTTGGATACAATGGAAGAATTGGAGATATGCAGATGAACTTATCCGTCAGAATTTCTCCTAGTTGACCGTATTTCTTGAGCTGCTATGCTTTATAGATGAAATTGTTATTAAAAAAATAGAAGAAAATGTTGAGACATGTCAGTGCTATGGGAAATTATGATTTAATCTGATTGTGTTATGCTCATGGGTAGTCTTTGTGGAGTTCACAAGGACATGGATAAAGTGGCTAATAGGCTGCAACATACACTTTCAAATGGGGATATAGTGGTTAAATATTTCTTATGTATTATAGTGGTTAAATATTTCTTATGTATTGTTAAAATTTCATTTTTCCTTGGCAGTGACGTTAAGGGCTCTATAGGCTAACAAATTTTATGAATAAGTACCGAATCAAGTTCTAATCGAGTTTAACATTAGGAGAGTATGGGTTTGATGATTGAGAGGGAGGAATAGTGTTGGCCTAACTTGGTAACTTCACCTTTTGGATAATTGAGCTCAACATCCCTTCTCATGATGCCTATCATGGACTAGCCCAATGGTGTTCCATATGGCTCCTAGAAAGTATGAGAATAGAAGTTTCACTGTTACCATAAGTTTTTTTCTGGTACTGGCAGGTGGTTGATAATGCAAATGGTTTATCAAAGCAAGGTTGTGAGTTTAAGATTCGTAGTGGAGACTGTTAGCCTAGTTATGCTAACCTCAATTTTAATATTCTTGACTTTAATGTCCAAAGTACCAATCCCTAGTGCTTATATTGGGTGCAACACCTCGATGTTTGATCCAGCTCTACGAATCAAAATGAGGAAATGAAAGTTGCATCCTCAATAGCCTACTTAAGCTAACATAGAAAGGCTTCTGCTAGATGTCATTTACTAGTTTTTCAATTTCTATAGTTTCAATATTGAAGTGTCAAGTCAGAATTCTGCATTTGTACTAACAATTGCCATTTTTTTAGTTGCACGTTTCATAAACTCATAAGGGGTTCCCATCAGGTTTTTGGTGAGACCCAAAATTCAGATACTCAATTCTGCAGAATTTTTTAAATGATTTTGTCAACTGATGTTTTTAGATGGACATTACTCGATGCTAATGTCCCCACCCCCACACCACCACCACCAAAGTAAATCCCGAAAACTCTATTGTTATTTTAACACACTTTTACCCAATAATTTTGATCAGGTGAATGATGAACTTTGTAAGGAGAATCTGCAGCTTGCTGGTGAGTTATTGAATTCTTTTCATTGTGACGATGCCACTAGATGCCTACCTGCCAGCTGAATATTACATCTCAAACACTTTATTTTGAATTTAGACGAAAATCTACGAAAAGAACCTCGCATTGTGGAACTCAGGAACCAGGTACGATCATAATCCTATGATTCGGTTGGTTTTCTATGTTCTGAAGTGGGTATGAATTTGACCCCTTCTCTCATATGGAAACAGTATAGAATAATTTGTACGACCGAGTTAGCTGCTGCTCAAGAGAAACTAAATGAGCTGGAGAGGCAAAAAGAGGAAATGACGAAGTTGAATTCCCCACACTACCTTCTCCAAAGGATTCAAGGTGTGAATTAACATGGTGACTTTCTCTCGTATACAACTAATTACTATAATCACTAAAATTTATCTCTATGATCTGCTTGGTTTCGTAATATCTTATAATGATTTTGCAGAGGCTATGAATAAGACAGAAGAGGAATCTGAAAATCTGCACCATCAAGTCCTTGACAGAGAGATTGACCTTGGAGCCTTTTTGCAGAAATACAAAAAGCTACGTACCGCTTACCACAGGAAAAGTCTCATAAATCTTGCAGCGGAAACATCAAATATATGAGCATCGCATAAGCAACTCGAAAATTAGGAAAGTAACTTGTTTGTAAAGCCTGAAATTGAATTTTTGTTTATTTGTCAATATAGCAGTCATCTGTCAATACATATTTTGTAGATTTTAAGTAGTTTCAGACCATCTGACAAATAGTAAGTTACATAATCTCCTATTATTTGGCTCCTGCATTATTTTCATCAATAAGATTTTTCTAAGACTATGTGCTGTCTTGTAATATCATCGCTATTATATGATCCAACTTGTTTTTGAAGTGTTTGGACACGTGAAAATAATGCGTTGTGCTTTATCATAAAAAAGGTTAAATTTTATCTCTGCAAAAATTGGTCCTGATAATATCCTCAATATTGCATTTTATTTAACTTTAAATTAATGTCCACATCATCAGCAGTCATCTGACGAGGTTCTTATAATCTTAATCTCCCTCTAAAAGACGAACAAGGATTTGGGTACGTCAATCGTTATGATCAAAGCCAAGAGATAAAAGGAAAAAGCACAATATTTCACTGCCATTGGAAAAGCTCAATTCCAGTCATGTAGAAGGTACAACAAATATCCAGTATATTGAAGCGAGAACAACAAGAATTGTTGTCTCGTACATTTCCCTATCTTTTTTCTTGCTTCCTTGGGTTGAACGGAAACCATAGGAAGTATGAATTAAGATCGGGGGTTATGAACCGTATAAATATAGCTATATAAGCCTGAAAGTGGCATCAGAACAACTAACAGTATCGAGGGCCCATTACTACGAAATTGAAGTAATCAACAATAGTTGAACAGAATAATTTCAACCAGTTGATCATTACCTGGCATGACCGCCCTCAGAAAAATATACAAGATTTTTTATCTTTTACTATGTGATGTGAACCAACTGGCTCAAATTTAAGTAACCACAACGAGTCTCATCTTTCTTCCAAGTAACCTAGCTCTTTCTCCCACTTAAGGCCAAACATTTGGCGACCAAAAGGCACAATGAGGTTATACCGGAAAACCTGCCAAAAAAATGTGGAACCATTACATGAGGATTACAATTATGGCAACAATTAAAGATTTAAAAGGACCAGGAATTCAATTATGCATTCCATTTCCCAGGAAACATTATGGCAAATGACCTAGTTCACCTTATCATTGATTTCTCGTAACTGCAATTTCAAATTCTCTGAACTTTCAACCCACTCAGAGTGATCTCCTCTACATTTAGTAGACCAAGCTTTCTTCAAGGACATCCTCCATTCAGATATTTTAAATCTTATTTCTTTGTTAAGCTCAACCCACTCTGGTGCACATCCATTTTTCGACAAGATTCGGTACAGGGTGTCTTCAGCTGGATCTGCATGAGGATTGGTATCAAGCTTAAGGGGCTTGCCTTTGCCTGGCAAGTTCTCAAACTGGCCCTCTTCCATGGAATGCCATATCCTTTGCTCAACAACGTTAATGATATCAGTTTCTGACCTGTCCAACAACCGGTTTGTGTTAAACACCAGATGAGGAATAACCAACAAAATGTCACCAAAACTATTGGATTCAAAATCAATTCCATCTTACAATCAATCGTACCACTGGAGCACCAGTGCCTCCTCGGCCTGAGGGCAACTTAACTGGCCATTGGGAGATGTTAAAACCAATGATACATACTATACAACGAATGCTAAGAAAAAACTTTATAACACACTTTCTAATACCTTCGCTTTTATTGGTTGAAAATCACAAGTATTCCACTAATTTTGGAAATGAGAATCACAAATTTAGTGAGAATCACAAATTTCACTCATTAGAACAAAATATGCCAGAATTATTTTTCTCACAACATCTCCAATAGAAGTTGTTTAGATCATTCTTAAACTAAAGAACCAATTCTTGTGCAGTCTCACCATTTAACAATTGAGATGACCGTTTTGATATAAGAACTAAAAGAACTAAAAGAACAGCTATTTATACCATCATCTATTCTTAATTGCTCTTAAGAATGTAGAGACGATTGTATAACGGGTTTCCAGTTCTTAAATACTGCACCATCAGACAAAAATCATGTTGAAATTCTTAACTTTCACAAGGCATTGTAGAGCCCACCAAAAGTGAGTTAAGTAACTCCATTAGACAATTACAAATACTCTTAGAGGGCACAGCTTTATGGTAGAGTTCATCTGCTTTTAATTCCATTCGCTACATTCAAGATAAAAATGAAAGTTTCACTTCTTTATGCTTTTATTTAATATCTATCATTTCAGATTTAACTCGCGTATTCACCTTGCAAGGGAAGAGTAATGAGATACAGTCACTTAAAAACCAAATAAATACACTAAAACAACTGAACAATTTACTTTAGTGCAGAAATTTTATCCTAATTTTAACCATTCAAAGAGCTGAATCTATCAATTTCATGTTCACTGTCATTTTAAACCTAAGGCAATGAAAGTGCCGAGACAAAGAGATCTATCAAATAAAGATAAAGCCGAACATTGTTATCGTTGCGTGCGCCACCGTAAAAGATTCAGAATAAAAAAATTAATAGCACGAATGCACGCGAGCGAGCGCAATCGTCATGAATTTCGAATAGTTTGTTGAAATTCGATTTCAGGAAGAACGGCATTTTCACACATGTGCGCGCGTGTTATTATTACCTGACATTGTTGCGCTGGCCGCGTAGCTCCGGCGGTAGTTTGCGATCATGAACGGCGTCGATAACAGCTGAAAGACGATCCATGAACTTCTTCCCCGTTTTAGACTTACCAGAAGAAGAAGACGACGACGACGACGAAGAAGAAGAAGAAGAAGAAGAAGACGAGGAGAATCTAGTGGTGGAAACGAAGAGAGCGCGTGAATCGATACTCGTAAATCTCCTTAGGCGAAGACACGTTCCCATGCTTAGTCTCTCACAGACCACCCTCGATTTCTGCTTCCTTCCTACCCTTTCTTCTTCTGGCAATAAGTTCATATCATTATCGTTCACATACGTAAAATTACAATATAATTTTGCTTCATAATTATTCTTTTATTTAAATTTAAATCAATTGTATAACAAACAAATGT
Organism: Lablab purpureus; assembly: GCA_030347555.1. Classification (NCBI taxonomy): domain Eukaryota; kingdom Viridiplantae; phylum Streptophyta; class Magnoliopsida; order Fabales; family Fabaceae; genus Lablab; species Lablab purpureus. The sequence goes on from CM059260.1 coordinate 22,052,717, forward strand.
TTTCTAATTAAGTCGTCTATAAAATAGAAAAAAAAATTATATTTTGATATTCACAAAAAATTAATCACTTGATAATTTAATGTATTAATCTTTCAGTTACATGATTTTATTTTTTTAATTTAGAGTATTAATATATAATATATTATTCAAATAAATTTTTAAATGGTTTATTTTAAGAAAATGTTAGAAGTAAACTTTTATCACAATATTTAATAAATAAATAAAATATTATGTATCTATATCTTTACATCTCATTTCATGATAAATGATAAATGAGTGAATTATTGTTTTTATATCTTAATTATTCATATTTTGATAATTATAGTATTTTAAACCAATGATATTTGTACTTTGTATAATTTTTCATTCTTGATTTATATATAGATAAGTTTTTTTTACATTTTTCCTTTTCATGTTGTCTTCTCTTATCATTTTCTTCTTTTTTAACATTTCTTTACGCGTTTACAATTTTACATACTCTTCATATCTCTAGTTCAAGGCTTTTAACTTTTGTCTATTTATTTTGCTTAATGACATGTTGTCTCGTAAGACAAAGACGAGTTAAGCTAATATAAGATGAAAGTTCTAAATTTCTTAAGTTTTTTCATTTGACACTAAAGTTTTGATGTAATAAACAAGACAATGTTTTTTGTGTCTAGTATATTCATCTAGTTGTGGAGTAAGCTTAATCATGATTGAGAGAAAGTCTTTAATTTAAGATATAAGTCATGGTTAAAGCATAAAGGAAAATAGATAAGGTTTTATTAGATTATCTCCTCAAAAGAAGAAGTTGGACACTACAATATCAAAAGGAGTTTTTAGAGTGTATTAGACAATACTAAAGGGTAAACCACTTGCATTAAATGACATTGTCCTTCATGTCCATGAAAACTTGCAAGATAAAGAAGTAAAAATAAGATTAAGAAAAGATGTTCAAGAATTTATCTATTATGAAGAATTAAAGGCTTGTAACATAAAGAAGCAAAAGGAAAACTAAGAGAGGATGCTCAAGAACTTCTATATCTTTATGTAACCTCAAAAGACAGATTGTGAAAAACAAACAAGTCTTTGAAGAGAACTAAGTTCAGATGACCTTGAAACAACATCAAGCATTAAACTCTCAAATCTAATGAAATGGATGAAACCTTAACATTGTTCTTCACTAGACGCATTTGTCAAATAGCATAATGTCTCAATTCCTTTGGTTGCTTCATAATTACTATCTCATGAATAAATTGACATGAGTACCAACTAAAAAGGAGCGAAAACTTTTTTTGGTATTGTTAATAAAAGATAGCCATTTATAGAGATAAAGGAGTATTATTTGAGTCACCTCCAAGTACAAGTTAAAGGATGTCAAAATAGTGTCATAACCTTTTAAGAAAAGCTTTGACATGAAATTACTTCAAAAATACACATCCTTTAGTGGTTCTTTTAGATGCCTATATAAGGAAATCACCACTTTACAGGAATGAGGATGAACATCAGAAGAAAACAAATCTTAAGAGACTTCATCAATAGTTACATGCGTAAGTTGAAAATACAAATTCTCTAAAAAGAGGATTACATAAAAAGCAAAAGCAACACAACGGTTTATATTGGTTCACCCGCAATTATTAGGCTTCATTCAATACATATTTAAGAAACTTCTCAAAGGATTTCGCTAATAAAAACTTGGCTACAAATGAGTACATAAATCACTCCTGATTATCCTTTCTTAATTTCCCTCTAAAACTAAGAACTCGATTATTGAAGTTATTTTCTATAACGACCCTAGAAATCACTACTATTATCGTCCTCAGTGCATAAATACCTTGCATTGACTGAATATAAAACATATGTATTATAATTGTATTATCTGTTACAAAAAAGAATTTCCACTAGTAAGGAATTCTCTAATCACAGAAATACAACTATTACATATGATAAATTATCATCTACTCTTGTCGTCCCGAATCCATAGTCGGATCATCTGACAAAGCATCTACTCCCGTGAACAAACATGATCATCGTAGGTCCCAAGACACACTGGGGTAAGCATCCATTTAAAACAATAAAATAATTTAATAGATAAAGTATCAACAAAATTATCACAACAAACTAAACCAAACACCAATCTCATCATATTATACCAACATGTCCATGTATCCACGCAACATACATAACATATTATGACTGTCTTCCAGAAGACTAGGCTACTATACCCGAACTCAGAGGCTACCATCTGTGGGTCACATTGTAATCGTCTACTACATCGAGCGCACCAATCAGACAGCTAGGACCCAGACCACCCTACCCACAGAGTAGGATCACTAACCCCCATCAACCCCTCTCGGCATACCTCATCTCGTAGCCCTGAGCAGGTCCGTCAGTGATCCCCCCATCAGTTCCTCACCACCTGGTATCTTAGTTTACGTGACCGGGACTACTAGTGGAACCTAGGACCTCATCGAATCCATACTAATATAGCTCACCACACTAAAATAGTGTACCACCCCATGTACCATACATAACATACATGTATCATATCTCAATCATATAAATAGTTCATGGGATATTACCCTAAGCTTCCCTCAGCCTACCACATCACTCAGTAGATTTTGGACAACAATCTTAGGCTCTACTCAACCTATCACATCACACAATAGATTTTGGACAACAATCTCAGGCCTTACTCGGCCTATCATATCACACAGTAGATTTTGGACAGCAATTCCAGGCTCTACTCGGCCTATCATATCTCATATACATCAAGAATTAATGAAACATGCATATAAGCATCATTCAACTCACATCATGACCAACAATCATCATCAATTGTTTCTCAGCTCATAAAAACATTTAAATCTGCAACCTTTTCAAATAGTGGATAACTTGACCTTTGTTCACTAAAACAAACATAACTAGAGTTCTAGACCTCCTTTTTAGTTGATTCCAAAGCCATTGGAAAGATAACATCCAAGGCTACAACTTTCATGAAGACCACTTGGCCTAATTCCAAAACCATATATCGCTTGAGAGAAAATCTTTCGCTTGAGCGAGAATCACACCGTCTCAATCTCGCTTGAGTGAGAATTTCTTTGCTTGAGCAAAAATTTCACTGCCTTGACTCTTAACAATGTCGACTCACTTCACTTAAGCAAAAAAAGTCTCGCTTGAGTGAAAATAGGGCCGCAAGCAAACCCAGGGATGAAGAAACCATGGTTTCTTCTCTCCAAACATCCAAAATACATGATATCTACCTCATTTAGCATGATATAAACCAGCCAAACCATCAGATAACTCATTTCTAACAATCTTACCGTTCAAAATCACAAAAAAGTTTATATTTCTATTGTTTTCAAATGAAAGTTTCCCTAACCTGGATTCCTTTGGCTTCTTAACTTCTCCACAAATTATCCTTCCACCTTCAGATCCTTTGTTTAATCAAAACCTGGGCAGGATTTCAACTTACCACTGGTTAGTTTCTAGTCCCCAAAAAGCCAGAATATGGTTTCCAACCAAACTTAGAAAACAATAGGAAAAACTTACTTTTTATGCAAAATTGATCAGTTAGAATCCTTTCTTATGACTTCAGCTCTGACTCGCTTCTTCCTGTTCTGCAATCCGACAGACTCTCAATATACAACTCAGAAAGAAGTGAGGAAGGAATTTGAGAGAGAAAAATATGATTTTCTGTAACAAATGAACTACCTTGCTCCCTTATTTATAATGTTTTTGAGGAATAAAATATTATTATTATTATTATTATTATTTTTATTGTTATTATTATTATAATTGTTATTGTTATTATTATTATTATTGTTATTGTTATTATTATTGTTATTATTATTGTTATTATTGTTATTATTATTGTTGTTATTATAGTTATTATTATTGTTGTTATTATAGTTATTATTATTGTTGTTATTATTATTATTGTTATTGTTATTATTAGTCTTATTATTATTATTACTATTATTAGTATTATGATTATTATTATTATTAGTATTATTATTATTATTAGTATTATTATTATTATTATTATTATTACTACTACTTTATACTACTATTTTATTTACATTATCAAAGAGATTTTTTTACTTATACTTTGGTATGCAACTTATTGGAATTTTCCCTTTAGAAAAAGTTAAATTTATTTTCACTAATATTTTATTATGTAATTTTATTTGGATTATACTTTAAGATCAAATTTTTATTTGAGTTTATATTTTTAAAGATTTTTTTAAAATAATCTTATTTAAAATTGAAATTAAAATAAAAGTGAAAAATATTCATGGATGTCCATTAATACCCACGAGTATAAAAAATATCTAAGAATATTTTTTTGCAAATACCTAATGAGTAGAAAGGCGGTTAATGGGTAAATTTTTTAGACGAGGTAGGTACTCGCTTTGTTTTCGTCCCTAGTTGGTCTAGCCTTATTTCTGCTAAAGAAAATATCAACTAACCTAAGTTCAGCCCGAATAATTTTTATTAAGTGTTTACTGTTAAAATAAAAGGTTGAGTTTAAGAGGGGGTGAATTAAACTCTCAAAGGATTTTCTATAAAAACTTGGTTCAATTTTGAAAAATTATCAGATTTGATTACTACTACAGTTGAAAACAATTCTTTAAAGATTCTTGAAATGCTTTGATCAATGTATCATATACCATCTCCTTCAACAATTCAATTACAAATTGCAGAATATTAAAAGAGTAGGGAAAAGAGGATTAACACCAGAAATTTATATTGGTTCACCTTTTCATAAAGGCTACATCCAGTTTCCTAATCACCCTCATCAAACAATCCACTAATTTTTTAATTTTTACATGAACCCTACATGAAAATCAAAAAACATAACAAAAGCAATTGATCTTGAACCCTACAAGATCTTAAACACCTTGCAAAACCCTATTGCAAGATCCTCTTAATCACCCTGATCAAGAAGACACAAATCCAAAAACAATTACACAATAAAATGGAACAAGAGCACCTGAACAAATCTCGTACAACAGCTGTTCAAAAACAGAGTATGATCCAATTTGATTTTCCTACAAGACAAGATTCAATTCGCCTAGATCTTGGACTTCTTGTAGTATTGATTTCAAAAACAGTCTAGAACTCTTAGAAACAGTTTTTCAATCACGGGTTTCTTGTAAAAGAATCTCTTATCAGTTTTTGAAATCACCTGGTATTTAAACAAACTGCTTTAGTATTTTTTAAAACATTTACTGTTATAAACAACTGGTTAAAATCAGCTAGGAGTAATTTTCATAAATCAACAGCTCTCAAATTTTAGCTAACTGAAACATCAGATCATTAGGTTAAATTGTTTATACCTGATTTAATTATCAAGCAATGAACATTTTAACTGGCTGAAAAGATATTTTCAATTAGCTGAAAATACTTAACTTCCTTTAAAACTTTCTAAATCATTTGTAAAACATTTTATAACCTAAATTAAGTCCAAGATTAAGTGAAAAGAATCGTACCCACTAAACCTAAGACACACTAGCACTAAAACTAAGATCTTCAATCTTCACATTCTTCAAGCTTCAAAATCTTTATTCATGATCACCAAGATGTGGTTGGAGACATCAAATCATATACAACTCACACCAAGCTAAAGTCTTCAAGTCCAACACTTACAAAGTATTAAACACATGATTATTTCTAAGTACCACATCTCAAAAGACGTAATGCTTTGTCTAATGGAAACAAATGCAAAAATGTCATGCAAACATATCTTTATCTGATGAGCTTATGCTTAAGATATAAATAAGATATATTATCTTAAAACATTCATAGTACAAACTCAATTTGTAAATGTTTTTACTATGTTTGCAGAGAATGTTCTCTTGGCTGATCACTAAGAGAATCTCACAAAGCACAACATCAATATCAAAAGATATTTCAAACAATGTGTCAAAGTTGTCTTACATTAACAATTTCTTTGAAAGGATAATTTTTCATCCCTGCATAGTCCACCATATACAATTCTGACTTTTACTCAAGTCAACATAAAAGTAATTTAACTTGAGCCTGATAAATTATGTTCAGTATCAAAATGTTTCTTCAAGTACAAGTTTGCATTTAATGTTATGCAATTCTCAAAGTCTATGAGGACAAAAGCAACTAAAGAACGAAAGATTTCTCAAAGTTTCACAACGATTAAAGAGGATTTACAATGGCTATCTTTTAGAGATCTTTATAAATAGAAGATACCATAGAAGAAGAAAGGTTACAAACACTAATACGAAGTCACAACATACAATCTTACAAACAAATAACTCTATAAAAAATTTATAATCTCTTAAGAGAAAATCATACAAACTAGCTCATCCATAGAACATTGTTGTATTCTTTAGAAACTTGAAAGAGTTTACTTTATCTTTTATCTATCTTTGGACACAACACCCCTTTAAATTAGCAACCATACGATCTTTTAATCACATTTCTTGTAATCAAGAGTTTTAGCTAAAAGTGACTATTGTTCCAAAGAATACTTGGAGTCTTAGCCAAGAGTGGTTGTTGTTCCAAACAACACTTGGGTGTTTACTCGAGAGTGATTAAGGTTCAAAGAATACTCAGATTGTATTTACAACAATAGTTTCTCATTGGAACTTCATTGTGTTGATAAAAAGCTAGACATAGTCTTGTTTACAAAAAAAATTGGTATAAAAATACAGAGTAAAAATATTTGTTTACCCTTAACTCTTTTATATTGCATATTACTTAAATGTCGTCTAACATCAAAGAATGAATACCCTTTAGATAACATTTTCATAAACTTCTTGACAATGAATCTGTCAAATTGAAATTTTCTCTAATTGATGGATGCCTAGGAGGCATTACAAGTGTTGTAGGATCTATCAAACATGTGTAGAAGCATATGGAATCAAAATAACATGTAAAATTGCATGGAAGAACATGAAATCAGATTTTTCCCCAAATGTTAGGGTTCAAATTCGGCCCACACTTAGAAATTGCAAAACAATTCAATTCAACCGATTAAATTCAAGATAGAACCCATAGGAAGCCATAGAAGATGATTTCAATGATTTTAATCAGTGCAAATGGATGGAAATGGCAAAAAATGAAACCAGACCCTTGTTGATGAATTTAATCGGTGCAAACTCAAGAAAATCAAGTTTTAAGATGTTTCAACCGATTAAAATCAAGATACATGTCATAGGAGGCCATAGGAAGTGACAACAAACATTTTAATCGGTGGAAAATTGATTAAAATGAAGAATGAAGGTGCAGCTATGAAGAACATTCAAGAAAATGAAAAGAGAAAACATGGAGAAGACAAGAGAATGAGGAACACGCCACTTTCATAAAGAAAGATAAGTGCAAAGGACAATCACCACTTGAATTATGGAAAACTCAAGATAAGATTCTAGAAATGAGGCTTACCTCTTGAACTTCAAAGAGAAATAGCTCTTGCTCTCAATTAATCTTCAAAGTTATGTTACAAATGAGACTCACACCCTTATATAGAAAGGGGAAAACGAAAATGCATGCACATGGGTGGAATTCTAAAAGGTTAGGCCATGTTTGGAAGATGTTCCAAAGCTTCCCAAACAAGGCCCTTGTTTTTTATACTATCCATGTGTCCAAACAAGTAGCCTCTTATTTCTATTTCAAAAAAAGACACTAAACTAACTCTATTTTTATTTACAAGGAAATTACAAGAGCTATTAATATTTCTAATCTCTTCTTCAAGCTTCTTGTACATTCTCCTTGTTTTTCTTCCTTCCTTTTCTTCAAAATTCTTTTTAAATTTTTCTTTCATATTTTCCTTTTCTTATTTTCTTGTGGTGACTCCTCCTTGCATGGGTTGAGGTTTTTCATGAATTGAGATCACATCACTAAATGTTATAACAGACGTTGATCTTGCAAAATATTATGAAAAATTTTAATACACAATTCAATCATTTCTTCTTATGTATTTGACTTGTTTTCATAGTTTCCCCTCATGACTACTATATTTCCATAGGCCATTCTTCCTCATACTCTTTGTAACTACGATGGATCCCCTCATCATCTTTAGTATTCCCCTTTCACCTTTGAACATGTATCTCTTTTTTTCAAGCTCATCAAGAGATATAACGTTGTGCTTCCAGCGAGGAACAAACCTAACTTCCTCAAGCACTCTCTTAGTTCCATCATGCAAACAAAATTTAATGATTCCAACACCAATTATCTTATTGGACTTGTTATCTCCAAGGAGAACATATCCTCTTTCAAGCTCTATAAACTCCTGGAACAATTAACAGTTAGTGTCATGTAGAAGGAACATCTTGAGTCCATAATCCACTCATAATCATCAATTATACTTGACATGATAAGGACATCTGATGATTCATATCCATCTTGAACTATAGTTGCTTCACCAGATGTAGACGATTTATCACCACTAGATAGTATATGAGACCTAATCTATCAAGGTTGTTATCCTTTTTCTACCTATTTAGACAAAACCTTCTCATGTATCCTTCTTTCTTATAATGGTTGCACCTAATAGATAGTGCACTTCCACCATTTTTTGTCCTCGACTTTGACCTCCTTCTACCCCCTCTGTTATCACTGTTAAATGATCTACCCTTGCTACAAGGCCATCTGCAACATTAAATGCCTTCACATCAAACTTCTCGTTCAGCTCCTTTGAGCTCAGAGCAACCTGAACCTCCTCTCTCTTCCAAAAAGCAAGATTTCCTTGAAATAATCAAGTGTTTTAGGCAAAGAACACAACAATAGAAACAATTGATCAATCTGAACGTCAATATTCTCTAGATCCATGATCAACTTGTTCAACTCATCCAACTATTCGATAATTTCTCTTTCATCACTCACCTTGTATGAGTATGAAGTTTGTTTCAGATACAAATAGTTAACCAGGGACTTTGTCATGTATAAGATCTCTAGCTTCGTCCATAGTCCCATTGCGGTCTTCTTCTTTGAGACCTACCTCAAGACCTTGTCGTTGAGGCTAAGAACAATTGCATTATGAGCCTTCTATAACAATGTTTTCCTATCCTTCTCCACCATGGCATCATCAAGCTTGTATTCACCTTCCAAAGCTTCGAGGAGACCTATAGAAGTGCACACATCTTCAACCACCACAATCCGAAATCATTTAGACTAATAAATTTTTCAACCTTTTTGTGGAAATCATATTGATTGAATATTCATCCTCACCGCACTAGTTTTTTGTGGAAATTGCTACCAAGGAAGCAAAAAGTCATTATGAAACTTCTAACACAAACAAAATGAAAAATAGAGTAGAACATAATAATCATAAAAAGAATAGGTAGAAGGTAAACAATGTAAGGATAAAGGAAGAATCACACGCAGAAAAACATGGTTCAATTGAAATGTTAACAAACTTCAATCTACATCCATGAAAAAATTTACTAAATTTGAGATTGCAACTTGAAGGTTTTTCTCGCAGTGAACTCTTGCTCAAGACAACTCAAATGTTACAAATCTTAAGTTACAAATAAATGTGATACATGTTCCTATATATAAAGCCCAATCCCGTTACAACTAAATCACATGAAACACACTTATAGTAGAATTGTCAAAATGGGTCTGGCCCGATGAGTTGGCCCGTGTGGCCTATGATTCAGGCTAGACTTAAAAAATAGTGGTCTAAATAACAATACGGGCTAACTCGTTTTTTATATTAATTTTTTTTTAATTTTTATGTTTTCATACTAAAGAAAGAAACCTAGCATTTGAGAGTATCTATTTTCTTCTTCATTTCTTTGCTTCCTCTCTTATATTCTACTTTTTCTCCTCTCCTGCACATCGTGCCTTGGATCACTTTTACCAACACAATTCCACGCCTCCGCCATAACTTCTCCGTTTCACATTAGGTTAGATTCTTCTTTAGTCTTTCATTTTAATTTATATTCTCACTTTTTACATTTCTAATCAAAACTTTAGATATGCTTTTGTTTTCTTCATATAATCGTGTGGGTTATCTTATTTTGTTAATATTTGGTGAGTTATATAGAATTTGTTAATATTTGTGACATTTTAAGCATTCCTATCACAACAACGCTCATTTGTATTATTGTTTACTCATTACCAATGTGTAAACCCTCATTTATCTTAAATTAGTTATTATTGATTTTGATATAATATTTATTTTTGCTTGTTGTAAAAATCTTAATTGGAAATTTTTTGTGTATTATCAAATATAGATGCAAAAGAAGTGGAAGAGATAGGATAATATATCTAAAGAGGTCCATAATGCATTTTAATTTTTTCATGTATATTACATAATCTTTTTAATCAATTGGACGTTATCTTTTGTAGTAAACAAATGTTGAAGTAATGGAAATGTTTAACTGTCTTGGAAGTGCTTAGTAGGTGTTCTAAGTTTGTTTTATAAGTTGTTCAAATATGAACAATTTTGCACAAACTTTAATATAAATTTGTTAAATATTTATATATTATTTATTGATGATAAAGAAATTATATTATAAATATGTTAATATATTTTCACTTTTTAATTAGGCAAAAAATGACTTGTTGGCTCGATGGCCTAGCATAGGACCAGGTTAGGCAAAAAATTACAGCCCATTTTAAAATATAGGTCAGGCTAGGTTGTTAGATTTTTTTATCTTGGCCCATAGGGCCAAGCCCGATTAGGCTAGGTCGCCCGTTTTAACAGCTCTACTTATAGGGACAGAGGATGACATGTGAGCAATGTCGCATATATACTGAACTCCAAATGTGACTAGAGAGTCTCACCAACAATACTTAGGATAAGATGATCTACTGGTACTAGATAATCTACTAAGACTTTCCACCATATATAGAAGCTTAACCTTCTACCGGAAGAGTTAGATGGTCTAGGAACCAAACAAGAGTTTACTGAATCAATTCTTCACACAAAAGAAATACATATTGGATGTTATCAAATTCACTAGTCTTTTAGGGCCAAACCTGTTATGATACCCCGAGACATAATGACCATCTTTCCCTAGCTAATGGATCGGTGTTGTCTCATCCAAATTATATTTGGCCTCTGATGGAATGTCTCATATATTTATGCTTTGTGAAAGTAGAGTTACTATATTGTGTTTATACACTTTTCTTAACTTCCCAGCAATCAAACCCAAATCATTGTAATATCACTTTGAGTGTAGCTTGATAATTGAAAAAAAAATCACACCAAAGGTTTTGCTATGCAAAGATAACAACTTAGCTCTCTCTCATTGTTGTGATTTTGATTAGGCTAGTTGTCCTCTCACTCGATGTTCCATCACTTTATGCTTTATTCTTCTTAGTAGCTCTTTAGTTTCCTTGGAAGACCAAGAAGAAAACATAGTTTCTTACCCCTTAAAAAAAGTTAAGTACAAAGTCATGGCTGCTACAAATTGGGCCTTGGGCCTGCCAACCCACCAAAATTAGGCAAGTTGGATTGGGATTTTCAACCTACCAACCTGTTGTCTACCCTGTCTGGTCCACCAATTTAGCAGGTCAGGTATGGTGGGTGGGTAGTCCACCAGTCCGTTTTTTTAATTTTAAAATAAAAATTAATTTAAAAAATTAATTTTTCTGTATTATAATATTTGAAGAATACAAAATTGTAACTTAAATAATTAATACTTACAGATTAAGTTTCAATTATTAATTATAATAGAGTAATTTATAACCTAAAGATAATAATCACTTTAATTTAACCACTTAGAGACATTAGTTAATCAATTAAAAATCTTAGAAAATATTTATAATGATCAAGTGGAGATTTAAATTATATATATTAAAATAAAATATATTTTTTTAAAAAAAAGTATAAAATTTAAAAGAACAAAAATTAAAAAAAAAGTGGCAGGTTATCCCATTAGCCCACCCTTTGACATGACATAACAAGAATTTCAACCCGCTTGATTATGGCAGGTTAGCTCGCATCCCAATTTTGGCGGACTACGTGCTAAAATGGGTCGAGCTTACTCATTTTACTACCTTTAACTACTACTTGTGAACTTAAATAGTTGAAAAACATTTACATTATTCTAGAATATCTCTATTTGTGCATTATTATGTTATTCAAGCATAATTAACTAATATTCTCACCAAAATATTTAGTAGTGTTTAATTCCATTCTTTATTTATAATGTTGATTATTCACTATTTTTATACATGTAAATAGATGATCTTGAAATTGAATAATACTATTAAAAACAATAACAATTTATTAAAAATTGAAGTGATTCTAAATATATATATATATATATATATATATATATATATTTAAGTCTTATTTTAATGTAAGAATAAAGTATTTTTTATTATTATAACTAACTCATATTCACTAACATTTTGTCGATTTTATCTAAATTTATTTTTCAATATAGAAGAAGATAATAGTTTAACCATGTGTTTGGATGGTAAATTTCGATAATTCCAAAATATTGAAGGCTTTATTTGTTTTAAGGAATGGATTAAAAAAAGAGAAAAATGATGGATTTGAAGGGAAAGAGGGTGCAAAGTGAAATTGTTTGTATTGAGAGAAAGTGAAAGGAAATGTAGGGAAAGTTTGTGAGTGATTTGATTAATATGAAAAAATTTTAAAAATTTATAAAAAGATATATTTATGAAATGATCAAATTATCCTTATAATTATAAACTAATTTTAATTAAGTATTATATTTTAATTTAATTATTAGCATTTTATAATTTTTTTATTATTTTTATTTTTATTATTTAAAATTTACTATTATTATTTTATAAATTTATTATTGTTAATATTTTTAATAACATAGTGAATACATCAATGTTTTCTTCTTTTAATTACCCCTAGAAGAGAGAAATTGGTTCTTTATTTTCAATAATCAAGGACAAATTTGTATTTTCAATTTTTTTAGCTGTCTCTCATTACTTTTCCTTTCATATTTGAGGAGAACAACTGGAAAAATACAAGAAGGCAAGGTTGAATTATGTTTTAAAAATTCGCAATTTTTCACACTTTGTCCAAAGACACAAGTTTGATCAAACGATGGTTTGAATCTGATAGATGATAAAGTCTATAAAGGCTTTTTGCAAGTAAATATTTTTCTTAAAGATCTTCCCTCTTGATGTTTGATACATGCAATAATATTCAATCTAAAAAGTTTAAGGGAGAAGAGAATTACTCAGGGTTTTATACTGGTTCATATGAAACCACAAACTATGTCCCATTCTTCAATTCACAAGATTAAGTTCTACTAGCAGACTACCACTGCAACTTACAAGTATTCTTTTGGCTCGTAGCCACTTCTGACTAACTCGTTCAAGTATTTTTTTCACACAAACCCACTCCTAATTCAACAAGTATTCTTTAAAACAAAGCAACTCCTGACTTCAAAAAGTATTATTTAACACAAAGCTACTCCTAGCTTCAAACAAGGTATAAAAAAAGAGTTTGTGATGAAATCACAAGGTTTTGAGCTATTCTAGAAGAGTTGCGTCTTACAAACTAACGAAAGATTTGGCATAACTTTTAGAGGTAGCTAAGCAAACACTAGCAGTGCTTCTAAAGCTTGTTTTGAATAGAAAGAAAAAATGTAGAGAATTTTTTTGCAACAACACATTTTCTCAGCTTGTGTTCTATATCTTGTATCTCTTCAAGATGCAAACATTCCCTTTTATAGTGCATAAGCAGCTAGTCGTTAGAGATTCGTTATGACATCTTTAGCTTTAGGTTGGTCTTAAGCAAACTTCTTGTTGCGTCTGATGAGGGCGTTACGTTGATGCATTAAATGCTCTTCTTCATGCAATAAATGCATGCCTCCAAACTTCACACAAAACCTAATAACTTGTAGCACTTATCCTTCATAGGACAATAGGTTTTGCCTCTTTTGATGAAAGAAATGCCTCTGTACATGGCAGGTGTACTTTGAGAGAAGACAAAGCTTTAAGCGCGTCTAGAATTTGGTGATAAAACATCTTTTACTTTTCATAAGGAAGACATTGATATGACGTTGTACTTATTCATCAGATTGCCACAAAGAATGTTTCTGAAAGCTTCAAAAGAAAATTTTCAAACATTAATTAAGACCAAAAAATGTATCATCTCATGCCCCTTTTAGGTATCGTCTATCAAATGATACATACGTAATCTGATTGTTCTGACGAGTTGCTTCATTTGGAAGCTTAATTGTTTGACTTAACATTTAATTGTTTTCAGCATTATGCAAAATTATGGAGTGTTTGAACTTTTCCTCAACATATCTCCCACAAATCAGTCCTCTTTTTTCTTAACACATCAATAGAAACAAACAACATACATCCACACACTTCTTTCCTCTCCAACTTTCCATCCTTGGAAGCAAACACACAAGAAATGTAAGATATTTGAATTACCTGTAATTTAATTCTTTTCAATTTCTAAACGGTTTGTTGACATTGTAATTAAAATACTTTACATTTCAATTTTTTTGTTTGGATAGAGGAATTTAATTTATCCTTTAAGATGAAATTTAATTTTTTAATATAGATGTACAATTCAGCTTGATGTGAGTCTTACTCAACCCAACTTGATATAGGTTTGACTATACTTGACCTGACGTAGGTTTGACTAGACTAAGTCCTTAGTAGGCCTAAGTCGACTTGGCCCTTGGAGGGCCTGACTCGAATCAATTGTGGAAGTCGTACTCGAATCAGTCGTGGGCGAGCCATACTTGATTGGGTTCAAGGCGGACTCAACTTAACTCGATTTGAGGCAAGCCCAACTCAACGACATGGGGCAAGCAAAACTCATCTCAGTCATGGACATACCTGAATGGAATTAGCCATGGACGAGCCCAATTCGAATCGGCTTAAGACAAGCTTGACTCGACTCAGCCTCGAATGGTCCCAACTAGACTCGACCCAAGCTCGACCCAACTTGACTTCTCCTAGGTTGAACCTAACACAACTCTGTGTGGGACGAGCTTAAATCAACTTGACTCGACTCGGTCTAGAGTGGACTCAGCTCAAGTCGGGTTGGAAAAGGCCTTGCTCGACTTGATCCAGAGTGGGTTTGACTTGACTTGGCTCAGGGTGGACATGACTTGACATAGCTTGGGTCAAGCCTGGCTTGACTCGACCAAGGGCGAACGTAGCTCGACTCAGCTTAGGACGAGACTGACTCGACTCAACTTGGACAGGCCCAACTCTACTCACCCTGGAGCAAGCCCGACTTGACTAATGTAAGGGGGACCTAACTCGACTTGGTTCGCAATAGACCTGACTCAACTTGACTCGCTATTGGCTTGACTTGGATCAATTTGAGGTGGACCTAACTCTACTTATTCCAGGATGGACCTGAGTGGACTCGACTCTGGTGGGGCTTGACTTGATTTTTGTCTTGGGTGTGCTTGAGTCGACTCATCCCATAATGAGTCCGAGTCTACTTAATTTGAAATGTACTCGACTCCACTCGTTCTGAGAGCACATTTAACTCGATCTAGAAATGAACCAAACTTGACTTAGCTTGGGACGAGCCTAACTTGACTCAACCTATGATGAGCTGGACAGATCTAGTAATAAAATTTCAATTTCTTTCTTTTTTTTGGTATTACAAATTTTATTATTTTATTTATTTAAAATATCTTTTTAAAATTTTTATTTTTTTATTTTTTTTATTTTTTTATTCAAACAAGTTATCTTATTTCAAAACATTTTAAATTTTTAAATAAATAAATTATTTTTTAAAATTATTTCATCAAAACACACTATACAGTTGCGAATTACACCAACTTTTATTTTGTATATATCTTTTGAAAAATAAATTTTAATTTTAAGGAAATACTTAAATATGAGTTTTATTTCTTCTAAAAGCTATAATCTTTTAAATAGATTATTTTTAAATTAAAAATTAAAAATATAAAAGAAGGAAATCATCAATTCATTCAAGGCTTTAGAAAAAAAAAAGCTGCGACTACTGTAACTTGACTTTCATAATGTTATTAAAGGTGATTTCAAACTAATAAGATCATATTAAAACATTATAATAAAAAAAAATTAGAAGCCATATTTCTAAACATAATATATATATATATATATATATATATATATATATATATATAAATCAGCTCAATGTTTCTACTAGTGTATTCTAGTAATAATTTTTTGTATAAGACTTTATTTTAAGATTTGTGAAGAAAGTATAATCAATTATTTTATTTGAAACTTATAATGAATTATGTATAATATTTTATTATATTTTCTGTTATAATATAATAAATAATCAAAATAAATAATATAATAATAAATAAAATAATTTATTTTTAATTTTCTGTAAAATAAATTAGTTTAATATTTAATAATTAATTTCGAAAAAAAATCAAATATAATAAATTAAATTTTAAATTAGATTTATTATATAATTTTAAATTTATATGTAATATATAATAATTAAATATTTATAAATATAATTAATAAATTTAATTTATTATATTATAAAAAATGAATGATTAAAAGTATTAAAATAATTAATCAAATCAAATTAGTTTAAATTTATAATATATGTTATATATTAAAATAAATAAATAATTTAAAATAATAAATAAAATAAAATTAATTAATGTAATTTTCAATAATTTATTTTAATATATTTTTATTCTGAAATAGAATTATTTTATTTATTAAAATTTTATAATAATTTGCATTTTAATTTATTTTATTTTTTAAATTTAATTTACATTTTCAAAAGGTTTATTTTTATATTAAATTATTTTCAAAAAAACTATTTCATAAATATATGAATATAAAACCAAATTTATTCTATTAAATATATATTATTTTTCTCTTAATTTAAACAAATCACATTTCACCCACTTTTTTTCTTTTTTCTTTTTCACTTCTGTTAATCTAAACAAAAAGATTAAAAAAAACAAATGACCACTTTCTTCATGTGTGCTTGCAATAAAATTAGAAAATGTAAAGAATTACTCAAATTATTGTCTCTTAATTTTGTTGTCCCTTTCAACTTCCTATTATTGAATCGAATCATTGTATCTGTTCCCACATGTCTCTTTCGACCTTTGTATGCTCATTGTAAACGTTGTTGCAATTTTCAATCGGAGTTCTTAATAAGGTCCCATAATCTCTTCCCAAAATATAAATTATATATATAAAATTAATGGGACAAGTACACTGTTATATTCTCCCTGTGATCCACCATATGATAAGATATTTTATCCATATATGTCATGTTTTTGGTTCATACAAGAAACTATAAAAAAATGAAAAAAGAACAACCAAGCGTTAAAGGGTCCCTTTTCATCTCAACAACATCTTCCCATCCTTTTCTTTGATTTACCCTCTCCATTTTCTAAATATGTTAATTTAATTATCAACACATTTTTCTAATTCTACCTTAGTTTAATAGATTTCTTCTTATTCATATATTATACTCCTAATATATTTTTAATCGGTGTAAAATCTTCAATATTTTTATTTAAATTAAGTAATGGAAATAAAAGAAAATTCAATATAAACTTTAAAAACCTTGTTAAGATATAATTTAGTATGTATGACCCAAAGAAAATAAAATATAATAAAAACTCTTAAATTATTTTTGTTCTTATAGATTCTCACTAGTATTCCAATAATAAGAATTAGACAATTTGAAAGTCCTTATATTATGGGTGATTATATGTGTGTACATTAATTACTAACACATAACTCATCTTTTTAATGTGTTTTATTAGCATAATTTGCATTTTCTTTTCAACCCGCATCACTACAATCAATTCATTCAAAAATTTAATAATTTTTTTTCTATTAGTTATATTTTTATTAGTTATTATTAAATCTCATTGAATTCAAAAACTATTATTTTTATTTTTATTAATTATATATTGTTTATTAAATTAAATAAATAAATATTAAAAAAGTTTAAAATATACTTTTATAGATATGAAGTGATCCATTTAATTATGAGGAGTCATCCATTTAATCACAAGAGGCACATAAAATGAAATAAAGTTTGAAATTTCATTTATATTTAAATGCTACTTAAAAACAAGAACTTTAATAATTCTATGGAATCTTCATTCACTTTCATTTGAAAAGGTATGAGAGGCTAAAGCATTGTGTCAGGGTACTTACTTCCCACTAGTTTAAATGTAGCTTTATTCCCCTCTTAGTTTTCCTATTATTATTCCTAATTTGCCAAAGTGCTACTAAAACTTTAACTATACAATTTATGTTTAATTTGATATTTAATTTTAATGAAACAATAGGCGGAGAAGATATTTTATTGATAAATTATTCGATTAAACGATTGCTCAATTATTTAAAGTCTTAAATTTAAATATTGTACAGAAATAAAAATATATAAATTAAAGTAATGATTAGATTCCTACTGTCACATTATAAAAAATTATTATATAACGAATGGTTTATGTTGAATATCGACATATCACATAAAAATATATATAAATAAAATATTATATTTAAAAGGTATATACTTATTAAATTAATTTTAACGAAAATTAGAAAAGACAACCGAATGTATTTTACTTTCTTATCTTTATCTTCACAACAAAAAAAATCATCTCATCTTCTTTAATAGATATGAAATTTTTATTACCTCTAAAATATCAATATATTCTACAGAAAATTTACTATAATTGTACTCGTTTTTTAAATATTAATTAAATAAAATTTTATAAAAAACAATAAAAATTACAAAAATATATAATAATATAAAAAATTTAATAATAAAACGATACACATATTCTCTCATTTAATAATAAATATTAATAAAAAAATTAATTACATAAATAATCAAATTAAAATATTATCAAATAATAATTAAATAAATGTTTAATAATTATAAAAGAATAAAAAATTTCAAATAAATATTCTAAAAATAAATTACAAAATTAAAAACTTAAAAAATTAATATAATTTTTTAAATTTATTTAATAAACCAATTGTGTTATAAAAATTTAAAAAATAAATAAGTATAAAAATAAAAATAAAATATTAAAATAGAAATGACACAAATATATAAATATTTATCCTCATTTTTCCACCCAATATAAAAATTCAAAAATTGTTTATACATATATTCACTTATCTTATCTTTCCCGTTAAAACTATTACATTAATAAATATAGTTATAAAAATGGTTAAGAAACCGAATTTAGAGAATATTGATAATAATTTTTAAACAAAAGTATGATTAAACTATGATAAATCAATTTAACAAATTTAGACGCATTAGCAAAACCCGACTCACAGTCTTGCTTTATGAGTTATGATTAATAAAGCAACGTGAATTTAGCTGATTAAGCATAATCAGCAAAGAAAAAAAAACTGTCACACACTCTTCCTTTCAATTTTTCTCTATTCTACAAGTTTCAATTTTCAATGCACCGAGTCCATCGCCATTCCCATTATTAGACAAAACAAAACCCAAAACCACACGCAATTTCAAAATACTAACAATAATGCCGTGTTGCATTCCCACGCTGGTGGCTGTGATCATCGCCGTGCTGGTGTCGGCGGTGCACGGCGCTTTCCTCCCCCTGGAGCGGAGCATTCCTCTGAGCCACCACGCGGAGGTGGCTGCGCTGAGGGCTCACGACAGAGCCCGCCACGCCCGAATGTTGAGCGGCATAGTCGACTTAACAGTCCAAGGAACCTCCGATCCAAACTCCGTTGGGTACGGGTAATCCATTGAAGTTTCTGTTCTTAAAATGCGTTTATTGCATGTGTAAAACAAAGATACATTTATATACTTTAGTGCTAAGTTTGTTTTATTTATTTATTTAATTGACTTATTGAGTGATATTATTGAATATGGTGGCGATTTTTGTTTTTTTGTTTTTTTTCAGGTTGTATTATACCAAAGTGAAGATGGGAACACCTCCTAAAGAATTTAACGTTCAGATTGATACGGGGAGTGATATATTGTGGGTGAATTGCAATACTTGCAGTAATTGTCCTCAGTCTAGTGAACTAGGGGTGAGGATTTTGATTTTGGTGCTTAATGTGTTGAGCTTCTTGTTATCATGCATACTTTCTTTGTGGTGCTTTAACGGGAACTAAGGTTTCTGATTTGGAGTTAATGTGTTGAGGATTTTGTTGGTTGTCTTTTGTGGTGTGCAGATTGAGCTTAATTTCTTTGACACGGTTGGGTCGTCCACCGCTGCGTTGGTTCCCTGCTCGGACCCGATATGCACTTCTGGGGTTCAAGGAGCTTCTGCCGAGTGCTCCACGAGGGTTAATCAATGCAGCTACGCCTTTAAGTATGGAGATGGGAGTGGGACTTCAGGTTATTATGTTTCGGATGCATTGTATTTTGATTTGATCGTGGGACAGCCTCCACTTCCACCGGTTAACTCTTCGGCTACCATTGTTTTTGGGTGAGTGAGTCATTATGCTTGTTTATTATTGTGAATAAAGATGTGTACACCTAATATGAGATTGGGAATATATGAAGAGCAGAACTGAATGGGAGGGTTAGATGAGCCCGAGTTTACAGAGGGAAATGTATGTGGGAGATGCTTTGTAAGAATGAAGAACAGAGTAGATGGGAAGGTGGAGGTTAAATTGGCAATGTAAGATTTGTCAATAGGTTCATTTATTAACAAAAAGGGAGAAAAAAGTTAATGAACAGGCCTTGCTTATGTTGATGTTGTTCATTCTTTTTCCTATTGCTTCTCTTCTGGTTGATTTTGCACATAGTCCCATGTTTATGCCAATAGTTGATATGGACTTTCCCATTTTGGTTTTAAATGAGGCTGTTATGGATGATTGTATTGGAAACAGGTGTAGCAACTATCAGTCTGGAGATCTGACCAAGACAGATAAAGCAGTCGATGGAATTTTTGGGTTTGGCCCTGGTGCTCTATCTGTTGTATCACAGTTGTCATCACGAGGAATAACACCCAAAGTCTTCTCTCATTGCTTAAAAGGAGATGGCAATGGAGGAGGCATTCTAGTTCTTGGCGAGATAAAGGACTCAAGTATTGTTTATAGTCCACTTGTTCCGTCACAGTATGTTCTCTTCACTTCTTTTCTCATTTTCTTTCCCTGGTTTGTTGATAATTTCCCCCAATATTTATTAAGATTGTTGTAAAAGGAATGTTATTAGTCATTTTCTGAATGAAATTGATTTAGGTATTTACGTTATTCTCAATTGTCAAAATTCACTACTTGTTGTATAGTAATCATAAAAGTTTACTAGTATGGGTGACAGGAAATGAAAAATCTCTTAGACTACACAAAGCTTATGATCTTTGTTTGGTGCAATATGCCAATTTTTGATAGGTTGAAATTTTATCATTCTTTAACCTAAATTGTTAATTTATGATGGGTTGGTTAATTTTATTTTATAGTATTTGGCTTAATATTGATTTAGGCTAGTGTTCTTATTATTATAGTAGTGATCCTGGAAGATCTTAACATATTTGGGTTCATGCCTCTCACGGGGAAGAAACGTCTTTCTGGTTTCTGAAGATAATATTGTCTTAAAGAGATCTATGGATCTAACACATATCAAAATCCCTTTAGTTTCTTTTGCATTTTCATTTACAGAAACACAAAGTTGTCACATGCCACACTCATGGTGAGAATGTTTGAATCAACCTGGTGGTGGTAAATCATTGTATAATTTATTTTCAAAAGGCCAATATCTATAAATGAATATTATTGAGAAGATAAAATCATTTTTTTAACTTAATGAAACTAGTTTTAATACAATTTATTAGCAAAAAAATTCAAACTAACAGGAAAAATTGGGAAGAAAAAAAATTAAATGGGTAGAATAAAATAGTGAATAAATGGGTTGAGATGAATCTTCAATTGGAATATAAATAAATAATAATAAGATATTTTATTATCTTTTTCAAACTTTTTTTATTTCATAAATTGTAAATAATATATTATTTATTTTTATTTGCAAATACATATAATTATATTAAACTATAAAGAAATATATTTTTATAATGATAATAATGTTGTATGATCTCAACGTTAAATAGGTTGGGGAGGGAAATTGAGGAGAGAAAGTGGGTTGTGCGAAAATCCTAAATTATAACAGATCTGAGTTTTTTTGAGTTTTGGTAATATTTCTCTCAAAGAATGTTATTAAAATACTTGTTATGCTGCTTTTATTTCTATCAAATAATTTGCGGCTCTCTATGAGATATATTGCAGTGTATTTGACTGGTTGATCAAATCTCAGGCCTCATTACAACTTGAATCTTCAGAGTATTGCTGTCAATGGGCAACTACTCCCTATTAATCCAGCTGTATTTGCAACATCTAATGATCGAGGAACTATAGTTGACTGTGGTACAACATTGGCATATCTTGTTCAAGAAGCTTATGATCCTCTTGTCACTGCAGTAAGTTTCTCGTACCTTGCGCAAAAGCTTGAAGTATTGTACTGTGTTGGGCACATTATTCTCGTTTTCCTTTTCCATGATGAGAAATTGTAAATAGTGAGGATATGTTCTCACTCTGTTACTTGTATGTCTTTTGTTTTTTATGTTTTCTAAAAATTCTGATTGACATTTTCTCCGAGTTCATTGTGATTTTATACCTTTGTTTTATTTTGCTCGTATCAACTTTTAATGTTTCAGTTATAGATTTATGATACCCCACCAATTGAACATCTTTTTAAGGTTCACACCCTTTCTAGATTATATTAGTATTATAGTTAAGAGTGGGTTTGCGAGGAGGGAAATAATTTCTTCCTTTTGTTTACTTACCTTACATTTTAAGAAATGGTTTTGACCTTACCTGTAACATATATTGATGTTGAAATTCTAAATGAATGTGTAGATAACTAGTGCTGTGTCACAATCTGCTCGGCAAACTAATTCCAAAGGAAGCCAGTGTTATCTGGTCTCAACCAGGTCATTACGAATACTATAATTGTTAAGACTTTTGAATGGTTAGGATTTTTCAATAACTCATTAGAGTTTATGCTTTACAGTATAGGTGACATTTTTCCTTCGGTCAGTTTAAATTTTGAGGGTGGAGCGTCAATGATTTTAAAACCAGAGCAGTACCTTATGCATAATGGTTACCATGTAAGTATGTCTGTTAAATAAGTCATGCAATTGAATAAGGAAGTTATTATTTGAAATTGTGTGTTGCTGCTATGCTGAGGTGCCATTTGCTTAAACAGGATGGTGCTGAAATGTGGTGCATCGGTTTCCAGAATGTACAGGAGGGAACCTCAATTTTAGGAGGTTAGATGCTGGACATTTTTGACATACTAGAATCTGCAGACTGCAATGAAAATAAAAGAAATTACAAGTCATAATTATGAAATAGGGCTCTTCAACAAAGAATAAAAAAATGTCTTAATTATCTTTTCTGTACCTGTGGTAAACAGCTAGTGCCATCATACCATTGAGAACTTATGGTTTGTTGCTTCTGCGCAATTTCACATAACCCTTTGTTGTTAAAAAAAATTCTTGAAAAGTAATTATGAGTTCAGCGAACATTCTGATGGAATAAAATATAATCCAAAAAAGGTACATTGTCTCATTTTCATCATTCAAATACTAAATAAATCTGTTATAGTAAAAAATATTTTATTTTTTACTTGAAAGCATCATAAGTATGGTAATCGTAAATTGCCATGTTTTCTTTTTTTTTTTCTGTAAATAGTGCATCGAACATATCAGATCAACTAGTGATCTACTCTGATGATTTGACATTAATCAAAATTGTTTGAACTTATTTGGCAGATCTTGTCCTAAAAGATAAGATAGTTGTGTATGACTTGGCACATCAACGAATTGGATGGACTAACTACGACTGTAAGTTCACCGGAGAAAACTCTTCCTGCAAAGAGTATACATAATTCTTTATTGTGTCTTAAACTTTCATTTGGTACTAGGTTCTTTGTCTGTAAATGTTTCTGTGACTACGAGCAAGGATGAATACATCAATGGGGGACAGCTAAGTGTCAGCAGCTCCGCAAAACGCGTTCTTTCTAATTTACTAACCGTAAGCATTGTTGCTCTCTCTTTGTACATAATGTTGGTATGAAAGATATGTGAAATGTTGGGAATCAAAGTCATCACTCAAGATAATGTAAAATTAAGTTTTCAACATTAATCATGGGAAGATGATCAAGTGAGAAGACAGATTTATGAATCAAGTAGCTCTGAAGAAATGGAGATTTGAATAGAAGCTTGAAAAGTGGAGATTTTAAGGAAAGGTTGAGGACGGAAAATTTTGAGAAGAGTTTGATTAGTGGAAATTTGGATGGAAGTTCAAAGAATGATTGGTTGAAATATCGTGATTGTACGTACCCAATTTTGACAAGGTAAAAACCAAGGGATGATAAAGAAAGGTTTTTTAGTTATTATAAAACATTTCTGAACTTTGCATAATTTGTTTATATTATGAACCTTTATTCTTGCTTGATAACTTAAATTAAAATTGAACTCAAGTGTATTTCTTTAGACCTGGTTCAGTATTTCTTTTGTTTTATTGTAAATATGTTGAATAAAACTTTAAAAAAAAGTATTTTCTTATGCATTTACTTGTCTCATTTCTTGCTCTTTGCCATGCAAGATGGCTTCTTGTAGGCCTCACCATTTTAGTGCTGTGTTTGTCTATCACCAAAAGAAAAATAAATAAACAAAGCTATAGTATTTTCCCCTTATCCATCTGCATGGACAACATAGTTCTTTCCCTCAGATAGGTTCCTAGGTTCCCTGCTGATAAAGCATAAACAGGGTAATTAACCAGTCTAGAGATTTCAAAAGGAAGAGGGTAGAGATCCTTAGAAAAGGAAATTGAGTATAATAATTATAGTGTTTTTAGATGGAAATTTTTTAAACGATAATTTACTTTTTTTATAAAGAATTTAAAATGACTTATAACAATTTGAATAGATTTTTTTAAAAGAATGAAATTTTTGGAATTTATAAGAGGAAATTAATTACTTGAACGTTTAGGCAGCTTTGATTATGATCGTTTTTAATCATTGTCAACTAATAATCTTTACCCATTTTAGCCAAAATAATTATGATTAGCACTAGTTAATGTTAATTGAATTTTTTTTATATCAACTAAATATGTTTTGCATACTTTGATTGAAAAGTATATTTGATAAACATGAAAAGAAAAACTCCTCAATTAATACTTTTGAATTATTAAATCTTTTTACTGTTAAAATAATATTATTTTAATATGTGATTAATCTTTTTGTTCACTGTTTTCAAAAAAATGAGTACCAAATTAATTATAAAATTTTGGTTAGTCTCTGGAAAAGAATTTATTTAAATTTCATCCTTATGATTATGTTGGCCTTTTTAATTAATTTCTAAAATACTTTGAAACTTTTCTTTTAGTCCTTTAATTTGTTTATTTCATCATAACAATTGACAAACTTTTCATTATATATTAACATTTTCAGTCTAAGTAACCAAATGGACTTAATCTATATAATTTTTCAATATTCAAGATTATGTAAAACATGTTTTAACTTAATTAACATGTAGTTGTAAAATAGATGAAGGTAAAAAAAATCAGTCATCAGTCATATGTTAAAAACTTGCAATCTATTCAAAACCTTCTGGTATTTATGAAAAAATTAGCCAAAGATTGCTGGAAATAGGAGATTTCCTCACAAAGTAAGATATCAAATTTAGCATGAGAGATTGAGTGTTTTGCAATCAAAACTCTCTTTCATTGAAAAATGTTGCGAAAATAGATTGCCTGTCATAATTTTTATGAAAAAATATCGAATAGCAATATTTTAATTTGAAATGATGGTAACTTAGCCTAAATGTATTTATCTTAACTTTATATTATCTTTATTTAAAGAGAGACACGAAGGAAAAAGATGGAATTTTGGTTAAAAGAGAAAAAGAAAAGAAGATCTTGTTAAGTAAATTTTTTATTTTAAATTTTTTTACATTTTTATTTCTCAAGCTATTTTTAAAAATTGTATGTTGTTTTTAACTAAACTATATATTTATTTTGTCTTTGTATTCTAAGTAATTTGCTAACAATGATGTTTTACATAACTTTCTAATGGTGATAGTTGAATTTATGATAAATAATGTCTTATTACAAATAATATAATTAAGATAATTTGATGTGATTGAAAAAAAATATATATTTTTAGTTAAGGATTTGATTGTCATGTTTGTGTATAAATTAACTATATTGAGAATTGGAAAAGATCAATTTCTCAAATATATAATTTTGATATAATAATTATCGCCCTTAAATCAACTTCTTCAAAAGCAAAACAAAATATGGAGGAGACATTGAAGAAAATGAAGTTTTGGTATTGTAGTGTTAATGTAACTATGTTATTCTCATATTTTCTTAACCACTATTTTATTTGCACTTCCTTTTACCTTTATTCATACCTTTCTTATTATGTTTAAGGTGACTTAAAACAAGTCATAATGACTTTATTCATACCATGCTCCTCAAATTTATTTCATTTTAATTTTAAATTATAAATGTCATTGTTCTAATCATTGAAAAATGCTTAATCAACTAATCATTTATAAAAAAAATCAATTTAATATGCAAGTTAGAATATATTAATAATTATTTTCATAGTTAAAGAATAAATTGATATGTCTTTTACATAACAATAAATTAACTATACGTATATTATTTTTGTGAATATATAATTTCATAAAAGTATAAAGTTGATGCAGTTATATTGCATTTATATAAAGTAATATTATATTTTAAGGCTAAAATGATTTTCATATAACATGTGTTGTCAAATTTTGTTTTTAATATAATGAAAAAAATTCACCCATCATCATATAATAGTTATAACTTTTTTTTAGTTTTAATAACATCTCTTAAATTGTATTCTTAAAAGAATATTTGTTCATCTACTTTCTCCAATCTAAGGCAATCAAAATATAACAGAAGAAGAGTCAACAATTTTAAGTTCTGGAAGGAAGTTTCTTTAAAAAAAATTTAATTAAATGTATAACATTTTTGCATTTTAAAAATTTTATTAATTAAAAATAATGCAAAAGTAATTAAGACCCATTTATATTCTCCACGTAACAATGTCCAGGTAAGTATTTAGCTGAGTAGTTAACACGTGTGAATAAAACCAAAATGAAATTAGTTGTTATACTAACATCAAACATTTTTTTTTCGATTCAACTAAAAATAAAAATCAACAACATCTGGTGAATGAAAAATATGTATTAAATTAAGTTGTAAAAGGGAATTGAGTAGAACTCTAAAAATGGTTACAAAGCTTTCTTAAAAATAGATATGATAAATAGACTATAGATAACATTTACTAGTTTAAAAGTATTTTTAAAAAGTAGTTAAGAAGACACTATAAATGTGTAATAGAAAATATGATAAAAATTCACATTAAAAATATGTTTAGAAATTTAAAATTTCTTACAATTCCTTATTCTATTTTTATTTCTTGTATCCTACTTCTTCTTTATTCTTTTTCTTTCACTTCCATCTTCATCTATTTATTTATAGGCCAAATTTTATTTTATTTTATTTTAAAGTTATAATTACATATATTTAACTTCTTATTTTATCTTATCTTCTTATTCTTTCTTATTTTATTTTTTATAATTTTTTATCTTTTTAGTACAAAGATGATATATTTAGAAAGATTATTTTAATATTTATTTATTTACTTTTTAATTAATATTTATATTTATTTTCTTTTTATTTTTTATTTTACTTTATCATATTACTTAAATTTTTTTTTCAATGTTCAATAATTTTTAAAATATAAATTTAATCACACACATAAAAGTATAACTTTTTTTAACTCTTATATTTAACATAGAGATAAAATAAATAATATAATTATTTAAAAGTAAAGATGGTACATTAGTGATTTTCACAGAGTTAAGTAGTTATACATTACTATTATATGTGTTTGGACTTAATTTTTTATGCATAATTTAATTTTATTTCTAAACATCCATTTCTAGTATTTATATAATCATTTTCAAGTACAATGTGCTTTAAATGTGCGTTGTATTATTGTGTCAATATCTTTTTTATAGCCTTTTGAGGAATAAAAACAAGAATAAACTCTTTTAACACAAAAAGTAATTCAAATAAAATTGAAAAAGGACCTACAACTTACATATGCTTTGAATGTGGAAAGTAAGGTCATATCAAAATAGATTATCTCCAATTCATTATAAAATAAAAATTTGAGGATAAAAAGCTTAAAAAGCCCTTAAAGAAGAAGAAAATTCTACATGGCATGAAAAGACAATGACTCAAGTTCTTCAGACAACTCAAGTGATAACAGTGAGAAAGTAAGACTTTGTCTTGTGATAGATAATGATTGTAAGTAATTCTAACTAACATAAGGAGTCTAAAAATCTTGCCAATTCAAATAATAAAGGAACAAAATAGATGAGTTGAAAATATATTGACTCATTTACAATAGGAAATGACACTTTAAAAATTGACTGCAGAGCTTTAGGAATGATTTATGCAATTGTGTTTTTATTTCTCAAAAGGCTACTTCAAATGTGAAATTGGAAGAATTATCAAGCAAAAGTTGATTATGTTATGAAAACATTTCTAAAATTGATAATAGGAAGATCAAATCTTGATGAGCTCCTTAATTCATTAAAATGTGACACAGACAAATATGAAACTCGATACACATATCAAATTAAAGATTCTTTTAAAAAAATCACTTACCCCACCTTTTGTGTCTTGTTTTTATTGTATGAAAAGAGAATATTTAGTAAATAACTGTTATATTAAAAGCCACAATCTTCCTAGTCAAAAATATATTTGGATTCCCAAAGGAAACCACAATATTACTAACCCGAATGACGAGATTCTACCTATGAATTAGCTTGATTTAAGATAATAACCTTATATTTGTTTTATGTTTTATGAGTTATATAACAAATAACATGAAACTAAAACTGTTCACTACTAGACACAAATTTAATTCATTAGGAGTATATAAGTTTGAAAGCTTGCACCTAAGAGTGGAACAAGAGCATAAACACAAAAAATAAAACAACAAATACACAAAGAAGAAACACACAACACTCTTATAAGTTGTCACTAAAAACAAGTTTAATTCATAAGATTATTTAAGTGTGAAAGTTTGCTTCTAAGAAGAGCATAAAAATATTAACATACATTTTGAACAAGACATAAAATGAAATATGAACAAGAAATAACGATTACGATTAGACAAAGATGAAGAACAAAAGAAAAGAATGGAAGAAAACTTATGTGATGAATATCCTTGTTGGAGGAGTAGAGAAGGAATGAATCAATGGAAGAATGATGGAGATCTGCAGCCGAAATGAAGAAGTATTGAAGGAGATGTTTCGGTTCTCCAAAGCTTCCAAGAGAAGTTGGACTTCCAAATCACAAGGAAGTTTCTTGTAGAAGAAACTTAAGAGAAATTTTCTCCTTTAATGAGGTTTGAGGGAGAGAAAAAATTGCAAGAGTAACATTAACTCTTGTGGAATTCAAAAGTAACTACAATGTTTAAGAGAAAACTATTTATATTTGGATATCTTCTTGTGTACTATGGCCTAAATGAAACTCAAATTCTAATGTTTCCTAAATGTAATATGCATGTAGCTTGCAAGACAAGCTTGTACTGTATGAAACTTCTCCTATCTAAATGCTCCTTTGCTTCCATGCACATCCCATGTGATGCATTTTTTGTCTTGGAAGGAGATGCTTTGATCGATCATGGTTGGCCCAATTTGAGGCCTTAGTTAGAATAATTTGAAGTTGGAGTTTAATTACTAATATTCTAAAAGATAGCTAAAAAATACAACAATTTTTAACTTCATCATTATGGAATGATGGAAGTTGCCACACCACTTGGAGAAGCTTCAAGGTAAGTTTTGATAATGTTTGTTAGTTGATCCAATGATCCGAGATGAGGCTTAAGTAAAAAAAACTCTCCTTTTCTAATAACTCAATAAATGCTTTAGAAAATCTCTCCAATTCTATTATATCCAAAGGTTGTTTATAAAATTGTCTTTATATAGCCAAGACATCAAAATTTCTAAATGAAATGCAACCTAAATGTGCCCAAGATGAAATGCAAGAGGCCAAAAATTTAAAAGAGAGAGAGGAGGGAAGAATTTGAATTTTAAATTTAAAAATACAATTATTACACGTGGCCAAATTTGAGGGCATGTTTTCCATGTTAGGTTGTGCCTTCTTTACTTCCTTAAAATTTGCATGTCTTAGCTTTGTTGCTTGATTTTTTCTTACATGTTGACTAGCTTGATCGAGAATAGGAAGACTTCACTAGGTTTGATAGACTTTAATTTTCTCCTAATTCTGCTCTTGTTTAGAACAAATCAATTATTTCTTTTAATATTATATTAAGTTGTTACCAAAGAGGAGAAAGTCAACACTCTTTGACGACAAAAGTATAAGTTTTGATGAATTCTCAAGCAAGTCAAATCGAGATCATTGAATGAAGAATTGAAGCTCAAGCTGAAGAATTTAGAGTGTCAAATCATTCTAGAATAAAAGAAATCAAAAGAGGAAAACACAGATCAAGCACTCCTTCACTAGTGAACCATTTAAAAAGAATAAAATTGAGTTTTTACACACATAATCTATTATGTTCATGACATAATCTATTATATTCATGACATAATCGATTATGACATTTTTTTTGAAAAATAGTTCTGTTATAATCGATTACGTTGAAAACATAATTGATTATGTCACGATTTTAAAAATACCATTTTTGGCACTCACATAATCGATTATGGGCATAACGTAATCGATTATGTGCAACAGATTTTCAAAAATAAATATTTTTTAAAATATAAATTGTTTTTTAAAAAAGATAAACCTCTTCCCATATTTTCTCAAAGATTTTCCTTCAGTTATTTAGAGGATTAAAACTGATTTTCGAAATTATTGATTTTATTTTTTGAATTATTTTTTAAATTTAATTCAAAAATAATTTCTTTATAATTAACCTAATCTAGGAGGAAAATAGATACAGAAGGAACATACATTGAGCATGAAAGTATTGAGTCTACCAATCTTTGTTCTACAATTTTGATTAAGTCACTTGTGAAAGGAGCTAACGGTTTGTGCTACCATTTTGGATTTTCTCTTTCTAGGTGATACTGTTCCTGTTATTGTTTGATTATTTGTAAATACCATAGTTGGTGTAGTTTTCATCCCCTGTGATTGTTAAGGGAGGTGTTTCATCTCTTGTGTGATCAAGAGAGGTGTGTTGTCATCCTTTGAAGTTTTTCAAGAGAGGTGTTTCATCTCTTGAGGGATTTTAGGTTTATTCTTTTGCATGTTTCAATTGTAATATTGGTTGTAATTGAATTTTCTAAAGATAGTGATTGGGGAGTCATTCTCAAATTGAGGTGACTGGAAACTGAATGTAGGATTGGCTATATCCGAACCAGTATAAATCTTTGTGTATTTCTCTTCCCTTATCTCTTTACTTTATTTACTGTTTCCACTTAAGCACTTAATTAAAATAAATTAAGTAAAGATAAACAAGAAAATTGAAAAAGGGTAAATTTATTTGTGACATCTTAAAAGGCATCAATTCACCCCCTCTTGATGCCATTTTGTCTAACATAAGTCTCATTTTGTTCACTTTCAATATTGAAGAGCCTAAAAGAAAATGTTAGTTCATTAATTGTAAGAATTAATTTGTACAAATATAAGCATATAATCTAAAGTATTAATTTGGTTAACTTCTATATCATTTTCTAGTCAGTCTTGGACACATATCAATGTCTTTAAAGAATTTAGATGTAATCAATCTATTATGATATGGCGTAAGAAACCAATCACTAGTGCTAAATGAATACTTAAAAACAAAAAATTGCTAAGAAATTTCTTGCAATCATTTTGCAAGATTGTGTATTTTAACCCATTAGTCTTCTATGAAACTTAAATTTTAACTTTTTCATTTGAATTAGAAAATGTCTACTCCTCCAAATAACAATAGAGTTTTGAATTATAATTTGATGGTTTACTTTTTCTTGTAACATGATGTTCTTACAAAGTCTTTCTTCTAAACTTATGTTTTTTCCAACACTTATCATCATTTGAGTTTGAATTTTGAGATGAAGAAATTGACTTCTTACCTTCATTTCATAATATCTTACCTTTTTCACCCTTTCAATGTCATTATTAGATTTCTCTCCATATTATTTGAGGAAAATAATAATTCAACAAGCTAAAAACAATACCGACAACCATCATTCCATTAATCACACCCTAATTTTCATAAAATCTTGAAATCATAGATGTGTCACTCGATAAATAACAAAACCACTCCATCAAATAAGGGTGTCACATGGTAAAATATTTTTAACTGGCAAAAGTCCTTTGCCATTTTTCAACAATATTTGATAGACAGTTTCACATTGACTCTCCTGTTATGATAATTGATCAAACACATATTTGTATTATAAAACTACTTGAAGCATTCAAAATGTATAGCTCTACCTAAATTTTTCATAAAATGAAATACTCAATTGAAGTATTTTTTTTTGTAAACTGTCTAAAAATGAACACTTTCTCTAATCTTGTCAATAATATTAGCAATTACAATCAAATCATCCTTCACAGTTATTACATAAACCACTTTATACAATATTAATGTGATGGAGAACTATAAATAAAACCCAAATCACACAGAGAAGATGCTCATATAAGAGAATTAGTTAATTATCATTCTTTGCTTTTATGACTCTTTTATAAATGCTAGTTTGCAATCACATAGGAGAAATCTAAATCACACAAAAATCTCACAAATTTATGTTGGCACTATTTCACCAATTGCCTTACAAATATTATTATTAATATTGAAACATAATTTCACTGAATTAGTAAAATAAAATCCTTTTAAAAAAATAGACTTTTCAAGCTAGAAAAGTTACCATATTACAATAACTTTCAAGACAAAAAATTGAGGTTGAGATAAATATATACCACTATCTTAATGTCATATGAATCAATACAAATTGCATTTTGGTTTACAACGTGTCACAAAAAGAAATCAATCCATAGAAAAGTTACGACCACTCACGTAGAATTCGTAAAATGAAATGAAATAAAGGTTTTTATTACATGAATGACATATAGTAGAGGTTAGATAAGTAAAGAAAAGACCAAACAAAATCCTATTAAAGGAACCATCACTCAAATAGATTATAAAATGGAGTAGAGTTTCTCAAATCATAGGTAGGTAATAATGAAGTGAAGGAAACATGATTTTAGAAGAAACCAAATGAAACTTTAGAAGAGACATGGTCACAAAGTGGAATGAAGTTTCTCACAAGTCTATTGGCAGAGTAGAGTGGAGGTGGAGATGAGGTGAGCAAAAAAAGTTTTGGTTGAGATGAGCACAAAGAACTTATCTTAACTTAGAAAGAATAAAAGGAGAGAAGAGCTGGATACATTGTCCTATAAAAAAATTAGATTACTTACATTATGAACATAATTCTATTTTAAAGGGTAATTGAACTGACAATGATACACAACTAATATGATATTCATCACATCGATAAATAGTAATGTTACATATATTTGTTATCTTTAAACATCTATTTAAGTATTTACTTACTTTTATATTTATATTTGTAAGGAGATTTTTTACTCACTAATATGTGAGTGTAAGTTTTTTTTATCATCTTTATAATTGATAAAAAAATAATTAATGTAACATTACACTATAATAATAAAAAATAAATAAAAATAAAATTATTTTAAAAATTGAATATTTTATTTATAACAATATATTAAATTAAAGAATTACTTTCTTTTATTTCCATTCAAGTTTGTAAGTGTTTTTTTACTTAATTCACTTAAAAAATTATATAAAAAAAATTCATATAATATGATTATAAAATTTATTTAATTTCATAATTTTTTATAATTTAATAATAATTTTATTTGAAAACTATTATAATAGTTATTTTTTTATTTTTTTATTTTTTTAAATGAACACATATGCACACATATTTTCACTGGTAAAAAATATTCTTTAATTATTTTAATTTAAAAAATAAAATAAATTTTTATTATATTTATGATTTTTAAATTTGAAAAAAAAAATAAATTATTTAGTTATTTTAAAATAAAAAAGTTAATCAATTACTTCTTTTATTTAATAAGTAATTTTTTAATTAAATTTATTATTTTAAAATAATTTTTGAAAGAGTAAAAAAAAAAATTAAAATGTATACACAAAATTAAAGAGAATCCCTTTCATATATTATTATAAATAAGAATAATTTTACAAGAATACAAATTATAATACATATAATATTTTTTAGTAAAATAAAAAATTAATTAATTTGTGAATATATAAAAAAGAAATGAGTGCTTTATAAACATCAAGACATAATTTACTTTGAAACATTTTTATATAGCTAAAATTGTATTTTTTTTAGAACAAAGAGGATAATATGTTTCTTTTGCATAGTTATCATATTTTATATACTTTTTAACATCCTTTTATATACAAATGTAAAAAAGCTAGAAAAAAATAAAATTGAGGGAGGTGCAGTGACGCCCTAGGAAAGCGCGTGATCATTTCCATGTTTGTTCACACCCTATTAATACTGTACAGTCAATCCTCCTCTGCGTCTGCGTGCATGCAAGATCCTCACACTCACTGAGTCACACAGTCGCACCACCATCATCCCTCTCTCTCTCTTTCTCTCAGTCTCTTTTCAAGATTCTCAAAGAAAACGCTGTCAGTTTCGATCTTTTCGATCGATCTTTCGTTCTTTACCGCTTTATCTTTCTTCGATTCACCAATGGCTGTTCCTGCGACGGTCGCCGCCGCCTCGCCGGCTTCGCTTTACGTAGGAGACCTTCATCCTGACATCACCGATGCCCAACTCTACCAGGCTTTCTCGGAATTCGAAAATCTCACTTCCGTTCGCGTATGCAGAGACTCCATGACGAAGATTTCGCTCCGTTATGGTTACGTCAACTTCGTGTCTCAGCAAGACGGTATCTCTCCGAGTTATTTATATATAGTGACTTTCACATACAGTGACATTCACAATTAACAATTTCTTATATAAATTGCATTGCTGAGTTTTCTTTATCTTTTCTTTAATTATTCTTGTGTTTCTTGTGCGTTTTGAGAGAGATAATTTTCATTTTAATTTATCTGTCCACTAACTTATCTTGGTAGATTTTGAATTGGTGTTTCGCTTTCTAGGTTTTCAAGGGAGTGATCTTGAAAATTGTGAGTTACATGGATTTATATTTATCAATTGCAATACGTGGTCAGGAATGATGTACAAATATTGTTAGTTTGAATTAGTGTTTTGTTTTTCTAGGATATTTTATTTCTTGCCACGAACGTACACTTTGATGTTTGAGATCTCTAAGGAGAGTTTGTTGATACTATTGATGTTGTTGTTTAACTCTAATCTTGGATGACTCTTGCCAGTTTAGTGTGTAGGAATGGAGGTAAAAAGTAAAATTTTACAAAATGGTCCGGCTAATGCAATTTTGGTAGTAGGGTCTAGGTTGCTGGGCTATCTGCAGGTGCATAGCAACTGTAGATGTGCTGTCTTCTGCAATTTTAAAGGATTTTAAGTTTGTGAAAGTATTTTTGGTTTCACTTTGTGCTTTTGCTTAAACTATTTGACCAAGTTGTGCTATAGTGTGTGACTTGAAATTTGAAAAAAATTAGAACATGCTGATTGCGATCTTAGAGCATGTTTAAGACAAGGTTCTTACTAACTCAATTTTCTAAATTAGTTTGTTCACTCAGAAGTCTCAGTTCCATTTTTTTAGTTCTATTTGTACTTTATCAGGAGAGTAAGAATATGCATTCTGGGGTTATTCTTGCTCTTAGCATGTTTATACCTGTTGATTTAGTCTGATTTCATTTAACCTTGATATGATTATTGTGTAGCAATTCGTGCAATCAAGGTGAAAAACAATTCTTATCTTTTTGGAAAAGTGATAAGGGTCATGTGGTCACATCGGGATCCTAATGCAAGGAAAAGTGGCAGAGGGAATGTATTTGTTAAGGTATATCTACAGCTTTGGTATGAAGTAGTTGGATCATTTCTTGTTCATTATTACTTGAAGTGAATTCTAATGAAAAGTTTATGGTGTTCAATATCATGGCAGAACTTAGCAGAATCTTTAGATAATGCGGGACTATATGATTTATTTCAAAAATATGGGAATATTTTGTCCAGCAAAGTTGTCGTGTATGAGGATGGGAAGAGCAAAGGGTATGGCTTTGTTCAATTTGAGTCAGAGGAATCTGCAAATAATGCCATAGAGAAGCTGAATGGCTCTACTGTGAGAGACAAGCAGATGTATGTGAAACTCTCCATTATTTCAGAGCAAATGCTAGTTAAGGAATCAAAAGTGAAAACTTTACTCAAAGTTGTTATTGATGCATCACACTATGATTTTTCAGTAACATTTTCCTTATTGATTCTTTAACTAGTGTCTTATGCAAGACCATAAAGTTAAAGTCTTTTTGCTTTTTGTGCCTTCATTTTAATTACTGCATCCAATTTCTGTAGACATATTTGCCTAAGATGAATATTAATCTGAGTCTAATTTTCTAATAGATATGTTGGGAAGTTTGTCAGAAAAGGTGACCGCATTTTGCCTGGCAATGATTCCAAGTATACAAATTTGTACATTAAAAACTTGGACTCAAATATTACGGAAGCACTTCTTCAGGAAAAGTTCTCCTCTTTTGGAAAAATAATTAGCTTGGCTATTGCAAAGGATGACAAGGGGCTATCCAAGGGTTTTGCATTTGTTAACTATGATAATCCAGACGATGCTAGAAAGGCGATGGAAGCAATGAATGGATTGCAATTTGGTAGTTTATTTACCCTTATACTGTATAGGTGGTGTCTATTCATAAAATTGCCTTTTTTTGATATTGATTCATATTTGCCTTTTGATTTGTCATATATAGGTTCAAAGAATCTGTATGTAGCTAGGGCACAGAAGAAGGCTGAACGTGAGCAAATCTTGCATCATCAATTTGAGGAAAAACGCAAGGAGCAAATATTGAAGTCAAAGGTAATTCCATGCCCTTTTTCTTACATTTAACTTGTGAAAATGATTATTCTGACAACATCTTCGTTTAACTTCCAGGGCTCTAACCTTTATGTGAAGAACATTGATGACGGTGTTAGTGAAAAAGAATTACAAGATCTGTTTAGTTCATGTGGCACAATAACTTCTGTGAAAGTTATGCGAAATGACAAAGGGATAAGCAAGGGATTTGGTTTTGTCTGCTTCGCCAACCCTGAGGAGGCTAATAAAGCTGTGAGCACTTTTTATGGTAAGTAAGTTTTGCCGATGTAATATTGTAAGGTCACAGGATTTGCATGCGTCCATGTTCTGTTTTTAGCTAGATTTGTATTAATACAACGAAACAGGACAAAAGTGCTTGCTATAATATTTCAATAATAGAACATAATACTTGTATGTTACATTTATAGGATTGCAAACTTTTTTTCTTAGTCTGTGGTATTGAAAGATCATATAATTTATATGTTGTTTTTCTCTTTTTTATACCAATTTATAATTAAAGTTCTGATCTTGAGAATTTACATCCCTTTTACTTCAATGATTTTTGAACACTTATTCCATTTAGGACCATTATGTCTGCATTGCTTTTATTACGTTGTTTACGTTTTTATGTACTTTGCTGCTACATGCCGCAGGATGCATGTTCCACCGTAAGCCACTGTATATTGCTATCGCTCAGAGGAAAGAGGATAGGAAAACACAGTTGAAGCTCCACTATACAACGCAACAAGCAGGATTGGATGGACCTTCAACTGCAGTTATCCCTGGTGGCTTTCCACCTTACTTCTATCCAAATGTTACTTCACAGATGCTTCAATCTGGGCTTTTGTATCAACCTCTGGGTTTAGGATCAGGATGGAGGGCTAATGACTTTACGCCTGTCACTAGATCATTTCAACAATCACAGGTTCCTATTGTGAGTGTCGAATTTACATAAGAACTTTAAAAAAAATAAAAGTTTTTTGACCTTTTTATATTTTTTTTTGAGAAAATATTTACATTTTTATATTCCTTTATGCAAACTTTGTCAAACTAATCTGGTTTAGTTGTACTAAATCCTCTCTGTGGAGATGTAATTGCGTCGTTAGGTCAAACTACTAATATGGTTTATATTCAGGTTCCTAACACTACTAGGCATCAAAGGCAAAATAGGGGCAGGATGAATGGGCATATGAATTCAGTGGGAAAAGCTCACTCTGGTGTATATATCCCGCAACTGCAACCCTATTATCAGCCAATGGACTCAAGCGTCGAGTACTTGACAGGTTTGGCTCTTTTTCTTCACCCATTTGCACAGAAACTCAAGACAGAGTCTCTTTGTTTTTGGAAGTTTCAGTTACATTTTTGAGTTCTTAACTGCAATGATTTATGTTATCTTGTACAGCCTAGCCTTGCTGCGAAGATTCCAGGAATGGAGAATGGCGAATTGACGCGTTTCCTGGAATCAAGAGACACTTGCTGCGTAAGTGGAGGTGCAAGTGACGTGTTGTTGTGCTCTGGTGATTTCAACCTTGAGATGATACCAGTTTGGAGCTTAGATCATGGCGTGGTAGAAGCTTACAGGAACTGAGATATCTGATAAATGATTTTACATCTCGGAAAGAAAAAAAAAATAAACAGAAAGGAGAACAACTCTGCTTTCTTTGTCTTGGTATTCATAGGGAATAATTGGTGTTTGTTTGGATTTCAATTACATGGATAATCTCGGATTCTTGTATGGATTTTCAGTCTTACTTTTTTTGTCAAAAAATAATGTTTTTCACTAATATGCTATTTTTTTTTTATCAATACGGGTTATACAATTTGGATTCCTAATATACCCTTAGGTTGGGTGGTGAAGGGTGGGAATGGATATCTTATTTGGTGAGAGAGATAAATAAATGTATTTCACATTCCTCACTGTAGATAAATAAATCTATTGGATAATTTAGTTACCAAAATTGTAAAGTTTGTTCTTAAAAAATCTTTAGAGGCGAAAATAGGAGTGTAGAGGAATTTCTGCTTCCCACAATTGTATTTTTGAAAAAATATTTGTGAAAAAATTTATTGCAATATTTACAATTTGAAGGTCAAAAATAAAAATATG
Organism: Lablab purpureus; assembly: GCA_030347555.1. Taxonomy (NCBI): domain Eukaryota; kingdom Viridiplantae; phylum Streptophyta; class Magnoliopsida; order Fabales; family Fabaceae; genus Lablab; species Lablab purpureus. The sequence goes on from CM059260.1 coordinate 22,091,820, forward strand.
TTTATAATAAGTTAAAAATTGAATCCATTCGTTTGATTGTAAAAATAATATTAAATTAAAATTTTAATTCTTTAATTTATTATCTAATTTGTGAAGAAAAATTGAAAATTTTAAATTGATAGATAAAAGTAATGTTAAAATCAAGAAAATTTGAAGTTTATGAAGATTGACAAATAAATCAGTGTGGTATTTTTAATTATTTTATTCATTATCCATTATGCATCATATAATATATAATATATTTAATTCTTAATTACAATTATATTTAATTCTTAATTATAATTATATTTAATTCTTAATTATAATTTTATGTATTAGGATATTTTATGAATATAACAAGTTTATTTTTTTATTTTGAAAATAATTACTTTAAAAGTGAATTAGAGGTTTCAACCCATTTATAAGGTAGATCCATGTGGATTACACCTAACTGGATATTCTTTAATGTAAGACTCACAGTCCTCCAATTACAATATCATAGTAATTTCAAAATTCAAGCTTATATTAGATAAGGTAATTGTTATTACTTTTTATATAATGACAAGTATTTCAGTCTCAGTAAATAATTATCATTTTTCAAAGAATTTGTTCAATATACAAAAATATTTGTAATTGATAATTAAATTAGATATAGAATATTTTTATAATTTGTTTTGATATTTAAAGAATTAAAACTATGCAAAAAAATAATAAAAACTCTTTTTGGTATTTTATCGAACAATTAGGAGGTAAAGATAAGAAATGATATAGAATGTTAATGTTAGTGTTAGACTTCACCAAACCTCATTCTCATGCATATAATCAGTCCACTTCTCTCCAATTCAATATCAAAGTCAACTCACTAGTTTACTCAAACCCTAATCCCTTAGTAGAATGAGTTTAAGTTTCCTTATTAAGAGTCAATTCTTTGATCCCCTAATAAGCAAACTTGCAATCACAACAAGAGTTTAAGACAACTAATAAATCAAGATCCATTCCTAGATACAAGTTTCATTAGGTATTTTGTTTCAAGTCAAGATTACAAAAGATATTTTCCAATGCCCAATGAATCAAATATCAAGCTATGGATGATCAAACCACAACAAATACTAAACATAAAACAAAAACACTGACATAAAATGGAAAGACATATATATATATATAAACAATGAGATTACATAAGAGTTTAGTTCGTTACATGTAACCCCAGTGTTTAGCTCTTCATTGTCATGAAGAGCACAAAAAAGAAAATGATGAGATGCGGAAGAAGATTAGTAACCAAAGAAAAAAACAAATGGCCTCCAAGGGAGCCCTAGCTGCTCCAAAGCTCTCCCAAGTGTCTTGTTTGAGTTCTCCAAGACAATAATGCCCTATCTCTTGAAGAGCATCGAGAAATAAACTCAAAGATGCCATGTCAATAAAACAAGCGTCCAATGTCATCCACTTCGTGCCCTGCGCGATCGAACATATGTGCTCTCAGCCTAATTGGCGCCCGACTCCATCAGAGTGGCACCTGACACTGATGTCCTCGGAGGTTGATGTGCCCGACCCTGTTAACAAATTTCTTCTCTATCCATGTATTTTTGGGTCTAGTTCAAGGGTGCCTAGCGCCAATATTCTTCTTGAATTAACTATTACTTCTTCTTCTTCTTCTTCTCCGTTATTTTCCTTTTTCGCCTCTTCTCTAACACAATATTTGTTTTAAATGATACTTGAAAATTACAACTTTAACAAAAATAAGATAAAAAATTTCAAATTTTTGACTCAATTGACCCAACTCGCTAGTGGGTTGGGTTGAGTTTAACATAAAAAATGCAAAATCTAGCACAACTGACTATTTTCCCGTGGGTTAGGTAATGAGAGAATTTATAAACAATTTATTTCAACTGTGCAGAGGGGAGTTTGAAATGTCTATGATGAGAGAAATCATTTTTTCTAGGATTACAAGTTAAGAAAATAAAGAACAAAACCTTTTTTAAGTAAATCAAAGTACTATTATGAGCTTCTAAATAAGTTTGAAATGAAAAGCTGAAAAAAAATCAATTACACCTATGTCAACTAATAGCTATATAGATGGCGATGAAGGGGGTAAACTATTTTATTCCATAATATATAGAGGTTTGATGAAATCCTTACTTGACTAATAGTAAACCAAATATAATGTTTTGTGCTCATATATGATATGTTTATAAATGAAGAAAAATTAAATCAATAAGAAGGAAAGGATTTGCAAGATAATAAAAAATTCCTAAAAAGAAACATGGTGAGAAAAGAGCAAAAGGAAGAACCAAGAAATAAATTTATAGGAAGATAAATAAGAGGAAGACTGAAGATAATTGAAGAAGAAATTAAGAAGCAAAAAAACTTATAACTTTTAGGAGATTATAAAATATTATAAAATGATCAAAGAAAATTCTTTAACATTAGAAATACAAGAGTGGATGATCAAGAGATGAAGAGGCACGTGTGCAAGTATACCTTCCTTCAACATATCACTTCAAGCTTATGTACTAAGTTGTAGCTACTTTCACATGTGCATGTGACGATTATAACTACTTCACATGTGCTGAGAGTTGAGTTTGTATATACAATTTTTCTTCAAGCAATTTTAGATTATTAGATTTTAGGAGTTATAGATATTTTAAAATAGCTTGAATGTGACTCAATGAAGACTGGACATGAATTTAGTCCAAGAGAATTACATAAGTGTCAAAGTGTTCTTCAAAGAGTATAAAAAAGAAAACAAACAACAACACATATCTCAAGATGGAAGATAGAAAACATAAGAGAAAACTAGACTATATAGGATGAACTAGATAAAAGAGAAAACATGGAAAGGAAGAAAACTTATGTGGAGGATGGAGGAGACCACACCACTTGGAGGAGACTTCCAAGATATATGATGATCAGAGTTGCCACTTGAATCCACGAATCAAGATAAGACTCACACTCAAAAGAAGAAAACATTTCTCTTATAATTTTGGTAGAATAATTTCAATGTGAAAATATAGTGAGTAGATGACCCTATTAATAAGATACATAGCCAAACATTCAAAGAGGAAAAGGAGGAAAATTCCAATTGAATTCTCCATGTGCTTCTAAGAATTCAACGTCACTCAAGGATCTCCCTCACATGGGTCACACATTACATGTTTTTAACATTTAACATGTGTTAAATGTGAAACATACTTCATGTGCACTTAAAGTTTCTAGAGTGACCAATCTAAGGTTTCTTTTGGGCTTAGATGAGCCCAATTTGCTACATTTAAACCCTCTCTTTATATACAAGCCTATACAACGTCACTTCTACTATAAATGGTAAAATAAAGAGAACAACTGATGACCTAATCATTGCTCCTGTACAATGCTTCTTTTGGAAGGTATGACTTGGGTCTGGGGTTAATTGACCAAGCTCTAGATCCCATGTAATAATCCTGGTAACGCTCCTTAAAGGCTAGAGTCCTAGGTCAATTGGTCGTGGTCCTCTCATGGTTTCATCAACATGTCTCTCCAACCTTTTTTACATTCCTATATGCTAATATATGATTAGTAGAGTTAGCTTTGTGTAATCATAGGATCAAAGTTTATATTAAGTAATCATTAACTTAGTGTAATCATTATGTTTGTGTTCATGCTAATATAATCATTAGTTTTTTGTTTACATTTAAGATTCCTTAATATTTTATTCAAATTATTTTTATGAATTTTTGTAAGTCTTCGATGATGAGGTTGGAGCTCTTTGGTCTCAAGCTTTGAAGATTTGATTAAGTCAACCTCCTTTGTAATGAAGCATAAAGCCTTTGAAGACCTTGTGTGTCTGTAATTTTTTATTTCTAGGTTACTAGGTAAACATCTCTCATTTAACCAATCATATGATCATTTGATTGTCTTGGATTTCTTGATACAAACTATCTAAAAAATTATCTTAATCATCTGCATGATTTTAATAGATTAAAAGATCGCATTAATGTGTTAAAATGCTTTTGATGTATCAGACTCAACTTGATCTGTATTTTTAATTGGTTAAAACATTAGTTTAATGTGTTAAAAATGCTTAGGATCTTGAATATTTGTAAGATAAGTTTATAAATCTATTGAGAATAATTTTCAATAGATTAATTAACTTTGGCTTAGCTTCAAAATTGTTTTGATAAGTTTAGTATATTAACAATTTGAACTCATCCATCATATTAAGTCGAGTTTTTAATCTGTTAAAACCATTAGTTTTATTAAAAACCTCTCTTATTTAAATAGTTTCAATTACAAAAATTAAAACAATCTTTTTTACATACTTTTTGAAAGAAAAATTGAGAGAGAGTATTTTTTAGCAAGAAGATCTTTGTGGGCAATCTAATAACTGTGAATTTGACCATTGAATTGTGTTGTGAGAGTTACATAGGAGATCACCCATTGATTCTGAATTTGTCTTTGATTGTAATTTGTTCAGGTGATCTCAATCCTTGTTTTTCTTGTTTGTTTTTTTGTTCTGGATTAGGGTTATCCAAAGTAGGATTCTGTAGTGGTTGGGATCAAGTCTTGTAGGGTTCAAGAATTGTGATCTTGGTGTTTCTTAGGCATTATTAGGGTTATAATTGCTTGTAACAATACTTTGTGATTAGTGATAGTTAATTTGTTGTTGGGTAATTGGATGTAGCTCTTGCAAAAGAGTTTAACAAGCTAAATCTCATTTTTAACGAGCTAATTTTTCAAAAAAATCTATTCACCCCTCTAGATCTTGTTTCTGCATTTTAACATTGGCCATATCTTGACTTTTAAATAAGGTCAACTTTTCTTCTAAATTTACACTTGAATATTGAATGTAAACAAGTTTGATGAGAATACTTGAGTGCCTTAAGAGTATGAAATTCTTGCCTTAGTTCTTATCTTGAAGAATTTCTTCAAGTGGTGAATCTTCCTTACACTTATCTTTGGAATTCATTCTCAAGGTTGCGTGTTTTAATTATTTTTCTTATCTCAATCCATTTTCTACTTTCTTTTGAAACTTGTTTTTTGGTTTTCTTTCTCCATTCTCACAAGCTTAAAAGAACATCCTTAGAGAATGTTTCTTATAGAACACCTCTTTTAGTGCATAGATCCTTCCTCTTTCTAAGGAACACATCAATATATGTGCTAGATATCAATCTTTTCCAAAGGAATCACCTTTTACTTTCTAAAAGGATCCTAAAGTATCTTATAGAAATAATAATGTTGACTTCTTGTATTCATTTGGTCTTTTTTTTTTTGAATTTGGTATTGGCGGTACTTATCATCTATTAAAAAATAGTTTGATTTCTTGATATAGTAAGAAACTAGTTTTTATTCTTTTATGTATAATTGATGATGAGTATATAACACTAAGAGTTGTTGTGTCGAGATTTTATCAATTAAAAAACTACTTGTATATTACCTATTAAGATTAGATAACATTCCATTTAAATGTGATAACATTAATGTCATTAATCCTCTTACATGTATTGATCCTTATAATTATTAAGTGATATTTTCATCAAAGTCTTTGTTAATTTTTTTTATTAATTGAGAATAAAGCTCTTTTGTTGGAGAAATTTTATCAATTAAGAACTAAATTTAGATGTCTCAAATATCTTTGATGATTAAATAGTGATATTAATTTGATTTATTGTGTTTAGTTATGATAGTTATGTGTTTTATTTGTGTTTTGATTTGAATTTTAATTATTATATTGATTGTGCTTTGATGTTACAATATTATATAACTTATAAGATAATGTTTTAATTTTAATTTTATGGGTGATACGATTTTTCTCTCTATTTTAATTGATTGAAAACAATTTTCATTTGTTAAAATAACTAAAAATAGGATTTTCTTTTTAAATTTTAGTCCATTAGAAACTTGATTTAATCAATCAAATTGCACTAAATCAAAATTCTCTCACAATTATCTCTATTTTAATAAATTAAAATAATTAAACCTATCACAACCTGTGTTTGTGATGATGATTTAAGTTAGTTTTTTAGTCGATTAAAATCCAATTCTAATGCATTAAAATCACTAAAGGAGAAAATCTTTGAAAAACAAGCTTTCATTTAACATATTAAATTTTTTTAATTGTTAAAAAAGTAAAGCACTTGGATTCACACGAGGGCTATGTTGTTTGCTTTTAATCCATTAAATCATACCACAAGATTGTCCATATTACATTCATCTTTTAATGGATTAGAAAACAAAATTTCCTAATAAAACAATAGATTCCTGAACTTATTTAATTTCGAATTAAAAATATGTTCTGAGCAATTGTTCCAAAATTTATAAGTGGGTGCATTTTTTCTAATAGTTCAATACAAAATTGTTACCTTTATAATTAGAGATTGTATTATATTTTGCTTTCGGAATCATATAATCTGTAAAGTTCATTTAACACTTTTGGAAAGTCTATAAAAAAAAGCAAAAAAAAACATAGATACTATGATTTTTTGTCAAATTATGAGGGTTTGAGAAGAAATTAAGTGAAAGAAGAAACCATAAAAAAAAACAAGGGTGCTTCTTCCGGCACCACTATATTTCTTTCTTAATTTCAAAAACTTTAAAACTATTAAAATTATCTTTTATTTAAATGGTAAAATTTAGAAATTATTTATATAAAATAAATTGTTTTATAAATTGTAAAATTTAGAAGATAAATTTTTAAAAAAATTATTTTCAAATTCTAGAATCTAAAATTTAATTTCGAATTAAAAATAAACTTTCAAAATCAAAAATAAACTTTGGAATTCTAGAATATGAAAAGTAATTTTTTAAAATAAAGGATGTCATGCGGAATATAATTGTTACTTAACCTTTTCTTTTTACTCAGCATAATTAGCTGAGCAGAATAGAAGAGTTGAATTGAATAGAATGGGTAGAAATAGTAAGAAAGAGAGAAGAAGAAATCCGATGATTCTTCATCAGAGTGGCCTTCTTCACAGTCCGGTGATGATTCAGACAGCCGTGATTCGTCGTCTCCGGAGAGACGCCGGAGAGACGGTCATCGTAGTCGCCGTCATTCACGGCGGGGACGAAGCAGGCACGACTCAGATAGTTCCTCTGATGAGAGTAGTGACTGGGGTGGCAAGAAGAAGAAGTCCTCCAGGCACATTAGTGAAGAGGAAATTGCACAGTACTTGGCCAAAAAGGCTCAGAGAAGGGTTTGAACATGCTTCTTTATCCTTGTTTGGTGTTTTTATATTTTATGATTTGAGTTAAAGTGTCTGTATGTTTGTTTTGATGTTTCATTCTTCTTGGTTTTGTGCTCAGGCATTGAAAGTTTCCAAGAAACTGAAGACTCATACCGTGTCAAGGTATTCGAATGATGCAAATCCATTTGGTGACTCTAATCTTAATGAGAAGTAAGTTCGTACCTTCTCCAGTTCTCCCTACTTTTTTTTATCTTGTGTTTGTATGATTTTTTATTTGCTGCATCTAATAACTGAACTTTTTTGTGATCTTTACCATAAGACATGAATTTTCCAGACACATAACTTGTGTTCGTGTGTGTACAATTTGGAGGCATTTTATTTTTTTGGAGAGGTGATTGTTAGGGGGTTCTAGAGTTAAAATTTTGGTATAGGTGATAGGTGATAATATAAAAGTAAGAAACTTCTGTGAAACCAGTTAATTATTGATGGATTGTTGGTTGCGGTTCTGACATGATTCTGTTTTCAATTTTAGTTAAAATCTCAGTTTTTCTAATAATATAATAATTATTTGGAAAACTGTGGCAATTGTATTGTGAGTCTTTCAGGAGAATGCTTGTCTGATATACTAAATTCTGTAATTAGTGGAGGATGGTATTCGGTACCTTGTGGCAATGTTGTAATACTAAACTCTTCTTAGAGTATCCCAAATAGGATTTCTTTACAAGAGTTGCTTATGAATGAAAACATTATTTTAATATGGGTCCCGCATATATGAGTTGCTTCAAATTGAAAAAGAGTTCCTTAATGTGGGTCCCACAAAAGGATACCTCTTACAGAATCATGTCTTCTCCCTCTCTCTCCTCCCACATTTTTGTATTTTGAATCTTCTGGGATACTTGCTACAAGTGCTTAAGTTAATAAGGTTTAACTGCAGGTAAATTAGAGAATTTTCCAGTGTGAATCAAAGCTGCCCTGCCAGTTTATTATTATTTATAGTATTCGTTTATCATCCAAAATTAGTCTAGAAATGCTATTGGTTTCTGTTGGACAACATTCTTATAGACGGGAAGTTGTATATAATTGGCTGTTGTTCTTAGATAACTTTGATATATCACTTTTCTTGTTTATTTTGTTTCTCATATTTGGTTCCTCTAAGCTTAGAATTCTATTGTCATTTTTAATGTCCTAGAAGCTTCACATAACTGTTTTACTACAAATTAATGTATTAGTAGTTGTGTGCTACCTACCTATATCTTATTATTCTCAAATTTACCGAGTTGTAGGTTTGTTTGTGTGCCTATTGATGAATTTTCAGTTAAGGCTGAAAAAAAGAGACTGAGAGAACGGATGGTATGCATTTTTCTGCAGAAGCAAAAATAAATATTTACTATTTTGTTGGCTATACTAAGTAAACATTTGCTGTAGCTACTTGCTTTGTACCTCCCAGGCTTACTAAGATATTGTGATGTGATGAGATTGTGAAACAACAAAGCATTGTCTCTGTCTTCCATTTATTCCTTAAGTTCTTGTTAAAAATCATAATGCAGGAAGAAATTGAAAAGGTGAAAAAAAGAAGAGAAGAAAGGGCACATGAGAAAGCGCGACATGAAGAAGAAATGGTGTCATTCTCATAATCTGTTATTAGTTTAGTTATTAATTATCATTAATCTATTGGAGGGAAAATTCTTTCTTACCACTTGACACTCATGTTTCTGGCTGGTGCATGTCTGTGTGTGGTGGCTATATGCTGGTATGACATGCCTATTAGTCCCTATCCTGCATGTGCATAAACTATGGCATCTTATCTACATTCTCTCACAGGTACTGTTAGCTAGAGAACGTGCACGAGCTGAGTTCCATGATTGGGAAAAAAGAGAAGAGGAGGTATGTTCCTTGAATTCCTTTCATTTATTGTTAATTTTTTTTTTTGTACATGCAATCTGGTAATGAAGGCAACTTTCATATGCAGTTTCATTTTGATCAAAGCAAGGTGAGATCTGAGATTAGATTGCGTGAAGGGCGTGCCAGGCCAATTGATATCCTAACCAAGCATCTCAATGGATCTGATGATTTAGATATAGAAATAAATGAACCATACGTGGTGTTCAAGGTTAATATTTAGATTTATAGCAATTCATATGTCCCATTGCTTTAACTGATGTAAATTATAATGTAATATAGCCCTGGAAAACTTATTGAACCTTTTCCTTAGTATGACTAAAGATTTCTAGTTTTAAAGGCCAATTTTTTGGACAATTTACATAATGGTTTGACTTATATGGTGCAGGGTTTGACAGTAAAGGAAATGGAAGAGCTTCGTGAAGACATCAAAATGCATCTGGACCTTGACAGGGCCACACCCACTCATGTAGAATATTGGGAGGTATCATCTTTTATCCATTCTTTAGTTAATTACTTTATAGTTCTTCACAGAGTATCAAAAAAAAAAAAAAAAACAGAGTTCTAATTACTTAATGATTTCTACCTTGTCTATTTTTTGATACTTCCATCTTGTTTTATTCACCTTAGCTTATATTGAATGTGACTATGACTTTGAAGTCTGAATCTTATCTAGTTCGGGTACAAAGGATCACATTTATGATTCAATAAAAAGTCATAAAGCAGTAATGCAAAACAACAAAACAGCTGAAATTCAAGGTTATTATTATCTATATGTTGTTAGGAATGATTTAATTTCATTCATCATGTGTCTTGGAGGTCTCTCTAATTATGAAACTGCATAAAACGATAAAATGATTGTTGGAGGCCATATGCTGGATAAAGAATATGCATGATATATATATATATATATATATATATATATTTGTAAATACTTTTGTATATTTTCTATGCAGAATATGTTTCTTTGGTATTATTAGCTTAATACATTTTGTTCTTTTGAGTGGTGATATATCATTATGTGATTTAGCATAATGATATAATTGCATTATCAAAGATAAAATAATTTAGATCAACACACGTGTTATGCCTGTTAATATGCCTGTCTTTCGTAGTTTTTAGATTGTTTCTGATATATGTATGTATTTATGGTAAGGGGATAATATTTTTCAAGTTGTTTATAAATATATGTACATAATATTAAGTTGTAACTTTTAAATATAATGACGTATATGGTTCTAGTAGTAACCTAACTACTTGAACTGATTCACCGCAAAACCAACAACTTTTTCTGATATTTTCTGATTTGGGTTTTAAAATAATTTCAGAAAAATCTTACGGAAATTAAGAGGAAATTTTGTGTATGTTCTTTGTTTTGGGTTTTAAGAGTAAATATCATGTCTATGTTCTTCCATATGCTTGAATGCAATTGTCAGAGAACTTGCTTTGAATTTAACTGTTAGGTAATAGCATAGGGATAATGTCCTTTATTTATTTTTTATTTCTAAAAGAGCATTCGAACACTGTCTTCTATTATTTCTTAGTGCTAATATAAAAAGTATGTAACCTGTTTAGCATTAAAGTTCTTTTTGTCATAGTTGGATGTTATAGAAGGAAGTTCTTCCTCTCTCTCTCTGAAATCTGGTGGGATTTGCGAGGTATTAGAGCTTTTAGGTTTTATACCTTATAAGTTTGTACTGTTGCTTTTATTGAGTTGTAACATGTCTGGTGAAGACTCATAATCGGCACTTCTGGTTGCTTGCATAAAGTGGAAGTGGTTTATTGAAATGTAAAACATGTTTTAGCTTGCTTATTTGTTTTGTGGAATTCCCTGTTTAAGGTCGATAACATAGTATCACTAATACGCATGTTTTGGGCAAAATTGAGGGAGCAGGATTTTCACTTTTCTTCATGTCCTTGCTGGCTATTCTCTTTTAATAAATTATTAATACACAAAAGTTACGAGGTTGGTGTAAATGTAATTTTAGAGGAATGGAATGGAATGGAAGGTTGTTCCTGACCGTTCAAGCATAGCGTAGATGGGTATTTAAAAGTTAGATTAAGGTTTCTTTTCTATAACAATATGTGGTATGGAATGACTTGTACGGAGAATATTCAATTACACAATGAGATTGCTTTTCCCTGTTCATATTCATTTAGGTGTCCTTTCTTACTCCTCCCCTTAGTTTATATATTTTTGTCCACATAGATGCTGGTATTTATTCCTTTTGATGTAGTGTCTTTTATCCGACTATGTATGTCTTGTTATGCTTGTGGTTTATATGTTCATATAAAATTTATCCTATGTTTGGATCCCAAATAAATTAGTTTCCTTAATTTCTTCTTCTTCTGTTTCAGTTCACTCATATGGCCATTGTGGGTGACTAACATGTAATGCCGTGGATCCTGACACTAAATTAGTCATGTCATAATTCATGTTTTAAGTTGAAGTCTTCTTGGTCAATATCTTCATACAGGCACTCCTTATGGTGTGTGATTGGGAGCTAGCAGAAGCTCGAAAAAGAGATGCAATTGATCGAGCTAGGGTACGTGGTGAAGAACCTTCTGCTGAGCTGCTTGCAGAAGAAAGGGGTCTGCATTACAGTGTTGAGCCAGATGTGAAGAGGCTTTTGCAGGGTAAGACACATGCAGAATTAGAAGCTCTACAGCTGCATATAGCAGCAGAGATGCGTACTGGTACAGCAAAGGTGGTTGAGTACTGGGAGGCAGTTCCGCATATATAAGGCCAAGGTAATCCCTCTCAGTTTTAAGTTACATGCTTTAAAATAAGGGATAAGTTCACTCAATGTTAATTGCTGTATATGCAGGCTTCTTTAAAGGAAATTCATGCTATGATGTTACGCAAACACTTGCAACACCTTGAACAACCATTGGAGGATGAAGATAAACTGGAAGATGCGCAAGTTAAAAACTCTGAGGAAGACAATGAGCATTATGTTAAATGTATATTAGCCTTAGCCTTTTGTCATTGTTAGTTTATATGAATTCTCCTCCCAGATTTCATGTTGATATTTGCTTGATCTGTATTCTGTAGTCCAATCTGCAGATGAATCAACTTCACCCGAACCTATTAAAGGAGAAGATGAAGAAGAATCAACTTCACCCGAACCTATTAAAGGAGAAGATGAAGAAGCCGAGGATCAGGCTGGCTCCTTTTCACCGGAACTATTTCATGGTGATGAAAATGAAGAAGCTATTTACCCTGAAGAGGACAGAGCTCTATTGGTAATCTTAAACATGTTTTTTTATCAATGATATCTCTCGTTTGTGTATCAAGTGTGTAGACTAACTATACAATGATGATACATTCATAGGAGCGGAAACGTATGGCTGTATAGGAAGAGCGGCATAGACGAATTCAAGAATCAATGGCATCAAAGCCTGCTCCATCTGAAGATAATTTTGAGATGAAAGCCATGAAAGCTGTGGGAGCTATGGAAGACGGGGATGCAGTGTTTGGCTCTGGTGCTGAAGTGAATCTAGATTCACAGGTTATCTGTCTTGGTTATTTATGTAATTTCAATCTCTGTCAAATGTCGTCAAATGCTAGTCGCTATCTATGATTCTTTGAAATTTACATGTTTGATAGATTGAAAAATATTTAGTTTCAAAGTTCTGGATTTTTAAACTAATTATATTAAGGACGTGGGATTATCAACAATTGAAGTTTCTGATGTAATTGGTTAATGTTGGAGCAGGTTTATTGGTGGCATGACAAATACAGGCCCAGGAAGCCAAAGTATTTCAACCGTGTTCACACTGGGTACGAATGGAACAAATATAATCAGACTCATTACGATCATGACAATCCACCGCCAAAGGTTGTACAAGGGTATAAATTTAACATCTTCTACCCGGATCTAGTAGACAAGACAAAAGCTCCGATTTACACTATTGAGAAGGATGGTAGCAATGGTGAGACTTGCATCATAAGATTTCATGCAGGGCCACCATATGAAGACATTGTAAGTCTACTTCTTGATTTTCTGAAGGTTTATATACATCAACCGAATTACCCATTTTATGTCTTCCATGACAGGCTTTTCGCATTGTTAATAAAGAATGGGAATATTCTCATAAGAAAGGTTTTAAGTGCACGTTTGAACGTGGAATTCTACATGTGTACTTCAATTTCAAACGCTACCGCTACCGCAGATAATTTCAGGCTCTGGCTTACCTTCTACGTGGGTTGGTTACCATTTTGAAGATTATGGTGTATCCGTGAATGTTAAGGTGCTGGCGCTATAGACACTTTTAGATATTTGGAGGAATTGTCCAACCAACATTGAACAAAACCCGATTATTGTACTTTTGATGATACATTTGACTTGAAAGTTAAATGTTGAAAGAATTAGGTGGACGAGGACAATCAATCACGGTTTGTGGTCGGAAACAATTGAAGGGTGCAAGGACACAACAGAAAAAGTGAAGACAAATACGGTTTTTTTTCTTCACTGCTTTGTTTTCGTTTTGATAATCACATCTGATGAACTTTCCAACACCGAGCGAACACAAATCTGAATTGAAACAATCAAATGTTTCTTAGTCTCTCCAGAAACAGGTTGTTCATTGACATAATGGGAAAAGTAAAGGCCGCTGAATGGGTGGGCATCATCTTCTTCTCTTAATTTCGAGTAAGCACTTTGAATACCAAATCATTGTATTAACCTTCGACTATCTTTACAGGAGTCCTGCGGAACCAAAAATATTTGAAATTAACTACAGGAGACATGATATACAGGAATAAAGAAAAAAAAAATTCTGACATAGTTACTTACCCAAATGGACTTTGTTTGATAGAAAGCAATTCAATGTCCAACTGCAGTCCAACAGTAACAAACGGTAAAATTGTATATTGAAAAAAAAAATCACTTTGACAGGAGAACAATAGAGCTCCGAATGATGTAGAAAAATTGCAACAGTAGCATGAGAGCCTAAATGGTGTGGAAAAATTGCAAATCATTTCATATGTCCAAATTTTCTATTTTCGTGAACAGTGTTTTACCCCCTTCTTTTGATTATAGAACCTGATATCTAGTGCGGGGAGGGGTATGATACAGTGGAGGGGAAAAGGGTTTGATTGGGTGAAAGTGGTCCCATCTTACTCTTCAAACATATTTTAAGTTTGAACTAAAGCAATTCTGATAAGGGAAAAGTAATTCTAGGAATGATTCGAAGAATTACAGAAATGTAGGGAACCCAAGAATGGGGTTCCGAGCAATGTTGTCAAACTCGAGGATTGTAAGAGGATCGAAAAAGGAACAAACACCACATCATTCATGGTCTTTTGTCATAAACGATTTCTTTTCTTGGTGTGTACCTAAATAATTATAAAATTAAATGATAATATTCTCTCAAAATAATTATAAAATCAAGTTCAAAGATTTAAATTCTTTCTTACCCTCTCAAAAGCACTCAAATTACGTTCACAACCGGATGAACTACAAGTCAAACTCAATACTCTAATAGCAAATCTTTGTAATTCATCACCATATGATTTCCACCATTGTGCTGGAGTTTTGGTTTTGAGTGCACGTTGAGCTATTAGACTACCAAAGAATCCAGATTTTCTTTTGAAGCTCTCAATTTGAGCATCAATCTTGCTGATCTCATCAATGTCTCCCACCAACCTAGCCAAGCAATCATACATTCCACGTTTCACCTCATAATCAGCCTTAAACTCAGCATCATAGTGCAACATGGGATTAAGATAATAGCCTGCAGTATGCGATGGCCTATGCAATTGGTTGTCCCATCTTTGATCAATGATTTCCTAAAGGGGAGTGTAGCTAAGTAACATAAAAATAAATAAATTAATCTCCAAGCATAATCTAAAATTTTAAAAAATAAAATACAACTGAAAGGTATAAATTATCTTTTACTAATGCCATTGAAAAGACTTTGAATCTTTTCTTTTGCAATATCCATTTCTTCATAAATGTATCCCATAGCTGGTTTCTCATCCGAATCAACCATGCGCAACACCTTGATCAGGGGAAGAGCACCCCTCATGCAATTCAAAATATTTCTCCAAAATCCTTTATCCAGTATCAAATTTTCCACAAACTCTCCATCCCTAGTCTTTACGAATTGACTATCTTGCCACTCCTTGGATGTGAACATCCTAATAAGGGATCTTTTATTTTCATTCAGGCATCCCAAGGTCAAATAAGAAGTGGCAAAACGAGTATTGGCTGGTCTTATCAAATCTGTGCCTTTAGTAAACTTGTGCAACAAAGAAATAAGACCAGTTCTTGAATAGATGTAAGTTGTAATTTTCTTACCATTTGCTATTGTCTCATGATGGAGAGGTATTTTTTTCTCAAAATCTTCTAACATTAAATCAATGCAGTGTGCTGCACAAGGTGTCCAATATAACTTTTGTCTTTTTTGCATTAACAAATCTCCAGCTGCCTTGTAATTTGCTGCATTGTCAGTGACAATTTGGATCACGTTTTCTTCTCCAACCTCCTCAACAACATCGTCCATCATCTTGAAAATTTTATCAGCAGTCTTACATATATCAGAAGTATCAATAGACTTTAAGAAGACAGTCCCCTTTGGACTATTTACCAGAAAATTAAGTATAGTCCTTCTCCTCCTATCAGTCCATCCATTTGTCATTATTGTGCACCCATTCTTCTTCCAAAATAGTTTATGTTCATCCAAGATCAGATTAGTCTTCTCAACTTGTTGCTTCAAATATTTCACCCTAATTTCATGATATGATGGTGGCTTAAATCTAGAACCATGTTTGGAAACCAACTCAAGCATCCTCCAAAACTCTTCGCTCTTTGCTACATTAAATGGAATAGCATTGTTGTAGAAAAATAGAGTAATTTGTTGACATGCATCCTCCCTCTCACTTTTCTTGAAAATGGCATTGATAGTACTTTGACTGCCCCTTTTCCTAAAAATACTTGAAGAGTCTTCACTCTCTTCTTGCCTTACTCTTTTTCCAGCACTTTCAGAAGAATCACCCACAACACTACTTTCCCTTTCAAACTCTCTGAATTTTGATTTTTTAATCAAATTTTGTTGTAGCACATAAACCACATCCAACATTAATTTTTTAACATCTTCTGCGGACTGCTATACATGCTCCAACATCCTTTGAAGTTCCTGCTAGATGGTGCTTCAATCGATAAATTCTACCAATTAATACTTTTTCACAATATTTACATTTCAAGTTTCTTGTCTTTCCATCAACAGAAACACAGTGATTCCATGCAGGATCAGTTCTTAACCCAATTCCATTTCCTCTTCTAGGAGCATCTCCTGACCCAGATGCCATTTCTATATATTTTAAATAAAAATCAGAATGAGTAGAGGAAGAGAACTAGAGAACTTGTGGGCAGAGAACCAGTGCGGGCAACCCAGCACAGCAGCGGCGGCGACGGCGAAACACGGTGGCAGCGGCGAAACACAGGAGCGAAACAGAAGTGGAGAAAGACAGCGGCGAAACGTGCTGTTGATGGCGGCGAAACGCGCTTCAACGGCGACAGCGAAACAGGCTTCACCGGCAGCGGCGAAACACGCTCCAGACGGCGGTGAAACGAAACGCGATCACTGTGGCATGCGATGGAGTGGGTTGCCGGTTTTCACAGGAAGAGAAAACCCTAACGCGAGAAAGAAGAAGACTAGTTTTCACAGAAAGAAGACGCGTTTGGGTCGGGTTTCACATAACCCAACTCGGGTCGCGCGACCCGAGTCCACAACGAAGATCGCAGATCACCGCGTCCTCCGATCCACTGATTTTGCGAGAAAACCGATCCGCGTTTCCGGCGATCCTCCAAGCGCGTCAACTCGTGACGGCGTCCCAGATCGTTGACTCGTACGAGTTAGCAAGTCAACTCGCGATTTTGACAACACTGGTTCTGAGTATATTATTAAAGAGAGATTTTCAACTAGAGAAGAGAGGAAATACAATGAAATAATAGCCCCTTAAGTCAGGTTGGCTAAACCATTATATACCTGACTAACCAACTAACAACTGTACAAACTGTTTTTATTCTAACAAAACCCCTCTCTAGAAATCCTTGTCCTTAAGGATTGAACATTGGATACTTCTTCTTAAGATCATAATAGAACTCCCACGTAGCATCTTCTGGAAGTTGATGTTTCCATTTCACAAGAACCTTAGTCACCGCTGTTCCTTTCCTTCTGACAGTCATTCTGTCTAAAATATAATCTGGCTCCTTCTCTTCTAACACCCCATCCACATGATATGGTAAACTTGTGGACATCAAGGCTTCCCCCACATGCTTTTTAAGTTGTGAAATATCGAACACATTATGAATCTTGGACTGCCCTCCTAATTCCAGCTTATAAGCTACTGCTCCAATACAATCAATGATTTTGTATGGTCCAAAATACTTAGGGCTCAACTTTGCATTACTCCTGGAAGCCACTGAAATCTGTCTATATGGATGTAGTTTGACATAGACCAAATCTCCAATGCTATATTTTCGATCAGTTCTATGTTTGTCTGTCAATTGTTTCATCCTTTCTTGAGCTCTTCTTAGATGAAACTTGATTAATTTTAACATCTCTTCTCTCTTCCTCAAACTTCTATCTACTAATTCAATATTTGACTCTCCTGGGAAGTAAGGAAGATGAATAGGGCCGGCTGTCCATAAACAATTTCATAAAGGGTTGTTCTAGTTGTTGTATGAAAGGAAGTATTATACCACCACTCCGCCATGGGTAACCATCTCAACCATTTTTGTGGTGTATCAACACACATACACCTAAGATAAGTTTCTAAGCACCTGTTCACCACCTCGGACTGTCCATCTGTTTGTGGATGATAGCTAGTTGAAAGTTGAATCTAACCCCTTGGACAGCCATAAATTCTTGCCAAAATTGGCTCACAGATATAGGATCCCTGTCACTTGTAATGGTGTCTGGACATTTATGCAAGTTAAATACATTATCCATAAAAGCTTGAGCTACGTCACTAGCCGTATAAGGGTGAGCCAGTGCAATGAAATGGGCGGCTTTACTAAACCTGTCTACCACCACGAATATGACTTCTTTCCCTTTTGATTTCGGCAGTCCTTCAACAAAATCCATTGTAATATGTTGCCACACATGATCTGGTACCGGTAAAGGCTGCAATAGGCCTGGGGTAGCTACTGTCTCATTTTTACACTGTTGGCACACAGAATATTGTTGGATAAACATTTTGACATCATTTATTAACCCCTTCCAATATACAATAGCTTTTACTCTTCCCATAGTAGCGTTTACCCCTGAATGCCCCCTATGGCAGACGCATGTAACCACTGCAGCAACTCTTTTCGAAGTTGTGGGTCATTCCCAACCACAAGTTTTCCCTTCCTTCTCAATTCCTCATTTGCCCATCTATAGTGTTTATGTGAACCTTGAGCACTTTGGACTTCATTAATCAGTTTTGCAAACTTACATCTTTTTGCCAGGATTGATGAATTCTGTCAATTAAATCTGATTGCAGTTGCTGCTTTATTAATTGATTACTCTCCACCAATGGCCTCCTTGATAGGGCATCCGCAACCACATTTTCTTGCCCCTTCTTGTGCTCTATCCTGAAATCAAATTCCATGAGTTTGACCAACCATTTTTGCTGAATCCGGTTCAAGATGAATTTGAGGCTGTCGTGATCTGTCTTAACCACAAAATGTCGGTTAAGTAGATAATGTCTCCATTTTTGAACTGCAAAAACCACAGCCAAAAGCTCTTTCTCATAAGTAGAGAGTGACTGTTGTTGTAAATTTAATACCCTATTGATATAGACTATAGGATGATGGTCTTGCATCAGCACGACACCAATTCCTACTCCGGATGCATCAACTTCCACCACAAATTCTTTAGAAAACTATGGTAAGGCTAAGACTGGAGTGCTACTCAATAATACTTTCAGCTTCTGAAATGCCTCTCGGGCCTCCTCAGACCATGTAAAATTGTTTTTTTTTTTAGCATGTCATTAAGAGGTTTGGCTATGATTTCATAACCTTTGACAAATCTACGATAATATCCAGCCAATCCCAGAAATCCCCTAAGCTGTTTAATGGTTTGAGGTAAGGGCCATTGAACCATGGCTGCAATTTTACTTTGGTCAGTAGCTACTCCCTCGCCCGAAATAAAATGACCCAAATATTCGACCTTATTCACCGCGAAGTAACACTTAGAACGTCTAGCGAACAAATGATGATTCCGTAGAGTCACAAGAACCTTCTGCAAGTGTTGTAAATGTTGCTGCAAGTTCTCACTTTATATGAGAATATCATCAAAAAAGACCAGCACAAATTTCTGCAAAAATTGTTGGAAAACAGCATTCATGAGTCCTTGAAAGGTTGCTGGTGCATTGGTAAGTCCAAATGGCATGACCACATACTCATAATGGCCACCATGAGTTCTGAATGCTGTTTTGTGGATATCTGCAGGATCCATCCTCACCTGATTGTACCCGAAGCATAAATCAATCTGAGAAAAGATTGTCGAACCATGTAGTTCATCCTGTAAATCGTCCACTAACGGAATATGGAATTTATTCTTCACTGTACTTCGGTTTAATTCTCTATAACACACACATCTGCCAAGATCCATCTTTCTTGCTAACCAACACCACTGGGCTAGCATAAGGGATGCTGCTATTCTGAATAAATCCTGATTCCAGATACTCCTTAATGAGATTATCTAGAATATCTTTCTAATTTTTCGCATACCTATAGGGCCGAATATTCACTGGATTGGCACCTTGCACCAAAGGAATTTTATGATCATGGTCTGGCCTGGCTGGTGGCAATTGAGCGGGTTCCTCAAAAATATCACCAAACTCCCTCAATAATTGATCTACCTCTGCTCGTATTTCAAGTTGAGTAGCATGTGTGGTTAAAGATTGGAGTAATCCACCGTCCTCCTCACCTAAATGAAGCATTGAAAGGTGGACTCCGTCACCCAAAGCCTTCATCAACTGTTGTTTCTTAGCTGTTTTCATTATCGTGGAAGATGAACCTCGTAACACATGTTTCTCCCCATTGAACTTGAAATCCATTGTAAGCTTGTCAAAATTCCAAGTAATATCTCCCAAACCAACTAACCATTCAATTCCAAGGACAACGTCACAACAACCCAAAGGTAACAATAACATGTTAGACGTGAACGTGGTCTGTTGAATGGTTCAAGAAAAATCTTTTACAATTAAAGAAGTGGGAATCTTTGTTCCATCCGCTACCACAACATTTAAACAATCCATTGTTTCGATTTTACACCCATACTTTTTAGCAACCTGAATATCCAAGAAATTGTGTGCTACCACTATCAACAAGAATGTGCAAAGGGTGTTTTCTATGATATCCAGTGATTCGCATTGTACGAAAGTTAGCCATACCAGTTAAAGCATTAATTGAAATGTGAGGTGCATCAACTTCATCTTGTGACCCCGCCGTTTCAACTTCATCCTCCTGAACCTCCTCCTCGGAAACCTCCATCACATAAACTTGGAGCTTTTTGTGAGTTAAACCATGCTCTAATGAATATGGTTGATCACAGAAGTAGCACAACCCTTTAGCCCTCCTTTCATTCATATACGATGGACTTAAACGTCTTCCTGGTGCCAATTTCGTCTTATTCGTTTCCTTTGCGGGAGAAATAGTCTTCTCCAAACTCAATGGTTTAGAACCCAACACCCCCTGTTGTTGACGAGTACTTACTTCAGCATTAGAAAAATTCTCAGTCTCATAATCTTGCTAATGAAAAAGCCTTATGCACTGTAGACGGTTGAAACATGCAGACCATTACTTGAATGTCTTTCTTGAGGCCCCCCAAGAAGCAACTCAACAAATATTCTTCAGAAAGATTCAGTTGAGTAATAATGGCGTCAAATTCTTCATAATATTCAAGCACTGACCTTTTTTGTCGTAACTTCATTAAGTCTGCCATTGGGTCTACGCAAACATCACCAAAGCGCTCCAGAACCAACTTTCGGTAGTCTTGCCAAGATAAGGCCACACAATCGATAGATTTTGAAATTGCAGAATGCCATTGCAAAGCTCTTCCTTCCATGTGGACAACGGCCAACTTGACTCTAGCATCCTCGGGCATATTATCAATTAAGAAAAAATTATCGCATTGATAAAGCCATTGATTGACGTTCTCACCATTAAATCGCGGAAAGTCGATCCTCGCTAATCTTGTGCCACAAGAATACGAAGAATTGCGTTGATCAGTTTTAACAAAAGATCCTGCAGCCGCTATGGCCTGCCGTTGTAAGTCTTGTAACGATTCTTGCATAGTAGCCCCAAGAGCTTTCTGTATAGACCTTGCAAGTTCAGCCAATCGTGCCTCCAATCGAGATGCGATACGGTCTTCTAAGTCCTTCATAGCTGTAGCATTGCGTGTGGATTTTGCCATGGACAAGTGGCCAAAAGGAATCGTTCTGGCTTATACCAATTGATAAGGGAAAAGTAATTCTAAGAATGATTCGAAGAATTACATAAATGCAGGGAACCAAGAATGGGGTTTCGAGTATATTATTAAAGAGAGATTTTCAACTAGAGAAGAGAGAGGAAATACAATGAAATAATAGCCTCTTAAGTCAGGTTGGCTAAACCATTATATACCTGACTAACCAACTAACAACTGTACAAACTGTTTTTATTCTAACAAATTCATTGAATGCCAATGATTCCCGTTTGACAGCACAAAGAGGTTGTTCATTAGACCTTGTGCTTTACTGAGAAAGATCACCTTATCAGCTAAGCTAGATAAATTTTGATAAAACTGTGTTCTTAAGAGAAGTTTCTGGTCAAATAAAAGAAGCCATAAGAACACTCTAGTCTTGAAAAGTAATAGGTTGGAATCAGTCTTACAATTGAAATGTAGGAGGCCAAGGTTACCGAGCTAAAATGTTAATTGGAGCATTCACGTAGTGGAACAAATCTTAACGAAGATCAGAATAACTCACCTCTATCGTTGAATTGGGAGGGATTTCTTGCACTCCCTTGCTTCCATAGGCAAGTTCAGGAGGAACAATCAATAGTCGCTGCAAAAAAAAGACTATCTAAATTACAGAGCTTGATGAAGCATATGATCCAACCTAGAGTCTAAACAATTTGCAACCCTTTCAAGCGAAACTATTTACATACACACTGATGACAGCTTACGAGCTTAAATTTAGTGAGAACACCCAACTTATAAATTGATAACCTTAGAGGTCTAGCTGTTGACACAATAAAAATACGCAGTTGAAATACTTCTATACATAAAATCTTTGAATACTTGTATCACAATAAAATATGCAAAGCTAAAGCAAAATAAAACAAAATCTGTAGTAGCATAAACTCCAATCCAATGTAGTTGTTCAGTAGTGCTCTTAGTAGAGATCCAATGAACTATAAACCTTCCCTTCAAATGGTGGCTTTGCTGTTTTCACACTTAATTTTAGTGATTACCAATATTTTCATTGGCATTTTTAATAAAACAGAGACTTGCTATGTTCTCACCTGGCCTCCTACTCGCATGCCCTCTACTCCTAAATCCAATCCTTTAAGGACTGTTCCCCTCTCAGATTGGCCTACATCAAATCCATAGGGCTGCAATAAATTAAGCATGTTTCATCAACCGAAAGCAAATTTTCAGAAAAAATGCATCATATTTAATCATTCTGAATTTTCAGCAAGTGTTATCAATTATCTATGTATAACAAGGAAAGGACATGGAATTAAAACTCTTATTGTCAGGAATCCATGTGGACACACATTGCATGCAACAAACATGGAGATTTTTGGCATGATTGAGTGAATGTGCACCAATAATATGCAAAAGGAAAATAAATTAGAGCATGCTTACAAATTGCCCATTAAAAATATGCCCAACATTATCATATGTATATTTAAATCTAAATATCACAGATGATTCGAGGTTTACCTTTTCTATCAGATCAACACCAGTTAGTCTACTGTGCAATATAATATACTTAACATGAATGTGGACATAAATTTTGTTGCAAGAGGTGTAAAACAGGAACTTGTTTATATAAGGAATAATCTGTTCACTTAAAACAATCAACTAAAAGGATAAATAGTTTTTGAAACTGTAAATCAATATAGAAATAATGGAAATGATTAGGTTCATTTTTTCATGCCATTGCATTTGCATTTGATGCTTCTAACTAGACTAATTGACCTTAATAACTCAATATACTAAGAGGTGAGAAATTTGGCATAGTTACATGGGTCATACCGTTCCTCCTCCAACGCCCATTCCTTGTCTACTAGTCATAAAGGTGATACCCTTCCATTTGGCGACATAGTGAATCTACAATAGCATAATCTAATTATTTCTGAATTTAGTAATAAGTAATCACTAATGAAAGCACTTGCAAATAAAAATCAGGATCAGCATATATGAATGCATTTGCCAGCACATCAGAATTAAAGAGAGAAAATTGCTAGTAATCTTCTGGAAGAATGAATCAAGCGCAATGAGCCCTTTACTTTGACTCTTAAATGAAGAACATAACTTAAGAATATCTTTGATTTTATTTTCTAGTCGGAATTAGAGTTTAACTTCTGTCATCTGCATAATAAAGGTTTTTTGCATTGAGTATCAACCTTAGTTACTGAGGTGAAACTCCAATTCTGATTGGAGGAACACCACCAAAATACTTAAGAAACTGTATACGTTTTGTTCTTACATGAATCTGAACAGATAGGCGACGTAATTCAGGACTGGAGGGTATCAAAGTTGACTATGAGAAACAGTTTCTGAATGTTGAATCTTTTGGTTTCAGATTCTTGTCTTTTGATCCAAAAACTTGGTAGATATACACTGACAATCATGCAAATTTCAGCCCTCAGATGTAACTTAAAACATCTTTAATAAGAATTTCTTACAAGAGTCATCAATAAAAACACTATTTTAATATAAACACCACCAACATGAATTCATTTGAAAGAACTTGAGTTTGAGAGACGCACTAAAATAATATTTTTATTCATAAGAAATTTTAGTAAAAAATTCTCATTAGAGATACTCTTGTATGCTTAAGTACCACAAGATTTGAGTACTATGATATGACAGTTTCCCCTTTCAAAAAAATCTTGAATTGAGTTGGTACTAAAGCCAAACTATACGGCAATCGCACACATTTGGTTAATGACTTTCAACAACATGCAGAAGCACTAGTGAGTGAAACATTTTTAACTGGGTCACAACCGTACTGCAACACGGGATCCCTTTTTAGCCTCAGCTCCATTGCCAACCTTCAAATCATAGTACCTGAAGATATTACAGTTTCATCACACAGTAGCCTCCAACGAGCAACACGTCTTTAAAATGCAATCAACAAAAAAAATATAGCTAATTACGGAATTTTTAAGATTACCAATGTAAGTACAGTGACAGATTCTGTTTCTCTATGTCAAAGAAAACATTAATTAATGTACTAGATAGGGGAATTTTTTTTTGTGTTGATATCTATTAGAAGGATCTCAACACTTTAGTCATCAGATACTAAATGAGAAAGTAGAAACATTCACAATTGACAAGTTGACATAAACTCACTTCAAGCCATTGGGCAAGGTTATATAATCACTTTCAGGAATTTTTGCTCCTCTGAGCTGCAGAAAACAAAAGAGTGGAAAATTTCATTTGGAACTCACTTATCAAAACCATCATTTTTCTTTCAAATAAACTGACAAAATAGAATAATGGGGATACATACAGCTCTTCTACTTGTGCTAACAGCTCCAGCCACATCACAGGCATAGACTCCAGCAACTAACAAACATTTAAGCAAATCACATGGAATGGAACATAGAGGGAATCTTCAAAGATAGTTAACTAATAACTAACCAGTTGTGAGGAGACAACTAAGTAATGCTCTCCTTCCTTCAATACTTAAAGACACTGTAACTGGTTCTGCAGCAGTTTTTTGTGTGGAAGAACATGAGCAGTGGCATGGTAACCTATATGAACTTTTCTTGTTAAGTCTTCTGTGTGTTCCTGTGGAGTTAAGGAATTGCCTCAGGCTAGTTTGAATTAAAAGAAGTGTATGGAGAAGCAGAGAAGAGAGCAGTTACTTGTTAAGGTAAGGGGGCAATTGAGAATCATAGGATGGTGCTGATGGTGGAACACAGAGAGTTCCATGGTGTTTGATTATCGGTTGATACAGTGAGATCAGAATTTGTACATTCAGTTGTTTTTTGTTGGTATAGTTAGAGAGGAAAGAGAGAGAGAGAACCTAAAGAGGATAACGTGTTAATTCCATCCACAATTTTGAAGCATTAAAAAATCACAGGTTTCTTGAATTGTTTCACAATTTAGAATATTGGATTTTTTTTACATAATTGATTGATATTGATGTGTCACCAACAGACCTTTCGGGAATGTAAACAAATTTTGTTTGTGAAGATTTCACATAAAAACAATGAAAATAGACAGTGAATTCAGCGTATCTTTCCATTTATTTAACTTCCTTTTCCCTTTTGATTATGAAAATAATTAATGTAACTTTTAATATATGCGTCTAGTAATATTTTTAAATAAATAAGTTATAACAACTCATTTTTTAATAATTAAATCTTTTCTTATTTCGTCTCTAATAAATATAAATTATAATAAATAAAAAGTATTTGTTTTTCATCATATATTAATAACAATTCCACTCAAACAAACATAATATTATTTCTACACCAAATAGAATATCTATTTTTAGTGAAGTTTCTCAACAAAAACAGACATAATTCTATAAGTATTTGAGAAAAGGAACAAATCCTTCCTTTGAAAGTATTTCTATCCTCTATGATAGATTTTTTTACCATGAATCAGTGTTAAATTTTTATGAACTAAATGTGCATATTCATATGTATCTTTACACATAAAAATATTGCTAAAAAAAATACTCATTTGATATTTGTAAGAAAAATAGTAAAAAAAATAAGTAAATACATAAATTAAATGACGAGTAAAGTAAAAAAATTGATAAAATGCTTGAATGTAAATAATTTTTAATATACAGATTAAAATATTGTAGAAACACATCCTTACATCAAGTGTAAACTTTTGAGATATTTGTTTTACTTGTTTCTTTTTTTTAGTAAAAGTATTTAATGTTTAATGAATTCTCTCGAGTCTTCACATTTCTTCTAATTTTGAGTAAAAATAGTCTTTTATATTTTTGGAGCAATTTAATGAGTTTTTTTTCTTAAAGTCTCCACCTAGAATTTACTTATATAAGTTGCATTGGAATTCTATCACATCCAAATTTACTTCATTCAAAGGAATATGAGACTCAACCCTTTTATGATAGGATGTAATGACTTTCTCAAATCTTAAAGGAGATTATATGTTGATCATAGATATAATCTATGTTTTCTTATTCCAACTTTTATTACCATAAACTTGAACTTTTGAATGAGTGCAAAACTCTTCTTTATTTAATTCTATTATAGTATTATATTTGGTATGCAAGTTTAAATTCATTTTAACTTTGATTGGGTGAGCCAATAGTCAAGATAAAAAGCTTGAAGACCTTCTATCTTCCATCTACTTTTCTACTTTAACCACATCAATAATGACTTTTACATTTATATTTATTACCACAATATTGTGATGTATTAAATCTCTAACCTCTCTTTAAAATCCCTTTTAACATAGTTTTGAGTAGAATATTTATTGTAGTTCTACTTTTGGATAGAATATTTATTGTAGCTCCCCCATCCATCAAAATCTTATAAACTTTTAGTCCTTGATTTTCACAATCAACACCAAGACTTGTAATATTTAAAAGAAAATTGTAAATAAATTTATATTAAAAGAATATAAACAAATGTCACTAAATGCAAGAGATAAAACACGAATTTATTAAAATTGAAAAGTGCAGAAAAAATTGGAAGATTAAATTGCATTAGTAGTAAATGATTTTATCATATGTTCAACAAACTCCCCCAATTTTACTATTATATGTATGAACTAATGTAGTGTCTATCAATTGAAAATGAGCATTGAATGTCTAGTAAGCTACAAGTTGCACAAACTCAGAGTAGAAGACTCAGGTATTAAAGGAATTAAACTAACATATTTCATGAACATTTCTAGTTTTACATCATACCTTGAGTATCACTTTAATTATGGATATTTAGCTTGAACACATACCTTGAAAATTTTTATATAATTAAGTACAAAAATATGTTTATCAATTGGTTGTACAAATTGAGGATCTGTAGGTTGATCTTCTGCCTTAAGCAAATCTCTAATAGAAAATATGAAAATATATTTGGTTTAGTATTACATCCTAACATCTCTGACTCAATTCTAGAATGATAACTCTACTGAATATTTGTTTACAGAAAAGTATTAGAAATTAATATTTTAGTTTTTGTTAATAGAAGATTTTAAGTCATGCTTCAAATTGGTATATATATAGTGTTAATTTGACCCAACTTAATAGGTTAAGTGAAAAATATACAAAAAAAATTATTGAATATAAATTAATTTAAAAATAAAAAATAATTAAATATTATATTGACTAAATTAAAAATTATTTTATAAATTAAAAATTACTTGTATTTAAAATAATTTTTATTATTAATAAAGCTTTATAATATACAAAAAACTATATTTTTGTGACTATTGATTTTAAAAAATATATTAGTTTTTATATAATGATAATTAAATTGATTTTTTAATTAAAATTTACATTTATTTTTAACATTAACTACCAAAATTTTAGTTATTTATTAAATTAGATTCTAAATTAATTTCTAATTAAATTAAAGACTAATTTTATTATTTTAAAGATTAATAACATAGTTTTTAAAAATAATTTATTAGATTCTTAATTAATTTATAATTAAATTAGTGATTAATTTTATTATTTTAAAATCTAATAATATAATTTCTAAAAGTAATTTTTCTTGTTATTGTTTAACAAAATACATATTTTAAATAAATTTTTCCAAAAAAATTATCATTAGCTTTCAAAAATTTTGATATTAATAAACTTTAGTGTGTGTATATATATATATATATAAATAAATAAGAATGTAATTTTTCAAGTTGACATGACTTAAACGAAACTAAATTAAATAGATTTAACTAAAATTCATGAATTATGATAATATTTTTTTAAGGATTAAATATGTTTTTTATCTTTTAACTATTTGTTAAAATCGTATTTTATTTATGAGATAAACTTTAAATTTATTTTTTTCTTATATTTTATGAACTAATATCAACTATCTTTGTTCATGTGTCGAAATTTCTTTAAATTTTTTTATTTTTATTTTTTATGATTTCTTACTCCATCGTCCTCTGCCTCTCAAGCTTGTCTTTCTCTTTGTCACTCTCTTCTTTTCTTTTTTTTAAGATGTTTTTATTTATTATTAAAGATCATTTTCATCAATTTATAAAATATTAAAATAAAATAAGTCTAAAATTTATTCTTTAACAAATAATTAAATGAAGAGATATTTAACTTTTTTTTCCATCTTATCCCATCCATTTTATAGGCTATTTGAGCTTCTGGTTGACATAGACTTATTTTATCCGCTCCACCATCCCTGCCCTCATCCACTTTTACCAGAGGTCAACAGTATATTTCCCATGAATTTGAAAATAATAAATCTTGTACAAACACATAGCATGATGGCATGTGTTTTTAACCTCATTAAATATAATCTTCTTATGTCATTAATGTGAAACTTAAAACTTTTATTCTAATCTTCATCCATTCTGAACCATTTAACATCTGTATATTCAAGACTCTTGCTGTAATATCGTTAAAGTTAAAATAATTGGTGTAAATTTTACACCCTTAATAATAGTGTATTCGCATTTTAATATTCAATGTGTGCCTGTTTAGTGTAATTTATTTAAGGAAATCATTATTTTTATAAATCTAGTTTCTTCCCTAAACTTAACCCTCAAGTTTCCAATAGGAATAGAGACCCAGTAACATCGATGGTAGATAGTGACATAAAAAAGGTTAAGATTATAATTGACCTTTACATAATGATCTTATAACTAAGATTATTTATCCTTTCATTTAAACTGTCTTCAAAACGTAATCTTTAACCATGCAAAATCTAACAAGAAATTGGATTAGTTTGTGCATATTTGTTTCATCCCTGCTCTAGAATTAATTCTAAGCAAGCATTCATCTATTCAGTAACTTAGAACACAGATAGATATTTAAAGAAAACCACTCATTATTTAATAAAGTACGCATCCCTTGCAGAAATGTACAAATTATTATGAAATGGCATCACCATTTATTTTTCAACAAACGCAGTTTCCCTTTTTCTATACCATCATCCAAGTTTCTTTATTGTCTAGTATCAATAGCTATACTGTGATGATCAAAACATAGATGCAGTTATTTTTTATTGCTGTTTTAATATAAGAATTGGATTTTCGTTAAGATGAAACTTCAACTCTTATTAAAAAACAACATAAAAAAATACTTTAGAAAAGTATCCAAGCTTTGATCTATTATAATCATGACTTGGTCTAATTATATTTGACTTTTTTCTGGGAAAAACTGCATGGTATTTTGACTCTTCAAGCACTAGAACAGAACCTTGAATTTGAAGAAACTTGAGGTTTCTTTGATCCATAGGAAACAGGAGTTTCTTTGATAATTTCAGGCTTCACTCTTCCCTTTTCACTTCCTTCAACCCACCTCTTCAGCCTTGTAAGCAACTTTCTCCTTTTTGAAGAAGCATGATCACCCTGAGAAAAATCATTGTGATGTTCCAAGAGGGAATAATGCAACTCATGCTCTGAATCATACTGCACAAATCCTAAGCCTCCTTCAAAATCCCCCTCAACATGGTCTCTATGTTTCTCCTGATGTTCTTCATAGTTCCTCGTCAACTCTTGCCTTAAGCAAGTATTGACCCTCCTCAAATGAATCAGCTCTTCAACTTGAGTTGACCGTTCCTTCTTGATCTCCTCCAGTTCATTGAGAACATTGTTATAGTCTTCCTTACTCACATCTCCTGATTCAACCTCCAAATAATATTTCAATGGTTTTCTGTGTATCTTTTCCTTGTACAACTTAGATGCGTCTGCTTCTGCTGTTTCAAGCTTCTTCACAACCTCCTTCTTCTCATCCTCCAATTGGTCCAAAATCCTTCTTAGCTCTCTGATTTCATCCTCTAACTTGTTAGTGACACATACCCTTGTTTGCAAGGCCTCATGGTTCCTCAATAGTTCTTCTTCTTTCTCTTTGATCTTCAAAGCCTGCCCCTTTATCAAACGAGATTTGGCCTTTGATTCTCTAAGTAGCCTTTGAACCCTCCTTTGAAGCACCCTATTCTGTGATCTCCAATACTGAAGCTGTTCAATAACTCTCATGTATTGGACTACAAAACTCTCTAACCTCATTGTCTCAGTCTCTACGGAAGAAATCTCTTTGCTCAAGAACTCAGCACGATCATTCTCCAAGGACAACATGTTTTTGACTTCAACAAGTAGAGATTCCTGTGCCTTCATTTCACAGTACAACTCAAACTGCAAACGCAAGGCCAATTCCCTCATTTGAAGACCTTCAATCTGGCTTCTCAGACCAGTGATCTCATGTTCGAAACATGAGTTGTTGTCATGGATCACCACGCTCCCAGAGAGAATACTACTACTCATAGGAGTAGATGATTCTCCATCTTCCTTATAAGAAAGGTTGTCAAAACTCCCATGTTTATTTTCCGGGTGACTAGTGATGATTTTTGGAGAATCACATCCATTTTCTGGTGAAGAAAAAAGTTTAGTAGACAAGTTTTTCTTTGCCACGATCCATGCATAGATCAAACCAGCCAAAGATGCAGCCAAGGGAACACCAGCTTTGAGGATAACTGGCTTCAAGCTCTCTGCCTTCAGTGCTGTGAGTCCCATCAAGAAGAAAGAAATTTGGTTTCAAATGAAAAACTTTGGCAACAAAATCTGAATTTGATCCTTGTTAAGTGCTAATGGTTTGAGGAAAGTTGCATAACTTTGTTTATAGGAACAGTGATGTGTAACTTTTTGACCACTCCAAGAGACCTTCTACGGCACCATCAATCCCTCTTCGTGCTCTAAGGAATCTGATTCCTTTCCGTGTCAACCAATAGCATTCACAAATTGATATTTGCTATGTCGGGGCTTCTTTTCTTCCATGAGCTATGTGTGATGTTAGATTATTAGTCAATATTATATTCTCCATATGTTCAAATACACATCAACTAACTTTTACAAACTAGTAGTTATGTGTGAACACTTAATCTTCTTCTAATACTTTACTAGCCCTTACTATTAGTTTTTTCATTTTTCTCTTATATGATGATGATGCATGACATACCTTTTTATTTTTCTTTTCTCTCTTTATTTCTAGAGATGTAATCTTGAGACCCTCTTGAATTGGTACCAACTATGTGTTCACCTCATTTAACAAAAGTGACTCAAGTTCAATTCCTACTTTTTCTCTTCATATATCATTTCTCCTCACATATAAAATCAATTTTTTAGTTTAATTCAATAAATTATCTCTTATTGTTTTATTTTTCAACAACATAGAAATTAATTAGCCATTAAGTTAATTAAACATATAGTGTCTCTTAAATGTATTAATTCTCACTAAATTTAACTCAAATTTCTTAAATTTACAAATCACCACCTTAGTATTTGTTTAAGATCTAAGTATATGTTGATCAATTAAAACATTTACCCTAGGGTGGAGGAACACACTCGAGAGAGAAAAATAATATTGTATGTTTGGCAAAAAGGAGAAAACAAGAAAAAAATTAAAAACAGTGAGACTTATTATATTATATTTCACTTATTTTTATTTATTTTCTAATTTCTTCATTCCTATTAAATTAATCAAATTACATCATTTTGAAAACATTTTTTCTGTGTCTATAAAGGATTGCGTGGACCAAAAAAAGGACAAAGAAAAGATAAGGATTTTCTTTCTGTATCCTCATAAATTTCTTCCTGCATCTTCATGTATATGAAAAATTTTATTTTATTTTTAAAATTTTTTTGAATTGTATAATTTAGAATTAATTTTGACTTAAATTTTGAATTGTGTAATTTGGAAGTTAAAATTAACTTTCGGATTACATAATTCAAGAGTCAAACTTGATTTTTGGACTATATAATCCAAAAGTCAAAATTGACTTCAAGATTTAGAAAGTAAATTTGACTTTTGGATTGTGTAATCTAGAATTCATTTTCGAATTGCACAATCTAAAAGTTATATTTCCATTAAAAAGTTTTTGGATTGTGCAATCCACGAGGATTTTCTGGGTTACACGATCTGGAAGTCATTTTTTCATAGAAAAAACTTTTGTATTGTGCAATCTATAAGTGTCTCCATATTGCTCAAATCAAAGCACGTTTCTCATATTTCTGTCATGCTTCTTCTTTCTCAACCACCATCATTCTCAACCAAATAGTGATAGCAAGTGGTGTCAGTTAGGGTGGCGACAAGGGGTGGGCTAGTTTTGTCTTTTATCCACCCCATGGAGTTGCAAATAGAAATAATGGGAATGTAGAAAGAAAATCTTAGAAAAAGATTTAGATGAGTTTCCTTTTGGCCCATGGCTTAGGGCCTCTACTCAAAAGCAAGATGTTGTGGGGGCATTCAAAAAAACAATATATGTGAGGTGACTAAACAAATTGATGCATATGGAGTGACATTTCTTTGCACAAAAGACTCTAGTTCAATCAAGAGGATGATATTATACTATAATAGGAACTCAAGTGAGATCAGAGGTAGAGTTGGTGTGACACCATTGTACCATTATGTACAACAATACTTGCAAGACTTACACCTTAAATTGACACCTCATCATAAGATTAACTAGAAAATTTTACAAACTCACATAAAAAAGATAAGCACAATAGAATAACAAAAAGTGCAAGTAATTTCATAAAATATTCTTCTTGTTTTAAGATGTTAATCACATGACTCAAGCAAGATTATTTCAAAAACAATTGTTAAACTTAAGTTTCTATCTATATTAGAAGGCAAAATATTTTTAGCAAAAAATTGAATTGATGTGGTAAAATTTGGTTTTGAAATGAAAGATATATATAAAAATTTTATTTTCTGATGATTTTGATGGATTAAAATCACTTTAATTTATTAAAATGGAGCTTGAAGCTCCCAAAGTATTATTATGTTCAAAATATATTAAAATCACTTTTAAGTAATTAAATTATCATTTTAATCTATTAAAACT
The DNA here is from genome assembly GCA_030347555.1 of Lablab purpureus. Lineage (NCBI taxonomy): Eukaryota > Viridiplantae > Streptophyta > Magnoliopsida > Fabales > Fabaceae > Lablab > Lablab purpureus. The sequence continues at coordinate 22,125,079 of CM059260.1, forward strand.
GAGTCGAACACAAATTTAAATTTTAAATGATTTTAATCAATGAAAATCATCATTTTAATTAAAATGTTCTTACTTTTTCAACAACTATAAAAACATTTTAACATATTGAAACATGTTTTAATCTATTAAAACACAACTAAAATCTTATAACAACTCCACACCACTTTCAAAAACGTTTTCCATCCTGGTAAATGATTAAATCAAGATGAGAGTAGAAATTACAACGATATAAAACCTTAAAAGCATGATACAAAACAAAATCAACATATTCTTGATTTAAAGTTTTTTCCATTTAATCTTACCTTCTTCCTTTTACTTTAACTTAACCTAGATCTTCATTAAACCAAAAACATAAAAAATATCACTAATATGTCATCACAAAGAACGTGAAAATCTATAGACATTTTATGCATGATGTCATAGTAAGACATATCTTGATTACTCATTCTTCAATAAATTTCACACCTAATCAAGTTTATAAACGATTTAGTCTATCTTCAACTAGTGGTTTTGTAAAAGCATTAGTTAACTGATTTTTTGTGTGTACAAATTGTAAATTCACAATCTCCTTTTGAACATGATCTCTAATCAAGTGATGTTTGATTTCAATATGTTTTACTCTAAAATGGAATATAGGATTCTTCGAGAGACTTATTGCAACACTATTGTTATAGAGTATTGGAATGTTACCTTTATAGACACTATTAATCCATAGAAATTGTAAAAAAAAATTGCAACTAAGATGTATTGTGCTTCAACTATAGAAAGTGTTATGGTTCTTTACTTCTTACTTGTCCAAGATGCTAAGTTACTACCAATGAAGTGACATTCTTCACTTATACTTTTTCTTTCCTTTTTGTCTTCAACATAGTCTACCACAATATCCCTGCAATTTAAAGGTTTCTCTTCTTCTAAAGCATAAACCAAGATTAGTAGTAATTTTCAAATAACAAAAAAATGACTTTAAATTTACTTGAGTCACTTGCTAGACCCATAGTTGAGGTTGGATGCATTGGTGTTTTCACTTCTTTAGTGTCATCTAGCTTGAACTTCTTTGCAAGCTCCCTGACATACTTTGTTTGGTGTATATAAATGGCACTATCTACTTACTTTATTTTGTAGACCCAAAAAAAAAATCTTAGTTCTTCCATCTTACTCATTTCAAATTTGTTATGCATAAGTATAAAAAACTCCTCGCAAACAGGTTCGATAGTACACTAGATATATGTCATCAACATAAATTTAAAAATAATAAAATTAGAATATTAATCTTTGTGGAATAGGATAATGTATATTTTTCCTATTTTAAAACCATTTTCAATACAAAAAAGAGTTTAGACTCTTATACCAAGCTTGGGGAGCTTTTTTCAGCCCATAAAGAGCCTTGTTTGGCTTAAGAACATGATTATGGAAGGTAGCACTCTTAAACCCAATGAGTTACTCTACACACACTTCCCCTTTTATTTGACCATTGAGAAATATGTTTTTCACAACCATTTGATAAAACCCATTTACTAAAGGCTTCAAGTGATATCAAAATGTATATTTCCTCTAGTCTAGCAACTGGAGCATGAGTGTTAGTGTAGTCCATACCTTCTTGTTGTGAGTATCTCTTAGCTACTAGTCTAGATTTGTTTTCCACAACCTTACCTTATTAATTGAACTTGTTTCTGAACACCCATTTAGCACTAGAGATAGATTTTTTTTCTAAGGTGACTTATGATCTACCATATGTCATTTTTTTGAAACAGATTAAGTTCTTCTTGCATAACTTTTACACAACTTTCATTATCTAAATCTTTATTTATGCATTTTGGCTCAATCTTTGATATCAAGGCAAACTGATCTTTGACAAAGCCTGTGTCGTGCAAACTTTTCAAAGTATTTTGAACTGACTAACCATTACTAATGTAGTATAGAAGTCAACTCAAGTCAATCCAAGGAGTGTTATACCAAAATTTAAATCGAAGAGGTTCATGTTAAAAAAAATAAAATAAAATAAAAAGGGGGGAGGTTTGTTCGATCAAGGAAAACAACTGCAGGAGCAGCTCAACCGATGTTATACGCTGCTCCTTATTCGAACATGAACGAGATTACTAAAGCAGAAAATACTATAAAACAGTGAAAATATAAAAGCAATGAACAATCGAAACTATGAATATCGAACATCACTATCAGTAAACGCGAAATGCAGAGTGCAGAACAGTGAATGTGTAATTTCCAATAAACAAAAAATCGAAATACTATAGAACAGTGAAAATCGAAATAAGTCGAAACAATGAAAATCGAGAGACAATGAAATGCAGAGAAAATCGAAATGCAGTGAAAAACTGAAGATCGAGAGACAAAAAAATGCAGAGAAAGTTGAAATACAAAGAAAATCAAAATGCAGTGGAAAACAATGAAAATCGAACTACAATGAAGAAAATGAAAATCGAAATGCTATGGGATGCAGTGAAAATAGAAATGTTTTTGAGCAGTGAGTATCGAACTACAATAAAGGAAAAGTGAAAATCGAAGTGCTAGGAAATGCAATGAAAGTCAAAATATCGTTGAAACAGTGAACGTCGAACTGCAATAGAGTAGCGAAATGTAAAAGAATATCTAAATGCAATGGAATATCTAAATGTAATGAAACAGTAAATATCAAAAAGCAATAAAACAGTAGAAATCAAAATGCTATTAAAACTTGCACGCAATTAAAAAGAAGATTGAAATAGTTCATTCACCATTCTTGAAACAATAAACACTGATCACACACTTCCTTAACAAAGCCTCATCAACTGATATATCCTTAACAATCCCACATTCATGAAAATACAATCACTCCTGCAATGTTCTAATGAAAACTAGAAAGAAAATAGAAGAAAATGCAGCAGCCCCTCCTATGTCACGACATCTCCTGAGTTGCTGTTATGGAATTTTGTGCCTCTGTAAAAGTGTGTTTTGCTGTAATGAAATTCTGTGCGTGCTCTCCTTGTCTGCTCACGTATCTTTTTATAGCTGCAAAGGCTGCCCTAATGCCTTGATTGGGCCCCGCACATCATCACCCAATGGCCAATGTTGTACGTTGTGTTGGTGAATTACCGTGCTGTAATTTTTTTCTTCTCTTTTTACTGTTCACCACTGCTGTATGAGGCTAGCAATTGGGTTGATTTAGCAATTCCTCTTTCTTGCTTCAATTGGGCTTAATTCAATTCACAGCTTGTGTATCTCTCCATCCCGCTCTAGGATCAATCCTACCATAAAAGGGGTCAGCTCAATTTCAGCTATAAAATGAAAATATAACATCCTATTTTACTTATTTACCTTCATTCATGAAAACAGCTTAAAGTTCCAAGAAAGTGAAATTAAAAACGTCAAGGAGGTGCAATAAACCATAAGGTGCGGGCATAGAAATCGAGTTATCAATCTTTGTTCGACAACCTTATTCTTACCTTTTACTTGGATTACATATTATGGCATGAGTTGGATGACTCTTCACCATTTATGAGTTGAATCCAATTGGTTGTTTCTCTTCCATCATATTGTATATTGTGTTTTCAAAAGTTTCTATGCCTATATTATCTTTTTGTTTCTACAAGTTAAAATCTATAAAAGAAATCATTTAGTTGCGACAATCTCTTATCAAGCTTATTGTTATTGAATCTTATATGAATGACTTCTTCAACTATTGACATTTTACAATTATAAACTTTATAGACCATAAACGTTTTATAATATCCAAGCAAGATTCCTTCATCACTTAGGGAATCAAACTTTCCAAAATTCTCATTAGTCTTGAGAATGAAACATGGAATTATTCATAAGAAGTTTTTTTGGTCAAGGGTGCAATGTTAACTGTTTTGAAATAGCAAGTCATGTTAACTGCTTCTTCCCAAAAGTGTTTAGGAGTAGAGTTTGAATTGAGTATCATTAGAGTCATTTCCAATAAAGAGTTAGTTTTCCTCTCCACAACATTATTGAGCTTTTCTTGGATTGGGAAAATTATGGTTGATACCATAATGTTCACAAAAAAATGAAAGTTTTCATTTTCAAATTCTCCTCCTTGATCATTTTTAATAGAAACAATTAACTGGAATTTATCATTTTGAACATGTGTATAAAATTTGAAAAAGACTTTGAAAGCCCTATCCTTGTGGTTAAAGAATTTCACCTATACCCATATAGAACAATTGTCTGCCATGACTAGAACGTGTTGTTTACCATTTATAAACACAATTCTTATGGGACCAAACAAATCTAAATGTATCAACTTAACTAATACTTTTAAAAGAGGTTTTAACCTATTTGCATTTTATGCATGTTTCACAAAGATGATTGCTTTTAAATTATGGAAAACTCCTTGTGAGGTTATGTTTTTGAAACTTTAAAGGGTAACCTCCAGGTTTCATGTCCCTACTTTCTATGTTAGATCCATTGATCTTCCTTTATAGACATGCGACATGAGATTTTTTTAGTTGACAACTTGTTCATGTCGATCTTGTAACATATTTCCTTGTCTATTATCAATAAATAAATGAATCTCATTATAGTTTATGACTACACATTGGTCTTTGTTGGAAACAACATCACACCCAGTGTCACATAATTAACTTATGTTAAGTAGGGGTTGCTTTAGATTTTTTACTAAAAGCACTTTTTCAATAAAAAGTAAATATTTCATACTTATCCAATCAATTACAATTCTTCCTTGTGGATTGCGTAAAAATATGTCTTGGCCTCCTTTCTTGCTTTTGACGTCTTTGTATATATTTATCTCATCATGTATCATGAGTAGCCACTGTCTAGGTACCATTAAGACTTTTTTGCTTTTATAGAGCATATCTACAAGTGGATTTATTTTGATTTTAGGTACTCATATGATATTGGGTCGTTTGACATTAGTATGTCTTCGGGTTCCTTCTTAGGACTTCAACTGGACGATGTAGTAACATATGATGATGATGCATTTTTTTACTATGAAGTTTTTGTTTTTCATATCCAATCCCAATTTTATCATGAGGTCTTTTTTATTTTCTTACAAGAAGAACAATAAACTCTCCACCTATATCATAATGGAATAGCACTTTCCTTAAAGAACTGTTTTCAATCAACAGATTGTCTACTATCTTACTGGCATCTTCCACCTTCAAAATGTTTTCCAAGACTCAGTTTTTAAAAACACTTTGATGGAATCATGGATGAGACCTCCTTAAGGACCATGAAGAAGGCTTGGAGATAGAATAAAATGTTTATAATTTTTTTTTTGGGCCTTTATTTGGCCTTGTAATTGTTCTTTTTCTATTTGTTTGTATTGGGCCATTATTGAACTTGATATATGTTTCTACTTTTCCTATAATTAGAGACTTTACAGACTCCAATTTTGAAAGGCTTGTTGGATGAGCCTTAGTAGTGTTGAGACCCATGAGTTTAGAGTCCATAATATATAAGCTTTTTTATAGATTCTTGTACTCGGAATTGTGAATTTTGGAATTTGAATAATTTTTTAGAGTGCAAATTCCGTCTAAGTTCTTCATTGGAACATCTAGTCCTTATCTTTGAGTTTCCAATTCAAAGTGACGGATCTTCTTCTACTCGGTGGATTGGAGTTTCTTCATCTCTAATATCTTCCATGTTTTCTATTTTGTCAATCATTTGGTGGAAATTGTCAGAAACAATCCTAAAAGAGGTTAGTTTTCCATCACACTTCTCAATTTAAGTTTACAAATTTTGTGTTGAGTCCTAAGCCTTTATTTTTTTATTCTAGTTCTCTTTTTACAGTTTTTAAATTTTCTCCTTGAGCTCGAGGTTTTCTCTAATAAGCATAGAGAACTCCTCACAAAGAAGTTTATTAGTTGCACCAAATATAATATCGTCAACATATATTTGAACAAAAATAAAATCATAAGAGTGGTCTCTGCAAAAAATAGTGGTGTATATTTTCCCTCTTGTGAATCCCTTTTCAATGAGAATAAAGCTTAAATGATCATATCATGCTTGAGAAGCTTGTTTAAGATCATAAAGGGCTTTGAGAAGCATAATTAGGTAATGTAGAACTCTCAAACCTAGGGAGTTGTTCCAAATAGATTTCCCCTTTGATTATACCATTGAGGAACATGCTTTTTACATCCATTTGATAAATTTCCATTTTACAAAAGGCTACAAATGAAAGTAAAAGTTGAATTTCCTCTATCCTTGCAATAAAAGCATAAGTTTCAGTGTTTTTTATACCTTATTATTGTGAATAACCTTTAACTATTAGTCTAGCTCTATTTCTTACAACCTTACCTTGTTCATTTAGCTTGTTTTCGAACACTCATTTGGCTCCTTTAACAACTTTGTTTTTAGATGGACTAACAAGATGCCATATGTCATTCTTTCGAAACTAGTTAAACTCATCTTACATATCCTTTACCCAACTTTGATCGTTTCTTGTTTTATTGACCTTCTTTAGTTCAAGCTTTGAGGTCATGAATGTTTGATCTCTATATGATGATCTTGTCTATGTAAACAAGTAAAATACACAAGAAGGAAATATTGAATTGTGTATTAAAGATTTTTTCAATAGTTTGTAATAACAACTTCTAATATTATGGTGAGACAAACTCTTATGTGTATTAAAGATTTTCTCAATAGTTCACAATAACAACTTCTAATATAATGTTGAGACGAAGTCTTGTTGATAGACTCATTATAAAAATATTTTCGCAAATCATGTAGAGAGTAATCTCCTTCTTTAATGCTTTAGGTAATAATTTGATAATATATATTTTGAAAGAGTTAGAGGGAGAGAAAGATTTATGCTTTAGATTTTTATATTAGTTTTTTCTTTAAACAAGATTACGTCTAATTCTTAATCAATATGATCAAGTTCCTCTATGCAGACTGACCCTACAAGATACTAACTAAGTATTCTTTGGATCACAAGCATTCTTGGCTAAAACATTGAATATTATTTGGCCCTTAGTTACATCTAGCTTAAAACTAAGTATTGTTTGGAACAATAGTCACTCCTAACTGTGACAAACATTATAAGATAAATGATCAAAATATTACAAAGGGAATAAAAGAGGATTTGAGTCCTTAGATGAGTACAAGGTTTAATTCACTCTTTTAGATTGCTATTGATGTATGTCATTTTACTCTTTATTTTTTTATCTAAGAACCCTTTCTAAGCTGTTTTATTCTTAAACCATGCATTTTACACGTTTTTATAAAAACAATTACATAATTTAAGTTTAGTAAATTTATTGCATTTTACATATTTTTAACATCAAAACATACATTCATACATTCATATTGCATATTTTTTTTTTCTGCTTGAGACTTTTTTTGTAGGAGAAAAAGAACTTGAAGTTATTTTGAGATAAGTCCAAGGTGCTTCGGTGGGGAAAACTTTTTCAATCTTCCAAATTAAATTCCTCGCGGCCCATTTATCATGAAACCAACAGGAGGTGCAACTTAGGTGCATTCAATGTGGCCTAATTCAATGAATGGGTCAGCTTCATTTGAAAATTTGAAATTCGTGCATAATCAACTCCCCATTTTCAGAATTCCCTTCCTGCAAATCCAAATCCGCAATCAAATCGAAGCATTAAATTTATTCTGAAGGAGCAATTATTTCTATTCTTGGCAGCGGATCTCCTAATCAGCAAAATCAAATTCGGGGAAGAAATATTTATTCTGAAGGAGCAATTATTTTTATTCTTGGTAGAGGATCTCCTAATAAACAAAATCAAATCCGGAGAAGAAATATTTGACTTGAATTGTAATTAATTTTCAGATTTTTATTTGTAATAAGACCTTGGCTAATTTCCTATAAATAGGAGATTTATATGCAAGGCAAAAGAACACTTCACCAAAGTAATAGTCTCTCTTCTTCCTCTCTCTCTTTTTCTCATGATAGTTTTGTTAGTAGGAGCTCCTGCTACAATTTCCTGGTTTTGTTTTCTTTCATATTAATTTATTTAATTTCATTATTTTGTATTTTAGCCTTCATATTATTTAATTCTGGTCAATAATTTAAATTTTGTACGCTCTACTTTCTCACATTAACATTCACACCCTCACCATATCCATTTATTCTTCACACCTCATACATATCCATTTATTCTTCACACTCCAGTAATTTTATTAGCATTTTACTTTTAATTTAAATTCAGTATTTTATAATTCCAGCCTACATTTTAAATTCAGTATTTTACTTATTCATTTTAAATTTTAATAGTTAATTGAATACATTTTTCATTTAATTGTTAATTATTTATTTATTTTTATTATAATTTGAATTAGCATCAATATATCATTCTAATTATTGTTCTGCCTTAAAATCTATGATTTAACTGTTAATTGTTTATTTATTTTTATTTTTATTTGAATTAGCATAATAATTTCATTCCAATTATTACTTTGCCTTTAAATTTGTCTTTTAATTTATTTATTTTAATCATATAAGCATTTATAAACATTCTCATTATTAAATTCTTAGGATCGCAATTTAATTCTGCATGCATTAGTTTTTCGTATTTAAATAATTTAATTTCCATATTTATTTTTAATTTTAGTTCCCTTAATTATTTTATTTATAATTTTCTTTACTATGTGTTTTTAATTTTAGTTTTCATTAATTATTTATTTACAATTATTACTCTGTATTGTTAATTTTATCAATTCGAAAAACTCCCCTTTATTATTATTATTATTATTATTGTTTATTTTAACTTTTCTTTGAAGAACGATGTTTAACAATGGTTACACTCCTACAATTGTGTCCTTGTGAGATTCGACACGGGTTAGCTATATTACATTAGTTAACTTGTTTTCTTTGATCAGAATTTTGTGCGACCAAAAATCTGTTTATCAAATGGCGTCGTTGTCGGGGACACATTGTGTTGTGTCCCTTTGCTAGATATTATTCTTCCTTGAAAAAAAAATTAAAAAAGAAAAACAAAAACATTTATTAAAACAAAAGGTAAAAAAATTAAAAATTAAAAAAAAACATTTATTATTATTCTGTTTATGTTTTGTCCCTAACCATTCTTGCAGAAACTTCTTGAGGGAGTTGGTAGTGTGACAGTACATGTCTAGAAAGGTTCTGGCTAGAGAAAGACTTGGTATTTAAGCGGTTCCATTTGTGACCCACCTCTCTTTCGTGGGAACCTGTCTGGTGCACTTGTTCACGGTCTACCATTATTGGATGGTGCATGACCAGATCTCAGAGGGGTGAACTACAGCTGTACGATCCCGAAACCGAGAACACCTTCAGGAGACTAAGAAGATTGTGAGAAAGAGGGAGACCAACAACTGAAGAACCCAACTTAATCTCGGGTTCTATACCAAGTCCCTTTTCTTCTACACAAGTATCTCAGATGGCTGCCAATCGAGAAAGAACATTGAAGGAGCTTGCCGCACAAGAGATAACTCAACAACCAATTTGTATCCAGCTTCCTCAACTGGAGGAAGGAGCTACTGGATTTGAACTGAAGTCAGGATTAATTCACCTCCTACCCAAATTCCATGGATTGCCAGGTGAAGATCCCAACAAACATTTGAGGGAGTTCCATGTAGTATGCTCCACGATGAAGCCAATTGGCGTTGCAGAAGACTATTCCAAACTGAAGGCCTTCCCATTTTCATTATGTGACACGACAAAGGATTGGTTATACCTTCAGCTAACACTAATGACTACTTGGGCCGACTTGAAGAGAAGATTCTTGGAGAAATTCTTTCCAGCCTCAAGAACAGCTGCAATCAGGAAGGAGATTAATGGAATTCGACAACTGCAAGATGAGTCTTTATGAATACTGGGAGAGGTTTACCAGACTATGTGCCACTTGCCCAAATCATCAAATCAGTGAACAATTATTGATACAGTACTTCTATGAAGGATTGATGCCTATGGAAAGAAATATGATTGATTCAGCAAGTGGAGGTGTGTTAATGGATAAAACACCTGCAGTTGCTCAGGTACTAATTTCAAATATGACAGAGAATTCTCAACAGTTCAACAGTGCTCGAATGTCTGTTAGACAAGTCCATGCAATAAAACCAAGCACAACAGAGGTCGACAATCAGAGGCTGGAGAATAAATTGTCTGAGCTAACATCTTTGGTACGACAGTTGGCTATGAACCAGCACACATCTCAACTGCAACATCATTTATGCAGGATATGCACTTCTGTAGATCATCCCACTGATGCTTGTCCTCAACTTCAAGAGACGCCAAACTCTCCAATAGAGACAGTGGCTGGCATGTATCTTGGACAACAGCAGTTCGGGTCATCAAATTCATTCAGGTCACATCAACAGTATGATCCATACTTGGCTACATATAACCCTGGTTGGTGAGAACATCCAAATCTAAGATATGGTCCATCACATAATCTACCACAAAGACCTTCATATCAACAGAATAACCAGGCCTTTCAACAACAGTACCAACAGCCAAAACAACAGTACCAGCAGCCACAACAAAAATATTAGCCCCCTCCAATGAGACAACAGGCAAGTTATAATCATGGAAATAATGAAACAGCCATGGCAGATTTGATGAAGCAATTAACACAACAAATAGCAGCACAAAATGCGACTATCAATAACTTGCAAACCCAGATTGGACAGTTGTCTACCGAGATGAATACCATACAACAACAAGGGTCCAACACACTTCCTTCACAACCAGTGATTAATCCAAAAGGGAATGTGAGTGCCATTACTTTAAGAAGTGGCAAAGAAGTACAGGCCGAACAAAAGACCCCAGAAGCCACTAATACTCCTTCACCAGAAAATCAACCAAGCTCACCGACTTCACAACAGTTGGAGAACGATCCACCAACAACTCGACAAACTCCACCTCCATTTCCTTCTAAAGCTTCTTCATTTTCAAAGAAACAAGAAGTAGATCAGGAGTTGCTCAACACATTCAAGAAGGTGGAAATCAATATGCCATTATTGGACGCCATCAAACAAATACCCAGGTATGCCAAGTTTTTTAAGGAGTTGTGCACTTACAAGAGAGGTCTGAGGAAAAAGCAAACACAGGTCGTATCCTCTCTTTCTTAAGGAAGCCTTCCCCAGAAGTGTGATGATCCAGGCACTTTCACTATCCCATGTACTGTTGGAAAACTCACAATAGCAGATGCCCTACTGGACTTAGGAGCATCCATCAATGTTATGTCGTCAGCCCTCTACAAGACCTTGCACTTAGGGGAGTCGAAGCTAACTAACGTGATCATCCAATTGGCAAATAGGAGTACAGCTCGACCATTGGGAATATTGGAGGATGTACTAGTTAAGGTGAACCAACTGATTTTTCTAGTTGACTTCTACATTATGGACATGCAGGATGAAAGATCCTCGCACAAGTCAACATTGATACTTGGAAGACCATTCTTGATGACGACAAAGACTAAAATTGATGTGCACACAGGAACTTTGACCATGGAATTTGGGGAGGAGACTGTGATGTTTAATATCTTTAAGGCCATGAAGTATCCTACTGAGACTCACTCACTACTCGGTGATGAAGAAATATTCTCAATAGAGATTCGCGATTGTGACCAAGCAAATGAGGAAACTGATTTTGAATTTGATCAGTTTCTAAACTTATTGAACCTTGACCAAGAAGAAGTGACGAAGTATGATTATATAGATGAAGAGGTTAATGATTATCTGGGAATAGATTCTTCTTTTGTAGAGGAAGCTCGTCTAAACACAGGACCACCTGGTCCAAGCTTGGAAATTGTTTCACCACAACAACCTGATGAATTAGAGTTTAAGCCATTACTAGCCCCCTTGAAGTATGCTTACCTGGATGAAGGAGAGATGTCTCCTGTGATAATTTCTAGTGATCTTCTACAGAATCAAGAAGAAATATTATTAAAGATGTTGAAAGAGCTTAAAAAGGCACTCGGCTGGTCTTTGGAGGACATCACTAGGATCAGCCCAGCAGTTTGCATGCATTGGATCTTGTTGGAAGATGATTTTCGACCTATTAGACAACCTCAAAGAAGGATGAATCTGACTATCCTTTATGTGGTGAAGAAAGAGGTGACCAAGTTACTAAAGGCTGACATTATATATCCCATCTCAAACAACACTTGGGTATCTCCTGTCCAAGTTGTTCCAAAGAAGACTGGGATGACAGTTGTGCAGAATGAAGATAAAGAGATAGGGTTGCAAGCATATGAGAACTCCAGGATATACAAAGAGAATGTCAAGAAATTTCATGACAGCAAGATTCTGAAGAAGGAGTTCGAGATTGGCCAGAAGGTGTTGCTGTTTAACTCTCGATTGAAGCTGATATTGGGAAAGCTGAAGTCTAAGTGGGATGGACCATTCGTCGTCACTAATGTCTTCCCTCATGGAGCTGTAGAAGTTCAAGACATGAAGGATGGTAGGACATTTAAGATGAATGGTCATCAGTTGAAGATTTTCCATGAGAATCAAATCCTCCCACCAGTTGAGCCGAGTTGCTATTTGACAACCTCGACACCTGTATCATTTAAGGAGATAGACCCAGGATCTGAGCTGCTTTAGCTCGCTGAAGATTTGCATTTGCATTTGCATAACATAAATTCTCCACATTGAGGACAATGTTGACTTCAAAGTAGGGAGTATTTACATTTCATGCATAACGTTTCATTTCATATTTTGTTTTAACTGCAGCTTTATGTTTTAGATTGACTGAAATATGCTCTAGAAAAAGGAAAAGCAACTTGATCAGGAGGAAGAATTCAAATTTTGAAAGGTTTAGCTCACTTAGGAAGTCATGGTCGAGTTACAGTAACATTGGTTTGTGGTCAATTTCAGGTGGAACAAAGCACCCCAAGTGAGTTTTGAGCCTTATTTATTCTTGTGTGAAGCACTCATGACATTGGATTTTTCCAGAACTTGATTGATTTCTCTTTGACACTAATGGAGCACATACAACAATAGAAATGATTTAGGCCTTCTTGTTCTTAGCCACTTAGCCAAATAGCTTACCCTTAACTAAATATATCCTTTGAACCCACCTTTGAGCCTTAGCCTTTTCTTGGATTTATACCCGAGAATTATAGCCTCCTAACTTAGACACCATCCACACCCATACCTAAAGGGAAGTATGGACCTTGGAATCATTAAAGAAAATCATTAAAAATCCAGTTCTACAAGAAATCAAGAATGTTAGAAAAGTAAAGTGCAAAAAAAATTGAAAAAGAAGTCGAGCATTACAAAGCAATAAATGAATAAGCTCGGAAGGCACTCTAATGCAAAAGTAAGAGAAGTAGTGACAAAACATGGAACTGGAATAGAGTTTCAAGGTACATTGATCCACGTTCTTTATTCTACCTAAGGCCTTAGCCTATTTTCCTAACTTACCCATAGCCCTAAGCCCCATTACAAGCCGAATAAAAGTCCTATCGATCTGTTGGGGTATGTGTTCTAATGGTGGGAAATTAGAAGTTCTTTCAAGCCTATGGTAAAGGATAATGTCATGACGTGATTATAAGTGGAATTTCAGCCTAAACACTTGAGAGATTAGAGTAAACACTTGACCATGTGAGGATGTCCTCTTGAGTTGATTCATTGAATCATTAAAGAGTACTTGGCCATGGAAATACTTTGTGACTTATGATCTTGATCCTTTTTTATTCTTTTACTTCTCATTAATGAAGTTTTTCTTGAACATTACAATTTTTAGGATCTCACTAACATTTGCAGTAGTATTCATCTTTGCATTATATATTTTTCATGCATGCACACTTTTATTTTATTTTCTTTTATCTTTTGCTTGGAAGTGCAAAAGAGCAAAAGTGCAAAAGTGGGGAGTATTTGATGTATGTCATTTTACTCTTTATTTTTTTATCTAAGAACACTTTCTAAGCCATTTGTTCTATTCTTAAACCATGCATTTTGCACGTTTTTATAAAAACAATGACATAATTTAAGTTTAGTAAATTTATTGCATTTTACATATTTTTAACATCAAAACATACATTCATACATTCATAAATATATATATATATATATTTTCTGGTTGAGACTTTTTTTGTAGGAGAAAAAGAACTTGAAGTTATTTTGAGATGAGCCCAAGGTGCTTCGGTGGGGAAAACTTTTTCAATCTTCCAAATTAAATTCCTCGCGGCCCATTTATCATGAAACCAACAGGAGGTGCAACTTAGGTGCATTTAGTGTGGCCTAATTCAATATGTGGGCCAGCTTCATTTGAAAATTTGAAATTTGTGCATAATCAACTTCCCATTTTCAGAATTCCCTTCATGCAAATCCAAATCCGCAATCAAATCGAAACATTAAATTTATTCTGAAGGAGCAATTATTTCTATTGAATCTCCTAATCAACAAAATCAAATTCGGAGAAGAAATATTTATTCTGAAGGAGCAATTATTTCTATTCTTGATAGATGATCTCCTAATAAACAAAATCAAATCCGGGGAAGAAATATTTGACTTGAATTGTAATTAATTTTCATATTTTTATTTGTAATAAGACCTTGGCTAATTTCCTATAAATAGGAGATTTAGATGCAAGGCAAAAGAACACTTCACCAGAGCAATAGTCTCTCTTTTTCCTCTCTCTCGTTTTCTCATGATAGTTTTGTTAGTTTGAGGGTGAAGTTGGGAGCTTCTGCTACAATTTCCTGGTTTTGTCTTCTTTCATATTAATTTATTTAATTTCATTATTTCGTATTTTAGCCTTCATTTTATTTAATTCTGGTCAATAATTTAAATTTTGTACGCTCTACTTTCTCACATTCACACTCACACCCTCACACATATCCATTTATTCTTCACACCCTCATACATATCCATTTATTCTTCACACTCTAGTAATTTTATTAGCATTTTACTTTTAATTTAAATTCAGTATTTTATAATTCCAGCCTACATTTTAAATTCAGTATTTTACTTATTCATTTTAAATTTTAATAGTTAATTGAATACATTTTTCATTTAATTGTTAATTATTTATTTATTTTTATTATAATTTGAATTAGCATCAATATATCATTCTAATTATTGTTCTGCCTTAAAATCTATGATTTAACTGTTAATTGTTTATTTATTTTTATTTGAATTAGCATAATAATTTCATTCCAATTATTGCTTTGCCTTTAAATTTGTCTTTTAATTTCTTTATTTTAATCATATAAACATTTATAAACGTTCTCATTATTAAATTCTTAGCATCGCAATTTAATTCTACATGCATTAGTTTTTCGTATTTAAATAATTTAATTTCCATATTTGTTTTTAATTTTAGTTTCCCTTAATTATTTTATTTATAATTTTCTTTACTATGTGTTTTTAATTTTAGTTTTCATTAATTATTTATTTACAATTATTACTCTGCATTTTTAATTTTATCAATTCGACAAAATCCCCTTTATTATTATTATTATTCTTTATTTTAACTTTTCTTTGGAGAACGATGTTTAAGAATGGTTACACTTCTACAATTGTGTCCTTGTGAGATTCGACACGGGTTAGCTATATTACATTAGTTAACTTGTTTTCTTTTATCAGAATTTTGTGCGACCAAAAATATGTTTATCAGCTATAAAGAACATTAGAGTGATCTATCAACAAGCTAAATCACAAGATTTTTGCGAGCTTTTTCACTTGAGAACTTTTTTCTCTTTATAACACCACCAATAAGTTTGTAAACTTTCTTCTTCAAGGTGTGTTCCAGTTATAGAAATCTTAAATAATAGTTGTTGCAAATCCCATTCTAGCAATTATGTAGACTTAATGAGTTCTTCATTCTTCAAGTTCCATGTGTTCTCATAGACGAAGATAGGTTGTTCATGCAACATTAAATGCAAACTTCTTCATGAAGAAACATTCTAATACCCATCATGACTTATCAAGCCTAAGTCAGATAGATTTTTTATCATCTTGAGTAAAGTTGGGACCGTACTGATGTTATGTAGAAAAAAGATCTAAAGGGGAGGTGAATAGATCTTTCAAAAAATTAATTTGTTGAAAATAATAATTAGTTTGTTAAAATTCCTTTAACCCTTGATTAAGAATCATAATGCAATTTGCAAATCCAGTTCTTGATAGAATGAAAAACAAAAAATAATAGATGTGCATAAATGATTTTTGTACTGGTTCACTCTTCTTTTTCAAGAGCTACATTCAGTTACCTAATCACATATTAGGCTTTCAATAAAAATCAATCCTTACAAGCAATTAAAACCCTAGTTATGCCTAAAAAACAACAAGAACACAAGTTGAACCTTACAAAATTTTATTACAACCTTTGCAGAACCCTATTACAGATCCATTTGCATAATCCTAGTCCAATAACATTTACAAATAAGAAATCATGAAACAAGATCACCTGGGACATATTCAAACCCTTGGATAATTGCAAATTCAAAGAGTGATCTCCTATACCACTCTTAGTTCACAATTGGATGATCAAAGAATACAAATCTTAGGTTGTTCACACCATTCTCTCAAGGTGTTTTTTAAAAAGCATGTAAAAAGATCCTTTTTAATTTTGTAATTGAAACTATTTAAAATGAGAGAGGTTTTTAATAAATCTGACAGTTTTAATCAATTAACAAATTGACTTAATCTGTTAATTTTACTTAACAATAACATTAATTTATCAATTCAAATTTTCAATAAACTAAAAATTAGTCAAAATATTTCACAACCTAAGCCAAAAACAATTAATCTATTGGAAAAGAATCTCAACACATTAATAAACTGGTCTTAAAAATAATCAAGATCCTGAGCAATTTTAACACATTAAATTGATGCCTTAATAAATTAAAATAACAGTTGAAGTCAAACCTGGATATTTCAAAAGCATTTTAACATATTAACATTATTTTTTAATTTTTTTAAAAATGTAGATGATCAAGATAGTTTGTAGCAAGAAATCCAAATTAATATTATGATCATCTAATTGTTTAAAGAGAAAAACTTACACAGCAACCTAGAAAAAGAAAAATTACATACATCATCAAATCCTTTTAAGGTTTTCATGGGCTTCAATATCTTTATGACAAGGAGGTTGACTTCATCGAATCTTCAATCCTCATGCAAATAGCTTCAACCTCATCACATACAAGACAGATGATCTATGCATAGGTGACAGATAGTCCTTTCAGAGGAGACGAAAAACAACTTTAACACAATCTTTAAGAGATCTTTAATAGTGATGTTTCTCGAGAGATCCTTTTAATGTTTAGACAAAAGAAAATTCTCTCCAAAACATAGTATAAGAATTTATAAGTCTTGAGTTGTACTATGCAATGTGTAAAGATTATATATCTTATCGTGTATCTAAGTACGAGCTTATCTGACGAAGATATATTTGCACGTTACTTTTGCATCCATGGTTATCAGATGAAGCAACTTCATTTGTCGATATCTGATTCTTAAAATAACGCAATTTTTATGTTTTATACTTTATTGTAAAACATTTAATTAAAATTACTTAAGATAAGTTAGGTTTTTGTATTTTTTTCTCTAATATTGTCCTTATGCCTTCGTTGGAATTTCCTATGATGGCATCCAATGAATGAGTCTTTATAAGTTGAGAGTTGTGTCCAACTGATTCTTGTTCTTCAAGTTGATCGTCTATAGGGTCTTCAAAAGGCACTACAAAAAATCGTGTTAAAAGTGGCAGTTATTTTTGTAAATTGTGACAGTTTTAACTGCCACCAAATACTCGAGTGGCGGTAGCGTGTACCGCCATAAATCTGGTCGCCACAAGGTAATAAATGGCGGTTTCAGTTGAACCGCCGCAACACCTGTCACTTATTACAATGTAATAAATGGCGGTTTTATTATGTAAGAAGCGTCAGTTCAAAAATGTCGTAATTAACATAACAAAAGGACAAATTATTATATAAATATGGCAGTTACAACCGCCGCTATGTACATTGTTATACAACGCTTATAAGCACGCGCTACTTACATCATTATAAATTAACTTGTACGAAAATTGTGGCAGTTGAACTACTGTAATATTTATATTATATATTTTTTAAAATTGCTGATTTTATTTTTATTTCATATTAATATTAAATATAGAAGAGATATTAATATTAATATTCTTATTTAAATATTTACAACTAGAAGGGATATTTTTTTTATTTTACAAAAATAAATATAACTAACATAAATATAAAGATATTAAAGTAAAGAAAGCAATGTAATTAATGGAAATTGTTTCAAAGTCATACAAATTGTTCTTAAAAAATGAAAACATAGAAAATTACAAAACAAATTGAATATAACAATCCTATTATTTTGACTGGCCATTGCTTGCTTCTGATAACCCTCTGATGTTAGGTGATGAAACCCCACTTGTAATATCTCATGCCTGCAATAAAATAAAATTTAGACTAAGTGCCTTTGCGATTTTCCTTCCATTCCCATCTACTAGCTTAATATCTATAAATACACTTAAATATAAAAAAGCTCAGATGCGGTAATTAAATAGAACCCTAAACCTTGAGTAATTTCAAAGAAACTATGGTGCCAATGATGAAGACTGTAACATCAAGAATATATATGACAAATCCTGAATATTAGAAAATTTTGAGAATATTGAACTGAATACAAAGGATAATGAACACATAATTAAGAAAATAGAAAAGAAATAACAAGGGGTTAATTAATAAAAACATTTGTGGGATAACAAAATAACTAGTCTAAAACACTTGATATTCTTGACTTCATCCAAATTTTCTCTCATTAAAACTCATACAAAGTTTTTTTAACTAATTATAAAAAAAACTTGCATTACCAATATATTTACTGTGACTCATTTTTCTATCCACCTTCAAATGTTATTTTTTTTTATATTTAATAATTGAATCAACTACCAACCTGTTTTTAGGATAGTCTTGTGTGATTTCTTTTGGTTTGAACCAAACATATACGGTATTAAGAATATTTATTACACTATAAAAGGTAATTAATGTTACTTTTGACTAATTAAAACCAATTTTAAAAACACATTTTATATTGTTTAATACGCAGAAAAGAAATATTTTGCAAACAAACCAGCTTAATGCAGCAACATCTCAACTGTTACTGCTTGGGCAACACCAGCATCCCCACCATTGTGGAACGCATCAGCTGGAATGGGCTAGTTTTCAATGCCTTAATGCATTCAAGATTGCAATTTAAAATCACAACCTTGGCCAAGAGGGCATGATATATATGAAAATCAGCTTCAATATGTACTCTTCAGTGTTCAAAGATACCAACAAATGCATTTCTTAGTCTCACGCAGAGATATTAAAAAATATGAAGAGTTTAACATGTCTAGGCAAGCAGGGGGCAAGCATCAAGTCATAAGTCCATAAACAGAAACATCTATAGGATCCTGGACAAAAAAAGAGAAACGCAAGGAGCAGCATTCTAAATCCACATACAACAATCATTTGTAGCATAGGACCATATAAACAACATTCCAAATTCACTGTGTGACAAAGTAACTCCAGAATGAACTAACTCACTTAAAACAACCAAATGAAACCTATTATTAACCGTGAAACACAAGTTGCCAATAGAACAAGATTTTCAAACTTCTGATGATGAATAAGTCCAAAGCTTAAAAAAACCAAAGCAAATATACGCCTCCAATAAACAAGGATCTATTTTGCACGTTACATTTCATTCAATATATAACTTACTGGAAGGATAGACTGTCATAACACCCACAAGCAGCTCAACAAACAGAGTAAAAGTGTTCAAAAATAGTTATTTTCCCCACCTACACAAGGGGGATGGGAGAAAAACCGAAATGCTAACAGAAGCAAATTGTCCTGACCATTCAATTTCATGCATACCAACCCCTGGTATAAACATGGATTCTCAACAACACTAAGCATAAGAAACATGTCAGGCATCATTAAATATCATGCTACCTAATGTCCTCTTTCAAATCCAATGCGAGTCCTACCAGAACCTCCATCGTAACCATCCCGCATTGAAGATGCAGCGCTTTCCCTCATAGTTCCTCCACCACCCACTTTCTCCCGTTTAATCTCCATTCATTCATCCCTCACTCTCACTCACTCCATGACTCCCCTTCCCCACTCACTCTGGTCACTGTCTTAGGAACCCTAGAACAAGAATCCCAGTGGCAAAGAGACAAAACAACCTTCGAAGAAAATGCAAAGGCACAATGCGATTATAAATTAAGTATCATTCTTCACTCACTAAAATAAATTCACTCATTCTTCACCCAATGACTTTCTCGTTAATCATATTCACAAATAAGAACCAAATCATAAAATCGCTACTAAACCCGAATCATTACCCAAAAACGGGGGATTTGGTTCCCCCAATAGTCATTAACCCCTCTCCTTTTAAATCCCTAGCCCTCAATGAAAGCGAGACACAAAAACAAACAGAGATAGAAAGAAAATTTACCAGAGAAACATAGAACAAGAAAATAAGCAGAAAACAAGAGAGAAAAAAGGTCCAAGGGTAAAGAAAATGGCGTTGTACCTGGACGAAGAAGAAGTTTGGAAGTGTCCCAAGCATCTATCTAAGCAAAGAAGAACAACAATGCATATGGTGAGATTGAGAGACAAATCCAGTAAGGGCAGAGGAAGAGATTGGGGTTTGTGATTGTGAATGGGAGTGGAGCACGCGAGAATGAGATTAGGGTTAGAGATTGGGAATAAGGCGGAGCACGTGAGATTGAGAGGGAGCACATGAGGTTGAGAGGGAACACACGAGATTGAGAGGTACGAAGATGGAAAATGGAGACCGAGAATGTTGAAAATGGAAAATGGAGACTGAGAATGGAAGCTGCTAGTATGGAGGGATTAAGATTAAGGGTTTTCAAAATAAGTTTTAAAATATTTTTTATTTTATTTTAAAATGGAGGGAACAAAACATAGGAGATTGAGATAGGGGGAACGATACATAGAAGATTGAAATGGAGGGAACGAAAACACGCAGGAAATTATGGCAGTTGTAAAAGCCATATTTTAAATGCAAATTATGGCAGTTATAAAAACACCATATTATGAAGTAAATTACGACAGTTTATGAGAACCGCCATATTATAACCGCCGCATTTAACGCGATTTTTTATAGTGAGGAGTTATGCTTATGACTATCTTTTGTGGCTTTCCTACAAATGAAAGTTTGCAAAAGAATCATTTAGCTTTGATAATTCATTATTTGTCTTATGGTCGTTAAAACTTGCATGGATAACTTCTTCAAATATGGACATTCTAGAGTTATAAACTCTAAACTTTTAAGAATATCCAAGATTCTTTCATCACTTCTAGAATCAAACTTTCTAAGACTCACCTTAGTGTTGGTAATGAAACATTTTATTCTAAATAGATGAAAATATGATATGTTGGGTTTCATGTTTTTCCACAACTCATATGAAGTCTTTTTACTCAAGGGTTCAATATAAATCTTGTTTTGTAAATAACAAGTTACATTAACTACTTCTGCCTAAAAGTGTTTTGGAGTAGAGTTTGCATTAAACATCATTTGAGTCATTTCATGTAAAAAAAATTATTTTTTCTCTCCAAAATATCATTCTCTTGAAGTGTTTTTTGAGTTGACAAATTATGGTGAATACCATAGTTTTCACAAAAGACTCAAAATTTTTCATTTTCCAATTTTTGTCCATGATCATTTCTAATAGAAACAATTGACACACTTTTTATTTTAAACATGTTTGTTGAATTTACAAAAGACTTAAAAAGTATCATTCTTAGGTCAAGAATTTCATTCATGTCCATAAAGTAATCGTCTACCATGACTAGATTATATTGTTTACCACCAATAAACATATTTCTAGAATGACCGAAGAAGTCCAAGTGTATAAGCTCAAGAGGTGATGGAGTGTCCTTGATTAGATGGAGGAAGTTGATTTGATTGAAGAATGTAGTAATAGAAATAGAAAGGATTAGGAAAAGTGGAATGACTTGACTAACCTAGCTCTATAGAATAAGATAGAATTCCTTAATTCACAAGGAAGGTTCCTCGCGGAAGGACTTAAGGGAGAGTGTTCTCCAATGGTGACCTTTGAAAGGAGAGAATTGAAAGGAAAAATATCAAAATCATATATCATTCAAAAGTGTCGAATTCAAGTTTATACAAAGCCTTAATAGGCAGAACTTGACCTAGAGAGTGTGCACACCACATTTGAATTTCAATTTCAAATTCGAGTGTCAATCCCTCCTCCCATGTGCAACTAGATCTAGACATGTGAAACATGTGCTAAATGTGATTTAAATTCTTAATTTGGGGAAGCTTCTAGTCATGTGCAACACTTGTCACAAAAGTTGGGTATTTGGATAAAAGTCTGTGAGTCAACCATATTTACCCACAACTAGTGTGGGTGTGGGCTTGTATGTTTTAGTGAGAGTTTTTTATACCCAATTCGCACAATCCGCATGTTAAGCGATTTTTACTTGCGGTGTCTGCGGACTACCTGGAACACCAAGTCAAATTCAATCCAAAATCTAATACTTATTGCTTCTATAGATTATCACAAAGTCTAATTTATTTTAAAATCTAATAATTTTTGTTTCTATTGGTTATCACCAAGCCCAATTCAACCCAAAAATTATTGATTTTGCTTTTATTGAGTTATGAATTGTTTAATGGATTGAGTAAAATTTTCTTATACAAATGAATGCTAAAAAATCTCAATGTATATTTGCGGGTGTGCGCTTACCTGTTTAACCCACAGGTTTTGCAGGGCGGATACAGTTTATAAAAATTAAAGACTATCTAAAATTCGGGTTAAATTGAAGAGTTTTTTATACTGCATGTTTATGTAGGTGTAGGCTTAAACGGGTGGACTCATCCGTATACCCAGCTCTTGTTATGACGCCACATGGGTATAAGCAAATCCAAATTAGATTTAAATCACTTTAGGTTTACATGTGTTTCTAAGCCCAAAAACCTAAACTACTTGGTTTGAATATAAATTCAAATATATTTATAAAGTTTGCTTAGAGTCGGTCCATATGAATAAGGTCTTGGGCTTCTTAACTTCAATAAAGGCCCAATTTTCATGAGTCCTTCTAACCAAAACTTTAGTGGTGGGTCTCTCAGTCCATGCTCTTCCATCATCCTTTCCCTGCTGAGAATGATTTGTCCTTAAATCTATAGGTTATGTCTCACCATTTGTACCCTCTATAAAAAGGTTTAAGATTACGAACTTTAAAAGTGAATTTAACACCATAATCTTCAATATGTATAATCATTTATTCTTTTGAGGATCTAAAAAGGGGCCATCTCCTTTGGAATTGAGTTTGGACTTCTGTTGGTTAGGAAATTGTTCTTTTCTTAAATGAAGTCAAACTCAATCTCCTTCTTCAAAGATAAGTGTTTTCTACCCCTTATTATTTTATTTTTTGTATCTCTCAAATTGTTGTTGAATTTGATTCCTAACATTCTTGTATAATTTCTTTATAAATTCATCCCTTGGCACCTCTCCTTATGAATGAAGTGATTCATATTATGCAAAGGTATTAAGTCTAAAGGAGTGAGAGGTTGAAACCATTACCTCAAAAGTAGAGATTTTATAGTCTTGTGCATTATTCTATTATAAGCAAACTCAATATAGGGAAGGTACTCGTCCCAAGACGTGTGGCTGGCCTTAAGGACTTTCCTTAACATAATGGATAGAGAGATTCATTAACTAGTTTTGTTTGTTTATCAGTTTGTGTATGACAAGTAGTTGAGAATGAAAGTTCAATCTTAAGTCTTTCTTAAAGTATTTTCTAGAAATGACTCTAGAACTTTGTATCTGTATTGAATACTTTTGTTTTAGATGACCCATATAGTTTCACTACATCTTTGAAGAAGAGTCTTGTTATGTTGTTGGTGTCATCTACTTTGTGGAAAGGTATTAATTCGGTCATTTTACTAAATATATCTACTACCAAAGATAAATTTCACACCTATCTAGATTTTAAGTAATACAAGGACAAAGTCTATGTTGGTATCCACCCTAGGAGAATAAGCAACAAGCAAGGTGTGTAAGTTTCATGAGACATTGTTTTAGTTTTAGCTTGAAGACGTGTTATGAATGTAAATCAAAGTCTCTAAACATCCTTCCTTATCAAGATCAAACAACTTTTTCTATAAACATATCTAGAGTCATTTTAACTTTGAAATTCTTGTGTAAAGTCTTCTTAATTATTCTAGTTAACAAGAAAATTTGTATATCATTATTGAAGTATACAAATTCTTTCCTTATTAAAAAAATATCCCTCAAATAAATAAATAAAATGTATATTGAAAATAAGTATCACAAAATATGTCAATTTTGTATATGATTAAAATCCTAAACTAAAAAAGAAACATTTTTTTCATCTATTAAAACCATCCATAGGTGATATATACATAATCATCCTATTTTTTATAAACTCGGTCATATTGGATTAATCATCCATTTGGAGTGACTGAGTTAGTCCACTTTAAAAATCCAGAATTATTTGAAGTGACTAAAGCTTTAGTGTATAACTTTAACATTAAGTTTACTAATGAAAATACTAATGCAGCACGAAACTAGAAAATACTAAAAAAAAATAAAAGAATCGTTCTATTATTATTATTTGCGGGTTGCATCAAAGAAAGTACTAAAAGAAAAAAAAAATGCAGTACGAAACTAGAAAAAGAATGAGGGGGCAAAAACTTATCTTGTCATAAATAAAATCAACATTTATTAACATTAATGTAAATAATGAGGTAAGAGTAAGTTCTAAAAAAAATAATATTTATTAACATTAAAGTAGATAATGGCTTAAAAGAAAGTTCAACAAAAATAAAATAAAGCAACATTTATTAACATTAATGTAAATAATGGCTTAAAAGTAAGTTCAACAAAAAAAATATTTTTTATCAGTACGATAAATATCACATTTTCATATAAGTAAATACGACTATTTTTTATTAAAAAAAATTAATTATGAAGATAATGATTTTTTTATTTGTTAAAAAACTTATAATTTCTTCTCTAAGCAGTGTATTTGTATTTTTTCTATATAAATAAATAGTCAACATATATGCAACAAACTCCTTCCATTTTATTGTAAAGTCTTGTTTTTATGAGTTTCACTGTTAAAAGACAAACCCAAAAGGAATTATTTTATCAACTAAATTGAAAATTGTAAATTGTTGGTTTTTCTAACAAAAGTTATATTTTGATATCTTCAAATGTTGTATACGACTCTTGATTTGACTATTTTTATATTAAAAAGATATTATAAAGGATATGGTTGTAATTAAATGATGTGAAAATTTATTATTATTATTATTATAATAATAATAATAATAAGAGTTAAATATGTTTTTACTTTTTGAATTATTTGTTAAAATTGTATTTTGTCTCTTAGACAAACTTTCGATTTATGTCTTTATGTTTTATAAATTTGTGTAATATTCTTTGATGATATGTCAAAATTTCTTTTTATTTTTTTATTTTTCTTCTTGATAGTTTTCTACTTGACTATGTCTCTTAAGTTTCTTTTACTCTTTTTCCTTTCATTTTTTCTCATTTTTTTTCTTTAAAGATATTTTTATTTGTCATTTATACTTATTTATAGGGTATAAGGACCAAATAAGTCCAAAATTTACATTAGAAATTAAATACAATTTTGACAAATAATTAAAAATATAATAATAATAATAATAATAATAATAATAATAATAATAATAATTGTATCATATTCTTTTTCTAAACATGTAGAAGAAACCGTGTTAGAAATATCTAGAAAATCATAATGATTTAATGTATTGAGGTGGTACATGTTCAACCATTAACAAAGCGAGGTAAGTGAGATTCAGCATACAAAAAAAGAATCAAGATATTTTTATTTGTCATTTATACTTGTTTATAGAATATAAGGATCAAATAAGTTCAGAATTTATATTAAGAATGAAACTCAATTTTTTAAATAATTAAAAGTATAATAATAATAATAAGAGTTGTATCACGTCTTTTTTTTAAACATGTATAAAAAACACTGTAAGAAATATTTTAAAAATCATAATGATTTAATGCATTAAAGTGTACATGTTGAACTATTAACAAATTGAATTTTAAAAATCATAATAATTTAATGCATTAAGGTGGTACATGTTGAACTATTAACAAATTGAGATAAGTGAGAATCAGCATAAAAAATCTAAAGTAAAAGTTTAAAAGTTAAATTTTTATTATGTTTTGAAAAGTTAACTAAAATTTCATTAGTTAGATTAGGATGTGGAAAAGACCTTCATATTTATTTGTTGGTTTCTTATGAGAATCATTTTACACTGTTTGCACGTTTAACTTCAATTCAGCTGTAGAGTTTTAAGAACTTTGTGCCGACAATTAAACACATTTATTTGTTGGGTTTCTTACCAAAATCATTTTGCATTTAATGATTACCCTTAATGTAAAACACATTGTGAAGACTATATATATGGTTTTAAAAAAATTGTTCTGATATATTCTAGAAACTGAAATTAAATAATTTTTTTTAGTGTAAGAAAATAGTATAAAAGATTGTTCTAAACATTGACATGTAAATAAAGTGAAAATATGTTTTCTTATTATAATTTCGTTTATTATGTTTTTTTCTATATTTTATAAAATATATAGTTATTTCTACATGATATAGTCAAACTTTTGAAATGTTTTAAATATTATATATTTTAAACACTTTTTTAATTCTCTAAAAATCGTGAATGCACTAATAGTAAGTTTTATTTAACTTTCAAGAAATTATTTTTTTTCATATTATCCGTTTACATAATTTTTTATTTGAACTAGTGATAATAAAATTTAATTAATACCAAATGATTTGCATAAAAATAAAGATAAAATTAACATAAATCTAATTACAGTTTTATTAAAATTATATATGTCTCAATAGATTGCCATTGGTAGATATGTTGATTCTACTCTTTGCTTGATAATCCTGAGAATTCAGCAGTTTAAGAAACATTTAAGTTATGATAACTTGTAATCTATAATTTTTTTAAAATTATAATAAATATTATAATAATAGTAATAATAATTTTGAATCCACTTCTTATTTAGTTAATGTCAAAACTGTGTTTTAAGAAATACTTGAATCCTGATGACTGCGTAATCGGTACGTTCTCAAAAGAAAAATGATGACTCTCGTTCATATTTTTTGTTAAGTAATCTTTAATTAAAATTAATCAACCCAATTTAATAATTTCGTGGATTAATCTATTTAAATTGATATTTTCAATTTCATTTTTTAAAAGATAAGATAAGAAAGTGAAAATTAATATAATATAAAATAATAATTAAATAATAAAAAAATATCTATATACATATTACATTTACAATTTTATTTATATATTTTATTTTTATTTTTATATTAAGAAGATGTCGAATTAGTTTTATAATAACTAATAAAATAAATGAGTTATTGTTCATAATTAAGAAAATAATACAACATTCTTTCATGTTATTTAATATTAATTCATTTAAATTCTAAAAACTCGACCTCCAACTACAATTTTATTAGATTTTTATTTTATTATTATTTATAATTTTAAGTTAATCATTATCATCTTATTAAAAGGTATAAATATATTTATACGTATTTATCATCTATAAAAGTATATTCTAAACTAAAATTAAGAAGTACATATAATAAAAATATATACATTAATTAAATAATATAAAATAATTAAACAATATAGGTTAAATATACCTTACCGAAAAATGATAGTTATAAAATCAACAAATAAATAAATAAGTTGACATTTATAAAATAAACAAATAAAAAAAATAAGATGAGAATAAAACACCTTAACGAACAAAGATAATTATAAAATAATAAAATAAAATGATAAATGTATCATTCTCTTACCTTATTAGGATTATGTTAGGTAAAATATTTATAATCCTTCTAAATTTGATTGAGATCTGAAATGTTTTGGTTTATTATTTTGATTATATATAAATTGGTACTTGTAAATAAGGGTAGGAAAAACATAAATTTTTAATACTTTTAGTTTCTTTTTCAATTTAAGCATAAATTCATCTTCAAATTTTATGTAATTCATATTGAATTTTTTTTCATAAAGAGCAAGTATATAAGAAAATATGAGACACTTTTAATATAAAACCTTAAGACTCAATATTTATGGCTTTTTTCTTTGTTTATATAAAACTCAATTTTATAGTTGATATTCAATGTGAAACTTTACTCCCACTCTCACATTTGTATTCCTAATAGTCTCCCCCTCAAGTGTGAGACTACCTTAATTGTTGTTGAGTTTACCATGATGGTTCATTTAATATCTTTCCATATTGGTACACTCCCTTCAAGGAGATTTCTAATCATTATCTTAGTAGTGACTCAAATTACTGTTAGGCTTTAACACAACAGAACATGTTTACCCTCGTCTGAATCGGTCACCGAAACAATCAGACTCTGATACCACTCTTAAAAAATTTTTATTAGAAAAAAAATATATAAGAAAACATAAGACCACTTCCAACATAAAACCTTAAAACTCAATGTTTACAGATATTTTCTTTGCCTATATACAACTCAATTCAATTCTCAGGGTGATAAGAAAAACCGAGAAGCATATTCTCATCATATCATACTTCCTTATTTTAATTACATAAATTATATTTCTTTTGTTCTTTTCACATCATTAAAAAAATATTTTTTTTAAATTTTTTCTTTAAATACTTCCGGTTCTTATAATTTTATATTCCATGAATATCGTCGGAACAATTTATACCAACTTCTAATTCTCAAATACCAACCTCAGCTAGCCAAAATTTTTAAACCTGGAATACCAATCCCCCAACTTGAAGAATCAAGTGACCCATTACATGGTTTTGGATAAAAGAATAAAATGGATCGTCCAAAAGATGAAACAACCTAGGAAAATATGCAAAAGGTGAAGCAAACTGTTAAAGTTTGGTTAAGTCATGAAAAAAATCTCAGACCTTATTATTGTATTATTATAATTATTCATGTAAATATTAGAAATTGGATCTTAAAAGTGGATTCTTTTTAATAAGTTTATATCGAGAAAACAATTTCTTTCCTCATATATTAAGTTAAGAGAATTGCCAAAAATATTACTTTTATTATTATGCGAAATTTACTGAAAATAATACATTTTAATGAAGTGTCGTGATTTAAAGAATATCTCTCTGAATAGAAAAACAGAATCCACTAAAATTTAAGATTTTTAATTGAAAAATGTAGGTCACTCCTCTCATACCCCCGTCAACATCCCTAGTTCCGAAAGTGTGATACATTATAAAAGTGTGAGAGGCCATGAGTGGGGTAGTATTAGGATCCTGAAAGTTGAGGTCCCTGTCTCTCCTCTGCATCATTCACACCAACACACTATTCATAAGAAAAGACACATTGTTCTTTTTCTCTCCCTCACTGTCTCTTTTATAATTTCTCTCATCTTTTTCTATCCTTTCAAATCCTTACTCCAAAATTAACCATTAATTATTTTAAGCTATATGCGTTAGAGCTAAAACCCTAATCAAATAAATTATAAATGAATCTATATAAAAAAGTTTACACCATTTCTAATCTAAAGTTTTAAGGTCAAAAGTTGAGATCTCAATTTCTCTTCTCCATTATTCACAACACCAAGATACTATTCACGAAAAAAAGACACGTTAATAATTAAAAAACACAGTAGAGATGATACAAATAAATCATAAATTAATTTATATAAAAAAATTAACATCATTTCTAAAATTTTAAGATCAAAATATATTATTAATAATAGATAAATATATATTTTTTAAATATTTTTAATAAAATTTATATTTTTCTTGTTTTTTATTAAAAGTAAGTTCTACTATTTTTTAAATTGTTTATTTTGAAAATATTTATTTTAAATTTAAACAAACTTGTCCAACAATATTATGAATGTGTACTGCTCATTCGTACGTTTTTCACATTGATGTGTTTGTCCATTAAATTCTAAAATCTCCGGTGAGATTGTCATCATTAAAGCATTTACATTTATATATTATTTATCAATAGAATTTTTATACTCTTATTAAAAATTATTAGCTAATAAGAAGTCTTACATCATATTAATATTTGAGACACGTGTTCATTTCAAACAAATTTTAATGGATGATAGTAAATATCATTCATGTATATATGTACACACACATATATATATATATATATATACATGGTATTATATATATTATATGTAACGACTTCGACTTCAACTTGAACCTTTTGTTCCGCAGACCCAAGCCTACCTCACTGCCATGGATTCGTTGCGCGTCACCACTACACCGCCACCTCTCCTCCGCCGGCAACCTCTGTACAAAATGGCGCGGCACCCGGTAGCGGCGCGTCCCTCACCCAGGGCTTTCATCGCCGCCACGCTTTCCACGCCGCCAGAGGCCGCGCACTCTTCCTCCCCCGTCGCCGCCGTCGTCGAGGATCCCCCGCCGGTGGCTCCGCCCCGCCCCCGGGTCTCACCGGATGCTCTCCAGTACCCACCCGGATATGTCGGCGCGGTTCCCCACCGGTCCCGCTCCGACAGTGGCGGCGACGGCGTGATGAATGCGATGAGTTATTTGACGAATATTCTCTCTTCGAAGGTCTACGATGTAGCAATCGAGTCCCCTCTGCAATTGGCGCAAAAGCTTTCTGGGAGACTCGGGGTTAAGGTTTGGCTCAAGAGAGAGGATTTGCAACCTGTAAGTTCCCACCACCTTTGTTTCATCTGGTTCGATATCAATTTTTTATTTTTATGTGCAATGGGTGTTAAAATGCTTCATTATTTACCTAGTATTGTTAAAAAAGTAGAGTTTAACAGGTTCGTACACACCGGAGATCATATTTGTCTTTTAATTAATTGTGGAAGATATAACTTTTAAGTTCACTATTTTGAAAGCATCGGTTCAAAACTTTACTATACATTACCATATGTGTTGGCAGTTTTAAAGGAAAATTATTATTGTTAATAAAATATTTCAGTGATGATGTAAATTGCTATATTTTTGCTTGAGATGGAAGGAACAGTGGTTCAGTCATAAATCTTATTTTTACCTCAGTTTTTGGTTTTAAGTTTTAGCAGTGAAGGTCTTAATGCATTTCCTCGGATTTTGAAACAAATGGAACATTAAGATATGCTATATGGTTTACTAAAAGATGAGTGAACAATATATGTGTGTTATTGAATGAGTATTTGAAATTGGGTGTAGGTTTTCTCCTTTAAGATTCGCGGAGCATATAATATGATGGCAAAGCTTCCCAGCGAGTTGTTGGAAAAGGGGGTTATCTGCTCGTCTGCTGGAAATCATGCTCAAGGAGTTGCATTGTCTGCCAAGAGATTGAATTGCAGTGCGGTGATTGTTATGCCTGTTACCACCCCGGAAATCAAGGTGAGTTTTATTTATATATTTGCTTTTACTTGCTTGCTTGTTTGTTTGTATCTTTGACTATATCCCAGTGAAAGACAATTTGTTCGATTAAGTTATGCGTTTTTGTTTCTTGAAACTTTGCAGTGGAAATCTGTGGAGGCGCTGGGTGCGAAGGTTGTGCTTGTGGGGGATTCATACGACGAAGCACAAGCATATGCTAAGAAGCAGGCGGTAGAGGAGGGTAGGACATTCATACCTCCTTTTGATCATCCAGATGTCATAATGGGTCAGGGAACGGTTGGGATGGAAATTGTGCGCCAAATGCAGGGTCCATTGCATGCAATCTTTGTTCCTGTCGGAGGGGGAGGTCTCATTGCTGGTATTGCTGCTTATGTGAAGAGGGTTAATCCAGAGGTTTACATGATGTTATGTTATTGATTCTTGTGATTTTGTATGTCTCTTTATTAAGAGAAATGTTATTGATGTCTAGTATGAATACATAGGTGAGGATTATTGGGGTGGAGCCCACTGATGCTAATGCAATGGCGTTGTCATTCCATCATGATCAGAGAGTGATTTTGGACCAGGTAGGAGGATTTGCAGATGGTGTGGCTGTTAAAGAGGTTGGTGAAGAAACTTTCCGAATATGCAAGGAATTGGTAGATGGTGTTGTTCTTGTAAGCCGTGATTCAATTTGTGCGTCAATAAAGGTAACATTTTCTTTGCTTATGAAGATTGCATTCTAAATCTCTGGTGCATTATATATTTTCCAGATTATGTTTTTTACTTCATATATATGATAGATACGCTTCTTTAGCATCTTTTGTGCAAATGTTAGGAAATCCATTGTGTCCTGTCAAATGAAGTAAATCTATACTCACTGCCCATGAAAAGTGTAGAGATCTTTTGCTCAAGCTAATTGTTGTGCTATGCTATCTAATGTTCTTGACAGATGATCAGAAATTTGTTAAGTGTTTGAATGAGTTAACAATTGTAATTTGCTTGATGAGTGATGAACGCGAGCCAGCAAGTAATATCAAATTTAACATTGGTAGCTGGAGACGATAGTGCATATAGTATCTAGAGGAACTGGAATATCTTGACAAACTATTTCTGGTTTTGGTGTAGTTAAAGAATTGTCAAATCCTTTATATTTATACATAATTGGGATATGCTTTTGTTTTATTTGTATCTTGTTTGAGGCTGGATGAAGGAGATTGGAGAGAATGGTGTTAGTAGTTGGAAGCACCTTTTACATAATTACTTAACACTAGAGGCTATTGATAGTGAAGCATGTGTTATATTTAGGTCAACTTGCCTATTGAATTACCTTTACTTTTAGAGGCTGTTGTTCGGTTGTTGACATTCTCTCTGGCTTTGGTGCTTAGGCTGTTCCATTGTTGGAGTTTTATTGCTATTATCAGACTTGGGACTTGATTTTATACCTTTGATTGTCTTGTACATTTAATGAAAAACAGTACATATTTTGTAAAACTTTTGGGAGTTGACAAGAATAAAACTTGTTGCAGGATATGTTTGAGGAGAAAAGGAACATATTGGAACCAGCAGGTGCACTTGCACTTGCAGGAGCCGAGGCATACTGCAAGTATAATGGGATCCGGGGTGAAAACATTGTAGTAATAACCAGTGGAGCAAACATGAATTTTGATAAACTTCGCGTTGTAACTGAGCTCGCTAATGTTGGTCGTAAACAAGAGGCTGTGCTGGCCACTATTATGCCAGAGGAACCAGGCAGTTTCAAACAGTTTTGTCAATTGGTATGTCTGCTACTTTGGCTAATATTTTTTCTAGAAGTTTTCTTCACGTTCTTACTTTCTATCTTGTCCGGCAGGTGGGGCAAGTGAACATCACTGAATTCAAATACAGATACAACTCTGATAAAAAAGCGGTTGTCCTTTACAGGTGAGATCGTAGTTGCCAGATTAGTTTTTATTTTCTTTATCCATTGTCAATTTTTTACAACCAATATGTTCCTTTAACATTGTCGTCTTTCTGTCCCAATTTATTAGTTTTCATTGACCATCAAATTCTCTTGGGAAACTATCTGTTAACTACTTTTTCTTATTATTGATATATATCTGTTAACGACTGGTATTATGTGAAGACGGCCGATAACATATTGTGAATGTGCAGCGTTGGGGTTCACACAGTCTCCGAACTGAGAGCAATGCAGGAGAGGATGGAATCTTCTCAGCTCAAAACTTACAATCTCACAGAAAGTGACTTGGTGAAAGACCACTTGCGTTACCTGGTATGTTGGCCGCACAAATTTCCTTTCACAGCGAAGATTATTATATCATTTCCCTTTTGTCAACACTATTCCCAACCATCAAACTATATAACATTATTGTTGTTAGGTATATTGTACTTTCTGGCGATTCCGGTCCAAATTAAGCTAAAGCCGCCCCTATTTAATTTGTTTGTCTGGTCTTCTTGCACAGTCTTCATCAAACATGTATCTCTCACACGAACAGTTGAATGGCTGACCCTGTGTTTGTATTGTTGAACTAATTTAATGTTGTTCTGACCACATTTCAGATGGGAGGCAGATCAAATGTTCAGAATGAGGTTCTTTGTCGTTTCACCTTTCCAGAAAGACCCGGTGCCTTGCTGAAATTTTTGGACCCCTTCAGTCCACGTTGGAATATTAGTTTATTCCATTACCGAGGGGAGGTGCGAATGTTTTTTACTTTCTATTCTTTTAGTCAAACACACTGCATGAGGGTATTATGCATATTGAAAAAAAACAGTTCATTAGGTCATTTTGGTGTTCTTCTATGTTCTTAAATAGAGTTTCACTTTGGTAATTTAAGTGGATCTTTAATGCAAATCTTTATCATACAAATTACTGAGGTGACTCTTCAATTTTGATTGGACAATAAAACTAAAAGCACTTAAAATAACTGCATCTATTTTTTGTCATTTTCTTTCCATTTCTTTTGACCGATGTATATATGATGCCATCCCTTGTACTTGCTGACCAACAGGGTGAGACTGGAGCAAATGTTCTAGTTGGAATACAGGTACCCAAAAGTGAGATGGATGAATTCCATGACCTTGCCAACAGACTTGGATATGATTATAAAGTGGTGAATAATGATGATGACTTCCAGCTTCTAATGCACTGATGATGATTTTAGGCATTTGTCATTATTGTGTTTTTAGTGGACAAGATTGCCATATTGGTCACTTCTAAAAGTTGGATGTAGGAAAGCTTGAAAAGAAGTGGCCCTTCAGATATGTCATTGGTTGATTAGAGGAAGTAGCTCTTATTACCTAGTGCGGCATCTTATTACCTAGTGCGGCATATTGTTACATTTTTATAATGTGTAATTTTATTTTTTGTTTTTTATTTTGGTAAGCAGGAGGAGTCCTATAATGTCGTTGATCTTTTTTCCCTGTAATATAAGCGTTATCAAAAGGGTTGTTTGCAAAACTCAGCAGCCTGACGATTGTGGTGCGTTTAATATGTTGAAAAACTTGAATTTTCCGTCTTGCATTAATGGAAGGACAATAATGAAGGAACAACCTTCACTGGTGCCAATGCTGACACTGTAAAATGGGGTTGGCCCTACTTCTATTAAATGCTATTCAATCCTGCGTATCAATCTTAAAACGCCTCATAAGGGAAGAAGAAACCAAATATCATTATATTTCTCTTAGCAGCTCAAATGCTGAGAGCGGAGTTGAATCCCTGACCCAATTTTCTGTCTACATGAATTCTGATTATCCAAATCCAAACAGATAAAAGAGGCGCTTTTCCTTTCTTTTTTATACGTTGGGTTCTAATATAATAAATTTTAAGACAAAATTTCTTATCTGTGTAGTTCGAGATATCTATGTGATTAGAAGAATAAATTTCGATGAAAGTAAAAAATCTAAATAAGTTCTTTTATGAAAATTTACTATAAATAAAGTTGGTAAATATTCTATAGACAGGGAGATTAAGTTTAAACAAATCATCACAAATGTAACATTGGATGACAAAAGTGCATGTCTAGAAATTACAACTCTGACAAACTCAAAATCAACCTTGCAATGGGTAACAAGACATTTCTAATAAAATATTTCATATAAATAACCCCACCCGTAGTTCTTTTTCGTTTGCCCCTCACATCTCTCACGTATTTCACTCTCTATGAGGATGTCTCCGAATCTTCTTCATCCTCAAAGAAGCTTCCAAAACCTACCTCAAAGGTAACCTCCCTTAGGGCTTGAAACTCTGCACAAGAAAAATGCTTCTTTGCTGCTTGCCTCTTCGCAAACTGAATGGCCCTGACACAGTGAAGCAGTGTGGGAAAAGTTTAACAAAACATTGTTGCCACTAAAAGCCAAAGTGATGACAACATTGTAGACTGTAGCAGCCATGTCGGGGTGCACAAAGGTTGTCCCAGCTCGCACACCCACTTCCCCTTCCTCTGCCTCACTCCTTTGTACATACACTGATGTGTCTTCTGCAACTTTCTTCTCCCCACCCCACTCTTGCACTTCGTGCATATAAATATACTGTTTACAAAATTATATGGGTTGAAGAGATACCTGACATCTTTGGGAGAATCAATGCACAGCTCAATCTTTCACAAAGGAAAATCTTATCCGATTAACTTATGAAACGGATGCTATAAAGCTATTGGGTGCACCGGAATAAGCTCTCTAGTCGAGGGCTAAAGGAGCGAGGGTTCGACTTCGAAACATTTTTTCTTTGCCAATATTCCGACCTCAAGTTTGTTAAGATAATTTCGTTAGGATCAATCACCGCATTCGAGGTATTGTCTACTTTGGAACTCAGAGTTCCGTCATGTTTTGTCCTTAAAAAGCGTCTCAGGGGATTAAGGGAGGAAGGATATATAAACTGTCATTGGTCTCGATTCCTAAGCAATATGGGACTATTGGATGTACCAGAACAATACTAGTAGAGTTTGATGAAGTATCTTGGTGAAGGTAGAATTTCGACGAAGCCAATGATAACAACTTAAGCGTGGAAATAGAAATGATTCAAGAACTTAGAGAAGAAGTTCGGGTGAGAGATGAAGCTGCCAAAAACAAAGATGCATGATGTTATAAGAGAACGAACTTTTCGGAAAGGTGACTTGGTAAGACACAAGCTTGGAGGTGTCCAAAGAGATAAGAACGAGAGCAAGTTGGCATCAACTGAGATGGACCTTATTGATATGGGGCATACAAGCTTGAAGAGCTTAATGGTAAACTTATATCAAGAACTTGGAATACAACACATTATTTCAAACATTGTAATTGTTTTAAGAGAACATGGTATTCTTTCCTTGATTTGAATTTTATCTCTAAGGATGGTTTTTCCAAACAAGGATTTAGTGAGGTTCATTCTTTTTGATAATAAAGTTTCTTTTAAAGTATTTCTTGTTTACATTACTCGTGAATTCTATCACACACCTGGATAAATTTTATCCATATAATCATAACCAAAGTTGTTTGATGTGTTATTCAGATCAAAGTTAGTCAGATAATTTGAACCAAATTTGTTCGATTTACTATATTTGGATCAAAGTCATTCGGGTTACTCAGATCAAAGTTATTCGAGGTGTTCGGATCAAAGTTATCTAATTACTCCGAAAGAGAAGTCAGTTTGATCTACTCGGATCAGACCTCAAAATTAAGTCAACTCAAATCGCATCAAAAGTCCAAGAAAGTATATTTCAAAAGAAGGTATGCAAGATTTAATATAAAATATGATAAGTGTACAATAGTAAACTGTTTACATATATTAGCTCAGTTGTCCTAGACTAAATTTTTGTTGAAGACAGCAAATTAAAATTGCTTGGCACATGGCCTTTTCAAAGCCTTCGGTGTACCCCTACAGACTAGCCGAGACGAGCTCTTCATTCTCAGTATTCAATTCCTCCTTAAACTTTTCAACTTTTCAACCTCATTCTAAATTTGATTAGTGCTCTCCTCAGCTTCTTTAAGCTTTTGCTTCACCTCATCAGTCACCTCCAAACTTCTTTTTAGTAAAGCAACCTCCTCTTCCAACATTTTTATTCTCTCTTGGCTTTGAACAACTTCTAGAGCCTTCGAGATAATTTAAACTCAAACTTAGATTTTTCCTTTGTCTATTCTTGCTACTTTCTTTCTCATTCTTGATTTTGCTTTTCCAACTCCTCCACCTTTGAGGCCACTTCAACATTTTCAGTTTTTAGCAATGAATGATTGTCATGCTTCTTGCCAACATCACTTTGTTGGAATCTAAACTGGGACCTACTATCTTCAACAATTCAACGTCATTGGGTCTTAGAAAACTTGAGCTACATTTCACATTGTTTGCCTTATGTTGACATGCCTAAGAGTTGGAATTAGCAGCAATAGTTGACAAGTGGCCAACTCAATTCAAAGGCTTTTCTTTGCCCTTGATGTTAGCCCAGATAGAGGGGGAAAATGATGTCCCGGCGATGGAGGTGGTCGAGGAATGTTGGTTGGTATGGAAGTTGTTGGAGGAGGTGTACCAGCTAAGACAGTTGAAGCTGAAACTATAGGACAAGCAACTTGAGTGGTTGTTTCAACAATAATAACAACATCAAGTACTGCCTCGGAGGAACCCTCACCAACTTTCTCTGATATGTCCTTGGACTTCTTGGAAGCCTTTTGAAAATCGACAAGAGGAGAAGCACCCGCCTTAGCTTACAATTTTTTGTAGTCAAAATATTTTCCATGATCTCTGCAAGAATCACACAAGTGTATAAGAATATGATATATAGAAAAACCAATAGTGTCTTACCCATAAAGAGGACAATGGGATCTTTAACAAAAGGCACACTAATTAGAACTTTATTGCTTATTAGATGAGGAAGATGTTTTAGGATTTTAATGTCTATCTTATCCTCGTATGATAAATAATGCTCAACTTGATATTTAAATTTAATCGACCTTTGACAATATAGAGGGGATCAAGGTGTATGATTAGGATAAAAGAATAAATTTTTCTCAGAAACGGTAACATTTCAAAGATATTCAACCATTCAGAGATAAAAAAAAAGACTTGTATTGGGCATCATTCAAAGATATTCAACCAGCTTCAATATTGTGTTTAAGATGGTAAAATACATAAATTTATTAGTTGTAGGGGTAATATGAAATTGGTCACGGAGTATTTGAAAAACTTTTAAAAAGGCTAAGCTATTTGGATAAGTTGGTTGGGAGCCACTTGCATGACCAACAACATCCCACGTTCGAAGTCAGAAAAAAATGAAGTCTTCACCATCATGTAAAGGCTTCATAAAAACCCTATCCAAGCTCTTACTGACCTCAACAATGATAAACTTGGCCATATCATTGGTATACGTATCAAAAGAGGAAAGGAATTTCTCAACAGATTCTCTTGAAGTAATATGACACAACTTTCCCAAGTACCCAAAAGTATTTAGGGTTAACAATGATATGAAATTTATCTTTTCTTTTCCTCTTTGCTAGACTCAACTCTACTACCTCACTTAGGGCAGCTTTATGCTTTCCATGGCAGGTGCGACAATCAACGCCACTTTCATTGTGAGAGGGATCTTCACAAGAGTGACCGAGGGAGGTGGAACTTCCTCCAAAGAATTCCCTCCCATAGAAAAAGAATATGTGTGACTCAACAAAGGGATATCATCCCCTGTACCAGTAAATTCTCTATCAACTTGGATTTCTCCTTAAGAGAACCGTAAAATGAAGAAGACGAGGCCATGAAAGATGTACCTATAAGAATGGAGTAAAGCAATAAATTTGGGAGACGAAGACATAAAGAAGCAACTCGAGCTCTAAGAAATGCAAGGAAATGATAATGATAAAAAATGAACAAAAAAGTCTTAAATAGGTGACCTTGAAAACGATTCAGTTTAAGCAGAAAAATGAAAATTTCTAACCTAGGACTACGTGTAAAGAGAAATGAAATGTCAGCTGCCCAAATGATGCAACACATAAAAAACATCATTACTTAAAACCTCTCATAAATGCACTTAGAACCTTGATGTGACATGACATTATTAGCTCGGCTTCCAGTTGGGGGTAACAAACATCGACCTTCCATTAACTTAGCCTTATCAGTTCTAATTAATAGGATGAAATATCTTACTTAAAATTTGTAGAATATAAGCTCATTCATCCTCTAAATTAGTTTACCTACAAATTTCATCTTCGAATTCCGAACTTGTGGGGTTTATGTATTCTCCCATATCCATAGGATACATATAATAACATAATTATGAAAAATTTTAATAACTCGGTTTAAATCGTATAACTTAGTTATAATTAAATATTATATCATATATCAAGTACTTTATTAATAGATATATTTCTAGTACTAGGTAACTAATTATATCTTTTCAGTTATCTAAGTTTTATCTACAAATGTCTCAAAAGTCTATAAATACACATCAATACCATAGAAAATATTCATTATATTATTTACTCTAATTACTCAAATATATTTGATATCTCAAACTTTTACTAACTTGAGTGTCTAAATGTCTTTTACAAATAGATCTTTATTTTGTCATTCTTTATACAACTCGAAATTATAAGTAAACTGAAATTCATCAATACTTTTCTTTCTTAACTTAGGAGAATTCTCATTTTAACATAATTGTTGTATTAAAATATTATTCATATAATAATATAATCATGTTATTATATATATATATATATATATCGGTAAGTGCATGCTAGATTTTTATTTTTCCCTTGTTGCACGGTGGAGAATAATTAGAATTTTGGGAGAAATTAATTACGTAACATTTATTAAATATTTGCAAAATATAAACACAAGTTTTGCATCATAAAGTCTTATAAATTTTTGTTATGATAAAAATTATTCCTCATGTGTTCATTTTAATATATCACAGTTTTTTGGTGGAAAATTACCACTGCATGGAATCTATTCCTTCTAGACAGCAGTAACACAGAGTTGCTTGTTGGGTCTATTCATTGCATGCATAGTACTTCTTTGATTCAGTTTCAAAATAACACGTCATGAGAAAATGCAGGTATAAAAGACACATACAACAAAAGAGCCAAAACGAAAATTTGATTTATAAAAAATAATGCATTTTTAATTCTTTAAATTTTAAAATAATTTTACCTTTATTTAATAAACTTAATTAATAGTTTAGTTTTTATAATTTTAAAAAATATGTTAGTTTTACATTTTTTTAATATTATGAGTGTATATTAGGTAATATACCAGAAGGTTTTACTCCATTCAATTCAATTTTAAAAAATTATAATGAATTTATTTAATGAGTGGGTCAAAGGTAATCTGAGAGACAAATTTTGTATGTTAAATTTAAATTTAATGTTTTATAAGAATGAATTTAAATTTAACTCAGTTTCTATAAAATTTACTTATATATCATTATATTGAAATACTATTCATATAAACAAATATATAATGAAAACACAAAAAGTATGATTATATTTAAATAAAAAGCTTTTCGAAATAGAAAAAATATGTACAAAGGAAAAAAAAAACCATAAAATCGGTTAGGCTTGTCAGATAACCGATTATAAACACAAATATTAATAAAAGATTTAAAAATTGATTATTAATATTTATTAATAATATTACGTTTTGTTAACATTTACGTTTACAAAGTTTATATAATAATATAAATTATAAAATTTTATAATTTTTAATAATTATATTATTAATATTTTACTAATATGTTTTATATTAGAATAAAATAAAATATTAAAATAATATATAAAATAAAATAATATAATTTAATATTTTAATAATATTTTTTTACATTATATAAATAAATAATTAAAATAAAAATACTATACAAAAAATAAAATAAAATAATTAATTTAATATTTTGTTAACAATTATATTTTATATTATAATAAATTAAATAATTAAAAAATAATAAAATATTAAATTAAATTAATTTTTTATATTTTGTAGTTAATTTTTTAATATATTTTTATTTTGAATATAATTTTTTATTTTAATTTATATTTTTTAAATTTATTTTTCATATCAAATTATATTTTACAAATTAATTTTTAAATATATTAAAATTTAAAAAGTTTATAACATCAATCAAATCAACTATTTTTTTTTACTTTTCAATTTCTTTCTTTCAATCAAAACAACTCTTTAATTTTGCACTTCCTCTCCAATTCAAAAAATAATGTTTACACTTTGTATATTATAATTTAATTTTATATAGACAATCATTAATTTTAATACCTTTTAAAAAAAATAAACTTTAAATTTAACTTAGTTTCATAAAACTGATTTATAAGGTAAAAATTTAATCTAACTTTTATATTATAATTTAAGGGTTAAATATGTTTTCAGTCCTTGAATTATTGGTTAAAATTGTGTTTCGTTCCAAGGCAAACTTTGGACTTATTTCGTCCTTATGCTTTATAAACTCGTGTAAACTCTATTTAGAAATGAATGGAAAAATAGTAAATTCATTGCACACAAGTTCCTTGATATAGAATAATTTAGATACTCTGAGAATTGTTGAAGATCAATGTAAAGACCTTTTTGAAAATAGAATAAAAGTATTATTATGACTTAGTAACAACCTTTTTTGTCAAGTATTATCCTAATTGAATAAGGGAATTCTTTGTCAATATGAACCGCTGAAGAGGTCTTATTCACTCCAAAGTAAAAAAGAAATTTATAATTATGTTGAAAGATTTTGTGTTGCAAGATGTAGCAGGATTCAAGACTGAAGGTAAAGTCAAAATCACTTTAAGGATTGAAAATTTTGACAAGGCCAAAATTTACAAGATTTGTTTGCAGGATCCAAGCATTAGGAACATCTCTATGTTCAAAACCAATGACTTGAAATGAAAGGTTATTGGCCTTTGTGATTGCATGGATTTTTGTTCCTAAGAGGAGCAACCTTCACAAAATATATACTATAGAAGATATGTTGTTCATATATGTCTTTAAGAACATAATTTAAGTTGATTGGTTAATGGTATTCACTAATAACATTATGAAGGAAAAGAAATTTTCTCTTTTTCTTACACTGTATTGTGTTTTTATTTCCAAGATGTTGATGCACAATAAAGTGGATGTAACATTGAAGTTTCCACAATCTTGTTTAGTTCTAATAAAATCAACAAGAGTGTCTTGAGTCATATGGGTTGGTTGGGCAAGGAGAAAATTTTCTTCAAGGATGGTTTGCCACATGTGAAACTCCAAGAACCTAAACCACAATCGATACAACTTACTTCTTTTGAGGAACCAATGTTAAAGATAATGAATAATATTCATAATTTGCAAGTTGAGAGACAAGTCCAAAATAACCTTTCAATTTGGTTTGGAGAAATTGATGACAAGTTGACAATATTCAATGAAGGTTTCACAAAGCTCACATAGTGGGTAAATATCAAAGAGGAAGAATGAAATGGATCTCATATGTGTTGCATTTTCCTAGTCTCTCTTAAAGCTCGTGAGTTATTTGTCTTGTTGTTTTTTCTTGTTGTTTTTTCTCTTATTTTGTTCAATTTAAAATTGTGTTTGTGAGATTTTTAAGTTTTTTTTTTCAAAGTAATATTATTATTTGAAAGGAGTGAAATGTATTTCTACCTTTTTTTATAATTTTGTATATTTTTTTCTAATGCCCAAAGAGAGAGAAGTGTTATGTAGTTTTTCACAAACTTATCACATATAAAAGCCTAAGATTAAGAACAAAAAATATGAAAGAAAATGGTTGGTCATCATGAAAAAGGGGGAGATTGTTGATTTAGTTGATCAAGCTTAAGAATAATGCTTAAAGAATCATCACGTGAAGTTTTTAAAAGATGATTTGATGATAAAGATAATTTATTGTATTGTATGTTATAAACTTTCTAATTAAATGTGTAAATCTTACTTGTAGTGAAAGATTTTTTCTAAGTTTGAGTGACACAAGACACTGCAATCTTAACAAAATGTTTTAAGGTTTTTGATTTTTTTTTTCTAGAAAGAGTTTTATGAATAATTTAATTGATCATTTGTAATAATCAATTATCATATTTTGGATAATCGATTATTATTGGTAATAATTTATCATGGTTTTGTCAATACAAATAATTTCAAATTTTCTTTTTTGTTGATACTTGATTATTTCTTGAAATATGCAATTAAGTGTTGATTTATTCATACATTCTAAAATCATTGCTTTCATTACTAATAGATTAATATTTAAGATAATCAATTATATTTTCAGTTAGAACAAAATACTTTTAATAAGAAGCTTGTGTTGATAATTGATTATATCTTAAAATAGTCGATTATCCTTCTACAACTTAAAACAAAATAATTGATTAATGCTGAACATAATTAATTAAGTCATATACAAAATGTTTTATATGAATTTATTTTTAGATTTTCTTAAAAAGATATCAATTTCTTTCAAATCTATTTCTTAAAAAACATTCAAGAAGCTCTAATCTTTATACAAATGCCTCCGTTACTTTAAGATCAAAATCAATGTTATTTGGTGAAACTTGATCAAAAAATCAACTTCATTGATTCTAATTTCTGTGATTCATCTCAATTAGGTGATAACCTCCCCAAACATTGTGAATTTTATAATACATCTAATTGGTGTACTGGTTGCAAAGTGTGTTTGCATTTTATGGTTTTTGCTTGAGGGTTTGTTCAAGAGATTTTAGGTGTATTATATTAAGTATGATTACATATTTCACATGTGTATTATGATTGACATTTTAAGATAGTGGAAATAACCACTCTAAGGTCAAGTTGATTAATATTGAATACAAAGTTGATTGATTCAAAATTCATCTAAAATCACATGTAATCTTTCTGTCTACATCTCTCTTGTATTT
The DNA here is from genome assembly GCA_030347555.1 of Lablab purpureus. Taxonomy (NCBI): domain Eukaryota; kingdom Viridiplantae; phylum Streptophyta; class Magnoliopsida; order Fabales; family Fabaceae; genus Lablab; species Lablab purpureus. Next base: position 22,169,255 of record CM059260.1, read on the forward strand.
AAATATAGCTTGTTTTTTTTTTATTCTTGCGAGAATCCCAACTCCTGAATCAAGTGTTTTAAGAAAAGTTTTCTTAATTTTTTAACTGAGAAAGAAGTTTTAGAAACACCAATTTCCCCCTAGTATAGAATGACTCCTTTATTACAACAACAAATTCTATCATATGTTTTAATTTAGACATTATAACTATATGTTCCTTTCCTAGAATGAAATTTACTACACTAGATCCTACAACACATGAAGATTTCTTTTAATCTTACCAAACTTTTGGGAAAATATATGTGAATAGATTTTAAAATCATTAGATGACCTCCTTTTAATGTTTAGGACTATAAAAAACTAGTAATTTGACCTAGCCTAGCCTGATCTTACATGTCTAGTTAAAAATATTTGATAGTCTAATGTAACTTTATTTTAATATAGAGTATAATTTTTTCCTAGTCTAATCCTATGTTAGGTTCAGGGGCAACATGTCATTTTTTATCTAATTAAAAATAAAAAAATATCAAATAAAAAAGATGATGTACAAGGGTGGCAAAACAGGCCAGCCCGGCCCATTTAGGCCCGTCCCGCCATGAGCCCGCCAAAAACGGGGCGGGGCGGGCCAGCCCGCCACAGTGATACGGGCCAAAATTTCTAACCCGCCCCGTCATAAGACGGACTGGCAGGTTGGCGGGTTGGCCCGCCTATATTTTTTGTTTTTCATTTTTTTTGAAAAATCTATTTTTTGGGTTTTTTATTTTATTTTTGGATCTTTGGTTTTAAATTGGATTTTTTTTTCTTTGCAACTATTTTGTTTGTGTCCAATTTAAATAAATTTTTGTAATTAGAACAATATATTAAAGATGTATATGGTGACATGACATTTAAAAAGTGCAAGCTAAAAGACATAATGTTTATTACAAAAGAAATTGCAATCAGTGAGGTGTTGAAGGAACCTTAGGATTAGCTACTTTCCCAACTTTAAAGAGAATGAGTGAGAGTGAATGAGGTGTTATATTTTTTTCGCGGGCCAGCGGACTGGCCCGCCCCGCCCCTCCCCTGGCCCGACGGGTTGACGGGCTAGACGGGTCGGGCTGATACGGGTTGGCGGGTTTAAAATGCTAACCCGTCCCGCCTATATGCTGGCGGGCTGGCGGGCCGGCCCAACGCACTTTGCCACCCCTAATGATGTATCATTATCCAAAATTCTAAAGTTTAATATTCAACAATTAAATAAATTATACAGCATGTATCTTGGTCTAATATTACTTAAAACTATTTTATTAGTGTTTCCATACCAACAACATAACATGTATAATTAAAATAAATTTAAGATTAAAAATAAAAAAATAAAAATAAAATTAAGACTAAAAAAATTAACATAAAAAACATATAAAAAAGTTAATTTATGAACAAATCTAACCTTGATCCACGAGTCAGATGACAGAAAATAAAAAAGACCAAATTTTATTTATGTCATTATTTTTTACATCTAATCATACTTGAATAATAAGCCACGTATACTTAGACAACAAATCATATCCATTTTAATTGATCTATCAACGTCTAATTGATGTCTTTTGAAAAAAATTCCAAAAAATATTTTAAAGTTCTATTCCATTTCCATTTCAAAAGTAAACTATTTATTTCAAATAATTTTTCAACCTCAACTTTAAAATATAAAATGAATTGTTGTTAAATTAGAAGGCTTCAAAAACTACTTTAAATTTGTGGACTAATTTTTTTAAGACCAAAGAATTATTCTTAAACTTCAGAGGACTTGAAAGGAAGAGAATTTACATAATATTTTAATGAAATATGTAATTGCTAACATGAATGCTATATCAACCATGAGTCCGGTGCTGAAATTTATGAACTAAAAGAAAAAAATAACACTTCAAATTTCAAAAATTAAATATATTTAAGTCTGTTAAGAATTTTAGTATTAATTAATTTCATTTAATTTTTTATTTTATGAAATAAATAATTATAATTTCTAAATTACTTTGAATCATAATCTTTAAAATAGTTTGAATTTACTTAGAAACATTAATTTTCTTTTGTTTATATTTGAGTTCAGAAATAAAATTATGTGTGTATAAATCAAATTTAAACTACATTGGTCTTATTTAATATTATTATTTTAAAAATATTCTTATGTTTAACTCTATATACCATCCTCCAGAGCTATTATTCATGTTAATATAGAAATGATCATTCTTTATTTAATAAAATTAATAAATTAATTAAATTTAACTAAGACTAACATTTGTAATTCATGTAAAGTAGGCCTGAACTGAAAAAGGTTATTGATTATTTATTTTTTAAAATATTTGTTAAATGATATAATATTTTAAAAATATCATAAATATAATAAATATTAATTTATTAAAACTAGTTCTTTTATTAAAGATATAAATTGTTTTTACAATATATATTTTTTATTTTTATTGTTTTTTCTTTTTTATATAATATTTTATTTTTTTAATTGCCATTATGTAATTAGGATGTACTATTTGGTGATTTTGTCGCCTACAAAATACATATATATCACGTCTTTTTCATGATGATACATTCACTCTATCTTATTATCATTTAACAACAAAATTTCATCTGCAAAGCTTAAAATAGTAAAATATCATATTAGAGAAAAAATACAAAATTTAAGAATTTAGATAAGATTAGGATAAGAAAACTAGTAAGATACATTTTCCTTAGAAAAGATCAGATTCTATAAGAAAATTGACCAGTGCATGAAAGATCTGATTCAAAGCAGAAACAATAAATACATAAAAAATAGCATAATAACATAAGTTCTGAGTTCTGTTTTAGATCTGCTCAATGCATGTTTCTTAATTCTTCACTTCAATATTAAAATGACACGTTAAGAAAATAATGCATGCAGATACGACACGTGGGAACAAATAGCAAAAAGAAAAGAATTCGTCTGAAAAGGAATATTTTGCTGGAAATTCAAATGATAAAACCTAATATCAGAATGCCCGATTAATATATATTTATATTTTTTGTTTAATACTCATAATCATCTATTCACATTCATTTATTAAGTTTAAGAAAGAAGATGATAAGCTCTTGTATGGTTTCAATGTCTAAATTATTTAATTATAATCTAGTTGATTATTTACTATTAAAACATTAACAATGTCATGTCACAAACTTCTTCTCTAAACATGAGACTATTACATTTTCTTGGTTTTTTTCTTCAATATAAAAACACACTTGAATGTTTTGAATCCCAAAGTTTATTATACACATCTGTTTTCAGAGTTTTGAGAAGAAAGAGACAAAAACAAACAGTTACATACAAAAATTCCTGCGGGCATCAAATATAACTGTTGGTAAAAGAATCTGAGACAGCTGTTGTATGAATGAAGAAGAGTTTTGTGCTGATAAATAGAGTTATTGTGGAGTGTGCTTTTGCGCCTGCAGAACCATTCCCAGAGAGATATACTTGGTTTATCAGAGATGAGTAGTGGAAAATGGAATTTTGCATGGTGGATTTCAGAAGAATTTGCAACTATGAAGCTGATCTTGTTCATGGTGCCTCTCTTCGTGGTTACAGTGATTGTTTCTATAAAGGGTCCTCCAGACCTTTGCCGATGGGGTTTCGTCACAAAAAAATGTTCTGCTTCATCATATCTCTCTCCTCTTCCATCTAATTCATCTTTTGAAACTACACTCCATCCACATGTAAGACCTCATTTCTCTTCACTCTTCTCTGCTTTCAATCTTTCACAATGCTCATTTTCTTTCTATTCTTAATTCTACACTTTAATCTATTTCTTTTAACCAAATGCTAAATCTTCTCTGTAAACCATCAACAGAACTCTGTTAATTTAATTTTTAAAATAATTATTATAATACTAAACAGATTTATTGTATTTCCTTCCTTTCATTATGTTTTTTTCTCTCTCATAAAACTAATTCCACATTAAATGTTATCTTATAGCTTTTAAGATTGATTTTTTTTCTATTGTACAGATCTATTTTGTTTAGTTAAAAATTTATTAATTAAGATATTTTAAGAGAAAACTACTTAACACAAGACCATTATTTTCACAGATCTATTACTTTTAGTTAAAAAATTAACTAAAGATATTTTAAGGGATATTCTTGAAAGAATAAATAATTTTCTAACAAAAACCACTAATTGAAGATGGAAAGAATACTAATTTTTTTTTGTAACATGTGAAAAATATGTCTGGATAATTTTATTAATTATAATGCAACATCAACAAACTTATTATATTTTTAAAAAAATAAATGTAATTAATGCCATATATTTTTTCTAATCTTCTAATTTTTTCAATTATTAATAATAATAATAAAAAATGACATATTTTAAAAATAATTTATTTCTTATTATTTGTTTGGAGCAGATTTTAATTGTGTTAGTAATGATGGATCTAACTTTTTGATATATATGTTGTTAACATGAAAGTTTTTTTTTAATAGCAATTGCATGCACTTGCAACAAATCTACTAATTTTGGTAATTTACATCTACTTTTTTGGCTTTTCTTGTTCCCGATGGAAATATTTGTCTGCAAAGTTGTTTTCTTAAATAAGTTGTTATGTATTTTTCACCATTTTACAGTAAATTATTTAATTTTAATTTACAACAATAGTAATAAATATGAAAATATTTACAATTTAGTTTTGTGTTTTATTAGATAATTTGGATTAAATTTAAAACATAAATGTAGTTCAATTTTGTTCATTTCTAATTTAATATAAAATTTAAAAAATATGTTAGTTTATATAAATTTTTGTAATTTTATTACTGATAAATTATTAAATGTATTTGAAAAATTGTAAATATTTTAGTATAAAAGTTATTAAATAATAGTGAAAATTTGAAATGAAAAAAAATTAGAATTTTTTAAAATAATTATTATATTCATAATTTCTTTTAATATTTATGAATAAAGTTTATAATTTTGTAGTCGAAAATTATAATGGAAATCTGCTATCTATTTTAATAAGTATAAATATATAATACATAATTACAATTAAACATACAACCATTTTTAAGATATGTGTTTTATACATTATTTGTAATTCTAAATATATAAGATATGTCAAAATATAATACTTGATTTGATTCAATTCTGTTATGTAAAATTCAAAATAATTGTTAATATAAATAAAGTAATTTAAAATAAATTCAGTTTTGATCCATTTTAAATTTTTTAATAATTTATTTTTGAAAATATCTTTAAAATAATTTAAATGGAAAATTAATTTTTTTTATAAATCTATTACACTAATATAAAGAGAAAATGATTAATTTGAAGATTTGAAGATATATTATAAGAAGAAAAAGATTAATAAAATTGAAGAAGAGCATGCCAAAATTAAATTTAATATGACTAAAATTGTAATTAATTTTCAACCAAAAAATATATTTTGATTCTGACTTAATAAATATATCATCAATTCTAATTAATTTTTATATTTTTTAATATAAATGACATTATATTAATTATTATTATTATTAATAATAATATTATTATTTATGTTCAGAAATATACTAGAAACTTTTCTTCAAAAAAATCAGTCTTGAAAATAAACTAAAAAACTATTATTTATGAAGGAGTATATAAGAGATACTAATAAATATGATCTTTGTATGTGTAAAAAAAAAACCTTTGTTAGAAGTGAAAATAAATTAAATTCGTCATAAATTAATTACTTGTCTTAAGATTAAAATTGTCACTACAGGAAATTAATCATTAAATCATCTATTTAACGAATGTGTATTTACTTTTTGGAGGATGGTTCCATTTGTAGTTAGTGTATGAAAAAATTACTAGAAATATTAATTTATTATGTTATGAAAATTTTCTACTAAAAATCTATTTTCTGTTTAGATATTTGTGATTGATATTTTCTAGAAAATTTAGAGATGATTTTTACCAGTGAAATTGGTAAGTATGAGAGCTTAATTGTTAGTCAATTTGATTTCTTTTATTAAAATGTTAAATATCAAATAATATAGAATTTTTTATGATGATTTTTCTATAAATTTATAGAAAAAATAATAAGAAATCTTTTTTTATAAATTTTTATAAAAAAATTATAAATTTTTTTTCATAAAATATATAAGAAATTTAATAATAATAGTTGTATAGATATGTAGATAGCTATTCAGTAAAGAATACTTACAAACATGAAAATTCCACCAACAAAATATATATTTTTAATTCTTTATCGTGATGAATGAGTATATGTGTTTTAGAGGACATCTTATTCTCTTTAATTTTAAGATTTTGGATCACTTAAGAATAGTTGTAATTTGCAAAATCTTATGAAGGAGAAGTAAACATTTAGATTTCATTTTCATCTTAAATGAGAGAGATACATTGCAATCTTTATTTATCTTGAGTTAATTACAGAATTAAAAGAGAGATAAATTGAACTTTTAGAGAGACTTTAGTAGTGAGGTGAATAGTTATTTTAGAATCAAGAAGCATATAAAATTTTAACTTCAAAAATATAAATAATAATATTCTTTTATAAATATGTAATTATGACCCAGTTCAGATTTAATATGTAAGAATTAAGAAAAGAAAAAAATAATATAGTAGTTTATTTTTGTAAATATGTTATGTGTGGTTATCTGATCACATTCATTAAAATAATTTATTACAAAATAATATAAAAACTCTAGTAAATATCAAACACAAACACCAAAATATTAAACCTTATAAAATTTGTTAGTGTCTCTTATGAAACTTTACTAGTCAAGATCCTTAATAAAATTGAAATAACCCACTTATATAAATATCAATTTTAGTAGATTAAAATGCTATTAAAATAGAACTTAGTGCTAAGTTTCATAATCAAACCTTGTAATATTGAAATTAACACATAAAATGTTATTCCTTTTAAACTCAATCATCTTAAAAGATATCTTAGTATATTAAAATAAGTTTTAATTCATTGGAAACCATGATACACATTTCAATCCAATTAAAAATACTTATAATTCTCTACAAAATCTATGTAATATCAAGAGGGATAAGTTACAACACATTTACCTTCAAATTACAATAATCTAATTTCAAGCTTTTTTAAGTTTTTATATCAACAGTTAGGTAATTTTAGCAATTGAAATATTAGTATTTGATAGTTTAACTAAAGGCACTGAGTGTACTTGTTCTTTGAACAGCACGAAACTGAAGTTTTGAATGTCTCCAAACCTTCCCTCAATTTACCTTATAAGGATGAAAATAAAGTTTTGAATGTCTCCAAACCTTGGTTAAGTTTACCATATGTGAATGAACCTAGTGAACATCACCTAAGACAGGAGCAAAAAAGAAACTTAAGCGTCTTAGATAAAACCGAGATTGGTTTAGCACAAGCTCGATCTGCAATCAGAGAAGCCAGAAATGGAAATCGAACACAGGATTCAGAATATGTTCTCACAGATTCAATCTATTGGAATGCTAAGGCTTTTCACAGGTACAATTTCCATGCATTGCTTACCAATTCTATATGTATTGTAATATTAAATCCCAGTCATTATGCACACCAATTCCCTTAACACCACAAGCACAAGAAGAATGTCACAGGCATTTTCTAGCTATATTCATAGTTCATAAAAAAACAACTCATTATTCATTCTCTTCTTAAAAATTTGCTACAAAAGGAGCTACTTAGAAATGGAGAAGAAGTTCAAAGTATTTGTGTATGGAGAAGGGGAGCCACGAATTTCCCACAATGCACCATGCAAAAGCATATACTCCATGGAGGGTAACTTCAGACATGCTATTGAAATGAATGATCATTTTCGAACTAGGGATCCAGAAAAAGCACATGTGTTTTTTCTCCCTTTTAGTGTAGCGGTTCGATATGGGTATAGTCCCATGAGAAAAACTGTGACAGATTATGTCAAGGTCATTGCTGAGAGATATCCTTATTGGAATCGAAGTCTTGGAGCAGATCACTTCACCATTGCTTGTCATGACATGGTAAACACATCTCGCTAATTAATTTTCCTTGCCTTGTTGATTTAAAAGGCATAAATACTTTAAAATTGAAAATTTGTTTATATTTGGATATAATAGTTAGATGATTGCATGCATTAGTTCATTGCTATTTTTTGTGTTTAGTGTGGAGGGACATCATCAGCCTCACCTTATCCCCGGAAGAACTCTATTCGTGTACTTTGTAATGCCAACACATCTGAAGGATTTAGGCCTGCAAAGGATGTCTCTTTTCCTGAAATTAATCTGAAAACCGGTTCAATGAACAGTTTGGTTGGTGGGCCATCTGCATTTAAGCGATCAATTTTGGCTTTCTTTTCTGGGGGAGCTCACGGACCCATTAGACAAGTTCTTCTTAAGCATTGGGAAAATAAGGATGAAGATATTCAGATTCACAGGTATCTCCAAAAGGGATTTTCTTACTATGAGATGATGAGGAAGAGCAAGTTTTGCCTTTGCCCTAGTGGGTATGAGGTGACTACCCCTAGAGTGGTGGAAGCAATTTACAGTGGGTGTGTTCCTGTGCTCATTTCGGAGCACTATGTCCCTCCTTTCAGTGACGTTTTGAATTGGAAGTCATTCTCACTTGAGCTTTCAGTGAAGGACATTCCAAACTTGAAGGGCATTTTGATGAGTATTCCTCCAAGACAATACATGAGAATGCAGAGAAGAGTTGAAGAAATTCGAAGACACTTTGAAGTACATTCTCCACCCAAACGATTCGATGTGTTTCACATGATCCTTCATTCTGTGTGGCTCAGGAGACTCAACTTCGAAGTTCATGATGATCAAAGAGTTGTGAGTGAGTCATAACTTGGCTATGTTCAATGCATTACTCAATACAGTTTCAACTTCACAACAATAATGTATTGAGTAAGTCTTATCTGCTTTCTGTTGTGTTTAAAATAAGAAGTATGAGACTATGAAAAATTTGGTTTTCTTTCATCTCAATATATTTGCATTTACTTTACTCTCTTTAATATCTGTTTTTTATTGCAACATCTCTGGTTTTATTTTCCTCAAACATTTCTTTATCTCTCAAAGTAATTACGTGCGAACAAAAAATTGTGTATAGTGAATATAAGGAAATGCATGTGAATCTAATAAAATCTCCTTTCACAAATTGTGAGATACACGTTGAGATTAAAGGTATGGGATGCGTACAAAACAATACCACAAATGACAAAAAATTGCTGATAAAAAAAAAAGCCACAAATGAAAAATATTGAAAGACACGAGTTTAGGTGATTTGACAAAATCTTATGCTTATAGAACCGTCTAAAAAATACTTTTCTATCAACCAAATTTAACAAGTTTTTTTCGATAAATTTAAGGAAATTCTCTCCATTACAGGTTCATCTTTCTTACTCAGGATGATGATGATTCCCTCTTTCTATATATGACCTTTTTGTATAAAAACTGTTTTTCTTCATAAGTGGACTTTAATTACATCTTACCTTTTCATTTACACTTGATTATGATAATGAGCATTACTCCAATGTACACTACTTCACTTTTACTGTAGTTGTATATTAATGTTCAAAATTTGGATTGATTTTTACATAATAAATCTAAATATGTTCGGTATTTTAACTTACTCATAGGCTATTCATTACCTTACCACATAAATTTCAAGCAAGTTTCCTTACAAATTTGATTTTCCAAGTGGGACTACGGTTTGTTTGGATAAGTTTTTTTTATTAAAGATTATAAAAATAATAAAGAAAAAATAAAATATGTTTCTTCATAATTTAATATTAGTTCATTAACAACTTAAAAGTAATAATTTAGAAAAATTATATTAAAAACGTTTCTACATATTAACTTATACATGTGTAATTTAAACTCATAGTATTTTTTTATTTTTTTCTTAAAAGTATTAAAAAAACTTGTTCAAACATATTTCGAATCTATAGTTATTTAAAGCATTTTTAAGTGTTTCTAATCACCTAAGAGTTTAGGTGAATTTTCACAAAATTGGAGCATCGGTATTGTGAAACAAAATTTAATAAGATTCTCTTCATTATTGAACTTTAGTATTATAACTTAACCTATATAGGCATGACTGGGTGGGAAATTAAAAAAAATATAAATTTTGGTTGCATGTTCTGAATAAATTTAAGAAAAGATTATCAAAATGAAAAGGTAGATAGTTAAAGTTTGTAGGTAAACTAGGTCTCATAAAACAAGTTTTTAAAGCTTTGTTACTATTTTTTTTGTCCTTACACAAACTACCAAGTGGTAATGAAATTAGGAAAATGTAAATTAACTTTTTTGTGGAGATAAGAGAAAGAGAGTAGGAAAATTGCATGAGTTAAATGAGAGAATATTTGTAAAACAGAAGAAAAGGATGAATTTGGGATTAAAGATCTAAGACTGCTCAATATGACTCTCTTAGCACTAGAAAATAGATATTTAGTGTTGACTGATACTAACAAGTAAAAGTCAATGTTAATTAACCAGTAATGTTGGATTTGCATTGCACATCCAACAAATTCTAAATCTATGGATGCTAACTCATTAGTTTGAAGGTTGATTTCGTTAGAATAATAGTGCAGGTAAAATAAATCAAGAGGGGAAGATTGAATTAGTTCTTAATAAAAATTAAACCTTTTTCGATTTTAATCTTATTAAAATAGAGTTTAACAAAAACTCCAATATAAATTCAAGTTCTGTTTTATAAAAATCAGAGTACAAAATATATAAGAACATAAATAAGTTGAATGTAACAAAGTATTTATACTGGTTCGGATCAAACATATCCTATGTTTAGTAACTTATCAGCTCAATAGAGAGTGATTTCTACAAATTATCTTAATAATAAAGTTTACAAACTTACAGTGCAACGAAATGAGAAAGATAACGGGAGATTAACAAGACATCTCCTTTGTACAAAACAAAGAATGAAACAACACCTCTCTTAAAAACACAACAGATGAACAACATCTTCCTTGAACACCACAAGGAATGAAAACACCTCCTTCGAATAATCACAAAGGATGAACAACCAGTTCCTTGATCTCACAAAGAATGAAGACACATCCTTTGAATGAATGATAACAACACCTCTTTTGAAGACCTTAAAAGATGGATACCTCATTTGAATAACCACAAAGGATGAAGCAAGTTTGAATGCTAGCAGTAGAACAACTTTCACTTTGATATCTATAGGTTAATTTTGAAAGCTCTAACCCCTTTTGTATTTATAGAAAAAGAGGGACGCAAGATTCTATAGAATATAAAAGGTTTTTGTAAAAAAACGTTCAGAATAATCGATTATTACTTGAGATAATCAATTATTCCAGAAAGTGTTAAAAGTTGTTTAAGAAAAACAAAAGGCTTTTTCAAAGTTAAGGAGGGTTGAGTACATGCTATGATCTTCAACATGATTCCTAACTATTACAATCAAACATATACACTAAATACAAGATTAAAGCTTCCACAAGACTTCAAGACTCCAAGACTTTAATCATGAAAGTCCATCTTCTTCTTTTAGAGACATCATCATCAAAACAATTATCTTTTAAATATTTTTAAAGGATTCATCTTTAGATTAACAGATTCTAAGTAGTGTCGGCTTCGACACTTATTCATCACTAATATTTAAATTGATTTTTAATTAAAGCAGTTTAGTGTCTAGATTGAGAAGAGGAGATAGGTCTATGTTGTTTTTGTTCTTATATGTAGATGATATCCTTGTAGCCAATTAGTATAAAAATGAGATAAAGGAAGTTCAAAGAAACATTAGGATCAGTTTGAAATGGAAGATCTTAGTCCCATGAGGCAAATACTAGGGATGGACATAGAAAAGGATCAAACGGTTGGGGTACTGCATCTATTTTAGCAAGGATATGTGACAAAGGTTGTTAAGAGGTTTAGGATGCATGAATATAAACTTGTAGGTACACCTTTAGGACATCACACGAAACTTTTAATTGCTCAAGCTTCTAGTTCAAAGAAAGATACGAGGGTGATGAAGACTATTCCATATACTAAAGGAGTAGGGAGTATCATGTATAAGATGGTGTATAGCACACCCGATTTGACGCATGTTGTTAGTGTGGTTAGCAGATTCATGGCAGATCCTGAACATGCTCATTGGAAGACTTTGAGTGCTGGGATATTTGAGTGGAACGATATCTTCTGGTCTATGTATAAATGGTTTACCCATAATGGAGTTGTTATAGAAGGGCTTGTAGACATAGACTATGTAGGGAATGCTGATACCAGGAAATCAATTTCCAGGTATGTGTTCACATTGTTTGGAATTGCAATTTGTGGAAAAATTTAGTTTGCAATTGTTTGTGGTTTTATCTACTATCCAGAAAAAATATATCCCGCTCAGAGGGGAAGTAAAAAAAGGCTCTATGGTTGAAAGGGTGATGATTGGAGAGTTGGGTATTGTGCAAGAGTGTGTGACTATTGATAGTCAAAATATCATACATATAACAAATCATTAGATTTACTATGAGAGAGATAAACACATTGATGAGACTGCAATTCGTGAGAGACATTGTTGAGTATAAAGAGGTCAAGATTGAGAAGATAACTTCAGAAGATAATCATGCAGATGTGTTTACAAAGTCCTTGCCAATGTCAAAGTTTAAAAGTTTCTTAGAACGAATTAATTTTTTCGTTTGAGGATAAAAAAGATGATTCAGATGTTGTTCCATGATTTGAAGTCAAGGTGGAGAATTGTGATGTAAAGACTCTCAAATCATGATCATACGATGAAGAGCACACACTACTATAGAATTACCATTTAACATCAGCATTCTACGTCGGTTGCAACACAAACGACGTAGACAAATTTGTATTGACCATTCTACGTCGGTTGTATGCGTAAACCGACGTAGAATTTTTGAATTGTACATTCCACGTCGGTTATTTGCAGAACCGACGTGCAATGTCAAAACTACTACGTCGTTTAAGACATTAACCGACGTAGAACGCTCCGCGTTGCACTTACGATGTCGGTTATAGGTTACAACCGACGTAGAAACCCCTTTAAAACCTATTCCCCCCTTTTCCCTCCTCACTTTTCCTATTCTTCGACACTCTCCCTCTACGAGTCTCCGTTCTCCGCTGTGAGTCTCCATCTCCTCTGCGACAACGACGTCGTTCCTCCCTTTCACCTTCGTCAACCCTGCTGTCGCGAAGCTCGTGAAGGTCTTCCCCCTTGCGCGAAGATCGTCGCTGCCACTGGAAGCTCTCCTTTGCCGCCGCTGGAGCAAGTCGTCGTCGCCGCTGCTGCTTGTGAATGTTGCTCCCTTGCCATCAGCCCTTCGTCGCCACTGCTACCGCCGCCGCCAGGTTAGTGGGTTTTTTTTTTATTGTTTTTTTTTTATTTATTGTTTTGTAGAATAGTGTTTGTATGATTAATTTATTGAAATGCCTGTACAAGATGTTGCTGATAATCTGGTTGTGCCCATGGGGCTTTATTTGATGTTGTTTGAAAATTTGGATTTAGTAAAATAACGAAAGAACTCTGCTGAAATTTCGTTACAATGGATTTGTCTCTCTTATAGAGCAAACTCTACTAAATAATGTTATAGCAAACTCTGCTGATAATTTTGATTATAGTAATCAATGATATTAAATTCATTGATGACCGATAAGTTTTTTATTAACTCTTAATTATAGTCTAAAATCCAAAAATGAATCGAAGTTGGATGAATGCAAGTCGTATATCAGAAGAGTATGAGAATGGAGTTGAACAATTTTTGAGTTTTGCTGAACGAAATAGTCTAAAGATGAATGGAAAATTTTATTGTCCTTGTGTTAAGTGTGTTAATGGAAGAGTTCAAACCGTAGATATAATACGAGAACATCTAATCTGTGAGGGGATCATGAAAAATTATACCACATGGACATGGCACAGTGAACTTATTGATATTCCAGTAGTATCACAAACTGTGGAGGAGGAGGATGTCAGTATGGAAGATCGAATAGAGGATATGCTTCGTGATGTGGGTCAGGAGAGCTTTCTTCAAGCACATGCACCTGTATATGATAAATTGAAGATCGATTCAGAGACGCGTTTGTATCCTGGATGTACAACTTTCACACGATTGTCTTCTGTATTAAGATTGGTGAATTTGAAGGCAAAGTTTGGTTGGAGTGATAAAAGTTTCAATGAATTGTTAGAACTTTTGAAAGAGATGCTTCCAGATGAAAACACATTGCCTAACTGTATGTATGAAACAAAGAAGATATTTTGTCCAATGGATTTAGAATATAAAAAGATACACACTTGTCCTAATGACTGTATTTTATACAGAAAAGAGTTTGAATCTCTTCACAAGTGTCCAAAATGTGGTGTATCACGTTACAAAGTCAAGGATGATGATGGTTTTGGTGAAGATAGTGATAAAAAGGGTTCTCCTGCAAAGGTTATATGGTATCTTCCAATAATTCCAAGGTTTAAGCAATTATTTGCTAATGAAGAAGATTCAAAAAATATCATATGGCATTCAGTTGCAAAGAAACGAGATGAACAACTTCGACATCTGGCTGATTCTCCATAGTGGAAGAAATTTGACTGTCTATTTCCAAGTTTTGGTAGTGATGCAAGAAACCTTAGACTTGGACTAGCTACAGATGGAATGAATCCTTTTGATAACTTAAGCACTAACCACAGTTCATGGCCAGTTTTATTGGTGATCTACAATCTTCCACATTGGTTGTGCATGAAACGGAAATGTGTTATGTTATCTATGATGATTGCAGGTCCAAGACAGCCAGGAAATGACATAGATGTTTATTTAAGTCCTTTGATAGATGACTTAAGATTGTTGTGGGAGGAAGGAGTAGAGGTGTTTGATGCGTATCGACAGGAGAATTTCAAGTTACATGCAATGATATTTTGTACCATAAATGACTTTCCAGCATATGGTAACTTGAGTGGATACAATGTCAAGGGTCATCATGCGTGTCCTATTTGTCAAGAAGATACAAGTTATCTGCAATTGAAACATGGGAAGAAGACAATTTATAATAAACACAGAAAATTCCTTCCAGTTAACCACCCATACCGAAGATTGAAGAAAGCTTTTAACGGTTGCCGGGAGGATGAAATTGCTAAGTCATCAGTTAACAGGTGAGAAAGTTTATGATCGCGTGAAAAACATAAATGTTGAATTTGGAAAGACGCAAAAGAAATCAACTGATAGAAGCAAGTGGAAGAAGAGATCAATTTTTTTTTAACTTCCATATTGGTGTCATCTAAATGTACGTCATTGTATTGATGTGATGCATGTTGAGAAGAATGTATGTGATAGTCTAATTGGCACACTTTTGAACATCAAAGGTAAGACAAAGGATGAAGTGAATACTCATCAAGATCTTTGTGAATTGGGAATATGTCCAGAATTGCATCCAAGATCTGAAGGCAAGAGAACATATCTTCCACCAGCATGTCACACTTTGTCCAAAAAAGAGAAGACTAGTCTTTGTCGGTGTCTTCAGAGTATTAAAGTTCCACAAGGATACTCTTCAAATATTAAGAGTCTTGTGTCAATGAAAGATCTTAAACTAATTGGGTTAAAGTCACATGACTGTCACGTTTTGATGCAACAACTCTTACCTGTAGCTATACGTGGCATACTCCCGAAGAATGTGAGAAATGCAATTATGCGTCTATGTTTTTTCTTCAACTCTATATGTGCCAAGGTAATTGATGAAAAATCATTAGATCAGTTGGAAAATGAGGCAACAATTATACTATGTCAATTGGAGATGTATTTTCCTCCATCATTTTTTGATATTATGGTTCACTTAATTGTTCATCTTGTAAGAGAGATACGGTTATGTGGCCCAGTTTATTTGCGGTGGATGTACCCAATTGAGCGATACATGAAGATCTTCAAAGGGTATACTAAGAATCCATACAGACCTAAAGCTTCTATAGTTGAAAGGTATATTGCAGAAGAAGCTACAGAGTTTTGTTCAGAATACTTGGCAAAAGCACAAACTGTGGGTGTTCCTACAAGTCGACATGATGATAGGATAAATGGAAAGGGTACTCGCGGTATAAAAGTTCAACCAAAGGATACTACTGAGTTGAGTCAAGCACACTTGTATATTTTGAATAATACAGATGAAGTTTGTTAGGCGCAGAGATATATCAAGAAGGGGGGGTTGAATTGATATATGAATTTATTTCAAAACTGTTAAGTTTCATAATTTTCTGATGCAGTTCAAAGCAAATTAGTTGACTGTTTACTGAGAAATAGTCGATTAGTTCTATCAGACAGATATTAAAGATGATGAAGGATGAGAAAGAATGCAAAAGAATTTATACTGGTTCACTCTTTTTCAAGAGCTACATCCAGTTTCAACCTGTAACACTAACAGATCACCAATCACGAAAATTAACAAGTCTTTACAAGAACCCCTCTTCTAAAGACTACAAAAACCAAAAAGATTAAATCCTAAACCCTATAGAATTTGATCTTAATCCCAGACTCACACCAAGTCTGCAGTGATCACCCCAATCACTAAGAAACAGGTTTCGTAACCCCACAAAGTAATCTCAACACAGAGATCAAAAGCAATACAGAAAAGTGCAAATCAAGACTCTCTCTTGATTCTCCCCAAAGCTGAAACTTTCAAAGAATTCTATGCAGGCTTTTCTTGATCCTCTCTTCTCTGTTCTTTGGCTATTCTTTCAGTATTCTCTCGCACTTTGAGTCTTCCTTGAGACTTGTATTTATAGAAAAAGAGAAGAGCTTCAAGTCGCGTTGTGTTGGTTTTTGCATAAAGGGAGGCCTGGAACAAAATAGTAGACTAAACAACAAAACAGTTAGCTATTTTCATTAAAACCACATTCCTGATACATTAATGAAAATAGTCGACTAATATAGCAGAATTAGTTGACTAATTGACGATTAATAAAAACAGCAGGCTATTATATCACAATTAGCTAACTATTATTAACAGATAATCTAACATCTTTTCTAAGCTGCATAATCATCAATCAATCATCAAAGATCCAGCAACATCATCAAATCAAAATCATCAACAAAGTTCTTCCTTACGTATCTGCTCATCAATCAATGTTGAGGACCCAAAACCCCAAATGGGTGAACGATTGTTGGTGAAGGAGCATAACAACAAGTTTGTCAGTTGGTTTAGAAGCCAAATTTTTTCAGATCAGCATGCATCTGATACATGGAAATGACTAGCTCATGGACCAAAACATAACGTCATCACTTGGACTGGGTACGACATTAATAGATATTCCTTCTACACAAAGTCACAAGATGACAATAGCACAGTTCAAAATAGTGGAGTATCTATTGAGGCCACATCCATGCACTTTTCTAGTTCAAAAGATAAAAACCCCATCATGGCATCCATAAGTTACTTTGGAGTGATTGAGGAAATTTGGGACGTTGACTACAGTAAATTTAGAGTTCCTATATTTAAATGTGTTTGGGTTGATAGCAATACCGGTGTTCAATTTGACGAAATGGGTTTTACTATGATAGACCTTAAGAAGCTAGGTCATAAGGAAGAACTATTCATCATGGCATATCAAGCAAAACAAGTTTTTTATGTGACCGACCCATGTAATGATAGGTGGTCTATGGTCCTCCAAGGCAAAGGGATTGATGTCAACCATGAAAATGAAGATGACTCAGATGATTTCATTGTCATCCCCCATTCACCACGAGTGCCTAGTAGTATTGAAGATGTAGAAGAGGATGTGGTCCATGCAACTCGTACTGATCATGATGAAGGGATATGGGAAAATTTAATCGTCTAAGTATGTTTCTACTTGAACTTGTTTATGTATTTTTTTTATGTTCGTATATTTATGATTTATAAATTATATTGATTTATATTTTCTTTACAGACACATGGCATGTCCTTCAGCTCCTCCCCCGTCACCTCCTCCCTCACCAACTCCCTCATCTCCTCCAACATCTCCTCCACCAAAGAGGACCAGGCAAGCTACACGATTAGTGAGCTTGACAGCCAGACACATGGCAGGAGAAAAGATGAGTGTGTCTGTTGATCCACGCACTGGGAAGGTGTCTGGTCCGTATCGTACTCAATTCAGTAGCTACTTGGGTACCGTTGCACGGGAGAAGGTAATTCTAAGTTTATATTTGAACTTTTTTTACATATTTACATATAATTCTTGTTTTCATCTAACTAATGATTATGTTTAGGTATCTATTTTGCATCCAGATTGGGATAATGTTGAGGACACCGTAAAGAATTTGATTTGGCAGGACATTTTGGTAAGTTTAAATCTATTCAATTGTCTTTTCTTGAATATTGATTTTTAATTTTGATGCTAATTATGTTTTATTTTTGCAGAAGTATTTTGATATTGAAAACTCGAAGGCAGTTAGGAGGAAGATTATATCCAACATTGCAAAAATGTGGAGGCAGTTCTGTTAAATAAAGACGGCAGTGTAAAAACCAAGAGGGGGGGTGAATTGGGTTTTTAAAGAAATTTTCTCTTTCAAATAAATTTTCAGGTTTTGAAAAACTTTCAAAAACTTGGATGTGAATTTTTCCAATCCTTTGATTAACGCTGTTGGGATTAGCAATTGTTATAATGATCCACAATTAAAAGATAAAGAGAAAGAGAAAGAACACAGAGATTTATACTGGTTCGGATTAAGCCAATCCTACATCCAGTTCCCAACCACCACAAATCCGTGATGATTT
This sequence comes from Lablab purpureus, assembly GCA_030347555.1. NCBI lineage: Eukaryota > Viridiplantae > Streptophyta > Magnoliopsida > Fabales > Fabaceae > Lablab > Lablab purpureus. Next base: position 22,187,934 of record CM059260.1, read on the forward strand.
CCCCCACTATCTTTAATTGAAATTACAAACACCAATTCATGCAATAACAAATAAAGATAAACGGAAACACTTCCTCAGACACACTAAGGATGAAACACCTCCCTGCATACACTCGAGGATGAAACCCACCTCTCTTGACACACAAGAGATGAAACACCTCCTTAGAACGGATCCAAGGGATGAATTTTCCCTTTACGTAAAACAAGAAAAGAATACACCTGAAATGTGCTGGATAGAAAGCTTAAGCACACTGATCACCACTTCCAAAGACTTGATCAAACTGAAGAGAGCAGGAAAGCGGCTTTGAAAAAGCTAAGGCACAGAAACACTTTGAATATTTTGTGTTTGTTCATATGTGTTAAACCTAAGACATTCTCTTTCATTTTATAATTCGAAAATGCTCCAAAGTTTCCATTCTTAGGTTGATTTAGAATTAATTTTGCAAAAACGACTCATTTAATCGATTATATTAAAAGCTTAATCGATTATATCATGTTTAAAAACTGGAAAACAAATATCGTGTGATTTAATCGATTAGATTAAGGCCATAATCGATTATATTAACCCAGAATCAATATAATCGATTATCAAAGACACTTAATCGATTATTTTGCTCGTTAAACATTTTTTATTCAAATTTTAAGTTAAATAATCGATTATCTACATATGGTAATCGATTAAAAGTGTAGAAAAACGTTTTTGCGAGAAAACACCTTGCTCTCTTGTTTGGGAAGGTCTTGAATGGGATTTAAGACTTACTCTTTTTATCCAACACCCAAAACAGAACCTTCTACCTTTGATCCTTCAGCTCTTGAGAAAATCTTCATCAATCTTCTCTCTTGAAAGCTTTGAATGCTCTTTATGCCTTTCCTTTCTTATCAAGCAACCTTCCTTTGTGAGATGGCACAAGTCTTTAAAGTTGATTGAAACTTCCTAAAAACTTCATCATCAAAACTGTAGGTCTCCATAAAACTCTGGACCTGAAATATGCCAACAATCTCCCCCTTTTTGATGATGATAAAAAGAAACCTAGAGACTTGTGATAATATCCTGAAAATCTTGAAAATAATGTATGGATATCTCCATCATAAATATTAGTCCACAAAGGAAATAAAATAGGCAGTCATATAGCATTTAAGTTTTAATTTGAATTTTGAAAAAGAGATTTCAAGGAATTAATGAGTGGAAATTATTTCTAAAAGCTCCCCCTTAAACTATGCTCTTAATTGTTTAAGCTATATAAGGCACTTATTTGAATTATTTCCTAAAGTTCCCTTGAAATTAATTTTCTTAAAAGCTATATTAACTAGACAGATTTTCAATCAAGACAAATATTTTCTCCCCTTTATTTTTATCATTTTCAAAAGATTACATTTTCGTAGATAATTACAGCAGTAAGCAAATTAATACACGTAAAATAATAGAGAGAAAAAAATACAGCAACTGAAAAATAATGAAGAACAAGCTAAGGAAAAGTGAACTTGTAGCCTATTCAGCTTTCTTCACTATCTTCTTCATCTTCCTCAACATTGGTCGGTTGTTTGCCTCTTGAGGATGTTGTATTATCTTCTTCAGGAGATAAATCTTCAATGTTCATCTTTCTTTCAACTCTATACATCCTTCTATTAAGCCTTGAGAGTTGATGAGTAAGGCCTTGAAATTCCTTGGAGTGAAGATTCATCATAGAATCCATTCTTGATATAAGAAGCTCCTCTACCGATCCTCGGTTGAGGTTGAAATTGAGGTGGAGGTCGAGGTTGGTCTTCATCATCTTCTTCCATGGCAGCAGCCTCCTTCTTCTCTTTGGGTAAACCTCGTTGCCTTGTTCTATGAGGCCCATATGCCTTAGAACATTTTTGCCAATTTTGCTATTGCTTAACAAAATCTGTTTATTCTCCCCTTCAAGATCAACACCTTTGTATTCTAGAATCTTAGAAACAAACACAGCATAGGGTAATGCAAAAGAGGAAAGCCTAATGGCTTTAAACATATTATCAAGAATAATTGAGGGCCAATTTATGCTCACATTATTAAGGAATCCATACATTAGAAGAATGTCTTCCTTAGTAAGTTGGGCATGATTAGTGCCTCTTGCAACTAAAATCCAAACAATAACATAATGCAGCATTCTTTCATTTAACTTTACATTACCAACTTTATACAAGTTCTCAACTTGTAGGTTAGGATCCTTGCAGAATTTTCTGAATTCTACCAATTTGTTGAAGTCCTCAAAGCCATATGTGATGTTTATGCCTTGAGTTGAGAGACCAGCTACATTGTTCCACAAATCTTCATCAAAGAAGATCCTTACACCTTTCACTTTGGTGCTTGGACTGGTTGTTCTTGATGTCAAGTTCATGTAGAACACTCTAACCAAATCTGGGTAGAATGCCCCTTCCATCTCCACAAAATTTTGTAGTCCACTTCCTACTAAAAATTCCTGAAATTGAAAACCATGAGATCTAAAAAATTCACAAGACAAGAATTTAGGGGCAAGAATTTTTCTATCCTTCCACTTGTTAACAAAGGCAATTTGCATATCTTCATCTGAAATCCAACCAGCTAGAGTTGGAGGTCTCCTTTCTTGAGAAGTCATTGGCTCCTTGCCCTTTCTCCTTGATGGCATCTTCCTTCTTCTTTGATCAGCCATTTCGGTGATATAAAAGACAAGAGAAATTGCACAACAAGATAATGGAATAACAGAGACAACACAAAGAATTAAAATTCGCACAAGACAGCAAATAACAGCAGAAACAACAAGACTGAGAGAGAGAGTGAGTGAGTCACTTTGATTCTCAAACCAGCTATTTATAGAATGAAATTCGGTTCATAAAACGTTGATTTAATGAAAATATATCCGTCGGAAACGAATATAGCCGTTTAGAAAAGACAAAACACGTGAAAACATGGCCAACGTTCGAAAATCAGATTTGCAGAAAAACACAGAACGGTGCATTTAATCGATTATATTCTCATTTAATCGATTATTTGCCTTCAAAAATTTTCCAGAAAACGAAAACTCAGAAATTTAATCGATTATGTCCATTTCTTAATTGATTAAATTGCTCCTCAGCGATTTAATCGATTATGTCATAAACTTAATCGATTATGTTTTAAAACATTTTCACAAACACCGCGTTTAATCGATTAATACACGAAACCTAATCGATTAAATACGTAAATTTTCGTAAAACGCTGAAATAACATAAAAAACAACAACAAACACTTACCTGGAACCTTTCTAAGCTCACAAAATCTTACTTGAGATAAAAGATTGGTAAATATGCCAACTCGTTGATGTTTTTGCCTTCCTTCATAAACTTGATCACTTGCTAACTCATCATTACAGAGGCCTTTTTGAATTTTGGAACCAGTCTGCAACACAAACAATAAAAATCCTGGTTCCCTAAAATCACTTATTAGGGTCCTTATGGGTTAGAAACAGATGTTCCTTTGGGAACTCATTTGTATCTCCCATTAGGAACACTAAAACGTTTAATATTGCATCTATTAACAGAATGACCTTTATGCATACAATAAAAACATGTAGGAACATTTGTTCTTGTTGAGAAATATGCATTTTTATAAAACTTCTTTGTAGAAACGTTTTGTTTAAAGGAATTAGAATTTTCAAAAATCTTATTTGAATTAGACGATTCTCCTTTCACAAAAACAGTTTTGGTAGGTTTATGATTATACCTGAAATTATAACCAAGACCTGCTTTTTCATATAAACCTTTTTGCACTTTCAAAACTTTGTTTAAATTATTATTGCCCATCGTGATTTTTGAAAGAGATGTTTCAAGATAAGAAACCTTGTTAGCAAGTTCATTACAATTTTCACAAATAGGAATTTTTGTTTTGCATTTGCAAGGGATAAGCGCTGTTTTCAAATCATCCTTTAAAACGATTTTCTCTTGTTCCAAATCTGAAATTTTCTTTTCAAGAACCTTAAAATCATTTTTCAATTTGTTATGAGCCGAAAAAAGCTTTTCAGATTTTTTACAAAGATTGAGAAATTCTTCAAGCAATTCATCATAATTATTAGGGAGATCAGAATCGCTTACCTCACTGCACGTGGATTCCACATCATCATCTGCCATGAGACAAATGTTTGCTTCTTCTTCTGATTCACTTGAACCTTCAGAAGAACTCACTTCATTGTCGTCCCAAGCAATATATGCTCTCTTCTTCTTTTTGAAAAACTTCTTGTTTTTCTTTTCCCTTTCTTCAGGCTTCTTGGAATTTGGACAATCTGCTCTCATGTGTCCTCTTTTGCCACAACCATAACATTTATAATTATCGTTAGAATTTGAATTTTCAAATTTCTTACCTTTCTTATGGTTGCCTTTCTTCTTGATGAACTTTTTGTATTTCTTTACAAATTCATTTAGATCATCGTCTTCCGAATAATCGCATCATCGCTTCTCCTCTTTAATGGATTGAACCTTTAAGGCAATACCTTTCTTTTAACGTCCTCTTCTTCACCGTTGAAGCGACCTAGCTCCATTTCATGTTCTCTAAGCTTTTCGAAGAGAGTTGTCATGTTCATGTTTGACAGATTCTTTGATTCCGTGATGGCTGCTACTTTAGGTTGCCAAGTCCTGTCCAAAGATTTCAAAATTTTGACATTTAATTCTTCAGTGTCGAATTTCTTACCTAACGCCTTGAGATGATTTACGATGTGAGTAAATATCTTTTGTACGTCACATATGGTTTCTCCTTTGCTCATACTGAACATTTCATATTCCTCGAATCAAGGTGTTCTTCCTTGATCGCTTCACTTCTTCCGTTCCTTCATGTGTGACTTCTAGAGTGTCCCACATCTCCTTTGCAGTTGTGCAATCCGATAACCTGTAAAACTCATCAATGGTTAAGGCAGATGCTATCATGTTACACGCTCTTATGTCGCATTGATTCTGGTTGTATTCGTCCTTGCTCCAATTTGCTTTCTTCTTAGGTACCTGCGCTTCTTCAACAACAACCATAGGAATAAAAGGACCATTTACAACAAAGATCCCAAACGCCTTGATCATTAGACCTTAGAAAATTTCCATCCTCTTTTTCCAAAAAGGATAGTTTTCACTTGTAAAAGTGGTGGTCCATGAATAGATGCACCTTCAAAGAAAAGTTTGATTTTTGTCTCGCCATAAGGATCTTGTTTTTGAATAACTTTCAAAAACCAGCTCGAGGCCAATTGTTAAATAAAGACTGCAAAGGTAAAAACCAAGAGGGGGGGGTGAATTGGGTTTTTAAAGAAATTTTCTCTTTCAAATAAATTTTCAGGTTTTGAAAAACTTTCAAAAACTTGGATGTGAATTTTTCCAATCCTTTGATTAACGTCGTTGGGATTAGCAATTGTTATAATGATCCACAATTAAAAGATAAAGAGAAAGAGAAAGAACACAGAGATTTATACTGGTTTGGATTAAGCCAATCCTACATCCAGCTTCCCAACCACCACAAACCGTGATGATTTTCCCCACTATCTTTAATTGAAATTACAAACACCAATTCATGCAATAACAAATAAAGATAAACGGAAACACTTCCTCGTACACACTAAGGATGAAACACCTCCCGCATCACACCGAGGATGAAACCCACCTCTCTTGACACACAAGAGATGAAACACCTCCCTTAGAACAGATCCAAGGGATGAATTTTCCCTTTAAAGAAAACAAGAAAAGAATACACCGAAATGTGCCGGATAGAAAGCTTAAGCACACCGATCACCACTTCCAAAGACTTGATCAAACCGAAGAGAGCAGAAAGCGGCTTTGAAAAAGCTAAGGCACGTAAACACTTTGAATATTTTGTGTTTGTTCGGATGTGTTAAACCTAAGACATTCTCTTTCATTTTATAATTCGAAAATGCTCCAAAGTTTCCATTCTTAGGTTGATTTAGAATTAATTTTGCAAAATGACTCATTTAATCGATTATATTAAAAGCTTAATCGATTATATCATGTTTAAAAACTGGAAAACAAATATCGCCTGATTTAATCGATTAGATTAAGGCCATAATCGATTATATTAACCCGTAATCAATATAATCGATTATCAAAGACACTTAATCGATTATTTTGCTCGTTAAACATTTTTTATTCAAATTTTAAGTTAAATAATCGATTATCTACATATGGTAATCGATTAAAAGTGTAGAAAAACGTTTTTGCGAGAAAACACCTTGCTCTCTTGTTTGGGAAGGTCTTGAATGGGATTTAAGACTTACTCTTTTTATCCAACACCCAAAACAGAACCTTCTACCTTTGATCCTTCAGCTCTTGAGAAAATCTTCATCAATCTTCTCTCTTGAAAGCTTTGAATGCTCTTTATGCCTTTCCTTTCTTATCAAGCAACCTTCCTTTGTGAGATGGCACAAGTCTTTAAAGTTGATTGAAACTTCCTAAAAACTTCATCATCAAAACTGTAGGTCTCCATAAAACTCTGGACTTGAAAAATGCCAACAAGTTCAAGTCCACATTAACTACGAGATGGGTTTATGCTGAGGATGTCGTTAGCAAGGGACTTACTCCTTGCCAACGATATGGCATATCTGAGGAGGATTGGAAGAAATTTGTAGAGATTAGGACTGGCCCAGAGTGGGAGGTATGAATTAATTTATATGAATTAATTTAAATTTATTAAGTTATTGTATTATATTCTAATATCAATTATTTTGCAGGAGAAAAGATTAAAGGCCAAGGAGATTCAGAAGAAGAATTTGACCCCCCACCATCTGTCTCGTGGGGGGTATGGTCTCTTGGCTGAGAGAATGATGGACGAGAAGGCTGCACTCAGAGAAAAAGAGCTAGCCAGTTCTGGTATAAGCCAGGATGATCTCCCCCTACCATCTCCTCCTAAACGTCATGAAACTTGGAAGAGAGCTCGTTAAAAGCCTTCCGGTGAAATGACATCTGAGGAGGCTAAAGAGATTGCTGATAGGATTGTAAGTTATTATTCTTTTTAATCCTAATATGATTAATTTCTTAGACTTGTATATTTATATATAATGTATTAAATTTATTGTAGGATTCATTGGAGGAGCAGTGTACACAGGGAACTTTCGTTCCATGTGGTCGTCAGGATATACTGACCACTGCTATTGGTAAAGATGAACACCCCGGCCGTGTTCAGGGTGTGAGGACCGGTGTGGGTATTCGACAATATTTTGGGCCACCAGTCAATAATACCCAGAGCTCAACAATTAGTGAAGAGGAGTTGGAGAAGAAGCTCACAGCGAAGCTGACACCGGTCATCGTAGCACAGGTTTAAGAGCAGCTACTTAGCATGTTTCCAGACTTGGCAGCTAGGATGGCATCTTCCCACCAACACGTTCAGCCATCTCCTCCATCTGTTGGCACAATGGGAAGTACTTCCACTAATGCTGCTCCTATTCTGGCTTCTCCTGTTACTGCTGCTGCACCTGCACCTGCACCGACAGGTAAAATCCTTATTTGTTTTCTATATATGTCTTGATTACAAATGTAAATTGAAATATATCATGCATCCACAGGTCCATCTGTTGAGAAGAAACAGTGCGCCTTATTGGTGGAGGATGGGTTGCTTAAACCAAGATTGGTGACCCTTGGTTCAATTCAGGAAGGGGCTTCTACCATCCACAGTGTGCCTTTGGCACCTGGTTTATTGAGAGTGGTGGTAGAAGAGATTCGAGATACTGATGCTCGAGTCCTTGTGCCTACTGATGAGGTACAGAAAGTGGGACAGACCCTTCACACATTCATTGCTTGGCCCGAACATTTAGTCCGACAACTTTCTGAAAAGGTATGTATGTAATTTTTTATGTTAATGAATTCTAAAAAGGTTATTTGTGTACTAATCAGTATTGTTTTAAATATATAGGATGTTCAGAAGCCTAAAAGTGCTGCTGCTTCTGAACATACTAAAGGAAAAAAAGCAGCTTTCCCAAAAAATCCAATTGTTGAGTTGATCCATGCCTCTGCACAATATTATGGCAACTCCTTTGAGATTCAGTGGGATGCTAGGAGATTTGGGATAGATAATGCAAGATTCCCTCTCTACATTTCATATGCTGACATCTCAGAGGTCACATTGGGTAATAGGGATCTCAACATCTCTATTTTACAACTTTGGACAATGTAAGTACATATATTTATTTATTATTATTTTTATAATTTCAATTTCATTATTTAATATATAAAATGTTATTATTTTTCATTTTTTAGGATGATGCTACCTATAGAAAAGATCATGAAATAGGCGATCAGAATGGTACTCGAATCCATTTATGATCCCGAGTTTCCAGACACATTGCAGTTTTGCTCGGGTCGAGGCCGCTACTCGGCCCTAAGACGGATCAAAGAAGAGTGGGGAACCTCTCGCTGGTTTTTGCTGAGGAGCAGGGAGCTTCAGATGTTTATGGACTTTTTGAGCCTCAATCAATCCAACAAGCTGGAAATAAAAGGGAAGAAGTCCAAAGATATATCCAAAATTGGATCCAGCCATCCAAAAGGCAGATATATCTTGGAGCTTATTTATTCCAGTAAGTCAATATAAGTTTATTATTGTTTTTATTGTGATTGAGTTATATTCTAAACATTTTATTTTTCTAGGCATCATTGGCAATTCTTTCTCATCAGTCGTCCAGAGAAGACGGTATACTGGTTTTGTTCTATGAATAAAAAATCAGGTACTGATTTGAAGAATATTTTGAATAGGTAAGTATTTCAAAGTTTGTATTTTCAAATATAAGTAATGTTCATATATTGACTAATAACTTCTCAACAGTGCTATTAAGGTGTGCAGTACCATTGAAGGAATGCACATCAGAAAAGCCACTAACCCACATTGGGAAATCCTAAATGTAAGGTTACTTTTAATTCTCTAACATCATTATAATATTGAATATGTATTTTTCACAACTAATGATTTGTTTAATTGATTATAGGTTAATAGACAAACGAGTAGCTATGAATGTGGCTACTACGTAATGTATTGGATGTGGCTTATAGTTTTTGGGAATATCAGAGATAGTTGGAGACAGGTTAGTCCTCCAAAACCCTATTCCTCCAAAACTCTATTGGTAAAGTTTCCTACTTTGTCATGTACTTAACATACTTTCATTTTGTTCCAGGTATTCAGTGATACGCAGCCCTTGCCTAAAGAGTCTATCGACCAAGTCAGAGAAAAATGGGCACAGAAATTTTTAGACATTAGAAATAGGCAACAACAGTAGACTATATTGTAATTTTATTTATACAATTGTAATTATATGTAAATAGATCAAATTTAAATAGATCAACTTTATGTAATTATAACAATTGAATATATAAAATTGATTTGAAATGTTTTGAAATTGCTTCAGGTTGTGATATATAAAATTGTTTGCTGGTCTAATTTAAAATATGCAGGTACTAAAATTTAGAAAAAATGAAAAAATAGAAACTGCATTTTAGAATAGGCAGAGACTTTCTACGTCAGTTATATGTCTAATCGACGTAGAAAAGTATATATCTTACAACGTCGGTTATTTGTATAACCGACGTTGTTTGGTCATGATTATGCAACGTCGGTTTACTTTGAACCGACGTAAAAATTATTACTTTTTACGATGTCTTCTTCAACGTCGGTTTTGGGGCCGTCATGAAAATATTCCCAAAACCGACGTGGAATATCGTTCCTATAGCAGTGACAAAAGACATTATAGATCATGTTGTATACATGGAGACATTAAATTTTTAGGATTAAATATGTTTTTAGTCCCTTAACTATTTGTCAAAATTGTATTTCCTCTCTCGGACAAACTTTGAAGCTATTTTGTCCTTATACTTTATAAATAGGTGTAAATGATCCTTAATGACAAATAAAAACATATGTTAAGAGATGGATGATAGTGAAATATGAAACTATGAAGAAGGAAAATAAAGAGTTAAAAAGAAATTCTGACATCATAAAAAAAATTTAGAGTTTATAAAACATAAGGATGAAATAAGTCTAAAATTTATAAAAAAAATGAAATACAATTTTAATAAATAATTCAATGATTAAAAACATATTTAACCTAAATTTTTATGTAAAAATAAATTGAAAACTCTATCACAATTCAATTTTTTTATTTTTTTCAAATATTTTTTGTTATTGTTGTACGGAACCTATACAAACCAAGAAACTGTGTTTTTTACTATGCAGGTACAAATCTGAAAAGCAAAACGAAAAGAATGGAAAGTAGTTGGAATAGTAGTTGGAATAGAAATCACTACAACATCCAACAAAGCAATTATAAAAAAGTAATAATCCATATGTTAATATGGTACTAAAAGGAAAACACAATTTATAAAGCTGACTTTCTGCACTGAATTAATTTTTCTAATTTGTTTAAGTGTGAACAAATTTGCAATAAACTTTTATTATAAATATTATTATATATTATATTATATATATATATATATATATATCTTTGCTACAGATAAAAAGAAGAATAAAATTAATAAATATCAAACTGATTCTCATAACCTCAAATAAGTTTCATATAAAAATTATTAAATATTTTTATATCCCTTAAAATATTATAATTATTAGAAAAGACATTAGTTATATATTTTAATTTCATAATTTATGAAAATTATTAATATTATTTTCACTCATAAAATTAATTTTCTTACCTTACATGTAGTATGTTTATATATTAAGATAACAATTAACACTAAAAGTAAGGTAAAACAAAATTAGTATTTTTCTCAATTATTTTGAAAAAAAAATCATTTATATATTAGTTTACTCCAACTTTAGATTAGGTTTAATTCTTTTTAAGAAAATTCTTAACAAATTCCATTACAATTAAAATTGATTATAAATAATTATCCTTCATAGTTATCTTTAGTTTATCACAAACTCTCTTAATTTTCACAAGTATTGAAACAAATATATGTTTAAAAGAACCATATAAAATGAATTCTAAAATTGTAATTCTACTAAGTAAATTACATAACTATATAAGCTCTCAAAAGTTAAAAAGTCTAAAAAATAATCATATTGTTTCTTATATTAAGAGTAGGAGTTGAATGTTATTTTATCATAAATTTTAATAATATGTGTATTGTAAAGTATTTTATTTTAAATATTGAAATAAATATTTGATTGTTAAGCCGTTGAATCATATTTTCTTATATTTTTTTATATTTTTAAAATAAAAAATTAATAATATTAATAGAATGTTTGGAAAGTTTGAGTGTTCAAAAATTATTATTCTATAATAAAAATAGTAAAAGTATCTCTCTACATATTATCCTTTTACAACCAAATTTTATAAACAAAAGATAAACTTCATTTTAATAATAAAATATCATACTTAGTAAATAAATTAATAAAAATATTATTTAAAAATTAAATTAATTATATAGTGAAGGTACAGAAAGTTAGAAAATTATTAGTAAAGAAAGAGTAGAAAACACATAATCATATAAGAATTCTCTGATAAAGAGTAGTGACAGAAAAATCTTTCTTATTTTTTACCGACTACAATGCAAAGTTAAACAAGAATGGAGTCATAAGAGGAATAGTTTTGGCTCTTCCATTTGGTTACTCCTTCCCCTAACATGATTCCAAGATTTTGAGTTAACTATGTACACCTTCATCATGCAGGTGATGATGTCAGGTTTCTATGGGACCGAACAACCTCCTAATGCTCCCATATCTTACTTAATCCAAACACATGCATATCCTTTACGTAACATTAGATGTCACCACCAAGAACCATCTCATGCTAACGTGTCACACCTTGCAATCATGCCCGCATCCACATGTCCACCTGCAATGCTCTTGTTCTTCTTTGCACCCACGTGTCACTCTACCCTCTCTTTTCACTTTCTCATTCCTCAATCCATTCATTCATATAAACCATTAAATCCTGCTTCCCTTCTTCAACATCTCCATAACAAATCTTACATACAGAACAAACTTCCACCTCAGAGTAGGAAAATAGTGAAAATAGTGTGAGAAAACGAAACAGATTTTCAATGGCATCTGGACAACACGAGGAACGAGCTGAGGTAGCTTCCAAACTTGCTGCCAAAGAACTTGAACAAGCCAACAGAGAGAGAGACCGTGACGATGTGGGTGTTGTGGACCAGCAACATGATCAAGAAAAGCGTGGTGTGATAGGGTCCGTGTTAAGGGCCGTGCAAGAAGCGGTGGTTGGGAAGAAAGAAGAAGCGGTGGTTGGGAAGAAAGAAGAAGCTGTGGTTGGGAAGAAAGAATCAATTCCTGCGAACTCATACACCACAGAGGTGATTCATGATGTTAATGTCCAACCAGGTGACTTGTCAACCGGCGAAGTGAGAGACATATCAGTGGCTAAGTCTCCTGGAATCTACGATTCTTCTGCCAGAGACTTATCAGTGTCTAAGTCTCCTGGAATCTACGATTCTTCTGCCACAGGTGAAACCGAAACCGGTTCGAAGGTTGGTGAATATGCAGATTATGCTTCTCAGAAGGCGAAGGAAGCAAAGGATGCGACAAAGGAAAAAGCTGGTGAGTACACTAGTTATGCTGCTGAGAAGGCTAAGGAAGGAAAAGATGCTACGGTGAATAAGATGGGAGAGTATAAGGACTACACTGTGGAGAAGACGAAAGAAGGGAAAGACAGTGCTATGGAGAAGCTTGGGGAGCTGAAGGATTCTGCTGCGGATGCTGCTAAGAGGGCTGTGGAATACTTGAGCGGCAAGAAGGAGGAAACAAAAGAAAAGGTCTCGGAATCCGCCGAGGCCGCCAAGAACAAGGCGGCGTCTACAGCAGAGACAGCAAAGAATAGAGCGGCCGAGATGAAGGATGCGGCGAAGGACAAGGCTGCTGAAACTGCCGATGCAACAAAGAACAAGACTGCTGAGATGACTGAGGCAGCTAAGAATAAGGGTAAGGAGATGAAGGACAAGGCTGCTGAAACGGCTGAGGCAGCAAAGAACAAGACTGCTGAAACGACTGAGGCAGCAAAGAACAAGACTGCTGAAACGACTGAGGCAGCGAAGAACAAGGCTGTGGAGTTGAAGGACAAGGCAGCACAAAGTGCAGAGGAAGCAAAGAACAAGACCTCGGAAGCAACTGATGCAACAAAGAACAAGACTGCTGAAACGACTGAGGCAGCGAAGAATAAGGCTGCGGAGTTGAAGGACAAGGCAGCACAAAGTGCAGAGGAAGCAAAGAACAAGACCTCGGAAGCAACTTATGCGGCGAAGAACAAGGCTGCAGATACCACAGAGGCAGCAAAACAAAAAGCTGCACAGGCAAGGGAGAAAACCAAGGTCTCATTCTCACCTTTAAATTTTTTAGCTTAACATGTCTGAGATTCTTATCAATTGATTTTAGGCCCTATGGTTTTGGGAGAGTAGATCAAGGTCTCCCTCTCACCTTTAAATTTGTTAAGCCTAACATGTCTTAGAAACAGTTAAAGTTTATTTTGGTCTCCCAAAAGGTAGTTTTGGTCTATTTTTTTCAAGGGTCAGTGATTGATGCACCTCCCTTAATCTTAATACTATTACAAAGTTTATAGAACATTGATAAAAAAATCATGTTAAGGTGTTTTAAAACGGTATATTAACGGTACGTTAAGATTTTTCCTTTTTTCATGTGTGGTAACAAAATCTACAAATCCCACTACTTTTCAAACATACAGTATTACAAGGATCAAAATCCCTTTAAGAATGGAACACATGTAATGCATTTGTGAATTATGTATGTATTTTAAAACTGGTGGCTTTGTCCTTTACACTTTTCAGAATGTGGTGAATTCAATTCAGTCCATATTCTTGAGTAGGGCCATCTTAAATAGGTTCGATGTTTTGAGAAAATTGACAAGTTGAGGATGTGATTATGTGACAGGAGAATGTGAGAGGTGCAGATGAAGATGCAAGGAGGAAAATGGAGGATCTAAGGCTACAAGATAAAGGGTTCAAAGATTTATCTGAGGGTCGTGGAGATAAGGTGGTGATGAAAGTGGAAGAGAGTCGACCCGGTGCAATGGCGGATACACTGAAAGCCGCGGATCAGATGGCGGCACAGACCTTCAACGATGTGGGGCGCTTCGATGAAGAGGGGGTCGTAAGAAAGAAATAAAATCTGATACGTGCTATATAGTATCATATTATGTGCAATGCACAATATATATGTGCAGTTTGTGTAGTGTATTTGGAGTATATGTTATGTGATCAAAAGTTGTCTGTTTAAATTTTGGTTTTCTTGTTTTGATGCTCTTCAAAAATATGTGTACGGTTTTGAATATTGGTTCTAGGTTCATATAGTGATCATGGAACCATTACAACAATAAACATTGTGTTCGTTCTTTCTATAAGTGAGAAGAGAAATCTTTTGGTTCAGCAAGCTCTTCATCTGATCTAAAACTTCTTTCCGTACATGTGATGTGGATCTTGGGCTGCTGAATAATCGGATTTTTATTCAATTCACTAACAAAATATATATATATATATATATGTGTGTGTGTGTGTGTATTTTGCTTGCAGATAGATATAAACTAACCAGTATACGAATTTTAATACTTAAACGAGGAATATGTTAGTTTACCACATTAACAGTGCACAATTTCATAAACTGACTGATGCATTAATTAGGCTTGTCATTGTCTAATTAAGGAATAAAGCCAAGCCTCATCAACTAGCACTCTTCCTTGCTTAGTTTGTTGTTGGAGTTGAAACATAAACGTCTGCAAATTTAGCTGCGGGTCCAGCTATAATAACTTTTTCGCTTTTCAAAAAAAAAATCAGTAAAGTTTTAAGAAACTAAAGTTGAACTCCATCTATAAATTTTGAACCTCAAAATGAAAAGGTTAAGTTTCTCATATAAAAAAAATCCAAGCTTTACAAAAACCACACAAATACTATATATAAGAAAAAAAATCTAAACTTTGAAAAAAAAACTCTGCATTTTCAAGTCTCACAAATACAAGGTTTTAGTTGTCGGTTGGACTCATGAGCCTCACAAATAGTTAAGGTTGTTTTAGTTTTGGATTGAAATTGGTTGTAGTTTTAGATTACGTGTTGTCTTAAAACCTGTTATGTTAAAAGTTAAAATCTAAAAACTAACAGCAGTTTGATGATGTTAAAAACTAGAAGCACTTTGATATTAGTTTTGGATTGAAATTGGTTGTAGTTTTAGATTACGTGTTGTCTTAAAACCTGTTATGTTAAAAGGTAAAATCTAAAAACTAACAGCAGTTTGATGATGTTAAAAACTAGAAGCACTTTGATATTGCATAAATCTTAAAAATTAGACATAACAGTAAATGTCAAATCTGACTTGGTATTGCATAAATCTTAAAAATTAGACATAACAGAACATGTCAAATCTGATTTGGTATTGCATAAATCTTAAAAAGTAGACATAACCGAAAATGTCAAATCTGAAGCCTTTTTGAGTCTTCTTAAATCTGATAAATCCTTTCATTTTCAACAAAAGTGTAACTATTGGTTTGCAGCTTTCCAATGTAACATTTATAATTGATATACTATATGTAGAATATGAATTATATTAATCATGCAACGTTGATGTAAGAATGACAAAATTATCAAATTTTTATGGGAATAAAACAAAAGGCATTCATTGTTCCCTATTGACCCCTTAACGTTTTCAGAAGACTCTACGTACAGAAAGAGACTCGATCTATTTTAGTTACTTCCTAGGACATATCTTCAATCATTTTTGACAAAATCTTTTCAGTCTTAAAATGAGGTTTAATTCAAGTTAGTGAAATTATTTGATGCTGCTGGATCACCTACCCATTGCTTAGTGCTCTGCTAGGGTAAAGTTTCGTGTTTAGAACACACCGGATTTGATTTTACTGGAAGAACTTTGGCTGGATATATAAGTTCCCTTCTCTCTTTTGGAAAATTTTAGGGTATAAAGCTTTTGCAGTGAATGAGAGGACAAATCTTTCTTCTAACATTTGGTATATATGCAGAGTACGGCTAAACCATATTATTATTGGGCAAACGGATCAAGATGTATAATACAGTATCAATGTAAATATATTTAATGTATTAATGTAGCTTTTTCATTTGGTATATATTGCTATAGCAAGGAGAATCCGAATCAATTTGAGCATTGCTACAGGAGATA
This sequence comes from Lablab purpureus, assembly GCA_030347555.1. Classification (NCBI taxonomy): domain Eukaryota; kingdom Viridiplantae; phylum Streptophyta; class Magnoliopsida; order Fabales; family Fabaceae; genus Lablab; species Lablab purpureus. The sequence continues at coordinate 22,204,041 of CM059260.1, forward strand.
AAGTTTGGTCATAGTCTTGATTTATTACCTCTTCCTACCTATGATTCAATTTTGGATAGTGATGGATTTGAAAGGTCAAACATGATCAAGGAACTACACACCGAGGTCAGAGAGAAAATGAAAAGAAAAATTGAAAGTATTCAAGGCAAGCCAACTAAAAAAGAAAATAAGTCATATTGAGACAGACCATACCATTCCATGTAGGTACCAAATAAGTCATGCTTTTAATGTATGTTGCTAAAGTCCTTTAGATGTTGGTGTTTCTAATTCAGGAGGAATCCTCTTAAAGAAAGAGAGGATGATATTATCATAGATCAAGGAGAATCTACACAGGAGCTTACATAAGGAGCTATTACAATAATCAAGATTAAAATTCAAGAGAGGAGGACAAGAATCTCATCCTAATCCTAAAATATACTTCAAGAGAAATGCTTACAAGATGACAAACCAAGAAGTTAACTTAAAAAAGAGTAGTCTAGAAACTAGGACTTTGAAATATAAAAAAATTGTAAAACTTACCTTTGTTTTAGTGCATCTTGGAGCTAATTTTGATGTTTGAAGTAAGGGATAACTAAAACCTAAAAGGGAATAGGAATAAGGAGTTGCTGCATGAAACTTTGGATTCAGTTTTCAAGTATCATTCTTGAATAAAGGTGAACGAATTTCACAATCTCATTCCTATATAAATACATCTAAGTAAACTTATAAATGAGAACTTGAAAATAAGAATACAAGAGTGATATTATTTTAGAAGAATATAATTTTTTCTTTTTTTAAAAAAGATTTATTTATTGGTTATAAGAATTAAGTGGTGAGACCTCTTCTTCTTGTTTATTCTTGGTGGTATTTTTTAGTTTATCATTGGTGGTGCTTGAGGGTTCCAGATATTTGAAAAAATCCTATGAACCATATGTATTACCTGCAATTTGTGTGGATGCAAATTTGTATATTTTGGTAAATTTTTAATGTGAAAATTTTTATATCCGGTCTGCATGATCCACGAATTAAACAGTTTTTACCTATGGTTTTCACTAGGCTACTTGCAACCCGCATTGCTAAGTTTAATTCAATCCAAAATTTAATATTTATTTTGTATAGGTTATCACTAAGTCTAATTCAATCTAAAATTCAATACTTTTTGCTAGTATAGTTATCACCAAGCCTAATTCAACTCAATCTATTTATTTTATTTTTATTGGTTGTGCATTGTTTAATAGATTGAGTAAATTGTTGTTACACAAAATGAGTGCTAAAAAATCTCAATATATTTTTACAGATGTGGGTTAACCCATAGATTTTGTGGGATAGATGCGGTTTGTAAAAATTAATGATAGTCCAAAATACTGGTTATATGGACATGTTTTTTGCAGTGTGGGTTTTATGAATGTGAGCTTAAATGGACAAACCCGTTCATATACCCAACTTTAGTTTCAGATATACAATTTTTGAGAAGAAAATCTTTTGCTCTACAAGTTTTTAAGAGAGACATTGAGATCGTCCTTTAAAAAGAATACTTTTTGGATAAGAACCAACTTCTTCTTTATTTTTAAGCTCTCAAAAGGAGTATAATAACTAAAAGAGAAAAGAAAGGTACATCATGGGAAGATTACACCATGACCCATGCACAAGCACAAAAAACATTATTAAGCAAATCTATATCCAGAAAGGCCATACCAGTTCTTGAAGAAATCCTCTCTGCATAAATGAGGGAGAACATGGTAACGATAGAAAGAGATATCAACCTCTACTCCTATGTTATCAAGCTCATTTGCACACTTGTTCCCTTCTCCGCAGGTGTATGTAATCGTAAGCTTCATTTATGAAATCTTGGCTATGGATTTTCTCCATCTATTTTATATGTAACCATATTCGTATTCATGAATGCTTTTGTGACCAACAGGGAATTGTATCTCAGTCATAAGTTGAGCCAATCTTTTAGGGGTGTAATTTCAATGGTTAAGAAGGTTGTTAAGAGTTGTACTTTTACAGCATAATCAATGCCAATTAAATAGTTCAACCCTCCAACGTATTCACTCTTGTTGTCCCTAAAGATACCTTCATAAATAGTTTTTTCTAATGTTCCTTTAGCAGCCCCGTCTATATTACATTTGATCATATCAAGAAGGAGGAGTTTCAAGAAAACAATTTTTATAATAATAGATTTTTTATGGTGTATGTTGATGTTGAAATTTTTTATAATGCTAAAATCTTTTATGCCATTGTTGATCGTTTCCCTACGTATGTTGCCTGGCAACTTGCAGCTTATTGTGAGTCATGGCTAAAAAAAGATGTCATATTTGGCATTGTTCCTCTTTTTCCATATCAGTCAATATTGATACAACCAACAGTTCATTATGAATCATTATTTATTCACGTTTTCTTACCTTTTTGTACTTATCTTAATTATTGTTTTGTGTCTAATTATCCATTATTGACATGTTTTTATTATTTGGACTTTATTGAGCCAGTAATTCAAATTTTTATTAATTCGAATTTATTTGTCTAAATTTTTGTTTGTTTTTATTTTTCAGAATAATCTTGGAGGTTGACCTAGGGTTACAAAACCTTAAGGATGTTAGAATAAATGACTGAGTTTAAGAGGGAGGTGAATTAAACACTCAAAGAATTTTAGAAAACCTTGGCCAATTTATGAAAAAAACAATTTACAACTGCAGGTAAAAATCAATTCTTTAAATATTTTTTGAAATGCTTATACCAATGTATCATATATCCAATTCAATTATCAATTACAGAAACTAAAGAAGCAGGGAAAGAAGATCAACATAAGAGATTTATATTGGTTCACATTCCTACAAAGGCTACATTCAGTTTCCTAAACACCCAAATCAAAACAATTCATTAAATTTCAATTTTTACATGAACCCTACATGAAAATCTAAAAAACAAAAAAATAAAATTGATCTTGAACCCTACAAGATCTATATACCCTTGTAAAACCCTATTACAAGAACACCTTAATCATCCTAATTAAGAAGAAACAAACCCAATACAAGATTACACAAGATTATGAAACGAATTCACCTTATTTACACTTGCAATATATGAAACAAGACAAAATTCAGGTGATGATGACTTTCTATGGAAAGATTCTCAATTTAATTTGATCTTGGACTCTTTGATTGATTTCTCAAATTGATTTAGAACACTTGAAAACTCTTTCTGAGCATGGGTTTCTCTGTAATTGATTTGTTGCCCAGTTCTTTAAAATTCAATGTATTTAAAACAAATATGGTTCAGTGTTTTAAAACTGTTACTGAAAAAATTAGTTAGTTAAAACACGATTTAGTTGGAGACATCAAATTCACATGAAGCCAAGTCTTCAAGTCCAACAAAGGAGAGGAGGCAGAATTCATTCATGCACAACTGCTCACATTTTCGCCTTTCGGCTTCCATCTTTCACCTTTCCGTTACTGGTTATGTTTTCGTCTTTATTTGTCTTTTCATTTATTTTCGTTTTGTGTCTCCATGGAGTGCTAATTTTCAGAGGTTGATTTCTTGAGTAGATTGCTATGAACTTTGAGGTTTAATTCACGCTTTCCCTTTGTTTCTTTTATTTTTCATCTTCTAATCTCTGTGCTTATATTTTCGTTGATGCTTAATGAATATTGTTTTCACAGTTTGTTTAATTCTGTGAATGGTTAAAGATTGGATGATGTATACCTTTTCTTAATTCGTGTAAGGAAATCTTGGGTTAATCTCCGCTTAGTTTATTGATTTGGGTTGGAATGAGTATTAAGATGAGCAAAGTGTGTTTTCTGTGTAACCAGGGATGAGGGAAATTGCAATTGAATTGTTTTACCAATTATTCTGTGTTTTAATTTAATTCAACAAATATGTTCAAATCCCTCACCTTGTCTGCCCCATTCATGAGTTGATCCTTGGCCTTAACCACGATCCTTGGGAGACGACCTAAGGATCACTTCCTAGTATTACATTTTAAATGTTTATTTGACCAGATACAACTTCTATCAATCATGTATTTGTTGGCTTCCCTATTTTTCAATAAATTGAATGACTTCGTTTATAGAGTTAATAATGTTACTGGTGTTGAAGGAGTTTGCAAGTCATTTTGTTGAGGAAAAGTCCAAATACACCTTAATTTTGAATAATGCTGAAAATAATTAAATGTTAAGTTAAACGATTAAGCTTCCAGATGAAGCAACTCGTCAAAACAATCAAATTATGTATGTATCGTCTGACAGACAATACCTAAAAGGGTCATCAAATTATGAGTCATCTCATGATACATTTTTGGTCTTAACTAACGTTTGAAAGTTTGCTTTAGAAGCTTTTAAAGACATTCTTCACAACAGTCTGATGAACAAGTACAAGAGCAGCTCTCACGTCACATCAATGTCTTCCTTATGAAAAGTAAAAGTTTCTTTCTCACCAAATTTCTGACGTGCCTAAAGCTTTGTCTTCTCTCAAAGTACATCTGCCATGTACGAAGGCGTTACTTTCATGAGGTAAAGCATATTGTCCTATGGAGGATAAGCGCTACAAGTTGTAAGGTTTTGTGTGAAGTTTGGAGAGACACATTTATTGCATGAAGAAAAGCATTTAATGTGTCTATGTAAAAGCCTTCATTAGATGCAACAAGAAGTCTGTTCAAGACCAACCTAAAGCTAAAGATGTCAGAACGGATCTCTAACGACTATCTGCTTTTGCATTATAAAAAAGATCATTTGCATCTCAAAGAGATGTAGAATAGAAGCTGAGAAAACATGTTGTTGCAAGAAAATTCTCTACACTTTCTCTTTCTCTTCAAAACAAGCTTTAGAAGAACACTATTAGTGTTTGCTTAGCCACCTTTAGAAGATGTGTCAAATTTCTTGTTCATTTTTAAGACGCAACTATTCTAGAATAGCTTAAAACTTTGTGAATTCATCACAAACTCTTTTTATAAGAATCTTTGTTGATTGAAGAATTGGACATAGTATGGGGTTTCAAACGAACTAGTATAAAAACTTGAGTAATCCTCTTTTCTATTAAGCTTTCTTAATTGCATTTTATCACCTGCATTTAACTATAAATAGGTGAGTTTTTTTAATAAAGTTCTTATTTGCGAAATCATTTTATAGACTTATAAACTTCACCGTCTATAAGTTCAAACTATCATTTGACAAACCTTACATCTTCAGACGAATTGCGAAAAACTGTAAAAAGTTTTTAAAACATAATTCAACCATCCCTTCTTGTGTTTTTCTTTTTTTCCACACATTTTCAAAAACTCACTACTACATTCCATTCAAAGAAGATATGTTGCAGGGATTCTTGTTCAACTTTACACAGAAAGCATTGTGAGCAAAGAGAGATACCATAGCGTTGAAATCTATTTTCCGATGGCAATCTATTCCGTTTCAATTTTCAAGTAACAAGACTTTGTGTTGGAGGGATGGATCAAGACCAGAAGTGATTTTCCCATGTTGGTTCTTGAAGCTATTGCTGCATAAAATTCTTAGCAGCTTTTGTAAAGAGGTTGTCAACTTTTTCATATGACTAGACTAGGTGATCTAGCTAATCAATAATATGTTGATTTTGAAGATTTTGTAGAATAGTAGCTAATCAATCAAACAATTGTGGTGGTATGGCCCATCCACCATTCCGAGCATCACACACTTTGGATCCTAGATTAAGAAAAATAGGTACATTCAACATATTCTGCAAAGGTTGAGATTCACGGCAAATTTTTTTTAAAAAATAACACTCATCTCATATGTTGTTGCATAGTGTTTAAGAAGATTTTAATTCCTGACTGAATATGTTGAGAATTTTTCCAGTTAGATGTCTTCGAAATTCAAGAATCTTCCCTTCATGGATGTTGCCTACCCAAATTGATCATGCATGAATTCCAATGCCAATTTGAGCAATGTAGCTTGATATTTCCAACTTTAAATTGATAACCTCAACCCCCCTTTCTTACTTGGATCTACACATTTTGTTCCATTTTACCATCACCAAACTTCTATTATGAATATCGCCAAATAGGATAAAATTTCTTATCTAGCATCCCTTGTCTTTAACAAGCTAGGTTAACCATTTATAAAATATGAAGGAATGTTGCAATAGCCCTCCAACCACCAAATTAACCAATTAGATTCTTCTCATCCTGCTAAGCATATAACCTTTCCAATTTTGAAGTTGCTCCCTAAACATGGCAATCAGAGAGTTGAAATAACACATTTTAAGGGCATCTTTAAGAGTGGGGATGTCAAGATAGGTTGACACGAGTCTGCCCAAAAAATGGGATGAACGGATCGTTCCGACAAATTTTCTCCAAAATCAAATATCAAAAATCGAAAATGCGAAAAGGGATTAGGGATGGAGAAGACGCCACAATCATTTCTGACTGATAAGTCCAGTGAAGATTCGCCACTCTGAATTCGAAAATTCACAGATAAGAATCTAAAGTTCTACTCGAGAACCAAGAGAGAATTCACGGAGCCAAAGTCTCAACTCCTTAAAATCTGAATTCTGAGTACAGAGAGTTATGAGAATCCTATTTATACTAATGGACCTAATACAAGGCCCATTAACTAATTAGGCCCAAAACAGGAAAAAGAACAAAAAAACAAAGCCCAACCAATAGAGGCCCACAAAGAAAATTAAATCCAAATTACAAAATATTAAAAATTAAATTTAGAAATCCCAAAACTACAGTTGTCATCTTCATGCTCGTATCATCTTCCCAGGGTGGGAGAGAATTCGTCCACGAATTTAGCTCTTTGTACCTACAAGCAAACTTACAAACATAAGACTAAAAGAACTCAATTTTAACATCATCTAAACAAAGACGAGAAAAACTATCTAAATGGAGATGTGGAGCTCATGAGAGTCCAATCTCTTATTATCAAAGTGTAGTAAATATCTTCCTCCAGGATCATAAACCAACCTGTAAAACACATCAAACAATAAGAACATCAAATGACTAATCATAAGCATGTCAAATACATCAATCCAATACAAATATATGGCATCTAATGTCCTTTTCAGTTCACGTAACAAGATTAAAGATCTAACATGTGTTAGACAAATGGCATCAAGAGGGGGGCTGAATCGATGCGATTAAAGATGTATACCCTTTTCGATTTACTTGTTATCGATTAACGTAGCAGAAGCAGTAAACAATATAAAAGGATAAGGGAAGAGAAGAACACAAGGATTTATACTGGTTCGGGTATAGCCAACCCTACATCCAGTGCCCAGTCACCTCAATTCGAGAATGACTCCCCAAACACTATCTTTAGAAAATCAGTTACAACCAATATTACAATTGAAACATGTAAAAGAAAATCTAAAGACTGAACACCTCTCTTGAAACCCACAAGAGATGAAAACACCTCCCTTGAAAACTCACAAGGGATGAACCACTACACCAACAATGGTGTTGACAGATATATGAAATAAATATAAGAACAGTATTACCTGGAAAGAGAGAATCCAAAACAATGGTATAGATCATCAGCTCCTTTCACAAGTGATTAAAAAAAAAGTTGTAGAACAGAGAGTGTAAAAAAATATTTTTGTGCTCAAGTTTAGCTCTGTGTCTATCAACGTGTATTTTCCTCTTTATATAGGAAATAAAATCTGAGAACAACGTTCACAGTATTAAAAACTATTTATGAAAAAGTTCACACATTTAAAATCTGTTTATGATGTATGAAAAAGTAAGATCTGTATAATAATTGAAAACGTTCATGATTTTAAATGCCATATTGTATTTCAAAAAACTTTTCGAAAAACAGTCGATCACGTTAAGTACAAAATCGATTATGTGAGAGTCTTAGAAAAACTTTAAACAGCACATAATCGAATCGATTACATTATATACATAATCGAAGTGACTACATTGTATCCAAAAACATATTTCCAAAAAGATATAATCGAATCGATATAAAAAGAATTGTTTGAAAAACACGACATAATCGATTGTGTTAAGACCATCGATTATGTTATATCCAAAATCGATCGATTAATAAAAACATCTTTACCAAATAAAAACGATCACGAGTGAAAGAGCGTTGGGTCTATGTTGTTTAGTTTCGATTTCTCTGATTCCAGAATGATTCGATACAAACAACTTCGATAAGAACTCCGTCGATTCTTCATTTCTTCATTCTTCGATCTTGATCTGGCTTACTTGAGAAATCATCAAAACTCGATATATTCTTCAAAGAGTGATGTCCTGATCCTCTTTGGTAACAACATGATTATGCTTAATCTCATCATCAACCTGCTGATAATTCACACACATAGAGAAAAGATGATCATGAACATTCAAGTCCACAGGATATGTATGCATCTCATCATTCAAGGACTTGGCATCACCACCTAAAACAATAGTATGCATATCAAAAGCAACAGACAATTCACAAGGATTTTTAATTTGCTCATGATACACATCAGACAATTCCAAAGATGTAGTGGAAGCCCATATGTTCTTCTCTCTAATACTGTATGAATCACTTGAAAGCTCATCACTAGTAATTTCCTGCACAGGAGAATCCACACAAATAATTATAGAGTCAGAGTAAGAACAAATATTATCATTAGTCTCTTCTTCCTTTGCTCTCTTTTCTTTCTCTTCTCTTTCTATCTTTTCTTTCTCCTTTCTTTCTATTATTCTTTTTGCCTTCTCTAACAATTCATCAAATTTTCTACTTCCTTCCTCAGTCTTTTCTTTCAATTCTCTAATCTTTTGATCAAACTTTTCTTTTTCTTCCTTTTCAATTTTCTCCTCTCTTTTCCTAAGAATTTCCTTCACTTTTTCCCCAAACTCTTTCTCTCTTCTTATAAAATCATTTTCACTTTCTACAAATCTTTTTCCCTTTTCCATAAGCTCCCTCATTTGTTCTCTCTCTTCTCTAAGCTCTCTTTCTATCCTCTCTAATTTTTGTAATGCTTTCTTTTCTCTCTCTCGCAACCACTGGTAATAGTCTTTAAGATCTTGATCATTTATGGGTTTTGACTTCCAATTAGGACATTCAAGAGAAACATGCCCATAGCCTTCACATTTGGAGCATCTAATAGAACTTATTTTTATCCTTGAACTTGATGCGTTGTTACATTTACGCTCCGCCTTCTTTAGCCTTTTATGCTCATAAACTTTTCTTTCCAACTGTTGTACTATTGGAATGAGTCTTGAATTCAAATATTCTATAGTCAACCCCATGACTGCAAGTAAATGTTAGAAACAAAACAAGAAAATCATAAAGAAATGGTTAGCACAATTAACAGAAAAATATGGACCTCACCACTCACTAAGTGTTTGCACTCAGTCACTCGTGTATCACTCTTGAAAAACTATTTTCACTCTCTTCACTCAAATTCCTCTTTAGTTCTTAAGGAGAACTTCCAGTCAACTTATCAAGAATTGTACATTCAAAGTGAAAGATGTAACAAATCCACATTGAACTCAAGAGGTCAAGAAAATAGAAAACTCTATGACAAAACCAAGGAATTTAGAAAGACAAACTAAAAAGCACAAAATCAAGAAATGCGCTAAACCAAAGGGAGTAAGATGTGACACAAACTAAGAAGGTGAAAAAGAGAAAAACACTTTAGAAGACAAGGGTAATCTAAATAGTGTATTTAGAATTACCAATAGAAATGTAAAACAAAGCAAGTAAGCTAAACAATTAGAAACGTTGAGTTGTAAGAAATGAATCAAGACTACCTAGATGCATGGAACTAATTCGGACATCCAATAGGGAACTCAATTAAAAATTAAATCTAAGTCTCAAGAGAAATATGGAATGTACACTTTAACAAATTTCTTTTTTTTGGCTTATCACACTTGAGATGAATGAAAGCTATTTAGGCATCCACCCACTCTTATGCAATTTGTTTACTTTGTGCTTTTAAGTTTCTCAAGACTTAAACTCAAATTTTAAAAGAATGCTCAAAACATAGATGCTACACTTAGCTCCTAATTGTGCAATCTCAAAATTCAATCTCAAACAATCAAGATTTTCCAACAATTCAACTCACAATACTATATTTCACAAACAAGAATCCAAGGAAAATAAAACTCAAAGGAAATTTATAGACATATCACTCAAATCAAAGCTAAAATATAAAGGAAAGGAAGAGAAACAACAAGAATTAGGGAAGAAAAGACTCACAAAATGTTGAACCAAGATTTTTTTTTTAATTGGCAGTGGATTCCAATTGCATACATGCATAAATTTTTTTTTTAAGTCGTGGACCCCACATGTCTTCCCATTTCTCCACCCATTCACGTGACCAATAAAATATTCTTTTGCAAAATTAAATTCATTTCAATTGATAAGTGCATCCCCTCTCTTCAATTCACCAAATCAAATTAAACACCAGCAAGTCCCATTGTTTGCAACTTTCCCTAATGCATGTTATTATTTTGTATTGTTATATTTTTTAATGATTAGCTTACCCTACAATTGCCGATTGTTTGGCATGTGATGATCGTGTTTTGCTACACGGGAGCAGATATCTTAATAGGTGAGCGGGATGCTTCAGAGTCCCAGGATTATATTGGAAGATGAAGTAGTAGTTATACGCATATATTTATATATGTTTTTATTTCTTATAATTGAACTTTGTACTAGTAGAGATTCCCTTTTGTATTGAATACAAATACAAATTATATATATAATATGTTTTATTATCAGTTAATACAAGTTACGTTTGCATACTAAGTATGATAAAAGTAGCGATTTCTTGGGTCGTTACAATAATGGTATCAGAGCAGTTCTTTCCTAGGATTGACCTAAGGGGATGGGTTTGCCATGCTAGTTTGTTGTAGATAGAGAAATTGATTAGATGTTTGCCAAATCTAAATTTCATTGGAATGAGATTGTTGTTTTTAATAGATATAAACATATTAAGGAAGGAAGGAATCTGGATTAAGTAATGAGGGTGCACACTCATAACTAAATCAGGACGAATTTCTGTCTTAATTGTGAGGATATCACATAAATAATTATATGATGTATGATTATGGAGAGACACACTCTCTTGTGTCATGTGCTTGTGTGAAGTAATTGTAGCTTCCACTGAAGTTGTAATGTGATTTGTTGGTGTTACACCAACATCTGGTATGATGATAATGTCCTCTATGTGTGTTGGATGTGTGATAGTGATAAAAAACTATTTAGCCACACCTTTTCCTAGAGCACTAGAAATAAACATATATGAAAATTAGGTGTTAATTATGTTTGATGGGTCATTAAGATTGTGCATTGATTAAGCAACTTAACAAACTCACTAAAAAAAATAAGTATCTGTTATCATTGATGATTTGTAATATTAGTTGTATGGAACAATTGTATTCTCTAAGATTGATCTGATATCAGACTTTCATCATGTCAGAGTGAAGGTTGAAGATGTGCATATGACAACTTTTAGGATGAAGTATGATCACTATTAGTATGTAGTTATGCCTTGTAGTGTTCATGGAGTACATGAACAAGATTTCCAGGTCATACCTAGATTAGATTGTAGTGGTGTTTATAGATGAGATTCTGAACTACTTTTGCTCGTGTGAGGAGCATGAGGTGTACCTAAGAACGATGTTGGATATCTTGAGAAAAAGAAAGTTGTATGATAAATTTTCAAAGTATAAATTTTGGTTGTTAGAAGTTCAGTTCTTGGAACTTGTAAATTTCAAGTTGAGAGAAATTTTGTAGGTCATGTTAAAGTTAAGACAATGTTGTAGTGGGAACGCCCCGAGATAATGTTACAGATTAGGAACCTTATGCAGTTGGTTGGTTATCACATCATGTTATAAAATGATTTTCTAAGATCATGGTTCTATTAACTCAGTTGACCTAAAAGGATCAACCATTTGTATGGGCCAACATAGGTAAGCAGAGCTTCATAGAGCTAAAACAAAGGTTTACCATAACCCTATGTTAGTAATTCTTAATTTGAGTAAATCCTTTGAGATTAGAATGATGCTTCCTATCTGGGATTAGGTTGTGTATTGATGCAAGAGAAGAAAATTGTTACTTTTGGATCTTATTAGTTGAAGGTGCATGAAAAGAATTACCCTATCCACGATTTGGGACTAGTTGCAATTATCTTTGCCTTGAAGACCTGGAGACATTATTATGAATGGTGTATAGTTTGATGTGTTCAGTGATAACAAGAGCTTGAAGTATTAGTTTGATCAGAAGAAACTGAACATGAGACAGAGAAGATGGATGGAGTTCCTAAAAGATTTTGACTTTTAGCTGAACTACCATGTAGGTAAAGTAAAATGTAGTTGTTGATCCCATGAGTAGAAGGGTAGTACAAGTACCGACCATGACGATAAAAGGAACAGAAATTATTAGAGCAACTTAAAAAAAAAAAATCTGAGCCTTGGATTAGATATGATTCCTGCTCACACTAGTTGCAACATACACATTGTGACGAACAAATTCATGAAATAGATTGGAGAACAACATAGGATAGATCTTGAGTTAAAAAGTTTTCTTTTATCACATTGGAATAGATCAAGCGAAGGATTTCAAATTAAGAATGGATGGAGTGTTGAGGTCCCGAGACAAAGTTTGCATTTTAGTTGATCTAACACTAAAGAAAATGGTATTGGATGAAGGGTACAAGACTCGTCTCAGTTTACATCCTGAGATGACTAAGATATACTATGGTCTAAAGAAGTTCTTCTAGAGGTTGGTCATGAAGAATGATGTTGCTCAATATGTTGTTACTCGTTTAACCTAGTAGAAGGCTAAGGTGGAGCATCAGAGACCGTGTGAGATGTTACAACAGATGGAGATTCTTGAGTGAAATTGGGATAACATTGCTATGGGTTTTGTTATCCATCTGTCATGGGCAATCATAGGGCATAATTCGATTTGGGTAATTGTAGATAAATTGATGAAGAGTGCTCACTTTTAGCTAGTTAACTTAAGGATTTTCCATGGCTATGTTGGCCTCATTGTACATTAAAGAGATTGTATGATTGCATGGAGTGTTGTCTAGTATCATTTCGGATAGAGACCCTAGGTTCATCTTTAGATTTTAGTAGACACTACAAGAGGTGCTAAGTACCAAGTTAAGATTGAGCTCAGCCTACCATCCTTAGATAGACAGACAATTCGAGAGAAAATTACAATCACAAAAAAAAAATTTGTTGAGATTTTGTGCAATGGATCATCTAGGGAGTTGAGATGAAATCCTTTTCCTTTAGTGGAGTTCACTTATAACAACAACTATCATGCAGACATTGGGATAGAACTACATAAAGCATTATATGGATAGAAATATAAGACACCTCTATCCTGGTACCATAATGGTGAATAAGTGTTAGTAAGACTCGAGTTGTTACAACTGACTACAAAGAAGAATTAAGAGATTCGGGAGAAAATGGTGACTGCTATGAGTAGGAAGAAATCATATAAAAATTGAAGACAAATGCTTTTGGAGTTTAATATGGGAGAATATGTTTTCCTGAGAGTAAAGTCTACTATAAGAGTTGATCAAACTATAAAATCTAGGAAATTGACTATGAAATTCATTGAGCCATATCAAATTCCCTTTGCAGTGGCTTATGAGTTGGCTTTGTCCTCTCATTTTCAAAATCTACATAACATTAAGGAAATAAGTGCATGATTCAGTCCATAGTTTGGAGTAAGACGATGTACAAATTAGAGAAGACCTATCTACAGAAATCAAGCCGTAAAAGTGATTAATTTTCAGATGAAGCAACTCTGAGACAAAATGAATGACATGGGTTAGGTGGTGTAGAATGACCAGATGGGTAATTTTAATTAGGAATTGGAGAACCAAACGAGAGAATCATATCCATTTATGTTTGTTGGTAAGTCAATTTTCGAGGACAAAAATTTTTAATGGTGGGAAGATTGTAACACCCCAATATTTTAAATTATAAAGATATTAGAATATAAACATATTATATTATAAAGATATTTTATTATAAGGATATTATATTAATAAAAATATTCAGTTATAAAGATATTCAGTTATAAAAATATTATATTATAAAAATATTTAGTTATAAAAATATTATATCATAAAGATATTATATTATAAAGATGTTCAGTTATAAAAATATTAGATTATAAAGATATCAAATTATAAAGATAATACAATATAAAATAAAAATGGGCTAGTTGGGTAGTTTGTTTTCACATACCTCTATTCTCTCTGCCTCTATTCTTTCTATTCTCTCTACCTCTATTCTTTCTATTCTCTCTATTCCCTCTCTACACTCTCCCTAAGGTTTAGATACTGCAATCCTAATGGTTTCTAGATCCAGAAGAAGCAATAGGAGGCTAACAGTGTAAGAAAGAGTTCTACCCGATTAGTTTTGTGACCGGGTAAGTCTAAGTCCGTTTATTCTTGAGAATTTCTTTTGGAAAGTTTATGGTTTTTGAAGATTTTTCTCAATCAATTCTCTTTATGGGGAGATGTTATCCAGGATTTTGAGATAAAAGAAGAGCTAAGGATTAGGATTGCAATTTTTCCATCCGAGCAAGGAATAAACAAAAATCCAGGTTAGGGAAGTTAATGTTCAAAAATATATAAATTGATATTAAGAAAATTAATTTTATATATATAAAATTAGTATGTTTTGTATATTATTGTTGTATTGAGTGTAATGTGTGAAAAACCTTGTTTTTGTATTGTTTATGATATTTGTGTAGGGCCGAGTAGAGCCTGGGGTTGGTGCCCATAATCTACCGATATGTTTGTGTGTGGGGCCGAGTAGATCTTGGGGTTGGTGCCCATAATCTACCGATATGTTTGTGTGTGGGGCCGAATAGAGCCTGGGGTTGGTGCCCACAATCTACCGATATGTTTGTGTGTGGGGCCAAGTAGAGCCTGGGTTTGGTGCCCATAATCTACCGATATGTTTGTGTATGGGGCCGAGTAGAGCCTGGGGTTGGTGCCCATAATCTACCGATATGTTTGTGTGTGGGGCCGAGTAGATCTTGGGGTTGGTGCCCATAATCTACCGATATGTTTGTGTGTGGGGCCGAATAGAGCCTGGGGTTGGTGCCCACAATCTACCGATATGTTTGTGTGTGGGGCCAAGTAGAGCCTGGGTTTGGTGCCCATAATCTACCGATATGTTTGTGTATGGGGCCGAGTAGAGCCTGGGGTTGGTGCCCATAATCTACCGATATGTTTGTGTGTGGGGCCGAGTAGAGCCTGGGGTTGGTGCCCATAATCTACCGATATGTTTGTGTGGGGCCGAGTAGAGACTGGGGTTGGTGCCCATAATCTACCAATATGTTTGTGTGGGGCCGAGTAGAGCCTGGGGTTGGTGCCCATAATCTACCGATATGTTTGTGTGTGGGCCGAGTAGAGCCTGGGGTTGTTGCCCATAATCTACCGATATGTTTGTGTGTGGGCCGAGTAGAGCCTGGGGTTGGTGCCCACAATCTACCGATATGTTTGTGTGTGGGGCCGAGTAGAGCCTGGGGTTGGTGCCCATAATCTACCGATATGTTTGTGTGTGGGGCCGAGTAGAGCCTGGGGTTGGTGCCCATAATCCACCGATATGTTCGTGTGGGGCCGAATAGAGCTTGGGGTTGGTGCCCATAATCTACTGATATGTTTGTGTGTGGGCCGAGTAGAGCCTGGGGTTGGTGCCCATAATCTACTTATGTGTGTTAATGAGAATGTTGTGAGTATGTGTATTACATGATAATATGATTTGTGTTGTCACTTTTCAATTATTAAAGATGCATTAAATTTCAAAGCATTTAAGTATGTTCTATGATGAATGTGCATGAGAATGATATGATGATGAATACTACATGATGTTATTATTTTGTATTGTTATATTTTTTAATGATTAGCTTACCCTACAATTGCCGATTGTTTGGCCTGCAATGATCGTGTTTTGCTACATGGGAGCAGATGTCTTAATAGGTGAGCGGGATGCTTCGGAGTCCCAGGATTATATTGGAAGATGAAGTAGTAGTTATACGCATATATTTATATATGTTTTCATTTCTTATAATTGAATTTTGTACTAGTAGAGATTCCCTTTTGTATTGAATACAAATACAAATTATATATATAATGTGTTTTATTATCAGTTAATACAAGTTACGTTTGCATACTAAGTATGATAAAAGTAGCGATTTCTTGGGTTGTTACAGAGGTCATATAGCTAAAGGAGATTGCATAATAGAATATACAGACACAAACCATCAACTAGCGGATATCTTTACAAAACACTTGCCTAGAGATAGATTTTATGAACTTAGAAGAGATCTAGGTATTGTTGATGATAAATCTATTGATTGATTTGTGTTTATTGATAAGTTTTTATGTTAATCATGTGTTTTTACGAAAATCTGTTTTAATCGCGTAGATAATCGATTAGATTTCGTATCATAATCGATTAAAAGCGTTGTTTGTGAAAATGTTTTCATTCATAATCGATTAGCTCGTATTATAATCGATTAAAAGCGCTGAGGAGTGATTTAGTCGATTATGTAAAACAGATAATTGATTATTTTTTTGGGTTTTCATTTTCTGGAAAAATTTGCAAGCAAATAATCGATTATGCTTATCCCATAATCGATTAAATGCGACGTTCTGTGTTTTTTCTGCACATTATTTTTGAACGTTGGAGCTTTGAATCACGTGATTTTCGTCCTACAATGGCTATATTCCTTCCCCAACGGCTATATTGTCATTAATTCAGTGGATTAAAGTCAGATTTCATGTCTATAAATACCAAGGTTGAGAATCAAAGTGCCACTTTCAGCTTCTCTCACCCTTGCTGTATTTCTGTTTTCAAGCTATCTTTTGTGCGCGATTTTGTTACTTAATCTATGTTGTTTGATTCGTTTGTGTTTCTACATTCTTTCTTGCATCTAATGGTTGATCAAAGAAGGAGGAAGATGCCCTCAAGAAGAAGAGGCAAGGCACCCATGAACTCCCAACAACAAAAACAAGAAGAAAGACAACCCAACCTTGCTGGCTGGATTTCTGATGAAGATCTTCAAAGGGCTTATATAAATCACTGGAAAGATAGGAAGATTCTCACACCTAAATTCCTGTCTTGTGATTTCTTTAGGTCTCACGGTTTTACCTTTTAGGAGATGTTAGTTTCAAGCGACCTCAAAACCTTTGTAGAGCTGGAGGGTCCTTACTATCGGGACTTGGTAAAAGTTTTCTACCTTAATCTAACTTCTCGTACAGGTAGTCCAAGCACTAAGATAAAAGGAGTACGAATTCATTTTGATGAAGACATGTGGCAAACAGTAGCTGGTTTATCAACAGAAGGAGGCATCAACATCACTTATGGTTTTGAAGGTTTTAACAAGCTTGCTGAATTCAGAAAATTCAGCAAAAATCCCAACCTCCAAGTAGAGAGTCTCTACAAAGTTGGTAATGTTAAATTAAATGAAAGAATGCTTCATTATGTTATTTTTTGGATTCTTGTTGCTAGGGGAACCAATCATGCTCAACTAACCAAGGAAGACATTTTATTGATGTATGGTTTTTTCAATGGTGTTAGTATTGATTGGCCTGCTATTATTCTTGATAATATGTTTAAAGCCACAAGATTATCTACATTTGTTTTACCCTACTCAGTTTTTATTTCTAAGATTTTAGAATACAAAGGTGTAGACCTCACAGGGGAAACAAAACAAATTTTTCTAAGCAACAGCAAAATAGGCAAAAGTGTTCTACCCCACATGGGCCTCATTGAACAAGGTAACAGTTTTAGACAAAGAGGAGAAGAGACGCCAACAGAAGAAGATGAAGACCATGACCAGCAACCCCAACCAGATTCCATGGAGGCAAACATCTACTCAAGGATGGACAACATTCTAAACCTCCAAATCTCACACTCTGATGACCTTTGCTCAAGACTCTCAAGACTAAATAGGAAAGTACATTGTGTGGAAAGGAAACAAAAAATTTAAGATATATCTCCTGAAGAAGATAACACTGATTCTTCAAGGGGAAAACAACTAGCTGAAGATGTTGAAGATGAAGAAGAAGGGGATAGTGAAGACACCGAATAGGATGAAAAATCACTTGTATCTTAGCTCCATTTTTTTTCAACTACTGTTTTTTATTATTTTCTCTCCATGTTTTCTGTTTTTATTAAATGCTTCTACTGTGTAAATCTCATTTGCTGTATAATCTTTTTAATCATGTTAAAAATAAAGGGGGAGAAATATATATGTTGATTGATAATTGTCTAGAAAATATCTAGAATATCTTAAGCATTAAGAGTAAAGTTTAAGGGGGAGAATAAGAAAATATTTCAAAATAATTGATTAGAATATCTAAGAATATCTTAAACATTAAGAGCAAAGTTTAAGGGGGAGATTAAAGAAACATTTCCATGCATTAAATTCTTTTTTGTGCATTAAATTCCTTGAAATTTAAATATTTGAAATTCAAATTCAAAATTGCAAATTAAATGCCATAAGATTGCCTATATTATTTCCTTTGTGGACTAACATTTATGATGAAGATATCCATACAATATTTTCTAAGTTTTTGTTTCAGGATATCAATCACAAGTCTTTAAGTTTCTTTTTATCATCATCGAAAAGGGGAGATTGTTGACATATTTCAAGCATGAGTAAAAAAGTTACTCAGAAAGTTTTGATGAAGATTTAATCTCAAATAATTCATGAAGATTGGAGTTTTGATGATGAAGATGTAAAGATTTTTTTCAACATTAAAGACTTGATTTTATATCACAAAGGAAGGTTGCTTCATGGAAATAAAGGCAAGATATAAAGGAGAATAAATGCTTTCAAGGAAGAAGATTGTTGAAGATTCTCTCAAGTGTTGAAGATACAAGTTTAGAAGTTTCAGTTTTGGGTGATGGATAAAAAGAGTAAGTCATAAATCCCATTCAAGACCATTTCAAACTTGAGAGCAAGTCATATTTTTGCAAAAACCTTTTTCTACGCTTTTAATCGATTAGGAATCGAAATAGAATCGATTATATCACTTAAAATTTGAATTAAAAGAGTTTAATGAACTAAATAATCGATTAAGTGTTTTTGATAATCGATTATGTTGCTTCTGGGTTTCATATAATCGATTATGGCCTTAATCTAATCGATTAGATAAGGAAAAATATGTTTTCCAGTTTTGCTCTAATATAATTGATTACATCATTTATATAATCGATTAAATACGACGTTTTTGCGAATTCAATGTTGAATCAACCTAAGAATGGAAACTTTAAGTTGATTTCAAATTATAAAATGAAAGGCAACGTCTTAGGTTAAACACATCTGATCAAACACGAAATTACAGTGTTCTTGTGCTAAAGATTTTCAAAACCACTTTCTTGCTCTCTCAAGGTTGATCTAAGTTCTTGGAAGTGTTGATTTCTTTGTGCTTAAGCTTTCATATGTAGCACTCATAAGGTATTTTCTTTACTGTTTATTGATTGCTATAAATTCATCCCTTGGATATGTTCTAAAGGGAGGTGTGTTCATCTCTTGTGTGTCAAGAGAGGTGGGGATCATCCTTAGTGTGTCTAAGGAGGTTTTTTTGTTTATCTTTAATTTTTTTTACATTGTGTCACTTATTAGTGTTTGTAATTACTTTTAAATATAGTGGGGTGATCATCACGTGTTTGTGGTGATTGGGAACTGGAAGTAGGATTGGCTAAATCTGAACCAGTATAAATCTTTGTGTTCAATCTCTCTTTCCCTATCTCTTTATTTTATTGCGGATCATATTAACAATTGTTATTCAAACTGCTCTTATCAAAGGTTAAGGAAAATCCGAATCTTAATTTTAGAAGTTTTTTTTAAATCTAGAAAATTATTTTGAATAAGGAAAAAGTCTTTTTAAAAATCCAATTCATCTCCCCTCTTGATTTTTACACTATTGTTATTTCTAACAGCAAAGTCTTTCAACGATCAATTTCTTTTGTCGCAAAATAGCAATCAAAAATTCGATCGCCATTTTGGTGGCTAAACAATTTGGTCACACATGTGTAGGAGACCAATTTTGTGACTGAATAATACGATGACTAATTCGGTTACAAACAGAGGAAAGAATAGTGAGTAATAACTTTGGTCGCTAATGCTTTAAACTTTTCTTTAAAATATTAAATATTTTTTGTCACTAATTTGATGACAAAATCAGAAAGAAATAGCGACTCAAAATTTTGGTCGCTAATGCACTTTAATTTTTTTAAAATATTTAATGTTTTCAATCTTTAATTTTGTGGTAAAGAGAGATAGAAATAGTGACCGAAATTTTTGTTGCTAACTTTTTTAATATGTTTTAAACTACTTCCTCCGTTTCAAATTATAAGGCGTACTTAAAAAATTCTCACATACCAATAAAAACATATAATTTGTTCAGTTTTTTATAAATCTTCCATCTTTACTCTTATTAATTATTATTAACTAAATTAATTGAAATTGAATCAGAAGTTTTATAAAATGAATTAATTTTTTAATAAAATTATACATTAATTGAGATTGGAATTTCAATAGTTTTAAATTTATTTCAGAATTATTTTTAAATAATTTAAAATCAGAACTACTAATTGTTTTAATTAAATATTTTAGTTAAAATTTTTAATTCCCACCAATCTGCAAATGATTATACTAAAATTTCAATCAAAATTTTTAATTTCCACCAAATTGTAGCTTAAAATTTATTTTAAAATTTCACTCAAAATTTTCAATTCCCACCAAAATGTAAATAGAAATACTAAATTAAAATGACATAAGTACTGCAACTTCAGTCTGTATTACAACTTCAAAATGTCAGTTGATATAGATTTGAATATTACTCCACCTCATTCAGATAATGAAGATGAATCTAATTCATTTGAATGGGAACAAAACACTGTTGATAGTCATGAAATGGAGGAGGAAAGAAATGTTGAATAAATTTAGATATGATATCTGATTAATTACCTTGAAAGATAAAAAGTCTATTAAATGAAGGAACAAAGATGAACATGAAAAGGTAAAAGTTAAATTAGTACTCCTGAAGATGAAGATGATATTAGTAGATAATAATGAAATATGAAGAGTCAGAATAATAAAAGATAATTAATTCTTAGTTCCTAATTTTAATTTCTCTTTCTACTATTTAATATTAACACAGATAATTATGTTATTAATAGGGGTATATAAGAAAAAAAAAAGAAAAAAATTATTGAAATTCTAAAACGTCTTATATTATGAAACAACTTTTCTCTCCAAAGTCCGCCTTATAATTTGAAACGGAGGGAGTATTAATTATTTGTGGTCATTGATTTGGTCGCTAATCTTATTTCAACAACAATATTCTTTTATTTTTCTATTCTCCATAACTTTTACCTGCTTACAAACAATTTTTGTATTTGTTTATAATCAATATTTTTATGTGCTTATATAATGATAATAATTTAATCATTGCTAAATTATAGTAAACTCTAGTATATAGTGTAGTACACAGTAGTATAAGCATTACAATAAAAACATGCAACATTAAGACATGATTTAAAATCATCCAACATAATACCAGAACTAAATTAATACTAAATAATCAAACAAGATTCAAAGTCACTATGTCATTAAATATGCAACTACTAGTCCTCTGGTATATTATCACAAATGTGATCTAACATGTCATCTCCACTCATAGTAGGATGAGTAGGGCTAGACATAGGATTCTTCATTTGAATGTGTTGTAAAATAAGTTTCATCTGCTCATCTTGTTGGTGCATGTGTTCACTTTGTTCCTAGTGATTTTTCATCAATAGCTCTATCTTGTCTTCAAATGTCCTCTCCTTAGCATTCTTTTCTATAAGTTCAGCATTTAACTTTTCAATAGTCTCACGCATTTCTTCTATTTAATGAACCAACGAAGTTTGTCTGGTAGAAGACTGAGCACCTGAAGTAGTGAACTTTTTGCTAAATGCACCAAGACCATATAGATTTCCTTTTTCATTTCCACCTCCAACAACTGAGAGTATATTTCATTGTCATCAATGGAGACAACATGATAGTCTTGTGAAGATGAGCCTTCAACCAAGTTATGTTGTAGGGCTTCTTCTCTGTGTTGCTTATATTTCTCCTAAAAATGAAGTCAAATATATTTTTTGTGAAGAAAACACATAACAAAAATTAAATTATAAATTAAAGGCTAATCATACCGCAAGTTCATGAGTCTTATCATTGACCCATTCTCCAATCTTTAATTTCTTTGTCCTCTCAACAACCTCCCAAGCAGTTGGTTGTTGTTGAAACTCCTTAGTCTACATATATTTAAACAGAAGATAAAATTTAGTACCTTAAGTCTAATATATTGTATTTAAATTAAATATACAAAAAAGATAATAAAATTACCATATTCTTAAAGTGAGCCGCAGTAGATATGGAACTACCACAGTAGGTTGAGGCTCCCATCTCAATAGCCCGATTTGCCTTGGTAATGACACTCTTGTTTTAGAATTATGTAGAACTCTAATGTAGGTCCAACAATGCTCAAACATCTGGTGGAATCCAGCTCCCCTTATTCTGACCATTCCTAACTTTATTCATTGCATTTTTAAAAATTTGTGAGCCTTTTTTATCAAAAATAAATCTTATGACTTGTTCTTGTTCTGAATCCCACCTATACTCTTTCTACATGATAGATCAGTTAGCAAAAAGACATAATAGAATAATAAAATGACATTTTTAATGTAAGCATAATTCAAATTACCTTAAACTCTCCAAACCATCTATCTCGAAGGTCATGTCAAACCTTTTTCCAAGTGGGACTTGGTTCATCAAATTTTTGTTTGATGATTTGAGATATTATAGTAGAAGGGCCATTTGCTAGTGTAAATCTGTGTTCAAACATATTACCAAACTGATACATGTACAAAATGACAAATTGAAGAATAATAATTAAATTAAAATATACTTACTCTCCTTGGTCTGCTGATAGCCAAAGCCTTTGATCAACTGCATTACCGGAATCATACTCAGGTGTAAGTGACCCATCTATCGATGTAGGTTGATTCATAGTGGTCTCTATAGAGAAGGTAGTAGGAATTGATTCTCCAACCATAGGTCCAATTTCTTCCTCCTGAATTGTAGGAACTGTGGATCTTTGAAGGACAGGATGAGTAGACTCCATGGTTGTTAGATGAATAGAAGAATTAGGAGAGTTTGTGCTAGGTGAAGCTCTTTCACCAACACTGACACCTTGACCACCACGATAAGGTGGTCTACGACCACCACCTCTACCCCATTGTGGAATTCGCAAGTGAAACTTATTACATATATAACATGTAATAAATTAAATAACCTTCAACAAAAAAGCTAATTAGGATGAAAAGATTCAAACCTGGTTGTGTTTTCTACACCCAAACGTGTTAGTTACCTTGTCTCTCATTCACTACAATTATTACAAATCATAATCATATTGTTGATAAATATGTAGCATTAAGTAAAGGTATACAACAATTTTAACGACATTAATGTAATTTTAATACATGAATTATTGAAGAGGTATCTGTATCATCAAAATCACTCTCAATCTGACCCTTACTTGAAATGAATTCCTCCTCATATTCATCTATGTTTGATTTAGTAATTGTATATCTTTTTCTTCTCCCCCGCCATCAACATGAGCAAGACAATCATTAATGAAGTCTGGATCAACATGTAACACTACTTGAAGTTGTATAAGCCCATCATCCTAGCATGGAGTCTCATGCTCAACTTGACTTACTATATTATCAGTGACTCTAGTGTGAGCTTTTGTCTTAATTACATCTAACCAACCTTGGTGTCCCTCTAGATATTTTGTATAATAAACTTGTTCTGGTTGTTGTGCAAAAAGGAAAGGATCATATGCTTTATTATACCTTTGTGATTGCTTTACTTGAACGATTCCATACTTATTATCTACTTTGGCTCCTAAATTAAGAGTATTATCAAACCATTCACACTAAAAGAGAACTAAATTTATCATTGGCAAGCCAGTATACTATAATTGAATAATATTTGACAATAATCCATAGAAATCTGACTCTAATTTCCTCGTACATAAACACCATAGTTAAAGGAATTCATGCCTTCACTCCAAGGAATAGTGTGGAATTAAAGAGTAATGATATTATAAATTAGACTATGTAAGACAGAATAACATTTTCATAACATGTAAGTTAAAAACTTACACATTGTTTAAACCATGCAGGAAAATGGGATGAAATATCTTGGTCAATTTGGTCATTAGATACAATAGGATCGAGCTCTCTTAAATATTCAATATAAATACTACAAAGAAGTAACAAATTACTCAAACCACACAAAATAACATAAGTAACTTCAATTTGAAAGGAGTGAACAACATCTTACTCAAAGTATGGTTGAACCTCTTCACAATTTTGAAGAACATACAAGTGTGCAGCATCAAAGTCTCTTTGGTGGAGACAATGTGTTTGAGCTTTTCCAATTGCTCTTCCCGAGTAATTGAAAATTGAAATAGGAGGAGTGGATGAAGAGCCTTCACCAACATCAACATTGCGAGGAATCCTAATCCTTCTTGTTTCAACATGATCAGGATAATAAAAGGAGGCAAAGGTAGATGTTTCTTCCACCATGTAAGCTTCACAAATAGAGCCTTCGACCCTAGCTTTATTTTTTACTTTCTTTTTTAAGAAGTGTAAGAACCTAAAAACGAACATAAAGATGGAATTTTTAAATTATTGAACAATATTTGTGAAATGGTGTAAAAATGATTAGTCTAAACATACCTCTCAAATGGATACATCTAATGATATTGGACTGGACCACCAACTTTTGCCTCATAAGGTAGATGAATTGGAAGATGTTCCATTGAATCAAAAAAGCTTGGTAGAAATATTTGTTCCAATTTACACAATAACACATGTATATTTTCTTCCATAACACTTAAGTGTTCAATATTTAGTGTTATGGAAGTTAATTCTCTAAAGAAAAGACTAAGTTCAACGAGTACTTTCCAAATTGATTTTGGCAATGAGTCAAATGCAGTTGGAAGCAATCGTTGCATGAAAACATGACAATCATGACTTTTCATCCCGTGTAACTTTCCTTTATTCAAGTCAACATATCTTCCTAAATTGGAAGCATATCCATCAGGCAACTTAAGTTCTTTAACCCACTCACAAATAGAGCTCTTTGGGATTTGGTGAATGCATATGCTGCCTTTGGTTTGATAACTTTACCACATCCAATGTCTTTCAACTCTAGCTCTTTTCGATTGCATATTTTACTACATCTAATCGAGCCTTATTTGTATCCTTAGTTTTGCCTTTCATATCCATCACAGTTTCAAACACATTCATGAACACATTTCTCTCTGTGTGCATAACATCAATATTATGACGTAAAGGTCGGGTTTTCCAATAAGGCAACCTCCAAAAACTATTTTGTTTCTTCCAATTATGTGTAATACCATATTCAGGAATATTTTCTTGTTCTTGTAATTCATAGCAAACTGGTAAGTATGCAACCCTATTCCAAATATCAAGACTAGACAACACAGAGGAGGGGGCTAGTCTCAACAAACTTCTTCTTGAATAACTTTTTATTCCTCCTAAATGGATTATCAAATGAAAGAAATTGGCGTGACAATCAAAATAGGAGATTTTGTGGCTATGACTAAGATAGAATGCCTTTGTTTTTTCCATAATAGGGCAAACAAGTCTACCAAAAGTCGTCCAACCCGATAACATGCCATAAGTTGGGAAGTCATTAATTGTCCACATCAAAGCAACTTTCATCATAAATTTTTGCCTCAATTATACATCATAAGTCAATATCCCTTCAGTCCACAAGGAGTACAAGTCATCTATAAGTGGTTGCAAGAATGTATCAATCTTATGCTTTGGATTTGAAGGACCTGGAATTAATAGTCAAAAACATAAATTCCCTCTTCATGCACATGGTAGGTGGAAGATTGTATGGAGTTAGGATGATCGGCCAATAAGAATAACTTTTTTCCATATTGACCAAAAGAATTAAACTCATTTGTACATAAACCTAATCTGACATTTCTTGGGTCTTGATTGAACTCTGGATGCATTCTATCAAAATGCTTTCAAGCTTCTCCATCAGATGGATGACACATAATAGATGGTCCCTTTGAATCTCATTATGCCATCTCATGTGAGGTGCAGTGCCCATTGAAGAGTATAACTTTTTAAGTCTAGGAATAATAGGAAAGTACCATATCTTTTTAACAGAAATCTTCTTTTCAATGTCCTTCCTATTGACTATCTTATATCGATCCATTCCAAAAATAAAGCAATTAGTTATACTCTTATGTGAATTTTCATTGTAATACAACATGCATCCTTTTGGGCAACAATGAATTTTCATAGAACCCAAACCCAATTTTTCCACCAATTTCTTAGCTTTGAAAAAGTTAGTCACCATTCGATGATCTTTTGGCATAGTTTACCCCATAAGTTTGGCCATTTTATTGAAACATCCTTTAGATATATTATAATCATATTTCAAGCTTAGAGCTTCCAAAGAAACTGATAATTCTAAATGATTCTCACATCCTTGCCTTAAGGGTGCTTGAGCAGTAGCTAACATGTCAAAGAATTTTTTAGTTTTAGGATCTGGATTTTCCTCCATGTATTGTGGTCCAATTACATCTTATACTTCTCTAAGGTGGTCAATTGAGGGTCCAACATGATCCATGATCATTTAATGGTAAGGACTTAATTGTTCCCTTGGCTCAAAAGTTCCATGATATGAACTCTCAACAACCACAGAGGAAAATTGTGGCAACTCTTCACCATGGTTTGTCCACCAATAATAATTAGGCATGAATTCCTGCTCATAAAGATCCCACCTAACTTGACAAACTTGAAAACTTTACAGTTACATTTAACACATGGACATCTTAACATTTCACCTTGTTGTATAAACTTTTGTTAAGCAATAACATATTGTAGAAACTCATACACTCCTTCTCTAAATTCATTTGTTAGATGTTTATTACCATCTAATCTTTTATACATCCACTTTCTACCTTCCGGGATGTCCACTGATGTAAACTGACTAGAACAAATTGCATAAGTTAAATTGTAAGGTTTTCCATAGTCACTAAAACTAAGAATTTATGCTCATAGCTTTATTATTCATCCATCTATTCTTACAAATTAAAGAAAGGGTGGAGAAGGAGAAACTTATATAGTAAATGTTATTAAAACCTCTTTTTAAGAAAAAATTTCAGTCATTAATCACACACCTTCAGTGTGCTTTATAGTAAAATTAAGTTAACCCATTAGATTGATGCAGTTAGTATATGTTCATACGTTGTAAGATAATTCCCTTCCCATTGTTAGACTAAATAGTTTAGTACAATCTTAAAGACATTTATTCTTACATGTCAACAAACTCACTACAAACATAAGAGTTTAATTTCTATGCTTGTGTAAGAACCCTTTACACCCTAGGTACATAGATTATTTGTAGATGACTGATTGTTTGAGCTAGTTACCTAACTGATTTTTTTCACCTATTTATTAGTCAAACTGTCTAGTTCGAGCCAAGTTTTACAACTATAAGTCCATTAATCTTTTATTTGTTTTTATCATTGAGTAATTATGACTAAGTTTACTTTATATTATATTCACTCTCCTCCCTTAACTCAACCTGAGCCGAGTCCAAGCTTCAAAACAAACTATATCTTAGATTAGATGACCCTAATGATGTCCAACAGACTTATAAGGTTGTAACAGTATTATATATTTCTTAATTTAAGAATATAATAATATAACAGTTCATTCTTATTCCCTCCCAACATTCCCTAACACATTACACTACAAGTGATTTGATAGGCCTCATTTACCTTCTTATTACGTAGCCCTTGTTGTAAAAATGGCATAATATCAGCAAGCAAGGTTAGTGCATTATGTTTTGTGGTTCCTAAGAGCACAACCACTTCTTCAAAGTGTGACTCAAATAGAAAAAGCACCTTATTAACTAGATTTTTAACTCTTTAGATTTTAATTCTTTACAGGTGACTTGGATCAAACAATCATATTTTTGTTCAAGGATTCAACTAGCTTCTTAATATTATGTAATTCAAGTTTTAGGAATTTTTTTTATTTCACTTTGCTCTTGTATATTATGCACTATAGGAATATTCATTAAATGGTATGTGTTTTTTTCACATTGGTCCAAGAATATCTTCAACTTCAAAGAAAGAGCAACTAAAATTAAAAAATCAAACATTTTCATACTTAGAGGTTTGTAATATTACCAATGGTTTTGAAACAATGATTGAAAAAGGTGGAATCATATTTTACTCTCAAACAAATAGAGTCACATGCAAATCACTAAAATGTAATGCAAGTAGTTAATCTGACGAATTGTTCATAATTTTTTTTCTCATTGGAATTATCGTTATCTTCTTCAACTTTTGCAATGTATCAATAACTAAACAATAAAGATAATTAGCAATTCTCATAAAAAACTATTTTGTAATTATGTTATGGTTTCTAGTTTTTCAGTTAAACACGAAAAAAATCCATTCCATGAAAGGAAAGACTATAATAAATTTTTAGAAAGCCAAACAGTGGAAAGTGGGTGCAATAAATGAAAAATAGTAAAACATTTCACTATTGTATCATGGGTTTCTCCCACTTCCTGAGATTAATATAAAAATATGTTGAAGCACATACTAGTGTTCCACTATTTGTCCTTACATATCATCTCCCTGATATTCTCCACCTCACCTTCCTCATCTAATCCCACTCCCCCCTCTTCCTCTGCGACCTGGAGAAGAACGTCGACTTCATTCGCAAATGGGGCTTCATGGCCCTCATCGACAAACACCCATTTTTCACGGTGCAGGCCCCTTCCGTTTCTCTCACGACCCGAGCCTGAACCCTAGCCCAGGAAGAGGCCCACACCCAAAATACCCACAGTTTGGGATTGGATGTAAACAAGCTAAAAGAAAAACTAAAGTAGAACTACAAAAATCAACAAATATTGAAGCAAAACTAACATTGACGCCTCTTGCAGAGCAGACTAGAACCCTCTCATATCTTGGAACCCTCTTGCAACCTCGAAACGCTCCTCTCACAGCCTCGAAGTGCTTCTCTCGCAGCATCGAAGCTCCTCTCGCAGCCCTTGATCAGTTCATACGGTTTTTGATGAGTTTAGGGTTGACACTAATTTTACAATCTGATTCAATGTTTTTAAGTTCTTTATTTTTGTAAATTGATTTTTATATAACTTTTTAAAAACTTTGATTTGGGTTTTTTTCCTAAATTTTGATTTGGTTTTGTTTATGATATTTTTTTTACAAATTTGTTATAATAAATTTATTAATTAAAATAATAATATTAATTTAATTAATTTCATAAATTAAATTAAAATCTACATAAATAATTTGAATAAATAGTAATGTTAATTCTCGTATTATATTTTTATTTTAAGTAAAATAATCATTTAATTTAAATTATGACATCAATATCATAAAATAATTTTTATTTACATATTTTATTTCTTTATTAATTTTTAATCAAATTTTAGATATTTTTTTTAAATTATATTGAAGTAATATAATATTTTACTAATGAACAGCATATACATTAAAATAAATTTAAATATTAAATTTAAATTTAAAAACTATATAAATATTTTAATTTTAAACTATGTTTTTGGTTAATAAGATAAATTATTTTATTAAAGAATCAATTAATTTTTTCTAATAAAATCATTGTTTTATTCATGATTTTCTTACGAAGTATTGTCTCACTTTTTGCATTTTCTATTTTATGTTATTAAATTGATTTTTACATAACATAATCAATAAATTAATCTATATATAATTCACTTTCCTTTTACAGTGGAAACTAAATTTTGTTTATAATTTTATAAAATGTACTTATTAAAAAATCAGTATCTAATAATAGTGACTACAAAATTATGTTTCTATTCATATCATGATAAAAACATAAAAATTTTATTCTAATTTTATGAATCACAAATTTGTTTTCGAAATAGATTCATAGTAACTAAAAAGTAGTATTATTATTAGTATAGTATATTATTATATTATTAATATAGCATATTAGTAATCAGTCATAATAAATTAAAAGAAATTAATATTAATTATGATTTCATTTCTTTAAAGAATAATCTTTTATAATTTTTTAAAGTAATTAATATTATAACGTTTTAGTAATTAGTAATTAGTTGTTACTAATTAGTCTTACTAATTAGTATTACTATATTAGTGTTAGTATAATTTGTTAGTATAATATCTTTATATTAGTATTAGTATAGTATTAGTATATTATATTAGTATATTATATTAGTGTACAATTAATATAGTACTAGTGTCGTATATTGATTTTTTAGGACTCAGGTGCAATTTAAAAAATTAATAAATAATATAATTTAAAAATGCTTTAAAAATTAAAAAACTCTGTTTTGATTTTTAAAAATCATTCAAATTAAACATAAAATAAATAAACTTGGATTTATTTTGTATTTAATAAAAAAATAAAATAAAATAAAACACATGTTTCGTGATAAAGTTTGGATATTTTTTTATAATATAAGTATATTGCATCAAAATCTAAAACAACGTATAATGTTAATTTAAATCTTTCTTTGAACAAACTTTTGAAAAATACCCTTATAATTTGAAGATTATAAAAATATTTTCTTTAACTACTTTTAAAATAAAAAAAATATAAGTATTTTTTAATATTAAGTTGTGCCTTTCAAAGAATTAATCAATTGTAATGATATACTACACAATTAAATCAATTGTTTCAATTATAAAGAAAATTTTTAAAATATATGTTGGATAAAAAATAATTAAAGTATTTTTAATAGTAATAATTTTTTTAAAATAATTACAAATTAATTGTTTTAAACTTTTAAGAATGAAAATAAAATGTGAGAATTTAGTATTATTAAATTCCTTTTTTAGTAATTTTTAAAATATTAATTATGAAATTATTAATATTGTTAAATATAAATAGAAATTTTAATATTAAAAGATTGAACAAATAAGTTTAAATATTTATAATTAAATATATCTTTTTCTATTTTTTTTAGTAACATTTCTTAATATTTGTTTTAAAATATTTAAATTAAATCCTCAATTTTTTTTATCAGAGTAGTGTCTTCTGTAAAAAAAAAAAGAAATACCAAAAATTAATTTATTAAGTAATTGACAAAAGAGAAAGGAAAAGGAGAGAAAGATAGTGTACCAAATTGACTTTAAAACTACTAAAAAAAGCCACAAAGAGTGGAAAACTAAAAAAATTAGTTCTATTTATATTATAATTAAAAAAAATTGGATTCTAGTTTTATCTACCAAAAATTAGTTTCTTAATGAATTAATATTGTCTAAAAAGTAATTTTTAATTATATCTTAAGACTAGTTTAATTAATACAATAAATAATTTATTTTTTAAATTAGTTCATATTTAAAAAATTTCTTATAATGATGATCATATATTAATATTAATATAATATTTAGTATTAGTATAGTAGTATATTAGTATTAGTATATAGTATATTAGTAATAGTAATTAGTAATAATAAATTAAAAAAATTAATATTAATTGTGATTTCACTTTTTTAAAGAAATAATTTATTATAATATTTAAAAAGTAATTAATATTATAATATTTTAGTAATCAATAATTACTAATTGGTAATTAATAATTCATAATTAGTAATCGGTAATTCTAGTAATTGGTATTTATTAATTATAATTACTATTAATATAATTTCTTAGTACAATATTAGTATATTACTATAGTATATTAGTGCAGTATTTGTATAATATTGGTGTAGTATATTAATTTTTAATTATTTTGGTATAATTTAGTTTCAAATGTACTAATATGGGCATATTGTAATGACGATTTTAAATAGAAAAAAAATCATACCTTACAACATAATTTAAAAACGTAAAACTCTGCACCTTCAAATCGTGCTTTATAGACGATATCTTTTTTAATTTTTTTAAAATTTGATCTAACAAATACGATTTAAATTTGAAATAGTAAAATATTATTATAAATTATTTTTTTAATTGAATAATAATATTATATGATATATTCAAATATATTCTATAATTAAGTACTAATAATTTTTCAAACCTAATTACAAATTATTTGTTTTAAACTTTTAATAATGAAAATAAAATATGAGAATTTAGTATCAGTAAATGTCTTTTTAATAAATTTAAAAATATTAATTATGACATTACAAATATTTCTAAACATAAATAAAAATATAAATAAAAATTTTAATATTAAAAGATTGAACAAATAAGTTTAAATATTTTAAAAATAATTAAAAATATACTAATAATTTAAAAAGAGAAGTTTTTTACTTATAATATTACATAAATTTTTAATATTAGTATCATTATTGAAATAATTAAAATTTAATTTTATGATTATTTACTTTAATATCTTTGATATATTGTTATAACGATTAATTATTATTATAATTAAATTATGACATTTTTTTCTTTAATTGAATAGTAATCAAAATTTTAATTGATAATTTTAAAATAACTTTTCTAATATTTACAATATGAATAATTGATTAAAATTAAAAAAAATTAAAAATATAATTATAACTAAAAGATATTAAAAAATTAATAAAATGATATAAATAAACTTATTAAAATAGTTAAATATATAAATATATTTCAACTAATAATAATATATAAATTTAGATTTAATATTTATTTATTTATGTTTATTTTTTATTAATTACAATTTAGTCTTCATAAGTTTATTGAATTTTAAGTTTGTTTAAATAAATTTTTTTATTTTTTAATCTTCGTTATAAGAAAATTCATAGTTTTTATTATAAATGGATAAATAGTTAACTAAAATTTTTAATTTTAAAAAAATATTTTTTACTTGATATCAATAGTATATTAAATATTGTATAAATAAAAAAATTAATTTAACTTTGTAAATAATAAATATAAGTAATTAACATAAACTAAAAATTAAAAAATTTATATAAAAATAAATATTATAAATTACATATTAAATATTATTTGATAATAAATTTTTTAAATATAATAAATAAATAAAATATTAAATATATTTATAATTTAATAAATTTTTATTTACCGACTGATTTTAGTTCAGTCACTATTTAAAATAATATCTAAATTTATCAACTGAATTAGTAATGATCACTTATTATTTTAAAATTTCATATTTGTATCTAAATATTTTTATGATTAGTCTACTGCAATTTGATGGTTATTTTCCATTCTTATGTATAATTAGTGATCGAAGAGACAGTTGTTACTAATTATTTTGGTATTAATATTTGAATTTTATACATCTAGTAACTGCATTAAAATCGGTTGTTATTTTAAATAATAATTAAATTTAGTGATTCATAGTGGTTGTTAATTATTTTAAAATATAATATTTAAATGTATTTTTCATTTAGTGATTAATTTTAATTCGGTTGTTAATTTATAATAATATTTAAATTTAGCGATCAGTTTTAATTTGGTTGCTAATTTGTGATAATATTTAAATTTAGTGATTAATTTTAGTTCGATTGCTAATTTGTAAAAAATATTTACATTTAGCGACCAAATTTGTGTGATTGCTAACTATTATAATTTTTCGATTGTAAATTCGACCACTAAAATTATACTAAAAAATTTTTTATAAATAGTGACGATCACGATTTAGTCACCAATTTTAATTATTATTTCAGTCGTTAAATAATTTATTGTGACTAAAATAACTTTTGATCGTTATTTTAATGTGATTAACAAAATTTAGTCGCTATTTCAATCACTAATTACAACTAATCTAAAAAAATATTGGTTATGATCTTAAACTTTAAAGCAATAGATCTATAATATGATATTTTAACAGCATTAGACCTTTGGGATAAGGGTTAGAATGTTGTTATTCATGCCCGACATTATCAGAATTGATGGACTGCTGCATATACATCATGGCTAATAAATTCCCAATTTTTTTTGTAGAAAATAGCTCCATAGAAGTCGAGAACAAGTGCACCATGAGCATTCATATTGAAGACCATTGTCCTGACTTCTCCTAACGAGGGTAAAGCCATCAAATTGAGATTGTCTTCATCGAAGACTAGCTTGGGTACACTACTACAAGAACTGGAATTCACGTCGGTTCTGGGGATCATTTCACGACGGCCCCAAAACTGACGTTGAATCAGGCGACGTTAAAAGTAATATTTTCAACGTCGGTTCAATTTGAACCGACGTTGAAAATCACAAGACTTACAACGTCGGTTAGGGCTAGAACCGACGTTGTAAGTGTGACCCACACTTACAATGTCGGTTGTAGCCCTAACCGACGTTGTAAGTCACTGCAATGCAGTTTCTAATTTTCTCATTTTCCCTAAATTTTAGTACCTGCATATTAAATATACCAGCAAACCAGCCACAATTTCATATATAATACATTTCGAATAGCTAAATTTCAAAGATAGACACTATAGGCAAAGGTTTGATGAAGATATCAGGTAATTTAATTTATGTTTTATATCTATGTATTCTATAATGCAATCCTTAGCTATATGATCTCTAATGAAATGATGTGTTATGTTCTGTATGCTTTGTCTTAGAAGAACAATTTAAAAAAAGAAAGATTGATGTAAAAACAGCATTATTGGATGGATCTAATCGATCTTGAAAAAATCATAAAAAATAGTTAGACATTGAATTTTCCGCTAATTTTTGTTGTGTTATGTTCTTTTGATGTGTACTTGGATAAAGAGGCCTCACATCCCCCAAAATAATTATAGTTTTGA
Organism: Lablab purpureus; assembly: GCA_030347555.1. Lineage (NCBI taxonomy): Eukaryota > Viridiplantae > Streptophyta > Magnoliopsida > Fabales > Fabaceae > Lablab > Lablab purpureus. The sequence goes on from CM059260.1 coordinate 22,238,834, forward strand.
AAATACAAAATTTAGGTGTACAAAAACTTCAAACGATCATAACTTTTGCTACGGACCTCGGATGGAGATGCGTAAAAAATGAAAGTTTTTGGAAAAGACGCAACGAACCTCTTGGCAATTCCCAAAGGGGATTTGGGTAAAAAAAATTTCAAAAATCCTCCATTTACTATAATTTTTTTATTATTTTACTATTTTTTACCTATTTTCCTAAATTTTGGCCATTTATGTGACTAACTTGCACTAGTCAGAAAATTTTGAAAAAATTTGTGGAGTTGTGTCGTACCAAACAGAGAATTATCATGCCATTACATCTTAGATGTTCTTTTGTCCTAATTGCATCATTTTGCATACGGTTTTTGTCATAATTCCTCTATTATTAAATTCAAATTTTTATACAAAATCAAACAACATCAAATAAAGCCCCATGGGCACAGCCAGAACATCCATCAGAACAATCATCTACACTACAGCCATTTCCAATAACCTAATCACATACAAACACTATCTACAAAATAAAAAATAATAAAAATAATAAAAAATCCACTAACCTAACCTGGCAGCCTGGCAGCGACAGCGGCAGCAACACAGTGACGGTAAAGGAGGAACGCGCACCGGCGGCAAGGCACAAGGATGAACACAGCGCACCGGCAAGGCACAAGGATGAACACAGCGCACCGGCAAGGCACAAGGAGGGCGGCGACAAAACCCAAGGAGGAAGGGCGGCAGGGGTGGCAGCGGCAGGGGCGGCGACGAGGAAGGAGAAGAGACCGGCCGCAGCACCGGTGACGGAGCGCGCAGAGAGGACGGAGAGCGAAGCTTCGAGGGTCGACCACAATACGAAAAGTGAGAAAGAAAAAGGGAGGAATAGATTTTAAAGGGGTTTCTAAGGGGTTTCTACGTCGGTTGTAATTTATAACCGACGTAGAATGTTTATGAATTCTACATTTTACGTCGGTTAAGAAACAACCGACGTAGAATGTTTTGAATTCTACATTCTACGTCGGTTCATAAACAACCGACGTAGTAGTGTTGACTTTCTACGTCAGTTAGTTACAGAACCGACGTAGAATGTACAATTAAAAACATTCTACGTCGGTTATAGATTACAACCGACGTAGAATGGTCAAATCAAACATTCTACGTCGTTTGTATTTAAACCGACGTAGAATGACGACGTTGATTCCTAATTCTGTAGTAGTGGTATGTTGTCGTGCACAAATTGTTGTGTAATCTCCAATTGCACGTCCGTATGTTCCTTACACAGTTGTTCAAAGTAGTAATCCACATGTCGTTCTATATCTTTCCTTTTCAGTAGCCAAGTCTCATTGTCCAGCATTTTGTGTATAAAAGCAAAAGCATTTCCAGCTTTGACTATTGTTTCCAAAATTTTGGTATTTCAGTCACCTTGAACGTACTAGTTAAGATTTTCTTTCTCATAAGGTCTCCTCCAAGTTCAAGATTTGATTCAAATCCTCTTGGATCTTCTTTTACTTCATAAATCTTTCCTCATACTCCTAGCTATTGGATGTGCCATCGAGCCTTCTTTTAACGAATTTCGAAGCCTTACTATCTGTGTCTGGATGTTCCCAACTTTCTCTTTGTTCCAAGCTTTCAAATCTTGTTTTAACAGCTTCAATCTTTTATGTAACATCATCATGGGGCAACCAACAACTTGTGTTGCCCAAACTTCTTTCACAAGGCTGAGATAGTCTTCTCTTTTGCTCCATTTTGCAAGGAATATAAAGGTTGATCTTGTGAATCTGCGATCCCCATATGAAGTATAAAAGGGTGGTGGTTAGAGTTGCATCTCGCCAAGGTTTCACAAACTATGCTATTATAAAGATCTATGCAGTTGTTATTGCAAACTGCACTATCAAGCCTCATATCAATTCTTTGTGCTCCTTTTCTACCATTTGGCCGAGTGAATAAGCTGCCTTTCGTAGGTACGTTCAGCATGTCAGAATTGTTCATCCAAAGTTGAAATTCTTCACACGTTAATTTGGTTGGCCTGCCCTTCTTTTTCATCACTTGTTGAAATGATGCTTCTCCCTCTTCCTCTGAGTTCACCTCTTCTTCAACTTCTACTATATCTCCTCAAAACTTGGAGATCAACACCTCATCGTGTAGCATTACCTTTGTAGCTAGTTAGGCTTTTTGACTCATCAAAGGTTGGTTTTCTTGTGACTCCAAAACATCCCCTGTTGTTCCTTTGTAGCTACCTTCTCGGCTTCTTGATGTGTTACCTCTTTATTTGCTTCCACTAATGATTTGTTTTTTTGTTGTACAATGTATTGTGTTGTAGGTTCAATAATCAAAGCAACCTCCAACTCGTTGTTTTGTTGTTCTATTGTTTATAGTTGTGTCCGTTAGACCTCAGTGTTCGATTGTGCCATGTGTAAAGGATTGTCCAACCCATTATCATTAACTTCCTCACACTCTTGTCTTCCCCCCAAGTGGTTTTCCTCCTTATCACTTCTTTGAACATCATCATCCAACCATAGAGGGTTTATTATGCTTTGCATTGTTGCTTTGAGAATTCAAGATTTCATTGTTGTGATGTTGGTGGTGAGGTTCCTTTATTTCTTACCCCTTCTTGGCTACCATTCTCTTCTTTGAATGGTTCCCCTATTGTTTCTTCTTCATTTCCTCTAATGATGCGTTATTCTTACATGTACTTAAAGAGTGAGCTATGATTCTGCATAATGAGCAATTTCTGATATTCAAGGTCCACCACCAAAGCAAACCCCTTCCTTTCCAACATAAGCTGGCATGGGAGGTCAAATTGGAGGCCTATGTCCACTGATACCCTTACGAAGAATCCACTGTACTTTTGTAGAGTACATTCATCAAGAGAAAGTGAAGTACCAATACCTCTAGCAATGGAGAACAAGGTTCGGGACTTCCAGTACCAATATATCTAATATTAGTATACTTTAATTGTATTTTATTTTTTACTTTTCATTTGTCTTAGAAAGTAAAGATTATAAGAATCCAACTAAGTTTTAATACATATTATCTTCACTCAGAAGATGCAAAACTTGAAGGTGACACTTGTTGCCATGGAGACGATATATTTTAACAAAAAAAAATGTGTTCAATTTGTGTAATTAGCGAAAACAAAACTTTTGATAGAGATCTTATATGGGTATAGTGAAATTATTCTCTAATCGAATCAAGTATTTCACCTAAATGAATTGCAAAATATTTTATCAAGAAAAAAAAATTAGAGATTTTTGTTGCAAGAAAAATATTTTCTTATCGATAAACTGTATTTACGGTATTCACAAATTTGGGGAATAATGACTTTTAAAGATAACTAAACTACTCTTAGTTAGTAAATAATATCGGCGAAAATATTTATATAATTTTTCTTTAAATAAAGACGTAATAGATTATTACTTTTGGTGCATTAAATTATTTAAAAAAAGTAATATGATTTCTCAATAAAATACTTATGCCAAGAATTTGGCTGAAAATCAGTTTTGATAAACATAATTTAAGAATGTTATTATATTTAAAAGACAAATCACACTAAAACATATTTTTCCAATCTTAGATTTTTGAAATATTACTCAAATAATCATTCTTGAAAAATATATTTTATAAATTTTATTTTCTCAAAAGATAAATCATAGGGGAAAAAATATTCAGATTTTTTAAAAACTAGAAACATCCCTTTTAACCAACCAAGTACATCAAGGCTCATGATTTAGGATTCTTCATACTTTGGAGGATATTCTGGTTTAGACCAAATCTTTATAAAAATGGAAAGAAAAAAAGAAAAAAAAAAGTAATCAATCAATCAAAGATTGAAACAAAAGTGATATTTATTAAGCACCGTCCAGTAACAAGGTGCCACGTGACTGACAAGTAGAAGCAGTTACACACATTTTGCTACTGTTTCCTCCACTTATATATGTACCATGTGGAACACAACAAAACAACACATATCATACACAAAATACAATTTTCATTGACCATTGTTGTTGCATCTTGTGTTCATCACCATGCCAATGTCTACACGAGTCTTCGTAGCTTATCTCTTGTCTGCTTTCTCTTGTGCTGTTCTGTCTGCGCTTTTTCTCACCAACCATATCCATCATGGTCACAAATCAACTTTGTTAGCCTCCCGTGTGTCTGGAACTCTTCGAGTTTGGCCCGTAAGCATTTTTCTTTTCTCAACAGGTCATTTATGAACAAAAGGTTAATGCGTGCCAACATGGTTTAGTATGATTTGATCATATGACTTGTACTGTGTTATTTAGTATGTACTGAGAGGTTGAATTCACGTTGACTATGTACAGAACCATATGTCTTAGGAAAACATGCAATTGATTACATACTTTACAAAATTATGAAGAAACTATGAAAGACAGAAGTGGTTATTTGTTGTTTTACTTTCATCATGGAAAGTTATTTGATTTCTTTTCCTACCATTAATGTATTCCAAATACTTAGTACTTCAAAAGATAAGTTTTTTCACCTGCAAAGAATTTTTCTGGATTGTGTTGTATTTGTGTAGGACTTGCAGCCAAGTTGGAGACTTGTATTGGCAACTGTTATTGGTTTTCTTGGATCAGCATGTGGAACCGTTGGTGGAGTTGGAGGAGGAGGCATTTTCGTTCCCATGCTCAATCTGCTTCTCGGCTTTGATACTAAGTCTGCTGCTGCTCTTTCTAAATGTACACAATTTAAACTTTCTCTTATGACTAACTCTATGTGCTTTGTATTATTTTCTTGATTGTGGTTTCTCAAAAAATGGTTGATATTTGTGTGGTCACATCTGGGTCTTTATGGTGTGTGGTACTGTTCATTAATAGTTGTTTGTTGTGGTTGGTGTGTTGAGTTATGAAAATATTTGGTTTTGATTTTATTGACTTGTTCGTTGTGAATGTCCAGGTATGATTATGGGGGCATCAGCATCATCCGTTTGGTTCAATGTGAGAGTGCCCCATCCAACAAAAGAGGTGCCCATATTAGACTATGATCTGGCGCTTCTGTTTCAGCCTATGCTCATGCTTGGAATCACAGTTGGTGTTGCTCTTAGTGTTGTCTTCCCCTACTGGCTGATTACTGTTCTTATCATCATTCTCTTCATAGGTGTGAGCAATAGAAACCAATCTTTTTCTTTGAACGAATCGTTTTGGCCACAGTCATAGAAGAGTGTTTTTGTCTCATTGAATATATCGGTTTTCCTTTTCTGCAGGGACTTCTTCAAGGTCTTTCTTCAAGGGAATTGGGATGTGGAGGGAAGAGACTATTCACAAGGTCAAAATATGATTTGAGGCTATGAACATTAATTCTTTTAAACCATCAGCCTAAGTTTTTTACTTTTTGGGAAAAGCCACTTATTACCATTCCGTCTTTAATTTTTGTTTGCTATTTTGCAGAGAGAAAAAACCAAACAACGAGCGACTTTGATTAATTCCCATGATCAAGATAAGACAGGCAAGTACACTTTCACAATATTATCTTTTCATATTAATGAAAAAAATAAATAGTAAATTCACTAATGAATTCGATTGTTTAGCATACTATTGTTTCTCTCTTACTGTATTGAGTGTTGTCTTTGTTTCTTCAATGCAGTTAGAATCGACACAAAATATGAGCCTTTGATTCCTAAAGAAGAGAAGTCAACTCTAGTATGTAAACGTTTAGCACATTTGATGAATTAATCATTTTACTCTATCAGAAAATGATTATGTAAATTTAGCTTACTCGACCTTTTTCTCACTTGAAAACTGTTCAGGAAATTTTATGCCTGAACCTTAGGTGGAAGAGGATTGTGGTCCTGATTGTGGTGTGGGCGGGCTTCCTGGTAGTTCAAGTCATCAAGGCAAGTGGCCCACCCCTCTTCCTTCTCTCTATCACTCATATGTCGTCTATTCAATTGTGTTAATGTAATATCTATTTTTGATCTGCAGAATGATGTAGAGACCTGCAGTTTATGGTATTGGGTCCTTTTTGGCTTGCAGGTTAGATGATAAAATAAGCAAAAATACATAAACTCAACTTTTATGTAGTGGGGAATTGAACTAATTTGGTTGCACTCGTTATTCTCTTTCTCTTCCAGTTTCCAATTGCACTATTGGTGTTTGGCTATGAAGCAGTGAAGTTGTACAAGGAGCACAAAAGGAGGATGAGAACAGGGAACTTGGAATGCATCTGTGGAGCTTCTATAGAATGGACTGCTGTGAACCTAGCATTTTGTGCATTATGTGGCATTGTAGGGGGAGTTGTGGGAGGCCTACTTGGTTCTGGAGGTGGATTTATTTTGGGTCCTCTTCTTCTAGAGATTGGTGTCATTCCTCAGGTAGATACATGTGCCCTTTCAATTGAACTATCAGTTAAATTTGGATCTCAATTCAAGAAACTTAACTAGCAAGGTGTTTGATCATCATCTTGTAGGTTGCTAGTGCAACAGCAACATTTGTGATGATGTTTTCCTCATCTTTGTCTGTGGTTGAATTCTACCTGCTCAAGAGATTTCCCATTCCTTATGGTAATAGTTTACATCAACCCTTCAGCCTTTAATCCTTGTTCTCAATTTGCTTGCCAATATATACTATAAATCTACTTTGATTTTGATGTTCTCTTATTAATTACATGAATATAACTCTGGCTTTTTTCCTTGTATTTCTTTGCAGCATTATACCTCACCTCAGTTTCTATTTTGGCTGGCTTCTGGGGACAGTTCTTTGTAAGAAGAATTGTTGCATTTCTTGGGAGAGCATCAATCATTGTATTCATCCTCTCAGGTGTCATTTTTGCAAGTGCTCTCACAATGGGTAAAGCAAACCAACCTAAATTGTTGATAAAAAAAATTCTTATTAATGTACTACATTTTGCATGGAAGTGTTTCATTGTCACATTTTTTTTTTTCTTTCAGGTGTTGTTGGCATTGAGAACAGCATCGAAATGATAAACAACCACGAGTTCATGGGATTCTTAGGCTTCTGTTCCAGCCAGTGATATATCTTGTTTTTAGATTTCATGCAGTGTGCATAACAAAAATGGTGTGAAAAATGGAGTGTGTAGGACAATGGCACCACCAAATGTTGGTCAATGCCTAGTTGACCGACAGGAACAACAGTGTCAATTATAATAAGGCTTGTGAGAATAAATTTGTGGATGAGTGTTAGCTCCTCGCTAACACATGTCACAGTGGTTTCAGTTTTATTAAATTTGTGCAAAGGAAATGATACCAGTTTGTTTTATATCTCTGGATGTTGAAAAGATCTAGATACCTCTTTCAGATATTCTCATAACAAATGAGTGGAGTTCAAGAAGATGAGATCATCTTAAAATATTAGTATCTACCCAATATGATTTAAGACTGAAATTGGAATATTAATATATAAATAGTATTGCTCAGCACTAATTACAAATTTACAAAATACTATTACTCAGACTTTGTCTTCAATTTGTTACCATATCTGGTGAACCAAATTGGTTGAGAGGTTCACAACTTCATGTGGTACTCAAATCCTTCAAAGAAAAGGGAACAAAAACAAATAAATAAATATCGCTGTCGTAGTCACGGATTTTGTATTTTTTGTTGGAGTTGGATTCTTTAAACAAATTGAATTAACCGAAATTTTGGTTTGAAGATTATTATGGTTTTATCGTGTGGAAATTGAATACGGAATGCATCGTTGGAATGTTGTCGTGTACTACGTACAGAGTGTCATAGTCAATGAAGATCACGTGACCACGTTCTGGAATCAGTACTATCATTCACCCCATCGTTTTTGCTACAGTAATATAATAATGATATTTAAATTTGTCCCTTTATGAAAAAGATTTAAAGAGGTATTAATCAAAGGTGAAGTTTCTCATGTTAACTTCTGTTAAAGTCACTTAAGAAAACTTCAATTAATAAAATACATTAGTTGATTGTAAATCTTCAAAATTTTGTTTGTCTTAATTTATCTTTTGGATGTGAAGGAAAGAAAGTATGATCAAATACTTTGGAACTTGACATTAGTGACTTAGCCTAATTTAAACTTGATTTATCTTTGAAAGCAAGTGATGACGATTTGGTTTTATTTGTGAAAAAAATGAAATTTGATTATATATGTTATAAAATATTTTTATAAGTAAAATGTCCCTTTTGAATTATGGCATCACACACACAGCTCCTCTTCGTAAGTGATAAGAGACACTTCTTAGCCCACCTCATCATTGAATCCGTTGAATAATGTGTTTAACTTTAGAAAGAAACCCAGAGAAATGAACAAAATTCTCAGACAATAATTGAACGTTGAATGATGATTTTTGAGTTTATGTTCAGCCACTGGTTTAGAATAAGGAACTTAATTAATCAAAGAAACACATCTCAGAGAAAACAAATAAAAGACGTCTCCCTCTGTCGGTCATTCATGTTCAATTAATAATTATTATTTAGCACCGATAATGGTATTCGTATACATTATAATATTTTTTTCCTTTTTTTTCCCTCTTTCATTTGGAATTATTTTATTTTTTATTTCTCTCTCTTCATCTTTTTTTGTTTCTTTCTTTTTCTATTTAACATTTAGCAGTTTTATTAAGGTAGGTACTGGAAGGGATGTTTCTCACTACGTCAGCACGAGAATCATATGAAATAGAACAAGAAAAAATGTTTGTGCACACCGGACAACAAAAAAATGTCTATTAATCGCAGGTGCATTTTTTAAAATGCGTAAATGATAAAGATAGAAATTAAATGGAAAATAGAGAGAAGTAACATATAACTCGTAATAAATGGTTTCAATTTTTGTAAAATAACGCATCCTTCGGCTTTTTTGGTAATTGGTTTTTATTCTGAAGTACGAGTATGTTATACTTTGCAGACACACCTAACAAGAGTTTTACACAATTTATCCTTCAACAAGAATTAGTGTCGCAACTATAATTTTAAAGGCACAAGAGTACATGATAATGAACAACGTTCACAAACCAATTGACAAAGGCTCATCTAGGACCTATCACAGGCATAAGAAACAAGGCGAGGGTGTATGATAACGGTATTCTTAGTAGTGGGAGCTCTCGTATGCAATGTAAAATACTTGAAAGGATTTAGCTGGCACCTGGCTTCAAACATCTCCGACCCCGTCCAAACCAGAAGTTCAGGAAAACCCAGGAAATAAACAAAGCCCCAAAAACAATTCCCATGGGCACCAATAATTGAGAGAAATGATGCAGGGGCACGCTTAGAACATAGAAACAGTCACAGGAAAGAGCTCTTGCCAAATGAACTACTGCTGGGCGCCTTGGAAAGCTTTCTTTGATGGCGATTGCATCAGTGATTTAGAATCTGAATTGATAACAATATTTCCCATTCCTGCCTCCATGGCCTCCCTCTCGTCCTTTTCCCTTTTCTTCTGATCCAAAACAGCAGTTTCAGCAGCTGGGTTGTGATTAGAAGGCACGACAGATGGCTCCAAAAGACGTGGACCTACATTGATCCATGGATGCAGAAGGCACTGACCAGCTGTAGGCCGCTTTTCAGGAACAAAATCAAGGATAGGAACCAAAAAGTTCGTCAAATCATTTGCATCTTTCTCACTGAAATCATACTTCTCCATGAGGACTTTATTCAAGGGCCAGAATCGCAATCTTCGGATGTGCCTTAAGTCACCATATCTATTAAAGAAATCACGGGAATAACGCCCCCCTAGTGCTATCTGAGAATTATAATTCGCACATTCAAGTTAATCATGAACCAATGAACCATAACGGTTTAAGACCCAAGAAATGGATACGGCAATATTGTTACCTTACGTGGCATCATTCCAAGAAGTTCCATCATTAACGCTAAGTGGTCCTGAGATAAAATAAAAATATTAAACATCAAAACTGGAGCGCAAATGAAAGTAAAGACTATTTCAAAACGTCAGCAGCACTGAAAATAAATTAACACAACAGAAAGATTTAACAAAACAGCACACAAACTGAACTGTTTCCCCAACAGGAACACATTCTGCCTGAATCAACCAATTTGCCTAATAATATATTCTTTTTATAGAATTTTTTCCTAATAATGATTTAGGAAGGCTAAAATTCAGAATGGAACTAAGTTAAGTCTGTCTAGACAATGTACAAAAGGGACATGGACATGCTGCCACAACCCACGAGGCTAAGCTCTATTCCTTGAGAGTTTGTGTATTTTCCATGCTTAAAGCACAAATATCTTGTACATTTGGGGCATGTTAGAGATTTAACATAAAAATAAAATAAAAGTATTCATGTTCTTCACCTAACAACTTACTTTGTCTAGATCTAAAGCAAGTATCTATAAAGGTTGACTCTCTCCATGTCCCAATTGCAGTTCCTCTTGATATTATAGGAAGGGAACATCAGTGGTTTACTACGTACAAGCAATGATCATACAAATGCTTGGCCCAAGCTCTCTTCTTTGGAAGGATCTGAGTTTTGTATATTGCTTTTCTTCTCGTATATTGCTTTTCTTCTCGAGCAGGGGATTATTCCAATGCTTTGAAATTTCATATGAAAAATTAATAGGTGATGAGGTTAGTCCTACTATGAGAGGCCTTGATGCTTTTATACAGGAATATGACCTCCTAGATTTAACTTCACCTAATGTCCAGTTCACGTCCACAAACAGAAAGCACACAATGTCCTAGTTAGGAAAGATTATGTTACCAAATGGCTGTCATAAACTAAAATGCACATAATTTTATTTTATGCTTATTCAAAATACCACATCATGACTAAATGTTATCCATCATGGATTAATTTTCAAAATGCACCATTTTTTATTCTCAACAAGGGTGACTTGCAAATCAAATTGAAATGTGAAATTATGGTTACATTGTTCCCCATAACTTGGAAGATACATTTCGTTGTCTTGTCAAGGAAACACTTGAATCTAGATGTGATGAAAAATCAGAGTCTATGCTCAGATGATGTATGTGTATATACATAAAAATGAGTACAAGTATATCTCAAAGGGAAAGGTTATAGCCTATGTTCCTTAACCTAAAACTAGTCACAACCAAAAACAGCTTTATGTCAATTGTAAACTACTATAACAAACATAATTTTAACATTCTCTCCTTGAGTTGAAACTTATAAATTGTATACACCAAGCTTGAAATATATAAATTGAATTCCAGGCCCTATCAAGGACTCAGTGAAAATGTTTACAAGCTGGTCATTAGAGCTCATAAAATTTAGTACACAGTTCTTTGGATAGCACTTCTCCACGACAAAATGACAAATGAACTCTATGCTTGGTCCTTTCATGAAACATAGGATTGGAAGCAATATGAAGGGTTGCCTAATTACCACAATATAATTTCAGCTGCTCAACTTCAAAAAATTTGAACTCTTAAAGGAGTTGTTAATCCATACAAGTTCACAAGTGACTAGAGGCATAGATCTATATTCAGTTTTTGCATTGGATATAGCAACAACAGTGTTGCTTGCTCTTACAGAAGATAATATTCTCTCCAATGATTACATAATATTTTGTCGGGGATCATATGTCAATTGAACAGCCAGCCCAATCTGCATCACAAGACTCCATAATTTGAGTATTTCCTTTTTCCTCATACAACAATCATTTTCACTGAGTCCTTTTCGATATATATGAGAATGCGAATTACAACATTCCAATGATCAAGGTGAAGATTCTAAATGAATTTATTAACATCTCCCACAACATAAATAATATCAGGTCTTATAATAATGAGATAAATGAGTTTTTCCACCAACCTCATATTTTCCTGGATTTGAAAAAGTTTCACCTTAGTCCACCATCAAACTTTTGATTTGGACTCGTGAGAGTATCGACAAGCTTGCAATTTCTCAACCCTTTCCAATCCTGTCTCCTCCAAAATGTCGAGCATATTTTCTTTATGAAATAACAACACCTTCTGATAGAGCCACTTTGATACCCATAGAGAATTTTAGAAAACATAGATCTTTAGTCTAAAAATGACTAAATAAATGCATTTTTAGTTGAGAGATCTTACTGATATCATTTCCTGTAATAAGATAACACTTCTCAGGAGAAATACAACAATAGAAAACTGTTTATCTGCCTCACTTTATTCCAATCCAAAAACTTGCATAGTATGACTAAATTTATTTACCAAACCAAGCTTGAGGCTATTGCTTCAAATCAGAGAACAGAGCAACAAATCCAAGAGGTTGTTCCACGTAAATTTCCACCTCAAGATTATCATGAAGGGAAGCATTTTTAATATCAAATAGGAGAAGGGGTTGATGGTGAATAGCAACCACTACAAGAAAAAGCCTAACTATGGTAATTTTGGCCACTAAAGAGAAAGTATAATAGTAGTCAACCCCATCAATTTGTGTATATCCTTTGGCTACGAACCACGAACTTTAAGGCGATCAACTTCTCCACTAGATTCAACTTTAATAGCATAGACCTAGTTGCAACCAATTGTCTTTTCTCTAGATGAAAGAGGAACAAAGCCCCACATGGCATTGTTTGCAAGAGCCTACATTTGATCTATCGTGAGATTTCACCATGCAGGATGATCAAGGCCCCATTAATAATTCTAGGAACTATTAAAATTATGACTATTATAGTGTTGTACAACATACATTATGTTGTTTTCGGGAGTACTTAGGTTTAGGTTAGGGAACATAGGTTGTAATGTTTACCTTTGAGATATAATCATTCTTATATGTCTAAGGATGTCACTACGGTTTTGAACAAAGAAAAATTTCAATGGCAAAAACTGGACTTCTTACTCCATGTTGTTGCATGGCAATCAATTGAACTAGATGTCTTAGAACTTCTCAAATCATTTAAGACATATTCTTCCTCTTGAAAGAAGGCACAAGGTATATTTGCCAATGACATTCAATGTTTCTTTGATGCAACTCAAAGAGTATCCTCTCTCACACAAACCAATCATGATATAATCTCACATGTAGAAAAGGCGAGAAGAATTGAAGAGATTTTTGGTGGTTGATTCATTGGAGGATATCAACAAAAAACTAAGTTATACATGGTCCTAATTTTAAGAAGTCTACACTCAGATTTTGATCATGTACATGACCAATTTTAGTTGGTGATCAAATTCCTTGAATGGACAACCTAATCACTAGACTTCTTTGGGTGCCTGCATTTTTCTTAAAGATGAAAATTCAGTTAAAGCTATTGAAACATCAGCAATGGTAACACTATGAGGATGAGGATGTGGTGGTCGAAGTGGACATCCTCAATGTATATACCGCACAAAAAATGGGTCATACCAAAGAGAGTTCCTACTCCTTGCATGGTTTTCTAGACAAGGCAACTCATGTGAAGTTTTCTAATTAGAAAGATTAAATTATAAGGATAATGTAGAACGTACAAGACAAAATTAAGATTTAAAGGAGAGAAAGACACTTGACCAATTCCTTGCTATGCAACTTTAGATCCATTAGTTACAAGAACAAGGTGGAAAATTTTAGAAAGAAAGATAAATGACAATGACGAGTTATCACCAAAAATATTATCAAAGGTACCTCAATCAAGTATTCTTGAACAATCTTCTACAAATTAAGAAATACAAGTTGTTGAAACACATGGCACTAAAGATTGACCTTGGTGGTGAAATTTTCATATTTAAATCTCAATTACTCTTGGTACTTCTCGTCAGAAAACTTTAGACTCTGCTTTTTCAAATCTAAACACAAGTTGCCTTGTCTAGAAAACCATGCAATATCCTCCAATGAATCAACCACAAGAGATCACTTTAATTCTTCTACTGCAATCCAAGCCTTTACATGTGAGATGATATCATGATTTGTCTATGTGAGAGAAGCTACTCTGAGTTGCATGAAAGAGATGTTTACGGCCATAAAACAGCACATAACTAGAATGTTAGTTTCTGCCAGTGAGGTTTTTCTTTGTTTGGAACAACATTGACTTCCTTTTCAAAATTATTATAACTACATGGACACAAACCAAGATAAGAGTTTTTCAGTTGAGTTTTGTCAGTAATAATAGGAGGAGCAGAAAAAGGAACAAAAATAATAGAGGTCACTCCAGAGACAGAGCCACAACCAATGATGATGATAAGTAAAAAACCCTAGCCATGAGGGGAAGAAACCCTAGTTGTGAGGGGAGAGAGCTACATGTAATGAACCAGGTGAACAAAAGCAGAAACATGCCCAGAAGACAGCGACAATACGAATGTCAGAGTGTGATTTCAGCACCAACAAAGGGACAAGTGGGACACACAAGCCTATTTAGGAGTTGTTGTAAACAAGGGATTATAGGCTTTCAATGTGTGGTAGCACCCAACCCTGACTTTACTAGACGAAACGACAACGATAGACGTAGACAGTAGATAGTCCGACAACCTAGCTCTTGATACCAACTAGAATTTAGATGTGATAAAAAATCAATGAGTCAATGCTTAGCTATTATATGTGTATATATATAAAACGTTGAGTGCCAATATGTCTCAAAGAATAAGGTTAGAGCCTATGTTCCTTAACCTAAAGCTATGTACACCCAGAAACTACTTTACGTAAGTTGTACGCTACAATAACAAACAATTTTAATAGAAACGGTGAGTGCCAATATGTCTCAAAGAATAAGGTTAGAGCCTATGTTCCTTAACCTAAAGTTAGGTACCCAAAAGCTGCTTTGTGTAAGTTGTACACTACAATAACAAACATAATTTTAACAAAAACCTTAGCTTAACATGTTGCTGAAAAGGTTCCTTCCACTTTAAGAACGTGTGGATAAATAGCCATACCTTTCACTCTAAGTAGAGATTTCAAAGCTATCCAATCATTGCACTCCAGCCAAAGACACTAAATGACAGCATACAAAACAAATAGCCATAAAACTTAAACCTCCTTGCTTGTGCCAAGCATTTTAACTTAACAAAAAACTGCCCAAATTAACCAAACAAACCTAAGCCAAAATTTATTAAACACACAAAAGGCCTACTTCATCTATTTGCCAGCAGGACTGCATTGCTGCACAACTAAGCAGCAGCTGTCTCAGAATTCAAACAACACTTTAACATCAATAAGATTCAAGAATGAAATCTTAGTTAGGTCTAAAGCCTGCAAGAAAATATGAGCCTCAATACAATCGAGTGCTATTTTGCAAGTGAATAGCTCCACTTTAGAGGGAGCTCTGAAATTTTGGATTTTCAGAGGGCTTCTCAATAATGAATATTTTTTATTTGGAATTTAGGAAAGAAAACGAAAGAATTTACAGGTTAACACAGCTGAAGAGAATGTTGCTTCCGGCAACATCAATTCAATCCAGGATGCTACGGTCTAGCCACAATATGCTTAAGAAATTAAATGAAATGCTAGGCACTACCTCTTTATTGCCACTAACTACTATTTTCAGATATATTGTTCTACAAAGTACTCAGTTTCTAGCTAGCATATCACCCTAATTATTTTTACCTAGATAACTCTTTATCCCCCTTTTATTTTTCAATTATTTCACTTCTCTCTCCACATGTTCAACAAAAGTACTCATTTTCTTGCTAGCATTACACATCACACACCATATTCCATGTCACTACACATCAGCTTAAAATTTAGTTCATGGAAATATTGTTTCTTAATACCCATCTTATAAGTGCTTTCTTTTGATAGAACAATAATGTTACTATCAAGAATCAAAACAGACATAAGATATCATCACACTTCAGATCACACAAATTCACATTCATTTTACCTATCACCTTTCATCACCCTAATTCTACCTGAAAACTTTATAGAAACCAAAGCCAATGTCGTTAAAAAAGCACCCATGGAAGCTCCAGGCCGATTGTGGTGGCAGATTTCTCACATTGGCTGTGGTGTGGCAGGTTTAGCATGGCAACCACTTTTCATGTAGAGGAAGCAGCAATCAATACAGAATTGGAAAAGACAAAGACCATAAAACAAAAACAAGTGGAAACATGACAAGACAAAAGTATGATGTCTTTGGCACGTTTGACCCAATGTTGTCAAGATCACTGTTTAAATTGAAAACTCGCATGATTTTATGATCTCCCAGCCTTCTCCCAAGCTGGATCATGTGTGATATCACTTCTAAGCAGGATCAGCCCATCATCATAGGATCAGAGTATCATAATATTTTCCAATTATACAAGTTGGGGGTTTTCCATGTCACAATCTGCAACTAAGTTCCCCCAAATGTGTTTTTACGCCTTTTTGCCCTAAAACTGTTGGGCCCCTTCACACAGGTATTGCCCTGTTTGCATCAACAAGAGATGAGTAAAAAAAACTAAAACCCTAAAATGATCTAACTCACTAATTTGTAGCTTTCCCAAACCCTGTCTAGTATGAAATCGGAAATGGGAGAGTTAGTCATGGACACAAGAAAAGAAATGAGAAAGTAGTGAGATCGTAAAGGTGTCCCAAAAAAATCAAAAGAGAACATCAAAACACAAAACAGAGCAGAGCTGAGAAAGACACCAAGCCAAATCTATAGGTGCGAGACGCATATCAACACCCAAAACAGACAAACACTTGCAACAAAAACCAGTGAACCATGAAATTATTACCTAGGTGTATTTTGCATAAATCGAGTATCATTTTAGGCTTTTTTTCTAATGTCCAACTCAGCTCAGTGATTCAACTCTAAACTCACAATTTTACATGAGTTTGAGCCTACTAAAGAACAATTCTATGTGAAAGTTAACTATGTTCACAAGTGTGGAAAGGTAAACTAGGATGAGTTTACAAGTTGACGCACAATCTTGATAACCATGATTGTTACTACGGAAAGAAAAGTTGAAAGGAAAAAGGAGAACAAAAGCAAGTCAAAGAAAAAAAAAAGCATTCTTAAAAATAGATATTTAACTCAAATTATATACTACAATCACAACAAAACATGGGTTATTTTGGTAGCTATTAAAAATAGATATTTTATAACTCGAAAAATTATATACTACAATTATTGCAAAACATGAGTTATTTTGGTAGCGAGGTGGAATCTAATACATGATTTCACAGATGCCAAACTGTAAGAAATTATGAGAGCTAATTGGTGTTAATCAATGATGTATTTGAAATATCCAAACTCAGTTTCATCAACAGCATGCATGAAAATGCAAACCTAAATAAACTAGCAACCAGATTTTCTTACAATTATTACATCGGTGAATGCTCTTACAAAGACCTTCCTTCTTAGCAATACTAAGAAGCTCTGAAACAAGGCATTTTATTTTACTTTATTTCATTATTCCACTTAGATATGATCAATTCAGGTAACATTTCTAGGTGTTGGAAATCCCACATCGCATAGAGATGAAGTCAAATTAGAATATGTAACTAGGTGTAAACCTCACCTTACAAGCCGGTTTTGTGGGGTTGAGTTAGGTTTAAAGTCCACTTCTTAATACGGTATCAAAGTTATATAAATCTATCCTAACAAGGTTGTTGAGCCTATTAGGCCACCCACGGGCCGCTATCAAACCACACACGAATATATAGTCTCACGCTCGAGATGTTCAGTCCTCAACCTGAAGGGGAGATGTTGGAGATCTCACATCGACTAGAGATGAGGTTAATTTAGTGTATATAAGTGAATGCAAACCTCACCTTACAAGTCGATTTTGTGTGGTTGAGTTAGGCTTAAAGTTCACTTTTTAATATGATATCAGTGCTATATAAGTTCATCCTAGCAAAGTTGTTGAGCATATCAAGCCACATGCTATCTGGCCGCTAGTGAACCACCTACATATATATAGTCCCACATTTGAAATGTCCATTCCTCGGCATGAAGGAGTGTGTTGGAGATCCCACATCGATGAGATGAAGTCAAATTAGTATATATAAGTAGATGCAAACCTCCCGTTACAAACTGGTTTTATGAGATTGAGTTAGATGTAAATTCCACTTCTTAATATTAAAAACATAAAGAAGTTCTTCCTTCCAGTGTATTTGTGTTCAGTGGCATACCAAACTCATGAAAAAGACATTTAAGTGCTGAAGTACCTCTGACACAATTTGGAATTGTGTTTTATTTGATGTTTAGCCCGTGGTGTTTGCAAATGTGTTTACTTTCTACTACTAATATTCAACAAGACTATATATAACTATGACAAAAACAATGGCCAAAAGGTTGACTAAAAGTATTAAATGATGTGATCATATTTTATCATAAATTATGGATGTGTTTAGGATAGCTTATTTACAGCTTATTTAGGCTTATCTTATGATACAAACATTTCATTAAGTATTTGGAAGATGAAAATAGCTCATGATACGTCCACAAGTTATTTTCAACTCATTTTAGAAAGCTCTTCAGGATAGCTTATGAACAATACTTATAACTTGTATGAGAAAAAGATTAACCTCATTTCCTCTTCTATAAAACCAACTTACAATAAGAACTTATTAAATAAGCACTAAAATATTTGTTTACCCAAACATACCCATGTCTAAAAGCAAATTATTGACTTCTAAATACTTTTTAATTGTGTTGTTTTGGTTATAGCTTTTCTCAGTCTTCCTCTACTTCTAATGCCTGGCCTACCCTCCATCTTTCTAATATGCTTTTATAAATCTCTCTACACATGCCCAAACCAACTAAGACAAGATTCTACCATCTTTTCTACAATGTGCTACCCCAACCTTTTCACCAATTTCCCAATGCTTACATTCCTAATCCTATATTGCCTAGTAAAACAAGGTAACTTTGTTCTTAAATTTGTTTCCTTTACCGTTTCTCTATATTTTAGAAGACACAATTTATCATCTCTTCTAAAATTATTTGTTTATGACAAAACAAAATCTTCATATAGATTTAATATATAAACAGAAAAAACATCTACCAAGACTGATCATTGGATAGAGCATTTGAGCTAGTCAGTTTAAGTTCCATTGAAGGCTCACCAAGACCAATGATTCCAATAGCAGTTATAAGAGAGCTGGATCATACACATCAGGCCCTCAACACCCACCACTATATAGACAAGGAAAGGTAAAAATCTAACATCTTGAACAGGATATGGGATGCTTTATACATTCAAGCACAAAGAACTTACTTTTTTAAATCTGATATATTGGATGTTACACAAAAAATTAAGATTAAGTGTTGCACTTGCACTCATTGAGCTCCATAAATGGTTTTGATGTCGACTTGGGCTATAATTGTTGTTAATCTAAAGATGAAGAAGGATCTTTAGAAATATCTAAAGGATAATTGTTTTGATGATGGCTTTAAAAGAAGAAAATGACCTTCATGTTTGAAGTCTTGGAGTCTTGAAGTCTTGTGAAAGTTTTAGTCTTGTATTTTGCGTATATGTTTGATTGTAATAGTTAGGAATATTGTTGAAGATCATAGCATTACAAAACTTTCCTTAAACTTTGAAAAAGCCTTTTGTTTTTCATAAAAAGCATTTAACGTCAACATAATGGATTATCTCGAACAATAATCGATTATCATAAGTGAAATAATTGATTATCTCTCAAAATAATCGATTATCTCTCAAAAAAGCTTTCAAAATCAACCTAGAGAGATCAAAGTGAAAGTTGTTCTACTGCTAGTGTTCAAACTTGCTTCATCCTTTGTGGTTATTCAAAGGAGGTGTTCATTTTTTAGGTTTTCAAAAGAGGTGTTGTTATCATCCTTTATGGTTATTCAAAGGAGGTGTTTTCATTCTTTGTGAGATCAAGGAAGTGGTTGTTCGTTCATCCTTTGTGGTTATTCAAAGAAGGTGTTTTCATTTCTTGTGGTGTTCAAGGAAGGTGTTTTTCATCTCTTGTGTTTTCAAGAAAGGTGTTGTTTCATCCTTTGTTTTGTACGAAAGAGGTGTTTTATTAATCTTCATGTTATCTTTCTCATTTCACTGCATTGTAAGTTTGTAAACTTTATTATTAAGATAATTAGTAGAAATCATTCTCTGTTAAGGTGATAAGTCACTGGACGTAGGATCTGCTTTGATCCGAACCAATGTAAATTCTTTGTGTATTTTTCTATATCCTTACTCTCTTTACATTCAACTTATATTATGCTTATTTGTGTTATACTCTGATTTTTATAAAGCAAAACTTAATTTTATATTGGGATTTTTGTTAAACTCTGATTTAACAATATTAAATTCTAAAACAGCTTAATTTTTATTAAGAACTAATTCAACCCCACTCTTGGTTTGTTTTTACCTGCCCTATTATTATCATTCCATGAGTTAAAATTTCATGTTTTGGCTAATGGTAGTTTTAAAAAATGGTTTATTAGCAAAGGGGTTTTATTACTTCAGTAAGTGGTCATATTTATGGTTTTGATGATATTTGAGCTTATATTTCAGATTAATTAACTTCAGCTGTGAATGATGATGATTCACATTAAGTAATTTCGTGTTAGGATCCAAAACACCTTAAACAATTTAGCCTTGAAAAGGTCCATATATTTAATCCCTTCAACCAAGGAAACGAACAATTTGGAAAATGAAAGAGTAAAATATACACTGTAAATATGGCTAAATTTGGTTTTCATCCTCCAAATCACTTTTGCTAATTTTGATTCACATGAGTTTTCCTAGTGGGATAGGACTTTTCTTGTTGGTCCTGATAAATTTTGAAATTGTTGCAAATGGTATTTCTCGCCACTTATTAGGATGACATGCATCTAAACATGCCATGTTCTTACAATTTGGATTAATGACCTAACTCAACCCTATAAAATTGACTTGTAAAATAAAGACTACCCAATTTTATAACTACATTGGTTATATAACTCTTGTCGATATGGGATCTCAACCAACTATGAGTTATGTCCTAGTGGTTTCAAACTAAACACTTCTTCAACCTTCCTAGTGAGTTTCGCAGTAGGTAGCCCTTTACGAGACATTGACAACTAATTTTAATACGCCAAAATTAAGGCGAACTAGGGGTAAACACAATTGTGGAGGCCTTCCAACACACTCCTTCATGCCTAGGGCTATGGCCATAAAGTGCAGCAAATAGTGGCCTAACAACAGAGGATCTAAAATAGGTTTTGATACTATCTGAAAATTTGGGTTAAGGGCCCAAATCAACCTCACAAAAGCTATTTGTAAGGTGAAGACTACCCAAGAATTATAAGGAATACACATATCATATATCTAGTCAATGTAAGATTTCAATCCATTGAGAGTCAACATCCTGGTGATTGTACATTGTAGCGCTTAACTTAACCTTTCTAGTTAGCCCTTTTATAAAACACTACCAACAAACTCTGATAAGCCACAGTAAAGGCAAGCTAAGGGTGACCACAATTAAGGCAGCTTTTCAGCACACATTGCATGCCACCTTAGAATGGTCGCTGACATACTAAGACTAAATGCATATCATGTACTACTAATTGATGACAATGACCATTTTAATACTTGTGAGTATCAAATGCAATAAAAAATGAAGGCCAAAAACAAATTTATCCATATTTACAAAGACCAAAAGACATATTTAAACCAAAAATAAAGGAGTCGTGAAGTTCATC
This sequence comes from Lablab purpureus, assembly GCA_030347555.1. Classification (NCBI taxonomy): domain Eukaryota; kingdom Viridiplantae; phylum Streptophyta; class Magnoliopsida; order Fabales; family Fabaceae; genus Lablab; species Lablab purpureus. The sequence goes on from CM059260.1 coordinate 22,260,270, forward strand.
AACTAGAATAATACTATACAATTCCTACAGCTCATTTCATGAACTAGGCCTTGAATAGATCTGATTCAGTCTCTAGCAAATTTACCTTACCATACTAGCATATGGTTTATCCAGTCTGCACTTTTCAAACACCCAAAGTTTGTGTCTAAACATCGCAAAAAAACTTTTTCTTACTATTTTTGAGGAGAGGGGGTTATGTTAACCAAAAATACATAGGTTGATTCCCACAACTGGTAAGGATGGCAATCTCATTAGAATGAACAGGTAGAACACATAAATAATTAAGTAAACAAAATACACATACCTCATCCCTATCAAAGTTGTCACCACTGTGAGGATCAAATAACACATCTCCAGTTGCAAGCTCAAAACAAATGCAAGCAAAAGACCAAAGATCTGCATACGTAGAATATTTTGACCCAAGGATCACCTCTGGGCACCGATATTGTCTTGTCTGGATATCATTAGTAAACTGCTTATACGTCCAGCAGGCATTACCAAAGTCCACTAACTTGCACTTGAGATCAACTGATGCCAGCAGCTTCTGTCTCATCGATCGGCTTCCTCTTTTGTTACCCTGCTCTTTCAGCTTTGTTCCATCAGCATCTGATAACCTACTTGTTCCCGCGGAACTGGAAGCCTGTTCTCTTGCAGACTTCGCACTAGGAGACGACTCCACCGATTCCACAGCCCCAGAAGTTTCAGGATTACCCTCAACTCCTTCAGAAGCTTCCTTCTCAAAACAACCATGTGCTGCCTGCTTAGCTTTTCTCTTAATCTTCTTCTTGTGATTCTTAACCAAATCCCCATTCAACATCTTCGTATCCTTCACACCTGCCGATTCCAGCACCATCTTATCTTTATTATTAGGAAGAATAAGCTGCGCCCCAGACTTCCTAGGATCCTTAGATGGATCAATCATCGACAAGAGCAGGATGTTTTCAGGCTTTAAGTCAGTATGTATGATGGAAAGCTGTTTGTGCAAGTAATCCAATCCAACCAGAATATGAAAGCAAATCTCCTTAACCATGGCGATAGGCAACCCGCGGTAATCGGAGTATTTAATAAGTGTCAAAAGATTATCCCCAAGGTACTCAAACACCATGCAGACATGCTGCCCATTGGGACCAGAATGCTTGAAATGGTCCAAAAGCTTCACCACACATTTCTTATCGTCAGGGTCTCCCTCCGCAATCTGTTGCAAAATCGTTATCTCATCCATGGCCGCCTCGGTGTAGTGCTGAGCACTCTTTTGAACCTTCAAAGCCACATATCTCTGCAGATCTCCACACACACAAAAACAAAAAAAGCAGAAGCAAATCAAGTCAACAAAATCCGAAAAAAAAAACAAAAAACTGCTCTCAATTTAGTGTCAACCGCTGCTAAGACGCCAATAATCTCTAGCACTGTTTCTAGATTAGAGATTAACCAGACTTATACGCAACTGAACTCAAAAAGGCAAAAAGAAAACCATTTCATGAATAAACCTAGAACAAACATGCAGAAGAAAATATCAAAACAAAAAAGTGTAACAGAGAGAGAGAAAGGAACAGACAGAATGTTTGATGTCCCAAGCCAGCCAGACAGTGGAGAAATGACCCCAACCGAGCTTAGACTGAACGACGTAGCGACCGGCGTTGAAGGTGTCGCCGATTCGGATAGCGTGGTAGCCACCACGGCGGTAATCCTCGGTGCCTTCGTCCTCGGAGGTGAAATCGCTGCTGTCGTCTAGATGGTGCTTGTCCCCCATTTCATGAACAGCACAAGGATTGCAAGAAGAAACAAGCAGTGAATGTGTTTGTGAAATTGCTCGAAAGAAAAATAAATAAAGAGAAATGAGTTGAGGAAGGGGTTTGGTTGAAGAGAAAGAAAAGGGAATAAGGAAGAGTGGGTTTCTTTCACTTCCTTCCTTCCTTCCCGGTTAATTTAATTCTTGAGTGAGGTGTCATCTTCATCCATGTATAATGACATGGATTATGCATATACTCATTCAACCCTCTTCTTCATTCTCATGCTCATGTCCTACCACTCACAAACACTAGTATAAGATATACAAAACTAAATCATTTCTTTCATTTCGGCTTTTTTTATTTGTCTTGGTTTGCATTTTTATAATCATTTAATGCCAAATGTTTATTAGCTGCTTTAGCTTTAATAATATATTCCATTTTTATAACTTTTATTTTCGAAATATTATGCTTCAAAATCAACAATGTTTAAGAAGCTCCTTTTTTTTCACACATATTTTTCCAGAAATGAACAATCACAAGTCTAGTATTATATAATATAACGAGTTAAACATGTATGCATTATTGTATCAACTAATTCAAAATAATTTTAATAAAATTACTAAAAATATTTAAGTTTGTATTTATGCTTTTTTATTTAAGCTTTTATTATACTTTCTTTCCAATTAAAATTAAGGTAACTTTTAATTGTTTGATAATATTAAAGTTTTTATGCCAATAATACACACTGAAAAATTAAAATGTATTGAATATTGGCATCAAACTTTGCATGTTTTTTCCTAAAGATGTGTGAAAACACGCTTATCTGTGCATGGTCTAATTGCTATAACTAATCAATAAATTAGGCTTTCTTTGTATTTAAGGCCAACACATCACAAGAAAGTGATTTTTTTTGCCTTTTTGAAAAATAAATTTGAGATTTGTTTTAAATGCGGAAATTTTTGGTGCTGAAATTACAAGTAAACATCGCATGGTAATGATGAATAAAGAAGTGGAGCATTGTAAAGTATTTTAGGGTAATGTATAAATAATTAAATAGATAAAAGGTTTAATTGTGCTGTGGTGCAAAGTGATTGGCTATGCAAAAGTGCTTACGCGGTTGAAAGCCAAACGAGGAATTATTGAATAATCAGTTTAATATTAAGTATCGTTTACCTTAGTAAAATATTCACAGCTAAATAAAATACGATCCTTGGCAGAAGTTTAATTAGAAGATGGAATTGGTCCTGAAAAGTCATGACATTTAAGTAATTTTTCTTTTTGGTTTTGTTTGTAGTGATTTTATTTTAATGGTTCAAACGTGATTTGTGATTTTGTTGCTACATTTGTTGAACAGTAAAAAAGAATGAACACCAAATATTGAATGATGTAGCTAATAGTCGTGGCCAAATCTAATCATTGATCCTGATTTGGTTGGTGAACAACCAGTTCACCTGTCACAGCTTTATTACCTTTTTTAGATCTATTTCTCAATTGCAGACAATTTTTAACAATTTACACTGTTTTAAACAAAATTTCACCTATACAATTATTTATCATCACTAACTAATCACCATTTTCTTTTCAAACCTGCTTCCATATTACAATCACACTTCTATCTATATTTTATTTTATTTTTCATTTTTTTATATTTTTGTTAAAAGATAAAGAAGAGTATAGATATGTGATTTGAAAAGAGTAGTTTATGTTTATCACTACTTTTATTTGTAATTAAATTTTCTTATTTTTAACTATTTTTTAAAAGTAATTAATTAAATTATTTATATTTTAATTTTTTAATAAAATTTGATTTTATTTTGAGACAAAAAATTACATCTAAAATATAAAATTTTAAAAAAACATTAGTTAAATATAAATATTTAATAATTTAATGTTCTAATATTAAATAATATTTAATAATTTAAAAATACAAATATTAATACATTTAACGATTTTATAGAAAATATAATATTATTTATTAATTACTTCATTTAACAACAATATTAAAAAAATTATAAATATATACCAACATAAACATGTAAATAGTTATCACAAAAAATCTCTTAACTATAATTTGATTTTTCAGTCATAATTTATTTATGATATCAAAGGTTAGTACTAAAATAAAGATGGAACAATGTTTTTAAGTAATTATTTTTTATTTAATATATATATATATATATATTCCATAAATTTTTATAATTCAAATAATAAATTTTTTAATATTTTTCAATTTTATTCATCGTTTATTTGGTCTAGAAAAGTATAATAAACTTTATCAAAGTGGTCTACTATTAATACAAATAAGTAAAAAATTTACTAAATAACATGTATAAATTATAAATAACTATATATATAAATTATAAATACATTTGTTACAAAATGCTACTTCAATTATTATAAAATTTCAATAATGAAATTTACACTACTTAGTATAATTAATATGTATTAAAATTAATATGTATTAAAAGGTAATTTTCTCATACTTAATTAGTGATTTTCTTTTGCATTTGTGTGATTTTCTTTTGTACTCTAATAAATATGAAATTTCTTATTTTATTCCTCAAAACTTTTTAAATTGTGTAATTCTAAATATAATTTTAGTTTTTGAATTACATAATTTGGAACAATATTTTAGAATAATTTTGACTTCTGAGTTATGTAATTAAAGTCAAATTTGTATTTTATATCACACAATTTAAAAGTTTTTTAAGTAAAAAACATGAGTTATGATTTACATAGTTTCTAAGGCACTTCTGAAATTGAAAGTCATTATTTTACAAAAAACAATTTCCATATTATATAATCTATAACTTTTAGATTGTACAATTTGAAAGTAATTTTTTGTAAAAAAAAAAAATATGATAGGTTTTTCAGGTTACACAATCTAAATGTAATTTTTTCATGAAAAAAAAAACTTTTGAATTATACATTCTAGAAACTCTTTTTTATGCAAGGATGGTGAATCAGTCAAACATAAAGGATTACCTTACCTTTCAATTAATAGTAAAGGCATTTTTGACAATAGAAAGTGGGGTACAAGCCCACAAGGGCATGGTAATTGGTAAGGAGTGATAGCAACACAATAAGAGATGACAATTTTGTCTTTTACATACCTCTAATGGGATGTACGAGGAAACCATAATGACAAAATGAAACTCTTTAATAATTATTTTATCATGTTAATTAACTATTTAATTACTTTAGTCCATTGTTGTTTACTAAGGTTTGATATCAAGTGCTCCTCATCTAAAACTTTTTCTATTTCATTGTCATCAACTTCTTCACAAATTACATGTATGAATCACTTAAAAGAGTTAGTCACATCTTTCATCAAAGCAACCCTTAAAAGTTTGTGTACTAGTAGAACTTAAAAGTTGTCCTTTTTTTAACTAAAGTTTGGTTCCTCCAAATCTATAGTAGTATTGAAATCCTTTAAATTCACAAAATCTACTTCATTACCTTAAATCTACTTCATTACCTTCCTGATCATGACCTCATTAGCATCTATAGCAATTTCAGTTTCATGACTACTAGCTTTGTCTTTAGCATACAAATCCACTATATCATCCTAACTTAGAATTTGCTTTGAATCGAAAATGTATACAGATTTGCTTGAAAATGATTTCCAGATTATACAATCCAGAAGTTGTTTGGGGGTGTTGACATTTATGTTCCAGATTTAAAATAGCTTTCAGATTGCATTGTGTATATGGGTTCCGGATTGAAAAACCCTTCCAAATTATGATAATGCACCTAATAAATGTGATTTCTTTGTACTTATGAGTATTTTGGTATTTTTGATACCTAGGAGGTGCCTGTGGAGATGATGGAGGTTGAGAAAGAATTTTCCTAATTTTCATACAATCAGCCCAGGCCCAATTGTCAAATTATCCAACTAGTCTATTTTTTTTCCTGACAGAAAGGTTGCATTGGGCTTTCTAACCACTGTACATGTTCACCTCGCGACCTAATTTAGGGTGGTATTATCGTAGTTTTACTATAATCTAAGGCCATTCATTGAGATTTTGGGTATACATAGATATAAACAACCATTGCGTTTTAGGGTTTCTACGGCAAAGGAGATTCAGGAGGAGAAACAGCAGCGACAATGGTTCTCAAGTAGGTTTCTCCACAATCAAATTCTGTTTTTTTCGTTCGATAATTTTATTCTTCAATTTCATGCACTCAAGCTCTTTATTGAAACGTCTCTGCTCTCTGTGTTCCTTTCGATATCTTTGCGAACACGCGTCATGTCGTTTCGTCATTCTTATAGTTCATAGCTACGCCGTCGTTTTATGATTAGCGAATTGTTATAGTGTTGAACAATTGATTTAGGCTCGCTGAGGCGGGATTGTGTTTTCCTTTAGATATTATTGTTGTTTTGTTTGTATTTGTTAGAAACCGGCATTATTAATGGACTAATTTTCAATATATGAAGATTTGCGATGCTGTCATTTTTGGGTTTTTTCTTAATATTTGGCAAAGCCATTACATTTTGTAAAATGCTATACTGTACCATTTTTTTGTGATAGTTGACCTGGTGATAGGTTTGGATGATGGAGGCTATCATTATCATCATCATCTTTGTCGCAGTGGAATATTGAATTCTAGATCGCTTCAAAACTACTGTTTTCTTTTTGAAATGTTTTCTGCCTGAGATTGTTCTGTCGAATGGATGTATTTATTGGAAATGTGTTATTGTTAGACTAGATGCCAAAACATGGAAGACACACATTGCTGTTATCTAATTTGTTGAGGCACTATATACGTTGAAGTTTATAATTTTTTCCACACCGTATATGTATCTGTGCTGTATCAAGTAATTTAATTTTTCGAAAAAAAGTGTATATATATATATATTTAAAAGGAGAATTAGATTTATATGAATTAGTCAACACACTTGTTTAGTAATAAAAAGTAGTCCTTTATGGAACATTGTATTAATATTAATTAAACTGTTGGTGCTATATGAGATTATAGAACCCTTGTCTATTAATAAAAAAGTAGTCTTTGATATTGTATTTGTATGAATTAAATGGTTGGTGATATTTCAAATTATAGTCTCTGCACTTTAGAGGTTTGCTTACTGGTAGCTTATGTTTGTCTGTCAGGACCGAACTTTGCCGTTTCAGTGGTGCAAAGATCTACCCTGGGAAAGGCATAAGATTTGTTCGTGGTGATTCTCAGGTAACATTATTGTTGCATATTTTGAATCTTAGGTATGATATGGTACTCTATAATGCTGTCTTGATAATTGGTTACTTATGTGAGAGTATTGATTGTTAAATGAGTAGGTCTTCCTCTTCGCCAACTCTAAATGCAAGAGGTATTTCCACAACCGATTGAAGCCATCAAAGCTCACCTGGACTGCCATGTATAGGAAGCAGCATAAGAAGGTGAATATGTAAATGAAATTATTTGTATGTGACATAAGCAATATCAGTACACATAACCTTCTTGTTTTTACCTTATTATTCTAAGTTATCACACACTTAAATAGGTTACGGTACCACTCTCTTGATAATGTTGTCAACTGAGATCTCTATGTTCGTGTATATGTTTTGATTATTTTTATTTTATTTTTGTAATTGTGATGTGTAGGACATTGCCCAAGAAGCTGTGAAAAAGAGGCGTAGGGCCACCAAGAAACCTTACTCTAGGTCTATTGTTGGTGCCACACTGGAAGTTATTCAGAAGAAAAGAGCAGAGAAGCCAGAAGTTCGAGATGCTGCTAGAGAAGCTGCTCTGCGGTGTGTTTTCTTTTTTCTTTTTAGTTTTCTCATGCTAAAATGCAATGCTGTCACTGATTGATTGTATAACACCATCTTTGTTTTATGATATATTTGATATCTTATGAAGTTGATATGTTATGCAGTGAAATCAAAGAGAGGGTAAAGAAAACAAAGGATGAGAAGAAGGCAAAGAAGGCCGAAGTTCAGGCCAAGTTACAAAAATCACAAGGCAAAGGTGCTGTTAGCAAGGGTGCGGCACCCAAAGGACCCAAGCTTGGCGGTGGCGGTGGCAAGCGCTGAGTCATAAGTTTTATTCCATTTCGGCCTTGTACTCAAATAGAGTTGTTTTGTTCCTTTTTGTGCTGATATTTTATTTGCTTCATTATTCAAAGCTTGTGCTTGGAGCTTACATTACCTAGTATTGAATGGATTTTCCCGCAAAGATAATTTTAATTTTATAAAAATATCTTGTGTTTTTCAAAACGGTTAATGGAATATCACTCCCTTAACTTTTCAACTAGTTCATAGACATGCATCTGGTTGAAATATCAAATAATTAGATATTGCTACTGTAATTAGAGATTGCAGTGAGCTATCTCATACATGTTATGGAATTAGGACCGTAATTTACAAGCATCTATTCAGTTTTCTATCGTTCTATACTCTTATTTTGCTCTTTCACATGGAATGTTATCGTGTACCTCAAAACCACTGTTTCGACATCCATGTTAAATCAAAGCTCTTAATTTTGTAACAAATCTCAACTACCACTTATGTAGATTGTTGCTGTATGGCTTGACGACCTAATGTATTTATAATACATGTCTCTATCATGACCAAAAAGAAAAAAGAAGGTAACCAAGTAATTGTCATCCAATTAAGAATTTGAATGTATAAATAACATTGTTAACTTCTAAAATAAGTAAAAAGTATATTAAGATAATCAGTCGACTTTATAAAATTTTTTGCACTTACAGTATCAAAATTAAATTGGATATCTACACACACACACATCTATTTTAAAGCTTATTCTAAGAAAAATTACAAAATCATCTCTCTGTAAAGTTTAGATTAATCAGAAAACTGTCATATACCTAAATAGAAAGGCTTCACCTAAAATAGAAGGAGAAAGTGGTTCTAAGAGAAGTTGATAAACATTACCTTTCAGGAAGTCCTAACAACTAGCTTACTAGACGCTCGTACAAGCCACTCTTAAAGAGGTTTTGTGTATCTCTACCCTTCCATCTTTAGATTCATACTGATTCCCTTTAATCACCCATAAATAAGCTTTCCATAGGAATACATATCTCAGGGATTCTCCCAACTTTTTATATAACCTCACGAAAAGAATCAAGTCACAACTTACCCTCTGAAGTTTCATATGGGCCCAAACACAACTTGAGAGGATAGGAGACTTATTAGTTGGAAGCATCTGCTTCTCCAAAATCGAATTTAGTCCAACTCAATGAACCATACTTGTCCAAAAATATTAGTACCTCAACGATTATGCGTCTCAATAAAAGAAAAATACACATGAACTAATAATATTTTAGCTAAACAAATAATTGGCTTGTAAGAATGGAATAGTCGAGCCACTTGGTAGAAATATATAGTTGCTTGAATTGACCTCGACCAAAATACTTGAAACGTTGGTGAAACATATTTTCTGCATTCATTTATAGTTTTATAATGTATTAAAAATATTTTTAATATACTTTATTTTTAATTTTTGAATAATTTTTTTAGTTATAATAAATTGTGTTCAATATAATTGTTGTTTTAATTTTGTATTTTCAACTAATTTGATATTTGTTTACTATTTTAACTATAATTTTTTTGTAAATATAATTTTTGATTGATTTTAATTGCATTTGAATTTTACATTTTCATTACTTCAAAATAGATATATGATTTTCTGGATTTGAAACCTTCTCTTATTTTCTACTATTTTAGAAGTTTAAAAGATTTACTAAACTTTTGTATAGAAATTCATATGAATTTAATTTTTTTTATTTTAACTTGAACTTTTGTAATTGGACTTATAGACTTAATTACAATCAACGTATAGACTCATGTTTCCTTCACATTATATATATATATAGCTTAAGTGTTCTATAAGGACATATGTATAAATAATTTGTTTAGTTTTACGATTTTAGAAATTGACATTTCCTTTTTTATCTATTAATTTTCTCCTTTCTTTTATATTCTTTATTTTTCATCAATAGAGAATTAATTCTTAAGATTCAATTCACGAAATTAAAAACATACAAGTCAAATTGAGTTTTGTAGTGATTATTTAACGTTATCAGTTTGTTCTTTTTCTTTCTAATTTTAAATTTATACCTTATGATTGTAATTTGCGTTTTTGAAATTAGAAATCAAATTAAGAAACAATTTCATCTTGCTTTAATATTTAGATATAAATTAAATTAAATAATATTTTTTTTTCATTCATATTTATGGTTCAATAGCGTTTTTTCATTTGAATTAATTAATTAAACTAGTTAATTGTTCAAACTTGATTTTGAATCTTTAAATAACCATGATAAGACAAATTGTTTGGATCTCAAATCTATGATTGACCTTTCATATTTTTTTCATTTTGTTACCTTTTTGAATTTGATTTAAATTTCAAAAATTCCCAAATTAATTTCTATATGAAGAATATTAAAGATGTAATACAATCAATATATGTCCTTTGAGAATCGATTGTGCTTTATATTGCAATTTTTTAGAGAAAAATTGAAACATTTGATTCCAAAATGAAATTGAAAACCAAACTCCAACAAAAAGTTTGAAAACTTTATAAATATGGAAATTAGGATCATTGTCATTATTTTTTAAGATAAATATACTACAGGTTTTTTGCTTCCAATTGATCTAAAAAAAAATCGATATTCACTTCAAATGAGTTAATAATATGACATTTTTTAGTTAGTTTCAAACTAGTTATTGTTGCAATATCAAGTATTGTGGGAGCCACTAGACTAGAAGGTAGCTCGAGTGCATACAAATCTCTACTCCATAAATGACAGATGACTACTAACATTAACATATAAAAAATTGTGATATGAAATTTAATCAATTAGATCAAAGGTAAGTATTAATAATCCTCTTGTTTCGATGATGGTCTGCAACAATTTTTTTTATAGTATTATTCAAGAATTCAATCCTCATTTTTTAATCATGAATATAACCTAAACCTTCATAAGAAGAAGGAAATACATTTTTTACAGACTCAACATTAAACTAAGACCTAGAAGGACCCGAAAAAGCATAGTGATGATCACTAATGGAAAAGGGGAAAGATTACCTGTGTAGACACTATCTTTTTTATCTCCTCTTCCAAACCTACTTTTGGTGTGAACTTATGGCCACTAATATCCAAGAGCTTATTGGAGACTGCCAGGAAAAAATCCAACACCCTCATGTTTTGACTGAGTGCTTAAAGACAATTTAGTATAAAATGCAAAGGAGCTTGAGTCTGATAAACAATAGTCCATCTAACAGACGAACAAGTCTCTCTTTTGAATAAGTTAGATCATGCAAGTATATATCGTCTGTTAGACGATACTTTCCAATATCATCTGATAAGATAGAAGATCAGTAAAATGATATGCATATAAAAGTCATATAACTGAAAAATATTTATTTGTACGAAAAAAATTCTTCAGATCGTTTTGTTTTTAAAGTACAAAGGATATTCCATCTTCTTTTCAGCAGCTCTTGGGAGAAGAGTTAAAGCTGCTATAGTTCATCCATCAAACATTTGGAGCACATCTACCACATACTAAAGTAATTTTTTACAAGAAAGAAATAAAACTCAATGTCCAATAGAGAATAAATACTTCAAGTTATCAATTTTTAGCTGAAAGAAGGTCATGCATTTAGTGCACTCTATGTGTAGCCATATCAAACGATCAAGGTGAAGATGCTTTAAGATAATAACACTAAAGTGTGTTAGAACGAGACTCTAATGGCTAGTTGCTTCACAACACTATACAAGAGCCTCATTAGAAGAAGAAGAGAAGAAACAACCTTTGATTCATGTGCAAAACATCTATTGTTTTTCTTATCCGACTCACGTTTTAGAAGAGCACCTTAGTATGTTACTCAGCTAAATATAGAAGCAAGCCATATCTTGCATACGTATTTAAGATGCTACTCTTCTAGAAAAGAAATCCTGTTGTGATCTTTGATCATATTTCTTTCAATCTTTTGTAAAAGGGTTAACCAGGTGTGACTACATTCTCAAAAAGTACTTGAACTGAGGCAGGAATGCTTGTTGAAAGAATACTTGTGCTAAATGTAACTTGTTGAAAGAATACCTGAATGAGTTAGCCAGAAGTGATTACGAGCCAAAACAATATTTATATTTTGTAGCAATAGTCTACCCGTGGAACTCAACTTGTTGGTTGAGAACTAATTGAGTGTAGGTAAAATAAAAAAATATTTTTTTCTACATAGATTAAATGTAAGTAAAACAAAAAAATTATACCTACCTATAGTTAATGTAGGTAAAACCTATTAACACTAATATAAACACCTACTTAACAAAAAGAAAATTTAAAAAATATTTAAATAATATAAGTTTAATAATATTATTAAATAATATAAATTTCTTCATATCTATTTTATTATGTGAAATCTATCACTAATATTTATTAGATTTAATAACATTTTCTTACTAACATTTATTAAAAATGTTATTATATATAAATTTTATATAATACAATAACATTTTTTTCTATATTAGTAATCATATGGTAGCAGTTTCAAGATAAATGTAACAAGTAGATAAAATTAATTTATTATATAGTATTATTTTAATAAAGTGTTACTAAGATTGAAACTTAGTATTATTTTAAAAAAAATGTAATGTTAAGTTTTTTAAATTATTTATTCATCCATCAAATTCGACCAAATAAACTAATTGAACTGTACAAACAAACAAAATAATACGTTAGCATATTTTTTACTTTTAGTTTTTTTATCTTGCTTTTTTAACACTATTTCCACACACAGACAAAATAAGCATAGAAGAAAGGAGCACGAAAGAGAGTGTTTGGTGTTTATTGAATCACGACAACCGGTAACGTCTGGTACGACCGCAACAATGACATCTGATGACTCGATTGTGGTCTCAGGCCTACAATTTGGTGTGCAATGCGATAATCTTTGACGGTGTTGCGCTGCGAGTCTTAGAAGACACTAAACCCCACCATTGACTTACTCTGTCTTTGTTGCCTTCATCTCTCGTAATTTTCTAGGTTAGTGTGTGATTTATGCGTTTTGATGTGATTTATGCATTTATGATGTAATTGAAGATAATCTGTACAATGGATTTTGTGTTTTTTCATTTTTTTGGTTTGTCACCTAATGAATGTTGCTTGTTGCATGTTTTAATGGTGGGTTGAAGATTGGGGAGGTGGCAGAAGCGAGTTCGATGGTGCTATTTACCGACTATCGGGGAACTAGTTGTGGTTGAGGTGAGAAGGAGGAATGGGAGTGCTGGAGGTTTTAGGGATGTGTGGAGGAATAAGCTGAGACTGTATCTCTATACTACTAGTAGTAGTACGACGTCGATCAAGAGGAAACTGGTGCGCAACCGGTTGCCTGTGAATTATGATTATGCATCATTACTATTTTTTAATTAGTAAATTTTAAACAAAATTAAAAATCGAAATATATTGGGACACAAATAGATGTGGGACACAAATAGATGTGGAACACATGGTTGATTAAGCATGCAAGTTTATGATGTGTATTTATCATGCTTATATATGAAAAGTATTACAATATTTTGTTTCGCCTTATTTTTCCAGAGTTATTGTTTAAAATTTATAAAAATAATAATTGTTGTTTTAATAACTTAATTCATGCTCTGGTTTATGAATTTGTAGTGATTTTAGTCTGTGAACTTATTATTATTACAATTAATTTCTCAGAATTGTTTTAAACTGATTAGAGGTTTAAGTGAAACTAAAAGAACATTTGAATGAATTTATTTGATGTCATAAAAATAGCTTACGCCCATATAATAACTACACTACATGGACTTTCTAATTGGATTAGTGGTAGTAAAGGGAATGGAAGGGAATCAAAAGGGATTAATTTTCCTTGGTTGGCATTATAGAAATTTATGAGTGGGAATGGAAAGAAAATTTAATCTTTCTTCAATCAATTATCCTTTTATTAAGTGTTATAACTTTGTTATTTCAATTGATAGTTTTCCATTCTATCTTGTACTTGTTGAAAATCAAGATAACTTGTGTTTATAAACTTGTAAAATTTAAGATGGTGCATATTGATAATATAAGAATTTACTTTTGCTTTGGATTTAAGATATTTAGTCTTGTATATGTTCTCCTGAGTCAATGTGTATAACAATGATGATAGTTGGGTATTTATTTTTAGTATTTCTAACATTAAAAAAATGAGATGTGTATGCGATAGATATGAATATTTTGGTTGAGACCATGTGATTAGTATCCCTGAGTTAGCATGAATTCTTATCGTGATAATGTTTTTGGGACTTTTATTTTATACCTCACTATTTTATAGACGTTCCTTTTGTATGTAAAGTTAAAATATGGATTCTTGATTGATTGGATCACCTACAATGTGTGAGCTGCATGTGATTTGATGTCTTTTCCCACCTCTTGGTGATCATGAATGAATATTTTGAAGCTTGAAGAATGTGAAGATTGAAGATCTTAGTTTTAGTGCTAGTGTGTCTTAGGTTTAGTAGGTAAAATTCTTTTCACTTAATCTTGGACTTAATTTGGGTTATAAAATGTTTTACAAATGATTTAGAAAGTTTTAAAGGACGTTAAGTATTTTCAGCTAATTAAAAATATCTTTTCAGCCAATTAAAATGTTCATTACTCGATAATGAAATCAGGTATAAACAATTTAACCTACTAATCTGATGTTTCAGTCAGCTAAAATTCGAGAGCTGTTGATTTGTAAAAATTGCTCCCACCTGATTTCAACAAGTTGTTTTGAAAAATGAATAAGCTAATATACTAGATCTGTTATTTGTTGAAAAACCATCCTCTCTAGAAAATCTAGTTGATTCGCAAATTTAACAGGTTAAAACCACTTAAAATTTATCTAGATTTAAAATATACCATAAATAAGTTCAGATGTTCAATAATAAATGCCTGCAAACGAGGCAACCATCCAATTTTGTGACTATCCAACGCTTAGATTAGCTATTCTAAATTCATGCACCAAAGCAGAATGCAGTAATTTTCTTACAAGAATCAAGGCTACTTGATTTGATTAATTTCAAACACCTGCAAAAAAAGGACAAATAATTAGATTGAGTAATACAACAATTATGATATTGTAAAAAAAGAAAACAACATAACAAACTCACAATGAAAATGAAGTTCAATCCAGAGGCTGGTCATCAAATGCTTGGGCATAATGAGGGTGGACCTGACTCGTACTAGTTGAACTGTCATTCATTTGTCGGTCTATGACCATGGCTAGTTGCTGTTGCATCAACTTCAGTCTCTCCTCCAACTCTGAGCATCTCTGGTCTGTAGCAGTAGCTCTTTCCTCAGCTGCAGTAGCTTGTGTGATTTGTTCACGAAGACCTTGAGTGTCTGCAACTTCATCAATGTTACCAGCAAAGACCGAGGGTTGAGTGAGGGATGACACTCCATGACGAATGTTGGCAGCTAAGTCTGCAATGCCATAACATCTACCTCTACTCTTCCCTCCAGCAACATCTTTCCAGCATTGAACCTTTGTTGCTGGATCTATTTCTTGGAGGTTGGAAGTTGATCCTTCAGAACTTTGAATTTGCATGGTCTTCAACCGCTCATGATATGTTTCCTAATCAATTATCAATAGTTGAAAATATCATCAATTTGAATTACAAATATAAATTAAATAAAAAACTTTAAATGAATAACTTACATAGGTCTCTCGGGCACGACCATCTACCCAAGTACCATCCTTTTTTGTATGGGTGGCAATGAATAACTCATCTGATTGAACATGCCGACCATATTTACGTTCCTGATAAAAGTTGTTTAGTTACAAACACTGTATCTTCCATTTCTAAATTTAGTAAAATGTAAGAAAATATACAAAAGTCATGAATAATACTTACTAAGCCCAATGCAATGTCGAGGTGTGATTTGCGGCCAGTAGAGTGCAATGCCCCACCTCGAGAGGAAGACCGATTGACTTTGTTTCGGGATGATACTTCTTTAAACTTTTCACTATCCCAGTAGTTTTGAAGATCATTCCATGCTTGTTCACCAATCCAAACAGGTCTACCCTCCCTTGCCCTTGCTTTAGTCAGCATATCACAAAGGCGTTTTCTGACCTTTGAGTCATAAATTCTTCTAATTTCGCATTCATCACGAGGAGCCCAAGTAACTCTACTCTGTAAAATAGAAAAGAACAATTAAGAGTTAAATTCCCCAAAAATTCATTCTATCATTCATATTTATAGTTAAACGTACCTTAAATTCATTCCACCATTTAAATTGGTCTTCCGGGGTCATAGCCTCATAGTGATGGTAGGCACCCCTGAACTACAACCTAATTGCATGTCCAATTGCTTCAGTAGCATAACGTCCAGGTGCCCAACTGTAAAACATTCAAAATAAAGGTGTAACATTAACTTTTGTACATAATAAAAACAACTTTGAATAAGTATATGGAACTTACCCTTTAGCCACTGGTCATATGATGACTCGACCATTAGCATCACGACGCACCTCCTCATCAGGGACATCATGGCCCGATGTAGGAGTGACCTCTTCTACCACTGGTGAGGTGGCCTCATCAGGGACATCATCGAGATGCACTGGCAATGACATGGACTGTGCTGGGGGAGCTGGCATGGACTGTGCTGGGGGAGCTGGCATGGACTGTGCTGAGAAAGATGGAACTGGCAGATGTCTAAAACGATTCTGACTAGATGGGGTGGAGGAAGATGAGGGCCTGGAATAAGGGATATGCCCCAACTCTATCGCAAGACGACCATGTTGTGTTGTGGAAACTCCACGCCTTGCATTGTTACGTCTGCTGATGGAACCATCACTCCCTCTAGTCCTCACCATTTGTCCTGCAAAAAATTAGATATGGACAATTAAGTTTTGAATATTGTCAATTGAATGCAACATGAGATAAAAAATTATTATACATTATTTGTCACTGTTATGAAAATCCCAATCATCTCCGTTAGTGTCATCACTTTGTTCGTTGTCTTCATTTGATTCATGCACTTCATCATCATGAAGAGGAATTTGTTGTACAACATAATGATCAATTACTTCAACAATTGAGGCGTCAGCTAAGCCTGGTACTTGTTCAATTGTTGTAACTGGTAAGACATTTTGTGTTTCATCATGTTGATACGCATATTCATCTTAGATATTGTTAACTTCAACATGACCTCGAGGTTTTGTTATGATCGGCACACACCAAGCACGTAAGTTTTTACATATATTTGGATATGAGACATAATAAACTTGTCTTGCCTTCTATGGAAGGATGAATGGATCATAGGGAATGTATCTTGCAGTCATCTTGATTTCTATGATGTTATATTCTGCATGAACTCTTGTACCAGTATTAATTGTTGGATCGAACCATTGACAATAGAAAAGGGGAATCTTCTGAGGCATTCCGAGATATTCCAATTCATAAATATGTTCGATCGTGCCAAAAAAGTCATCTTCTCCTCCTTCGGCCACACCTTTTACATGCACCCTAGAATTTGTGGTTTTCTTACCATCACTCCATCTCTTTGTGTGAAACTTATACCCATTGACAAAGTACATGTTCCATGAGGTGACACGCGAATTAGGTCCCCAGGCTAATGCTTTCATGTTTGGGTCGATCACCCCATTCCTCTCATCATGAACCTATGTATTATGGATATGTATACATTAGTTGTAAATTGATTATATTAATGAAATTGAACTAGGTAGAATGACATAACACTTACATAGTTCTTAAACCATTTCGGAAAAGTGTTGTGTATACAACTCGAAGTTTCTTCTTCGTTGATGGAATGAAGTTGTAGAAACAAACTTCAAATAGGAAGATAAAGTCAATCACACAAGTATGGTTATGAAATGATGGATACAAATTAGGAGGTACTTAACTTACTCAAGTATCGGTTTAACCTCATTGCAATTGATGAGAATATGGACATGAGCAGAGCGAAATTCATCATCACTTAGCCAATAATCTTTGCACGATCCACTAGGGTGCCTAGATTTGTTTAAAATTGACAATGTTAAGTGGGCTCCCTCATTTGAAGCAGTGCGAGGATCATTTCTCAAATTTGTATTGAAAAACAAACTTACAGATTTAAAATAGTGAGAACAAAAATATGTTATCTCACGATGTAAGTAAAATGCACATATTGATCCTTCTACTCTTGCCAAATTACCCACCGCACGTTTTGCATCCCCCATCATCCTACATCACATAATAACTTTTAGGTATTGTAGAATGGTTATGAACATTGAAATTAATAAGAGGGTCATTACCTTTCGAATGGATACATCCATCGGTATTGAACAGGACCACCCAGTATTGCCTCTGTAGGAAGATGAACCACAAGGTGTTCCATTGAATCAAAGAAACCTAGTGGGAAGGTTCTTTCCAACTTGCATATTATGATCGGTATATTTTCTTGCATTCTAACTAAATCATCTAGCCTCAATTTATTAGAACATAGATCTCTAAAGAATCGACTTAATTCAGCAATGTCATTCCAAACAAAATCTGGTAATGAACGGAATGCAATTGGTAGTAAACACTAAATGAAAACATGACAATTGTGACTTTTCATGCCATGCATACTACTTTTATCAATATTTGCACACCTTGCAATGTTAGAGGCATAACCATATGGAATTTTTAACTCAGTTATCCATTTATAAACTGATTTTGCTTCCTTTGCTGTCAAAGTGTACTTCGCCTTTGGCTTTGCTAACTTCCCATTTTGTAACCGAACTAGTTCCAAGTCTCCACGTACACAATATTCAGCGACATCCTTTCTTGCTTTTTCATTTTCCTTTGTTTTACCCTTAACATCCATCACAGTATTGAAGACATTATTAAAAAAGTTTTTTTCAATGTGCATGACATCAAGATTGTGTCTTAACAAGTTGTCTTTCCAATATGGGAGATCCCAGAATATTGATTTTTTTGTCCAATTATGATACTGACCATACCCAGGTAGGACATCAAATGGACCATCAGTTACCTTTGGAAAGCTGTGAAGAAATCCTTCCAATTCCTCCCCACTGAACAAATGAGGAGGACCGTCCAATTCAATTCTATTTTTCATAAATCTCCTTTGACTTCTTTTAAAAGGGTGATCAATTGGCAAGAACCGTTGATGACAATCAAACCATGAACTCTTACCCCCATGTCATAATGTGAAAGCTTTTGTATTCTGCATACAATGAGGACATGCTAATTTCCCTTTAGTCCCCCACCCAGACAACATGCCATAAGCTGGGAAATCGTTGATTGTCCACATCAAGCAAGCTCGCATGACAAAGTTCTCTTTTCTTGAGATATCATATGTGAACACACCATCATTCCATAACACTTGGAGGTCATCAATAAGAGGTTGTAAGTATACATCTATTTTTTTGGTTGGATTTGTTGGACCAGGTACTAGACAACTTAAAAACATATACGGTTTCGTCATGCACATTTCAGGGGGTTGGTTATAAGGAGTAACAAATACAGGCCAACAAGAGTATGGGGACGATGAAGCTTGGACGTAAGGAGTGAACCCATTCGAACATAAACCAAGCCTAACATGTCTTGGGTCAGCAGCAAAATCTGGATAAACATTGTCAAAGTGTTTCCAAGCTTTTCCATCAGATGGGTGTCGCAAGACATCATCTCTTTTGTTTTCATAATTCCATGTCATTTGACTTACAGACTCCCTTGATGCATACAATCGTTGTAATCTTGGAATGATTGGCAAATAGAACATTTTTTTTACTGCAACATTCTTGTATCTTCCCACATGACCCTTAGGAGGTAAATACCTTGGACGATGACAAAATTTGCATTCTGTTAAATGTAGGTCGTCCTTATAATACAACATGCAACCAGCTTCACAATAATCAATCTTTTGAGCCTTCAACCCAAGGCTCGATACTACTTTTTTGGCTTTGTAGTAGTTCTTCGGGATACAACTATTTTTAGGAGCTACATCAACTAACAATTGTGCAAAATAGTCTAAGCATTTTTCAGTAGCATGACAATTTGTTCTAGCTGCTAGAAGCCTAATGGCTACTGATAATGTTGACTCAGTTGCTCCTTCATAAATTGGTTTATTCGCAGATTCTAACATATTATAAAACCTTTGGGCTTCTGCATTAGGAAACTCTCCTTGAGACATACTATGGTTCTCTATGTTGTCATAATGAGTCGTTATATCAGCTACTTGCATGTACGCATCAAATACCATTTCAGTCACTGAGCCAAACTGATCAACAGAATTCATATTTGCCGACCTACTGCATGCATAATTCAAGCTACCCTTATTTGATCCCTCTTCTCCATGTTCAACCCATACAGTGTAGTTAGGTTTAAAGCCATATTGTAGCAAGTGAGCCCTAACATTTGATGGTCTAAGAATTTTCTCACAATTACACTTCATGCAAGGACACCTTATCCCCCCGTCTAAAGTAGAGCAAGGTTGGTCCATTGCCTTTGAAACAAATTCGTTGTCTCCATTGATAAACTCCTGTCTAAGTCTCCTTGAAGGATCAAGCATATTATACATCCAATTACGCTCCATAGCTTTGCATGTTCATTATTACATTATCAAACTAAACTGGTTTTGAACATATTTTCATAGTTCAATGCAACCAGTTTTATAAAGTTACAGTGTTTAATTAGAGGGAATAATATATAGAACTTATCTATAACTTCATATAAAGTCACGAGTGCAGGCCATATAATAGTCTAATTTAAACTATAGCATAGATAAAGCTTCATAAAACATAAATTGTCTTCTAATAGATAAAACATAAATTACTTCACTCTAATCTATGTAAATTTTCTATTAGCACTATACTTCTTAATAAATTATTTATCATTAATTTTTGTTCAAAATTTTCTCTTCAAATAATTTTCAATATATAATAAAAAATTAAATGAGAGCATAATTAAAAAAAGTTGTATAATTTTACTCTTCAAATTTGTTGCTGTGATCGGTAGTGCTACAGAGAAAACATGGATAAACACTGTTTACAACTGCATACCCATTCCTGAATCAATATGATATGGTATTGTCTTTGCATATTTTATAATCGGGTCAATTCCAAGCTGGGACACATCGGTTTAAGATAATTTTTTTTTACAATAATAATGAAGTTAAATGAAATTATTATTTGTTGTAAATATTTAAATGAAGTTGTATATACATGATTGTTCTTTTATTGTTAAATAAACAAAAGTTTGTTAAGTTCTCTGTGTACAGATTGCAAACTGTAATGCTTTATTACAGGTTGAGTTGGTTAAAAGTATTTTTTAAGTTGAAAAGAAGCCATATTTTTTGTTTTAACCAACACTTTTTATTTAGTTTATTCACTTTTAAAAACAATATTTTGAAAATGTAGCTTAAACATCCACACTAGATAAACTGTGGTATGTGATGATCATAAGTCATACTTGTAAACTTGTTGTCTTTTCCATATTAAGGTAAGATATGTGTGGACAGGTTTAGTGTTGTTTCAGTGAAAAAATGTTTCAGTGAAAAAATGTTGCAGTGAAGAAATTCAAAACTCATGAAAGAGTTAAAATAGTGATTGGTAATTAATCAAACACCTATCTCTTATCTGCTGAAAAAGCAGCAGCAGTCACCGGTGAGTGGTGAATATTGTTTGGTTTTGTATATATGTCGCATGAGATAAAGGAGAAATCCTATTTTATGTGTTTTAAAAACAAAAGAATTGCGTGGTTCAATGAACTACTAAATTTGGTCATTCCCATGGCATTTATGATCAATTCCATGTGCTAAACTACTAAGGGCGAAACACCATCGTTATTATTTGAATAAAACAATGGTGGTGTGGGGTCTATTATGCAGAGGGTGATCTTCTCAGGTTTGTGTGCCAAGTGTAACCAACAATTGAGATGATGATCTATTGTCGCTATTTTCTCCATGAAGAATCTTTTAAGCTTAGTTTTATGTTGGCTTACAGATCTAAGGAATGAATGGTAAAACTGTTTCTAGTTTCTAGCTTTTTGGTAAAGTTTTTGCTTTTTGTTTCTTTCTAAGCTAAATGAAAAGGAAAACAACAGTAGTCAAGACGAAGAAAATAAAAAAAAAAGAATAGAAGGGAGACAAAAAAAGAAGTAGCATATATGTCAAGGATCGAAAGCTTACGAGCTGAGTAAAAATCCCTATCCATGATGTCTCTATCTTTTCTTTTATTTTTCTTGAAGGGGAGCTTTATTTTTGGTTTACAACTATATATGGAGGACATGCCTATTGTGTTCATCCATTCTTGAGATTGCTTACTACATTATTCTTACTACATTACAATACATACACATATATTCTACTGGGAAGTAGGAAAAGGATTCTCCTTTTCATCATATATTTTTATTTGTTTATGAATCATTCATCAACATCGCTTTATTCTTTTATTATCCTTCCCTTTATTCGACTTTCCACACCACATTTAAGGCTTTATCCATCTTTACAATTTGTTTTATCTATGTTGTCTCTTCTTCTAGTAATTCTGTTCTGCATGGATATTACTTTTCCTTTCTTGCTTTTCTTTCTACTTTCTTTCTCCAAGACAAAATTATTCTCTACTTCTTTCTCTTTTTCCAATTTGCGCATAACTACGCCCAGATGTGTCATGTCATGCACTTAGATGCAGTTGGATTATTAGATGGGGTAAGTTTAATTTGATTTTTGTTTAGTAGATGGGTGTGTGTGAGAGAGTATACAATTGAGATGTAGGAATAGAAAGAGAAAGAGAAAGAGAAAGAGAAATGGATATGGTGTTGTTGGGTTGATGGGATGAAGGGTCCACATGAATAAATAATGTTGATGACAGATGACAAAGCCTTCATCACAATTTTCAAGATGCTTCAGACCCCTCCAATACCCTTTTTGGCTTGGGGAAACATCTCTTCTCAACACTCAACAACACTATTTTTCCACAATCAAAACCATTCTAAACACATTCCTAAAATTACTTATTTTATAAATATTAACTGCACCTTTGTTTAAGCTGTGCTTTAAATCTAACATCTTCTTCTGATAGATGTTTAGGAAAACCAAATGCCTGTTTATATAATCCCATATTTAACAAAATACATTCCTTTTAACAAACATGGTAGTTTTTAGAAGAATTAACAAGATGTCACAACTTCATAAAGCTTCATTTAACAACAACAATCTCAAGAATGGATGAACACAATAGGCATTTCCAAGCAAAAATAGATCATCTTCAGTCACTGCTATTCTCACTCACTCACTTGTTGTAAAGATGTTGTGTATTATTGATAGGAAAGCTTCAAGGGCTTGAGAAAATGGTTGGAGGTCAACTTATTGATGAGAACTCATTAAATTTGCAGAAGAATTAATCAATGGATAGTATGTGGCATCACAGTAGAATTGTTGCACACTTGCTGTTCAATTTCAACTCTACTACGTAGGAAAACAAGACCAAAGGGCAAGAACCATTTCACACTGCATTCCAGGATTTGATTTTGACCCAATGTTTTTGTTTTAATTTGAATGTGTTTTAGTTGCTTTTAGTAAGTATCTTATTACACTGTTCCTGCTTCTTCTAATGCAGTGTTTAATTTTCTATCTATCTTACCATCAATTTCAACAACCCTGTTCGTAAAAGTAAAAGTTCCCTATCTATATGTTGACACCTTAGCTAAATCATAAACTGGAAATCACAGTGGCCAATTAATCATCCAATGCAAATCATTGAAAGGCATCAGTAAAAAATCATAAAAATTAGATTGCTGTTGGGATAATTGTTTCTATTCGGAAAATTAAACCCAAGTCCCACTTTTTGGGGCATTGACTGTTAAGCCAATTCTAGTTTTTGCAGGCAATGACTTCCAAGTCAATTCCACTGGCAATGAAATAGTTAAGTAACCTCTCAATTGCAGCAAATTGGAAAAATGGGAGACAATCTTGATAGCATAATGAAAGGATTAAAAGCTGAGTCATACAAGCTGGGACCACAAGCAAATTTAATTTGGCCACAACAACAACTCGAAAGTAAAAGGAAAATATATAATTTGGCATTTTGTAAAATCGAAAGTAAAAGAAAAATCCCAAATTCCTCCGAGCACAGAAAATCACTGTCAAAGATAAACTTCAATTCGAAATCAACACCAGCGAAATGCATTCAATCTATCCAAATCAAAACCCTAAATCAAAACCAACCCAATTTGTAACCTTCAAGGAGCGCGGACGCACACAGACGCAGATGGACGCAGACGAATGCAGATGGAGAAGTAGATGGAGGTACACACGAACACCACCGCACCACCTTGCAAATCCAGACAATGGAAGCAGAGGAAGAGAGATGAAGAGAGAGGAAGAGATGGAGGCAGAGAAAGGGAGGAAGCCGCGAGAGAGAAGAGACGAAAGGAGGGGATTAGGTTTGGATTACGTTTTATATATTAAAACTAGCGTCGGCCATGCGTCGCCAAAGCCGACGCTAACCTTTATTAAATTTTTAATAAATTTAGCGTCCCCCAGGCTGACGCAACATTAATAAATTTAAATTTTTTATTTAATTTTTGCATCGGCCTGGCCGACGCTAACTTATATTTTTATTTTAATTTATTTCCTTTTTTTTTCTTTTTGTAGCGTCTGCGTAGCGTCTTATAGGCCGACGCTACTAGCGTCCGTTATTGGCCGACGCTAATTTCTGGCCGCTATTCCCACCATTTCTTGTAGTGTATGTAATTGGTAATTGAATTGTTAAAGGAGATGGGTATATGATACATTGACCAAAGCATTTCAAGAATCTTTAAAGAATTATTTTCAGTTGTAGAAGTAGCAAATCTGATATGTTTTCAAAATTGACCCAAGTTTTTAGAAAATCTTTTGTGAGTTTAATTCACCCCCGCTTAAACTCATCCTTTTATTTTAACAATACCAACATTATATTATTAGGTATTTTAAATATAGGTTATGGTGACATTATTTAAATTATACCAACACCTTATAATTGTATGTATATGTCAACAAATTTATTCCTACGATTGAAATAAGTGTATGTATAGACTATAGTGCAACAAAAAAAAAGTGTAGGTATAGGGTATAATTTGGATTTCTCATTCAAAATCTATACTAATATTATGTGTGGGTATATGTATAAAATTCATATAGCTACATTTATTACATCTATAGTGACTTTTTCTATATGTCACTAAATGTGAAACTCGTTGTAGTGTATAGTGGCCAATGGTGTTCATAAATCACTAGTGTAAATATAGTCATTTACTTCAAAGATAGTTCCTTAATAACTATCTTTAAAAAAGGCTTGGTGACAATTTTGAAAATTTCAAGTTACTTTTAATGATAGTTCTTTGTCAACTATCATTGAAAGTGGAGAAACAACAACGTTTACTAGGTCAACCATCCTTGAAAAGAAAACAGTGACAAACTTGAAATTTTTTAATGCTAAAATAGTGAACTTTTGACGATAGTTCTAGGTCAACCATCATCATATGTTAAAACAACAATGGTTATATATAATAACTGTTGTCAAAAGTTTCATTAAATCTTTAATAAAACACTTTTTTCTTCCACTTCTTGTTTTTCTTCTTGCATAATTTTGAAACTCTTTGCGGTCCTATGCGTTGTCACCATTGTCTTCATTGTGTTGTCGCTATTGTGCCTCCATGAGAAGAAGAAGAAGGTTTGTATCGTCATTGTTGTGTTGTTGTCATATCCATGTTGTAGCTATTGTGTCTCCACAAGAAGAAGAGAAGAGTGATCGTTGTACCTTTGCGAGAAGAAGAAGAATAAGGACTATGCCTCCATGAGAAGAAGAGGAAGGAGAAGAAAAATCATGTTGTTGTGCTTTCATGAAAAGAACAAGAAGAATAATCACGTTGTTGTTGCGTCTCCACGAGAAGAAGATGAAAGCTCTATCATGGTATGTCAACAAAAATAACAACGATTGGAAACATCATAATATTGTTTAACTTTTAACGATGAATGAATCGACGATGGTTCTAAAAGTGTTGTTACAAGCTAATTTTAACTTAAAAGTCTTTTTTGTAGTGGTGAATGTATGTTATAAAATGTAATAAAATAAAATCAGTCATTTCATGAGGCAAAATTAGATGTGTTGATATCTCTTTGCCCTAGTTTTATAAATTTATGCAATTTAAAACTAATTATATTAAACTATTCAATTAATACTTATGTATGTTTCTATTTTTAAATGAAATTTTCTTAATTGGGGAAAGTTTGATAATTTAGATAGTCATGGTTGTTTTTAATCTTGATTATTTACGTCATCACTGTTAACATACAATTTTAAAAAGTGACTATAGTTTAAATTTGGTGTAAAATATGTTGTTAAGTTAGGCTCTATTCCACTACCAAAGATATGTTATTAAGTTATGTTCTATTCTATTATCAATTGTGTTTTAGGTTTAAAGAAGCTCAAGCCAATTGGTTATTTATATAAAAAAATTAGAGTCTAAAATAAAAATACTAAAAGTAATAACAATTTTATTGTCACTAAACATTCTTATAACACTTTTCTTATTATTTTTCTCTTTCCAATATTCATTGTATCACAAATTAAGGTTGACCATACCTGAATGTAGAGGATTGATATAGAACTTTTGATATGCTATGTAATTTTACTAATATCACTAATCTCTATAATGTCTACATTTCTATTGTGTTGCTTTGAGTTTTTCTTAGAGTTGCATGGCCAAAAACAAATTCTGCCAATATTGTTAGATGTAATGAGTAGAAAGTAATGCATATAAAAAATAAATGATAAGGAATTGGATGAGAGATGAAGCAATGATGGCGTATTATTCATGTACATCAAGGGTAATCTCTAACTACAATAAAAATGGTAGATGCCCAACTGAGAAGTTCAAGAGTGTAGGGACACACACAAATGCAATAAGGCGTATGGAGTCAAGAATTCCATTCCCCAAGGCTAACAAATGTGAGGTGAAGTTACAAGGAGGTGGAACAAATCACTACCATATGCAAGAATCCCATAGGGACATCTATTTTGAAGTTGTAGAAAACTTTTATTAACATATTGTGGCAATCTGCTTGTTGTTTCTATAAAATCTAATGCCCCTTGTCGTCTATATAATGAAGTTTAATGTAGGACTAGCTACTTTTAGAACTTCAATGTTAAATATTTCAACCTCTTGTTATATATATACAATTTTAATGTAAATGGGTTAAAACACTCCTTTTGTACTCCATATATTATATTTATACTTTGTCGATAAAAAGAAAAAGAAAAAAACTAACTTTCTCACACTTTTTTTCATCATTTTCATTAATCTCTCCTCCTATATTAAAAAGTGTGGGGTACATGTGATTGAAACATTATTCATCTCCAAGCTTAATTTGGTGACTCATTACACATGGTCTTAAACATGGGGATTGACTTGCCAATAGTTTTAAACATGGGGATAGACCCACACATCACAGAGGTTCAAGTCTCTCTTACAATTCACTAGAGATTGTCCAACTAAAAGAGGGAGTTCAAAATTATAGGCAGGATAATGAGAGACTAAGTCGTCAATTACAATCGTTTGTTAGTGTTGTCCTCCCTTTCCTTCCGCTATGCATGAACAAAATCTCAATAAGAGCAACAATAGAACCAACTTCAACAACAACAAGATCAACCTCAACAACTCAAAGAGCAACCTCAACAACAAAACCACCAAGAACAGGACCAAAATTGACATACTCATTAGTCTAATTATTAAGCATTTAGTTTTAATTTTGAACTTTCAAATTTTGTTAGCATTTCTTTTGGATTATGTTAGCACACGATTTAGATTATTACTCTAATTATTAAGCATTTAGTTTTAATTTTGAACTTTCAAATTTTGTTAGCATTTCTTTTGGATTATGTTAGCACACGATTTAGATTATGCCTTGTTAGAACTTAATTTAGATTATATCTTCTTAGAGCTTCATTTTGAATTATGCATTGTTAGCACTTGATTTTAGATGATATGTTATTAGTTCTTGATTTAGATGATGTGTTGGTAGAACTTAATTTTGAGTTATGTATTGTTAGAACTTTAGTTGAATTACGTGTTAGAACTTGATTACATTGTATTTTGTTAAAATTGGACTAGTTTGATTGTATTGGTAAAATTTCATTTGATTATGTTAAACTTTATTTTAATTTTGATTACATATATTATATTTAAATGTTATGAGATTATTTTTGCAAGTTACATAAATATAAACAAATTTTGACATTAAATAAAAATATAATTTTAATTAAAAAATACATTACAAATTATTTGCACCAGAAAAGTTATGTATAGATTATAATGAATAATTTCATTGGTAATACATGTACGTTAGATATAACTTTGGTGACAAATTAATCTATTGATAATCCATGAATTTATTAAAGACAAATGGTATTTCTGTAGATAAATATATACATCATATACATAGACAAAAATATAATTATACTTCTTCTATCACACTATGACATGTATACATAAATTTTATTATTTTTATTTATTTTTAATTCTTTTTTATAGTGATAGATGAAAGAATGTAGAATTGTGGTATAAAAAAATGGAGTGTAAAATCCACTTAGTTACGGTTACGGATACTATATTATTGATGAATTATTGATGGTATTTCTTTTTTTTTCCTACTGCAAATCAAACTACATTATCTCATACCTAAGGTTTGAAACAATTTTTCAAATTGTGGGTACTAAACATAATCATTTAAACATATATTTTGTCATTTAGAATTTCTCAATGATTTTTCTACTTATTTTCCCTTATGTATACTTAGTACGTCTCTATCCCATTAAAAGTTTGATCCCATTCATTCTAAAGCAACAATAATATATATATAATTGATAAACAAGACCCTTTTACAAAGGTACTTTTGAAGCTATTAACAATGTTTATGATTATTAGGGTGTTTGAAACGTATTTAAACTTTATGTAACTTAAACCTTCTACCTTCCAATACACTAAATAAGAGTTAGAAGAAAATCTTAAGTTACATTATGAACTGATTTTCAAACTGTTAGGATATCAATCAATGCGAAAGCATAGAATTGCACAGAATCGTGACAATTAAAAATTAAAGAGAAGTAAAAGGAGCAAGAAAAAATACACACAAGGATTTACATGGAAAACCTCTTTTGAATGAAAGAGAAAAAATCATGAGGGTGATAATGAACAAAGTTCCACTATAAAGAGAAGAGTACAAAACTCTCAATAGGAACAAAAATCCTCACCAAAAAATACACTGTCTTTCCAAATGTTTTTCTCTCTCTGTTTTCTTTCCATCATGGAAATGTTATTTATAGGTTTCAAAACTTAACCCTTAAGCTAAGCCATATGAAAAGTCTTCAGAACTTAAACCAGAAAAATAAGCCATATGAAAAGTCTTCCGAATTTAACCAGAAAAATAGGTCATATGAAAAATCTTTAACCCTTAAGCAGAGTAATAATTAGTGTTTAAGTAATTAAGAGTTAAAAATGACAACCACGTATCCTTAACACAAACATACCCATAGTGCTCCTCTAAAAAGTACTACAAGTATATGTACAATGAAATAATTTCCATACGAATTACATGATTATGTCTTATTTAAGAAAATCAAACTCAATCTCAAACGATAATTTCATTATCCAAATCAATTCTCAACTAATTTAAACTTTCAATAACTGTATATAATTGTACTAAAAAAACAAACAAACGAGTAATGATGCCTAAATATATATTTTTTTTCGACAAACACCTTTTTTTTTCTTCTGTCATATCATATTTTCTAAAAATCCATTAGAAAATTAGAGAAGTTATAGCATATATTTATCTTTCAATAGATTCTTTCTCAGCCCAAATAGAAAAAGACTTTCCTTGCGTACACGTACACTGCACTTCATGACGTAAGACCCAATAATTAAAACATTAAAATTATAGCATATGTACAAAGATTATAAAAAGATCATATATCTAAAATAACAGTACGTAATAATTAACGATTTTCATGTAATTTGGAATCGACTAATAAAGTGATGTCTGCTGGAACAGCTAATT
This sequence comes from Lablab purpureus, assembly GCA_030347555.1. Taxonomy (NCBI): domain Eukaryota; kingdom Viridiplantae; phylum Streptophyta; class Magnoliopsida; order Fabales; family Fabaceae; genus Lablab; species Lablab purpureus. The sequence continues at coordinate 22,290,047 of CM059260.1, forward strand.
ATAGTCATAATTATCGTACCAACCAACAACATGCAGGTCTGGTCGATCGGTTTCATTTGATCCTAGTGTCAGTTCCTATGGAAAAAGGGTTTTCCATCCATCCATCCATCTACACTACACACACATTACATTACCAATCAATTAAGTTAATTAACTAAACTCATCACTCATATTATTATTTCAAACACAAAATATTATTCATTAGGGATAGTAAGGGACCCCAGGCCAGTAGGGTAGTACTGGAACTGTGTTGTAATCTTCCAAAGTGAAAGAACAGTTTCCTTCTCCAATATTCTGATGCTGCTGCTGCTGCTGCAGTGTTCTCCGTTTGGAGCAACGCAGAGCCTCTGACGTGCTTTCTACTGTTTCTTCTCCAGAGATTTCTGTGTAACCTGTTGACACTTGGGTTCTAGAAACTTGCTCTCTCAGCATACCCTTCAACTTCATTACCTGCACACGCAAAACAGCTAAAGGAAATGACCAGTTCCAAAGAATAAATGTCTACTTCATACTACACTTCACCAAAGCACCAATCATTACGTCAATGCAAGCAAAACAAAACAGTGTTGAGGATTTCTTTTTTAGAAAAAAAACGTACATGTGAAAGAAAAAGGTTCAACAGAGTGTTTCTATGGTTCTACGACTGCTACTTGCAAGAGATGCATGCATAGAGAGAATGTAAAATTCACACATAACTAACTCCAACTTTTGTGCATCCGGAAAACCCACTTCAAATTTATCACTTTTTCTCTGGGTGTAGAAATCTCAGTTGGTGTCTACTACAAAACATTGGAGTGGCTATATTGTGATTCAAAGAAACAGAAGAGAAAAATATAATCAATATTATGATATCAGAAAGAGGATAGACATGCAAAGTGACAAATGGGTGATTGCACTATCGTCACGTGTCTAAAATTTGAGATTTGAGATTGGTGTACATATATTGTATAAGAAAATAATTCGCGGTCATCCAACACCACATGACACCTATACAGAAAAAGAAAGAGAAAAGAGAAGTACAAATATCATAAGTGTATGATCTGATAAAAAAATGAAGAAATAGTAATAAATGATGATGTAGTATGATATATATTATCACTGTGTTGTATATATGTAGCCTACCTCATCCTCTAGCTTCTGCTTTTCCTTGGATATGACATCAAATTCCTGTTTAAGTGAATCGTACAAGTGTTCAAGTTGCTTGTTCTTCCACCTTGCACGCCTATTTTGGAACCAAACGGCAATTTGACGAGGTTGAAGCCCTAACTCCTTGGAAAGCTTCATCTTCCTATCAGGGTCTAGCTTTATCTCCTTCTGAAAACTACTCTCCAACGAGTCTAACTGGTCACTTGTTAATCTCTTCTTCTTCTCCTGGTTCCCGCAGTTCATTTTCTCCATGGATGAACTTGACTCTGCTAGATTTTGTTGCTTCACTTCCATTTCTTAGTAAATTAACAGATAGAGAGGATTTAGTGAAGAAGAGTTGTAATTTTCTTAAATGTTCTGTGTCTTTTTAACATTGACCAAGCTAAAATTTCAGATGCGGTTGCCAAGTTACTTGCTTGCTTTAAATTAAGAATAAGAGTACCTATTTTGTATCACTTGTTCAAGAAAAGCTAAAATCATGGAAGGGTAATAGCTTGGACTTCAAGTTACTATTCATTTGAAAATTTACAAACATAGAGTCTGAAAAACGTAAAGGAGTTACTATAATGCATGGTAGAAGTTAAGTGCTTGAGAGGAGTAAGTAGTAAGCCATGATGAGTTAAAAAGAAAAGTAAGTTGATGCCACTCCAGGAAAAGGGTGAATGCTTTTAGAAGAAGGAGAAGAGTAGATAGTGTTTTGATAATTGTTTTACCTGGGTATGGGGTGTAGTTGTAGTTGTAAAGGAAGCTGAAGGAAGACTCTGGTCGAGGAACATAACGTCTTGTGCTCCCATTCCACTCCATGTCTGACCTTGTTTTCTTGTCTCTCTTCCCTTTAACTTCCACTCCACCTCTAATCTTTATCTGTGTTTATATGGACCTCACTCGCTTGGGCAAGTGCATGGACCACAAAGACAGTGAAGAGAAGACAGAGAGAGGTCATAAGTGTCTGCAGCAAGTTTAAATAGAGTTTATGGGATTAGATTCCTCTAAGAGAAAAGAAAAGAAAATATACATGCATAATCTTTAAAGAAAAAAGATGTAAAATTATCAACTTTATGGAAAATTAATGGCGTAGCAACCTTTATACCATCTGACAATTAAAAATAACCATTAATTAATATTTTTAAAATAATTATCATAAAAGTTAATTTATTAATTTACATAGTAATTTAAATTTGGATTGCATTGTATGCTATCAATGCATAAGTTGTTTAATCAATATATTGAATATGAATAAACAGTATACACATTTATTTGATTATATGTACGCCAATATGGTATAATTGACAAATAATTATCATACAAAGAGTTTGTATCTTATAGAGTAGATTTGTTATATAAAAAGATTTATTCAAAGAAGTTAATCCAGCTTTAAATTGTTTTTCATATCTATAAGAGATTAATCTCTTGAATTCTTATGCAGATAATATATACCAGATGATTTTAAGTTGGTTAATTAACAACATGTATAGAATACCTATCTTGACAGTTAACATATATATTTTGAAGGTATGTTTTATCAAGTTAAATAGTGGTATTAACATTATGACTTTATATGTATATGTGTTTAAAGTGCAGTATTAGTACTACTACTACTACTACAGTAATCTCCTCTTGGAAGATTTAAAATGAAGGTAGGTAGAGAGGGGGTGGCAGTAGAGTTGTGAGAGGGGATTAAGAGAAGAGTTGTGAATTTGGTGAGGTTTTGTTGGTGTGGATGATCCTACTTCACTTTTGGGGCGCAACAAAGTTTAGTGTTTAATGCAGAAACCGTACACAGTAGGTTGGGAAGAGAAAGAAGAGAGAGAGAGAGGGATGAAGGAGAAGGCGTGAAAAAGGGAAGGCATGTGTCAGTTGGCCCCCAGGCAGCCTTCAACGGGGACCATATTTGATCATAGACCTATGAATCCAGTGTTTCCATTGTGGCACTCTCTCCTTCTAATAGCACAAAAAATGGTGGCACTTTTGCAAAATGGGTAAAATGGGTTCCAAAATGGGAATTTAATAGCAACATAGGAGAACTCCTTTGGCCTCAAAAGAGGGTACGTGAACCTGCCACCACTGCTACCCTCACATGAGACAAATAAAGGAAGGTAAATAAAACACAACACTTAGCCTCACCTCACTCACTTCTGTTTCTTTCAACCTCCACCTCTCCCTTTCACCTTAATTATAACTTTGCAGTGTCACAGAGAAGAAAGCTGAGACAATCTCACTTTCACCTCTCCTGTCTCTAGATCTATCTGTTGCTTCCTTGCATGAAATCGGGATCTGGGTTTCCATTTAAATATTTTGAATTTTGGTGCAAACAAACAAATCCATTCATTCATTGTCTGTGGTGTGGTTTGGTGGTAGGGCTAAGTTCACAGATTGGACTGCGTGTTTGGCTGTACCTTTGCTCCAAATAAAAGCAGAGGTTGGAGCGATAAGGAAGCCCTTTCTTTCGGCCCCAAAATCATGACAGAGATAGGTGAGACAAAGGTCATTGTAGAATCCAACTTCTACTTCTGCATCTCTCCAACTTCTTTCTCATGTCCCATGATAACAACATCTCATACTTAATAGCCTCATGTCGGAAACAAACACTCATAATAAATCTTCCAACCCTATCTCAATCACAACTCCTTATCTCACAACCAATAAAAACTGTATATCAAACCACAAACAAATTATAAACATCTACTCAAGAATCGAATGTAAATTCATTTACACATTTCCTATTACTCTATCTTAAGAATTGCCAACATTACAAAACTCCTTATGTTCAATCATATTCTATAGACATTATTCTTGAGAATCTAAGTTTGAGTTTGACTCTCATCTGATTAAATTGAATGACATATAAAAAAAAAATCAGCAAACACATTGTTTTCAGTTTAAGTTGAAGGTAAAATATTAATCTTTATGTAAATTGATCCGTGAGTCGGTCAAATCCAAAGTGGTATCAGAATTTCATTAAAATTAGTTAATCTAACTCTAATGAAACACTAATATAATTAAATAAGTTAAAGTAGCTAAGCCAACACAAGTCAACACTAACATGTATTAAAATAAAAAATAATAAAATATATTACGTCTGAAACAACACTAATTTTATATTTGAAATTAAATAATAATATCATTATGTTGGTCAAGCCGGTGCAAATAACAATATTCAAAATTATAATATAAAATAAAATAAGATAAAATTTGTGTAGGCTTAGTTGACACTTTGAAAATAATATTTTTGAAGATTATATGATCACTTGTAAAAAGAATTAATAATAGGAGAAGATTATTAATTAATGTTTTCCTCTTTTCTGTTATGCTATACAAGGTCCCTTTCCCTTTTCCTAATTTCCCTTTTCTTTTTCTTGCTTTGCGAGCAAAAAGTTCCCACTTTACCTAATTGGATATTTTTTTCTTAGAAACTTGAAACATCATTTATGAAATTCCTTAATATTGTATTTGGATGTGAAATTGTGAAATTTTAAGAAATTTCAATAATTTCAAGTAATTAAAATTCTAAGTAATTGAAATACTTGAAATTGAATTCTCTTCGTTCTCTAAATAGTTTGTTCGGATAAGATAATTAAAATACTTTATATTTCAATTATTTTATTTAGATAGAGAAATTTAATTTCTCTTTTAAGATGAAATTCAATTTTACAATTTCTTTTAAAATATTAAACTTTAAAATTAAACTTAGATATTAAAATAATATTTAATAAAATTTCATTTTTTCATATATATATATATATGTATATGATTCAGTTCGGCATGGATTTGACTCAAATCGACTTAATATAGGTTTGACTATACTCAGCTTGATGTAGGTTTGACTCGACTCGGCTTAAGACAAGTCTGACTCGACTCAATCTAGGGTAGGACTAACTTGACTTAGCCTGGGTTGGGCCAAACTTGGCTGTGTCCATGATGGACCCAACATAACTTGTTTGGGGTGGGCCCAACATGACTCGACCCTGGACGATCTTGACTTGACTCAACTCGGGATGGGCTCGGCTCTAGTCGGCCCATGGCGGGCCCAACTCAGGGAAAGACCTAAGTTGACTCAGTCTGGAGCGAACCCAGGTTAACTTTGAGGTGGGCCTAACTTGACCGGCCCGGGTCTGGCACTACTGAACTCGACTCGACCCCGCTCAACATGTTTGGTGAAGGGCCTAGCTCGAATCGGGTCCAAGGAGGACTTGACTAAACTCGGGCCAGTGGAGGGACTGTTCAAATCGGGTCGGTTAGGGTATGCCTGACTCGACTTGTCTTGGTGCAGGCCCAAATCGACTCGTCCTAGGACGACCCTAGCTCGACTAGACCCTAAGCCCAGCTCGATCTCGGTTGAGCTCGACATGCGTCGACCCTGTTTCGGCCCAGCTTAAGTTATGTCAGGCCCGACTCAAGTGGACCCAAGTCAGGCTCACTGAATTTGGTTTAGGGTGGGACCTGTTTGACTTGACCTAGTACGGGTTCGATTCGGCCCAGGGCGAGTTCAGCTTGATTAAACCTTGGTTGACTCGTCCTCAGGCCCGACTCTACTATGCCTTGGGTGGGCTCGACTCGAGTCAACCTAGCTCAGGTATAACTTGAGTCAACTATGGTCAGGCCTAACTCGAATCAACCCTTGTCGAGCCTAGTTTGATGATCCTGGGTGAGCATGGTTCGACTCGTTCCTAGGCGAGCCCGATTCGACTGGGTCCAGGGAGGACCCGACTTGACTTGGCGTGGGGCGGGTCCAGCTCAGCTCAACTCATGGCGATTTAAGCTCGACTTGGTTTAAGGTGGGCCAGACTCAACTCCACCTACAATGGACCTAGCTTGACTCGACTCGGGTTAGGCCCCGCTTGATTAATCCTGACCCCGCTTGATTAATCCTGACCCAGCTTGGCTCAGGTTTAGTCAGGGCGAACCATCTCAACTTGGAGGGATGGACCCGACTCGACTTGGGCTGAGGTAAGCCCGACACGACTCATCCTTGGGCAAGCTCAACATTACTGGTGGGTCTAACTCGACTCGGCTCGAGATGACTTGACTTGATCTAGTGGTGGAATTTCAATTCCCTTCTTTTTTTTGGGCATTTCAAATTTTATTATTTTAGTTATTGAAATGCCTTCTCAAAATTCCTAAATTTGAATTTTTTTGAAATTTCCTTATCTAAACATTGTTGGCATATTTCAAGTATGAGTAAAAAGTTACTCAGAAAGTTTTAATGAAGTTTAGTCTCAATAAGTCATGAAGATTGGAGTTTTGATGATGAAGATATAAAGTTTTATTGCAACATTAAAGACTTGATTTTATCTCATAAAGGAAGGTTGCTTCATGGAAATTAAGGCAAGATATAAAGGTGAATAAATGCTTTCAAGGAAGAAGATTGTTGAAGATTCTCTCAAGTGTTGAAGATACAAGTTTAGATGTTTCAGTTTTGGGTGATGGATAAAAAGAGTAAGTCATAAATCCCATTCAAGACCATTTCAAACTTGAGAGCAAGTCATATTTTCGCAAAAACCTTTTTCTACGCTTTTAATCGATTAAGAATCGAAATAGAATCGATTATATAACTTAAAATTTGAATTAAAAGAGTTTAACGAACAAAATAATAGATTAAGTGTTTTTGATAATCAATTATATTTCTTCTGGGTTTCATATAATCGATTATGGCCTTAATCTAATTGATTATATCGGGAAAAATATGTTTTCCAGTTTTACTCTGGTATAATCGATTACACCTTTTATATAATCGATTAAATACGACGTTTTTGTGAATTCAATGCTGAATCAACCTAAGAATGGAAACTTTGAGCTGATTTCAAATTATAAAATGAAAGGCAACGTCTTAGGTTAGACACATCTGATCAAACACAAAAATACAGTGTTCTTACACTAAAGTTTTTCAAAATCGCTTTCTTGCTCTCTCAAGGTTGAACTAAGTTCTTGGAAGTGGTGATTGCATTGTGCTTAAGCTTTCATATCAAGCACTCATCAGGTGTTTTCTTTACTGTTTATTGATTGTTGTAATTCATCCCTTGGATATGTTCTAAAGGGAGGTGTGTTCATCTCTTGTATGTCAAGAGAGGTGGGGATCATCCTTAGTGTGTCTAAGGAGGTTTTGTTATTTATCTTTAATTGTTTTTACATTGTGTCACTGATTGGTGTTTGTAATTGCATTTAAAGATAGTGGGGTGATCATCACGTGTTTGTGGTGATTGGGAACTGGACGTAGGATTGGCTAAATCCGAACCAGTATAAATCTCTGTGTTCTATCTCTCTTTCCCTATCTCTTTATTTTATTATGGATCATATTAACAATTGTTATTCAAACTGCTTTTATCAAAGGTTAAGGAAAATTTGAATCTTGATTTTAGAAGTATTTTTTAAAATCTAGAAAATTATTTTAAAAGGGAAAAAGTTGTTTTAAAAATCCAATTCACCCTCTCTTGATTTTTACACTGTCGTTATTTCTAACAATTGGTATCAGAGCTGATTTTTGAAAGTTATTCAAAATCAAAGATTCTTATGGCAGGAAAAAATCAATATTTTATTGAAGGTGCATCTATTCATAGACCATCACTCTTTACTGGTGAAAATGATCCTTTTTGGAAAAAGAGGATGGAGATTTTCCTTAGGTCTAATGATCAAGGCGTTTGGGATGCAGTTGTTAAAGGTCCATATATTCCTATGACCATTGTTAATGAAGTGCAGGTACCCAAAGAAAGAGCCAGATGAACAAAAGACGAGTATAACAAGCATCAATGTGACATAAGGGCTTGCAATATGATATCATCTGCTTTAACTGTTGATGAGTTTTACAGGTTATCTGATTGCACCACAGCAAAGGAGACGTAGGACACTCTTGAAGTCACACATGAAGGCACGAAGGATGTTAAGAGGTCAAGGAAAAATACCTTGATTCAAGAGTATGAGATGTTCCGTATGAGCAAGGGAGAAACCATCTATGATGTCCTGAAAAGATTTACTCACATTGTAAATCACCTCAAGGCGTTAGGTAAGAAATTTGACACTAAGGAATTAAATGTGATAATTTTGAAATCTTTGGACAAGACATGGCAACCCAAAGTGACGGCTATCACGGAATCAAAGAATCTCACAAATATGAACATGACCACTCTTTTTGGAAAGCTTAGAGAACACGAAATTGAACTTGGACGCTTCAAAGGAGAAGAAGAAGATGTCAAAAGGAAAGGTGTTGCTCTCAAAGCCGATTCCTATAAAGATGAGAGTAGTGATACAGATGATGATCTTGAATGCAGTGACATCAACATGTTTGTCAAGAAATACAAAAAGTTCATCAAGAAAAAAAAACAAAGGGAATTTCAAGAAAGGTAAGAAATACGAAAATTTAAATTCTATTGACAATTATAAATGTTATGGTTGTGGAAAAAGGAGACACTTAAAGTCGAAATGCCCCAACATCAAGAAAGAAGAAGAAAAAGGAAAGAAAAATAAGAAGCCTTTTGATAAAAAGAAAAAGAAGGCGTACATTGCTTGGGAAGATAATGAAGTGAGTTCTTCTCAAAGTTTAAGTGACTCGGAAGAAGAAGCAAATATTTGTCTTATGGAGGATGATGCTGAATCCACATGTAGCAAGGTTGGTCCCAAGTCTAGAAAATCCTTATGGTATCTTGATAGTGGATGTTCAAGACATATGACAGGTGATAAAAGTAAATTCAAAAGCTTCAAAAAGAAAGAACAAGGTTTTGTAACCTATGGAGACAACAACAAGGGAAAGATCATTGGTAGTGGAGATATTGGAGAGTCTTTAAAGATTCATGATGTTCTTCTTGTTGATGGTTTGAAGTACAATTTTCTAAGCATTAATCAACTGTGTGATAAAGGCTTAAAGGTAACTTTTAATAGTGATCTTTGCAAAATTCATCACAAGGACTCTAATCAAATTGCCCTCATTGGTAAGAGACATAATAATATTTATCTCATTGATATTGATAATGCATCTTCATCTAGAAATATATCGTGTTTAGTAGCTAAAGAAGAAGATCCATGGTTATGGCATAGAAGAGCTGCTCACATTCATATGCCACATCTAAGTAAACTCATATCAAAAGAGTTAGTAATTGGTTTGCCAAAAATAATTTTTGAAAATGATAAAATATGTGCAGCTTGTCAAAAAGGGAAGCAAATTAAAAATTCATTTAAATCTAAAAATGTTGTTTCCATTTCTAAACCTTTAGAACTATTGTACATGAATTTATTTGGTCCTTCTAGAACAAAAAGTTTTGGTGGCAATTATTATGCTCTTGTGATTGTTGATCTCTACATTCACATGGACACTTTTTCTTTCATCTAAAAGTGATGCTTTCAAAGAATTTAGAAAATTTGCCAAGGTTATTCAAAATGAAAAAGATTTGAAAATTAAGCTTTTAAGAAGTGACCATGGCGGTGAATTTCAAAATACATCTTTTGAAAATTTTTGTGAAGAATAAGGTATTTCTCATAACCTTTCAGCACCAAGAACACCACAACAAAATGGTGTAGTTGAAAGGAAAAATAGATCTTTAGAAGAACTTGCAAGAACTATGTTGAATGAAAGTAATTTACCTAAATATTTTTGGGCTGATGCCGTAAGCACCGCATATTGTGTTTTAAATAGAATTTTGATAAGACCTATTTTGAAATTAACTCCATATGAGATTTTCAAAGGAAGAAAACCAAATATTTCTCATTTTAGAGTTTTTGGATGCAAATGTTTTGTTTTGAATAATGGAAAAGATAGCATTGGAAAATTTGATTCTAAATCCGATGAAGCTACATTTTTAGGTTATTCTTTGAATAGTAAAGCATATAGAGTTTTTAACAAAAGGACTTTAAATGTTGAAGAATCTATACATGTTGTCTTTGATGAATATCTAGACCTTGAGGAAACCCCTCTTGAGTAAAAAAGAATCTTTGTAGATGATGAAGGAGAACAACAACAAAAAACTCCTTTGGAAGAAGTTGTTGAAGAAATCAACTTGGATGATAATCCTCCTCAAGATGAAAGTCTACCAAAAGAATGGAGACCACCAAAAGAAGTATCTTTGGACAATGTCATTGGAGATATCTCAACAGGTGTAAGAACAAGGAGGAACATGAATAATTTCTGCATGAATGTTGCTTTTGTTTCACAAATTGAACCAAAGACCGTGGAAGAAGCTTTAGCGGATGATCATTGGTGTATAACAATGCAAGAAGAGTTGAATCAATTTGAAAGAAATCAGGTATGGGATTTAATTCCTAAAACTAACAATATGCAGGTTATTGGCACCAGATGGGTTTTTAGAAATAAGCTTGATGAAGAAGGAAACATCACCAAAAACAAAGCTAGGCTGGTTGCAAAAGGTTATAGACAAGAAGAAGCAATAGACTATGATGAAACTTATGCACCCGTAGCAAGACTAGAGACTATTCGTTTGTTGCTAGCATATGCTTCTATTATGGGATTCAAATTGTTTCATATGGATGTAAAAAGTGCTTTCCTAAATGGATACATAAAGGAAGAAGTCTATGTGGAACAACCTCCAAGCTTTGAAGATTTCAAAAATCCAAATCATGTCTACAAGTTGAAGAAAGCCTTATATGGACTAAAACAAGCTCCAAGATCTTGGTATGAAAGGTTAAGTAACTTCTTATTTGATAATAGTTTTAGAAGAGGTAAAGTTGATTCTACTCTTTTCATTAAGAAATCAAAGAAACATATTCTAATTGTTCAAGTTTATGTTGATGATATCATATTCGGATCAACTAATGATGATTTTTGCCAAGAGTTTGCAAGTAATATGCAGGGAGAATTTGAAATGTCCATGATGGGAGAATTAAATTTCTTTCTTGGTTTGCAAATCAAACAAATGAGAAAAGGCATATTTATATGTCAAACAAAATATTGCAAGGAGATCTTAAAGAAATTTTAGCTGGAGTATTCCAAGGAAGCTGCAACTCCCATGGCTACATTTTGTTATCTGGATCAAGATTTAAATGGTAAGGCAGTAGATCAAACAAAGTATAGAGGTATGATCGGATCCTTGCTTTATCTTATTGCTAGTAGACCTGATATTTTGCAAAGTGTGTCTGTTTGTGCTAGGTTTCAAGCCAACCCTAGAGAATCTCACCTAAAGGCAGTCAAAAGAATCCTTAAGTACCTTAGAGGAACAAAAACCTTTGGTTTATGGTACCCTTCAGGAGCCTCTCCTAGTATTATAGGTTTTTCTGACTTAGATTATGGTGTATGTAGAGTTGATAAGAAAAGTACTAGTGGAACATGTCATCTTTTAGGATGTTCTTTAGTTTCATGGCATTCTAAGAAACAAGCTAGCGTTGCTCTTTCAACCACAGAGGCTGAGTATATAGCAGCAGGCAGTTGTTGTGCTCAAATCCTATGGATGAAACAACAATTAGAAGACTTTGATATCTTTCTAGATCATATCCCTCTTAAGTGTGATAACACTAGTGCCATTAATTTGACTATAAATCCTATCATGCATTCTAAGACCAAGAATATAGAAATTAGACATCATTTTATTAGAGATCATATAGCTAAAGGAAATTGCATAATAAAATATATAGACACAAAACATCAACTAGCAGATATCTTTACAAAACTCTTGCCTATAGATAAATTTTATGAGCTTAGAAGAGATCTAGGTATTGTTGATGATAAATCTCTTTATAGATTTGTGTTTATTGATAAGTTTTGATGTTAATCATGTGTTTTTATGAAAATCTGTTTTAATCACGAAGATAATCAATTAGATTTCGTATTGTAATCGATTAAAAACGTTGTTTGTGAAAATGTTTTCATTCATAATCGATTAGCTCATGTCATAATCGATTAAAAGCGGTGAGGAGTGATTTAATCGATTATGTAAAACAAATAATCGATTATTTTTCTGGATTTTCGTTTTCTGGAAAATTTTGCATGCAAATAATCGATTACGTTTATCCCATAATCGATTAAATGCGACATTGTGTGTTTTTCTGCACACTATTTTTGAACGTTGGAGCTTTGAATCACGTGATTTTCGTCCTACAACGGCTATATTCCTTCCCCAACGGCTATTTTGGCATTAATTTAGTGGATTGAAGTCAGATTTCATGTCTATAAATAGCAAGGTTGAGAATCAAAGTGTCACTTTCAGTTTCTCTCACCCTTGCTGTTATTCTGTTTCTAATTCATATTGTGTGCGTGAATTCTCTGCTAATTTTGTGTTGTTAGACTTGTTTGTGCTTCTACATTTTTTCTTTTATCTAATGGCTGATCAAAGAAGGAAAAAGATGCCCTAAAGAAGAAGAGGCAAGGCACCCATGTCCTCCCAACAACAAGAACATGAAGAAAGGCAACCCAATCTTGATGAATGGATTTCAGATGAAGATCTTCAAAGGGCTTACATAAATCACTGGAAAGATAGGAAAATTCTCACACCTAAATATCTATCTTGTGATTTTTTCAGATCTCACGGTTTTACATTTAAGGAAATGTTAGTTTCCAGGGGCCTAAAGACTTTTGTAGAGATGGAAGGTCCTTACTATCTAGACTTGGTAAGAGTTTTCTACCTTAATTTAACTTCTCGTACAGGTAGTCCAAGCACCAAGGTAAAAGGAGTATAGATTCATCTTGATGAAGACGTATGGCAAACTGTAGCTAGTTTATCAACAGAAGGAGGCATCAACATCACTTATGGTTTTGAAGGTTTTAACAAACTTGCTCAATTCAGAAAATTCTGCAAAGATCCCCCAACCTCCAAGTAGAGAGTCTCTACAAAGTTGGTAATGTTAAATTAAATGAAAGAATGCTTCATTATGCTATTGTTTGGATTCTTGCTGCTAGGGGCACAAATCATGCTTAACTAACCAAAGAAGATATTTTATTGATGTATGATTTTTTCAATGGTGTTAGCATAGATTGGCCAACCATTATTCTTGATAATATGTTTAAGGTCACAAGATTATCTACTTTTACTTTACCCTACTCATTGTTTATTTCTAAGATTTTAGAATACAAAGGAGTAGATCTCACAGGGGAAACAAAACAAATTTTGCTAAGCAACAACATAATAGGCAAAAGTGTTCTGCGCCACATGGGCCTCATTGAACAAGGTAATGTTTTTAGAAAAAGAGGAGAAGAGGCGCCAATGGAAGAAGATGAAGACAATGCCCAACAACCCCAACTAGGTTCCATGGAGGCAAACATATACTCAAGGATGGACACCATTCTAAAACTCCAAATCTCACACTATGATGATCTTTGCTCAAGAAATGTACACTTATTCTTTCCTTATCTGATGTGAGGATTATTTATTTCAAGATTATATTCTTTGGGTTTTCTTTTAAGAAAACCATTACATTTTACATGTGGTATCAAAGCGTGGTTGTGAAATTATATAATTCTTTTTTATGTTTAGGGTTTGTATGTTGTATGCTGGTATACCACCCAAAGAAGATCATCAATATACATTAATGATTGTTTGAATATGTACAACATATATTTTATGAATCAAAACTTATTTAAAGAATTTTTTATGCAGTACTGATTCTTAACTTGATGAATTCTCATCTATTGTTTGTTCCAATTTTGAGCATGACTGTTGATGACAATATTAAGGTAACTCTTCCCAAAATTGAAAGTGCTAAAGAGTTTATGGGGTTAGTGGGAGAGTGTTCTCAAATAATTGATAAGTCTCAATGGGACATTAATGAGTACTTTGACCACCATAAAATTTGATAGGTCACGTACTATGCATGAGCATGTCATTGAAATGACAAATATTGCAACAAGATTTAAGTCCTTAGGTATGACTCTGGATGAAAGCTTTCTTGTACAGTTCATTCTTATCTCATTATCGTCCTAAGTATGACCTGTTTTAAATGAGCTATAAGACCATGAAAGATAAATGGAATGTGTCATAAATTGCACAGTATGTTAGTTCAAGAAGAAAAAAGGCTTAAGAATCAAGAAAGTTTAGTCCATTATGTAAGTAACCAAGGAAATCGAGGAGCTGGAAAAAAATTATGAAGAAATATGGTAAGAGCAAAGGGCCACTAAAATTAATGAGGCATATATGAAGATTCAAAAGAAAGTATAAAAAAGGAAATAATTGTTATTTCTGTGGGAAATCTGGACATTTCCAGAAAGATTGCCCAAAACGTAAGGATTGGTTTGAAAAGAAAGATAAGTTTAATGCTTATGTATGTTTTGAATCAAATCTAACTGAAGTTCCCCATAACACGTGGTGGATTGATTCTGGATGCACGATTCATGTTTCTAATACGATGTAGGGATTTCTTACAATCCAAAGCATAAGGCCAAATGAAAAATTTGTCTTCATGCAAATAGAGTGAAAGCTCCAGTGAAAGCAATTAGGACTTATTGTTTAATCCTTGATACTAAACATCATTTAGATTTATTGGAAACTCTTTATGTACCTAGTTTATCTAAAAAATTTGGTTTCATTATCTAAACTTGATGTTACTGGATACTCTTTTAATTTTGGTAATGAATGTTTCAATTTATTTAAGCATAATCATATCATTAGTATTGGTATTCTTTATGATGGTTTATATAAATGAAATTTGAATGGTTTGTATGCTGAAATGCTTATGACTCTGCATGAATGTTTCGCTTTCTTGTGGCATAATTGTTTGGGTCACATCTTTAGAGAAAAGATGGAAAGATTAATAAAAGATGAAATTCTTCCTGATTAATGATATAAATATGTGTGTGGATTGTATAAAAGAAAAACAAACAAAGCGCACAAAAAAATGAGCTATAAGAAGCAATTGGCTTCTTGAAATTGTACACACTAAGATCTGTGGGCCTTTTGATGTTAATTTTTTTGGGAAGGAAAAGTAATTTATCACTTTTATTGATGATTATTCATGTTATGGTTATGTCTACTAATTACATGAGAAATCTCAAGCAATGGATGTAATTAGATAGAAATGTGAAAGTTGTCAAGTCAGAAAGAGGTGATGAGTATTATGGAAGGTATGATGAAATTGGGCAAGACCTAAACTAAAGTTCTTTATAAATGTAGTGTTTGTGAATGTCAGGTACACCACAACAAAATGGTGTATCAAAAAGACATAATAGAACATTAATGGATATGGTTAGGAGTATGTTAAGAAGTTCTTCTTTACTTATATATTTGTGGATGTATGCATTAAAAACTGTCATGTATTTGTTAAACATGGTTCCTAGTAAGATAGTTCTAAAGACACTTTTGAACTATGGACTGATAGGACAACAAGTATAAGACACCCACATGTTTGGGATTAGTAGACAGAATTAAGGGTGTATAATCCACAAAAAAGTAACTGGATGCAAGAACAACCAGTGGATAACTTCATTAATTATCCAGAAAAGTCAAAAGGGTATATGTTTTATTATCCTAATCAAAGTATAAGAATTGTTGAAACTGGAAATGCAAGGTTCATTGAAAATGGTGAAATTAGTGGGAGTTCAACTTCACAACAAGTGAAAATTAAAAAGTTAGAGTAAAAATTCCTTTAACTTGTGCATCGAACAATAAAGTAAGTGTTTCTCTGACTGTTGTGTCAAACAACAATAAAGAAGGCCAACACAATGATGAGTCCATTGTCTTCCAATTCAGAAAGGAGACAAGTCTAGTCTCAGTCAATGTCCTAAAAATGATTTAGAACAAAAGCATATAGCAATAATCCTGTATGCATCTATTGTTAAGAGTATTGTGTATGCTCATAATTGGATGTGAAAGATTATACCTAAGATATCAAAAGGGAACAAAGGATCACATGCTTAAGTACATGCCTGATCATTTTAAAGTGATGAGATATTCTGACTCTGATTTTGCTAAATGTGTGGATTCAACAAAATCCTTTCTTGGCTATACATGTCTTTTAGCCGAATGAGCAATATTATGGAGAAGTGAAAAAATATTTATTATTGTTGCACTCATAATGAAAGCTGGATTTGTAGCATGTTTTGAGTCAGACTAATTGGCTACGGAATATTTTTGGACTTTAAATTGTCGACAGTATTACTAAGCAACTAAAAATGTGTATTGTGATAAGTTCACACTAATGTTTTCTCTAAGAACAACAAGTACTCTTAATATGCTAAATGTACGAAGTTGAAGTACTTTGTTGTAAAAGAGGAAATTCAGAAACAAAGAGTGTTAATAGAACATATTAGCACAAAACTTGTGGTAGTTGACCTTTTAACAAAGAGATTACCATCCAGAATATTTATTGAACATGTTGAAAGATTGAGTCTCCTTGTTAGGAATGATTTTTGAAGTGTAATGTTTATTATGTATTATATTATTGACTCTTTAAACTTATTACTTGTTCTTTAAGTTTGTATGCATAATTGTATTTGAGTAATGTAAACAGGTATTGTCTTGGATAAAGACATTATGTTGGACCAATTATAATCTTCTAATTATGTTCATATTAGCAAAAAGTCTAGTTTGTGATACATGGAAGGGAGTATGTCAACTAAGTGATGTACAACAGCTAAGACTCGAATTAGTTCATATTCTTGATTATGAAATTATGTATCCAATATAAAGAATGTTTTAATTCCTTAATGTGCATTATATTTGTTTAGTTTGTTTATTTATTGGTTCGTAAAGGTATCCAAAGTTACATCAGCCATTGAAGAATGTAAGAATTTATGTTTTACGTGAGAGACAAATGACTTATTAATTAATTAAATGAACCATCAAGTAAATAAATTAATAATAAAGGATAAAACAATAATTTAGTTAATGATAAGTAGTTTTCTGATGATAACTACTATTTGATAAACCTAGCATAATAATATAATTTTTATATCTATATAAAAATCACTATCTTATATCGTTTTCTATTTAATTTAATATCTAAAGTATTAAAAGAAAATATTTCATATAAAATATATATATATATATATATATATATATATATATATATTCTTTTCTTATCTAATATGAGAATAATTTATTTCTAGATTTTATTATTTAATTTTTCTTTTATATAATTAAAAAAAAACCATTATGTCTTACATATACATAAATTGTTTCATTTCTAATCTAAGATGCACCTTATATCATTAATAAATTACTTTAACTAGTTGCATCCACAATCCACACAAATGATATAAAGAGTTGCTTTAGCTTTATTTTACTTTAATTACATAAACTGCTTATTTCTTTGCGGGTCCTTAGAAAAAATTAGTTTATTTTAGTAACTACATTCAATCAACTGCAATTGTTCTTTTATATTAGTTTTAGTTGCCTTTTATTTCAACGATGGGTTAAGCAGTAAATGCAATTATTCATTACGATTTATTAAAGAACGCTTTTCCTATTAACAAAAACAAGAGATGATTCAAATCCTTCAACAACAACATCTTCTATTTTTACTTTTATTTGTTAAATCATTAATTAGAGTTCATAATTTTATTTTTTTCTCTTTTAATAATAAAAGTTATACATTTCACAATAAAAGTAATTTTTATTTTTATTTTCGTTTAACTATTCTAACTAGTAATTCATTCTTCACTGTTAGATTAAACGAAAAAAAAAACTAAAAAAGTGAAAATATGAAGTAACCTTATATATATATATATATATATATACACATCAAAGGCACCAAAACATCATTTTTTTTTACAAAAGACTCTTTCTACTCTCATCATAACATCATGACTAATACATTTTTCCTATCAAACAAAACACCCCTAACTTTTCTTACAAATTTGACCCGTGTTTATAGAGATGGGAAATGAGAACAAAGTCCCAAAATCACACACACACACATATATAAATATATATATATATATATATATATATATATATATATAATCATCTATTAATAAACCACATTTTAATCCTTTTAATGTAATTTAATTTTGTTATAATGACATATAGATATAAAGATTCTACATAAAACTTTACTACAGCATTAAAGTTGTTAAAATTAATACTTAGCTTAATTTTTCTTCTGGTTCTCAGCCTTAAAAATCCCATTTTTATTCATAATTGTTAAGTAACTTTGTTTATAAAAATAACAACTTTATATAAAACACCTAGTCAACTTATAAAGATACATGCTTTTCTCATCTTTTTAAACAACTTCTACGACTAACAACATTGTAAATGATTTGAAAAAAGAGATTGATGTAACAAATGATACAATTAATGAAGAGAAATAGACAAAAAGACAACTACTACATTGTATGAATGGTTGTGCGTGCATCGTATCTCGTATTAAATACTTTAATATTGAATTTTAAATAGTTTATCACTTCAATGTTATAGGACATCATCACGAGGACTTGTAACGGGTGAAGAAAAGAGGATAGGAGAAAAAAGTTACTACAAGACAAGAAAATGGGGAAATGGAACGGAGGAAGATTATGAATATATATGTATATTAAAATTAAATTGTATGGTCTTATTTAGAATCTCCCATGTCACAAAATAGATAAAAAATTAAAGTTTATTGAATTTCTTAAGAGAATCTTGATTATAGAAGAATTATTGGTAGTTTAGATATTAGAAAAGCATCGGTTTTATGAATCTGCAGAAATTTGATCCATAAAGAAAAAGTTCAAGTGGGTTTGGAGTTAATACTAAAAATCAAATGCTGTAGTGTCAGAATTTTGAAAAGAAAAAACAAATAAATGCACTTTTGCCCTGATGTTTAAACGTTTCATATGTAGGTCAAAAGTCTTGAATGAAAGAATTTTTCAAGTGTTTGAGTAAGCTCAGTGGGGAAATAATTAACTTCTTCAATATATATAATTGTAGTGAAAGCACTCCTTTTAAGTGTTGACAGTGTGAGAATATATTAAAGTAGGGTTAAATGATAACTTAGATGCGAGTGATAGGAAAAAGTATAGTTAAACGATCAAAAAAGTTGGGTAGCTTTTTATTATTCTGCAGCTGCTCCTTTAATAATGTGATTATTACCTGTTTATCGATATATATTCATATTTTGCCCTAAAAAGATGTTACCACCAGAAGAATGGTTTAGCTACCACCATAACATTTTTGTTTTCATTTTTTCTTAATTAGAACGAAGTTTATTAAGAGTCTGAATAGTGATTTGTATAGTTATGAAAGCATTTTAATGAAGTGTTGTTGAAAGTTTGATAGGGTTTTGAAACTTTGGGAAGACTGTGGGAAGCATCATGAAAGATGAAGTGTATATATTATCAGCAGAAAATGTTAGTGACTGCATGAACAAGTTGTGACGCATCAGAAGCATTATCTTCAGAGGAGAGAGAGAGTGTTTCAGCAATGGTACCACACATATTCTGAAAACACTAAGCCAAAACAGCAATGGGTAAAAAAGCTAAAGCCTTTATTCTAGCTAGGTTGCCTATAGTTACTTACCAAATCATTTTGATCCTAGTGCTCTCTCTCTCTCTCTCTCTCTCTCACCAAAAATTAAGCACCCATTCCAAAGCCATAAACACAATCAAAGAATAGATTCAATTTAATAGAAACACAAACACACTCACTCACTCACTCATGCTAAAACATGAAATGAGCTTATATCCTATTTTGTATTTAGTGCTTGCTTATTAAGCAAAACAAAACAATTGTTGATACTAATTAGTCACCAATCAATCAAATAAAACGAGATTATTTAAGTTTAATTAATAATATCAAATACATAAATTGAATATATATAACCGTTTTAAATATTTAAAAAATTATTATTTAAAATAGTCATTCCCATATTTAACATAATTGAATCTCATAGAACATATTAAACTCGTACCAAAAGTATACTTCTTAAATAAATAAATAAACATAATAATAATAATAATAATAATAATAATAATAATAATAGAGATTAATATATATATATATATATCGATGTAAGTATATCCTTTAATAGCTTTCGATCAAATCATATTCTGTAAAAATTTCATTATTTGAATTAAAACTTTATATCACATGAATCATAATATAAAACTTTATCCTAATATAAAACTATTTGGATGTATCTTTTATATATTATATAAATTAAAATTAATGTAATATATACTTTTAAAAATATACTAAAATATAAATTATTTGACATTTTGTTATTGTTGTTTAATTTTAACAAAATTTGATATGAACAAATGGTGATATAAAATTATAACTTAATAATTTGATAGAAAAATTCATTTGGTACTATTTCTAAATAAATTGTCAGTGATAGAGAGGAAAATGGTATCCAACCACAGTAATTTTGTTTTACCTTTAAAACTTAAATTTGCCAATTAATTCGGACAAGCATTTGTCCTATTATAAAAATATGTGTAACCTCAATATGGCAATTAATTAGTTTTTCTTTGTCTCACAGCAAAATTGCAACCTAAAAAAAAGTGTAATGATATTTCTAAAATATTTTTAATTTTTTTTGTGTCGGATTTTGTAAACTCTAACGTATAATTTAAAATTTATGTTAGATAATTTTTGTAAATTCTTATGTATAAATCAAAATTTATTAGATAATTTTTTGTATTGTTATTGCAAGGAACTGAGTTGACCTACTATCCTTCTATTCTTGTTTCTTCGCTACTTTTCTGTTCTTGTTTTTTCTCGGGTCACTCCCAATGATCGGAGGATAGTCCTCACAGTGGGTGGGTGTACTTGCGAGGGCACCCCGACACTCAACAGGAAATTAATAATATTCATTTATCTTGGAAGCTGCACCTATTTATACTATTTTTGGATGGACTTTCTTACCACTATGGGTCCTTCCATCCTGGATCTGGCCTTGCTGACATGGTCTTCAAGATTAGGGTGTGATTTCCCTTTTAGGAGATTAATTATGCTGATAAGTTCACGGTAGGACATGTCGATTTTTACCGTGTTCGACAATCGGCAAGTAGGCCCTCCAGACACACCATATCCGGCACGACCATTTCGGTATGTCAGATTCACCTTTTCGACCTGATAAGTCAGAATTTTTGACCCCTACGGTACATAGGCCCCCCAAGCCCAAGGAGAGATGGCAAAGAAAGATGAAAGGTTTAACAGATAAGAAGGTAATGTGTTGTCGGCCAACCTGGAGGTGTATCAGTTTTAGTTTTTGATTGTCTATTGCTGGGCTTGCATTGCGTTGGCAGCTACAGAGAATCTAGGATTATAATGATGGGAGTTGGTGTCTCTAGCCGCGCCGAGTCACATCCATTGTCAGGAGGGACACAAACAGTCACCTTACTATGGCCGTTTGATCTTTCAGATCGTAGGGCTATCATTTCGAGAGTTTTGGCGCACTCCCACCCAAGCTTCTCTATATAAAGCAATGGGGCGCCCATAGGAACCACTTGCTAGAAAATAGAGGTAGAGCTCCGACATCCGAGAACCGTCTATAGAGAAAAAGGTGAGCATGTCTTTTTCAAGTTTTTTATTCACGGAGTCTTCGGACAAGGTGAGGGGCTATGCTGATCCAGTTTTCGACACGGCTACATCGTCTTCCGAAGGGATTGTTTCGGACTCAAGTGTGGTCAAGAGAGAGCATGGAAATGGTGATCCCCGAAGTCCAATAGAGGTGTCGGAGGAAGATGAAATTGAAAGGGCCGAAGATGACATGCCCTTTCGGTGTGGTTACAACTGGGTAGACCCTCGGGTAATTGAATACTTTTCCAAGTACAGGTGGTCGTTCATGTTGAAATCATTCTCGGCCAGTATCAGCATGTTTGAAAGGCGAGTTATTGAAGATATAGTATCGTATCAGCGCTGCCGAGTGACAGATAACGTATGCCACGGTTGGGAGGAGTTCTCAGAAAACTTCTTCTATTTCTATATGTACTTGATAACGGACTTGCACGTATGTTTTCCACTCGATGAATTTACTATGGGGGTCTTACACATGTTGAATGTAGCGCCAATTCAGTTGCATCCGAATAGTTGGGCGACTCTTCAGGCTTTTCGACTTAAATGTTATTTGCCTGCTACACCTCAAGTTTTTTTTTTTACATTTCTATAGTACTCGTCCTGGCGATCTTGTAGGTTGGCTTTCATTGGTGAGTCGCATGGGGGTGTGCTTGTTTAATTCCTATACTTCTTCATACAGGAACTTCAATATCGGGTTCTTTAAGGTAGTCATAGAACCTCTCGGCCATAAGTACTTTTATAATGATGTTGTCCGAAAGTTTCCTTTCTATTGGACAAGGGGTCTAGTTCAGTATTCATCGTGGTTGAGGTCGATGATGACAAATGAGGATAACATGACCTTGTTGGTTCTGGATCAGCTACCTCAGAAAATTCTGACCCGAAAACTCCTTCGTCTTTTCCTTTCCTCGCATTGATGCATTGACTTGGAAGGTAATTTCTATTCCCGTTTATTGTTTGAAATTTGCAAAGTTGTTAACTTGGCTGAGTTGCTCCTGTCTTTGCAAGTATAATGGCGTCATTAAATGCCAAGAACAAGAACTACTTTAGTGAGCTCCAGGCCAAGTGCATGGTGGCGACTCTTGAGAAGAAAAAGGCTGAAGAGGCTGCCCTCCAAGCAGGAGTGACTTCCGAGGTGATGAATTCAGTGAACAAAGTTGTCGTCGCCGACCTCCATCCACCCTCTGACCATCAAAGAAAGAACAAAAGAGAAAAATCCCGCAAATGCCATGTTGACCAATCTCCATCCCATCGGCAAACGAAGAAGTCCTTCTTTCGTCCGTTGGGGGTGGGTACAAGCTCGGATGTATCCGGCCTTTATAGCAGAGAACTGGCTCTCTCGCAGAAGTTAAGCTTGTCTTTGGATCCCTCAGAAAGAGTTACTTCGGAGCATTCCTCCTTCCGGCTTACTAAGCGCATTCCTGGAGTTACAAAGTCGTGAACTTGTGCTCGGGAAAGCGCTTGGCATCAAGCTTTGCAATGGCGGACACTTGCAGGAGGTGGAGAAGCTGAGGCAGAAGCTATCCGATTCTGGTCGATCTCTTGGTGATGTGCTGGAAGCGAACAACTCTTTACACGAGAAGGTGACTGTGTTAGAGTCCAAGTGCAGGGGGCTTGAGGCCGATGCTGTCCCTTTGACTGAGAATGTGAGAAAGCTAGAGTCCCAAGAGGACGAGCGTATTTGGACAATCCATAACCTGAGGCATGATCTGGATGAGGCGACTATTTCTCTACCGAGGAGGATAGGGCCAGACTGGAGGCGGAGTTAGCGGAGGCCAAGGAGCAAGTTTTAACGCAACACGAAGAGGGTTTCAACAAGGCTTTGCGCCAAGATGCCTTTTATTTGGAATAATGTCGGCCAACCACAAGTTTAACCTAGACAAGGATGTATTTGAAGGTCATCTTGTGCCATTGTCGAAAATTCCATAAGGTAATGGTCGTGCTCAACCAGCTACACCGAGTGGCGAAAACGGGGAGGAGGGTGTGGTTGTCGTTTAAGGATACCAAGATGTCAACTTCATTTTTACCTTGTTTTGGTAGTTTAGTTTATTTTTTTAAAAGTTTTATAAGATCGGGGTCGAGAGCGCCCTTTCAATATGAATACGAATTAATTTTGTTGGATGTGACTTCTCGTTTTCGCTATGCCAAAACTATTAAAATTGGTCAGGAGGGATTGTCATGTTGAGGCGAAACATCCTAGGCCAACCAAATGGAATTCAGGAGGGATCACCTTTCGACGAAACATCCTAGACCAAATGTTGAAGAGATTTCGGGAGGGATCGCCTATCGGTGAAGCATCTTAGATCGAATTGTTTCGATTAAGAGAGAATTTGTGAATGAGTGTCTCATTATCATTAATAAGTGCCTTGTTAAAACCTCCCCAGCCAAAACCCTCCGTAGGGAAAAAAGGCCAGTGGTAGGAAAGAGTACACGTTACATCTCAACTAAAATAAAACTTCAGGTGGCTAACATTCCTTGATCTTGGCAATATCTTTCCCGACAATTGCTCTTGTCAGTACGTGTCGTTACCGAGTTTTTGCTTTATCTATAAGGGGCCTTCGAAATTGGCATTGAACTTTCCCTTTGCTAACATTTTCTGAGCTTCTCCCTTCCATCTCCACACCAAGTCGCCTTCCTAGAAGGACTGGAAGTTAACCTTAGAATTGTATCTCCTCGTGACCCTTTGTTTGCACACCTGCTCCTTTAACATAGCCTTGTCGCGAAGCTCCGAGATGAGGTCTAGTTCGGCAAGCAAACTGTCTTGATTGACCTCAGCATTGAAAGACTCTCTACGAACCCTTGGTTCACCTACCTCCAAATGTAGCATCACGTCTACACCGTATGTTAGGCTACACAGAGTTTCGTTGGTTGAGGACTGCGGTGTGCAGTGGTATGACCATAGTACTTCGATGAGCTCTTCGATCCACCTGCCCTTTGTCGCTCCATGTCTTTTCTTTAGCTCCATCAAGATGACCTTATTTGCGGCTTCGACTTGTTTGTTAGTCTGTGGGTGTTCGACCGAACTCATAGCGTGTTGATACCAAGTCCGATAAAGAAAGAAGCTAGCTTGGCATCCGTGAACTGTCTGCCGTTATTTGTGACTACTGTATGTGGAATGTCGAAATGACATACTATGTCTTTCCATACAAAACATTATACCTGAGCGACGATGATCTTTGCCAGAGGTTTCGCCTCCACCCACTTTGTGAAGTAGTCCATCGCCACCAAAAGAAACTGACACTGGCTTTTAGTCGAGGGAAAAGGTTCGACTATGTCCATACCCCACAAGACGAAGGGCCATGGAGAAACAAGGCTATGAAGTTCTTCTACTGGCAGCTTGGGAATGTTTCCATGTTCTTGGCACCGGATACACTTCTTCACGAAATTCAAACAATCTCCTCTTAGAGTGGGCCAGTAAAAACCGGCCCTTAACACCCTGGCAGCCATTGCCCTTCCACCCGAATGCTTGCTGCAAATTTTGTCATGCAGCTCCCTCAAAACGTAGTTGGCCTGTTCTGGAGTTATGCAATTAAGCAGAGGAGTGACAAACCCTCTTCTATATAACTTGTCTCCTACGAGCACGAATTGTGATGCTTTCTTTTTCAGCATCCTCTCTTCTTTTGCAGTAGTCGGGGTTTGTCTTCCATGCAAGTATTCAGTGATTTTGGTCATCCAATTCAGAGAAAGTTGGATTGCTAGACATACCCTTTCTCCTAGATGGAGCCAACAATGTCAACTGGATAAACGTTTTGTGACATCCCTTCTTTTTGGTACTCACCAACTTGGATAGTAAGTCGGCCCGCACATTCTGCTCTCGGTGTATGTGTTCCACCTTGGCATCCTCAAAGTTGTCCAGGATCATCATCACTTTATGGTATTATATTAAGAGGAGTGGTTCTTTCACTTGAAAGCTTCGTGTTAGGTGTCCGACAGTTAACATCGAATTAGTCCGACAAATGATTCTCCTTGCACCGACATCTTTGGCAAGGAGTAATCCAGCAATTAGTGCCTCATACTCAGCCTGATTATTCAACGTTTTGAAGTAGAATTTCATTGATTGTTCTAGTACAATGTCCTCTGATCCTTCCAAAATAATACCGACACCACTTCCTTGCTTGTTGGACGACACATCCACATATAGAGTCCACCACTCTGGTCTTGGATTCTCGTCTAGTCATAACTCATTCACAAAATCGTTTTGCGCCTTGATCATTCCCCGCAGCTCATACCGAATACCGAACTCGGACAACTCAATTGATCATGCTATCATACGTCCTGCCATATCCGGTTTTCCCAAGACTTGGGCGATTGGGTAGTCAATTTGGACCGTGATGGCATAGCTTTGGAAGTACTGTCTCAGTCGTCAGGCTGTAAAGATCAGCGCCAAGGCTACTTTCTCGATCCTCTGGTATCGGAGCTTGACATCCCGCAATACTTAACTAATGAAGTAGATCAAATTTTGCTCGCCCGCGGACTCCTGCACTAGCACTACGCTAATATGGCTTCATCTAATACCGCCAAGTACACCACTAATGGTGACACATAGCTAGATTTACACAAAACTGGTGGGGAGGACAGGAAAACCTTCAAATCTACGAATCTTTCCTCATACTCCGTGTCCCACAAGAACTTTCTCGATTTCTTTAGAAGATGGACCATTGACTGAGTTTTCTCGGCCAACTGAGAAATAAACTGGGCTAATGATGTTAGCCTCCCCACCAACCTCTAAACCTCCTTCACGTTCATCGAACTCCACATCTTTGTGACGGCCTGACACTTGTTCGGGTTAGCCTATTTGATCTTTAAACATCCTATCCATCAAGCGCTGGTAAGTAGCGCTTGCATTTTTAAGGTCGAAGGGCATTACCTCGTCATAGAAGTTTGTTGAGTCTGCGATGAAGGTCGTCTTTAGATTATCTTAAGGGTGCATTCGAATCTGGTTATACCCCGAATAGGCATCCAAGAAGCTCAAAACATGGTGTTCGGCTGCACCATCTACCAACCTGTCAATGCTCGGCAGAGGGTAGGAGTCCTTAGGACGGGTCTTATTTAGATCAGAATAATCCATGCACATTCTCCACTTGCCGCTTGCCTTCTGAACGAGAACCACGTTGGTGAGCCACGTGGTGTAGTGTGCCTCACGAATGAATGTTGTTGCTAAAAGCTTTTCGGTTTCCTCCATGGCGGCTCGCCTCCTTTCTTCCCCCATCTCCTTCTTTTAGGACACATGCCTAGCTTCCTTGCATATCGATAGCGTGTGTGACATGAATTTGGGATCAATTATAGGCATGTCTGCTGCTGACCATGCAAAGAGATCTAGGTTCTCTCTTAATGTTCCCTCCATATCCTGTCGCTCTTCACCCGATAACGATACTCCTACCTTCATTATTTAAAGTTAACCACCTATCCGAATGGGCACGATTTCTTTCCAGGGCTCCAGCCTCTCCTCGTCCCCCTTCCTCGGATCTAGGCCATTTAAGGATATGACCAATGCTTCTATTTTTGTGAACCCACCCGACTCATGCAGCAATGCAGGCTCTATCCTGAGGCTGGTCGCGTAACACTCTCGAGCTATCCTCTGATCCACGTGTATTGTGACTATGTCACTAGACGTTCATCGCCAAGTGTAGTGTAGATACTATTACTCCCAACGCGTTTGGCGAAGGTCTTCCCAGTAACACGTACGATGTACTGGCGTCTACCACCAGGTACCATATTTTTATAGTCTTGCAGTCTCGACTACCTTGACCGAACTTCGTGTAGAGATCGACGTACCGCAACGACTCCCCTTTCTCTTGCCTGATGTTGATTAGGGCGATAGACATTAGATGGTGAAGTCGGCTACTCGCGAACTAGGTTTTGAACTTCATTATCAGTGTGTCAAAACAATCTATGGAATTTGGTGGCAAACGCGTAAACCAGCTCAACACGGCGCCTTTAAGTAACGTTGGCAAGACTCTACACATCACGACATCATCCTCACTGTAAAGACCTACTTGAGTGATGTACACACCCACGTGCTCATTCAGGTCCGTCGATCCATTGTAGCGATTGAGGGTTGGCGTCTTCCAGCTATCAGGCAGGGGTGTTTCCATTATTCCATCAACGAAAGGGTGTCGACGCGCTGTGTGTGTGCCACCAGCAGTTTGTGTCGAGGTATTGTAGAGTGTCTCTCAGTGGCTACTTCCACCTTCGCACCACTTAGAAGTGGATGGAGGTGTTACATTCTCCGGGTTACCCTCGTAGTCCTTGGTATGGCGATTCACCTGACTCTCCTCTATGTGCTACCTGATTCGGGTGTTCTCATTTTTTAGAGCTTCAATCTCTTCAGCATTTCTCTTTTTCATAAGCTCGAACTCCATCCTGATTTCTCGCAACAGGGTCGACTCCTCCACATCTTCCCTCGACAGTCCTTCACTGTACACCTTCTTACGTGTGTTAACCATTCTTCCTAAACGAGATCATAATCGGCCCCACGGTGGGCGCCAAATGTTCTTACAAGGAACCAAGTTGACTTACTACCCTTCTATCCTTGCTTCTTCGCTACTCTTCCGTCCTCGTTCTTCCTCAGGTCACTCCCAATGATCTACTCCTCCGATAGTCCTCACGGCGGGTGGGCGTACCTGCAAAGTCACTCTGACGTTCAAATCAGTAATATGTCAAAGTAATTGTCAAGCAATTAATAATATTTACCTACCTTGGAAGTCGCACCTATTTATACTAATTTGAATGAGCTTTCTTACCACTATGGGCCCTTCCATCCTAGATCTGACCTTGCTGACGTGGTCTTCAAGATTAGGGTGTGATTTCCCTTTTAGGAGATTAATTACGCTGATAAGTTCGCAGTAGGAGCATGTCAGTTTTTACCGTGTTTGACAGCCGGCAACTAGGCCCTCCGGACACACCATATCCAGCATGACCATTTCGGCGTGTCGGATTCACCTTTCCGGCCTGATAAGTCAGACTTTTCGACCCCTGCGATACAATTATGATGTAAATTTTGAATTTATGTTAGAACTTATATTGTTTGACATAAATTGCATTATACGTATCTAGATTCTTTCTTTTTTTCATGAACAAGGATTATCTTTCTTTTCTTTTCTTTTTTCTCTAGCAAGCAGCAACAACAAGAACTTATATGGGTGCTTAGGGTGACCTTGAAGTATGAGTGATTATATCTCTGTTAGTCATTTGTGGTGGTGGACATTTCTCTCTAATTGAATTGGAGATTTGGTGGGTCTATCACTTGATTGAGGTTAGTGCTTTATATCTCTATTTTGTTGTTAAAAATGAATCTGTGTTTATCTTTGGAGATCTCAATCACAATATTGCATATATGTCTATTGGATTTTTCTTGATAATTGTTGGTTAATATTGAAATTTTTGTGTTTAATTTTGAAATTAGTTGCTTAAATTTAATTGATTATTTGGAGTAATTGATTAATTTAGTCCATCCGAGTGACTAAATTATTTAGTCATTAGTTTGTTTAAATTTTAGAAATTAAATTGCAAGTCTTTTATGTTGTACAAAAGTTATAAATTTAGTTTAAACTGATAGTATGTAATATGTTTGGTTGATGCAATTGTTTTTTTGTAGTAATTTAATTGATATTTAATTTTATTTTGATGCACACATTAAGTAAACCTTAGTTTTTCTTTAGGATTAAATACAAATGGCCAAACATTAAGTATTTGTATTAAATCTTGAATTGTCTAATTGTCTAATTGGATAATTTGGAAAATTTATTTTTTATAATTTTTTAATATGTACACATTATAGTCTAACCTTAAACTTGGTGTAATTTAAGTTCAAACCATTTTGTGTTGTTCACCGAGTGCATGTGTTCTTTGTCACCACTTTTTTTGTGTACATTGGAGACCAATGTGAAATGTTACCAAAATTTTATCAAATTTAATATATCGTGTCCCATATTCAATTACAAAAGTGAGAATCACGTTGCATGGTTGATGATGATAGAGTTTGTAACCTACATAGTTATGGACTAAAGTTGGATGAATGTACTTCCCATTAGTCAAGAGTGTGAAAAGTGAGTTAATAAGTTCTTGCAATTTACTCACGAAAATGAAAAACCTATCAATAGGCATATTATTGTCCATGCATTCTTTATCTGAATTAGATACATCAGGAACTTGGGACAATACATGATCACCTGTTTGTCTTTGGTATTGCGAAGAGTTATACAATATGAACATGGAAAAGAGAAATACTAAACATTCTAATTATGTCAACAACAAAATTTTTTGAAGAAGGAATGAACAATAATTTAGAGGAGATGATACATGATGTTGACAAAGAAAATTTTGGAAGAACACATGTGTATGATTCTTGGAAACTTGATTTGGAGCAAATACTATAACCAGGATGTAATAGTTTTACAACATTATCAACAATTTTAAGAATGTTCATTTCAAAAGTAATAAATCGATAGACTGATAAAAGTTTCACATAACTGTTGAAATTGTTGAAGGAGATGTGCGATATTTGTGTGTGCACAATATTGGTGGTTCTTGGGGCCTCTAAGATTACTTTGGTGCACCATGACAGAGGACCAGTACAAATCTTGCATTCAGGAGGCTTTTTAGGAAATGGAGATGTAGTTTGAAAAAAAAATGAATAAAATTTGGCAGTTCTTGAAGTAAGAGTTTGATAAGAAGTTTGAATCTATTGCTTGTTTTTAGCAACAGACTCTATAAACACTTTATAAGTTTCTGAAGAGGTTGTTTGAGGGAAAACTAAAGGGAGTTGTGTTGTTGCAAATCCCTATATGGAACATTCTCATACTAATATATTGAACCAATGTGAGTTATATCTTGAAGATGACACCCTGTATTTGGTGACAATTGGTTGGGTATATGAGAGGGACTTAATCATTCACGGTGTCCTTCTACAGCCTGGAAGTGGGTAATGGTAGATGAAGTTTGAGATGTTGTTCATCAACTACCTAATTCGAAGGTTGAGTAGTGGCAGAGACAAGTGGCTCATTCTTGGCTTGGCCAAGACGTTTGGTCATGTCACTCTCAGCACGAACAAAGGTATTATATATTGTATTTCTTTTTGTTCTTTTGTATTCTTATAATTCTATCAATGTTTAATTAACTTTTATCTTTTGTTTAGAATTTTATCCATCGTGATAAGCAAGTTATGAGAGAATCTATTATTCATGATGTTGATGAAAACATGAGAGAAGTCAATGTTGATCCTATATCTATACTTCTAACAATATTATCACAGTTTAAAAAGGAATTGTTGCATACATGCAAAGTTTTTTAAATTAAAAATTTTGTTATTTCACTATACATTTCCTTATTCGAGATATCAGATTTTGCTAATTTTTATCGAAAAGAAAATATCATTATTTTTAGATAAAATCATTTGATACTTTATTAAATAAAATTTAGTCTAACGTGTAATAATTCTTTAAAATATAGGTAAATGTGAACTGTAATTAACTTATATTAATTTACCTGAAACTTACTCTGCATAATGATGACATAATATCAAAATATTCAATCATGACATAGTTCATTTTAACTTATATAAAGAGTTATTGAGTGGTATAAATATTGTATTAGGGCTATTTAAAGTAACAGTTGACCTAAGTGTTCTGAATACGCGTGACGTGTTGTGCGTTTGTGCAGGGGATGGTGTTGGTGGCGAGAACTCACGCAACGTTCATATATTGGTTTGGTGCAGGGAATTAATGGAATGGTTATTATTCATTGAGCTTCCATAAAACTCATTTATGTCTTCCGGCGTCGAAGAGGGAAGAAGAAGACAGAAATTAAATGAGTGAATCACCATCACTTCTTATTACTTCACGCAACATTTTTTGTACTACTATCTGCATCATTCATTAGTTTTGCAAACTTGAAGAGCAGATATTGATTCTTATAATAAAAAATGACATCTAACATTGAATTCTATGTTTAGTTAGTGGCTGGAAGGTGTTACTATTGTTGTCATTAATCGCAGGATCTTTAATCTCAGTAAGGTAGAGCACGACCAAAAGTATTATCCAATGTTTGGATCATGTTGTTATCTTTTTCTGTTCTTGCATGATTAATTGGTGTTGATACTAGGGTAGAGAATAGTGTGCTATAGCATTATGGCAAAGCAGCCTCTAACTGCTATAGGGGGTCTTCACGGTTACGCAATTCTCCCTTCTTGCCTTCTGCACTCCATATTCTGCAATGTGATGGGCTTGGTGTTGAGATATATATCAGAGTCTCAAGGCTATTGTAAATGAAAGATTAGTATTAATTACAGGGTAATATATATATATATATGACAGCAGGAACCTATTTATGGTAAGATATTAATATTATAATTGATATTATTGATATTATGAAAGTTTAACATAATATATAATTTTATTAAGATTAATAATGTTTTTATATTTTTTAATATTTTTTAAAACTTTAGTTTTTTTTTGATAATTTAAATTTACTTTTTTAATAATTTTGAATTAAAATTTTTTTAATATCATAAATAGTAGTAAAGTAAATAAAATATGACGTAATATTTAAATGTAACTATATTTAAATTTATTTTAATTTCTAATTAACATAAATATTATTTTAAATTTAATTTTAATTAAAATATAGGTTTGTTTAGTATTTTTTAATAAGATGAAAATTTTAATAAAAATATATTTAATTTTTTTAATTTATTTTAATAATGTCGGAATTTATTTAATTTTTATTTATTCTAATTAAAAATATAAGAGGTAATTATTTTTATTAATATTTTAGTAATTAATAAATGTAATATTTTTATTTGCAGTTTCATGATTACTGTAAAATAGTTAAGTCAAAAGTTATATAACTATTTTTTATTATTTATTATATAACTATTTAGGAAAAGATAGTTAATAATTTAAATAATTAAAATTTAGATTATTAAAAGTTAAATTAAATATATTAATA
This sequence comes from Lablab purpureus, assembly GCA_030347555.1. Classification (NCBI taxonomy): domain Eukaryota; kingdom Viridiplantae; phylum Streptophyta; class Magnoliopsida; order Fabales; family Fabaceae; genus Lablab; species Lablab purpureus. Next base: position 22,322,503 of record CM059260.1, read on the forward strand.
ATTTTAATAAATTCATAATATTATATTAAATTTTTATATTTAATTATTATAAGTAATATTGCTTATATTGTAAATTTTATAAATACATCCAAAAGTATATTTAATTGTAATATTATTATAATTAAATTTAAAAATAATTATATTATAATTATATTTAATTAAAATACATATATTATCTAAAATAAGATAAGATTTTTAGTAAAAATGAATTTTTTAATACGCATATATTTTAATAAGAAATATTTTTATAATATTTTTTTTAGTTTTATAGAATAATTATTAAATATATATTGACGAAAATAATAGAAATAATTATAGTAGACACATTTTGACAAACTAAAAAATTACAACAAACTCTTGCATATTTGAAAAGGTTAAAAATTTAGGAAAAGAAAAACATACACATGGTACAATTTTATATTACTTTGGAGTGTATGTACTGTGAATCTACATCACGGGAATACGAAAAGTATTAAACTTTTATAACTTTAAACTACCATTAATACATTACTTGTATTTCCTCACACCATAGTAGAAGAATATTAAAATTAAGTTTTTTTAGTTCTAATGAAAGTTTTTTTAATAGTACTTGTGAAAGTATTAAGTCACTTTTTTTCTACCGTATATAAACGGAGGATTTATAAGATGGTATTATAATTATTTGTTATCTTACTTAACTATTATTTTCCTCCATGTTTCATATATATATGAAATTTAATTTATCCTACTACTAACATTTTTTAGGTTATAAAATAAAATTAAATATATTTTTAGTCTCTAAACTATTTATTAAAATTATGTTTCGTCTTAAAGATAATTTTTTATCTATTTCTTTCTTCTATTTTATAAATTATTATGAATAATCTTTGATGATATGATAGAGTTTTTTTTCATCTTTTCATTTTTCTTCTCGAAAGTTTTTTATTATGTGATTTTCTCTCTTTTAAGTTTTTGTTTCTTTTTTTTTTCTTGAAAGATTCTTTATTTGTTGTCAATTAGTTTACATGGATGAAATCAGTTCAAAGTTTGTCTCATATACAAAATATAATATTAATAAATAATTGAAGGACTAATATTATATTTAACTCTATATAATATAATTTATTATTAATCTATTAATTATTTGTTTGTTTAGATGATAAATGCATATTTGCATCAACACCAAGAGTAAGCACATAAACATTGGTGAATCAGACCACAAATCCTAACTCCAATACATTTTGATCTTAACTTTTGTTTATGAAAACGAAGTCATCATCTAATATATATTCTAATCTTCATCTTCATCTATTGAAACATATAGAGTTAATATACTAAAGTCTCTAATTAGTATATTATCTTTTGTACTATACTATGTTTGCTCTTTATCAAAGCACATGTTACAATCCAATCCTTAAAACACATGCTCAAAGTATGAAATAAAATATTAAATAAAATATTTACAAAACAAAAAACTTGTCTTTTAATACAATAAAAAATATATGATAAAAATAAATTAAATATTTTTCATGTGCTTAGTATGTAAAAGCACATAAGCAAATTGTTATGCTTGCACAAAAAACTTCCTTTTCTACTTGAGAATTTAAGATGAAGATTTCGCTTTCACATTTGCTTCTTAAGAGATTTACAATGACTTGTTATTAAGAATTGAATTCTCTTACAAGAAAGACTATACACGTCAAATGTAAAACTAAATATTTATAAATGATTTAATGGTAAGTGATTGGATAAACTTAATAATTTTTTAGAATAGAGTGTGATATTATATTAAAAAATAAATTTTATAATTTAACTTAATCCCGTAAAATTAAATTATAAGATGAAGTTTATATTTATTTATACACATAAATTTGATTAATGTAAAATTTCCAAGACTTACTTTTGCAAAATTCTATAAAGGAAGAATGGAAATCTCTAGCAATTATATATATATATATATATATTATTATATACATGTGTATTTTTTTTTCTGTAAAGACAAAATGACTGTTGTTTTTCTTTATCAAAATATCAAATGCGCCTAATTAAGAGGTGTGTAGGTTTAAAATTTCCAGTAATGAGTCCTTACTAGAACTTTTTTGGTTTTTGGGTTTCGCAACTTGTTTCTTGATCGGAGTGAGTTTTTGCTCCATATTAACATTGGTTGCCAGACTTTGTTTTAAGTTGTCAACATCGAAGGGGCCTTTTGGGCAAGGACATGGCAAAGGTTGAGATGGTAGAGACCTTCTTTTGGTGGTAGCATGCATAGTCATAGACCTACTTTTCACCAATGTTCTTCATCTAGTTAAAGTCTTTTCCAGTTCAAGTGTGTGACGTTCTCATTCCTTTTCCTGTTTCATATCAATCAATGCATGCATGCATGCATGCATGCTGCGGTGTCTTGTTACTCTTGGTAGGCACACTAGCTAGCTACTACACAAAAATGTGTTATAGTACTTCTTCTTTACCTTCTCCAACTCTTGCACTCAAATAATTCCGTTATTCATTAGGATAGTCAACCTTGGATGTGATTTAACATCTACTATATATGGTTAACTCATAATACATAAATTTAGTTATATAATTAGGTTAAACCTAAGCTCACTTTTTTGTATGGTATTTAAATTTGTTTTAACAAGATTTATTAATTGATCTTACAATATCATATATTATTGGGCTACTATCACTTTTTAGATTAATGAAAGTGATTAAGTTGCTTAAGTTAAAATAATTACTATTGGACTTATGAGAATAATGATTGAAAATTGTGATTACATATCTATAGAAGATACAAAGTTATTAAAATTAGGTTATTATGATCTTTAAGAGGTTCTTATAGTATTTTTTTTACACTCATTAGAATGATAATAAAAAAAAAATAGGACAATCAATTAAATGATAATGTTTTGACAATTCATTATAAAATTCAAAATATGGTTAGTCAATAGCCAATGATTAATCACTTCACATATACTAGGATTTATTTTATATATGTTTGTATTAAGTTTTGAACACATATTTTCTGATTTTGACATTAAATATTCATATAGAGTGTAAAGGTTTAGTGTTTGTTTGAAATCGAACTACCACTTAAACATTTTCTTCTAATAAAGAAATAAAGTGACGTAGCTATCTTAATTTATGAGAAAAATGCTTTATCCTATATCTGAAAAGTGTGATAAATGTGCTTACTTTGAATTAAAAGTAGAATTGTGTAAGAAGTGTGGGAGTGGGTGGTTAAAGGCTATATATGATTAGGGTTGGTGAGTAAGCCAAAGTTACTGATGTAGGTCGATTCCATAGATGAAGTGTTGGCCCAAGTTTTCTGACAATTGCTCTCGCATTGTGTTCTTCTAGCTAGGGCTGCTTGAGCACAAAGGTATGATTTTAGCCATAGAATGTGGTTTAGGTTGAGCTAGGTTGCAACATTGAAGAGTCTAAGTTTTTGCCACTTTGGTCAAAGATTCTTGGGCTAAGGGACTGTTTGGGGGTGACCACTTTAGAAGCTATGCCAAGTGTTTGGATAAGGGAAGTTTCAAGTTTGGGTCAAAAAAAGCATCTAAATATTGACTGAAAAAGTAAACGGATTGAAACCAATGTTGTGTTGTGAGTAGCATGGAATGTGGTCTCAAGTCTCTTCTTCATGTGTGGGGGTACTTGCAATGATGATAAGATGTTAAGATGGGTTAGTGTGAGGACTTCCCTAGCTAATCTCATTCAAGGGTTATCACCATCTCCAACTTTATTAGTACTTCCTCTCCTAGCTTCTACAAAAATTATAAATGTAACTATTTTTCTTAAAAAAATTTGTTTTTTATGTCACACATTACTATGTCTCTTCTTTCCTACTTCTTCACTTGTTTTTTCTTTAATTTTTTTTACCATTTCCTTCTCCACATTATAAATGAAAAGTATATTATTAGAAGTAGTACATTTATCAATGCTCTAATTTATATATATATATATATATTAAAAACTTAAATCAAAATTCTTCTATTCCAACTAAAAAGGTCGACCAAATTTTTACACATTAATCTTATATAAATCGCACAAAAATTCAAATGTAATTGATTGATTCCTTGAGAATAAACACTCTTCTTGTAAAAAAACTCCTTTAAGAAAATGAGTTCCTCCCATCCATATTAGGTTCTTAAGTGAGTTCTTAAATTTTTTTAAATTAGGGATAGATGTAGTCTTACAAGTTTGAATTTACAAATATCATTAATTTTTGTTAGACAAATAGCATCAAGAGGGGGGTGAATTGATGTATTTAAGATGTTTACCTCTTTTTCGATTAACCTGAAAAACGTTAAGCTGAACGGAAACAATAAACAATATAAGAGGATAAGAGAAGAGAAGAACACAAGGATTTATACTGGTTCGGGTATAGCCAACCCTACGTCCAGTGCCCAGTCACCTCAATTCGAGAATGACTTCCCAAACACTATCTTTAGAAAAGTTGTTACAATCAATATTACAATTGAACTTGTAAAAGAAAATCTAAAGACTGAACACCTCTCTTGAAACCCACAAGAGATGAAAACACCTCCCTTGAAAACTCACAAGGGATGAACCACTACACCAACAATGGTGTTGACAGATATATAAACAAATACTGAAACAGTATCACCTGGAAAGAGAGAATCCAAAACAACGTTAATGATCGTTAGCTCCTTTCACAAGTGATAAAGAATGTTGTAGACCAGAGAGTGTAAACAAATGATTTTTGTGCTCAAGTTAGCTCTGTGTCTATCAACTTGTATTTTTCCTCTTTATATAGGAAATAAAATCTGAGAAAACCTTTCACAGTATTAAAAACTATTTATGAAATGTTCACACATTTAAAATCTTTTTATGAAATCTGAAAACGTAAGATCTGTATAATAATTGAAAACATTTATGATTTTAAATGTCAATTTGAAATTCAAAATACTTTTTGAAAAACTATTGAACATGTTAAGTACAAAATCGATTCTGTGAAAGTTTTTAGAAAAACTTTAAAACAACACATTAAAATCGAGTTGATTTCATTATATACATAATGACACAATCGAGTCGACTACGTTGTATCAAAAAGATATAATCGAATCGATGTAAAAAGCTTTGAAAAGCACAACATAATCGATTGTGTACAGACCATCGATTATATTATATCGATCGATTAGTAAAAACAGTTTTACTCATAAAAACGATCACGAGTGAAAGAGTGCTGGATCAGTTTGTTAGTTTCGATTTCTCTTATTCCAGAATGATTCGACGCTAACACCTCCAACATCGATCTGAGCTCCACCGATTCTTTAAGACTTCAACTCTTCGATCTTTTCATCCTTCGATCTGGTTTGCTTCGAGAACACATCAAAACTCGATACATCTTCAAAGAGACTTGACTTGATCCTCTTTGGTAACAATTTTATGTACCATAAAATTAACAATCATTTTATCTTATAAAAATTATTTAAATTTTAATTTTAATTCTCAAACTAAAAGGTAGAAGATAAATTGAGACAAAAACCATCTAACAATAATTATATGTTCTAAGCTACATCATAAAGCAAGCTATGATACACTTTTTTCATTCAATAAATTGTGTCATATCAATATGTGATTTTTTAAAAGCATGTAGTAAGGGGTTGAATTCAAACTACAGATAAAATTTGTTAAATATAAATGTGACTGATAATTTTCTCTTCATTAACTACATGACTTTTTTATTATAGAATGATATATTTTTTAATAATCTAAATTAAATAATAATGAATAGTAAATTACTAGTTTTTGATACCATTGCATTTTAAAATAATTAAAGTTGAAAACCACATGTTAACTCTCCCTTCATCATTATATCCGCATTTGCTGATAGCTTATTCTTGTATGTTTATATATGCCTTTTTAAAAAATATCCACAAAATCCATTTTAAATAACTTGATTTTCATTTTATTTTACAGCTTGTGTTATGTATATTATTTTTATAACTTAAAAGACTACTCTACTACATTTATCGTTGAGGGGGTGAATTTTTAAAATGATAAAGAAAAATGAAAACCATTATAATTTTTAACGACTAGTTCTAGAGGAAAAAAATTGTGAAAGTTATTTCATGTGATAAAAAGTAAATTACTTTTTTTTTCTTAACAAAATTGTTTACATTATCAAAGAAGAAAAAAACAACTTTATTTTCTAAAAACCATTTAAAACTATTTAATTTTTTCTGTTTCTCATTTTCCCCCTCGTTTTCCATTTTGCTTAATTCCCTAAAAGTTGACATATATAGTTTTTTTTTCGTTTAACTAAAATTCATTTTGGACTTTTATTTGACCAACACAATTAATCTCTTCTCAACAAATCGATTTGAGATTAAATTATACTTTCAATTATAAATTTTGAATCATTAACTTTTTATTCGAATAAAGTAAAATCACTTGTATTTACAGTTTTTTTTAAACATATATTTATATTACATGAAAAACAAATATAGTCAAATATTTGTCTTTATTTAAAGTAATTAGAGATTTTATATAATAATTATTGTCGCTTTCATCGTACTTTTGTCTGATTTTTTTTTCCTTTTTCTTTCTTACTGCATTATTATATAAATAATTTTCTCTCTATTTTCTTATCCCTTTCCTCCTATCACTCAACATAATTCAAAGTGAGAATGGAGAATGATATTTTTCTTTTAATCATCATGGATTTTGAATGGATCTCACGAACAGACTCCAAAATCTAGTGAATATTATATGGTCAAACCTCATGGATGGTCAATAGATAAGTAATCACATAATTAAAACATAATAAATCAAATGTCAAACCGATCCCTATTCCATCACAATTTGTTAGGTGAACATACCAATAATAGAAGAACCACCATTTTTTAATTTGAATTATTACCTGTAACCAAATATTAATGATGTTTGCTTATGTTTATGAGGTTTGGGTTCACTACGGTAGTTTTACAGCATTTTATAATGTCTGCACTTTCATAAAGAATGTTCTGGAATACCTTTTAAGATGGGTAAATTAAAAAAATGTAGAAATGGTAAAACTTTTATTTTAGAAAGATCTTTCCAAAACATAATTGTAAAAGTTCTATTTTAAAATACTTTTTCTATAATACATATTATGAAATCATATTTCGAAACATTTATTCTAAAAAAATTTCAAAATACTCTTTCCATAACATTAAAAAGGGTAAAATCATCATTTTCTAAAATCATGGAGTCTGCCTTTTATAATAATGTTTTAGAATTAAAACTAACCAAACTAGGGTAGGCTCCACCTTCACATTTTTTTTTTCTTCCTTCCCATATTATAATTTTTTTTTATAATTGATTTAACTATACTGATTTAAAATTAATTTGAGATGACTACTATATTCGATTTTTTATAATTACACTTTTAGCTATACAAGTAACTGTTATAAATGAGAATTTTAATTTTGAAATTAGTAACGTAGTTAGTATAGTTGACAACCAAAATTATTAAAGAAACATGAGGTATTATTATTACTAAAATAATAAAATAATTTTGTAAACATATTAGCTGTTATATTTATATATTTTCAAATCAATGGATTATAGAAAATAAAAAACTTAAAGGAACATCAGAAGTTAATGACTTAAGGTTGAGTCAATTTTTAATTAACAAGACTGTTAATTAGCTAATAACCAATGTTTTCCTATGATATAACAAGCTTCTAAACTATTTATAAGAAAATTAGGTAACTAGAGTATTTCAAATTGTCAAGTAGATTCTAATATCACAAAATTAGGTACTAGTGGAATAAAATTCTATTATATACATGTTTCTTCAGCTAAATTCAAATTTATACACCAAAGAGTAATTTACATATTGAAACTATCACCATATGGCCTTGCATTTGTTGATCTTTACTATCTTATCCAGTGCGGCAAACAATGCCTTAACAACATTGTCCTACCTTTGCAAATCAAGCTTCAGAAGGTATAAAGAACAGCAATAGTGTAAACTTTTTTCCTCCAGATAAATAAAAATTATCAACCTAAAGTGGAAACAACTAAAATACATTGAATAGAAATTATTATTACACAGCTATAGAGGATATACACACCCACTGGCAAAAAAAGATATGCAAAAGCCAGAAAAATGACATTCTCCAAATTGTAAACATTTTTTGGTTAAGTATAAGCTGTGATAGATCCCACTAGTGTATTCTGGGTGTCTGAAATCACTAAAAGAAACAAGCTTCCTATTCTGCATATGGCTATTTCAAAATGTTTTTTCTCTTGCGCTCTCTCAAATCGCTTGGTATAATAAATACAGAATCTACACAAAGGCCACCTTTTGAATGTGTACAATCAATCTGTTTCATGGAAAATCTAACTTGAGTTGTAGGCTCTGATCCACTGACAATAAACTCACCCACCTTATAATCTACCCAGTATCCACGCTTATGATTTCCATATGTATCATCAATCTCACTTTCATCCAAACAGCATTCACATGATGCTTGCTGACCATCTGATGTAGACAACTCAAATTTCACAGGTTTTATATCCCAACCATGGGTATGTTCATAATTACAAACACGCCGTCCAAGCCTTTTGGAAAACCGTCCAAGGTGAAGCCTAAAGGAGAGAGTATAAATATCAGCGGGAAATGGAAATGTTACCTCTCCATCCACTTCAAACCACCATATTTGCTGCAAATACGCCACAGTATGAAACCTGAAAATCATCTAAGGTGTAACAGAATGCTGACAGATTACAAGAACAAATGGAGAACAAAACAACTTCAACATCGAGATTTGCAAGTGCTACAGTTTGCAAAAATAAATGCAAACAGAATATAAAGAATAAGTTGAGATAACTAAAGTGTAAAAATGAGAATTACAAATATTTGTGTATTATGTGCAAACCAACCTCCACTATATCTTTAATAGAATGGGTATCAAGTTGAGCATTTCAAGGATCTGTCATGTTCAAGGTTTGCACATTTGAGGTCAATGAATCTATACAGAACCAAATTGCAACCAATACATGAAAAACATCATTCCAAATACTCGAACATTTTCCCTCACCCAGATTACGGCTTGCTTATATCTTAGTAGAGAATTGTACTGTTCAAATTTTTTTACATGTAATGAACTATGAATCTAGGAATGTTGTGAAATAATTTCTTTTGAATATTGATGTAGCTTTTCTATAAAGGTTGCTTTCGGTGAAAAAGAATGTTAAAATTTACATAATTAATTTTAGAGAACAAAGTAATACTGCTGTCAAGTTGTCTATATAATTCAAATGAGTTTAACAGTACTTACAGGCTAACTAAGAACCCATATCAAAGAACTAAGTCATTTGGTTTAGCTCTGAGATAGAGATAGGCTAGATTCCTTTAAGCAGTTTTATGAAATGTTCGAAGTCATTTTGGTACTTGTTTAAAATCAAAATTAAACCAAGCATCACCCACAATTTCACACCACGTAGCCAACAAGATTTCTCATCTTTTAAATGGGGCATTGAAGATATAAAAACAAAGCCCAGGGAGTAAACAGTGCAACACACAATTAGCAAACAATCTTGAACTTCACATCTTTTGTCATCAGAGAAACATTCACTCCTATTTCTTCATATTAGTTTATAAGTGAATATAAATCTCACCTTAGAGACTGATTTTGTGAGATTGAGCTAGATTTAAAGTCTACTATTTAATATGGTATCAGAGTAATATAAATTTATCTTAATTATGCATAAGTCTATAGTAACAAGGTCGTTGGGCCAGTCAGACTACTCTCAAACCACCCACAAATATCTAATTCTATGCTCGAGATATTCAGTCATAGGCGTGAGGGAAATTTGTTAGAGATTCCACACCACCTAGAGATAAGATCATACTAGAATTTATAATTGGATCTCATCTTACAAGTCAGTTTTGTGAAGTTGAATTAAACTTAAAATTTACTTCTTAATACTTTAAGTAAAAAATCAACAAGATAAATTGATCAAGATACAGTGCAAAAGTAAATGTATACAATTCCCAATTTCTAAAAAAGGGAACCATAAAGCAATTAAAACATACAAGACAAAACCAATCTGACATGAAACAACAATGAAACTAACACACAAATCTGTGTATTTAGATCTTCAACCAAGATTATGGAATATTTAACAAATAGATAGCTTTATAAGTCAAACTGTCCAACTATCAATCACACTACGTGCTTAACTTCTAAAAAAGGGTGACTAAGAAATACAATTTACATCCGTTCTAGTGAATAAGGGAAATGAAGCTAAGGCTTTTCAAATGTTAGAATGATAGTACCAGGTACAGCCTTGTTGTACTCTATACTGAAAGGGATAAGCCTTAAACTAAAGAGGGGGGCATTCTTCAGGGTCAAATCAGGAAGGGACTTTGCCAAAGAATACATCCTGATTTCATTCATTCATACAGACAAAGCTCATCCAGGAAAGCTCCAGCAAAATGAGTATATGACAAAATTTGATGAGGGCAAAGCTTGATTGAAATGGAAAAGGGGCCAGATTTAAGTTTTGCAGTGAAAAATAAGAATTATACAATATTTTAGGAGGATCTGCCGCAAGGAATACAAGATGCCTTAATGGCAGAAATAGAAATGAACATAAGACATGTCATCTTCAGAATAACATGAACTGTACTAGATACAGTTAAGCTCAAGAAGAAATAAAAGTAACTTTAATATAAGAAACAAACTTAAAGTTCAGTATGCCTATAATAAGCAACAATTAGTATCTTTGACTGTTATACTTGAATTGTTTGCATCTGTGGCAGTGATCTAGTATTCCCAATGAATGCTTAGATAATAAGAAAATTATAGTCAGTTCATATGGAGAATGTGCCAAGAAAGGTTGAACATCTTTTGATTTATCTTTAAAAATTCAGCGTACTTATTTAAGGAATATGGCAATCAAAAGCTCATATCCTTCTATTAGTCAATCAGGTAGCTCACAAGATGGATTAAGAACTTATGTCAAGAACTGACAATAAACTATTTCCAGGAAAACAAAGTTTCGAGCCAGCTTGTAACCATATTGATTTTGAAGGGAATTAATCTACGATCATTGAGTGTTCTACAGTATGATTTATGCTTGCATGGGCTGCTTCTGAAGACTTTCATGCCAAGAGAAGTGGCGGGAAATCACAAAATTTGTATCTTTCTACTCCAAGCAAACTTAAAGTTCAGTATGCCTATAATAAGCAACAATTAGCATCTTTGACTGTTATACTTGAATTGTTTGCATCTATGACAGTGATCTAGGATTCCCAATGAATGCTTTGATAATAAGATAAAATTATAGTGAGTTCATATGGAGAATGTGCCAAGAAAGGTTGAACATCTTATGATTTATCTTTAAAAATTCAGCGTACTTATTTAAGGAATATGGCAATCAAAAGCTCATATCCTTCTATTAGTCAATCAGGTAGCTGACAAAATGGATTGAGAACTTATGTCAAGAACTGACAATAAATTATTTCCAGGAAAACAAAGTTTCGGGCCAGCTTGTAACCACATTGATTTTGAAGGGAATTAATCTAAGATCATTGAGTGTTCTACAGTATGATTTATGCTTGCATGGGCTGCTTCTGAAGACTTTCATGCCAAGAGAAGTGGCAGGAAATCACAAAATTTGTATCTTTCTACTCCAAGCACATGCAAGTTACTATTACATCTCTTTCTGAAAAGGATAAACCTGATAGATACCAAATTTAAGTACCACTTGGAAACTAACATGAAATTCTTAAACTTTAATTATCTATGATTATAAGACAATTTATGATCTAGAAAATTTGCTAAAGTAATGAATAAACCTACATACTAATATTGATTAAAAGAAAAAGTTAGCTTCCAGTATTCTGACTCATAACTCGAGTTTGGAACACCCATGCCCATCAAAAGTCTATTTGCAGCATACCCTTCATAAAGTGGCATTCCATCATCAAAACCCAGAGGATTCATGACGTACTCAGCAGCTATGATTCCCTAAACTCATCTATCTACTAGCACCAAATCCCTTCTCAGAATCTGTTTCAGTAATCATGTCCAAACTAACATCCTCCATTTATTACAAATCCATGATTGAAGCCCCACATAAATATACAAAGAATTAGACTATTTCAATAACTATAGTCATTGTCCAAGAGCATATTTAAAGTAAACACCAAAATGAATCATTTCATGCCCTTACGATCCACAACAAGTTTAACCCCAAGTCCAAAAACGCCTGCAACAGTGCAACCAATTATGTTTTGATACATTACACTGCTTAAATGAAGAAACGAAGGGAGTGAGTACACGCACAAACATTTTGACTTGCAATATCAGAAAATGCATGGGTACACTATAGTCACAACTGCCATGTAATCATAACTGAATGTTGTGTGTCAGCAGATTCAGCACATCCAGTTAGGAAAAAGCAGTTAAGGATAGTTACTCCCTCTGTCTAAAATACCTTGTTTGTAATGAATCAATGATCAGTTTTAGTTCCTCTTAATTCGATTCATGGTACTCTCCCTGCTCTCTATGAAAACTAAGCTTTACAAGAACAAGTGAGGAAAAGGGAGGAAAATGGTTGCGAAGATAAAGTTAGAACTTCTCAAAGATCTTCCACTTGTTTGGGACTAAAAAAATGAGTGAAAATGAGAGATAGTCTCTACTAAACATCCAAGCGAAGGGGAAAAAACTAATCACTTAAACTATGTTTGGTAGAGTAAAAAGAAAATAAGCCAAAGACAAACATATATAAATTTTATACAACAAGTGTTCATTCTACAGTAAAAAAATTGTACATGTGATTTGTGATTAGATAATAATGTAAAATCGCTTTACAACATCAGAACATAGTCAATTTAGTCAAATAATTTCTTTTGTTTCTAAAGTCAACGTTCCTCTTTCCTTTTCATTTTCTTTTGAATCAAACAAGAAACACATTATCATCAGTGTATTCTTCTTCTTTCTCGTGATACAGCCTTAAAGACAAAAAAATCTAACCTAGATTCTTCAGTAGGAATCCAATTCCAGTATCTCCGATCATCAATTCCAGTAATCGCCATCGCCCGCGCCGAAATCGACATGCAAACCCTTCCCGTGACCCTGTCCAGCCACACTTCCTGCAAAACCCTAAACCATCAACAAAAACCCTAAGTTCCAGAAACTCCAACTAACAAAAATAACTGACCTGGAGAGCACCACCCACCTTGTGGCCTTGGTCGAAGGGCAGGGGGCGTGAGAGGAGCGCGTAAATGTCCTTCTTCGAGAGATTCCCGTGGCGCTCCGGCGGGACCAGATCCAGCAGATCCTGGTAGTTGCGCGGCAGCTTGGCCTCCCAGACGGAGTCCGAGGAGGCGGCACCACGGAACGCGCGGTTGAGGCGAGCGAGGTTACAAATCTCCGGCGGCGTGAGGTAGAGGAACACGCACGCCACGCAGCTCTCCGGAATGTCGCCGAGGCCCGGACCGATTGTCGAACCGTTCGCGCCGAGGCTCGACAGCGACGCGCCCATGCTCCTCCTCCTCCTCCTGGGTCCTCACCTCATGGCACGCGCCCAAACGAAGCACAGCGAGGGAAGTAAGCGCGTGGGAAACTGAACACTAATTGATCATTTGCCGTTGTTGTTGTTGCATTGTTTGTTCCAAGAGTTGTCGTTGCTGCTGTTTTTTATTTGTGTGAAGTGTTTGCGGGGTTTTGCTTTCGGAATTATTTCCGTTTGGGGGAAATATTATTAAAGTCGTGTCGTGAGCCATGGGGGAAGCTGAGGTGGGTCCCGCTTTTGGATGACAGCTAGGATTCCATGTGGAGAGGTCTACTGCTGAGGAGTAGGGATTCGCTGTTGATTTTCACCTCCACAGATGAACAGAACAAACGTCAACAACAACATAAGTTTTTTCAATCTAAGGAGTGACATAGAAATGCTCGTTACCCCTAATTTTTTTAACTTCCTCAATGTTTTATACAAAATGCATTTTTATGGAGGCTTTTTGTGTTGGTGTTGTAATTTTGAGTATTTAGAAATTCTATATTATTTAGTTTAATTTAAAAAAAAAATATCACCACACTTTTGACTTTTTTTTAAATAAATAACAAATATTAGATATCCAATTAATAAGTTCAAATATAAATTTGAATATTTTTTTGCATTATTATATATATTTATCTATTTTTTATTATATAATGATTAGACTGTCTTGATTCTCTTTTATATCTTATTGTTATATGTTCCATGTTAAGTTGGATTAATATAATATGAACTTGATTTTATATTAGATGTTATCTACATTTACTTGATGTTTCTTCTTATGTTGTGTAAGATTAAATGTTAATGAGAAATGTATTTTTGTGTAAGTCAAACTTAGTTTTTATATAAATAGGTGTTTTTCATTTCTTAAAAACTAATTAAACCATTTTACTATATTTTAAAGATTTATAATAACTTCTCAAAAAAACAAAAAAATATCATATAATAAGATCTTGAATCTTACAAGATCTTCTACCATCACTTGTGAAAACATTATTAACAATTCTAATCAATATCAATATATCACAAAATATTACAGAAAAAAAACAAAATCACTGACAATAAAGAAAATATACAAATGTGATCAAAATTTGAACTTATTAAACAAATTATTTGAATCAAATATTAAAACAAGAGAGCTTAACAAAGTATTTTTAATCTTAAGTATGATAGTCTTTAATAGGCAAAGTGTTTTTAGAAATAATGATTTTGATTTCATGTCATTTGGTTTTAAAATGAGAGAGATATAAAGATTTTAGTATTTGATAATTTTAATTGATTAAAATCATTGTAATAAATTAAAATATAACTTAGAAATAAGTTCCGAGAGTTTTAATAGGTTAAAATCACATTATTTTAACATATTAAAATAACATTTTAATCGATTAAAACAAAACAAACAAAATTACATCTTCAATTCGTGAAAACCTTCAACACAACATTTTATCTCTATTCAAGCTTACCTTTCTAGGATTAACCTTTACTTTGGGTAGCTGCAAAGAAAAAGGTTATCCTTCCTCAAACAAAAATAACTTCACCGTCAAGTTTTCAATACAAAGTCAAGTACTTTTTGAAAATACTCTAACACAAAGTACAAGCAAAAACCACTAAGTCACAACAAATCTTTTTGTGACTTCCACAAATAGAAGCAACCTCATGCCATGACAAAACCAATAAACAAAATAAGAAAGAGTAAAGTAGTTGAAAAACTAATGCTCTGCACACGTCCTATATGATTTGCACACATTAGCTTCTAAGTAATATGTAATAGATCATCTTCTAAATGACTTTAAGTGAAATAAATCTTTTTTGTATTTTTCACTATTGTGAAGCATAGACTCTTAAAGCAAGTTTTGTAGTATTTTCATATTACTTCATCCGTTTCAAATTATAAGATGTACTTGACAAATTCTCACATACCAAGAAAAACAATTAATTTGTTCATTTTTTTATAAATCTTCCATCTTTACCCTTATTAATTACTATTAACTAAATTGATTGAAATTGAATCAGAAGTTTTATAAAATGAATTAAGTTTTTGGTAAAACTGTACACTAATTAAGATTGGAATTTCAAAAGTTTTGAATTTATTTCAGAATTATTTTTAAATAATTTAAAATCAAAACTACTAATTTTTTAATTAAAATTTTTAATACCCACCAATCTGCTATGCTAAAATTTCAATCAAAATCTTTAATTCCCACCAAATTGTAAATGATTATCTTCAAAAAAAAATTTAAAATTTTACTCAAAATTTTTAATTTCTACCAAAATGCAAATAGAAATATTCAGATAATGAAGATGAATCTAATTCATTTGAATGGGAACAAAACTGTTGATAGTCATTAAATGGAAGAGGAAAGAAATGTTGAATTGGATAATATTACACTATCTGGAGGTATTAAATTTTTAAATTATGTTACTTTTTTTTAATTGTTTTAATTTTTAGATATGATATTTGATTACTTACCTTAAAAGATAAAAAGTCTATTCAATGAGTGAATAAATATGAACGTGAAAAGGTAAAAGTTAAATTAGTACTCCTGAAGATGAAGATAGATATTAGTAGATGATAATGAAATATGAAGAGTCAGACTAATAAAAGATAATTAATTTTTAGTTCCTGATTTTAATTTCTCTTTGTACTATTTAATATTAACACAAATAATCATGTAATTAATAGGGGTATATAAGGAAAAAAAAGGAAAAAAAGTTATTGAAATTCTAAAACGTCTTATATTATGAAACAACTTTTCTCTCTAAAGTACGCCTTATAATTTGAAACGGAGGGAGTATTTCTTTTGAGAGAGCTTGTTTGTATTCCTTTAACAATTTATCATTGTATAACTTGAAAAGACTTTGTGTACTTAGCCTGGAGATGTGTACTCCCTCAATCTTAGAGGACTTTCATGTATAGACATGCATTAAATGTTTTTCATGCAACATTAATGGCATCTCTCTTCTTCAAACAACATTCTGTCATATAATTTATCAAAATTAGGTCAAATAACTTTTATCCAATTTAGAGTAAAAAGAAGGATCATATATGGCTAACTGTCTATAGAGTCGCCATTCAGTCTTTTCATAGGGTTTTTGTGTGAAATAGTTTTAGGGCATTCTTTAAGAGATTTTTTATGTAGACAAGTATTTATGATCCTCTTGTAAGAATGATTAAAATTGTTCAAAAATGTTGAGTTACTTCTATATTTTAGGAAGTTTTATATTTTATCCTTTTTATAATTTATTCTGTATTACATGTGTTACAATCATTAATACTAGAATTATGTATTTTAAAACAATCTGATACTTATTGGAATTTCTTTTCTTAGAATTATTTTTTTATATTTCCTTAAATAACCACTAGACCTTGTATATTTATAGGTTTAACAACCAAATTATTGATATATTAGAAAATAATATTATTCTTTGCTATAATTTATTTTTTATTATATTTATTAGTAATTAATAATAGAATTATGTATTTTAAAACAATTCCATAATTATTGGGATTTATTTTCTTAGAGTTAATTTTTTATATTTTCTAAAATAACCACTAGACTTTGCGTATTTATAGGTCCAACGACCTTATTATTGATATATTACAAAATAATATTACTCTTTGCGATAATTTATTCTTTATTACATTTATTAGTATTAATAATAGGATTATGTATTTTAAAACCATTCCATAATTATTGGGATTTTTTTCTTAGAATTAGTTTTTTATATTTCCTAAAATAATTATTAAACCTCGTATATTTATAGGTCCAATGACCTCATTATTAATATATTAGAAAATAACATTATTTTTTGTTATAATTTAATTTTTATTATGTTTATTACAATAATTAATAATAAGATTATATATTTTAAAACAATTCCATAGGATTTGTTTCCTTAGAATTAGTTTTTCATATTTCCTAAACTAACCACTAGACCTTGTATATTTATGTGTCCAATGACCTCATTATTGATATATTAGAAAATAATATTATTCCTTCTAAATTTTATGGTATCAAAGTTTCTGATCTTTGGGAGTCTTTAGTCATGTTTGTAAACCTAAAACACAGTCTTCATTATTGCACAACCTTGAACCTTGGTCATCAGTGTTGCACATATTATTGCAACCTTCATTGTTGTATAATCCACCTGTATGGCTAAGATCGTGAATTCTGTATCAAAATTGGGGACAAATCCCAAATTGTTGGAGAATTGCATAATGTTCATTCTGCTTGTCATCTAAATGGAAATAATTATCTCAAATAATCTTAACTCATTAGGACCATTCTAAAAGGAAAAGAAAAAGTTAGTCACCGAACTGATAATGTCCCTCATGAAAATGGTGTCAAGTTCAAAACATGGGATTAAGATCTCATGATCATGGCATGGCTGTGGAATTCAATGGTTCCATAAATTAGTGATACCTGCATGTTCCTCAAATCAGCAAAGGAAATTTGGGAAGCGGTAGAACAAACCTATTCTAAGGCCAATGATGCTGCTCAAATATATGATGTAAAGGTGAAAATTGTGGTTGCCAAACAATGAAATAAATCATTTATTTAATATGCTAATCAACTCAAGTCCCTATGGATGGAATTGGATTTTATCGAGTCATAAAATAAAATTCTTAGAAGACTCAACATTTCTTAAAGAGTATATTGAACAAGATAGAGTTCATGATTTTTTGGTAGGCTTGCTTGAATCTTGAATATGATCAGGTTTGAGTCCAAATCTTGGGAAAAGATAAGATTCCAAGGATTAATGAAATGGTAGCCATTTTCCAAAGTAAAGAAAGTAAGAGAAGATTGATGCTAGAGATTCCAACTACTGAAAACTCAACCGTGATAGTTGAATGTGGGAGAAAAATGATTGCTAATCAGAAGAAAAGTGAGATTCCCATTATGGTGAAAAAAAAAGCAAGTTTGGTGTGCCAATTGCAACAAGATACATCGCACAAGGGAAATGTTGAAAATTACATGGAAAACCCCCATGCCAAAAATGGGCGCAAAAAAGAGGCCCAAACTGAGAATGGGGGCAGAAAGGAAGTACAAACTGAGAATGGGGGCATAAAGGAGGCCTAAAAAGGGGAGGAGAGCAAACGGCAAGCACACATGCTAACAGACAAAGTAAAGAACTTATCCATTTCCTTGTCCAACTAAATCATGAAGAGATAGAAAGGGTAAAATCCTTCCTTAGTAAATTGGAGAAACCCACTGGTACATGCTCCCTAACATATTATGGTAAATTTCCATTTTCTTTTTATTTGCTTCAAATAGACCTTTACCTACTATTAGATACTAGACTTTGGAGTCACTAACTATATGACCCCACTACTCGAATACTCTCCACATATTCTCTATGTCCTAATAACAAGAAAATTTTCACAATAGATGGAAATCTTATAACTACGACAAGACAAGGAGAGGTCCAAATAAGTCAATCTATAACATTAAAAATGTTTTTCATGTCCTTAAATTATCCATTAATTTGATTTATGTCAAAAACTCAAAAAAGATATTTCATGTAACGTTATTTTTCATAATAACACTTTTGTAGACAAGAACTCAGGGAGAACATTTGGACATGTTAAAGAGTGGAATGACCTTTACTACATGGAGGATCCTAATCAACCTATTAATATTCACTCCTTCATATATGAATCCACCACGACCAGAAAAGAGAAAACTCAACTATACCATTGTCGATTGGGTTGTCCCTCATTTCAAGTTGTAAAATTGGTTTTCTTTCCTTGTTTAAGAATTTAATAATAGAGAGTCTCCATTGTGACATATGTAAGTTTTCCAAAAACACAAATGTGTAAATTTTCCTATTAGCAATAAAGAATGTAAGGATGTTTGTGGTTCCAGTTCTTACTGTCATATAAAGAACTAAAAGCAACGACATTATTCAAAAGAAGGTAACTTTGTGACTCTTTCCGAAAGAAGGTAACTTTGTGCCTTTTTTGGTAGGCATTTCAATGTGTGGTGCTATAACTTTTTTCTTCCCTTCTTTGACAAATAAACCTTTTAAAGGATGTAAGGATGTTTGTGGTTCCAATTCTTATTGTCATATAAAGAACTGAAAGCAACAACATTATTCAAAAGAAGGTAACTTTGTGCTTTAATTTGTAAAAATACCATATTTTAAATTAATTTCTTCATATTCAGATTTTTGAAAACCCATTTTGTTTAACCAATGTGGAAAGTTGAATAATGAGACATGCTCTGTGGTTATGTCATATTTTTAATTTGTGTTAAAACTACTTTATATATAAGAAAAGATGAATAAAGTCTTTTATATTCTATCAAGTTTTTTTTTCAAAACAATACATTGATGAATTCAACCAATCTCTCTGAAGGAATCAACTGTTGTATTTTCCTAATTGAATTGTTGCTCCGTGCAGGTCTGATTGTGAAAATTTTCATTTCAAATAAATGGAATTATTATTTTATCATGTTTATGCCTTAATTTATAGGAAAGCAAGTTTCATATTATGTAAAACTCTATCATTTCGAAGAATATCATTCGATCTATTATTTTACTAATTTCTTACTACATAGGAAATAAATATCATATAGATATCATAAATTATTTTGTCACTATTTTTCTTAACTAAATAGCACTTGATGAGATGGACAGTAAGATATAGAAATTTGAGTAGAACATAATGTATTAATAACAAATGATGTATATGATTGTAGATCCTCCAAAATAAGGACTTCTTTGTTATGACTATAGATGTTAAACTTACCCAAGATGGTGGTTTTGATTCCTTGTGTGTTAAGTAGGATGTGGCTCTGATTATGAAAAATTTTACAAGAATTTGGGTTTGGTTGTTGGGGTAGGGTTTTTGAGAGATGGAAGGGAATAACTAGCAAACTCTTTCCTAATATGTAAATGATTCATTAAGACCTAGACGTCATATTGGTGGTTATGAAGTTGATCAAATCATTTAACAGAAAGTTGAATATTATTGTGTTTAAACTTTGGTATGACTCACTACAACAAAAGCTGATATTACCGATGGTCAATATTCGTCGGTAATCTACAAAATCCGTCAGTAAACGAACATTTTTTACAGCCTACCGATGGCCAAAAATCCATCGGTAATATCGTTGTCGGTAAATGTTACCGACGAATTTGTTCAAACTGTCGGTAAATACCGACAGATGTTACCAACGGAAATTTCTGTCAGTATTTACCTATGGACTCTATCGAAGGACATTTCCATCTATAATTACCCACGGCCATACAGACGACCATGTTTGATGATTTACCGACAGATTATTTTGTCAGAAAGTTCGTTGGTAATTGTGATCTTGATACCATATTCATTATTATTTTTTTAGCAACCTTTGATTTTGAACACCTGAAATACACAGTCAAATAAAAAATAAACAATCATGCACGCATTCAGACCTGGAAATCCAGAATGTCATTCAAATCCAACATTATCATTCAAATTTATCATTAAACCCATCTAAATAAAGAATTTACATTATTTCAAATTAAATGAATCCATTCAAGTACTTCAAAGCAAGGTTCAGAACTTAGACAATATTATGAAGTTAATATTAATGTTTATGAACTTAAAACAAGTAATAAAAATGTGCTTATTAATTAATAGTTAAAATAGTTTGGAGAATGACGTTCTTCTGGGTTGTTGTCTTCTTGTTGTTCTTGGTTGTGCTGTTGTTCTTGGCTGCCCTCTTGTTGTTGGCCTACTTGTTGGTTTTGCTGGCCTACTTCAATAAGGCTTTGTGCACTAGGAGGTAAGAATTGCATGACTGCACCAACAAATTGACGAAATTCACTTTCAAGTTGTTGATTTTGTTCCCTTGTTCTACGAATCTCCTCATGTTATGCAGATAATATTTGTCTTAGTTGATTAATTTGTTGGAAGTCCATTGAAAAGTGGATGCTTCAAGTTGACTTTTGAGGATATCATTCGCACCATGATAAGCATGAGCAAGTTGTCTAGCCCCATAAAGTCTTCCTTCATTCTTCCCACCAACGGTTTCAACCCAACATCGTGATCTTATTATCTCATCTTATCGTGGGTTAGAAATAGTAGACTCAACTTCACCAGTAGTTGATCCAACTGAAGACCTAGCTTGTGAAAGTTTACTTAGAAATTACTCCTGTGATAAAAAATGTACAAAGTCCCTCAGATCATGAAGAATACATATATGCAAAAAAGTAAAGCTATAGTGGAGTGACTCACATATGTCTTCCTACTTCTGTCATCAATAAACTGACCCGTGTTCTTTCGAATATGGGTCTGTTGAAATATCTCATCTACATAAATAGATCTTCCAAGCTCTTTTGCCTGCAAAAAATTAATAAAATATATTATATAAAAACCATTTAACTTGTACAAAAAATATGCATATATTACATACCATATGCAAGGCATGTTCATGCATTGTGATGGGGCCACCAATGTGCAGACTCCCACCCTTTTTAGACCCCCTATTCTTTTGGGCCTGTACACATTTGGATTTGTACATGGGTGAGCTCCAATGTTGTAACAATGAGTTCCAAACTTCCTCTCCTATCCATTCCGGCCTCTGTCCAGCAATTCTTGCATTTTGAAACATTTCTGATAGTCTGTGGGAGGCTTTGGAGTGAAAATTTTTCTTGATTTCATTTTCATGCTCCAGTCTCCACTGAACCTTCATCTATAAAGGTCCAAATTTAATATACAACAATGTAATTTAATATACAACAATTTAATTTAATATACATATAAGACAATAATTTGTAACCAACAACAATGTAATTATACATAATAAACACAATTTATAAGTTACCTTATACCGTTGAAAGTAAGACTCCTTATCACTATCAGGTATCATTCCCCATGTAGTCCATGGCTCAGGAAATTGTTGTTTAATACACTTTGTAATAGTCTACGATGCAACCCTGGATGGAAAAAGCCTAATTACAAGAAAAATTTATCCACAATATTCATAGCAAAAATCTTTCATGTGAGATATGATAATATTATAATTGGAATGTTATATTACCCTCGACCATAAGGTTCAATCATGGGGCGGTCATGAAGAGCAGGATCATCTTCTTCTTCTTCCAAATAACCATCAACATTAGGTTCTGAAGGTCTGACTAAGAGATCTGGGGATGAGACTGATGTTGGTAACTGACCTGCAGAGCATAATGGTCTGGGGGCCAAAATAAGGGAAGAAGGTCGTCCACGTCCTATAGTGGTGGATGTTGCTATGGATGGGAAAAGTGTGGCTGGGATACTATGTTAGAATAATAGGGCAGGTAAAATCAACCAAGAGGGGGGTGATAAGGGTTCATTTTAATATTTAGCATATAAGGTGTTTGATGGAATGTCAATTAGAAGGAAAGGCTCAAGGAAGATTCCCACTGGACACGAAGATAATCTCGGAGGTTATCTAAGTGTGAAGGTTCACTTCACAAGGAGCTCAAGAGGAGAAGAGAAAGACAAAATATAAAAATCAGCCAACACAATTTAAAACAAGGCTTGAATCATAAAGACGTAAGAGTAAATCACATGAAAGTAAAGTGCTAGAAATTAAAGAGCATGAACGTAAAGAACATGAAACAATAATGGAGGAAAAGATTGAGAGAGGGGGAGTGGAGTGGAGTGCTACACGCCACTTGGGGGATGGTCCAACCCAAGATGAGTGGTGCTAGCCGCCACTTGAGCCAAGGCTCAAGATAAGACTCCAAGAGGGGGAAGAACACCCAAGAACACAACACAAGCTCTAGGCTATGCAAGAATGCTCTCTATTTCATTAATGTTCAACCCTTTTACAAGAATGTGAGGCCTCCTTATATAGACTTGAGGTGGGGACTTAAAGGGAATTACATTGGAAAAGATTCCTAAGCATATTCCACTCTTGGTGGACAAGACTCACACATTCTAGAAGGTAGGGCAACAAAAAACGGGTGGCCAATGATTGGGATGATGAAAGGACGTTTTCCAAGGGTTCTAGAAGGTCAAGATTGACTTCTTCACCCCCCCTTGGACGTTCCAAACTTGGGCCTCAAGCCCAAGTGCTCTTTTTCTCCAAACAAGGCTCTACTTGTAGAAAAAGGGGTGTCAAAAGCAATCCTGCAAAACCAAAAAAAGCATGACTTTAGAAAATATTTAACAACTAATAGAAATGCTAAAAAGGCTAAATAAAAGGGGAGAGGAGGACCAATGATTGGGATTATGAGAGAACGATTTCCAAGGGTTCTAGAAGTTCAAGATTGACTTCTTCACCCCCTCTTTGACGTCCCAAACTTGGGCCTCAAGCCCAAGTGCTCATTTGCTCCAAACAAGGCTCTACTTGTAGAAAAAGCGGTGTCAAAAGCAATTATGCAAAATAAAAAAAACATGAGTCTAGAAAATATTTAACAACTAATAGAAATGCTAAAAAGGCTAAATAAAAGGGGAGATGAGGAAGTGTCCCTTCTCATCATGCTTCTAGTAATCCTCCTTGGACACCCCTCTTCTTTATTTGTGGTCAGGGTCTCATCAGGGGGTGAATTGGTTTCTTAATAAAAATTAAACATTTTTCGAAATTAATCTTATTAAAACAGAGTTTAACAAAAATCCTAATATAAATTTAAGTTCTGCTTTATAAAAATTAGAGTGTAACACAAATAAGCAGAATATAAGTTGAACGTAAAGAGAGTAGGGATAGAGAAAAATACACAGAGCTTTTGTAGTGGTTTGGATCAAAGCAGATCCTACATCCAGTGACTTATCACCTCAACAGAGAGTGATTTCTACTAACTATCTTAATAATATAGTTTATAAACTTACAGTGCAGCGGAATGAGAAAGATAACAGAATGATTAATAAGACACCTCCTTTATACAAAACAAAGGATGAAACAACACCTCTCTTGAAAACACTAGAGATGAACAACACCTTCCTTGAACACCACAAGGAATAAAAATACCTCCTTTGAATAACCACAAAGGATGAAACAATATTGAATACTAGCAGCAGAGCAACTTTCACTTTGATTTCTCTAGGTTAAATTTGAAAGCTCTGACCCCTTTTGTATTTATAGGAAAAAAGGGCGCAAGGTTCTGTAGAATATGAAAAGGTTTTCGCAAAAACATTCAGAATAATCGATTATTACTTGGGATAATCGATTATTCCAGAAAGTGATTGAAAAATAAAATTTTGCTGATGAAAATCGATTATTCCTGAAGATAATTGATTATTTCAAGTATGATAATCGATTATTCCTGAAGATAATCGATTATTTCAACGTTAAATGCTTTTTACGAAAAACAAAAGGCTTTTTCAAAGTTTAGGGAGAGTTTAGTGCATGTTGTGATCTTCAACGTGATTCCTAACTATTACAATCAAACATATACACAAAACTACATTATTAAAGCTTCCACAAGACTTCAAGACCCCAAGACTTCAATCATGAAGGTCCATCTTCTTCTTTTAAATCATCATTGAAACAATTATCCTTTATATATTTCTAAAGATTCTTCTTCATCTTTAGATTAACAATCTCCCCTTTTTTTATGATGATAAAAAATTCTTGAAGACTTGTGCAACCTGTATATGTTCATCTTAAACAAATAGATAGTTAGCGAAAATAAGCATGCAAAAGTCTAATTTTCTCCCCCAATTTTTTATAAGAATCTAAAAGAAAATTAGAACCAGAAAATTCCCCCAACTTGAACAAAACAACACTTCCTTTAAAACAAATGCTCCCCCTATTTAGATGAAATAAAAAAAAAAAAAAAAAAATTAGAGAGCAAACAACAGAAGCATAAAAAGATTGTTAGATGGAAAGTGAACACATTTAGGGAATATATTTAAAAAAAAAAGAAATTCAAATATCTCTCCTTTAATTTAAAATCTCCCCCAAAATAGATGCAATCTTCGAGACAGAAAATGCAAGCAAAGGCAAACATTGCAACTAAAACATTTTAGGAGAAGATAATAAAAATATGACACAAGGAGAGAAGAAAAATTGTTCCCCATTGTCAACACTCCATTTCGTCCGAAAAATAATAAAGATAGGAAACTAATGAAATAAACTTAACTTAAAAAATATAAAGAAAAATTAAAAATATTAAATAAAAGTAAAGATGAGTAAACAAATAATAATAAAATAGAAATATTTTTATAATAAGAAAATATGTTTTTAATAATAAAAATATTTTCTTTTTTATTTAACATATATGTATATATAATAAAATAATATGATAATTTAAAATAAAAAGGGAGCGAGTTTGTAATTTAAATATATCATAAATTCTTTTTTTAGACTTTATTTTTTATTTTATTTTTCTGTTTTTTCTTTTTCTCCTCCTTTTTAGGTGATTCTTACTCTCCCACAACTTTCACTTTCTCACAACCTCCACTCTTTCTAGAAGACTTATTCTCCTTATATTTCTCCACTACCTATATCCCACTAACCTTCAAATATTAAGTTTTTTTTATTTTATTTCTCTCTCTTCACCGAACTCATATAAATAGGGGTACAAGAATAGAGAAAGGGATTTTGGATTTTTTTGGAGAAAGAAGGAGAAAAAACCAAGAGTAGAGAGAAGGGGATTTTGATTTTTTTAAGAAAGAAGGAGAAAAAACCTAGAGTAGAGAGGGGGGATTTTTATTTTTTTTGAGAAAGAAGGAGAAAAAACCTAGAATTGAGAGAGGGAGATAAAGGTTTTCTTAAAGGAGAAAAATTGAAAGAAAGATAGAAGACAATTTTTTTTTCTTCTTTCTAAGGAGAACATAAGACTCAAAGAAAGGAGATAGGAGAATATTGAAACATTAAGAGAAACCTTGTTGAAGATTTGTCCAGAAAGAAAGTCCTTATAGGTATTTTTATCATTTCATATATTTAACATATTATATATACATATATCGAATTGTTATTATGGGTGCAAATTGGTACTTATTTTTGCAATAATTATATTTCAATTAATGAGTAGATTGCATAAAATAAGAGTTATCTTCCTAACTTTTAGTATATTAATTGTTGGTTTGGATTCAAAATTCTTGATAGTTAGTACAATATAGAATGATAAGTCTAGTTCTTTCCTTCCTAATTTTGCATCTATGACTTAAGGATTCTTCTCTTGATGAAAAATATATAATGTATTGAATTTTTTTTTATCTTATTAATTATGATGAGATAATAAATTATAAAAATTCCGTATTAATATTTAATTAATTCTTGATAGTAGCTTTGATATAGAGGTATATTTTACTTCATCTTGATATATGAAATTATTAATTAAATATATTATCATGTGTATTTTATTTTATTTTTAATCTAATTGTGTACCTTATAATATATATTTATATATATATGACTATACACATCATCTTATATCTAGTGTCTATTAATTAAATATGTATTCATACTTTAACATGATAAAAATAGAGTTTTTCTTTATTAATTATTTTTTTTATTATTTTTACACTATTGATAAATTAAAGTAAATAATTTAGATATATGTATGATACACATCATCTTATATCTTGTATTTTTATATATAAATAAACTTTAAAAAATAATTATTTAAAACTTAGAAATAATTTAAATATAATAAATTAAAGAAAATCATTTAGATATATGTATGATCATATGCATCATCTTATATCTTGTATTTTTTTATATAAATAAACTTTAAGAAAATAATTATTTAAAATTTAGAAATAATTTAAATATAATAAATTAAAGTAAATCATTTAAATATATGTATGATCATACGCATCATCTTATATCTTTATCTTTTTATATATAAATAAACTTTAAAAAATAATTATCTAAAATTTAGAAATAATTTAAACATAATAAATTAAAACAAATCATTTAAAATATATATATGACCATATACGTCCTTTTATATGTAATAGTTAATGTTGTTTCAAAAATATATACTTAAATAAATTTTAGATATAGGTATCATCGCCTGTGACATTTTATATTCTACTATTAAAAAATCACTTTTATAAATAAATTAAATATCTTAAGATATATGTACCATCATGTGCATCATCTTATATCTCATATTTAATTTTTTTTAATATAATTTAAATATAATAAGTCTTACAAAAGTTAAGTCTTCTCTCCAAAGAAAATTCATGCAACAATCTACAATATATATGTATAGTTTATACTATCTTCACTCATTGTATGATTAGTAAGTGTATCTAGTTTGATCATCCACACTATCTTACACTCTAAATCGCATGAACTAAACATAAATATCATCAAAAGACCAACAAATCTATTAAAATTTTAAAACTAAAACATATTCAACACCCACATTCTTTTTACAAAGAACTATGTAACCTTAATTTTTCAAAACGAATGGAAATACGTAGGAGAAAGGTCAATCCTTGTCGGGCCCAAATAAATAATTTCATAAATATTTTCTTACTTTAAAAATAATAGATAATAAAAATTTTACATATGTCTTTGTTTGATTTTTGGGGAAAAATAAATATTTTAAGAATTACACTAGTTTTGTACATTTAATTAAAGGTAACTGTCTTAGGATGGATGTCGTAGGGTGCTAACACCTTCCCTACGCGTAACCAACTCCCGAATCTGAATTTGGTTCCAAAGATCAAATTTTTTTTAAAAAGGTTTTCTGTAGTTTTCCTAAATAAACTATGGTGGCGACTCCTCTATTTTTAGAAAGTGTTTTTTTTGCCATCTTCTCGTGACCTCGGTTGCGACACCCATCAGCAAAACTTCACCATTTTTTTTAAATCAAGACATCTCAAAAAATCCTTCTTCATTAAATAAGCAAGTTCACTTCCAAATTCTTAAGAAGTTACCAAGAGACATCCTTGTTTTTTTTTTACAGCCTGCAAAACAAATGAGAGAAGCTTTGGTCCCCAAAAACTTGTTTGGATCCTTTGGGGTTAAAATAAAAATTATTTCAATTTTGAAACCCAAATATATCTTCCTTTAGGGACACCAAAATGTTTGATTTTGTACTTGTTTGAAGAGTGTCCCTTCTTCAAACAGTAAAACACAAGTAACAATCATAGGCTTAGAAGATGTTTTACCTCTAACAAGGTTTTGCCTATGAAAATTTTTTATTTTTAATAAACTGATTATATTTTAAAATTTTATTCTTTAAACAAGAAGCATCATTCAATTTATTTTTACTTTTAAAAAAATTTTAACAGATTTTTCAAGTTCAGAAATTTTTGTTTAACAAACTTATAGTTTGCACAATCAATAATTTCTTGTTTTTCTAAAATAGATAAATTTGCATCAGTAATTTTTGCAAGGGAGTTTTCAAGACAAATAATTTTATTTTCAAATACCTTGTAATCTTTACACTCAACACTTTCAACTTTTTCTTTTTCTAAAATATTTTTCTCTTCTTCTAAAGTTTCAACTTTTTCTTCAAGAGCTTTATATTCAATTTTCAGTTTATTATGCAAAGTTGAAAGTTTTTTTTGATTCAGCACAAAGTTCTTGAAAACCATAAAGTAATTCATCATAATCATTTGAAAAACTAGAATTACTAACCTTGCTACAAGAAAACTCACTTTGCGCCATAAAACAAAGATTTGTTTCTTCATCAAATTCACTTGAGCTTGAAGAAGAGCTTGAGTCAACATCAAAATATACTTTCTTGTTTTTCATGACTCTCATATCCCTTCTATTGTTTCCTTTCTTTGGATTTGGGCAGTCTGTTTTGATGTGACCCTTCTTTTCACATCCATAGCATTTGTAATTTGAAGCAGGAGCATGGTCATCATTTTTGAACTCTTTGTATGACTCCTACTTTTGTTTTTCATGAACTTAGTGAATTTCTTCAACATAAGTTCCATGTTTTCACAATCAGAGTCATCTTCTTCCTCATGAATCTACTCTTTAGAAATTTCGGATTTGAAGGCTATATTTCTCCTTTGCCTTTCCTGTTCTTCTTCACTTAGCCTTCCTAACTCAAGTTCATGCTCTCTAAGCTTTCCAAACAAAGCTGCCACGAACATTTTCTCAAGATTTTGTGACTCCATAATGGCAGTAACTTTAGGTTGCCATGACCTGTTCAAAGATTTTAAAATTTTAATATTTAACTCATCAGTATCGAAAGACTTACCGAAACCGATGAAGTGGTTTACGATGTGCGTAAAATATTTGTGCACATCATAAATATTTTCTCCCTGTTGCATTCTGAACATCTCATATTGTTGGATGAAAATGTTCTTCCTGGCCCATTTCACGTGATCTGTTCCTTCATGTGTGACAACCAGCACGTCCCACATGTCTTTTGTAGTCTTACAGACAGAGATCCTGTACAACTCATCAAGAGTTACTGCAGAAGAAATTACATTTCTAGCTCTTACATCATATTGAGCCTGTCTGTTTTCTTGCGCAATCCAAGTAGAAAAATCCTTTGGTTCTTGACCAATCATAGGAATAAAAGAACCGTTTGCAACAACATCCCAAACTCCTCTATCAAAAAACTCCAAAAATATTTGCATCCAAACTTTCCAGAAAGGATAATTTTCTCCAGCAAAAAGATGAGGTCTATTAATAGAAGCACCTTTAGTAAAAGTTTGATTTTAACCTGCCATTACTGATCTGTTTTGAAATAACAATTAAAAAACTAGCTTTGATACCAACTGTTAGAATAATAAGGCAGGTAAAATCAATCAAGAGAGGGGGGTGAATTGGTTTCTTAATAAAAATTAAACTTTTTTCGAATTTAATCTTGTTCAAACAAAGTTTAACAAAAACTCCAATATAAATTTAAGTTCTGCTTTATAAAAATCAGAGTACAACACAAATAAGCAGAATATAAGCTGAATGTAAAGAGAGTAGGGATTGAGAAAAGTACACAGAGTATTTATACTAGTTCGGATCAAAGCAGATCCTACGTCCAGTGACTTATCACCTCAACAGAGAGTGATTTCTACTAACTATCTTAATAACATAGTTTATAAACTTACAGTACAGCGGAATGAGAAAGATAACAGAATGATTAATAAGACACCTCCTTTGTACAGAACAAAGGATGAAACAACACCTCTCTTGAAAACACAATAGATGAACAACACCTATCTTGAACACCACAAGGAATGAAAACACCTCCTTTGAATAACCACAAAGGATGAAAACACCTATTTTGAAAACCTCAAAAGATGAACACCTCCTTTAATAACCACAAAGGATGAAACAATATTGAACACTAATAGCAGAGCAACTTTCACTTTGATTTCTCTAGCTTAAATTTGAAAGCTCTGACCCCTTTTGTATTTATAAGAAAAAGGGGCGCAAGGTTCTGTACAATATGAAAAGGTTTTTGCAAAAATGTTCAGAATAATCGATTATTACTTGGTATAATCGATTATTCCAGAGAGTAATTGAAAAATAAAAGTTTGTTGATGATAATCGATTATTCCTAAAGATAATCGATTATTTCAAGTATGATAATCGATTCACTACAAGAAAAACTAGAAATAGTGACCGAAAAATCGGTGACTAATTGAAAAAAACCAGTGACTAATTGAAAGAGTGACCGATTTAGTCACCAATGAGCATTAGTCGGTATTTCGTTGGTCGCTGATGTATAGCCACCAATTTAGTCACCGAATATAGTCACTGATTTAGTCACCGAATATAGTCACCGATTTAATCACCGAATATAGTCACCGATTTAGTCATTGATTTTGTTTCTAATTTAGTCATCGATTTTGTGACTGATTTAGTTTCCAATTCTGTGACTGATATAGTAACTGATTATGTGACTGATTTAGCCACCGATTCAATGACTGGTTTAGTCACCGATTCTGTGAATGATTTAGTGACTGATTTAGTGACTAATTTGGGAACAAGCTTATCAGTCACTAAATCAGTCACTGTTATAATAGTTTTTATTTTTTTAATTTTGGAATTCTTTAAAAATTAAACCTGATAAAAAGCATTAAATATACTTCAATACATAATATTTTACAATATTCATCAAAATAAGAGTAGTTCAAATATCAAATGTTCTTGAAAATTGGACATGATATGTTCTTCAAAATTCATCAAATCTAAACAAGTTCATATTTAAACAAGTTCAAGTGTACTACATAATTTCAATATTAACTAATAATAATGTAAAATCTAAATAAGTTGTAAGTATAATAAAGTTCGAATTTAGGTATGAGAAGCTTGAACATCCATTTTTTCCATCAAAAGTTGCAACATTTTGCTATTTTGTTGAATTTCTTTCTCATTGTTGATCATCCTATCACGAAGAACATCCCTCTCGCTTCAACGACTTCTAACTTATTTTTTAGTTGTTCAATCTCTTCCTTCATAGCTTCGATCGATGTTGAATTAGAATCGTGATAATACTGTCTCCTAATTGCTTTGCTCGACTCAGATCCAAGTCCATACACCTTGCCTTTGTTTATTCCAGCAACTTCACACCAAACTTGTAATTCATCAGTGGAGACACTCTGTAATAGATGTCTGAATGAGATGCTTGTTCCCATGCACGGTAAACTCAACTCTATAAACAAAAAAAGAAGTAGTAATAAATTGGAAAGGGAAGACATCAATGGTAGACAAATTAACATATCATATTTGTGACTTACATCCACATGTGCTGATCTTTGATCAACCCATGTTTTGTCCTTCCGTTGGTGTGTATGGCAAAACAACTCCGATGGAGTAGGACATTTTCCATTCAACTTTGTCTAAAATAAGAACAAAATAAGAATTTAGAAATAACGATATCCATTATAAAAACATGCAAGTTTCTAAACTTGTCATAATGCTTAGTGTCATAAAGAATATTAAATCACAAATGCGTACCATTAACCAAATGGGAAGTAAGTAATGTTGTTTATTCTTTCCATAACCAAATGGGTATAGGTTTTCATAATTAATGTATATATTAGCTTAAAAGTTTGAATGCGAAAGAAAGGCATTTTAAAGTTCAACATGTACACCAGTAAACAAACCAACAACAATACTAACTATAAGAAGGAAAATAATGGATACCAACATGTACACCACTAAACAAACCAAGTATAAGGAAGGTAGTAACGAATACCAAGAAAACCATAAATTCAAATCAAAGACCTGAAATTTCCCAAGTTTGTTTAAAATATACAATGGGAAGTATATTGCATAATAAAAATGGTTGAAAAACTATTTACCAGATTTTCTCTATGTTGAGAAATGCTAATAGAGCCAGTTGTATGGAGTGAAACTCCAAATCCTCGACATTCAAAAGCTCGATTTGCTTTTGCAGTTAATCTTTTGTGTTTATATTGTTTTGAGCCCCAATGTTGACATAAGGTATCCCATACATCTTCTGCAAGCCAATTTGGCTTCTTCATTGTCATGCGAGCCTTATTCAATGAACTTTTCAATATGCTTGCACCTCTCATTTCAAAGTTCCTTCTTGCCCACCTATGGTCAAATGGACAAATAGTATATTTTCTCTATAGAAAAAAATAAAACAAGTTAAAATTAAAAGAAATGTAAGAATTAGTAATTAGTTTAAAGTTAACAAGTAATGTAATAACATACCATGAACTTTGTGAACCACATGTCTCTAGTGATTTTAGGTACCTTCTTCCATGATGGCCATGCTTCAATATAATGGCTTTTAAAGATATCACCAATTGCATTAGCTGCAAAGTGTGAGGGCAAAAACCTACAACAAAATTACAATTATAAATACAAGTTATATATAAATTTTGAACAAAACTTAACATTTTTAAATTTTAATTCATTTACCCATATCCATCAAGTGTTAAAACAGGCTTCTGACTAGTGCTTTGGACATCTGATGCATTCTGATCTTCATGAGAAGCAATTGTTTCCTGTGTTCGAGGGTTAGATGCTTGAAGACTTTGTGGGGAAACAAGAGGTTGTCCTCCATCTTTAGAATTAGTAGGATTTGATGGCCTAAGTGGTGGAATAGTAGCATGTGTTCCTAAAGGTGGAGTAGTATTACATGCTCCTAGAGATGGAGTACAACCAAAACATGGTCCAACAGAAGGAGTACAATGTATATGTGCTGCAAGAGAACCAGAAGTAGAAGTTCGTCCCTGTCGTGGAGTAGGACCAACTGGTGGTCCAACTGAACGGGATTCACCAGAGTCACCTCGCAGTGAAGGAGTAACATGTGCTGCAAGAGGACCAGAAATAGAACTTGCTCGAGCGAGTGAACTAGGAGGAACTTGTGGTCCAACTGAAGGAGCTTGACGAGACTGACCTCCCAATGAAGGAGTAGATCCAACATGTTCTTCGACAGTCCCAGATAGTTGGTGCCTTACAAAACGACTTCTTAAAATAAGTTTTGTTCATTTTTTTCCGACATCCGTACATACAACAACAAATTTTTTTAAGCAAATAATATATATGTTGAATAAGAAAAATGATGAAAAATACAATAAACTGTATGTTGATTATGACAATATCATATTTTCTTACATTTGTTAAATAATGGTGAAAATTCAAATACAAAAATCATTCATTATCATCCTCATCCTCATCCTTATCATCATCATCAATTTCTTGATGAAATTCATGACCATCACTACCATTTTCATCCTCATCATCGATATATATTCATCATCAAATTCACTCTCTTGTTCATTATCGGCTTCACCGAATCAGTGCCTCATCTTCCATATTGTCTTGATTATCATTGAGTAATTCATTCCCTATTACTTCTTCATATCCACCTTCATCATCTCTTAATTGACCAAGTAGTTCATCGCTTGACACAAATTGAGTATTAGAAAGGTCATCTTGATATGCAACCTCTAGCATATGTTGATCATTAACCATACTTCTTGCTTTGGTTTTAATGACAACCCACCAATCTACCTTTTCCTTTATTTTTTTAGGATAAGACATATAATACACTTGAATTGCATTTGCTGCAAGTATGAAAGGATCATAATTCAAATACCTTTTACGATGATGAACTTCCACAATATCATATTCCTTATGAACTTTTACACCACGATTCCTCTCAAAATCAAACCATTGACAGTTGAATACAACTAATTGTTTTGTTGGCTCTCCTATGTATTCAAGTTGCATAATCTCTTTAATGATACCATAATAATAATTTTCTTCATCTCCATTATCTTCACCCTTAACACAAACTCCACAGTTAATTGTTTGCTTTCCAAGGCTCCATTCTTCTGTATGAAACTTGAAACCATTGACAAAATAAATGGGCCAAGTGAAAACCTTTTTCCGTGGACCCCATGATAAGTCATGCAAAACCGACTCGAACCATATTCGTTCTATCTTGAACCTAAATAAATGATAAGAAAAAGTTAATGTAGTCATACATGTCAACACATACATTACTAATGTGATAATTTAATTTACAAAATGTTTTGAATACTTACATATCTTTGAAACCATCTTGGAAAATCAGAAGCAATCCTAGCCTCGAATTTCTCTTTGATCGATGTTTGGATTTACTACTTCTAGAAATTGTTCAAATATTCTATTATTTATACATAACATTATGTTAGTTCTATCATGCTTAAAATATGCATGTCAAAATCAATTTAGGTACTTACTTGATCAATGGTTGAACTTCCTCACAATTGAGTAATACATGCAAATGTGCAGCTTCTAATTCTTTCTTACTTAAATATCGAGTCGAAGAAGTTCCACTAGAGCGACCAGGATGACTAAAAATTGTTGATACTTTGTCTACTTCTTCATTCTCACCTCCATCGTCATTGCGACTAACTTTATTTCTCATTGTTTGCACATGAGACTCAAAATAATATTTTTTTTAACTTATTCAAGTACCTAATATAACATCATCATATAATTAATCACTAATTTCATAGAAGAAAAGTATGCATTTTCAAATTTAAATATACTAAAGAACTTACCTCTCAAATGGATACATCCATCTATATTGAACCGGACCTCCTATTCTTGCCTCATAAGGCAAATGAATAGGTAAATGTTCCATGGAATTGAAGAATGCAGGTGGAAAGAATCGATCCAATTTACATAATGTAATGACAATGTTTTGTTCCATCAGTAACAGATCATCCACTCGCAAAATAGTTGAGCATAAATCTTTGAAGAATTTACTCAACTCAGCTATAGGTCTCCAAACCTGATTTGGCAGTGCACTAAAAGCAATAGGCAATAATTGCTCCATAAATACATGGCAATCATGACTTTTCATTCCAATCATTCTCCCTTGCTCTATGTTTACACATCTACGCAAATTTGAGGCATAACCATCAGGCATTCTCAAGTCAAGAATCCATTTATACACTAATTTTTTTTGCTCCTTAGATAAAGAAAAATTTGCTTTAGGCTTTACAACTTTCCCATTAGGTAGTTGTTGCAATTCTAACTCCCTTCTCCTACAATACTTTTTTAAATCCATTCTTGCCTTAATGTCATCTTTGGTCTTATCTTTCAATATGCATCACATCAAGATTATGCCTTAATAGGTTGGAATTCCTTAATAGGTTGGAATTCCAATATGGTAACTCCCAAAAAATGCTTTGTTTTATCCAATTATGAGCTACACCACAACCATGGCAGGTAAATCGTACTTCCTCGGTTACTTTGGGAAAATAAGCAACTTGTTCCCACACGTCATCCCCAGACAACATCAATAGAGGGCGACAATCTTCAATTCGATTCTTTAAAAATGCATTCTTATTTCTTCTATATGCATGATCCATAGGTAAAAATTGACGATGACAATCAAACCAAGAAAATTTACGACCATTGTCCAACCAAAAACTCTTTGAATTATTCATGCAATATGGACATGCTAATCTTCCTGACGTACTCCAACCAGACAACATACCATATGCAGGAAAATCATTGATAGTCCACATTAGTGCAGCTTTCATGATAAAATTTTGTTTTTTTGATATGTCAAAGGTTAACACACCTTCATCCCATAATAATTTTAACTCATCTATCAACGATTGCAAATAGACATCTATTTTGTGCTTTGGATTTTTAGGCCCAGGGATAATTAAAGTTAAAAACATATAAGGAGTAGTCATGCACAATTCTGGTGGTAAATTGTAGGGAGTTACAATTATTGGCCAACAAGAATATGGTTTGCCTGATTGACCATATGGTGAGAAACCGTCGAACATAACCCTAATCTTACATTTCTTGGTTCGGATGCAAAATTAGGAAAAGTTTCATCAAAGTGTTTCCATGCTTCTCCATCCGATGGATGACACAAAACCCCTTCCTTTCTTTTATTTTCATAATGCCACCTCATATATGGAGCGTAACTCATTGAAGCATATAATCTCTTAAGCCTAGGAATGAGGGGTAAATAATGCATTCTCTTCACTGGAACATCTTTATGTTTACCCCTACCCACTTTTTTTGTCTTGTAACGAGGTTTGTGACAAAACTTACATTCTGTTAATTGTTTATCTTCCTCTCTATAGAATAACATGCACCCATCAACACAACAATCAATTTTTTTGCAGATAAACCAAGCTTTGAAACCAATTTTAAGGTTCTATAGTAATCTTCCGGTATGAAATTATTTGCGGGATGTGTTTCTTTCAAAAGAGCTAATGTTTGATCAAAACATCGTTGGGACATGTTTCCTTCTCGATTTAATTGTTAATAATCTAACAAAGAACATATAATTCAAGTGTGATTAGTACATCCCGGCCATAGTGGTTTTTGTGCAAAGATGTAACAAATCATAAGAATTTTTTGCTTCAGTATTTGGAAACTCCTCATTTTGTTCATTATAATGGTCTACAAACTGTGCGCCAATAGCTTCATGAATCATGCGGTCAAAGTCTTGACTGTGACCCTCATGTGTATTACTACTTGAATTTGGATAAGTGTTATACATATGACATAAAGTTGGATCAACTTCTCCATGACATGTCCAATACCAATAACTGGCATAAATCCCTTCGATAGAGATGAACTTTAACATCTTCAAAGTTGAAGAAACTAAGATTTTTGCATTTACTACATGGACATCTAATTTTCCCTGTTGACATGTTTGTTTGCTCAAGAGCAAAAGACACAAACTCAGCCACACCATTTAAAAATGCATCAGTGTACCCCTTTCGACCAGGTAAAAGTCTATTATACATCCAACTATGATTTTGACGAACATCCATATTCTGTCATATAGTAAACGAATATCATATTTCAATACCAATAATACATTATATTAACTTTTATTCTTAACAAAGAAAGACGTGTGTGGTTATTTTTCTTTAGTTTCTAAAATAAAAGAAAGAAATATTGTCATTGTAGATATTAAAGGTAGTGCTAATTGTTTTACATTACTTTTTCATATTCAATTAAGGTTTTGAAAGAAGAAAATATAGGGTACAATATATATTCTATATGCTCTACAATAACTTCTTCTTACTAACACGGTGTCAATAATTTTTTGTTGTATATTTAAATAAAAGTAGCATTAGTCCCGAATTTAGACTGCAATAAATGAATTTCATGTTATTAGAATTTGTGAAATGCCACATTCAAACCAATTTTATAGCTTTCTATACCTTTTTAACCTTGGATTTCGTAAATACATGGAAAGGAGTACTATGCTCGCAAATTATATTTCGTTTTTCTATAACTATTTGTTCTTTCTAGAATGACGTCTAAAATTTGGTTTTATATAAAACGTCTTTCTCCATAACATGTAGTGTATTTCAATCTTATAGTTCAAGACCTACTAAAGTACTTCATAAAACTATGCAAATTACTAACCATGGAGCAGCTCTTAGGCATGCTTTAAAAAAAAATTTAAAAATATGTAAAAAAAAGTACATGTTTTAAAAAATAGTATATTTCTCTTTTTTTTTTTTTGACAATTTATTTCAATGAATTTATTTTTGTCCAATTCATTTCATTTCACTTACATACATTTCAAAATGGAGGATAAGTTTATAGACACCCTACTATATATCTAGATTACTTGAGCGAGGTTTAATAAAAAAAGAGTTAATTTAACTTTCAAACAAAATATTAATTATTGGAAAGTATGTATGGTGTGAATCTTTAAACCAATTAACCCATTTAATTTTGCAATATTAAAATTTGTAACTTTGTTTCATTAGATATGATAATATCAAAACTAAAATTAGTTTAACAATTTTCGATATGACGTATAAATTACTAATAGGCTTGAAATTAAAGATTTCAAAATGCATAAACAATGTTATGTGATATCATATACACCATTATTTATTTAATATTTTCTTTTATTTGAATCATTACA
Source organism: Lablab purpureus (assembly GCA_030347555.1). Taxonomy (NCBI): domain Eukaryota; kingdom Viridiplantae; phylum Streptophyta; class Magnoliopsida; order Fabales; family Fabaceae; genus Lablab; species Lablab purpureus. The sequence continues at coordinate 22,361,239 of CM059260.1, forward strand.
TTATTTATCTTATTTAAAGTTTTCCTTCTTTTCTTCGTATTTCTTTTACAATATATGTAAAACTATAATCTTATAATAATGCTTGAAACTTTGTGCCACTTTAATGTTTAAAGACAACTTTGCTACATTTATAATAGACGTTGAAATAAATATGAACTCAAAGTCGTGGAACTACAACCTTGTTTTCTAATAAAGACCTTTATTTATAATAGAAAAATAAAGGTTTTTCATGTATTAAAAATAACAAATTAAAATTTTAGTAACCCTTTCATATAAACATTAACTCACAAACTGAGTCACCTACTCCTTTTAAAAGAGTCAATTAATCATGAATTACATGAATGAACAAACCATAAAATTAATAAAAAATTGTTCTTTGAAACCTAATGTTATGAACAGAAGAATCCATCATCCAGAAAGACGCAAAAATGGCTTCCAGTGAGTTGTACATAAAATGCTAAACCACAAACAAGATCAACGTCAACCATGTTTATAGGTTGAACTTTGATTTCAAAGAATAACAACTTACAGAAAGGTGAAAAGACCAATATGTGGAGAGTTATGTACAATTTCCACAACCAAAGAAAGGTTAACTCTAGGGTCTGAAAAAATGTGAAGAAAAATTAGTGTGATACACAAAGTGCTCAAACCATGTGGTGACAAAGAGCTACAATTTGAAATAAAGGATACTAACAATTAACAAGAAATTAACAATGTGCACCATAAATCAATTTGTTGCCAACTCTCATTGTATAGCATATGTTTAGGAGGAAGAAGTTAAGGATCTTTAACAAAGGCCAGTGTATTATCTATCTTGATTTGTCCTTTGCAAAACATTCTACTTGCTTGAAATTAAAGAAATCAAGAGTATAAATGTATACTATTAAAACAAAACAGTTCATGATATTATGTAGCAGAAAAAGAGACAATTGCAAATGCAGATCTATAAGGTGTTAAAAGAGACAATTTCAACTAAAAAAATAGTTTACCATACATCTTATAGCACTCTACTTTTATTAAATAATGTAGCAGAAAAATATAAACTAAATGCTACAAGTAATTAACCAAAGTACATACTCTGCTATAAAAATGGACTTGAAATATGATGTACTAAAAATATATGCACAAAATAATTCAAAACTAAACCAAAATGTTGAGGGAATAAAAAAAATTGAAAATATTTCATCTCTATTCACGAAGATACAGTACAGAGAAAACCTCATCTTGACTAAGCATAAATTTCTTCAAAGAACAAAATAAAACAACACCATGAAATGTAAAACTGAAGGCAGTACAAAAGAGCATCACGGGTAAAAAATGGAGCATGAAGCATGCCATTTAGATGGTAGTCCAGTACAAATGCTTAAGGGTGCACTTGATGCACATTAAAAAACAGCTCATGGGAAATAACTCAGTTCAAGCCAAGTCAAATCCAAGTAGTTTGTTACTTTGTCTGCTATTTAGTGGTCAATACACATAAGCAGTTCCAGAAACGGAGTAAGAGTTCATGCTTGGTACAAGCTTGATTGAGCTTGATGATTGTTTTCCGTAATAAGGTTTAGCCAAATTGAGTGCTTCTTTTAAAATATATCTGGAACTTTGTATCATCTAGTTCTTCATTTGTCAGCAAATCAAAAACATCCTAATTGAAGCTCTCACTACATATACTAAAACAAACATTTAATAGAGATTACACACTATTTGGTTGTACAGACAACACCAAAATAAAATATAAAGTCGTTCAATTTTACAATGGCCAGCAGCTAATCAATATGGTATTATGTATTATTCATTCCAGGCTTCCAAAGAATTCTTGGTATTTCTTCTTAATTTGAAGTAATTTTCCAAAATTGCATTAGCAGAAGGCTTAGGAGGGAGTAAATTGGGTAAGGTTCTGGGAAGAAGTGCCCTTTATCTCTTTTGGTGGAGTTGGGTGAAGGATGGTGCTTTTATGTTGCTGTTAGGAAATAGAATTGTCTCTCTATTATCAGTACTATTCATCTTGTGTGCACTCTCAACATCTCAAGGGCTTTCCTTCTTCTCCTTCTTATCCTTCTTCTTAGTACTGTTCATCTCATACACACTTTTAGCTTCTCAGGGGCTTGCTTCTAGGACATATAACAATTGGAGACTTTCTTGTAAGGACATACATTCCCTGTCTTCTAATGCTAGTTATTTCATGCTAGTTTTCCCAGGATATTCTTTCCCTCTTACTAATAAAAATACTTTTGTAACAACAATAGAAAAGAAAATGATGTTGTTGGCCAAAAAATATCAAATTATTGAAATAAAATACTCATCCAGTTGTGGAGCACTCTTGAGACATATTTCATGTATCCTCAATCATTCTCTCTGAACACCACATAGCCCTTTTATAGCTATGTGAGATGACAATAACTCTTTGGTTGCAAGGGACACAATGAACTTGATAGAACCATCACAGTTCATCAGAAAGAATAAAACAGGGAAGACTGGTAAATAGAATAAGTTGAAATATTTTGACCTAAAAACAAGGAATATAATATTTTATTGATCAACCATGTTTATATTTATAATTATTAAAAGAGCAAAAATAGAATAACAAATCAAGAAATATAATTATGAATAACTAATAGACATGTAAGATCAAACCTACAATATTGTACCCAACTTCATAAAACAAACCAAAAATACGGAAGCTACTTTTATTTGGATTGCTGAAAGGCTGGAAAGCAAGCATGGATAGGATTCTGAAATGTCATGGGCTAGAACAAAGGTAGAGTTGATGGAGATTTACAAAGTGGAGCCTACTAAAACAATGCAACTATAACATGCTCATAGGAGTCATTGATGAAAATAATGGATGAATCTTATAATGTTAATCCTGGTTCAACGAGTAGAGTCAGAAAAATCTAAAAATCATAATAAAATTAGAAGTATAACCTAAAATCAACGAAACCTAGAGTTCCAAAGGTTGTATGCATGTTTCCATGCAATAAAAGAAATATTTGTGCGAGGATATTGTTGGCATTTTGCAAGACCAAAGTTTTATGAAGACTTAAAGTTTTGATGATGAAGTGTTAGAAAGTTTTAATCAACATTAAAGACTTGTGCCATCTCACAAAGGAAGGATGCTTGATAGAAAAGGAAAGGCATAAAGAGCATTCAAAGCTTTCAAGAGAGAAGATTGATGAAGATTTTCTCAAGAGCTGAAGGAGCTAGAGTAGAAGGTTCTGTTTTGGGTGTTGGATAAAAAGAGTAAGTCATAAATCCCATTCAAGACCTTCCCAAACCAGAGAGCAAGGTGTTTTCTCGCAAAAATGTTTTTCTACGCTTTTAATCGATTACCATACGTAGATAATCGATTATTTAACTTAAAATTTGAATCAAAATGTTTAACGAACTAAATAATCGATTAAGTGTTTTTGATAATCGATTATATTGATTTCTGGGTTAATATAATCGATTATGGCCTTAATCTAATCGATTATATCAGACGATTTCAGTTTTCCAGTTTTTAAACATGATATAATCGATTAAGCTTTTTATATAATCGATTAATTAAGTCGTTTTTGCGAAATTAATACTAAATCAACCTAAGAATGGAAACTTTGGAGCATTTTCGAATTATAAAATGAAAGAGAATGTCTTAGGTTAAACACATCTGAAAACACACAAAATATTCAAAGTGTTTCGCGCCTTAGCTTTTCAAAGCCGCTTCCTCGCTTCTCTTCGCTTGATCAAGTCTTTGGAAGTGGTGATCATTGTGCTTAAGCTTTCTATCCAGCACGTATCAAGTGTATTCTTTTACTATTTTCTTTAAACGGGAAAATTCATCCCTTGGATTGGTTCTAAGGGAGGTGTTTCATCTCTTGTGTGTCAAGAGAGGTGGGTTTCATCCTCAGTGTGTCTGGGGAGGTGTTTCATCCTTAGTGTGTCTGAGGAGGTGTTCATTTATCTTTATTTGTTATTGCATGAATTGGTGTTTGTAATTTCATTTAAAGATAAGTGGGAAAATCATCACGCATTTGTGGTGGTTGGGAACCGGACGTAGGATTGGCTTAATCCGAACCAATATAAATCTCTGTGTTCATTCTCTTTCTCTATATTTTTTAATTGTGGATCATTGTAACAATTGCTAATTCAATCCGCCTTAATCAAAGGATAAGAAAAATCCACATCCTAGTTTTTGAAAGAATTTCAAAATCTGAAAAGTTTTTTAAAAGAGAAAATTTATTAAAAATCCAATGCACCCCCCCTCTTGGTTTTTACACTGCCGTCTTTATTTAACAATTGGCCTCAGAGCTGGTTTTTGAAAGTTATTCAAAAACAAGATCCTTATGGCGCACAAAAATCAAACTTTTGTCGAAGGTGCATCTATTCATAGACCACCACTCTTACATGGTGAAAATTATCCTTTTGGAAAAAGAGGATGGAAATTTTTCTAAGGTCTAATGATCAAGGCGTTTGGGATGCAATTGTAAATGGTCCATTTATTCCTATGGTTGTTGTTGAAGAAGCGCAGTACCCAAAAAGAGAGCAAATTGGAGCAAAGATGAATACAACCGTAATCAATGCGATATAAGTGGCGTGTAACATGATAGCATCCGCTTTAACCATTGATGAGTTTTACAGGTTGTCGGATTGCACTACAACGAAAGGAGATGTGGGACACTTTAGAAGTCACACATGAAGGAACGGAAGACGTGAAACGATCAAGGAAAAATACCTTGATTCAGGAGTACGAAATGTTCCGGATGAGCAAAGGGGAAACCATATACGACGTCCAAAAGAGATTTACTCACATTGTAAATCACCTCAAGGCGTTAGGTAAGAAATTTGATACGGAAGAATTAAATGTTAAAATTTTGAAATCTTTGGACAGGACTTGGCAACCAAAAGTGACGGCCATCACGGAATCAAAGAACCTTTCAAATATGAACATGACAACTCTCTTCGGGAAGCTTAGAGAACACGAAATGGAGCTAGGTCGCTTCAACGGTGAAGAAGAGGACGTTAAAAGAAAAGGTATTGCCTTAAAGGCTCAATCCATTAAAGAGGAGAGTAGTGACACTGATGATTCAGAAGACGATGATCTTAAGGAATTTGTAAAGAAATACAAAAAGTTCATCAAGAAGAAAGGCAACCATAAGAAAGGTAAGAAATTTGAAAATTCAAATTCTAACGATAATTATAAATGTTATGGTTGTGGCAAAAAGGGGCACATGAGAGCAGATTGCCCAAATTCCAAGAAACCTGAAGAAAAGGAAAAGAAAAGCAAGAAGTTCTTCAAAAAGAAGAAGAAAGCATATATCGCTTGGAACGACAATGAAGTGAGTTCTTCTGAAGATTCAAGTGAATCAGAAGAAGAAGCAAACATTTGTCTTATGGCAGATGATGATGTGGAATCCACGTGCAGCGAGGTAAGTGATTCTGATCTCCCTAACGATTATGATGAATTGCTTGAAGAATTTCTTAGTCTTTGTAAAAAATCTGAAAAGCTTTCTTCGGTTCACAGTAAATTGAAAAATGATTATAAGGTTCTTGAAAAGAAAGTTATTGATTTAGAAGAAGAGAAAAAGGTTTTGAAAGATGATTTGGAAAAAGCAAAAATTCCTTGTAAATGCAAAACAAAAATTCCTGTTTGCGAAAACTATAATGATCTTGCAAATAAAGTTTCTTATCTTGAAACGTCTCTTTCAAACATTACAACGGGTAATAAAAATTTAAATAATGTTTTGAAAGTGCAAAAAGGTTTATATGAAAAGGCAGAATCATCAAATTCAAGCAAGATTTTCGAAATTCCTAATTCGTTTGATAAACAAAATGATTCTAAAAAGAAGTTTTACAAAAATGCATATATTCCAAGATGAACAAATGCTCCTACATGTTTTTACTGTGTGCATAAAGGTCATTCTGTTAATAGGTGCAATATTAAGCGTTTTAGTGTTCCTAATGGGAAATACAAATGGGTTCCCAAAGGAAAAATTGTTTCTAACCCATGAGGACCCTGATAAGTGATTTTAGGGGACCAGGATATTTCTTGTTTGTATTACAGGCTGGTTCCAAAGTTCAAAAAGCCTCTTCAGTGATGAGATAGCAAGTGATCAAGCTTATGAAGGGAGGAAAAAACATCAACAAGTTGGCATATTTACCAATCTTTTATCTCAAGTAAGATTTTATGAGCTTAGAAAGGTTCCAGGTAAGTGTTGTTGTTGTTTTTTATGTTAATTCAGCGTTTTACGAAAATTTACGTATTTAATCGATTAGGTTTCGGGTGTTAATCGATTAAACGCACTGTTTGTGAAAATGTTTTATAACATAATCGATTAAGTTTATGACATAATCGATTAAATCGCTGGGGAGCAATTTAATCGATTAAGGAATGCACATAATTGATTAAATTTCTGGGTTTTCGTTTTCTGGAAAATTTCGAAGGCAAATAATCGATTAAATGAAGAACATAATCGATTAAATGCACCATTTTGTATTTTTCTGCATCTCTGATTTTTGAACATTGGCCATGTTTTAACGAGTTTTGTTTCATTACAACGGCTATATTCGTTCCCAACAGATATATTTTCATTAAATCAAAGTTTTATGACCGGATTTCCTTCTATAAATAGCTGGTTTGAGAATCAAAGTGCCTCACTCACTCTTTCTCTCACTCTTGCTGTTTTCTGCTGATATCTTCTGTTCTTGTGCGAATTAATTCTCTGTGCTATCTCTGTTACTATATTATTTCGTTGTGCAATTTCTCTTGTCTTTTATATCATCACAATGGCTGATCAAAGAAGAAGGAAGATGCCATCAAGGAGAAGAGGCAAGGAGCCTATGTCTTCTCAACATCAAGAAAGGAGGCCTCCAAATCTTGCTGGTTGGATCTGTGATGAAGATATGCAAATTGGGTTTGTTAACAAGTGGAAGGACAGGAAAATTCTTACCCCAAAATATCTATCTTGTGAATTTTTCAGATCTCACGGTTTTTCATTTCAGGAATTTTTAGTAGCAAATGGGCTGCAACAATTTGTGGAGATGGAAGGGGCATTCTATCCAGACTTGGTTAGAGTGTTTTACATGAATTTAACATCAAGGACAGCTAGTCCAAGCACTAAAGTGAAGGGTGTAAGGATCCACTTTGATGAAGATTTGTGGAACAATGTAGCCGGTCTCTCAACTCAAGGCATCAACATCACATATGGCTTTGAGGACTTCAACAAGTTGGTAGAATTCAGAAAATTCTGCAAGGATCCGAATTTACAAGTTGAGAACTTGTACAAAGTTGGTAATGTGAAACTTAATGAGCGTATGTTGCATTATGTTATTGTTTGGGTTTTAGTTGCTAGAGGCACTAATCATGCCCAACTTACTAAGGAAGACATTCTCTTAATGTATGGATTCCTTAATAATGTTAGCATAGATTGGCCTTCAATTATTCTTGATAATATGTTTAAAGCCACTAGGCTTTCCTCTTTTGCATTACCCTATGCTGTGTTTATTTCCAAGATTTTAGAATACAAGGGTGTAGATCTTGAAGGGGAAAATAAGCAGATTTTGCTAAGCAATAGCAAAATTGGGAAAAATGTTCTAAGGCATATGGGCCTCATAGAACAAGGCAACATGTGTTTAGACAAAGAGAAGATGAAGCTGCTGCAATGGAGGAGGATGATGAAGAACCACCACCTCAACCTCAACCTCAACCAGGGTCAATGGAGGATCATATACTTTCAAGAATGGACACAATGATGAATCTTCACACTTCTCAATATGAAGATCTTTGTCACAGACTTTCAAGACTCAATAGGAGAGTGTATAGAGTTGAAAGGAAGATGGAAATTGAAGAAATATCTCCTGAAGAAGATAATACAACATCCTCAAGAGGCAAATAGCCAGCCAATGATGAGGAAGATGAAGAAGATAGTGAAGAAACAGAATAGGCTACAAGTTTACTTTTCCTTAGCTTGTTCTTCATTATTTTCAGCTGCTGCATTTGTTTTTCTCTCTATAATTTCTGTGTAATTAATTTGCTTCTGCTATAATTAATTCTGAAAATTGTAAATCTTTTTGAAAATGATAAAAATAAAGGGGGAGAAAAATATTTGTTTTGATATGAAAATATGTCTAGTTATTATAGCCTTTAAGAAAATTAATTTCAGGGGGAGCATTAGGAAATATTTCAAACAAGTGCCTAATATAGCTTAAACATTAAAGAGCAAAGTTTAAGGGGGAGCTTTTAGAAATAATTTCTAGTCCTTAATTTCCTTGAAATCTCTTTTTCAAAATTCAAAATTGAAACTTAAATGCTATATGACTGCCTATTTTATATCCTTTGTGGACTAATTTTTATGATGGAGATATCCATACATTATTTTCAAGATTTTCAGGATATCAATCACAAGTCTCTATGTTTCTTTTTATCATCATCGAAAAGGGGGAGATTGTTGGCATTTTGCAAGACCAGAGTTTTATGAAGACCTAAAGTTTTGATGATGAAGTGTTAGAAAGTTTTAATCAACATTAAAGACTTGTGCCATCTCACAAAGGAAGGATGCTTGATAGAAAAGGAAAGGCATAAAGAGCATTCAAAGCTTTCAAGAGAGAAGATTGATGAAGATTTTCTCAAGAGCTGAAGGAGCTAGAGTAGAAGGTTCTGTTTTGGGTGTTGGATAAAAAGAGTAAGTCATAAATCCCATTCAAGACCTTCCCAAACAAGAGAGCAAGGTGTTTTCTCGCAAAAACGTTTTTCTACGCTTTTAATCGATTACCATACGTAGATAATCGATTATTTAACTTAAAATTTGAATCAAAATGTTTAACGAACTAAATAATCGATTAAGTGTTTTTGATAATCGATTATATTGATTTCTGGGTTAATATAATCGATTATGGCCTTAATCTAATCGATTATATCAGACGATTTCAGTTTTCCAGTTTTTAAACATGATATAATCGATTAAGCTTTTTATATAATCGACTAACTAAGTCATTTTTGTGAAATTAATACTAAATCAACCTAAGAATGGAAACTTTGGAGCATTTTCGAATTATAAAATGAAAGAGAATGTCTTAGGTTAAACACATCTGAAAACACACAAAATATTCAAAGTGTTTCGCGCCTTAGCTTTTCAAAGCCGCTTCCCGCTCTCTTCAGCTTGATCAAGTCTTTGGAAGTGGTGATCATTGTGCTTAAGCTTTCTATCCAAGCACGTATCGTGTATTCTTTTACTGCTTTCTTTAAACGGAAAATTCATCCCTTGGATTGGTTCTAAGGGAGGTGTTTCATCTCTCGTGTGTCAAGAGAGGTGGGTTTCATCCTCGCAGTGTCTGGGAGGTGTTTCATCCTTAGTGTGTCTGAGGAGGTGTTCCTTTATCTTTATTTGTTATTGCATGAATTGGTGTTTGTAATTTCATTTAAAGATAGTGGGGAAAATCATCACGGATTTGTGGTGGTTGGGAACTGGACGTAGGATTGGCTTAATCCGAACCAGTATAAATCTCTGTGTTCATTCTCTTTCTCTATATCTTTTAATTGTGGATCATTATAACAATTGCTAATTCAATCCGCCTTAATCAAAGGATAAGAAAAATCCACATCCTAGTTTTAAAAGAATTTCAAAATCTGAAAAGTTTTTTAAAAGAGAAAAATTTATTAAAAATCCAATTCACCCCCCCTCTTAGTTTTTACACTGCCGTCTTTATTTAACAGATATCAACCATGTTTTAGTACAGATTGCAGTCATTTCAAAGTTATTTTTCTTGTCTTGTCCGAGACAGACACTTGAAACCCAGGTTAAATAAATATAAAAAGACACCATTGCAACACAACAACCATTAGCAGCAGTACTTTGCACTGAATGTCATTAAGATTGAATTCAAAAGCATCATATAAAGAAGACAGTAATGACAGTAGGAAAGAACAAGCCATTCACGAATTAAGGACCTTGCTTCATCCCTGTTTGAAATTGTGTTTGCTCATTCCTGTTTTTATAGTGATTTTTTTAAATAGTCAATGTTTTGTTTTCTTGTAGATAGTTAATGTCTTTGGGATTATTTTGCATTCCAAAATATTTTTTTGTGGTAGGTCTATGAGAATACAGAGGTTAAAAAACGAGTAGCCTTGTCAAACCCATACGGGAAGTGGATCAAGGAAAATCTGCGGTCTTTGAAGCCTGGGAACTTCCTTTCAGCCTCTGTGATGGACAATGAGGCAGTACTAAGAAACCAACAGTGAGAGTTCTATACAGATATTACTCTTAGTTTTTATCCTTGATGACAAAATGCTTGTTTTTAAGTGTTTCTATTTATAAATCCTATCAAACCCATTGCTTTACTCACTGCCGTTGCTGAAGCATTCTATTTCATGTGGTTCTCTGTGTTTCTTACTCTTTAAGAGGATCATGAATTGTGATTTAAACTCTTAGAATTTGGGCCTAGAGCCAAACCAAACATCACAAAATGATCTGTAAGGTGAGGACCATTTAGGTTTTAACTTGAAAAAAAAGAGAGAGAAAAGAAATATTGTATTGATTACAATAATAACAATTACATTCTCAACTCATCACACTTTCTTAAGAAAGGAAATAAAAATAAACTAAAATGAATGTGTAGATTCTGGAGATATTTTTCCTAATAACTATTGAGATATTAGGATATTACAACATTTTATAATTTATATTTTAGCCATATATTGTAGATGTCAGACTGCCAGTCCTAAAGAGGCTGCAAAAAAGGCAAGTTAAGGGTGACTGCAATTAAGGCAGCTTTCCAAGATAAACTATAACATAAATTCCTTTTGGAGTGAGATATTCTTCCCTAGTGTAACACCCCAAAAATACAAATAAACAAAGTAATTCACTAAATCATGCATCATCATTATCATAATAACATCTACTCAGATAAAGATCATACAAGCAAAAGATGAATATATGCATATACAGTCATCCTCAAAAAGTTGTACAAAGTTAAACACATGCCCCGACAAGCAGGCAGTCTCAGATTACAAAAGAAATAAAGCAGCTAAGGGGGTCTAGCTTTTCTCTAGCTTGGCCCCACTGCCTGAAGCCACGTCTCTCCTGTCATCTGCTCCCGTGTCAAAACACGATCATAGCAGGTACAAATTCAAACCATGAAAGAAAAGGGGTAAGCCAAAAATCAATATTTTCATAATTAAGTCTATACACGAACATTAATTTAATCATCCACACTATTCAATCAATCGACCTACCGAAGGCTATGGCAATCACAATCACACACATAAGGTCGACGACTTCGGAAGATCGTATGGACTCGAGACAATTGGAACTAACACCGATACACGACATGGGGATTAAATATTATATCTCAACCTCTACCACCATGTGAGTCGGGGTGAAAGAATTAGGCCTTTTCCAGTAGGTCATCCTAATCCAATCTCCGTCGACTTCTCATGGCGATGACGGTGTCTACGTGACTCGATCATCGGTGAAGTCCGGATATTCCATCAGAAATCCCTAGTCCATACACACTACTATTATCACATACAAGCACAACATACCACAATCATTCAAACTTGTTCCACCTCAATATAACCCATTGGTCTTACTTGCCGGTACCTCATGAAATTATCCCTCCGGCCTTACCGCCAAGTAACCCCTCAAATATCTTCATCACAACATATCATTCCTCAATTTCACATCATATAGCTCAACATATATCAATCTCATATAACACAAGTCATACATTCTTCAATTTCATAAAAGAAACACAATCTGGGTGCGGGGTTCTCGCTCGGGCGAGACCAGGCCGTAACCAATTCTTTGCCACTTGGAAGGGTCTCGCTTAAGCGAGACCGGGGCTCGCTGGGCGAGAGTTGGACGAGACCAACTCTTGCCATCTGGAAGAATCTCGCCTAAGCGAGAACGAGGGCTCGCTTAGGCGAGGCTGACCAAAATTGGACAGACATCTCCCTAAAACTTGGTCATTTTCCAACTTTGACCTGCTCAATTTACACAATTTATAGCAGACGGTTCATCACCAGCTAAAGCAATACAATCATACTCGGTTTGGGGCATTGGTCATCCCATTCAACATTCATTCATCACATAGAACAATTCACGCCAATTTCTACTCATTAACTACTCACATTCATCACAACAAGTTGAGATTCAATCAAATTCATATCCAAATGAAATCCATCATACACATAACAGTATATTCCAATTCACTTCTACTCAAATCAAGTTTAATTCAACAATTTATGAACTAAATGGTATTTCAACATAATGCATCAAGCTCACAAAAGAGAAACTCAATTTAACGCACAAAATGCCTTTCGCTTCACCTTAGCTAAAAAAAAGGCACCTAAGCAGATTCAATCCCTCAATCAACTGGGAATTTCCCACTTTTCATTGAAGCTTTTAAAGAGACTAAATTTAAGACTTCCCCTTACCAGTTGCTCCTGCAGTTCCTCTATCACCAAAAGTGCTCCTTTTTCCTCTAAGTGCTCACTTAGTACTCTAGGGGTACCTAAACGCAAAGCGACGAGCATTAGCACTTGTCCCAACACTTCACGAGAGGAAGAGCAAGCCCAAAAACAGCGCTGCGACATGAAATTGCGCGAAGAACGAAAATCCCCAAATTGGAACCCTAAAAAGGTGCGAATTTGAAAACTCACCTAATCGAAGATTCTGATCGGTGCAAAACGTTGCTCTCGTGACGCTCGTCGCGTAGGCGGTCTCCGCTCTTCAACCAGACAACAAACCTTCAAGAAATCGAAGGAAGAAAGGAAGAAGAGAAAAGAGCTCTAGAGAATGAGTGAAAGAGGAGAGATAGTGTTATTTGAATAATGAAGAACAAATGGAATTAAATACTTAAGGACGTGGGTCCCACTCTTTTGTTCCTTAATATTTTAATACTCTATCCCTTTCTCAGTCAATTATTTTGTAGGTTCTTACACCTAGGAAGTATGAAAAATGATTTTTGTGTAGTTTGTATTCCATATATTTAAGCAATCTAGCATATGTCACAACTAGGATGAGAACACAGACAGGACAGGATCAACAGGTTTTCCCATTCACCAAGATTGGCTTCCAGCCCTTGTCTTTTTTACTGTAGTATTGGATGTGAACTTGCTCTAGAGCTAGTGCCACAATGCATATTTTTTCGGCATACGTAATTGGGGAATGAAGAGAGAAAATAAATGGGAAGTTAGAGATACGAAGACAAGATTTGGAACCTAAACTCTTTTCTCTGAAGTAGAAGTAAAGCAGATTGTGGAATGTTAAAGCATTTCGACATTCTTAACTTAAAAAGTAAAATTTAGGAAACATACTTTACTAGAAGTTACACAGTTTTTAGTATTTGGGGCCCATCATACAAAACAATGTACATATATAGGGAGATTTAAACCTCAGGATTCCCATCATACCAGGAGTGAAATAAAATGATATTTGCAATAAAAGTAAAAAAAAAAAATCTCACTTACCTTAGGTACAACAACAGGCTCCTCATCAAGTTTCAAGGCCTAAAATGATCCAAATTCTTGTGCAGAAAATTCAGGCAACAAGCTGCAGAACAACACTAACAACAATTATGTATACAAACAGAGATGATATCATAAGCAATACCAAAAGACCAAAGCAAACTCATTATAATATAGCTAGGTGAGACTCATTGCTACACTAGTACTGCCTACACACAAACGAAGAAAAAACATTAAAATGAATGAGGTCTTCAACAAATGAATGAAAAAAACCCATTGATATGATAAAAGACAACACAACAATGACAAATTATTTTATTACGAAACAGGGAGAGAAAAACATAGTCATAAAGAAGTACTAAATAGAGTAGTGTATGGCAGAAAAATTTATTAAGTTACTTATTATTGCTCCCTTCCCACACCCCAAACATTAAAGAAACAAAAAGAAGGCACATGAGAGATATATCAGGGACCTACTTTAGTAGAAGACAATTCATTATTTGAATAAGATTTAGTGGAACATATTGAAAAATGTCTAGGACATGATTATAACGAAAGTGATATTTGTATTTACCGAATGCTGTGTCTTTCTAATTAAGTTAATTGAGTTTTATAATAAATAAAATAAAAGGTAAAATATATTTAAAACAAATTAATCTAGCTAAATTTTATTTAATTAGTAAGTTTTAAAATTGATAGATGGTGCAATGGTGATAAATGAAAAGACGTAGGATGATGACAAATTCACAATCATAGCATGAGAGTTGCTTCTTCCATTACAGTCATTGGGTGATTCATTAGGTTAACAGATAATGAAAGAGATAACATTGCACAGAAATTGCAGCAGTGACAGAACAAAACTAATGGAATATTTTCTACAAATTCCTTCTATATAAGCTAGTAAGATATCTTTTGTTACCATAAAACAACATCGTTCTCCCCAAATACACAAAATTATGTTTTCTATTATATGAGACTCACCTTTCAAGGTGTAAATATTGAATTGTTCATGAGAATTAGAGAAAAATATATACGTAAATCTTTTATGTTCAAAATCAGTAAGAATTTAAAATATATATATATATAAATGGAATATGCTCAGATGTAGGAATTGTGCTGCAATAATCACTGTTGGAGACATTCATGAAAATAAGTTACGAGTTTAGTCTCTTTGAAAGCGTACACATTAATCATACCTTATCATGAACAACAGCCCCTAAACCGCGTGGGTAATCTTTGACAGGTTACTTCATCTGCACAAAAAACAAATACAAATGGTTGTTAGAGAAAATACAAACCTACATAAAACAGAAATACAAACCTATAAGACGCGAAGGTTAGGGGTACAGTTGGAGCTCCTCAGGGGTAGGGTTCGATCTCATCAGGGTTAGGGTTCGAGTTCGTTAGGGTAAGGATTCGAGCTCGTGAGGGTTACGGTTTGAGCTCGTGAGGCTACGATTTGAGCTCGTGAAGGTTAGGGTTCCAGCTCGTGAGGTTAGGATTTGAGCTCGTAAGGGTTAGGGTTCGAGCTCATCATGTTTAAGGTTGAAGATTGTTACCTCGTAAGATTTAGGGTTTGAACTGGTGACGGTTACGATTAAAGCTCAAAACAAAGACGAACAAGAAATAAATGATGCTGGAATAGCTATGTGACAACCACAAGGCAGCGACAAATACGCTATGGTTAGGACAACAAGTAATCAACTGAGAGTGGTGCGAAATTAGGGGAATTTTTGGGCAAAACCTTGAACAGGACGAAAGGAATAATGGTTTACCACAAGCATGTTTTCTGGAATGGATCATGGGTTCAGTCTGGAGAGGGACAAGCATCGATTTATTGGATCTCTTTCAGGTCCTGGTTGAGCTTCAACGAGATGTGTTGTTTGTGTGATAATCTCCAGTGGCAAACAAAACGAGATGTGCTACAAAATGAAAGCTTCAATCAATTTCCCAAATAATTGTGCCAAAATATTTTTTCAGTCAATTTCCCAAATAATCGTGCCAAAATATTTGGGAGGGAAAAAGTGAATGTATGGAAAATTAAAGGGGGAAATAATATTGCTTTAGTATTTTAATTAATAAAATAAAAAATTTAATAAAACAGTCACCGATTTATTAAATGATTTTTTCTTACTGAAAATTCGGTGACCAAATCAGTCATTAATTCAAAAACAAAAAATCAGTCACTGATATCGGTCACTATTTTCTAATTTTCTAGTAGTGATTATTCCTGAAGATAATCGATTATTTCAAGTATGATAATCGATTATTCCTGAAGATAATCGATTATTCCTGAAGATAATAGATTATTTCAACGTTAAATGCTTTTTACAAAAAATAAAAGGTTTTTTCAAAGTTTAGGGAGAGTTTAGTGGATGTTGTGATCTTCAACATGATTCCTAACTATTACAATCAAACACATACATAAAACTACAAGATTAAAGCTTCCACAAAACTTTAAGACCCCAAGACTTCAATCATGAAGGTCCATCTTCTTCTTTTAAAGCCATCATCATCAAAACATTTATCCTTTAGATATTTCTAAAAATCCTTCTTCATTTTTAGATTAACATACTAGATAACAAAGGAGATGATCTGCATGTCATACCAATAGGCTGCTGTGGAAGGTGCTGGAGAAGGTGTTGGTGCAATGTGCGTGGTTGGGACACGAACTAAGGATGGAGATATTGTGGGTGTCAGTACAGTAGTGAATGATGCTGTGAAAGGTTGTGCGAAAGGTGTACATGCAATAAGTGTAGTTGGTGTCGGTACAACTGGTGTGGGAGGTATGTCTAGAGATGGGGATGGATAAGATGTTGAAGGTATGTCTTTAGCCAAGAATTTCATGACAAAGCTTCCTTTTCTTTGGTACCCCTTTCCTTCATTACGACCACGGGACGAGGGTTTAGGTGCCTCAAAACCTCCTGTAGACATTCTATATATACAAAAATAATATAATAATCCAAAATTTATGCAATACATATAAATAATTTTAGATATAAAAAAAAGTAACATTATACAGTCATTAAAAAAGTAATATGTTGTCAATAAAATTAATATTGGAAAAACATTTATCCTTTTTTCCTAACTATTTTCAGAACTAAAGTCTCCTCATCATCTTCTTCTTTTACTTCATCATCATCGTCGTCATCATTATTATGTTCTTCTTCTTCCTCCTCCTCTTCTTCTTCTTCTTCTTGTACACTTGTCCCCTTTCATCTTCCTCTTCACCTTCCAATTCTTCAGGTTCAACTTCAAAGTCATGTAATCCAGCTATACCTTCAACTTCAATGACTTCATTGGATGTGACATTTCATCTACTTGATAAGGGACATCCTCTTGCGCATCATGTGATTCAATGTGACCTCTTGGTTTTGTTTGGATTGCAACACACCAACCTCGTTTGTCTATTCTAAATATTGGATATGATCGCAATGTTTTCTTCCATTTTATTCAAGACTTCCTCTTTCAACGTTTTAGAGCATAAATCTTTGAAGAAATGACCGATTTCAATAAGAGGATTTAAAACATGCACTGATAGTCCACTAAATGCAATGGGAAGTAAACACTCCATGAATACATAATAGTCATGACTTTTCATACCATGAATTCTTCCCTTTTCTACATTGGCACATCTTGCAAAGTTTGAAGAATAACCATCTGGCATCTTAAGTTGTTTAAGCCATTGACAAACCAACTTAACTTCATCAATACTTAACGTGTAGTTTGCTTTAGGCTTTAACATTTTCCCATTAGGTAGTGGCTTTAACTCCAAATCTTTGCACCTACAATACAAAGCAATATCCTTCCTTGCCTTCTCATTGTCTTTTTTCTTTACACTAACATTCATGACAGTGTTCAATATATTATCAAAGAAATTTTTCTCAATATGCATGACATCAAGATTATGTCTCAACAAATTATCTTTCCAATATGGGAGATCCCAAAATATGCTTCTCTTTGTCCAATTGTGTCATTCCTCAAATTCCTTTATCCTTGTCACACTAGTTTCTGTTACTTTTGGTAAATCCTTTACCCTTCTCCAAACTTGTGAAGGTGTTAGTCTAGGAGGTGGCCCATCTTCTTCTACTTCCCCCTTTCGAAAAGCTTTAATGTTTCTTTTAAATGGATGGTCATTTGGTAAGAACCTTTGATGCGAGTCAAACCAAGAAGTTTTGTGACCATAATTTAAAGTGAAGGATTTTCTATGCTCTATGCAATGTAGACAAGCTAATCTACCATGAGTCCCCTAACCAGATAATATCCCATATGCCGAGAAATCATTAATAGTCCACATCAAAGCTTCCCTCATCATAACATTTTGCTTCCTTGAAATATCATATGTCGGAACACCATTCCACAATATTTTCAAATCATCAATTAAAGGTTCTAAATAAATATATATTGAAGACTTTGGATTAGATGGACCGGGTATTAGGCAAGTTAAAAACATATAAGGCTTTGACATGCACATTTATGGAGGAAACTTATATGGGGTAACAATCACAGGCCAACAAGAATAAGGTGAAGATGAAGCTTGAATAAATGGGTTAAATCCATCAAAACACAATCCAAGTCTTACATTGTGTGGATCAGCTGCAAATGTTGGATGTTACCGATCAAAGTGTTTCCATGCTTCACCGTCTGATGGATGACGTAAGAGTCTAGTACTTCTATTTTCATAGTGCCAAGTTATTTGTCCAGTAGTTTGTATTGATGCAAATATTCTTTGTAATATTGGGATTACTGGTAAATAGAACATGATCTTAACTGGAACTGGCTTTTTGTGACTTCTTCCACGATTGTTGTTATGATACCTAGGGCTTTGACAAAACTTACATTGCAACAATGCTGCATCTTTTTTTCCATTGTCATTGTCATAGAACAACATACACCCATTCACACAACAATCAATCCTTCTAGCCTCCAAACCCAACTTCGATAATAATCTCTTAGCATCATAATACCCCTTTGGCAACCCCTTTTTTACAGGTGTGACATAATGCAACATTTGGGTCATAAAATCTAAACATTGGTCAGGAGTGTTGCAATTTAATTTACAAGCTAAAAGCCTAACACATATACTTAATTTTGAATCTGATGCCCCTTCAAATAATGGCTTATTTGTGTTTGCTAACAAATTATAAAACTTTTGAGTTGCTTCATTTGGAGGCTCTTTCACGTTAAACTCCTTTGAGCCTTCAAATGTTTGATGTAGGAAAACATAATTGTACACCATTTCTTGCATTGACATAAATTGGTCTTCTTCAGTCACCTGTTGACCAGTACTTGAACCACCCATACAATTAGGATTGAAAGTTTCTTCTACATGAGGCATTTGTTCACCATGATTAGTCCAAATCCAGTAGTTAGGTTTGAACCCCTTTTTGTAAAGGTGAACTTTGACAATTTCATCCTTCAAGATCCTTGTACAATCACATTTAATGCTTGGACATTTAATCCCTCCATCACGTTCATAATATTTGTATTGATGAGCACTTTTTATAAATTCTTCAACCCCTATAACAAAAGACTCTTTCAAACCTCTTCTACCACTATAACATCTATCATACATCCACCAACGATTGAGAAATACATCATACATGTTCTGTAATAGAGAAGAAACCAAGATCAATCCTAACACTCCTCAGGTTTGACAGGTTTGAAAACACTTGAAGAAGGAAAAGATAACTTTTCCCACTTAAAACATTTCAAACTAGGAAGGAAGGAAAGTTAATGTGTAAACTAATTGAAAATAAAACTCTTTAGTCAAAACATTCACTGTTAAAGAAAATCTCTCCATCCTGAATCTAAATTACATAATACTTTTATTAGAGTTAAATACTGTAACATGTAAAGATATATATATATATATATATATATATATATTATAATATTCTCAAATAAATTTTGAAGAAAATAATCTAGTTGAGAACTAAGATTTCTTGCACTATACAACAACATATACGATTAGTAACTACCATAATTCAGAAGACTAAGTTCAAGCCTCCTCTGCCTATTCACTCTTGCAATAAATCAACCTTTTTGTTCAATTCATCGGAACAAGAAGGAATCAAACTTTGTTCATCTCCTGTATCTATGTTGTCCTCTTCTTTGAATGCTTCAGTGTCTTTCTCACATCTTAAAATTTTAAGTATAAACTCTTTTCATAATTTTGTAATTTTTCTAAATAATTTTTATAACACCTATTTGTGATATTTCTAAATAATCTTAATATTATATACATCTTAGTATATTTGGTTAACTTCTGTAACTTGAACACATTTGTTTTATGCGGGAATTTCCAGAATGGGGTGGGTTGGGGGAATGAATGACCATTGATTGCTAAAGTTTGATTGAGACTGAGGCCAACCATGGTCTCTCTAGTCATGCAAAGGAAATTCAGAAGTAAGATTATGTTATGTCAACTTCACTTTTTTCTCTCTTGTTTTAAGTGAATTGAACAAATTCAAGTAATTTAGAATATAAACGAATACCTCCAACAACAACAACTACAACAGGGTAATTTGATCAAATTAAAACCAAAAAAAGAAAAATAAGCAAACCTTTGTTGTAGACATTCTACACGCAAACAAAGCACATGAAAGCCAAATACGAGCATAGGAAACCAACAAACTCCAATATGCCGATCAATCCTGCCATACTCGTGTTACAAGTTGAAATTGTGTTATCAAATCACAACTTAATAAAATCAAATGTACAGGAAACGTTTAACAACACAAAAAACCCAAAATTTGATCAAACAGAGGCATATTGGTTCAACCCTAAACGCTAATTTTGGTACAATGTCTTGCAATTCCTAAACCAAACCCTAAATTACGAAACCAAACTAAGTCAATCATAGATACTTTCGTTATTCATGCAACAACGGCAACGCAACAGCAGCAACACAATCGAAATAAACGATCCAACAACGACTGAGACTAGACGAAATTGGCGCTCTGGTTCACGTATGGAGGTTCCACACGACCTCATCGCAGCGGCAGGACTCCATGGAAGGGAAACCTTCTCCTACCCTAAGTAATCCTCTACCTACAACGTCAGCTACACGGTGGACGAACAAATCGGTGCTTAGAGGATGCACTTCTTCACCTGTGGAGGTCGGCAGCAGCGGCAGAATGGGGTGCTTAGAGGGCACACTTCACGCAATAGCGACAGCAAGCACGATTGTGATGAGTGAAACAAAACCTCCTCCTGCCCTACATAATAAAATTTTCGTCGGTAACCACTTCACCGACAGATTACCAATGGATTTTATTGAGTACAAAATGACACGCGCATTACCGATGGATTCTACTTCTCACAAATGGGCGCGCAATTTACCGTTGGATATTTACGGACGGACTGGTATCCTTCGGTAAATTACCGATGGATATTTACGGACGAACTGGTATCCTTCGATAAATTACCGACACTATGCTTTTCGTCAGTAATGTCCGTCGGTAAGTTGTAATATGCAGATTTGTAGTAGTGACTGCACTTGCTAAACATACACAAATTAACTCATTTGCATTTTTTAGTACTAAGGTTACTTTTGTTTTGTACCAACGAGTTATCACAAGCGAACATTTAATTGAAAATGAAAATAATTGTTTTGTGCATCATTACCCATTCTTTTATCTCACTATTTTTTGCTTTTCACAGAATGCACATGATGTAGAAGACACTAAACAAGACATTGTTTATATGACAACTTTTGTGAGTATCTAACATAGTAGATGGACAAATAAAAATATTTTAGCTATAAATTTCATGATGATATGTAGAGTTAAATTCTCATATAGGATATAATTTTAAGGTGATTGTAATATTTTTTGTTCATCATAATGCAAACGAAATTGCTTTTAGGGTTTTTTTAACAGTACTTTCTCTGTACTCAAACGAAAAAGCAATTCAAGATTTTCTTTTCTCACCTTTACTAGGGTTTAAGGTTTTATTCCTAATCATGAAGGTGGAAAAATCTTAGTGTGTTATCTTTTTCACCTTTACTAGGATTTACAATTTGATTGGTAATAATTTTTTTTCTATACTTTGAATAAATGTGTTTTATCTGGTCTTAAGTTGTTATTCATGAAATTAGAGTTATTCTAATGTCGATTTTCGCAGGTTTTATGTGAAAGTGGTATTATTTTGTTCAAATTTCAAATTTGAAAATCACACACATGTTTTAGGGTTTGCCTTCAATCTTGCATATATAATCCTTGCAAACTGTTTCTTTCTTTTCGATGCCATTATTATTGTTAGCTTGGGTATAAATTTGGAATAACATGCATGGATGTTAGTTTGGGTATAGATTTGAAACAATAGGCATGGGTGCATAAAAAAATTGACTTTGTTGCTAATGTGAAACCTGGAAAGGATCAGTGGCAAATAATGGTTAGGTTCATTCGTCTTTGGTTTTTTCCCGACCTCATTAGACCAAAGTTTCCCTTCTCTTTGGAGATGAATCTTCAAAATAGAAAGGTTCATGCTTGACTCTATTTGTTTTTTTATTAATTATTGATCATTGATTCTTGATTATTGATGTTCTATTTTCTTCATACAGATCCTAGAATCCATGCATGTGTGGCAAACATTGATTTATAAATCTCAAAAGGAAATCCGTGAGGAAAGTGTGTATAACATAAATAATTTCAATCTTACAACAAACATTGGTTCTTATAAAACAACTCACCATGCATATACAATTAAGTTTATTTTCAATTTCAAACAAAAGTTTCTGTAATGGATATCAACATTATTCCCTTGATTAAGTACCAAATAATCTCAACATCAAATATTGTTTCTGATGGATATGGTTGTTGTTGATAATTCTGATTTGATGATAATTGCTGCAGTTTTAGTTGATAGCAGATTATCTCTGTTTAGTTAACTAATTTGAAATATCAGTCTACTATTTTCATTAAAATAAGAAACATGTTGAAAATTTGTTTTAATGAATAAAGTCAACTATTTTGCGTTTTAGCTAACTATTTTTCTCAGATCCTTCAGAGACTAAATATCAACTGTTGGGATTTTAGTTTCTCATCTTCTATATAAGCAAACCTGATGGAAGCACTCAAGGAGAGAGAAGTACGAAAATAATTTCAAATACAACTCTATTGAAGAACAAAGTCTTTGAAGAATCTTGAGGGGAAAGTGCATCTGTGAAATCTTTAATGCACATCTTTACTGGTTTTACCCATCTTGGGATACCTTGGTGTATTTTTTAATTTGTTTTTGTGATTAGTGTTATCACGTTAGACTTAGTGTGAGTCTTGTGTTGTTGATTACATTCCATAGGGTGTAGAATTTTGTCAATCAAGTGAGTTCTTGTAAATACATTTCTTTTAGTGCTTTGAAATCTGTTTGTGTGACATATCAAACTGGATGTAGCTCTGTAAAAGGAGTGAACCAGTATAAATTCTTGTGCCTTCTTCTTCTTCCTTAACAATCTTTAATTTTCTGCTGATATAAATAACCAACTATTTTAATCGTTATGTCAACTAATCTGGTATTGGAAGAAACTGTGAAATTTTATATTTAACAGATTTTGACGAAAATCTTGTATCAATTCAATCCCCCCTTTCTTCATACTTCTCTTTAATTCTACCAATTGGTATCTAGAGCAGGTTCTTGAAAGTTACTCAAGTTTGATCCAAGAACAAGATGTCAGAAAACAAGTTTCCCTTTGTTGAAGGTGCTTCAACCAATAGACCACCATTGTTTGTTGGGGTTAATTACCCTTTCTGGAAAGCTAGGATAAAAATCTTTTTCGAATCTATGGATAGAGGCATGTGGGATGCTGTCGTAAATGGGCCATGTATTCCAAAGATAAAAACAGAGGATGGAACAACAACTGACAAACCTTGGGAGACATGGACAGAAGCAGAAAACAAGCGTGCTCAGTTTGACTGTAAGGCTAAAAATATCTTAACTTCTGCCTTGAATCTTGATGAATTCTTTAGAATATCTCAGTGTACTACTGCCAAGGAGATGTGGGACATTTTGCAAGTAACTCATGAAGGCACCTCTGAAGTGAAAAGAGACAGAAAACATACACTGATTCAGGAATACGAAATGTTCATAATGCAGTCTGGAGAAAGCATCCAAGATGTTCAAAAAAGATTCACCCATATTGTGAATCATTTGATAGGATTGAGAAAAACTTTTGAAGATGAAGAATTGAATATCAAAGTCTTGAAATGTCTGAACAGGAGCTGGCAGCCTAAGGTTACAGCAATTCTTGAAACCAAAGATCTTTCAGTCATGAACATAACAACATCGATGTCGTACTCGGTCAAATAAAAATAATTAAATGCAGTACTAGAAATGACTCATAGGTTGTCTCCCAAGGACCAATTCTCACTGTCAAAGGATTGAACATGCAATGGGGGGGTTTTGGACAGAAAACAGGGGTTAATTAAAAATAGCAGACTAACAATAAATTAATTGCAGTAATTAAAATAGGCAAGACTCTTGAACACAATGCATCTCTGACATCCTTGGTTCACAACAGATCATCAGTCCGTTTAATCCTTGTTCGGTCTAGATTAACCAACTAAGCGAAAGTTAACCCGAGACTTCCCTACACGAATTAAGCAAACGTGAACCTTGTAAGGTCTCCTTCCGCAGGATTAAGCATCCTCCAGAACAGAGACTTCACAGTGGAGAATCAAACGTACGAAGCCAAAAAAAAAAACGCACAGAACCTCCATCAGAGTGCAGCATGCCCAAGAGTCCCACCCTGGGGTTTTAGCCTTCCATCAACTCAGAAAACAGAAAATGTAAACTGAAAATGAAAACGAAAAATGCAATAGAAAAAGGAAAACGCAGATGAAAATGAAAACGAAAATGCAATGGAGAACAGAAAACGAATTGAAGAGAAAAATGCAGAAAGCAAATTGATTGAAGAACAAACTGGAATTGTGAACGAAATGTGAACTGAAAATAAAAAACAAAACTCTACTGTCTCTCCAGCCGAAAACGTAAAAGGTTCCTAAAAATTTCTACCCCTTTTCGCTCTCCCTCAGTTGCCCTACTTGTAGCTGCTCTCTCACGTCTGCATGGGCACGAAAACCTAAACCCATTGGGTCCAAAAACCAAAGAAACAAATCTGGTCCAAGTTGTGACGTGCCAGCTCCTCTTGAAGTCCATGAATTAATTTCAAGCCCAAAATAATTTAAACTGCCCTGAAAATAAAAATTGGAATAATTAAACTTAGAAAATTCAAATTAATTAAAATATGAATTTCTGGTCCAATTATAGCCCTAATAGAAATTAGTACAAAATATAAACAATTAAGCACAAATCAGAGATGAAAACAAGTACAGAAAGTAAGAAAATAAGGGAAAATAATGACTCATCAAACATTGTTTGGTAAATTGAGAGAGCATGAACTGGAATTAAACAGACTTGAACAGCTGGAAAATTCTGACAAGAAGAATAAGAGTCTTTCTTTGAAAGCTAAAGAATGTTTAAGTTGTGATGAAGAGAATAATGAAAAAGACAATGAGGAATTTGCCATGCTTGTCAAGAAATATGGGAAATTTCTAAAGAAAAGAAACAATGCAAAAGACAAGTTTCAAGATCATTCAAATCAGAAAAGGTACACAAGAAAATCTTATTTTAATACTTCTAATTTTTCTTGTTTCAATTGTGGATAACTAGAACATGTGAAAATGGATTGTCCCCTTATTACTCAAAGAAAAGAAAGAAGCCCTGAAAGAAAAGAAAGAAAAGATAGAATTTCTGAAAAACGAAACAATCACCTAAAGAAAGGAAGGAAAACTTATATGGCATGGGATGATAGTGAATCATCCAAATCTTCTATGTCAGAATCTGAATCTGAAAATGAAGCTAATCTATGTCTTGTAGCTAATGCAGAAACCTCAAGTCAGGTGAGTAACAGTGATACTGATCTCAGTGAAAACTATGATACCTTACTAGATGCTTTTAAAGAACTGCATGATGAAGCTAAAAAACAAGATCATAAGATTAATAGACTGAACGGTTTAAACAGATGGCTAGAAAACAGAGTTCTTGAACTGGAAAATCATATTGAAATAAAAACAGAATCTGAAAAACTTGAAATAGTTAACAAGAACAGTTCTGCTGATTGTGAAAATTGTAAAAACCTTCAAGATAAAGTAGCCTACCTAATAAAGACTCTAGGAAAATTTCAAATTGGTCAAAATAGTCTTGATAAATTGTTAAGCTCTCAAATAGGTTTTCTAAACAGAACTGGACTTGGCTATAATGAATCTGTCAAACAATTTTCTACTACAGAATCTAAATATTTCTCAAATAGCAAATAAAGAAAATGCTTTTATTGTATGAAATCTGGGCATATATCTAAATGTTGCTACATTAAAAATTTTGGTATTTCAAGAGGTGAATATATTTGGAAACCAAGACAGTCTGCTATTTCTAACTCAAAAGGACCCAAATTGCTTTGGGACCAAGAAGACTAAACTAAATTTGTTTTGCAAATATGTCAAAGAGCAAAGAAAGCATTATGGTATTTAGATAGTGAATGCTTTAAACATATGACAGGTGATAAATCTAAGTTTATCAATTTCAAAGAACATGAAGCAGGTTTTGTTACATCTCGAGATGACAGCGAAGGAAAAATTATGGGTTCTGGAGATATTGGAAGTTCTTCATTTTCACAAATAAAAGATGTTCTATTTGTTGAAGGATTGAAACACAATTTGTTGAGTATTAGTCAACTATGTGACAAAGGTATGAAGGTTACTTTTGATGCAGAATTTTGTGTTATATATAACTGTAAATCTGCAGAAGTTGTCCACAATGGAAGAAGATCAAACAATGTGTATATGTTAGATATTGAATCCTCAAATCTCAAAAATATCTGCTTGCTAACCAAAGAGAATGAAGGTTGGTTTTGGCATAAAAGATGTGGACACATCAATATGCAGTTATTAAATAAAATCTGTTGCAAAAACCTTGTTAGAGGACTTCCACAAGTTAAATTCGTGAAAGACAAAGTCTGTGCATACTGTCAAAAAGGAAAATAGTCAAGGAGTTCTTTTGACTTAAAGAACATCATCTCAACAAGAAGACCACTTGAACTACTACATCTTGATCTTTTTGGTCCATCAAGAACTGTACGTCTTGGTAACAATTCCTATGTTCTTGTTATTGTTGATGATTTTTCAAGATTCACTTGGACATTATTTCTATCTTCTAAGGATGAAACCTTCTATGCATTTAAGAAATTTGCCAAGATTATTTCAAATGAAAAGGATCTTAACATTGTTTCTCTAAGAAGTGATCATGGAACAGAATTTCAAAATAGTCTATTTGAAAAATTTTGCTCAAAACATGGTATATCTCACAACTTTTCTGCTCCAAGAACTCCACAACAAAATAGAGTTGTTGAAAGAAAGAATAGAACACTTCAAGAATGTGCCAGAACTATGTTAAGTGAATCTAAACTACCTAAGTATTTTTGGGCAGATGATGTTTCTACAGCTTGCTATTTACTTAACAGGGTATTAATTAGACCAATTCTTAAAAAAACTCCTTATGAACTATTAAATGGTAGAACTCCTAGTATTGCACATTTTAAAGTTTTTGGTTGCGGGTGTTTTATATTAAACAATGGAAAAAATCAATTCATGTTGTATTTGATGAGTTCTTATGTCAAAAAGAGAGAGAAGGTATTCTTCCTGCAGGTACAGATGATGATATGTCAGATATCTCAGAAAAGAGCAATGACTGTACAGAAGAATCTATTACTGCTGACAGACAAATTGGAAACGCCAACTATAACTCTGGAATAGTTGATTATAATTCTATAATAAACAATGTACTGTCTGAATCCTGGAGAACTCAAAAAGGACTATCATTGGACAACATCATAGAAAACATTGAAAAGGGAGTTACAACTCGAAACTCTTTAAATGATCTCTGCAATCATATGGCTTTTGTTTCACAAATTGAACCTAAGAATATCAAAGATGCCTTGCTTGATGATAACTGGATTACTGTTAGACACAGAGATATATCAAGAAGGGGGGATGAATTGATATATGATTTTCTTTCAAAACTGTTAAGTTTCAGATTTTTTTGATGCAGTTCAAAACAAATTAGTTGACTGATTTATGAAAAATAGTCGATTAGTTCTATCAGACAGATATTAAAGATGATAAAAGATGAGAAAGAATGCACAAGAATTTATACTGGTTCACTCTTTTTCAAGAGCTACATCCAGTTTCGATCTATAACACTAACAAATCTCAAATCACTAAAATTATCAAGTCTTTACAAGAACCCCTCTTCTAAAGACTACAAAAACCGAAAAGATGAAATTCTAAACCCTATAGAATTCAATTTAACCCAGACTCACACCAAGTCTGCAGTGATCACCCCAATTACCAAGATACAGGTTTCGTAACCCCACAAAGTAATCTCAACACAGAGAACAAAAACAATACAGAAAAATGCGAATCAAGACTCTCTTCTTGATTCTTCCTAAAACTGAAACTTTCAAAGATTTGTGAGCAAGCTTTTCTTGGTCCTCTCTTCTCTGTTCTCTCTCTGTTCTTTTGGCTATTCTTTCACGTATTGAATCTCCTTTGAGACTTGTATTTATAGAGAGAGAGATGAGCTTCAACAGGCGCAATTCTGTTTTCTGCATACTGGGAGGCCTGGAACAAAATAGTCGACTAAACAGTGAAACAGTTAGTTAATTTCATTAAAACCACATTCCTGACATATTAATGAAAATAGTTGACTAATATAGCATAATTAGTTGACTAATTGAAGATTAATAAAAACAGCAGACTATTATATCATAATTAGCTAACTAATAACATATAATCTAAGATCTATACAAAGCTGCATAATCATCAATTAATCACCAATGTTCCAGTAACATCATCAAATCAAAATCATGAATGCATGATGAATTAAATCAGTTTACCAGAAATGATGTATGGTATCTTGTACCTAGAAACAACAATATGAATGTTATTGGAACTAAATGGGTGTTTAGAAAAAAGTTTTATGAGAATGGAATAATCACTAGGAATAGAGCTAGATTAGTTGTTAAAGGTTATAATCAAGAAGAAGGTATTGATTTTGATTAAACCTATGCTTCAGTAGCTAGATTAGAAGCTATCATACTATTACTTGCTTTTGCTTGTCTTAAAGGTTTTAAACATTTTCAAATGGATGTCAAGAGTGCTTTCTTAAATGGCTTTATTAATGAAGATGTATATGTTGAACAACCTCCTGGATTTATTGATTTTAAATCTCCAAATCATGTATATAAACTGAAAAAAGCTTTGTATGGTCTCAAACAGGCTCCCAGACAATGGTATGAAAGACTTACAACATTTCTCATATCACAAGGATTCAAAAGAGGAGTTATTGACAAAACTCTTTTTACTAAGAAAGTTAATAATGAACTTATATTAGTACAAATTTATGTTGATGATATAATTTTTGGTTCATCTAATCAATCTCTATGCCAAGATTTTGCAGATTCTATGAAAGGTGAATTTGAAATGTCCATGATGGGAGAGTTAAATTTTTTCTTAGGATTACAGGTTAAACAAATGTCAAATGGTACATTCATCAACAAAACAAAGTACTGCAATGAACAATTGAAGAAATTTAATATGGAAAACTGCAAAGAAACCACTACTCCTATGTCTTCTAATTGTTATCTTAACATGGATGAAAAAGGAAAATTTGTTGGTGCTACCATATACAGAGGATTAATTGGTTCTTTACTATATATAACTGCCAGTAGACCAGATATCATGTTTGTTGTATGCTTATGTGCAAGGTTTCAAGCCAACCCAAAAGAATCACATTTCACTGCTGCAAAACAAATTCTCAAATATCTCAAAGGAACACTGAACGTTGGCTTATGGTACTCCACTAGTAATCAATTGAATTTAATTGGCTATACAAATTCTGATTTTGCAGGTTGCAAATTGCATAGAAAGAGAACAAGTGGAACATGTCATCTCTTTGGAAACTGCTTGATATCATGGACTAGCAAGAAGCAGGCATGTGTTGCATTATCAACTACAGAGGCAGAATACATTGCAGTTGGAAGTTGCACTGCTCAAACTCTTTGGTTAAAACAGCAACTATCTGATTTTGATTTGCATTTATCTGATGTTCCTATTCTATGTGATAACACAAGTGCTATAAACTTAACAAAAAATCTCATTCAACACTCTAGAACAAAACATATTGAAATAAGGCATCACTTTATAAGAGATCATATTGAAAAGAAGGATTGTAGAATTGAATTTGTTTCAACAGATGACCAGCTAGCTGATATCTTTACTAAACCACTAAGTCGTGACAGATTTTTCAAATTAAGAAATGAATTAGGAATCCTGAACATTAAGAATATGTCTTAAAAACTATTGTTGCATGATATAGTTTGTCAATTCTTCTTAAAAAGCTGACTGGTTTCATTTAATCAACATACTTCTATAATTGTTGTCAGTTTAGCTTGTTAATTTCTCTAACTAGTTAACTGATTTTTTCTTATGCATCTGTTTTTAATTAGATATTCAAATTAACCACTATAAATCTTAGAATTATGTTTGAATAGAATCTTCTTATCCAAAAAACGCACTGGGTCCCACTAATAAAATATAATACTCTATTTGTGGATATATGTGAGAAAGCTTTATTTATTTTCCAAAACTGAATTGCCATTCTTTCAATGTATTCCTTCTATGTTTCTACCATCTTCATTGAGTGAACATCTATTCAAATTTTTTTTCACATTTATGATTCTGACTACGCTTTCCTCTCAAGTCTATTCATTCTTCTCTCCAAATACAATTCTTCTGCGTGCGTTATACAAATACACTTCCTCTGTATTACACAATACAGTTTTTCTGCATCTATCTCTTCTCTACCAAAATGGCTTCAAATGACTTCTTTGTTATTGAGAGTGATGATTTAGATACCCCACTGATGAATGTTGTTGAGAGATTAAGAAAATCTTCAAAAACCATAATGAAGACTCGTGCTTCCAAATATCCTTCACACAGGATGCAAACTCGTAATAGAGGATCAACCTCTGCTTCTCCTGCTCAAGTTAACAGGAACTCTGGTTCTGCTACTGTGCCACCAAATCCAACAGTGAGTCAATCTTCAAAGAGAATAAAAATAAGAGTAAGAATTCCTTCTCCTCTGCACGTTGATGGCAACTCATTTGACTCTTCTGAAGCATCAGAAGACGACAATGCATCTGAAAACAAAGAAGAAGAAGAAGCTGTTGAATCACTGGAACAAAAGATGAAAAAAAAACTTGTTTTGACTACTAAAGTTCTCAAGTTCAGCTGGTTAAATGAAGAAAATCTTATGTTTATGAAAAATACTCTACAATCTCAAGGTCTGCGTCAGTTTCTGGAGTTAGAAGGTAACTTTTATACTGATTTGATTAAAATCTTTTATGCAAATCTGAAAGCTGAGAACAATATACTTTATTCAAAAGTAAAAGATAAGGAAATCAAAATTGATCACTCTTTATTGAGAAGATTG
Source organism: Lablab purpureus (assembly GCA_030347555.1). NCBI lineage: Eukaryota > Viridiplantae > Streptophyta > Magnoliopsida > Fabales > Fabaceae > Lablab > Lablab purpureus. Next base: position 22,392,224 of record CM059260.1, read on the forward strand.
GCTGGACTCAAATATGAAGGAGTGAAAATAAGCAAAGGTAACACCTCTTCAGTCCCTGGTTTCAAAAAGGAATCTGAGTTTAAGTCATGCATGTGCAATTCTGAGGAAGAAGTTTAGAAATTTCAAGTTAGGAAAATTAAAAGAGATGATCGTCTTCTGGCTTTCATAATTGTTTGGCAACTTACACCCAAGGGGAGCAACCATGCCCAGCTAATGGAAAAAGATTTAGCTCTGATTCATTATATGAAGAACAATATCAAAGTAAATTGGATTTATGTCATTAAGGGACATATGTTCAAAGCTAAACGCCTGAATGACCATAAACTGCCACATGCCATTTTCATCTCCAAAGTTCTGGATCACTTTTACATATCCACTGAAGGAGTTACAACTGAAATTATCAACCGCAAACACACATTTGATAACTATTATCTCAGAAAAATGGGTCTGACAAAGGTTGATAATGAATGAAAATTTGAAGCTGGTTCATCCTCTACTACACCCCATTCATCTGCTCAAGAAGATATCCCTTCAAGGAACCCTCCTCAGGATTATTCTAACTATCAAATGGTTCCATACACAGCTCCTCCAGCATATCAAGGGATTCCATTATCTGAGTTTGAAAGAATGCTTATGTCTCGTCTTAACCTTCTTTGTTCTATGCAGCGCAATACCCATGAAACAATGGTAGCCAGATTTACAAACATTGACTATGAAATTGATCTTATTCAGCAATAGCTTGCAAAAATTCAAGTCTTTGTTGAAGCATTTGAAGGCACATCTGGAACTGCTACTATTATGGATGAAGATGTTGATGAAGATGATGAGGATGATGATGATGATGGTGATGATGATGATGATGAAGAAGATGAAGACTAATTGTTAAATTTGTTGATTACCTGTTTTGATTTTCAGTTTATCATGTCTTTATTATGCCTTTTTGATAAACCTTTGTTACATTTCATGGTCTGTAATATTCTTTGACACATATTTTTCTGAATTTCTCCTTAATACTGTCTATTTGCTAATGTCAAAGGGGGAGATAATCTTCCATCTATTTTCTTTGATTTTAACTGGTTCTTGAAGTCGATGTTATTGTCATTATCAAATAGGGGGAGTTTGTTGATAATTCTGATTTGATGATGATTGCTGCAGTTTTAGTTGATGGCAGATTATCTCTATTTAATTAACTAAATTGAAATATTAGTCTACTATTTTCATTAAAATAAGAAACATGTTGAAAATTTGTTTTAATGAATAAAGTCAACTACTTTTCATTTTGGCTAACTATTTTTCTCAAATCCTTTAGAGACTGAATATCAGCTGTTAGAATTTGGTTGCTCTTTGGGATGAGATTTGAGAAATGAACAGAACTAACTAGCAAACTCTTTCTTAATATGTAAATTATTCATTGAGCTTGATGTTATATAATAATAGAAGAAAAGGAAAAATTCAAGTCCTATTATTTGAATGAATAAATTTTAAGAAGGAATTCATTTTCAAAAAAAAATTGAAATAATTTATTATAAAAAATATTGTTTAAATAAATAAAATTAAAATTACATAAATTTATATAAAAGAGATGATTATTTAAATTATAAAAGTTTAAATTTTACTTTAAAAATAAGAATTTATAATTTTTTATAACTTTTATATATTTCTCTTTTCTCTTTATATTCTCTATTTTTATATATACTTAATAATTTTTGTTATATTTTGTGCATAATATTCGCTAACAATTACTAAAATTATTATTTTTAAATATTAAAATTAATATCTTGATTGTAATGTTATTAATAACTTTAAAAGAATATCTTTATAATGAAGAAATTGGAACTATATTTTTTTAAAAAAATAAGATATAAAAAGATGTTTAATTTAATTTATAAATATAATATTAATTTACTAAAATTTATCATACAATCGATATATGTTTATTAAATTACATATAATATAATAATATAATATATATATATATATATACAAAGAAAAATTACTATTTAATTAATAAAATAATAAAGTGAGTTAAAATTATATTATTGTTACGAATATCAAATTATTTTATAGAATCAAATAACATATGTAAATTAATTTTTTCAGAAAATTTAAATAATTTTTATATAAATAATATATTTTTAATTATTTATGAAAAAATTTAAATCAATTTTATAAAAAATTATCTTCGAAAATTAGTAGTTAAAAATAGTTTTAGACAAATAATTATATATTTTTTTATTGATTATTAAGAATTATTTAAAATTTTATTTTATAACACATAAATTATATATATATTAATAATAAAATAACATAATAAATATATTAAAATTTTATTAAAAAATAGAAAAACATACAGTTAATTGATGATTATTTTAAATTTAATTATATTAATATTTAATAATTTAATAATTTTTTACAAAAATATACAAAATGTTTTAAATTTAATTTATTGAATAAATATTTTAAATGAACATGTTATATTAAAAAAATAAAAAAAGCATACTTAATTTACGAAACAACTTTTTCAATTAAAAATTTGTATTCGATATTCAAGCAAAATATAATTTTCATTCCATATTTTATAATTTTAATTATATTTAAAAAATAGTTTACGAAAATGTATTTAAGAAAAAAGTTAAAAAATTAATTATAAAATATTATTTTTAAGTAGAATATTAATATGATATTTATTAAAATTAATTTTTAATAATAAATTTTTATAATAATATCTTATTTGTAATATTTATTAATTATATGAAAGAAAATAAATGTTTTAAATTTTATCTTAAAAAGTTTATATGTTTAACTATTATCGATGAAGATTGATATTTATGTTATAGATGTGGTGATGGTAAGGTAATATTAGTGTGGTTTGTTATAGTTTATTTCTTTTTATTACATATTAAGTTAATATCATTACATAATATTGTAAAATAAGATAATGAAAATTGAGGAATCAAGTTACAATATTAATATCTTACTTTTGTACCTTTTGTTTCTAACGAATATTATATAAGCATATTATTAACAATTTAAAAAGGTTCCATTGATCATAATAGTATAAAAACATAAACTTTTAAATCATATCAATAACTATGCTTTATTGACAAATGATAAAGAATATTCAATAATGCAATCAAAGAAACAATCCAGCTTGCTTTTTGAAATGAACTCAAAACCTCGAAACCATAGGTAGTTTGGAATTCTACTTATTAGTTGTTGTTAAATGAAATTTTATAAAAAAAAAAAAAGAAGTTCAATTTAGTGTAACTACAACTAAAAATGTAGTCTATTAAAAAATATTTAAAATCAAAGACATATAACCTCCTATCATACAGATATAAAAGTTGTTCTATTAATAATATATTTATTTATTTATCATACTTAATTTCATAATTTCTTTTTCAATCAAATACAAATATATGAAATTTGTATAAACATTTTTATATTATTGTAAATTATTTTAATTTAAATTATAAAATGATAATTTTGTAATCAAAATTTATATGTACTTCTAATAATAAAAGTAGAAGGAATAAATTTTATTATTTGGATATCAATCATTACTATTTTATTATTCTTTCAAATATTTTATAAAGTATGTATTATTCATTTAAGTAGTTCTAATTTATGGAAAAAAAACAATTTTTTATTAAGTAAGATAATTCTAAATTATAAAAAAATAAAAACAAATTGACTAGATCATTACAATCTGTATTAAAATAAAATTATTAGTTGTTACTTCATTTTAATTTAATTTCTTAATTTTAATTATAATCAACTTCATTTATAACAAATATAAATAACTTGCAAATATTTATTATATATAAATAATAAACTATTATTTAATTTTCTAAAATAAAATAATTACATTATATTTTAATAATATTTTCATCAATTCAAATTAATATAATAAATATACTTTTATTTTATTTTTAAAGAAATTTGTGTATTACACGGTAAAAAGAGAATAATTTAGACTTGAGTTATTAAATGACATTAAATGTTCATGTATACTAAACTATTATTTGAAGTTTAAGTTTGAAGTTTCTATAATGTTGTTAAGAAATATCGATCAAACAAAAGGGTTGTGTCAGGCAGAAGGTGTTGAAAAATTTTCTCAAGGGATAGGGTACGTAATAATTACTAGTTATTATAGGAAAATTTTCTTAGGGAATGAGTATAAGAGAAAATATGACACCACTTCCAACATAAAACCCACATGGAGTAGAAATGATAAAGTTGAAGTGTATAAAAGAAAAAGCTAAGACCCATAAACATGGAGCCTTAAGGTTTTATGTTTATGGGTCTTGGCTTTTTCTTTTTCTGATTGAATTACTTCTATGCCCAGAAAATAATGCATCAAACCCATATCAGACATTTCAAATTCATTCATCATAGACTTCTTGAATTCACTAAACATGACATCACAATTTCCAGTAAATATAAGATCATCAACATATAAACACACTATAAGCATTTTTCCTTTATCTCCCACCTTAACAAACAAGGTATGCTCATAAGGACATTTCACAAATCCAATTTTTAGAAAATAAGTGTCAATGCGATTATACCAAGCTCTTGGGGCTTGCTTTAACCCATAAAGAGCTTTCTTCAATCTATAAACCTTATTTTCATGTCCAAATTTAACATACTCAGGAGGTCGATCAATAAATATCTGTTCTTCCAAATATCCATGTAGGAATGCCGATTTGACATCTAACTGGAAGATTTACCAGGAATTTTGTGCTACTAATGCAACCACCAAACAGGAGAAAATACTTCTGTATAATCAATCTCATACCGTTGGTTGTATTCTTTTGCCACCAGGCGTGCTTTATACTTACCTACTCCACCATCTTTGTTTAAATTTGTTTTGAAAACCCATTTTACTCCAATGGTTTTCTGATCCTTAGGTAGATCACATAGCTCCCAAGTGTCATTCTTTTCAATGGAATTAATTTCATCATCCATTGCTTTTCTCCACTTTTCTTCTTTGACTGCAGTTTCAAAACTTGTAGGATCACAATCTACAAATAAAGCAAAATGAGTAATTTCCTCATTATTAATTTCATCTACAAAAAAATTCTCCATCTATGCTGGTCTCCTTCAGTTTCGTTAAGGGCGTTCATTTGTAGGTTCAACTATTTGTTGCTCACTATGCACTTGAGTTGTTGGTTGTTGCCTCCCTTTTTCCTTATCACCAATATTAAAATCATTATCACCATCAACATCTGCTTGCATATGTTGTTCAATTTTGTCTGCATCCCAACTCCAAAATTGATCTTCATCAAACACCACATCACGACTAATAACAATTTTATTGGTGATGGGATTATACAATTTGTAAGCTTTTGATTGCTCACTAACACCAAGAAAAATGCATTTTTCTCCTTTGTCATCAAGTTTTTTTTTTCTTTTGATTTGGAATATGGGCATAACCAACACACCCAAAAATTCTGAAATAATGTACTACTAGTTTTCTTCCACTCCAAGCCTCCTCAAGTGTTATGTTTTGAACAACAAAGGTTGGACTTCTATTTAAAACATGAACACTCCAACATACAGCTTCTGGCCAAAATGTCTTTGGAACTCGCCCTTTCGTTAGCAAACTTCTCACCATGTTGAGAATTGTTCTATTTTTCCTCTCTGATACACCATTTTGTTGTGGTGTATAAGCAGTTGTTAGCTCTTTCCTAATGCCATGTTCTGCACAAAAAACATCAAATTCATTTGAACAGCATTCTCCACCGCGATTTGTTTGAAGAGTTTTAATAGGCTTTCCTGATTCCTTTTCAACTCTTGCTTTGAATGTTTTAAAAACATCAAAGGCTTCTGACTTTTCCTATAAAAAATAGACCCACACTTTTCTAGAATAATCTTCAATGAAAGTAATTAAATACTTATTACCTCCATTGGATAAAGGTTTTATTGGCCACATAAGTCTGAATGCACAAGCTCCAAAATATGTTTTGCTCTCCATGATTTTTCACTAGGAAAATGAGATCGATGTTGTTTGCTAACAACACATTCTTCACATAATTGAAAAGGTACAACAATTTCTGGAAGACATGTTACCATTCCTTTCTGTTTAAGAGTCCTTAATCCTCCAAAATGCAAATGCCCATAACGATAATGTCAAAGCCAGAGAAGATCTTTTCCTTTAGCTATTAAACTAGATTGAATGTTTTCAATCTTTAAAGGGAACAACCTGTTTGAACTCATTTTTATAACAACAATTGCTCCTCTAACAGGATCATAAATTTCACAAACACCTTTGCTTATGGTGATTGTGTAACCTTTTTCACAAATTACTTTTCAAATCAGGAACATACAGCACATTAGAAATTGTTTCAATAAAACCATTCTTGGTTCTGATTTTAATATCACCTTTTCCCATTACTTTCACTATAGAGCAATCCCCAAAACTCACAGTTGATTGGAAATCTTCATTTAGAAATGAAAGATTTATTTCCACTCATATGGTTACTACAGCCTGTATTCACGTACCATAAATCTGATTCACCATTTTCTTCATCTTGAACAGCCATTAGCAATGTCTCCTTTTCTTTTCTCATTGTTAGATTTGACTTTTCTACCTTTTCCTTGTCTCGAGGCAACCTAGTATAACATTCAGAAGCATAATGACCAAATTTATGACATCTAAAACATTCTACCTTAGATTTTTCATGTTCCTTTCCTCTATTTCTGCCTTGAGATTTGTCTCTGCCTTGAGATTGATCATAATGGCTTTGTCTCCCTCGTCCTCTGCCTCTACCTCTACCTCGTCCTCTGAAGTTGTTGGAATGAGTATTGGTAGAAGTTTTCAACGCTTGCTCCTCAACTTCTTCTGGCTGTTTAAAATTTGTGTTCATGTACCAACAATGAACTTTGCAGTTCATCAAGTGACAGATCGTCAATGTCTTTGGATTCTTCTATAGCACATACAACAAAATTGAATTTCGGTTCTAAAGACCGCATCTTGGTGACAATTGTCATCACACGGGAAAAATAATGTGATTGATTCTCCCAACTTCATTCGAAATGTTTCGAACTCAGCATGAAAAGCTTGAAGTTGCTGCCTCTTTGCTCTTGCAGACCCTTGATACTTCTTCTTCATTGAATCCCAAATATCCTTGGAAGTTTCTTTGTTGAGAATGGTTTCCAGGATAGATCAATCAATGACTTGAAACAAATAGTTTTTTTTTTCAAGTCTTTTAACTTTAGTGCATCCACCTCCTTTCGTTGTTCATCAGTGAGCACTGTACTACTCTGAGGCACACCACCGACTTCAATAACTTGCCAGTACTCCTTGGATCTTAGGAAATTTTCCATCAACATACATCAATGGTCATATTGACCATCAAAACAAGGAATTGCTGCCTGTACAAAAGATCCTTCACTTGTCATTTGTTGCTGCAAAGGAAGTCCCAAAGTCCCAAAAAAAAAGAACCTTGCTCTTGATACCACTACAAGTGAATGTCTTAGGAAAGAACATAATAAGTGTTATTGTCATTATTGGCAAGAACATTGGCAATACAATCTTCATTACCATAATTGGTATTGTCCCTTTGGATCCAGGGTTCCCATTTAAATTCAATCATAGACAATTTTGTATTTCTCTTTGCTTTGCAATAACCATCAACAAGAGTCAAGGACAATACTTATCTAAAGTTAGATTGTATCTTCTACATCCCGTCTTTACACATAGTCAATTATATATAAGTATAGCCAAATTTACTAAAGATATAATCTTCCACGTATTTATACAATAAGTTCAAAATATTAACTTTAATGATTTATTTACACTTCTAATTATTATTAACACTTTTTTACCTTAAATACTAGCTTAAATATGCTATTAATTATTATGTACAGGTTATATTTTACCAGAAATAAAACATTTCTATTTGGAATACTAAGAATAGGTTATATTTTACAAGAAGTATAATATTTCTATTTGAAATACTCGGACAAATTATTTTGGACAAAATAATCTTAGAACAATAATCCATTTTGATACTTTTATTTCCCATATTCATTTTAATTCCATATTGCAGGGTATAAGTTATAGAGAAAAGTTCAGAAAGATTTTATTGTATAAAATAAAATAGAAATTACGGAGAGAGAGAAAAAGATAAGGCGCACATGGTAAGGATTCATGGTTTTAGGATTTATGGTTTTAGATCATGGTATCATTGTTGGCGCTTTGAAACTGCACATACATAGTCGCCTTGGCGTGGCGTGGCGTGACTCCCCAGTTTTAGCACAAAACCTGTGGGTTGGTTAAACCCTCACTCCAACCCAACCACAAAACCATGGGCAGTTTTCTTTTTCTCTGTTCCATCAACAAAACCAGTTCCTTCAAAAACCAACGTATATTTACACTCTCTGTTATATGATCTTTACTCTTCTCTTTCTCCGACAACACAATCTATCATCAACTCCCATGTAATCCCATCCTAAACTAAACTGCCATTTCACTTTCTGTCCTTCCTTCTCTCTCACTCCTCACTCCCACCAACCTCTTTCCTTCATCTGTCTTCATCTTCTTGCACCCTTTTTATTTTGTTCAACTATTTGATCAAGGGTATGCGCGTTCTCCCAAAGTTTGTAGCTTTTGTTTGTTTGGTTGAGTTCTGAAAAGTTGGTGTTTGTTGTTGATGGAACCCAATGGACTAGGCGCTGGAATGTTCTCTGGGTTGGTAGGAGTGGAGAACACTTTGCAACCGCACCAACAACAAAACCCTCATCACTTGCAACATCATCCCCAGATGGTTCCCTATGCCCCACACCATGACACTGATCCACATCATCCACACCATAATCAATCCATAAAACAAGGTTACCCTCCCTATTCTTCTGCCAAGGCCAAACAACAGCCACAAAGTGCCCTCAGTGATGATGATGATGACACCTCAGACCCCAAGAGGAAGGTCTCACCGTGGCAGAGAATGAAGTGGACTGACACCATGGTGAGGCTTTTGATAATGGCGGTTTATTGCATAGGTGATGAGGCTGGCTCGGAAGGGACTGATAAAAAGAAGTCCTCGGGTATGTTGCAGAAGAAGGGGAAGTGGAAGTCGGTGTCAAGGGCTATGATGGAGAAGGGATTCTATGTTTCTCCTCAGCAGTGTGAGGATAAGTTCAATGACTTGAACAAGAGGTATAAGAGGGTGAATGATATTCTTGGCAAGGGAACTGCTTGCAGGGTTGTGGAGAATCAGAATTTGTTAGACACGATGGAGTTGTCACCAAAGATGAAAGAGGAGGTTAAGAAGTTACTCAATTCCAAACATTTGTTCTTCAGGGAAATGTGTGCTTACCATAATAGTTGTGGTCATGGGAATAACAATGCTCCACAGCAAGGAGAGACTGGGGGTGAGGTGTCTCAGTCTCAGGCTCAACCACATCAGCAGCATCAGCATCAACAACCTTGTTTTCATTCATCAGAGGTGGGGAATTTGGGGGGTTCAGGGGTAGAGGGTTTGAGGTTGTTGAAAGTGGGAAATGGGGAAGAGAATGAGGATGATTCGGATGAGGATGATGACTCTGAGGATGATTCGGATGAGGAGGAAGATGATTCAGGAGAAGGTGGTTCAAAGGGTCATGTGGGGCATGGACATGAAGATATTGAGGATGATAATGATGGAAGGTCAATGAGGAAGAGGACAAGGAGAGTAGGGGGTGTTCCTGTCTCACCACCACTGATGATGCAGCAACTGAGTGCTGAGGTGAGTGGTGTGTTCCAAGATGGGGGTAGGAGTGCTTGGGACAAGAAGCAATGGATGAGGAGCAGGATACTGCAGTTGGAGGAGCAACAATTAAGCTATCAAAGCCAATCATTTGAGTTGGAGAAACAAAGGTTGAAATGGGCTAGGTTTAGCGGCAAGAAGGAGAGGGAAATGGAGAGAGCCAAACTTCAAAATGAACGAAGGAGGCTTGAGAATGAGAGAATGGTTTTGCTTATTCGGCAGAAGGAGCTTGAACTCATGAGTCTTCAACACCAACAGCACCATCAACAACAACAACATTCTTCCACTTAGATCCAGGAGTAGTGATTTTGCTGGCTTTAGATTTATGATAGATGAAACTACCATATAGAAAAATTGTAGATTGATAAGGCCAAAATAGACTAAACTAGTTGTTCTCGCATTGGGGTACTTGTTGTTAAGTTGGTTCTTTTTCGAGAAAATCTAGATACCCTTTGTGTATTTAAACATGCTTTTGGTAATTTTGGTTGTTAATATTTTTGTTTTGAACCATGCTTAACATAATCTATCACTTTACATGGGATCAATGCCCATTACATTTGTGGAATAAAAACAAAAATATAAACTGTAGAAACATGCCTTTATGCACATTGTTTGGCAGCATTCAATTAATTAAATTTGTATAAAAGTTAGAGCCTTTTTTACATAGATATTTACTTTTAATGGTTTTATAAAATGCTATGTTTATGCACAAATTTGTAACAATTTGAAAGTTTATAAACAAAGGCCTAGAATCGCCTGATTAATTAATTAAATTTAGATAAATTTGAAAGTTCATAAAAAAGAGATTTAACACACGCCCGGTGGGACTCGAACCCACAATCGCCTGATTAGAAGTCAGGCGCCTTATCCATTAGGCCACAGGCGCTGTACGATTGATCTGTAACAGTTTTATAATTAAACATAAAATTACTTCATCCTATACATGACCAGTCCTAGATTTATCTATTCTCACACTTAGTAGTCAAACTGACAAAATTAGTAACATTCGAAATTGTTAATGATGTTGAGCCACTTCTGTTTTTATCATTCCTTTTCCTTTTCTTTTATTTTGCAGCATAATAAAAAAAATCGATACGCATTGTACAAATTGCACCACATCTCAATTCTCTTTATGATATTGAATTCATAATGATTTTAGAAGAGTACATTTGGTATCGTACTTCAATTATTTCCATAGAAAAAGTTGCCGTCAATTATTAGTTTGCATACATGCTGTTAACAGAGAATAACTAAAGATAAAATCAACTACGGTTTTGCTAATTCACTAAAGTTTCCTCCAAATATGAATCATGGTAGTTTAGGCACTTTCATTAGTGAAATTCAGTTTGATACACACTCCCTTCATTAAATTCTTGGTCATATGACCATAAAGTCTACACAGTAAAAATACGGTCATAAACAATTGGTGTCTGAAATAACAAGCTATTAGCATCTAATTTGTTTGGTAATCCAATTCAATAATCACATTTTCGAGCTGTGTTCTAGTATGAATACTAAACCCAAAAATTGGCATCAAGGGCACATTCCCTTGATTTTATGTTTGACAGCCAGCAATAATTTGCATCCAAAATTTGTTTCATCAAAACCAAGTAGAGATAACCTCTACTTGTGGCAGAATGACCTGCATCTTTGAAAAACTAGGGAAAGACATAAAATAAATAAATAAGACTAAATCTGTAGTTGGTTGAATGCGCTTTAATCTTCAAGCTCAATAATCTTAACCACAGATGCATCACCAAGTTTCTGACAAACAACTACCCGATCGTGTGACTTTATAACTCCTAATGCTTTTCCATGATCAAGGGCAACCTTAAGTATAGACTCATTTGTTGCACTTGTTGACTCAGCCTGCAAAGCATTGAGAATGAGATTAACATATACATCGTACGCAATAATGGGGTGCATGTTAAGTAAGATGCAGAACATTATTGGACATGTACAAGTGCCAGTGCAACTATAACACCAAGCATATCATTAATACAAGTCCCATGTGGTGCGAAGATTATTGTTGAAAATACTAAAACATTGGACTAAGTACAGTTTACCTTGATATTGATTCAGCATCTATTCTTTAACCCAAAAGAACCATCACAACAAAAGAATGCCTATCAACTCAATAAACAACTATAAACGAGTACAAATCCCACAACAAAAACTTACAGGATGTCGAGGATCTGCGAGCATAGGAAATAGACCCCTCACAATAAGTGATTGTCTTGCCTGTCACAAAATTGAACAAGTTTGGTAAACAAAGTAAGAAAGTGTAAACACCAATGCATTCTAGTGAATAAAATATTTTAGTAAATGGGAATAGGGTGCCCATACATCCAAGAGAGTACAGTAGTAACTTCCAAAGACCAATATAATAAATGCTTCCATGTATTTACTTCTACTTCAACAAATGATAAAACAATTACGATATGATAATATGTTATAATACATTATTTGAAGAATATTCAGTATAGTAGAGTTAATTGCATTAGATGTAAACCTTATGAAGAACAAAGTTGGCAGTTGGACTCGGAAATGACAATAAAACAACAGAATAAATTGTTCTTTAAGGGATAAAAGAAAGGAAAAAAAAACACTAGAAAAGCAAGATTTAATAAGCAATCTTGGCACCCCAGGTATTCTGTCAACCTTGGCACCCCAGCAATCTTGACACCCCAGTCATACACATTCAACCCAATAACAGTTAGATAATTAACAGAAATAAGAAGCAAAATCAAAATTTAGAATTCAACCTCAAAAGCTCCGCTAAAGCTCCACTTTAGTTGATTTGTCTTTAGTCGGGGTATCACAACAGATAGAACTGGCATTGTCGGCCTATATTTAGCAATCAATCTGGCAGGTACATGTAACATTTTTAGACTCAGTTTTAAGGATATAAGTGAAATGAAAATCAGGACAGAAAGAAATGATACGGACATTGTTGAAGGATAGTGTTTGTTAGCCAAGTCTAACCCAATTTAGAACAACTGGTTTGCTTTTCCAAAATACTAAATATGAAGACAATGATATCTAGTTACTCAGAAATTGAGAAAAGTACCTTGCAGCCCTTCCAGATGAAGTGAAACAAATTATAATAGACGCCTTCACCTTAATTGCAGCTCGTACCTACCAAGTAAAGATTAGCATGTAAGAATCTACTTGCAAAGATGCAATCAAATCAACCACCATGTCAATGAAGTAAAAACAACGAGCATACTACAAAAGAAACGAGAAAAAGGTAAATGTATATACCGCAGAGGATGCAATAGATTCCAAGTGGGACATGGGCTCTCCAACATACTTGACAGTCTTCTTAAAATAAAGGTCTTGATTGAAAACTTTCTCAGCCTACAAGGACATGAAATAGAAGGTAGAATTCAGCCAAAATTGAGACATTTCAAGTAGGAGAACATTTCGTATGATTCTAAGAATTCCCAAAAATGGATTTGCAGAATAAATGCTACAGAGTTGAACACTAATAGATAGAAAAGAAAAATTAGAAAAAAAAGGAAATTAAAAACATAATAGAAAACAGAGAACAAAAGAATGATTTTGTTTCTTAGTATAAAATGAACAGTACAACTAGAAAGATCTACCCTCCACGGGTCAACGCTTCCCGACAGTTTCCCTTTCCTACAACAGAGCTCATGCTCAGCTCTCAACAGTATAAAACAGAATGTCACTCTCTTCTACCTCTCCTATTTAAGCTTTACTCCTGTCCTTCCACCCTCTAACTTATTGTTCTAACTAACTATTGATATTTGAGAATCGTTTACAGACAGAATAACATACTTTTCATGCTTTAATTGAAGAGTTGATACGAAAGCATCTTAAAATTCGAATTGGAACCAGAAATGAATGGATTTTTAACAATATACACAACCAATTTTCTTTTTGAAACAGAATAGAGGATAAAAATTAAACAGTGAACACAGCATCCATCTTCTTCATACTATATACGCAATAAGTACAGGATCAAGGGCTGATCAAACCATTAACCACATTCATATCAATAGTAAACTTGTATGTTAACATCAGCTAAAGTCAATGAATCTACACTAATATTCGGTAAGTTCACATCAAGCAACTTACAGACTTTAATTGAATCTTGTTTTGCTAGTTTATCAAGGTAAATTATTAGATTTATTAAACAAAAAAACTATCTTATGTAAGAACTCGGGTCGTTCAGAATATAGTATCTTGATCTAATTACATGGACTCTGAAAATAGCACTTAAAACAATAGTATCTTCAAGAAAAAAAAAGCTGCATGTTATTATATTTGAAAAAGTGAACAAAGTGTATAAAAGCATTGAATTTTAGATCCAGCAGTTTAGTCCAGAGCCCAGATCATATCATATTCAACCCAATCCAATATATCAAGTGGAAGCTCCTGATTAAAATACTGACACCATGTTAGTTTTGATCAATATGGTAGTCTCATATCAAGTTGGTCTTCACAACAAGTCTTCTGACATAATGGACCATGAAGTGGCAAGTTCACCCAATAAATAAACGTAAAGATACTCAGTAACACCATCATGGCATATATTAAATCAAAAGCTTCCCAGATCAAACAATGGTATTATTAACTGTTAACACACTGGACAAGAATTAAAGAAAAGAAGGAATAAATTGCATTACAGCTCATCTTATGTATATCAGAGAAATAACAGTCGCAGTGGAGCTAAATGTACAAGATGAATAACAGAAAAATCTGGATAACTCTGGCAATTTTAAAAGTGCCTGATTCCCTTTTTTTTCATTGTCAATACACCTTGCGTTCTCATCTCAATTCTCTTTATGCCCCCAGATTTAACCAAATTCCATAACCTTTCGAGAGGGGAAAACCAAACACTTAAATACTCTACCAAGCATCTCATACTACTCAATGTGAGACTTAAGTACGTACCCATAATACCCGAGTTCCCATAATAGCACCACCCCTATGAAGCAACATTTTGGCAGCTTTCACTGCATGGCCCTATACTCAACTCCTTGTTGGTCTAAACCTTCTGTAGGTGACCCTTTCCAAGACACTAACAACCGGCTCTAATACTAATTGATAAGCTCTTGAGGAACACACCCTTAAAAGCTAGCTACTAAGGAGAAGAAGAACCTAGTACTTAAATACTCCACCGAGCATATTACTTGATGTGGGACTGGGGTAGCTCATAATACTCAAGTTCCTCTCACCTCCAACCCCAATCAGCACTCCCTGCCATCTAGGCAATTAGTTAGCTTAATCCACAAACAAGTCCCTTTTGCTTGCTGCCTTCAACTCAGATCCCCCATTTTTCCTAAACCTTTCCCCAAATAAACCTTGGACAGTTCAGGAGTCAATCACTATCAGTTTACAAGAAAACTATAAACCCAATTTAGGGTTCACTAAGGTAACAGAGGTCCAACATAAAGAGAAAGTATTTTGGTCAACACATCAATAGTTTCAAACAAATCTAATGTCTTGAAAACAATTAATGAGATATGAAATGAACAACTTACCTCTGAACAAATTCTGCCAACAGTAGATATGGTCTCAACAGGGTACAACCCACGTAAAGTCTCAGCACCCAGAAGTATAGCATCACTTCCTGTAAATTTGTTAACAGTTTAATAAACAAACACATCAAGAAGTTTTAACTTAAACACAGTGAACAATATTAACAGGCAGCTTTAAGCAGTAGATTAGCACTAACGGAGAAAAATGACATCATTATAATTTGGAAACCAACTAAATATATAAGAAAAGAGAAATATGTCCCATGTCTTTGATGAAGGAAGAGTAATGATCATGTATCTAATGTCACAAGAGAACATGCTAACCAGTATCCAAACAGCTTGGTACTAGCGGTTACCATTTTAACAAGTGGCATTATATGAAAACTTACCATCTAAAACAGCGTTGGCAACATCAGTAGCTTCAGCACGAGTTGGTCTCAAGTTGTCAGTCATGCTATCCACAACACGTGTAAGCACAGCAGGTTTCCCAGCCATATTACACTTGTAAAGGGCAGATTTTTGAAATAAAAACACCTACAAAAGCAAATGGAAAATAATTAATACAGATATCTATGCAAAAGTCAGTAGCATCCACTTAATGGGGATAGTGACAGAGATACAATTGGCTTAAGGAGCAATGACATAGGCAGCAATTCATTAAGCTGACTCAGCTTAAACATATTACATTTTCCTCACAAGCTCCTGTTAAATTTTAAAGTTCCAATATTGACATCTGGATTCTGGAATAATTTTGCAAATTCTAAGTAATAAATCAAGGAGTAAAGACTGAAGAAAATCTGAAAGTGAAATTGTATTTCTCACTCTCTCAACATGAGAGGGAGTACATTCACATAGACTCTGAGAAGAATTTCGTGCAAGCTATACAAGGTGCTGACTCAGCAGATACGCAACAGAAATAATAGAGCTAGCTTAACTAAGAAAGGGAAAGGTTTTCTTTTAGAGACTACAATCGTATTGTACAACCACTATAAAATGGACAGATATAGTTGCAGAGACTATAGCTCTAACACAGAATTAATCTGACCAAAACTAATCTTACTTTGTCATGATAATGCAGGGCAACAAAAAACCACAAAACAAATTTTAAAAAGGAAATTTACCTTCTCTGGTGGAAGATCAATACCCAAATTTCCTCGCGAAAGGATAATTCCATCGGCTTCTTGTAGAATCTCATCAAAATGGGTCAATCCCTAAGAAACAAGCCAGATGCAGATGTTCATATATAAATGAATTGTCATAGCTAATAACAATATAAATTACGCAAAAACTGAAATTGTCACAAGTACATTGCCAAGATACATGCAAACTCACCTCAACATTTTCAATCTTTGCAAAAATTTGAGTCTGGCTGATATCACCTAACTTTGAAAGGAATTCACGTGCCTGAATTAGACATAAAAGTTCGTTAATAGAAAGCCTGAAAATAAAATGTTAAACTTAAATACCAAAAATGAATTTGAGTTCAAGATGACAGATCAATGTAAAGGATTTTGAACTCAAATTACCTGGCGAACATCTTCAGCATGTCGAGTATATGACAATGACAGAAAATCAATTTTGTTTTTAACTCCCCAAGTGCTTATAACCTGAAAACAAACAAACAAAATAAAAAAATATAAACCCAAAACCTATGAAGCTTTGGCATGGCTCTATAATGTCATGTCTCCATGTCACGTGTCTAGCACCAACACCCATATGACACATGTCAAACACTTTGCTAAAGTGTTAAATTTAAAAGACATGTTTTTGCGATTTCAACACTCCTCCGACATGGTCTGATACCAAGGGCAGACACAATGAGTTTTTAAGAAGTTATAAAGTAGGAAACATATTGTGTAAGTTTCTATTTCACCTTTTACACACACAAACTGTCTAATTCACATTTACATTTTGTGTTTAGCCTTCTGTATGAATCTAAATTAGAGGATGTCTTTTTCAATGATGGTGATCAAAAGAGGGTGAAATGTCTTAAATGAATTAGTCCTCTTTTCACTTTTTTGGATTTTAGATGGATGGACTTCATCTGTTTTTGTATTATATGTTCAAATTGCTATATTTTACTAACCTTTTTATAGATGATTTCAAACAAAATCTTGGCTGTCAATTTAAATAATTCATAAAATCGTGCTTTGAAAATTATAAGTGCCGCAATGTCTGGTGTCTGTGTCTATGTCCAAGTTTCATAGTCCAAAACTAAGGAAACCCATTTCCTAGGCAAAGACAAGCACTGCATGCAAGATTAAAGGTAAATTATTCAAACATGCCAATCAAAATCATAACTTACCTCCTTGTCTTTCTCAGTGAGAGTAGGCAAATCAATGTGAATTTGAGAGCCATGCAAAGTGAAAAGTGGCCCGGCCAATGTAGCCGAATTCTTTATAATGCAAACAACATCTTGCCCTTTGACTTCAGATACCTGCAGAAGTCATCATGCATATAGAAGGTTAAATATTCACTTTTATGCCTAAGGTCACACTTTGATTAAGAACATATCAATTGCAAGAAGTAACATCATGGACTAAATAAATGGCTGATACACATTTTAAAATAAATAAAATACAAACTCATAACCCAAATGAAAATGACCAATGTAAATCATTTGCAAAGATATTGGATAACTACGAAGTAACAATTAAAAAGGACCTCTTGGAATAAATTTTGCGTCTGGGTTCAATAATAATACCTCTAGCCACACAGAAGTAGTTTCACTTCCTGTGAACAAGTATTGACCAATAAAAATAGTGTCTCCCGTCTTGACAGCCTATAAACAATAAGAATAAAGATCAAATTAAGGTTCAATGCCAACACAAAGTATAGGTCTGAAACAAGCATTTGTCTAAACAAAATTAAGCAAGAAACAAATTATAATTCAAGTAGTTGCAGAGAAAATTTACATGTAGGAATAAACAAAAATTAGAGTTAACTATTACTAAGATCTAGCAAGAGTTAAATTAAACAAAGATAAAATTCATAGCTAATTCAAGCCAGTCAAGTTAGAAGGGAAAAAGAAACTGACTCGAAGCATGAACTGCATAGGTAGTAAAAGTGTAAAAAGTTAATTAGAAGAAATCATTTTAGTTAATATTCCGTGGAAACAATGCACGTGAAAGAAAGTCGCACCACATAACGACAAAACAGAAAATATCAACAAACCTTAGCCAGCCCATCAAAATTGATTGGCAATATTCCAGAAGAAGCTTCTTGTCCACCATCAGGAGTTAGAACAACCTGACCATTTGCCTCAAGCGAGATAGCTTTCTCACTTTTGTTAACAACCTGCATCTCTGCACCCACCGTGTCCAGCATAACCTGTCAAAATCAAATAACAAACTCTCAGCAAACATAAACCCCAACAGAAATGAAAAAAAAATATATACAAGAACTCAGAAACCAAAAACTCCTGAAGCAGTTACTAAAAAGCTCCAATTCACCTTGACAAATCAGACAGTAAACATATAAAAAGGAGGTAGGTTTCAGTTTCTATTCTTTTAACCAAAGCAACCAACTTCCAAAAGGGAAAAAGGAAAAACTGATTTGTCGGCATGGCCCTCTTTCAGCCACATTTTCCCCATGCAACAAACTGAACCCTCCGCCCTCTAGCGCCAAGGTAAGAAAAGCCTCTATTAGAAACAACAGAGAAAGGAAGAAAACTCACAGCACAGAGCTTCTTAGTACTCTTGATAGCAACCTTCAAATTTTCTAAAGTCTCCTGATGATACTCAGGGTCATGCCACGAAAAGTCAAATCGAGACACTACACACAAGAACAATAAAAATCAGACCATCCATAAAAAAAATCACACAACCCTCCACCAGTTCTTCAGCAAAACCCCATACCTTCACAATCTGACTAAAAAAATAAAAAGGGAAAAGGTGTAACATAACATACCAGACATGCCAGCCTTGAGACAATTAGAAATAATTTCAACGGATCTAGAATTAGGACCCAGAGTACCAACAATCTTTGTC
This sequence comes from Lablab purpureus, assembly GCA_030347555.1. Lineage (NCBI taxonomy): Eukaryota > Viridiplantae > Streptophyta > Magnoliopsida > Fabales > Fabaceae > Lablab > Lablab purpureus. Next base: position 22,411,475 of record CM059260.1, read on the forward strand.
ATTGCGGGGAAAAAACTCTGCCAAAAAAACAACCTTTTTAAAATATTTATAAAATAGATCCATAGATTGAAAAGGAAAAGGGGAAGAAAAACTAACAGGCTTGGAGGGCTCAAGGATGGAGACCATCCTAATGGGTTCCTCGAGAAGTAAGTGACTAGAAGGCATGTTTGAGGATCGATCGACGAATATTACTTCAACGACAACAAAACCTTAAGAAAACCAAAACGCGAGGAAAACAGTTCGAGGATTGAACAGTGGCGGTGGTTTTCCCTGAAAGACCAAACCTAACCAAAGGTAAACAAACGATGTTCTAGAAAGCAAAAAGGAATGAATGAATAGTTTGAAAGAATATGCTTTTGGCTTTTCCCTTGATTTGATTTCTCTAGTATATGGTTCTCTCACTCTTCTCTGGTTTGTTTGATTTTCAACTCTCGTAATTGCGATGTGCGAGAGTGTTTTGTTTCGTTTTCTATGTTTTACAGTGTGTGGTGATAAAAAAACGGAAAAAAAAAGTTACACGTGGAGAGAAGCCAGCTGTCGGATGGGGCCCACTGCGTTTGAGAACCGTGCTTTTCTTGCTATGAACCCGTAACAGAAAAGTAGTACGATGACTACGGTCTTAGGTTGTTTTTTTCATTTATTTATTTATTTTTATTTCTTGTGTGTTTTTTGTAGAGGGGAATGAGTGATAGGTTTGGAGCATATTAGGTGAAAGCAATGGTGAATGGGTGAGGCACGTGGTGCTTGAGGCGGCGTTGATGTGAAGCACGTGACACGGTGGTGGAGGAGTTAGGTGACACCACAGCAAACGGCGTGGAACGCATGGTGGTGTAGCGTGCGATGTGAGCTGGCTTTTCGATTAGTTTACTGTCATTGTTACCGTGTAGGCACCAGAACTTCTTGTGAGAGTTGTTTGTTTGGTTGAAAGAACATAAATAGGTCAAAGAAAAAGTTTACTAAAAGTAGATAATTTTACTCTCAAGTGTTTTTACTCGGTTCTCATTATCTATCATGTGTTTCTTATCATTTTAGTCTTACTAATCTCTTCTAAAGATTTCAAACTCAAGGACTATATAATGTTAAGTCTCCTTTAGCTTTAACTTAGATGATAGATTATATACATATAATATAAATATATATATATATATATATATATATATATATATATATATATATATATATATTAACTTCACCTATATGTATTTTGTGTGATGTATGAACCAAATTATAATTCAATTATTGGGTGCAAATGAATTCTTTTAAGTGCTCCAATATTTATTAGGGTTGTTAAAAATATTTGAATTTAAAGAACTGAATTAAATTTTATAAAAAAATTAAATTGTTTAAATAAAAACTGTATTTAATTATTTTATTAATTTAGTTTTCTAAATTTAAATTGTACTTGGAAAAGATTGTTTGAAATAAATTAAACTATAATTTTTAATATTGAAAAATATATTTTAAAACAAAATGTTTATTGGTAATCATTTAACCAATAGTTCAAATTTTAGAATAGTTTAATTTAGCTTAGTTTATTTAAATAATGTAATAGTTTAATTTAATTAAATTAAATTATTATATAATTCAATTTAATTCAATTATCTCAATCCATTTTAAAATTTGGTCTAGATTTACAATAGTTCAATTCAATACATGCATTTTATCTGTATCCAATATTTATTATTATAAATGCTAATTACCTTTACAAACAAATCTCTTTTAATATGGTTCATCCTTATTAAGGTACTTTGAATGTCAAACTTCGAAAACATTCAATGTTTTGACATTTAAAGCTCGTTACTCTAAAAAAGAATTAGTATTAATTGTTTATAGATTTATAAATAAATGTTAACATTATCAACTCACATTATCTTACATTATTCTTTATTAGTTAAAGTTGTTTATAGTTAATTATAATAATTTATATTCTTTACTAGTTAGAGTTGTTTATAGTTAATTATAATAATTTATGGGTTAAATATGTTTTTAGTCCTCAAACTATTTGTGAAAATTATTTTTTATTCCTAGGACAAACTTTGGACTTATTTTGTCCTTATATTTTATAAACATATGTAAATGATCCTCAATGACAAATAAAAACATCTTTAAGGAGAAGAAAATAAGAGAAAAGAATGGAAAAGAGTGAAAGAAGCTTAAGAGACGGATGATAGTGAAGTACGAAACTATGAAGAAGGAAAATAAAGAGATAAAAAGGGATTTTAACACATTATCAAGAATCGTTTACATGAGTTTATAAAGCATAAGGACAAAATAAGTCCAAAGTTTGTCTTAGGAACAAAACACAATTTTGACAAATAATTAAAGGACTAAAAACATATTTAACCCATAATTTATTATTAAAACTAATAAATGTTTGATAGTTACTTGTTTAAGCAACTTTGAATAATAGTCACTTAGAGCATCTCCAATCGAAGTTACTTATTGGAGTTGTTTATAGCTTGACAAATTTAAAATGTGGGTCATAATACTCCCTCCGTTTCAAATTATAAGGCCTACTTTGGAAGAAAATCTTGTTTCATAATATAAGGCGTTTTAGAATTCCAATAACTTTATTTCTTTTTTTTTTCTTATATACCCCTATTAATCACATCATTATTTGTATTAACATTAAATAGTAGAAAAAGAAATTAAATATCAGGAACTAAGAATTAATTCCTTTTTCTTAGTCCGACTCTTCATCTTTTATCATCATCTACTAATATTATGTTTTAATTTTTGTATTAAAGTTGCAGTAGCAACTCATTTTAATTCACTATTTCTATTTACAATTTGGTGGGAATTGAAAATTTTGATTGAAATTTTGAAAATAAAATTTAAGCATAGTCATTTACAATTTAGTAGGAATTAAAAATTTTGATTGAAATTTTAAAATAAAATTTAAGTATAGTCATTTGCAATTTGGTGGGAATTAAAAATTTTGATTAAAATTTATTTAAAATAATTAGTAGTTCTGATTTTAAATTATTTAGAAATTATTCTTAAATGATTTCAAAACTGTTGAAATTCTAATCTCAATAAATTTACAATTTTATTAAAAAAATAATTCATTTATAAATACTTCTGGTTAAATTTCAATTAATTCATTTAATAGTAATTAATAAGGGTAAAAATGAAAAATTTATAGAAAGTTAAACAAATTAATTGTTTTTATTGGTATATGAGAATTTGTTAAGTACACCTTATAATTTGAAACTGAAGGAGTAGTAACTATCAAACAATTTATAAACAATTTTCAAAAAATTACAAACATCTTTAATGCTATGTCATCATCAGTTTCAGTAAGTTATTATAACTAACTATAAGCAATTCTAACAAGTAACTTATATTGGAGATAATCTTAGCTATATGACCCATACAATTCTCAATCTATAAGCAACTCTAACAAGCAGGAGCCGAGCTTAATAGGAGTCGGTGGGGGCCACGCCCGCCCTAACATTTTTATTATATATATAAATTTATTATATGGGCCCACACAATTTAATAAAATAAAATTTTACAATTAATAGATTCTTTTAAGAGGTATACCTTTTAGAGTTTGGTAAAAATTTATAGATAACAGCTATTTACATCTACTTTTTTGTTTTAAATTAATTTTTTGTTTTAAATATAGACTCTTAGTATTCTCCTGCTTCTCTTTATGTTAAAGATATAGTGAGTTCTTTTCTCTTCTACCGTTTCTCCTCTACATCACTTATCTTCTATTCTACTTCTACAGAACTTCTTCCATTCCATTCTAGGTACCTACTATAATTTTTTTTATTTAATATCATTTATTTTCTATACTTTTGTGTGACTATTGTAAGTAGGTTAGATTAGATTAAATTGTAGATTATATTTTTAGGATGTCTGTTACTCTATAGATTAGATTGTAAAAATTATCATTTATTATAATTTTATATATTTTGAAATTAAATAATTTTTTTAATAGGTACAATACTCATGGGTAAGAACAAGATAATTGATGCTTTTTTCAAGAGGAAGATCATTGATGAAAATGAAAATAATATTTCTTCAACCTCAAATGAGCAAATAATTACATTGGATGAACAACCTTTCAAGATTCCAAAAATTATAGACGGTGAGTTTGATATCAATTCTCTAGAACGTGACCCTGAAAAGTGTCTTCGAATTTGGGAATTTCCAGTTAATCAAAGAGATGAAGTTCGAAGAGCATATTTAAAATGGGGTCTATATCAATGTCATCTTGAAAATTATCCTCTCTCTGGAGATAAACATCCAAGAAGATTTCAATTTACGTGGTTTAAAATGTTTCCTTCTTGGTTAGAGTATTCTGTCAGTAATGATGTTGCTTATTGTTTGCCATGTTACTTATTTAGTAAAAATCCAAGTGGGCATCCTGGATCAGATGTTTTTACAAGAAAAGGATTTAGGACATGGAAAAAAGTCAATGCTGGAAAAAATTGTGCATTCCTTAATCATATTGGAGAGAGTCCTTGTTCACCCCATAATAATGCACTGAAATCTTGTCAAGACTTGTTGAATCAATCTATGCATATTAGAAATGTCATTAATGTGCAGAGTTCTGATCAAATTAGTAAAACTCGATTACGTTTGAAGAGCTCTATTGATTCAATTCGTTGGCTCGCATTTCAAGCTTGTGCTTTCAGAGGTCATGATGAATCATCAGAATCAAACAACCAAGGTAATTTTCTTGAAATGATCAAGCTTTTAGCATCATACAATGATGAACTTGCAAAAGTAGTGTTAGAAAATACTCCCTATAATTCCAAGTATACTTCTCATGAAATTCAAAAGGAAATCTTACACATCATGGCTAGTAAAGTGAGAAGTTATATTCGAGAGGAGATTGGAGATTCTAAATTTTGTATAATTGTTGATGAATCACAAAAGGAACAAATGGCCATTGTTTTAAGATTTGTAGATAAGAGTGGTTGTATACAAGAACGCTGTTTTGATCTTGTTCATGTTAAAGATACTAAAGCTCTTACTCTTAAAACAGAACTATGTAGAGTTCTTTCTTTCCATGGTCTTGATGTCTCGAAAATTCGTGGTCAAGGTTATGATGGTGCTAGTAATATGAGAGAGGAGTGGAATGGATTGCAAGCATTATTTCTCAAGGATTGTCCATATGCATATTATATACATTGCTTTGCACATAGATTACAACTTGCTTTGGTTGCTGCTTCAAGAGAAGTTATTACTATTCATCAATTTTTTTCAAATTTGACTTTTGTTGTCAACATTATATGTTCATCTTGTAAGCGTCATGATGATTTACGTGTTATGAAATTGGATGAAATAGCACATTTACTAGAGATTGGTGAATTGGATACTAGCAAAGGGGGAAATCAGATTGGAACTTTGAAACGAGCAGGAGATACTCGTTGGAGCTCACATTTTTCATCTATTTGTAGTATGATACATATGTATGATGCAACTTGTAAGGTTCTTCAAAAAATTATAGTTGATGGAGCAACTTATTCTCAATGTGGAGATGCTGATGCTGCTTGTAATATTATGACTTCATTTGAGTTTATACTAATTTTACACTTGATGAAAGAGATTATGGGAGTCACAGATTGTCTTTGTCAAGCTTTACAACAGAAGTCTCAAGATGTATTGAACGCAATGCAATTGGTCCAAACTACAAAAGTTTTGATTCAAAAGTTGAGAGATGATGGTTGGCAGAATTTGTTGAAAACTGTGACATTGTTTTGTGAACAACATGATATTGCTTCTCCTGATTTTAATTAAACTTATGTAGCACGTCAAGGGCGTTCTCGACACCAAAAAGATCAGATAACAGTGGAGCATCATTTTAAAGTGGACATCTTTTTAGTTACAATTGACAAACAACTACAAGAATTGAATCACAGGTTCATTTTTTTATTGGTTTATTTTTAATGTTGTGGTTAAATATAATGTTAGATTTAATATATTTTTAGTTTTTAATTAAAAATTACAATAATTTAATAATAGGTTCAGTGAGCAAGTAATAGAGCTTCTAACTCTTAGTGCTAGTTTGGTTCCTAAGGATGTCTACAAAGGATTCAATATGGATAATATATGTGCTCTAGTAAATAAGTTTTATCCCATGGATTTTACTGAACAAGAGAAGATTAATTTTAGATTTCACTACAACACTTTATTCTTGATATTGTTAGTCATTCGGACTTCAAAAACTTGTCTACTATGTTTGAATTATGTGAAGCTTTGGCGAAAACGGGGAAGGCAAATACATATTACTTGATTGATTCAAGTAATTTGCTTAATACTGACTCATCTGGTTTCCACTGCAACTTCAGAAAGATCATTTTCAACAATGAAGATAATCAAAACAAGGTTACGTAATAGAATGGAAGATGAATTTCTTGCTGACACCATATTGAAAGGGATATTGCTCATACTTTTAGTTCTGATTCCATCATTGATGATTTCAAATTTCTAAAAGAACAGAGAGCGATTCTTTAAAAGTAAGTAAATTTATTTATTTATTTTATTGTTATTTTATATTATGATAATACTTTAAAATTTATATAAAAAATTTGGAAGTTGCTGATGAACAAATATGAACAAGTATATTGAATTGATGTTTCTAAGTAAATTGAATGTTATATTTAATGTTAATTTTGTTTATTAAGTTAATTTTTTTACATATTATATTATTTTATTTATAATTTTTTTTATATTATTTAAATATTAACTTTATTTAATACATACTGACCCCCCTTAAAAATTTAGTCAAAATCTGCCACTGCTATCAAGTAACTTCCATTAGAGATGTTCTTAGTACAATCTATTTTGGCCTAACTTGCTATTATCCTTCAAAAATGAGACAGGATAGACCAATCATAGTTAGACAAGTCAAATCACTAGTTCTTTTAATTTTATTTTGTTACTTTATATATATATATATATATGTGTGAGAGTGTGTGTTAAAATCATACTTAGTCATGTAAATATTTTTTAATTTTTTAATTATTTCATTCATTTCTCCAACAAGATAAATTAAAAGGATTATTACCTTTACATGTTAAATTACTTCATTATAATAAATAATTTAAACTTAATATATAAATGTTAATGATTTATTTTACAATAATAGTGTATATTTACATCCTTTAAATAATAGAATACAAAAAAAATTAATATTTTCAACTATTTTTCATTTTAACTTTTAATTTAAAAAAAGTGTGTCAACATACTTGTTTCTCAAGGTGACGAGTGAGGTGAGCTAACAAACTAAAAAAACCAACTCGTCCTCCAAATCAGCAATGGACTAACATGCCAATACATTTTGTCATCTCTAACGTTATCCTACAAAATACTTTTTGCTACACATGATACCTTAAACTCTTAATAAACTTTTTTTTAAAATATTTTTTTAATTTATGGTTGAGAATCCTTTTCTAATAAAATACAATAACATATTATAAATTTGATAATTCTTTTCTTTTTGTCATAAACGTTTCAATAAATAAAAAATGTCAGTTTACAATATTAAAATATAATTAATATTATTATAATGATATTTCAATAGTTATGAGATTAATAAAATAATAACTAATAAATGTAACAACTAAATTTAGTCTTTAGTCCAAAGTATTTTGCTAAGTTATAATTATATTCTTCAATATAACTTAAATACATGGTGGTAACAAAATAATAAAAGAGTCTAAATGTTTAGATCTACCTAATCCTATTATACATAATTCTAAAAAGGATTTAACATTTAGAGCAATAGTCTCTGGGATCCAACTAAAAAGGCACCAAGGTATAATGTTTTAATTCAAAAGTATCTTACTTATTGTTGAACATGTGATTGCATGCTTTATTTGATACATGATGCGGTTAACACTCCTTACTTGAAAGTAAATGAAGATTTGATGTAAATAATGATGAAATTTTGATTAAGGTGAAGAAATATTGTCTGAAGTACAATAAGATTGATTAGTTTCATGATTGTAATTTCTTTACCATGATTTGATTAAAGATTGTATTGAAAAGATTTGTTGTGTGATAAAGAACTTTTTATTTCTTAAGACAACTTTTTAATCAATTCAACTGATTTTTTAGTTAATTAAAATGTTATTGGTTGACTCTAAATGCTATAAGAAACATTTTAATTCATAAGTATCAAATTAATTTATTAAAAATATTTAAAACCAAAAAATATTTTTGTTATCCTATTTTAATCGATAAAAATAAACTTTTAATCAATTAAAATTACTAAAGACTCAATTTTGTTTTAAATTTTTCTATTTTAATATATTAAAACAATGATTTTTTAGTTAATTAAAATGTTATTGGTTGACTCTAAATGCTATAAAAAACATTTTAATCCATCAGAGTATCAAATTAATTTATTAAAAATACTTAAAACCAAGAAATATTTTTGTTACCCTATTTTAATCCATATAAATAAAATTTTAATCAATTAAAATTATTAAAGGCTCAATTTTGTTTTAAATTTTCCTATTTTAATATATTAAAATAATGAATAATCAATTAAAATCATTTAAAAGAGATTTTTTAATATATTAAAATGTTGATTTAATCCATTAAAATTCTAAGTGATTTCTTTAGAATTATGTTTTAATCGATTAAAAATCTCATAAATAAATTTTATATTTATCTTTCATTTTTAAACCAAAGGTAATAAAATCAATTGTAATTTTTCATAAATCATTTCATCTACTGAGAGAGAACTAAAATTAAAATCATTACATCTTCTTGAATCTTTCTTAACTATAATTTAAAATCAATACCTTGGTTCAAAAAGAGAACCTAGTTTCTCACATGATTTATCATTCTTTCATCGTGCCTATTCTTGATCTAGATTTTGCTCTTATAACTATTGTGTTTTTGTGTAAAGATTGTGACTTGGATAAGGTTTCCAAGTATCTCTTATAATAAAGTGTTACAAGATGGTGAATTATGTCTTCAAGGATTCAAGACTTTGGTTCGTGTTTATTTTTCTTTCATAATTTTGTTGTGTGTTTGTAAAACTTAAAAGTTACAGTGGTATGAATGACAACTAGACATAATTCAAATTGTACAATAAATCAGTATAGTTTCTTGTCTTTGACAACACCCAGTTTCATCCGAGTATATCTTAAAATATGTCAAAATGATAAAAAAATAATGGAGAATTCATTATAAAAAACAAAAAAATTGAAATTTTACAAATACCTATAAAAATTAGAAATGAAATTAAGAAAATATAAATATATGTTATAATGAAAACAGGTGAAAATAATTTAATTTTATAAATAATAATAATAAAGTAGAAAATGATGTAATTATTTTTATTTTTAAATAAATTTTAAAAATTAATAAAATCATACCTAAAGATATATATATATAATATTGGATAACCTCTTAGATCTTATTTTCCTCTTTTCTTCTCCCACATAATCTACATAATATTTTTTTTATCTCTCCCAAAACACCCACCATTTACATCAACGTTTAAATTTTATTTTTCCTCTCTTTTTCATTACCACTAGTCAGAGTATCACAACCTCCACAACTACCTACTATCATTTTTTCCAAAGACAATTAGTCTATAAATGAAGAGATTTCTTTGAGAAAAAGAGGGAATAAAAAAAGGAGAAAGACAAAACACTGAAGCAGTGGAAGGAAAGTATTTTCAAAGTTTTCTTTGCATAAAAGACCTTCTAGCACGCTGCCATGAAACGCTGCCTGGGCACTGAAGGTTGTGGACGCTCTTCCCTCCTATGCTTCCAACCCAAACTGGAATTTTGAATTCACCAATTCCACCAAGAGAACGCAACATTCGTTCATAAATAAAACTCCACGAGCAGAAACTCACCAACACAACACCACCCTTGAAGACATTGAAGCATTTCGTTGGACAGTCACAACTTCGAGGGAGTTACCATAATGGTGCAATTTTTACAAAAAATTACCATAATGGGCAGATTTTTAAAATTTTACATGAATGGATAAGTCGTGTGCTGAGGGTGTGACCTCAAATTGAAGAATTCGTATTCTATGATAACGACTTCATTACCTGAGAATATTTTGTACAGAAGTCGTTCTCATAGGTAACGACTTCAGCTCTTAATCACTTTCATTAGCACATGCTAATTGTGTATTATAGAGTTCTGAAGAAGTCGTCAGCTGAGCGTACAACTTCAGTTAAATTTTTTTAGTAAGAAGTCGTTTGCTTGGCTAGCTACTTTAGTGTATTAAATTTTCTCTAAGGTCGTGAGCTTGGGTAACAACTTGTTTGTTGAAATTTTTTTAGTTTAATTTGTTGTAATTATTTAATTTATTAGTCTAATCATTAAGAAGAAAAATATGTTTTGACAAAATATAAAATAAAAGATACTTTAATACAGACAGGAAATTAAAGTTACATTTGATAGCAATTTATTGTCTATATGGACAATTGCCTCAGTTATGTCCTTCGTTTCGACAATAGAAGCATTTTTTTGGGTTATTTGGAATTCGATTATCCATTTCGTTATGGATACGATTAGTGGTTAGTCTTCCTGATTTTCTGCACCACATATGGGGGTCAGGTACGAAATTTGGTCCTGTGTAAGTTAACCAATAATCTTCATTTTGGACTGGATGAAATTGGACTTCATAGGCCTTGTAAATGTTATGCAAGTTGTACACTTTGTCAACTAATGTCGTTAGTTGTAAGTGACAAAAGGAGCAGACAACTATAACGTGCGGACAAGGCAAGCGAAGGGCTTGGAACTGACCGCAGTCACACCACCAGTCATTTAACTTTACTGTGTATGACATTGGTCGTCGTCGAAGTTGGGGATTGGGTAATTCTTGAACATCAAACACGGAATTTTTGCGATTATACCTTTGCACATGGCACATGGATGATTGTTGTTCATTTTTGCATAGTAAGGTAGTAATATCTTCTGGATACTGGTGACCTGCTCGTAACATGCAATCCGCGTTGACCCTCGTTTGACAAACCAAGATTTTGTCCTTTCGAATGTTGACTTAACTATAGCTGATATGGGTAAGGAGCGTGCTCCCTTCAAGACAGAGTCGATGCACTCAGCTAAATTTGTTGTCATGTGGCCATACCTTGCCGCCATCAAATGCCTGAGTCCACTTTTCCAATAGTATTTGATCTATCCAAGAAACTGCTTGCTGGAATTCTGATCTCATTGTTGATAACTTAGCTTGAAGAGTGGGCTGCTTCATTTCATAAGTTGTGGCAATGTAAGAAATGAAATTACTTACAAGTTGTTAAATGTATATTATGCTATAATGGAAAACAATATGATTACCCATGTTAATTAGTTGTGCCTTCAACTCAGAATTTTTGAATTTCTTGTTGAAGTTTGATGCAATATGGCGTATGCAATACACTAATGTTAAACCATTTGCTTCCCATCCAACTTCTTCAGATTGTAAGGTTGACAGTATTGTTGTTCCTCTATCTATTATCATGCATATGTTCGGTTGAGGCGTGACGTAATGTCGCAACATTTGGAAGAACCATATCAACGCTTGCTTTGTTTCCCCTTCAACAATTGCAAAGGCTAAAGGAAATATGTTGCGATTGCCATCTTGACCAATTGCAGTCAACAATGTACCATGATATTTTCCAGTAAAAAATGTCCCATCAACTTGGATAATAGGATTGCAATAATTAAATCTGTTAATGCATGGCTTAAAAGACCAAAGACGCATTCCAAGACGTAACAGGACGTGTCCTGAAGACCGTCTACAACACAAGGAGAGGCAATATATTAAACGATTGTGCTCAGAATACTTTCCTGCACAGCTTGTAACCATATGGGAAGGTCGTTATATGAGTCATCCCAGTCGCCGAATTCCATGGCAATAGCTTTTTGTTTTGCAATCCATGCCTTTCGGTACGCCACAGAATAACCATATCGATTTTTTATTTTTGCAATTAAACTTCTTATTGGGATTGTTGGGTTTGCCTTCACAGAATTAACCACAACTGAAGCAATTTGGGTCAAGTCCAAGTTTTGATGATCTTGGGACAAAATAGTTGACAAACATGTATGAGGTGCTTCAATTTTTTTTATCTCCCATTGATGTCTGATTTTGCTGAAAGAAGCACGTAATCACCATTGGCAGCCATTGTGATAGTGTATATAACGTGCTACGTATGTGTATGTCTTTGATTCCACAACCACAAATTTGTAACCCTGATCAATGTGATATTGTTTAATTGCAATCAAGGTTGCCTCTTTAGTTTGGAAACACATACGCTCTGAAATGTCTGATTGGATGTTAATTCGTGAAAGATTAGACGATTGAACTTGTTCTGAAGATGTTGGAACAACTGTAGCTTCTTATAGAGATATGGAGTCATCATTTTCTGAATCTTCACTAAACTCATCAATGATATCTCTAATTATAGGTTCATCTTCCATAGTCATAGAGCTTGCACCAACATCCAACCTGTGCATTTATAATGTAAAAAGGAAGATAGAAAAGTCACTATAATGCAATGCATTATACATATACAAATATGTATAAACAAGAATCTATTAATTACCTTTAAAGAACAAAAAATTATATAAGCTTCTCAAAAGAGAAATACAGAATGAGATATAAGACTTTATATGTTTCTCGTGAACTCTTTATATAGGATTTGTGTGAGAGCTTTATAAAATAATATATCAATACAGGAAACTTGTTTGAAGATTAAGTTTCACAGAGGCGAACATGAGTCTTCAAAAATGAAATGCCAAAGCATGAAGGTTGTGCCCAATGTCAAATGGGGGAATGAAGGCGTGCAGAAGTCGTGTGCATTGTGCACGACAACCTTTGAAGAAGACGTGCCCATGGCGAGCGACTTCAACGTCAAAGTTATCTGCATGGGGAACGACTTCATTGTAACGTGTGTGCATGGTGTGTGGCCTGTTCCGTGAGACCCGCGTGGCGTGTGGCCTGTTCCGTGCAGAGATTATCACGTGGTCTATGCAGAACAAGGCATAACAGACCCCTGGTGTGTGCAGAAGAAAGCATTGAGCTTTCATTTCCTACATTGCATGGTCAAATTAAACAGCAATGAATCCCATTGCTTTAGTGCATAATAAAGCCAAACCACAACACGAAACATTTCAAGAATTCAATGCAAAGGACATGCACTGGTGGGACATTTAGTGAAGCACGTTTCCAGCTGCAGTGGTGCCACTTTGAATTCAAATTTCACCCCTATTAGATTCACATTTTTAGCTGCATTCAAAGGACTATAAGTAGATAGCATGTGACATTCACTCAACATTTCACTTCACTCAACATTTCACTTCACCAAAGATTTCCAACTCTCTCACACTCAGCATCTTGGACACAAACATTTCCACAAGAAGCTCACATTAACGGGTTCCATCACGTTATTTATATTTACTTTTCATTTATTTATTTAACGTTCTACCACATTATGAATATTTCAGTTTTGTTTGCAGCTGTGTTTTTTTCGTAGCTTATCGTTCCAATGGCTTATAACCAACAACTTCCTCCGAAGATGTCTCTCTTACAACTCCAAGAAAAGCACGTAACTGAAGCTTTATGGGAAGGAAACGAAAGAGTATTGTGACCCAGACGACATCACATATGGGTTGTCAACCATGTTGACATAGTTGATGCAAGAGTGAAGAACGTCATTCAACATGCTGGATTTGGCCATCTACTACAATTTACTAATGTTGATATTAATCATCATTTGATTACAACATTAGTTGAGAGATGGCGGACAGAAACCCACACTTTCATTTTTCTCTCGGAGAAGCAACAGTTACTTTAGAAGATGTGGCACTGCAGTTGGGTATTCCAATTGAGGGAGAAGTTGTGACTGGGGTGAACAGTGGTGATTTAGTGGCAGTATGTGATCAACTACTTGGATCATTACCACCACCAATTGCCATCAAGGGGAATGCAATAAAATTATCCTAGTTGAACAACACTTTCCAGGAGCTTCCAGACGATGCAACAGACATTGTCGCTCAATACGCACGAGCACATATTTTGACACTCATTGGCAGTCTATTGATGCTTGATACATCTGGAAGCAGGGTCTACCTAATGTATTTATTACTATTGGCTTACTTGAATACTGTGTCAAATTATAGTTGGGGGTCAGTCATTTTGGCATGTCTTTACCGTGCTTTAGATCACGGAATTGACTTCAATCAAGACAACATCAGAGGATGCATGTTACTATTGCAGTCCTGGGCTTGAGACCGCGTCACGTGTATTTCTGCACAACTTGAACCTTTGAGTTTTGAGGACATTCATGCAGGTCTTGGTTTTACCCTTGCCAAAAGGTCAGTTTTTTCATATATCGACATTTTGTTATTAAAAAATTTACACCTCCAACTAAACAAAACTTTAAATATTGTAGGTGGTGTCGGCTAACACAAAGGATATACAATGCTGTAAATACAGTTCTTGTAATACGTAAAAAATTTGATGACTTACAACCGAAGGAGGTGGTTACCAAAATCATACTTACAGTCATGTTTGTGAAGATTTTATTTATAATACAATATTTTATTTCTGAACTTAATACCATATTTTTTTAGTTTTTGTGGACTCCCTATCGCAGGCCTGATGTTAGCCGATTCATTCATGTTCATGTTCCTACTATAAGTCGTGCGATTGTTCCTCTCATTTGTTTTGCAACAGTGGAATTCCATCAAGCTGATAGGGTTATGCGCCAGTTCAGGTTTCGACAAACTATTCTAGTTGACCCACCAAACTTAGATAAGCTTTATAAAGAATACATGAGAGGTAGAACGGATAGATTTTGGCCCGAATACCATCAAAATTGGATCACAATATGGAATGACCGCCACAATCGTATCACTGAAGGAGTTCTGTTCATCGGAAATGGCCATTTGTGTGAGAACACGACATATATGCAGTGGTACATTGCGCATACTATCCAAACCATCACAAAGAAGAAGACCACCTTGTGGCACAAACTCACATAAATAATTTCATATGTGTATTTATTTTTAATATGAACAATGTTGCTTTATAATTTCATGTATTATGCATTTTATTTTCCTATCTAGATGTTTTGTTATTAATATCAGTTGTGCAAATTTTATTTAACTTGTCAAATTTTTTGAAGTGCTTTCTTCTTAATATAAACAAATTTAACATCCCTCTACGAATTTCTAAGAATTTTTTCCACTAAGTATACAAATATTCATTATTCAACAGAAGTCTTTAGCTATGCACACGACTTCTTACCTCCAAAAGTTCAACAAAAGTCTCTAGCCATGCACACGACTTCTGACCAAGTAATTAATAACGTGTATTAAATATGAAGTCGTTACCTTATAACACGCCTACTATACAATTTATTTTTTGTTTAAGAAATCATGGTTAAAGATAACGACTTCTTCAATTGAAGTCAACCCCAATACAAGACTTACCCATATCCATAATTTTATCAAAATATGCCCATTTTGATAATATGGTATTAAAATTAGACCACTTTCATAAATGAGCCCACAACTTCACCGAAATTGTAAGTTTTATATGGAATGGAGAGATATTTAGATCATGAGTTTTCCTTTAAGAACTGTTCAAATGATAAAAAAAACTCTAAATTTTATTGAATTGCGTGTGTCTCTGTGTGATAATACATAAAGCAATATGTTTCTTAACTTTGTTGATCTGATGTTTTGTTGTTTTTCCTATGTATGCTTGCACCTGATCTATTATTGTCTACGTGTGATTTGTCAATTTCCGCATGCACGTGATTTGGTTTTAGAGCGTGTATTATTCATTCACTCCTGTATGCATTGGGCACAAAGCCTCTGGAAGCCAAATTGCTTTTTCCAAATAAATATGTATAATATGCCTGTGCCTGTTTGCTTAATGCTTTAAATTTAACAATTTAATACGTAATAATAAAACCCTTTTCTATATAGTAATGACCTATATATAAAACTGTTTTTTTTTTTTACTAATTTTCAATTTAAATATATAATTGATATTATCATTTAACGTGATAAATAATTGGTTAGATATAAAATATGGTCACATTCATAATGTTTTATAATTTTTTATTTTACAGCTATTCTTTTAATATAATTGTCTAGTTTACATTACCTTTACATATTAAATGAATTAATATAATTGTCTAGTTTACATTACCTTTACATATTAAAGAGTCATTTAGGTGGACTTTCTGCGTTATCTTATATTTAGTATTTATTTACCAAAATTTGTATTTATATTTAATATCATGAGATTAAATTTTTTATCTTATTAATTTTTATTTTTATTTATATATATTTATACAAATTTTAAAATATATTATGATTATATCTGTCATTTTATATTTTTATTAAAGTTATTTAAGTAAATGTTAAAAATAGTTATTTTAAAAATTAAAAATTATTTATAAGTATGATCATGTCATCTTATATTTTTATTAGAGTTATTTAAATAAATATTAAGAATAGTTATTTTAAAAGTTAAAAATTATTTATAGATATGATTATATATATCGTCTTATATTTTATATCTTATTATTAAATGTTATTTAAACAAATGTTAAAAATAATTATTCTAAAAAATAAAAATTATTAAAAATATATGTATGATCATATGTATCATCTTATATTTTTATTTATGTTATTTAAATAAATATTAAAATCGTTGTTTAAAAATTATAAATTATCTAAAATATATGTATCACTACACATGTCATCTTGTATTTTATATTTTATTTTAAAAAATATATTCTAATAAATAAATTTTAAAAATAATTATTTAAAACTTAAAATAAGTCTAAATATCATAAATTTAAAATAAATTATTTAAAATATATGTATGATCACTCGTGTAATCTTATATTCAATATTTAATCATTTAAAAATAACTTATATAAAATAAGATTTAGATTAAAAGTTTATTTTTAAATTTATGTCATAATCTACAATATCAATGTATAATTTATATTATTGTTGTTTATTGTATGATTTGTAAATGTATAATCTCTCCCCGTATCTCATACTATAAATAACATAAATTATAAATTCTATAAAAAATATTAACATTTCAAAACTAAAAATTACCAATTCTCACATAATGTTTATTGTAAGAACTACGTAACCCTGATTTTTCATTGTGAATGAAAATACACAGGAGTAAGGTCAATCATTTCATACCTAAATAAATAATTTCATAAATATTTTTTTGCTTTTAAAACTAAATAAGTTAAAAATAGTTTTTACATATATTTTGTTTGATTTTAGGGGAAAATAAATATTGAGAATTACATTAGCTTTGTACATTTAATTAAAAGTAACGTCTTAGGACGGACGTCATATGGTGCTAACACTTTTTCTACATGTAATTGACTCTCGAACCCAAATTTGGTTTTGAAGACCGTATTATTTTAAAAGTTTTTCTATATTTTTCCTCGATAAATTATAGTTGCGACTCCTCTCTCTTTTCATATTTATTTTTTCATCGTTCCGTCGTGATCCCAGTTGCGACAGTCTTGATTTTTTTTTCTCTTTTTCAAAATTTGGTCCATTGATAATTGGTTTAATAACTTTTTTGCATTTAAACGTTTAACCTACGTTGTTTTTACCACTGATTCTTTATTCAAAGATTAAGTAAAGTATTTTCATTCACAAAATTTGAAAATACTAAAAAGTTTAATTATCCTTCCCTCTCTTGAACTTTACTCCTTTATTTCAACTATTAGAGTAGGTTCTTAAAATATGTTAAACTTTAATATGTTTTTAAAGAAAATGGCTAAAAGTAAGCCTCCTTTTGTTGAAGATGCATATAGAAATAGGCTACCAATGTTTTGAAGGGTTAATTAGTAATTTTGGAAAGTAAGAATAATATTATTTATTGAATTATTAATAGAGGTATCTGGTATGCAATCATTAATAATCCTTTTTCATTCTTATGCTTGTTGACATTGAATTAGAATCTTGGTTTGAATGATCTGATTTTGAAAATAAAAAAACAAGAGTATGAAACATTATTACATATGCATTAAATCTTGATGAATTCTTTAGAGTTTCTCAATGAAACTCATTTAATAATATGTGGGTCACACATGAAGGAACTTAACTTCAGATGTGAAAGAAAAAGACTCTCATCCAAGAATATAAGGCTTTTAAAATGTAGGAAGGAAAAACCATTGGAGATGTTAAAAAATGATTTACATATATAGTAAATCATCCAAATGGACTTTAGAAGGTATTTGAAAAAGGAATAATTGAACATAAAGGTGCTTCAATGCTTAGATAAAAGTTGGCAGCCTAATGTTACAACAATTTTACAATCAAAAGGACTTATCTTCAATGACCTTAGCCTTTCTATTTGGAAAGTTGAGAACATGAAATGGAGATTAACATATTAGTTGACCGAGAGAATAGTGACAAAAAAAAAGAAGGGTTTGACTTTAAAGACTACTGTACAAAAGGAAAACAATAGTGATACAAAAAATCTAACCTTGTAGGTGAAACAAATTGGGAAGTTTCTTAAGAAAACAAAATAAAGACATAACTTATTCTAAAAATAAGATATGTAAATAGGAAATCTGATTTTATTTCACCAAATTTTATATGTTTTGGATGTGGTAAGCAGAAACATATCAAGATTGAGTGTCCAAACAATCAAGGTAAGGACAAATTTAGTGAAAGAAAAAATAGGAATGACAAAGCAGGGCATGCTGGACATTTGAGTTCGCCAGTCCATATAGGCCCATCTTGCATAATTCTGCAACCCATGCGAACTAAAGTATGGGTTGGTCCACCCCGTCCTACAACTCGCATTAATTTTTTAAATTTTTTTATTGTTGTCTAATATTATTGATGAATTTGACTAAGTATTTTCATTAATTATTTTATTAATATCATATATTTAAAAGTACAAATCTAAATTTTATTTCATGGTCCACTTTAATATTTTTTTTCATATTATATTTCCTCAATTACTTGTACTAAATAGTAAATAATTGTCTTTAAGATTTTTTGTAACTTTTATGCTTGCACTAAATTCTTATTTGTATAAGATACTCAAATTTGGGATTAAAAATTATAATGGACTTTGTAGATTTTTTTTCATTTTTTTTTGTTTATGTGGCCCGACTCGCAAGCCCACAAACTTGTGGTGTTGAGGTGCGATCCAAACATTTTAGCCCACAAATCTTCTGCAAGTTAGTCCGCCTTAGCTCACTTTTGGCAGACCAAATGCGGGGTGGGCCAAACCAAGGCGATGCATTACCATCCTGTTAGGATTGTTTATTCAATAATAATTATTGTTCTCCCAAAGGACTTGTACAATACACGATAATAAATGCAATTGATAATTACTTTAGAAAAATAATATTTCCATAATTTGTGTTGATGTTTAAAAGAAATAAAATTGTGCAAAATTAATAAAACTCCTTTTAGTATTTTATCAAACACTTCGAAGACGGTAAATATAAGAAATGATATAGAATGTTATTGTTAGGGTTAGACTTCACCAAACCTCACTCTCATGCATATAATTACTCAACTTCTTTCCAATTTAATGTCAAAGTCAACCCACTAGTTTACTTAAATCCTAATCCCTTAGTGGAATGAGCCTAAATTTCCCCATTAAGAGTCAATTCCTTGACCTCTTGATAAGCAAACTTACAATCATAACAAAGATTTAAGACAATAATGAATTAAGCTACATTTCTAGATACAAGCATCATTAGGTATTTTGTTTCAATTCCAGATTACAATTTTTTTTTCCAATATCTAATTAATCAAATATCAAGTTATGGATGATCAAACCACAACAAACATTAAGCATAGAGACAAAAATACTAATATTGAATGGAAATATATATATATATATATATATATATATATATATATATATATATATATAAACAATGAGATTACATGAAACTATAGTTGGTTACATCTAATCCCAACAAAATAGATTTAGCTCTTCATTTTCATGAAGAGTACAAAAAGAAAATACGAGCAATGGAAGAAGATTGATAACCTAAGAGGAGGAAGGAGGTCTCCAAGGAAGCACTAGCACTCCAAAACTTGCCAAAATACGTTCTCACTTGAGCTATCCAAGAAGAATCTCCCCTTCTCGAAGAAAATAAGGAGAAATAAGCCAAGAGTGTCATGTGAGTAAAGTTGGCGTTTGACACTATCCATTCCACACCTAGCCCCGCTGACATCATTTCCTCCTTCTTGGCACTGGGCTTGGTTCAAGTGGTGTCCAACGTAGATAATCTTTTCCAAATCTAGCCTTGCTTCTACATCCCATGGGTTCTAATCTTGCTTCCCTTAGCCTTAAGTGTTTCCTACTCAGTTGTTAGACAAAAAATATGAGATTAGTAGTATAATTAGTTAAGAGTAACCAATATCTAATTACTTACAAAAAATACCAATAGGAGAACTAAGTTAAAAGTTAAGAGAAGAGTTGATTTTGTTAATGTGAAATGAATAAAAATTATGGTAAAAATTAACATTATCAAACTCCCCCAAACTTAGAACTTTTGATTGTCCTTAAGCAAAAGGTAACTTGGCACAGAGAGACATCTAATCAATAAAGGTATACTAACTGAGAAGTAAGTTCACACAATCACTTCAAGTGTCATTCATGTATGTTTTTCTTCTAAATCATTCTTAAGAGAAAATGTGTTTCCCTGTTCTCATCTATGGTGCTCACAATGTAATGGTAACAAGAATGCATGCAAAACTTTTAAGAGAGATTAACAATCATGAGCTAACCATTTCCAGTGATCAACTAAAGGAACCATCCTCATTAGAAGAAGTGTTTCACTTAAGCACACTAGTGTATTTGGATATGTGTTTGTCTCTCCTCCACCACTAATTTCATACATTTAACTTTTCTTTTTGTTTCAAGAGAACCAAGGATTTTCACAAACATGCAACATCACAAGGACTTTTATGGGTTGTATTGTGGCTAGGTTAAGAAAGAAACTTGGTTTTTCTAGGTAGCAAAGGCACTTTGAACAAATAGAGCAATTAGATCAACTTATAAACTTAACATACTACTCTCTTGTATTTGAAGACTAGAACGATACCAAACATCATTTTACACCCAAATTATTTCATTTTTCATTTTTTTTGTATTTGATTTTTTTAATGGAAACTAATTCTTTACATTATTGTACAACATGAACCACACCCGTTCTGAATTGTTCTTTATGCTCCCCTGTGTACCATTTTTGATGATTTCCCCCAAACTTGAATCTGACCATGAAATGCTTATTCTTTCAACTCAAAGTGATGTGGTCAATTATTTTAAAGGCTTAAGGTTTCAAAGATGAAGGAAAAATTCTTTTAATGCTCAAAAGGAGTGCACAAAGGTTTTATTGTTAAAGAACAATCTTAGCTTTTTGGCTTAAGCAATAATGTAAAATAAAAGAAAAACAAAAATGACCTTGATCATATGCAAACATGCAAATGAATAGTTACCAGTGAAACTTAAGCAAAGTCAATTTGTAAGTGAAAATTGGTAGCACTCAACAAACATAAACTCTGAAGCACAAAGTCTCACATGGTTGAACTTGTTTGGTTTTCCAAAAGTTGTCAAATAGTGTGCTACAATCATTAATCACAATTAAAAACAGTGAGTGCATTCTCACTATAAGAGCATGAGAGCAACCACAAAATCAAGCTCAACAAAAACACAACATAATCTCTATACAATTCACAAAGTTCAATTGTAAGCACGCACAAAAAAATTCGACAGTGACATGCAAAACACACTCAAAAATTGAAATCGATTGCATCATATTTGTCAAACTAGCTAACCCACATGGTTTTGAAATACTAAAAATTAAAATGTAAAAATTGGAGTTTAAAAACTAGATAGTAAAAAAAAAATGTAAATTAGGACTATCTTCATAGAAAAAGTAAAATGAAGTCCTGCAAAAAGTGAGAATCTCTACCAAATCCTCATCATGGCATGTGTTCATCTTCATCTCCTGCTTCCTCATCAACAACTCCAATCCCATCTACGTTGAGCTCACTACCTCTAGCAAATGAGGCCTGAACCCTAGGCCAAGTGGGCATCATATGCCTCAGCTAAAGAAAAGTAAAACTAAGGACGGATGCTTGATATACAACACAAAAGACTAGGAGCTACGAAAGAAGCCATCCTATAACAACAAAACACAACACTGAATTGATTAATCATCATAGCAAAATGGAGAATTTCATAACAAAATATGTTTATATATGCTTGGAAACATAAAGAGGGATGAAATAAGATGAAAGAAAACAAAGATTCATCGCTGGTCCCAAATCCCAACGCATTGGGTGCTAAACCCAAAATTAAGTCAGTGGAAGACTAGGGTCGGGTGCCATGCAACTGAGGTTGGACGCCACAAGATGTTAAATAAAGACGGCAGTGTAAAAACCAAGAGGGGGGGGGGTGAATTGGGTTTTTAAAGAAATTTTCTCTTTCAAATAAATTTTCAGGTTTTGAAAAACTTTCAAAAACTTGGATGTGAATTTTTCCAATCCTTTGATTAACGCTATTGGGATTAGCAATTGTTATAATGATCCACAATTAAAAGAGATAGAGAAAGAGAAATAACACAGAGATTTATACTGGTTCGGATTAAGCCAATCCTACGTCCAGTTCCCAACCACCACAAATCCGTGATGATTTTCCCCACTATCTTTAATTGAAATTACAAACACCAATTCATGCAATAACAAATAAAGATAAGCGGAAACACCTCCTCGGACACACTAAGGATGAAACACTTCCCAGACATACGAGGATGAAACACCTCCTTAGACACACTGAGGATGAAACCCACCTCTCTTGACACACAAGAGATGAAACACCTCCCTTAGAAGCAATCCAAGGGATGAATTTTCCCTTTACAGAAAACAGTAAAAGAATACACCTGAAATGTCTTGAACAGAAAGCTTAAGCACAATGATCACCACTTCCAAAGACTTGATCAAGCGAAGAGAAGCGGGAAAGCGGCTTTGAAAAAGCTAAGGTGCGAAAACACTTTGAATATTTTGTGTTTGTTCGGATGTGTTAAACCTAAGACATTCTCTTTCATTTTATAATTCGAAAATGCTCCAAAGTTTCCATTCTTAGGTTGATTTAGAATTAATTTCATAAAAGCGACTCATTTAATCGATTATATTAAAAGCTTAATCGATTATATCATGTTTAAAAGCTGGAAAACAAATATCGTCTGATTTAATCGATTAGATTAAGGCCATAATCGATTATATTAACCCAGAATCAATATAATCGATTATCAAAGACACTTAATCGATTATTTTGCTCGTTAAACATTTTAATTCAAATTTTAAGTTAAATAATCGATTATCTACATATGGTAATCGATTAAAAGCGTAGAAAAACGTTTTTGCGAGAAAACACCTTGCTCTCTTGTTTGGGAAGGTCTTGAATGGGATTTATGACTTACTCTTTTTATCCAACACCCAAAACAGAACCTTCTACCTTTGATCCTTCAGCTCTTGAGAAAATCTTCATCAATCTTCTCTCTTGAAAGCTTTGAATGCTCTTAATGCCTTTCCTTTTCTATCAAGCATCCTTCCTTTGTGAGATGACACAAGTCTTTAATGTTGATTGAAACTTTCTAAAAACTCCATCATCAAAACTGTAGGTCTCCATAAAACTTTGGACTTGCAAAATGCCAACAATCTCCCCCTTTTTGATGATGATAAAAAGAAACCTAGAGACTTGTGATAAAATCCTGAAAATCTTGAAAATAATGTATGGATATCTCCATCATAAATATTAGTCCACAAAAGAAATAAAATAGGCAGTCATATAGCATTTAAGTTTCAATTTGAATTTTGAAAAAGAGATTTCAAGGAATTAATGAGTGGAAATTATTTCTAAAAACTCTCCCTTAAACTATGCTTTTAATTGTTTAAGCTATTTTAGGCACTTATTTGAATTATTTCCTAAAGTTCCCTTGAAATTAATTTTCTTAAAAGCTATATTAACTAGACAAATTTTCAATCAAAACAAATATTTTCTCCCCCTTTATTTTTATCATTTTCAAAAAGATTACATTTTCAGAGATAATTACAGCAGAAGCAAATTAATACACAGAAAATAATAGAGAGAAAAAAAAAATACAGCAGCTGGAAAATAATGAAGAACAAGCTAAGGAAAAGTGAACTTGTAGCCTATTCAGTTTCTTCACTATCTTCTTCATCTTCCTCAACATTGGCTGGCTGTTTGCCTCTTGAAGATGTTGTATTATCTTCTTCAGGAGATAATTCTTCAATGTTCATCTTTCTTTCAACTCTATACATTCTTCTATTAAGCCTTGAGAGTTGATGAGAAAGGCCTTGAAATTCCTTGGAGTGAAGATTCATCATAGAATCCATTCTTGATATGAGAAGCTCCTCCACTGATCCTGGTTGAGGTTGAAATTGAGGTGGAGGTTGAGGTTGGTCTTCATCATCTTCTTCCATGGCAGCAACTCCTTCATCTCTTTGGGTAAACCTGTTGCCTTGTTCTATGAGGCCCATATGCCTTAGAACATTTTTGCCAATTTTGCTATTGCTTAGCAAAATTTGTTTATTCTCTCCTTCAAGATCAACACCTTTGTATTCTAAAATCTTAGAAACAAACACAGCATAGGGTAATGCAAAAGAGGAAAGCCTAATGGCTTTAAACATATTATCAAGGATAATTGAGGGCCAATCTATGCTCACATTATTAAGGAATCCATACATTAGAAGAATGTCTTCCTTAGTAAGTTGGGCATGATTAGTGCCTCTTGCAACTAAAATCCAAACAATAACATAATGCAGCATTCTTTCATTTAACTTTACATTACCAACTTTATACAAGTTCTCAACTTGTAGGTTAGGATCCTTGCAGAATTTTCTGAATTCTACCAACTTTTTGAAGTCCTCAAAGCCATATGTGATGTTTATGCCTTGAGTTGAGAGACCAGCTACATTGTTCCACAAATCTTCATAAAAAAAAATCCTTACACCTTTCACTTTGGTGCTTGGGCTGGCTGTTCTTGATGTCAAGTTCATGTAGAACACTCTAACCAAATTTGGGTAGAATGCCCCTTCCATCTCCACAAATTGTTGTAGTCCACTTCCTACTAAAAATTCCTGAAATTGAAAACCATGAGATCTAAAAAATTCACAAGACAAGAATTTAGGGGTAAGAATTTTTCTATCCTTCCACTTGTTAACAAAACCAATTTGCAGATCCTCATCTGAAATCCAACCAGCTAGAGTTGGAGGTCTCCTTTCTTGAGAAGTCATTGGCTCCTTGCCTCTTCTCCTTGATGGCATCTTCCTTCTTCTTTGATCAACCATTGTGGTGATATAAAAGACAAGAGAAATTGCACAACAAGATAATGGAATAACGAGAGAGCACGGAGAATTAAAATTCGCACAAGACGACAAATAACGGCGAAACGACAAGAGTGAGAGAGAGAGTGAGTGAGTCACTTTGATTCTCAAACCAGCTATTTATAGAATGAAATCAGGGTCATAAAACGTTGATTTAATGAAAATATATCCGTTGGGAACGAATATAGCCGTTTAAAAAGACAAAACACGTGAAAACATGGCCAGCGTTCAAAAATCAGATTTGCGAGAAAAACACGAGCGGTGCATTTAATCGATTATATTCTCATTTAATCGATTATTTGCCTTCAAAAATTTTCCGAAAGCGAAAACCAGAAATTTAGTCGATTATGTGCATTCCTTAATCGATTAAATTGCTCCCCAGCGATTTAATCGATTATGTCATAAACTTAATCGATTATATTTTAAAACATTTTCACAAACACCGCGTTTAATCGATTAACATACGAAACCTAATCGATTAAATACGTAAATATTCGAAAAACGCTGAATTAACATCAAAATCAACAACAACACTTACCTGGAACCTTTCTAAGCTCATAAAATCTTACTTGAGATAAGAAATTGGTAAATATGCCAACTTGTTGATGTTTTTGCATTCCTTCATAAACTTGATCATTTGCTATCTCAACACCGAAGAGGCCTTTTGGATATGGAACCAGCCTGCAATATAAACAAGAAAAAAAATTTGGTTCCCTAAAATCACTTATTAGGGCCCTCACGGGTTAAAAGCAATTTTTCCTTTGGGAACCCATTTGTATTTCCCATTAGGAACACTATAACGTTTAATATTGCATCTATTAACCGAATGACCTTTATGCATACAATAAAAACATGTAGGAACATTTGTTCTTGTTGAGAAATATGCATTTTTATAAACTTTCTTTGTAGAAACGTTTTGTTTAAAGGAATTAGAATTTTCAAAAACCTTATTTGAATTAGACGATTCTCCTTTCACAAAAACAGTTTTAGTAGGTTTATGATTATACCTGAAATTATAACCAAGACCTGCTTTTTCATATAAACCTTTTTGCACTTTCAAAACATTATTTAAATTATTATTACCCATTGTAATTTTTGAAAGAGACGTTTCAAGATAAGAAACCTTGTTTGCAAGAACACTACAATTTTCACAAATAGGAATTTTCTTTTTGCATTGGAAGGGATAAGCGTTGTTTTCAAATCATCCTTTAAAACGATTTTCTCTTGTTCCAAATCTGAAATTTTCTTTTCAAGACTCTTGTAGTCATTTTTTAATTTATTATAAACAGAAGAAAGCTTTTCAGATTTTTTACAAAGATTTAGAAATTCTTCAAGCAATTCATCATAATCATTTGGAAGATCAGAATCACTTACCTCGCTGCACGTGGATTCCACATCATCATCTGCATGAGACAAATGTTTGCTTCTTCTTCTGATTCACTTTAACCTTCAGAAGAACTCACTTCATTGTCGTCCCAAGCAATATATGCTCTCTTCTTCTTTTTGAAAAACTTCTTGTTTTTCTTTTCCCTTTCTTCAGGCTTCTTGGAATTTGGACAATCTGCTCTCATGTGTCCCTTTTTGCCACAACCATAGCATTTATAATTATCGTTAGAATTTGAATTTTCAAATTTCTTACCTTTCTTATGGTTGCCTTTCTTCTTGATGAACTTTTGTATTTCTTTACAAATTCCTTAAGATCATCGTCTTCTGAATCATCAGTGTCACTACTATCCTCTTTAATGGATTGAGCCTTTAAGGCAATACCTTTTCTTTTAACGTCCTCTTCTTCACCGTTGAAGCGTCCAAGTTCCATTTCATGTTCTCTGAGCTTCCCGAAGAGAGTTGTCATGTTCATGTTTGACAGGTTCTTTGATTCCGTGATGGCCGTCACTTTAGGTTGCCAAGTCTGTCCAAAGATTTCAAAATTTTGACATTTAATTCTTCGATGATCGAATTTCTTACCTAATGCCTTGAGATGATTTACGATGTGAGTAAATCTCTTTTGTACGTCGCATATGGTTTCTCCTTTGCTCATACGGAACATTTCATATTCCTGAATCAAGGTGTTCTTCCTTGATCGTTTCACTTCTTCAGTTCCTTCATGTGTGACTTCTAAAGTGTCCCACATCTCCTTTGCAGTAGTGCAATCAGATAACCTGTAAAACTCATCAATGGTTAAGGCGGATGCTATCATGTTACACGCCACTTATGTCGCATTGATTCTGGTTGTATTCGTCCTTGCTCCAATTTGCTTTCTTCTTAGGTACTGCGCTTCTTCAACAACAACCATAGGAATAAATGGACCATTTACAATGACATCCCAAACGCCTTGATCATTAGACCTTAGAAAAATTTCCATCCTTTTTTCCAAAAGGATAGTTTTCACCTGTAAAAGTGGTGGTCTATGAATAGATGCACCTTCGACAAAAGTTTGATTTTTATACGCCATAAGGATCTTGTTTTGAATAACTTTCAAAAAACCAGCTCGATACCAATTGTTAAATAAAGACGGCGAGTGTAAAAACCAAGAGGGGGTGAATTGGGTTTTAAAGAAATTTTCTCTTTCAAATAAATTTTCGAGGTTTTGAAAAACTTTCAAAAACTTGGATGTGAATTTTCCAATCCTTTGATTAACGTTATTGGGATTAGCAATTGTTATAATGATCCACAATTAAAAGAGATAGAGAAAGAGAAATAACACGGAGATTTATCTTGGTTCGGATTAAGCCAATCCTACGTCCGGTTCCCAACCACCACAAATCAGTGATGATTTTCCCCACTATCTTTAATTGAAATTACAAACACCAATTCATGCAATAACAAATAAAGATAAGCGGAAACACCTCCTCGGACACACTAAGGATGAAACACTTCCCCAGACACACTGAGGATGAAACACCTCCTTAGACACACTAAGGATGAAACCCACCTCTCTTGACACACAAGAGATGAAACACCTCCCTTAGAACAGATCCAAGGGATGAATTTTCCCTTTACTAGAAACGAGTAAAAGAATACACCGAAATGTCGTTGAATAGAAAGCTTAAGCACAATGATCACCACTTCCAAAGACTTGATCAAGCGAAGAGAAGCGAGAAAGCGGCTTTGAAAAAGCTAAGGTGCAGAAACACTTTGAATATTTTGTGTTTGTTCAGATGTGTTAAACCTAAGACATTCTCTTTCATTTTATAATTCGAAAATGCTCCAAAGTTTCCATTCTTAGGTTGATTTAGAATTAATTTTGCAAAAACGACTCATTTAATCGATTATATTAAAAGCTTAATCGATTATATCATGTTTAAAAACTGGAAAACAAATATCGTCTGATTTAATTGATTAGATTAAGGCCATAATCGATTATATTAACCCAGAATCAATATAATCGATTATCAAAGACACTTAATCGATTATTTTGCTCGTTAAACATTTTAATTCAAATTTTAAGTTAAATAATCGATTATCTACGTATGGTAATCGATTAAAAGCGTAGAAAAACGTTTTTGCGAGAAAACACTTTGCTCTCTTGTTTGGGAAGATCTTGAATGGGATTTATGACTTACTCTTTTTATCCAACACCCAAAACAGAACCTTCTACCTTTGATCCTTCAGCTCTTGAGAAAATCTTCATCAATCTTCTCTCTTGAAAGCTTTGAATGCTCTTAATGCCTTTCCTTTTCTATCAAGCATCCTTCCTTTGTGAGATGACACAAGTCTTTAATGTTGATTGAAACTTTCTAAAAACTCCATCATCAAAACTGTAGGTCTCCATAAAACTTTGGACTTGCAAAATGCCAACACAAGAAGGAAGAACTCTTTGCAAGGCATATGGAACCAGGCCCCATCTCAGCAAATGTTCAACTTCAAAATTGAACTAAGATGGAGTTAGGCGTCAAGTTCCTAGGGTTGGGCGTGAGACATCCCAAGACTAAACTTTAAGAATTGGGTTGGGTGGTGGGTAGTTCACGTTGGGCATTAGTCATCCAAAGACAAATGTGAAAATGATGTTCAACCTTATATAACTCCAACCCACCTGAGGTGCTCAGGTTCTATTCTATACTTTTCAACCTCTTAACCTTTGTACCCAACAATTTATGTATAAACATTGAAAATAAAACAATTATGACAAACGTAAAAAAACTATACTACCACATAAAAAAACATAAAAAAGAAAACTTAATTGAAGAACATTGAAGAGGAAATAAAAAATGTTTAGAACTCTGAGTTGTCTCCCAGGAAGCACTTTTTTAACACCACAAACTTGACAGATGATTTAATCACGGTGGATGAATCCTTAGGGTGAGTTTCTCCATTTCACCACCCAAATATGGTTTCAACATTTTTCTGATTAGAAATTTTGCTCTTCTAGAAAATGAGCTATCGTTCTGACAATTTCCACATAACGTTTGACAAAATAGAAAACACATAAGAGATTAGAGATGAAGAAACTCCAATCTACCTTGATTAACACCACAATTAAGAGAAATTGATGAGTAGAGGAAGAACCGCCACCTTGAATTGGAAATTCAAAGGACCAGAAGTTTTAATGAAGAACTTAGAAAGAATTTACAGTCTAGAAAATTATTCAAATTCCAAAATGCTCAATTTTGAGTACATGAGTCCACAAAAAAACTTATATACTATGAAGCTTATATTCATGGGTCCAAACACTACTAAGGCGGATCCAACAAACCTCTTAAAACTAGAGTCTATAAAATCTCTCATTATAAGAAAATAAAAACATATTTAAGGTCCAATGATACCCAATACAAACAAATAGAAGCAAAATAATTACAAAGCCCAATAAAGGCCCAAAACAAAAATTACAAAAAATAAAAAAAATTATTTTATTTCTAAGCCTCCTTCGTGGTCTTTAAGGAGACCCCATCCATGATTCCATCACTTTCTAACACAATTATAGGATCAACTCAAGTGAGAGGAAAACCTAGATATATCCTAACGAATACAGTACGACAAAAAGTTCTTTAAATCTTCAATCTTCAAGACTTCAAGCTCTAAGTATTCAATCTTCTAAACTTCAAGGTCAATGGTTGGATTCATCAAATCCCTAAACTTGTAAATATTCAAACACTAATAACTGCACCAACAAATCTCAAGTTTTAACTCCATTTTTAAAAAACATGGGGTTAGACATGATTTTTGTGCACCTAGAACACCCTAACAAAATAGAGTGGTAGCGATAAAGAATATGTCCTTATAAACCTTGAAGGAAACTATCATGTAATTGTCATTGTTGATGATTTTTCAAGATACATATGGACCTTATTTTTAGTTTCAAAGAGTGATGCTTCCATTGCTTTCAAAAAGCTTGTCAAAATTTTACAAAATGAAAGAGGTTGTAATATATGTTCTATTAGGAATGATCATGGAGGGAGTTTCAAAATGAATATTTCAACTTTGTTTTTGAAAAACATGGAATTAGGCATGATTTTTCTGCACCTAAAACACCTTAACAAAATAAAGTGGGAGAGATGAAAAATAGGTTCTTAGAAGCATTGACTAATTGTCATTAGAACACTCTAACAAAATAGAGTGGTAGAGACAAATGATAGGTCCTTAGAAGCATTGTCTAATTGTCATTAGAACACCCTAACAACATAGAGTGGCAGAGATAAAGAATAGGTCCTTAGAAGCCTTAGAGGAAACTATTTTGTAATTATCATTATTGATGATTTTTCAAAATACACATGGACTTTATTTTAGTCTCAAAGAGTAATGCTTTCAAAAAGCATGGCAAGATTTTACAAAATGAAAAAGGTTGCAATATATGTTCTATTAGAGGGAGTTTCAAAATGAATATTTTAACTTTTTTTTAAAAAACTATGCTATTAAGTATGATTTTTCTGCACCTAGAACACCCTAGCGAAATAAAGTGGTAGAGATATAGAATAGGTCCTTAGAAGCATTGGATAATTGTCATTAGAACACCCTAACAATATAGAGTGGTATAGATACAATCTTTCTTCATTAAAATATTTGATGATGATATCATCTTGGTAAAATTCTATATACATGACATTATCTTTGGTGACACTGATGATATCTTATACGAGGAGTTTGTTTCAGTTATGCAAGGGGTTTGAGATGTTTATGATGGAACAATTATCATACTTTGTAGGACTCCTTTAGAATACAACATGGAAATATGAATACAAGATTCATATTCTTTGAGAAGAGTGAAAATTCATTTTCCTTTAGAGAGTTATCTTCATTGATTATGAGAATCAAATGTTGATTCTCTCCTTCTTGCTTATCTTTGATGGTGCTCCTTATCTTTTTCTTGGTGGTGCTAGAGGGTTCCGAGAGCTTAAGACATGTATAATAATAATAATAATAATAATAATAATTTCAACAAATTTGGATAAAAGGACGTTACTTCTATGCTCTATTGTCATTCTATATCTAAGTATTCTTTTGATATTTGTTAGGATTGTGTGTATGGGTTATTTGATAAAATTCATCAAGTTTTATAATCTTTGAAAATGCCAAAGAACATGTCAGTTGAATTGAGAAAGAATCCTAGGTTCTCTTTTGATGAAATAGGACTACGTTGACACATGAGTGTCTATAGTTGTGAAGTCACAATTTGGTATATTGCGGGATGAAAGACATAGACCATGGTGAGGTGTAAGGAAGTATTACCAAGTAGTTGGATATCTGAATAATCAAGGTAGCGTCTTGGACTAGGATACTCCACAGGCCAAACTTGGGACTATATGATATTTGCTCAGCATCGCCGAGGTTAGGTAGGGAGTATATATCTCTTTTGCCAATATTCTCGAGAAAAATAATTATGATTGTATTAATGAAAAATACTAAGTTGTGTAATAACTTCACAATGAACTTATGATGATTATAGTAGATCATCAGAAGTGAAATATGAATCCATATGTTGGTAAATGTCTTATATGTTGATAAAATGAGTTTGAGTCTCATGTGTTTGAAAAAGTATGAGTCTTACAATTTTAGGTCAAACTTTAGATCACTATTGCCTATTGTATGTTAAATTTATTGAGATTGATATTTGAGGTTTAGAAAGACCTCACTCCTTTCAATATTTTTTTTTATATATGTATGTGATATGGGTAGAAGGTGATCTTGCAGAGTTGAAATTGTTCAAAAAAAATTACAAAGTTATTGACTAAACTACTTAAATATATAAACAATCCTAAATTTTGATGTAAAACTTTTAATATATTTTTATTATGTAATTTAAATAATTATAAAAATATAAAATGATGATATATATATGAATTTATGAAGTTATATTATAAACTATTATTCTCTATAAACAAATCTCTACCCACAATCTTTTTATACTAACTTTTAAATAAATAATAAATATTTTTACGGAAATCGAAATATTACATTTAGAAAAAAATATAATCAAGTTGCATCATCCTTTTTGAAAAATTATAATCTTAAAAAAAAAAAATATCACTCTTTTAGCGATGTTATACATCTTCACCTAAGATTTGTTTTTCAAAATCATTTTATTTATTTTCTGTGAGAAGAAAAAAAGTGAAAAAGTGATACATATAGCAAAACAAAACAGTATATCTATCACTACCTTAATTTTAAACCTAAAATGGTAGTAAAACTTATAATTATATTATTTCTATTTTTAGTTGTTTTTCTTTTTTCTTTTGTCAAATTTCTATGAACATTACAACTTAATTGCTCACACCATAATGAGAAAACAATTATGTGAATATGATAATGAAATCTAATAATTTAAATATTCATTTACAGCGTTAAAAAAATGAAATATTAATATTTTCTTTTTATTTTAATATCTCTATTTTTAGACTATCTTTAATGTAATTACTTACAAAAGTTTTTAAATGAGAGAAATTAATGGAAACAATATTTTTAAAGATATCCAAACTTATTACTGGTTGACACAATATACAGACACAATTAGATATATTATTATTATTATTATTATTATTATTTTGACATAGTATTATTGGTAATAATATTATTATATAATCACATCTCAAAGTTTAACAATAGAAAAAAAAATCTGTTTTTAGAAGAAATAAGGATAAGTTATTTTATTACAAAAACTAAAACTAAATGAATTAAAAATATTACTTAATTAATTTATTTTTCATACCAAACACATGAAATTGGCCCAAACCAACACATTTGAGTTGGATAAGCATGGCCCGTCACCGGCAGATCCAAATCTCCACCACTCCAGGACTAGCACAAGCGCGTGTAATGCACTCGCTCTTGGCACTTAACGGGACCGTCACCCGCGTGACGGCAGATACCAGACCCACTCACGGAAGGCTCGCTCCGTCAAACCCTCCCACACACACTTTCTCTCAACGCCCCCTTCTCTGTCCCTAACGTCCCCGACGACGCCGTAACGTCCTCCCTCACCCTTATGGCCTCTTGCGACGACGACGACGAGTTCTCTCTCCTCCGTGACGATAACCACCACCTCCAC
Source organism: Lablab purpureus (assembly GCA_030347555.1). Lineage (NCBI taxonomy): Eukaryota > Viridiplantae > Streptophyta > Magnoliopsida > Fabales > Fabaceae > Lablab > Lablab purpureus. The sequence goes on from CM059260.1 coordinate 22,445,333, forward strand.
CAACCCTACGCGCCGCACCACCACTTCTCCCCCTCCGCCGTCGCCGTCGCCCCTGTCCCACCCAAACCCGTCGCTGACGACGAGGACTACGGAAACCCCTTCGACGACGACGGCAGCGAGAAGCGCAAGGACCGCGAGGAGATCAGCGAGGGAGCCGCGTCGTACGGATTCAATAAGAGATCTAAGGCTCCGCCGTCGAGCGCAGGCAGCGCCGAGTACCGGAAGGACAGGGAGGAGTGGAGCGACACGGCGATCGTGTGCCTCCTCGATGCGTACACGGAGAAGTTCACGCAGCTGAATCGGGGAAATCTGAGAGGAAGGGATTGGGAGGAGGTTGCGTTGGTGGTGAGCGAACGGTGCGAGAACCAATCGAAAAGCGTGGAACAGTGTAAGAACAAGGTCGATAATCTAAAGAAGAGGTACAAATTGGAGCGACATAGAATCAGCAGTGGATGCATTTCTACCAGTCACTGGCCTTGGTTCAAGCAATTGGAGCAGATCGTCGGGAATTCTCTTCCGGCGAAATTCTCCGATGAGGATAAAGCGGTTGTTTCTGCCGGAACTTCGCCCAGGCAATCGAAGAGGTATTGTATTCAGCATGCAGCGCCGTAATGTTTAATATTTGTGATATTGCTTTTGCATAGAATACAAGTACTAGTAGTTCATATTGATAATTATTGCGTTATGATATCCAACATAGGATTTGTTTATTTGTTTTCTGATTTTGGTTTGGTATTCTAGTGCCTGAATTTGTTCGTTTGCTGCATCATAAATACTTAATTTAATCGAGTTGCTTGAAGATTCGAATATTGTAGAACTTTATGATATTACTCCGTAGTACAACTGTGCAGCATGTTATAGTTAGTAGAGTGTAGAATGTTTGCTTTTACATTATGTAGGTTTTTTTCATGTTTTTCGTGGGCTAGATTTTAGAATTGGTTCTTGTAATAAATAGGGGTGTGGTTTTGACTGAATCAGAAAACTTGTTTTCTTTGGAGGTATTGCTGCATTTTTCACTAGTGTCATGCTGTATTCACAGGCACACTTTTAGTTTAGAATCACATGGAAACTTAAAATGGTCATGGCAGTTGTTATCTGTAGTGTGTTATTATCTCGATGTAGCACCTGATGGTAAATTAATTAGTGTATTGTTGTTATGCTGTGTTTCACTGTGCTTTATGTCCACGGAGGATATGTCCATTTTGTTACTGACGTGTACGTTCCTTATCCTTGTACATAATTTCTATAGACGGTTACAACTTGGAATAATGAATAAATAATTTACTTCTTAGTACAGGAGTGCACATGTTACATTTTGTAGAATCTTAGCGTTAAATGGTATTGGTTTTTTCTCATGTTATATAAGCATTAGTTGGGGCTTTAGAATAGGATTTTGGAAGTAATATGGGTCTGAGGGTTTGACTGATGCTCAAAATTTTGAAGTTCTCTTCAGTGTTGTTGCAATGCAAATAAGCTAATGCTATCTTCACTGGCACACTTCTGAATCACAAATCATATGGGGATGACATTTCTAATTGATAATGCAGGTGGTGTTACTAGGATGGGGTTTTTTATGTTGAATCTCATTCAATATGAATCGTTTTTCTCTTTTCTTTTCCTTGTTTTTGTGATAATGACAAATGAATGTTGAGCTTTCCCCTGCTTTATGCATAGATATGGAGTGGCAACACCCAGCACTGGAGGTCAAGCGAATAACATGAGATCAAAAGCACTGACAAACCTTAGATGGAGGAGGGTAGTCTTCAAAATTAGTGGAGCAGCTCTCACTGGATCTGATACCTGCAACATTGACCCTGAGGTTTGTGGTTTGGTTATGACATGTGGGAAGTTTGATAATATTATTTAATTCGTGAGCCAAGGTCTTTACTGTATACTGATTGTTATCTAGATGTTGTGACAATACTTATTGCATTTGTTTGTTTAAATTAATTATCAGGTGGCTATGTTAGTTTCAAGAGAAGTTGCCATAGCTACCCGCCATGGTGTTGAGGTATCAGTTCTCTTGATTGTTCTCTGGAGTCTGTTATTCTGCCGACCTTTCAGTTTAGCTGAAGCAGCTTGTGATATTTCAGGTGGCGATTGTTGTTGGAGGTCGTAATTTCTTCTCTGGTAATGCATGGGTAACTGCGACAGGTTTAGAAAGATGTACGGCATACCAAGTTGGGTAAGGTTAATCACTAAATTTTCTATGCAAGTTCTATTTACATCATTGTAATTTTACTAGAAATCGATCACAAGGAAAATAGATTTAGGTATCAGTGCAACCATACATATCCTGATAAAAAAAATAGATGATTCCAACCAAAGAATATATGTTAAAGTTGTGAAGTGGGATAGAAAGTACCTTGGTGGTAGTGCCGGAGAAGGCCACATCTGCTAACTGAACACTAACTTGACTAGTATGGGATATTGGTTGTGTCAATGTAGAGCACATACCTTATACATGTCATAGGGCTACAAAGGTGAGAGGAAAAGATTCTTCTCATTTTAATAAACTAAATTGGAAATCTGATATTTGAAGATCTGAATGGGGGGCTATGGTTAGACTCACCATGAGAATTTTTTGTCTATGATCATATTTATCATTTTCAACTGTATGTGCCTCTGTCGACTGTATAAACCCATTCTTCCCCTTTCTAGAGTGGCACTTCCGACCTTTTATTTAGTTGCATATTCAAATATGGGTAAGTTTTGATATACTATGAATGAATTTTTATTCAAATATGCTTAACAATTATTTCTTTTGTAACAGTGTAAGCTTCCAACTTATGTTACTCTTATCTTTGATTTCTCTGTTTCTTTTATTGAAAAACATGTCTTTTGATGCTTTAACTTTGAGACATATTATGCTCTGGCAAGTATCTTCCTGATGCCTTGCACATGGGTAATGGCCATTACTTTTGTTGCTTAGGTACATATGTTGCCATGAGATATTTTTAATCTTTCTAGTTAATACATTATCTTCTGAAGTGGTTTACTTTTGTTTATACTTTTCTTTAAAATATTGACCTCAATAAGTACTGTTGTCTTGAACTTGAATTTTTCAGCATGATGGCAACAGTGATGAATTCAATATTGCTCCAATCGACTCTAGAGAAGATGGGTGTTCAGACTCGTGTACAAACTTCAATTGCCATGCAGGAGTTTGCTGAACCATACAATAGGCAGCGGGCCATCAGACATCTTGAGAAAGGAAGAGTTGTTATATTTGGTGGCATCAGTTTTGGTGCTGGCAATCCACTTTTCTCAACTGACATAGCTGCAGCTCTTCGTGCTTCAGAGCGTATGGTGTTGGCCTTTGTTTTTGAAATAAATTTCTAATTACCTTTTTTCCCGTGTAATCTGTAGTTTATGCAAAGGGGCAACACATGCATCTTTGTTTTGGATTTTTGGTTTTGCTAGCATCAGCATATCTCCTTCAACCTTGCAGTTAATGCTGAAGCTGTCCTCAAGGGTACTAATGTAGATGGTGTGTATGACTGCAACTCACGAGATAACAATTTCACTTTTGAGCACATATCCTTCAGAGAGCTGGGGTCAAGAGGAGTCACCTCTATGGATGCGTCAGCACTGACATTCTGCAATGATAATGCCATTCCTGGTTAGTAAGTTGTTGCGTTTGATCTTTTTATGAGCGTGTTTCAGATTTTAGTGCCTTGCCTTTGGTTCTTGCAAAGACAATGGGTTCCAAAATTGTCCCTGTTGCATACTTAAACTCTGCTAGGCACTGGGTCTGCAAGAAAAACTGTTTGTTCTTTCGTGTTTCTCCTCCTAGTCCTAGAGTTGATATTTTTACTTTTATTTTTAGGTTTGAGTGTCCAACATTACTTTATTAAAGATATCGACAAAGTGGTTTATTACATATTTTATTTGACAAATATCTTTGGCCATTTTCTTGTACAGTGGTGGTTTTTAATCTGCTGGAGCCAGGGAACATCTCTAAAGCTTTATGTGGAGAACAAGTTGGCACGCTAATTGATCAAACTGGAGCAGTAAGCTAACAGTTAATTCAGCCTATTCAATTATTGTTAGTCACACTGGAGCCATAAAGTTAAGTGAGATATTTGCTATGACTAAGATTCTTTAAGAAGAAATATCAAATCCAGACGGATTGTGGAAATCGTCCTTTGCAACTGTAATCACAAATTCCCTTTCACTGATTTTAGGTGGTGGTTGTATTTTAATAAGCTTCTGTAAAAAGAAAAAAAGAGAGAATGTTTTTGTATATTATTCCTAGGTGAATTGTAGCATAGTGATGAATTAGCAGTAGTCCTCCTCCTTTGTAGTAAATGTAAACAGATGCAGAGTAATTCAACTTTATTTATTATTGCAACAGTACTAATCGTTTCCCCTTGTGTCAACAGATAAAAAATATGGAGAACAAATATAATTAACTTTTATTTTGGTTCAAGGAGCACCTATTCCTTAGGGAAAGCTCATGAAAGAAGGATGTGGACTGCAAAATTTGAATTCACACAGTTCCATGGCATCTCTAATAGCTTTACTAAGTGAGAGCTATTTCATTTTATAATTAAAATGAGAGTTTCAAGAAATAATTCAAGGCTTTCATGGCTTGAAATATTATACATGATCTCAATATGAACGTGAAATCTTAAGGTTTGAATTAGCAATATGTTTATAATGTTTTTAAGGTATACTCATTATTTGTAAGCTGCAATCTACATTTCTGGCACGCGGTTAATTCATCGTGAGCTTCCATCGAAATAGTATGTCGCGTGCGTAGCATTGGACGCAATTTATTCACATTGGTTTTCTTAACACGATTCCATGATTTCAGGGTCGCATGAGAGTTAATTCATGACAATGCCATTGAAATGTTACCCAAATTCATAATGGCGGATTCACAGTGCTTTCATGACAATGCCATTGATGCAAACTCCAGATGTGCAACATTATACAATTCAACTAGACAATACTTATTCTAATAGCTGAAGGGCATCGACAATTAAGATTTGTGTTACGTTCAACAATGGAATTCAACAGAACTCACAAATTTTACAAAGAACATTTATAACGACAGCAAAAAGTAATGTGCAGTGAGACAAAGCAACCAGAAGAGGAGCTAATCACTGCAGTGAAAGTAACTGGACTATGACATTAATTAATGTTGTATATACCATACAATAAGATTTGAACAATACTCCTAAGCTAGACCATCTTCAGTGGTGGGAATGGAAGGTGAAAGCGAATTGCGCGATTCATCATAGTCCTCCCCAAGAGGCGATTGCTCCACCCTGATCTCCTCAACCATCTTCACAACTTCTTCCATAGTTGGCCTCTTCTCCGGCTGCGCCACCACGCAGGCCAACCCCACATGCAGCATGGACACAAGCTCTTCCTCGATGTTCTTGTAGCGCAAAAGCTCCTGGTCAAACACCTCCGCGGTCCACTCTTCCTTCACGACGGAGCGAACCCATTTGGGAAGGTCCACCACGGCCTGTTCCTCTTCCTCCATTCTGGGACGAGCCGGTGAAGGGTACTGCGACGAAGGAGCTCTTCCTGTGAGAACTTCCAACAGCAACACCCCGAAGCTGTACACGTCAGCCTGCTGAGACAGTCTCTTGTGGTGTTCCTGTTCGGGGGCCCTGTACCCTCCCAATCGTGCAATGGCGTGAACCGGATTCAAGAGGAGTGAGAGCCCGAAGTCGGAGATGCAAGCCACGCCGTTCTTGTCAAGAAGCACGTTCGAAGATTTCACGTTCCCGTGAGGCACTTTGGCTGCACTGTACTCTGCGTGGATCTTGGCAAGACCTCTTGCTGCTCCTAACACCAGACTTATTCTTGTAGTCCAATCCAATGGAATCCTCCCCGGACCACGGTTCCCTATCACCACAAAAACAAAAATTTAAATCAAATCACCAAATTCTCATAGACAACAATTCATGAGAAGAGTGACTGACCATGAAGAAGACCATGCAAGCTTCCATTGGATAGATAGTCATACACAAGAAGCTTTTCCTCCTTGGCATAGTAATAGGCTTTGAGTCTCACAACATTCGGGTGCTTAAGCTTCCCAATCACGTCCATATACTGCTCAAACTCATGCCTGGCGCAAGGGTTGGCATCCTTCAGCCTCTTCACCGCCACGGTGCACCCATCATCAAGCACCGCCCTATAAACCGTCCCCAAACTCCCCTTCCCAAGCATCTCCGCCGAGGCTCGCAGCAGATCCTCCAACTCAAACTCACTCCTCCGATCAAAAAACACAAGCCTACTCCTATCAGTCCCAGTAGTTCCATCACTCTCACCACCCCCACTTCCATACACCTTCTTCTCGCTCCCATTGTAACTGCTCCCACTCTTCCTCTTCCCATAACTCTCCCCACTCCCCACCAAACTGGACCCTCTCCCCCTCGCGCAGCAATGCGCCACGAGAAATGATGTCATCACAAGCAACGCCACACAATTCCCCACAACAATGGCCACAATGGCACCAGGACTTAAACCCTTATGACGCTCCCTCCCGGGTCGAGCTATTATGCTGGTTTCAGGGAAGGAACTAGGGTTTGAAGGAACTGTCTGAGACGGTTCATTTTCATTGTTATTGTCGTTATCATTAGGAGGGTTTGTGGTGAAGGAACAGACAGGTAACGGTGCTGCACCACATAAACCCTCGTTACCTGAGAAGACTGTGACACCGAATTTCTTCAGCATGGGGTTTGGTAAACGACCGTAGAAGGCGTTGTTTGTCATGTTGACTTCTCTGAGGTTTTGCATGGAGGAAGATAGGTCAGGGATTTCACCAGAGAGAAGGTTGTTCTGGAGTCTCAGTGTGATGAGTTGAGTCAAGTTGGAGAGAAAGCCAACCTTCCCCCGAATGTTGTTGTCGGAGAGGTCGAGGCGAAGAAGGGATTTGAGGGAGGATATCTCCGGCGGGATATCGCCGGAGAAGTCGTTGCCGGCGAGGTAGAGGAGTTGGATGTTGGTGCAGTTGGAGAGGAGCGGCGAAACGGTGCCGTTCAAGCGGTTGTCGTGGAGGTCGAGGAGGCGGAGGTGGGTGAGGGGACTGAGAGGGTCCAGCGGGCCACGGAGGTTGAGGGAAGGGAGGGAGAGGGCGGTGACGCGGCCGTTCGGGGAGCAGAGTATTCCACGCCACGCGGCGGCGCAGGCGTCGCCGCCGGTCCAGTTGGAAAGAAGGTAGCCGTGGAGGTCGCTTTGGCGGCGGAAGAGGGTGAGTGCATGAGTATCATTGTGGTGGAGACTGAACGTGAAAAACGGTAAGAAAAATAAAAAGAACAGGAACAAGAGATGGTGATGCTTCATGATCATGGGATGAATCCTTGGACGCGGGAAATGCAAGCACACTGAAACAACGTTAGTGTTTTAAAATTAAAATGAAGATTTTGATAGGACAAAATTTGGAAGCATTTTGATGTGGCATGATTAGAGAGAGAGAGAGAGAATTGGTTTTTATGATTATAGTATGTGTAATATGTTGGGGTGATTAGGACAGAGGGAATATATATGATGATTAAAGGTAGGGAATGGTTGTGTGAATGATTGCTGTTGTCCATTTCTCTAAAGAAAAAGATCACCATAAGCAACCTCACTTTTCTTTTCTTTGCTTTTCCTTTTCTTTTTCTTGGTCTGTTCTGCAAAAGGGGAAAAGAGGAGCCATGTGTATGTATGTGGTGTGGTTCTTGATCCTTGAGATCTGAAACTATGGTCCCTGCTGCATCTTTATAGTACTATAAAATACCACTGTTAATCTGCTTCTATGTTAACACAACCATTCTGCTTCAACAAATAATGATTTATGCTATATATGAATGAAAATTGTTGTATACTTTTTTTCCTTTTTCATTAATGAGTCACTGGTACTTTCTTATGTTACCTTTAGAGTACAAAAATCATGTACTTTTGCTCTATTATTGTGGTGTAATGTGTCGAGATCCCACAACCTACATGAGCTTGGAGCCCTTCTAAATAAACTACCAATTTCTTCTCTTTTAAGTACCAAATGAATATGCTATTGATTTAAGGTAAAATTTAGTTTTCAAAGTAAAGTTTAAGGATTCATTTGAAAAAAATATCAACATTTAAATAACCATTTGGTACAATTTTTAATATTTTAAAAGTGATTCTTCTTAATTTAAAGACAATTCAAAATAAAATAGTTGATTGATCTGCTGGAACTTTTATTTGTGTGGCCATTTGAAAATGGTTTATGCTTATGTTGTATGTATCCGACAACATTACATGTCTTCGCTCTTCACATATGTCAAGAGCTCTCAAACCGTATATTTCCCACTTTGACTTTAAGTGAAATGTATACATATCAAGGCATGCGCAAGATTAATTTATATATAATATGTGAATATGTGAAGAAGGATAAATAATGACAACTAGGGTATTTCTTTTCCATAAATAACTAACTTAATCGTTTTTATGATCTTGATAAATTAATCATTTATTTATGATAAATAAAATCGTATCATTATAACATAGACATTAATTACACTTATCAATTTTGATGTTACTTAAAGTAAACATGATGGAGCTAATAAATCGAAGCTACCTTGAGATGTTCTTATGAGCCAAAGTTGTGTGTGCAAATAATAGTATGTGTACATATAGTTCCAATGATGCTTTTGACAAGATTCTACAAACTATGAATATACCAACTCTTGGTGCCTAGCTACTCTTCTAAATGACAATTTTGTTGGCTATTATAAAGGAGGTTGACAATCACCTTCCTACAATTAATCATAATAATTCTAGATTGACCAAAACCTTCATAATATCGCTTCCCCTTCTCCAAAAAACAGATTTCCCATTAATTGATATATTCATGCAAAATCATTCTTAAAGACCATCTTATCCTAATTTATCTCTACATGATATTTTTTTTAAATTATATTGTTGGTATTTATTGATACAAATGTCCAAAGACTTTGTTCATAACTAGTTTTTATCACTAAATTTGATTGATTAACTTAAATGAGTATCTTCTCTCAACCAGTTTTTCAATATACATAAGTAATTATATTATCTTTTATAAATTAAAAAGTTTGAATATATTATGTACGTAAATTTGTTGAGGTAAGGAGTGTAGTAGTCTTAAACAGCATAATAAGTTCTCAGTTACCCAGTTGAATATATATTTTTTTCTGACAAGAGCAACACTTTTTGGGAAAGAAAATTGGAAATTAAAATGGTGTGCATGAAAAGTTTTAGTGGTTATATCCCTTGTAACAATCTTTAATTAACTACAATTTTTTTTTGAAATATTCCAGTGGAGAAAAAGAACATTTGAGATCCAATGATCCACAATTATATGTTGAGCTGCGGAACACCAAGGCATGGACAGTGTCAATGTAAAACTTTTGCTGGTCATATATTTAACCCCAAAATGAAAAAAAAAATGATTTATTTTAATTTGAAAACTTTTGAGGCTTTCAACTAAAGAGAGTGGTTCATTATTTGATTTGTTTGATGCTCATGTTTTCTATGTCTTGGAAGAAAAAGAGTTAAGCACTTTATGTCAAGAGCAAGCAAAGCTTTTCTAGAACCAACCCTGAAACTGAAGTGATCCATTTCAATATATTAATGCATGCTGGTTCAAATAAGGAACATGATTGAATTTTAAACATATAATAGTAATATTTTCATGGCTATTTAATTCAAACAAGGGACTGTTTAATTCACAATATAGTCAAACCAATATTTGAATTGCCTCAAAAGAATGTATATAATATTTTGTAGTGGTTATTATTTTCAAACGAAGGTTGCATCTATTTTCGAATAAACACCAAAATCTTGAAAATAACCACCGACAGCTAATTTGGTCTTTGAAGGAAAAAAAATGAATACATAATTAGGAGTGGCAAAACGGGTCAGCCCGGCCGTTTAGGCTTGTCCCGCCATGAGTCCGTTAAAAACGGGACGGGCTAGCCCGACCCGTCACAGTGATGCGGGTCAAAATTTCTAACCCGCTCCGTCATAAGACAGGTTGACCCGCTTATTTCTTTTGTTTTGCATTTTTTTTGAATTTTTTTATTATTTTATTTTTGGATCTTTGGTTTTAAATTGCATTTTTTTTTCTTTGCAGCTATTTTATTTGTGTCCAATTTAAATGAATTTTTGTAATTACAACAATATATTAAAGATGTATATAGTGACATGACATCTTAAAAATACAATATATTTTTTTTCGCGAGCCAGCGAGTTGGCCCGCCCCGCCCCGCCTGTGACCCGACGGGTTGGCGGACTAGACGGGCCGGGTTGACGGGTTCAAAATGCTAACTCGCTCTGTCCATATGCTATCGGATTGGCAGGCCAGCCCGCCGGACCCAACCTACTTTACCATCCCTATACATAATCTCTCAAAATATAAATTTGGGACACTTTAATCTTTTAATCATTTTCCTCTATTTTCGTTGTATGAAACTAATTCTTTGAAGATGAATTGTATATACATAACAAGTTAGCCGTCAATAAAATTATTAGTGATCCAAATTAATCTCTTAAAATGTTAATTAGATCGGACATAAGAAGCAAGGCGTTCTATATTTATATACTTTCCAAGAGACAAATGGAGTATTTGTCTTCCAATTATTAGAAATAATGGCACGATCTATTTTTTTTAAAGAGATAAAATAATCTCTCTAAATTATATGTGACATACTTGCTGAGAAACAAAAAAACATACGTGAGATACTTTATTGATTAAGTTAGATTTATTTCATTTTCAATGTATAAAAAGGCCTTTACCGATTTAACCTTTTAACAAAATTATCATGTAATTAACGTTGTTTGTTATAGCTAGAGGTAGCAAAACGGGCCAGTCCGACTCCGCCAAAAACGGGCCAAGCCAGCCCGGTCCGTCACAGTGATGCGGACCAAAATTTCTACCCTGTCTCGTCATAAGGCGGGTTGGCGGGCTGGCGAGCTGGCGGGTTGACCCGTTTATTTCTTTTGTTTTGTATTTTTTTTTAGAAGTCTATTTTTTTTACTTTTTTTTATTTTTAGATCTTTGATTTTAAATTGGACTTTTTTTTCTTTGCAGCTATTTTGTTTGTATCCAATTTAAATGAATTTTTGTAATTACAACAATATATTAAAGATGTATATAGTGACATGACATCTTAAAAGTGCAATATATTTTTTTTGCGGGCCAGCGGGTTGGCCCGCCTGTGACCCGACGGGTTGGCAGGCTAAACGGGCTGGATTGATACAAGTTGGCGGGTTTAAAATGCTATCGAGTTGGCGGGCCGGTCCGTCGGGCCCAACCCACTTTATCATCCCTAGTTATAGGGTTACCAACAAGGGACAAAAATTTGCTATTATTCCTTTTTGTGTGAACTTTGATAAATATGGATTTTAGTCTTGTAATAATAGTGAATGTATATTTGTGTGATCTATTAAACTTCCACCTCTCTTCCTTTCAAACAAAGTTGAACACTCCTTTTATATTTTTTATATTTTATTCTTTCTTGCATATAAAAAAAATATGTAATTAGCATCCCGAATTTTAACATACGTATATATTAAAATATAAAGTATTTTATTTCTTAAATAAATTGTTTTACAAAATATATATATAAATTTTTAAATCTTCAAACAAACATTCCCTCAATTACCATCCTTATTGATTGTATTTTTTAAAAAAATTTAAATATTATAATTTTCATCACATAAATTCATTTAATTCAAGTAATAGTATAATCACATACATTTATCCAAAAAATTTATGTCAATCCAATTGTAAAAGAAATATTGAAATATATTAAAATATGTATTAATCAATAAAAATTTGTTTGACTAAGTTTTTGTGGCTTGAACAATGTTCTTTAGGGAGGAAAATGAATTTAGGTTGATGTCTTCCTCACTTAAACACCATTGGTTGTCTAAATAATCCAACACATAGCAACATTTGATCTAGAAGAAAAACAATTAATATTGACTTTCTATCACTTAAAAGCTCAAATTTTGTAATAAATTCTCATAGAAGAGAATTGTTGTAACTTCTGCCAGTGAGGGGACGAGTCTCTACAATAACATTTAATACTACCACTTAAGCAATTTGTCCATTACTTAAATGAGATATTCACATGATAACAACTCAACAACTTGAGTTAATTAAACCAAAACATAAACTCATCAAGTTAAACCATTAAACAAACCTATCGTGGTCTAATTGTTTAAATTCTTTAATTTTACTAAATCATAACATTACTTTCACCTCCCTGATCTTGTCTTGAGCTTAGTTTCTTTGGATAAAGATCTCTCTAATATACTCATAGTATTCTCGTTCCTTCTATTTAAGAGTGGAAAAGGTGACATTCTATTGTTGAGCAACATTCTGCCAGGCCTGAGCTACTTCTCTAGTTCTAGATAGATCGTCTTATATATGTATCATCAACTGTGTTTGTTTGCTCAGTTCTGACTCAGGGTTTACTATCTTTCCTGAAAGGGATTAATTGCTAGCTTTAGACTTTTGTACTTTACTAGTACTAGCAATCATCTCGTATTGATCCACACTGTATTCCTTGAGCCTTTCTATTTCCATATTCCTTGGCCAATGATTCTGTTGTCAAGGGGGAACAAGACTAAATCGAACATGATCAACGCAAGAGTCCTATTAAAACATGTCCAATCACCCTTGCCTGTGAGGAACGAAAGATGAAACTAGAGCATGTCTAACGTCCATCCCCTTATAGTCTTAGAGCCCTCTCGTTTAGCCACACTAGGAGGTAATCGAATATGACTAGCCATCCTACTAAAAAATACTAGGTTATCCCTTGGAATGAAAACCCCTGTATGCTTGGGCCATTTCAGCATTATCTCATACTCCTTTATTGTGGGAACCAAGTTAAAGAATGAGAATTCAAACAAATGTAGCTCAAAGATCCAAAAATTCATCAATACCCTTATGAATGCAGAGTCAACATTAATTTTCTGTAGATTGAGCATTCGCCTTAATTTTTCTCAAAGTTAATCTAGGCTTCCCTAAGCATGCATGCACAAATGTTGATTTAAAGCATTGGACAACTACGTATTTTGATTTTTCCCAATTTCCCTCACATGCTGCTAATTCTTATGAATGACATGAAAAATTTTATATGCATGAATTTTGTTTCTGCCTATCTCTATTATGTTTTCCTACTAACATTATGTATGTAGGCAATGTTGTATTCTTAAGTAAGCTTGTTAAATGTTTTGAATAAAGGGGTTTCCTACCTACACGATGTTAATGTATGCCTTTTAGGGAGTGAAAAATTTTATTATTGAAGGGGTGTTGGTTTGAATTTTTCACACCAAAGCCATCCATTGCAACAAAAATGCATAGACATATGTTCAAACAAATATACAAACAATGGTACACCCACGAGCAATCATGTACATTCATGGGTTGTGGTCCCTGCAGAAAGGTGCGTGGTATAAGGTGGTTCTAATTGTTTCTCACCAAGCTCAGGCCCTCAAGGTGTCCCCATTATAGGGACCCAATACCTCTATCGCCTTCAACCTCAAGACAATAGGGTTCATATGGTATCAGGCTAGAGTAACCGGTTGTCATTTTGAGTGATGATTTCTGACAATGACCTGTAGGCAGTAAGGCCCGTCGACGAGTTGTACATCATCCAATCCCTATGAATAAATTACTCATACCCCCGAGTATAGAGGGACTATTGTGACAGTGGAAATATAAGCATACATACAGTTATCAAAGCCACTCTAAAAACATTTACTTACAAACAACAACATTAAAAGAGGCGGGGATATAAACTTTGGATTTTATTCTTACTGCAGACATCATCACCAAATGAGTCTGATCCTCTTGACGTCCCCAGTGGAGTCGCCATCTGTCGCTAACTGACAACTGATGCATGGGTCTCTGATTTAAAAAGGTTTATAAAAGGGATTCTTAAGGAGTCACCACCAATATTTTACTCAAAACTTTAGAAAAAAAAAAGGTTTTCACAAAACAAACTTAGGCCAAGTTGGGGATCGGTTACGTGTGGGGAAGATGTTAAGCACCCCCTTAATGCCCATTATTGGTATCCTATGATGTCATCTACAATATAAAATATGTTCCTAGTTATTAACCCTACCCCATGACTATGATGAACAAAATTAATTATATATCTACATGTTTACTACCCTACTTTTATGTTAACTAACTAAGAAAACAATAAAAGCTATACAAAAAAAGAAAGGAGAGAAAATTAGAACCTCCAAAATAAGCTTTCATAGTTCAAAGAAAAGAAGAAATATCAGAGCTACAATTCCTAGTATTCTCAGTGGTGTGTGATTGTGACTAACAGAGTGTTCTATTTATACACGTTTTTTGAAGCACAAAATGACCTGTTCCCATGGGAGAACGACTTGTTCTCATCAAGAATTAAATTGCATTTAATGTGATGAGAATGACCCGTTCTTACATGATGAAAACGAGTCGTTCTACCCTTGAGAATGAGTTGCTCTCCTTCTAAAATCGAAGATTACATTTTCACATTCCTTTCCCTAAATGCTTTCTAAATCTCTTTAGTAGATTCTTAAGATTCTTCAAGGATAAGACTCTATTCTTCTTTCTGCTTCTCTCAAGTCTACAGTTTGGTGCCTTGCTTCAGCCTCAACAAAAACAGAGGTCTAGAACTACCTCTCTTGGACACCTCCATGTAGGATTTTTTTTCTTTTAAATTTTTTTATTGTTTTATGTGAGAGAGAAAAATGTGTTAGAAAGTGGTAGGTAGCCCATAAGGGTACATGTATCACCACCACATATGGAAAATGGTGCATGTACACCTCAAAAAGTAAAATCTACCCACGCAACACCTTGCTGTAGCATTTTGTATTTAATTTTTAAAAATTAAATGCATAGGTCAACAAGGTGTGTGTACACTCTTTAGGTATGTGTATATTAACTTCCTTACCTTATTATTGGAGTTGTCAAAATGGGCGGCCCAACCTAATCAGACCAGACCCTACGTGTCCAAGGTAAAAAGATATAACAATTTAGCCTAAACTATATTTTAAAACAGGAAAAAAAATTGGCCTGGTCTGGCTCTATGTTAGGCCAATGGGCCATTTTTGGCCTAATTAAAGTTAAAAAAAATATTACAACATATTACTAATATAATATTTTTTTATCAACAATAAATAATATATAAATATATAACAAATTAATACAAAAGTTTATGCAAATTGTTCATATTTGAACAACCTTTATTTTCTTAGTCTCTTCATATTTTTATTTGAAAATATTTCTCTTGTTATCATAGATGGATCACTAATTGGAGGAGTAACTCCTAGTATTGTCATAGGGAGTAAGAACTCTACAATACAGTAGATAAAATAGCATAAAAACCTATTTAATATTTTACGATAATTTTATTTTATATAATTCACTAAATATTAGCAAAATAAGACAAACTCCTGTAATGATATGAGAAAAACATAAGTAAATATAGAGTTTTGATTAAAAATGTAATAAATGAGAATATAAATTAACAAAAAGTAAAGAAGAACCTAAACTAATGTGAAATAGAGAAGTTATGAAGGAGGCGTGAAATTGCAATAGTGAATGTAATATAAGGTATGAAGTGCACTAGAGGATAGAGATGAACTTGTAATAGAGGAATGGAAGAAATGAGTGAGAGAAGAGAGATTATGAGATAAGATTTTTTTTCTTTGGTATGACAACATAAAAATTAAAAACTAAAAATTTAATATAAAAAATAAACGGGCCAACCCATTAGCCTACGAGCTAGCCTGACCTTGACCCATATAGGCATCGGGTCAAATGGAATAGGCTAAAAAAGACATATTGTTATTTAGGCTACTATTTTTTAAGCTTAGCTTGACCTGAATAATAAACCACACAAACCAGCCCATTGGACCAGACCCATCTTCACAAGCTTTACTTATT
Source organism: Lablab purpureus (assembly GCA_030347555.1). Lineage (NCBI taxonomy): Eukaryota > Viridiplantae > Streptophyta > Magnoliopsida > Fabales > Fabaceae > Lablab > Lablab purpureus. The sequence continues at coordinate 22,461,246 of CM059260.1, forward strand.
ATATTGAAGAATCTATAGTCAAGTATTGTATTGTTATTATATTAAAGAGAAAAATTAAGAAGAAACTCTTCTATTATTCATTTTATTTATGATTTATAATTTATATAGATTCTTCTCTTTCTATGTGTAATAATCTTAGTTATGAATTCAGCTTTATTATTATATGTATTTAGCTTTATTATTTAAATTAAAAAAATTATATTCTCATAAAAAATAAATTAATTTATTTAGATTTAGGTACTTTACGAAATAATTTTTTAATTTATATCTCAGAAATATTTTTTATTCAAATTTCTATGATGGAATTTTATTTTTATTTGACTTTAAAAATTTATTTTAGCTTTAATTTTGATTTTAAAAAACTATTTTAAATAATCTTATTCTACAATGTTAATATCTCTTGCAGGTATCAAATAATGAACAATTATTTTATAAGTTAGTATCTGACTCGTAAACATATTTTTAAGTAAAAGCGAGCTATAATTATGTAAATATCCATCATAATTAATTATATTTAATTTTTAATACAAGTACACTTTTGTAATTTTATGAATTATCTAATTAATATATATATTATTGGATCATTCAAATAATTCATAATTTTTTTATATTTTTTATCTTTTTCCACCATCTTTATATTAATCAAAATAAATTTATTTTTCATTTTGTTTCTTTTTCTTTTCTTTCTTTTTTACTCTCTAATCCAAACAAAAGAGAAAGAGAAGTTATAAGAATGTTCTAACTTTCTCCTTAAAAACCTTTATAAAGAATTAAACATATTATTATGGTTGATGAAAATAATACATCTTGAAATTCTTACATCGTTTTGGATAAACAAAGGAGTGAGTGACAAAAACTATATAATGGACTTGAGTCCATAATGTTTAGACACCTAAGTCAAAAACACTTTAAACTAATTAAAATATTTATTCTTGGTTTAAGCTTTTTATCTATACTTTTAAAAATAATAGTCTTTGTGGTTTAATTGTTTCTTAAAAGTGTTTTCTACAGTGTCAGAAAGAACAAATAGAAGAATAAAATCTTCTACTATTTGTAAATACTCCGCTATAACTTTAAATGAAAAACACTACTAGAAAGATTTTTAATAAAGAAACTAAATTGAGTGATTATTTTCTTAAAAAAATATTTGATCAGTAGTTATTTTGTCATCAATTATGAAGAAAACTAATTTTATATGCATATTTACATTAATTTAATTTGATAAGAATTGAGTTGTAACAATGTGAATTTAAATTCTGTTGTGGATATAAATTTTATTGTTAGTGAATAATGTGTTAAAGGTGTTCTTTAAACATTTAAGTCTATCTCGTTAGAACCTAACTCACAGTAATAAACTTCAAAGATAAAAATGTAGAGAAAATATACAGGTAGTGTATGTATGTGTATGAAGTTGTAGTTTAAGGTGGTTTAGAGTCTCTTTATACCCTTTTGCTGTTTTGTTTCTGCATCTCTCTGTGGATAATAATAAATCAATGTTTCTGCAACTGTAACATAGATAAAGATAATGCAGCAGCATGTGATAATGGTCTAATGCATGCTTCAAAAAGTGAGGGATATGTTTCAGCTTTTGTTTGTTTTTTGTTAGTGGTTACATTCATGCATTGGCCCAGTGAAGTTGCAAAAGCAAAAGAAGAAAAAAGCAGCAGAGATAGAAGGCGAAATTGGCGCTCCTAATGAGAAACATTTTGCCAAATCACTCGAAAAAGCACCTGCTACTGCATGCAGTGTCAGTAGGGAATCAAAATCTGTGTTTCTTTCTTTCATTTGCTTTATCTTATTGGAAAATGGACAAACAACACAGTTTTAGTGTAAGAACATTCTACTTACGTAAAAGATAGCATGAAAATAGGTATACTAAAACTTCACTATGTCTGAGACTAATATAATTATTACTAGCTTCATATCATATGTCTAATTTACTTGCAATTTGTTCTTCAAACAAATCTTTTAAAACAAGTTTTTTTTTTCTAAAGAGGCTGTTACAAATTTTAAAAAAATAGTTAGAAAAGTCATTAAATAAAATGTGAATTTATATATTGTGTTTAGAGTGGGTTATTAATATTTCTTGCAATGCGACCAACATTTGTCACTGTAACTTTTAGCTCTTCTTTTTATGGTACACTGCAAGTTGATGCCAAAACACGTCCAGACAAAGAATTTACATAAGAATTGTTTTCATAAATATTGATGTATTTTTACAAAATTCACAAAAACATTAATAGAAAACTATTTTTATAAAAATTCGCAATAAATATACCAAAAAATGAAAAATTATAACAATATAGATAAAAAAGAATGAATTTCTAGAAATATTTAACATTTTTTTATTATTTGAAATTGATTAAAATTCATGAAATTTTGCAGGTTTCATCCTATTTTTTTAATTTGTAATAAGTTTTAGTATAACAATAATCAAGACTGTGCTAAAAATTTAATTAAAAACCTTGTTAGTTTTTTCTTCCTAATGATACATTTAGAATAAATGTTATGTTGAGACTATCAAAATAATATTTCTTATTAATGAATTTTGGTCACTCCTAAAAAACCAGTGTCAGAACTCAAAAATTGTTGTTGTTAATTTTGGCTTAATTTGCAACCAGCACTGCTAAATCTAATTGTTGAGTGTGGCTGTGAAAGAAACAAATTCACATGGAAATTCTGGAGACAAGAGACAATATAATTATAATAGTTGACCAAAATTTGTATCCAATATAGTACGAAATTTATTAAATATAAATTAATTTAAAAGTAAAAAATAATTAATTATTATAATAATTAAATTAAAAAATATTTTACAAAATAAAAATTATTAATATTTAAAATATTTTTTATTACAATAAAAATTATATTTTTTTATAATTATTAATCTTAAAAAAATTATAAAATTAGTTTTTAATATAATGATAATTAAATTTATTTTTAAATTAAAATCTAAATTAATTTTTAATATTAATTATCAAAATTTTTGTTACTTATTAAATAAAATTTTAAAGTAATTTCTAATTTAATTAGTGATATTTTATTATTTTATAGATTAATAATAAATTAATAAAATTAATTATTTTTATAGTGTTAGTTGAGAATCTTATATATTTTTTTTCTGTCAGAAAGATGTTCAAATTATAATTTTCCTCCTCTTTAATTTTAAAAACAAAATTTTTGAAAAATTGAAAAATAATATTTAGTTCATCTTAATGTAAATAAATTTTATAGAGATTTTTCTCTCACTAGTTTTCAACATAATGTACAATATATTTTGAATTTCTATTAACTTTGTGATTTTATATAAAGAGCTTAAAATTAATTGTTTGTGACTCTATATTTTTCAAATATATATATATAATTTTGTATGCATGACTTTGTTACTTTTACAATAAATTGGAAGTGTAAAATTACATTTGAAAGTAAGAACGAAATTCATATAATGTGGGGAGAGCCAGACTGACTTGCAGTTCACTGTAAAACGATATGGACTAACATTTAAGTTTGCCAAATTGTATAATTTGTGCAAGAATTATAGGGTGGATTGACTGTAATTTGCATTATTTTTTTAAAATTTTTATTATTATATACTATTGTTTAGGTTAAATATGATTAAATATTTTAATTTATTATTTTATTAATATTATATATTTATAAATATAAATCTAAATCTAAATTTTATTTTATAATCTATTTTAATATTTTGTTATATTATATTTCTTTACTTACTAGTAATAAATATAAATATTAGTTTTTAAGTTTTTTTAATTGTTATATTTAATAAATGATTGTTTATATGAGATATGATTAAAATATTATAGAAAAACGTTTAGGATTTTTTTCTATTTTTTTAATTTATGGAAATTGATAAGTAAATCTTCAATTAGTTTACATACGTCAAACTTTTTAATCTGCCAATTTTACGTGGATCAACTTACTACATTAAGTTTTTGACAGGTCAAATACCAAGTTTGATGGTAGTTAAATGCAAGAATATGTTTTTATGGATAGAGAAAAGATTTTAAAGTTGATGAAAATGAATAAATTAAATTAAATTTATAAATTTATAAATAGAAAAAATATTTTATTTTTACTGTTTTATAAATGATCATCTCTCTAAAATTTATTATTTTTTTCTCTAATATCATAAGTCAATTTTATATCTTACTCAGACTTTGACATCTAGAGGTGATTGATTTCAAGTAATTTCTAACTGATTAAAGTTTTGATCAAAGTATGGTTTTATTTATTTTCGTATATCTTAAGTTGTTTGTTTTTATCTTTGTTGCATATGAGATTTCTATTGATCTCATGTGTGATTTGATTAAGAAAGAGATAATTTTTTGTTAGTGTAGGTTTGTAATAATATGTCCAAGATTCTGTATTAAGTTTCTGAAAGCAAGTTAGAGCATCTTTAAACCTCATCTTTTTAAGAGTGATTTTTTTCAGAGCAAGAAAATTCAATGTAAAGAAGGTTAGTTTGAGATATTTTTATTAGATGCATTTGTAAGAAGGAAGTAGGTTAATCTTGAATCTAAACCCCAAATAAAATTTAAACTGATGTGTGTAAATATAATAATAGGATTAAATATGTTTTTAGTTCCTGAATTATTTATTAAAATTATATTTTTTTATTGGACAAACTTTTACCGGTATAAATGATCCTTCATGACAAATAAAAATGTCTTTAAGGAGAAAAAAGAAAAAAATGAGGAGAAAGAGAGTAAAAAAGAGTGAAACAAACTTAAGAGATACATAATAATGTAGTAAGAAACTACGAAAGAAAAAAATAAAGAAATACAAAGAAATTTTAACACATTACTGAGGATTGTTTATACTAGTTACAAAGTATAAGAATAAAATAGATTTAAAATTTGTTTTAAGGGCGAAACACAAATAAATAGTTGAAGAACTAAAATTATATTTAACCTTATAATAATATTATAATTTAATTTTGATTGTGGATTGAAGTGTGTGATTTTCTTAATGTTTGTTATATTTGAAATTAAGATTGTAATTTTGGTTTAATAGTTGAATTTAAATTATGTTATTATTGAATTTATTCAAGTATTATAATGAATTGGATTAAAGTATAGGTTTATCTTGAGTAGAATTTAAAGTAAAAATTGTATTATTTTAAAAAGAGATTAATTTTGGTTTAATTGTGTGAAGTTTTTGAATTATTGTCTACCATATCTCATTCAAACAAGACATAAGTGGTAAAAATTTATGTATAGTGTTTAATTAATTATTTAAGTGATGATGATTAATGTTATAATGTCTAAGTGGTAATTTAAGTGAGAGAGAATAATACTCACTGTTTAGACAACTCGAGTTAAGATAAAAAAATTTAAACATAGACTCATTTGATTTTACAATTTTGAACTTAATGTGAATGTATGTGCATAATCATCTCTAAAGTGTAGGATAAAAAATTCGTAAAAAAATTGTAAAATTAGTGAAATCTAAACTACTTTTACTCGTAAGTAGATTAATTTTTAAATTTTTTAAACTTAATAAAAATAATTAAAAATTAAAATATTCCTTTCTTTCACTAACCATTAGAACATTCTCTCTTCTTCGTATAAAAATTAAAATATTTCCTATTTTTCACTTAAAAATTAAAAAAGTTCCATCTTCTTTACAATTTTGCACTTTTTTTTTCAGTTTGGTACAGTGCTTTGTCCGGTCCATGATTATTATATGTTTTATTTAACAAAATTTATAAAAAGTAAAATCTATAATTTATATTATAATTTTATGATTTTATGATTTAAAATTTTGGAAATCTTTTATAATCTTAATCATAATTTTAATTTTAATTTTAACTACTTAGAGATGATGTGATCTCTAGACGAAGGAAGACATGCTATTATTCTTTCCTTCAAATCAAATATAGCACTGTATGAACACTGAGATTAAACCTTAATAAATAGATTAAGAATATTATATTTATTTTAAATGTTACATAAAAAGATTAAAAATTTTTTAAGGATTTTATCAGTGAATCTTCTTTAGCAATTTAATTTCTAAATTGGTTAAATATGTTTTTAATTGTTGAATTATTTATTAAAAATTAGATAAATTTTAAATTTATTTCATTTTTATGTTTTATAAACTCATCTAAAGAATTATTTATGATGTATCAAATTTTTTTTATTTTTTTATTTTTTTTATAGTTTTCTATTTTACTTTCATTTGTCTTTTTCTAAAAATATTTTAATTTATTATCGATGATCATTTATACATGTTTATAAAATATAAAAACATAATAAATTTAAAATTTACTCAAAGAACAAAACACAATTTTGACAAATAATTTAGGAACTAAAAATATATTTAATATTTTCTAAATTAATCTCTTAAAAATGTAAAATATAATATTTATTTTTTATAGAAGACTAAAGTAATCACAAAAATAGTTGATAAGGAATTAACATGGAGACTAGTTTTATGAATATTTTTGGTAAAGAAGTTAAATTTTAAGAGTCTAATTACTTCAATTATTTAGTTTTATTTCTAAAATAAAATTTATGTTTATGCTATTATTAATTCATCAAATTTATATTTTGGTTATTGATCAATCATTTATTATATTTATATAAAAAGTGTAAAGGAGATATTAATTCAAAACCACGGTTTCGTCTTTTTCTACCTTTTATATATAAATATATATATCATATTTATTTTTTATTGGAAATGGTGAAATTATAAAAATTTATTTGAAAATAAATAAAAATATTTCCAAAAATAAAATCCTAATTTCTTTTTTATAAAAAAATATTATGTAAATTCTAAATAGGTAAGACCTAATGATAGATCTTTAATTAATAGGGTGAAAATAACTTTCATCCTTCAAATTCATCGACACATATATTCTCACTTTTTAAATTTTTTTCTTCAAAAAAAATATTAACAATTTAATTTAAATATATTATTTTTACATTCTAAAATTATTCATTAAACTCCGTCTTTTAACAAATAATTTATTTTTCAAAAAAAGATAAAAATATAAAAAAAATCATACAAACAAAAATCCAATCAAACTTATTTACACCAACAAAACTACAGACAAACCAAATCTCAACTCCCCAATAATCAAACTACACAATAATATGGACGGTTTTGTGATTTTCTCACTTTTGTAAACATTCTTTATTTATTTTTATTTAATTTGATTCTTTTGTTTCTTAAATATTTAAAACAATAAATTATTATAATATTTAATAAAAAATATTTTTCTAGATTTTTTTCAAAACATTGTATATTAAAAAATTTATGATGTTAAGATTTTTGAAAGAAATATAGAAAAACCACACCATGCAACAATACAATAATTTTTGTAGCTGCATTATGTGACTATTTGTGTTGTTTTGTTATGTAATGTTCTAGAAGAGGTTGAGGTGTACTCAATTATATTATTTATTATTTTGTCTTTTTCTACTCATGTATGATTATATATTAAGATATAGAACTTTTAATAAAGTGTGTATTAGTGTCTATCTTTTCATCTTCTTTGAGCCTTCCTCCATTTTACATTCCTTTGTCTTTTCTTTGATGGTATTAGAGCTCCTCTTGGAGCTCTGTTAGTCCTATGTTAAAATGGCAGCATTAAGTTTACTGTCTAATTCTTGTCTTGATCCCTCAAGTCCATATCATATTCACCCCAGTGAAAGTCCATCTTCTGTCTTTATTACTCCACCACTGAATGGTAGCAACTATCATTCATGGTCTCGTTCAATTCGAATGGCTTTGATTTCTAAGAACAAGATGTGTTTCTTAATTGGTACCACACCTATACCAGGTATCACTGATCCTTGTTATCCCTGTTGGGAACATTGCAATACCTTGATAATGTCTTGGCTGCTAAACTCTTTGTCACCACCCATTGCACAAAGTGTCATCTTCCTTAATCGCGCCATAGATATTTGGAGAGATCTCCGTGACTATGCATTGCAGAGCTTCAAGAAGAAATGTATGACTTGCACTGCACTTAAATCCATGTGGCAACAACTTGATAACATGTGTCCTTATCTCAACTGCACTTGTTCAACAAAAACATATAATCAACAAGACTTCATCATTTGTTCGTTTCTTAAAAGGATTAGAAGAGCAATTTTCAGTTGTACGTTCTCAGATCCTTCTCATGGATCCTCTTCCACCAGTTAACTATGTTTTCTCCATGATTACTCAGAACATCATGATTCTTCATCTTCAAGCATTGATGAACCAAATACCTTCGTCAATGCAACACAATCATACTTTGGTATGGTATCCGGGGCGACCACGATTCCACAACAAGGATACCTTTGCTTTTTCATCCGTCATCAACAATGTTGAAGGAGGCTCACCATCTTCTAACCCACCAACACAAACAACCATATGTAACGAGTTAGTTAGGCTTTAGTTTGACTAGGGCCCAATATCAAGGTCTTCTTGGCCTCCTACAACAACAGAATAATGGATCAATAGCTTCTCCCAAGCTCAAATATTCTAGTCTCAACCAAATGACTTGCACTGATCCCTCAGACCCCATTAATACGGGTCTCGGTATTTCTTTTGTTTCTTACATCACCACACATGCTTTTCACAATGCATACTAGATATTTGATTCAGCAGCAACTGATCATATCACTTGTTCTTTAAATAATTTTCTAAACTTCTAAAAAATTAAACCAATCCATATTAACTTACCTAGTGGCTTTGTGGTTGTTGTTCATGTTTCTAGCACTATCCAATTTGTTGATTTAATTCAAGGAAGACTGCAGATTTATTTAGAAGATTTTTTGAAGAATTAAATCCAAAATGAATCTTGAAGATTGGTGTTTTGATGATGAAGATACAGAGAATATTGCAACATTAAAGACTTAATTTTATCTAAAAAAGGAAGGTTCAATCATAAAGATTAAAGTCAAAATCAAATATTCAATCATGGAGATTTAAAGTAATCAAGGATGGAGATATTGAAGATTTGCTCAACATCTGAAGGATCATGTTTAGAAGTTTCAGTTTTGGGTGTTGGATAAAAAGAGTAAGTCATACTTTCCCCCCAAGATCATTTCAATCTTGAGAGCAAGTCATATTTTTGCAAAATGTATTTTCTACGCTTTTAATCGATTAGAATCGATTATATAACTTAAAATTTGAATTAATATAGTTTAACAAATAAAATAATCGATTAAGTGTTTTGGTAATCGATTATATCTTTTCTGGGTTTATATATAATTGATTATTTCCTAATTTAATCGATTATATCAGGAAAAATATGTTTTCCAGATTTGCTCTGAAATAATCGATTATACCTTTTATACAATTGATTAAATACGAAGTTTTTGCGAATTAAATGCTGAATCAACCTAAGAAAGGAAACGGTAAGCTGATTTCGAATTATAAAATGAATGACAAGGTCTTAGGTTAACACACAACAGATCAATCACGAAAATTACAGTGTGTTGCGCTCAAATATTTTCAAAGCCACTTTCTTGCTCTCTCAAGGTTGATCTAAGTTATTGGAAGTGGTGATTGTATTGTGCTTAAGCTTTCATATCCATCACATATCAGGTAAACTCTTTCTTGGTTATTGTTTGTTGTAAATTCATCCCTTGGATCCGTTCTAAAGGAAGGTGTTTGTTCATCTCTTGTTTGTTAAAAGAGGTGGGATCATCCTTAGTGTGTCTATGGAGATATTTTCCTCATTAGTGTGTCTAAGGAGGTGTGTTCATCCTTAGCGTGTCTAAGGAAGTGTTTTCGTTTATTTTTATTTGTTTTTACATGTTGTCACTGGATTTGTGTTTGTAATTGCATTTAAAGATAGTGAGGTATATCATCACGTGTTGTGGTGATTGGGCACTAGATGTAGGATTGGCTAAATCCGAACCAGTATAAATCTCTGTGTTCATTCTCTCTTTCCCTCTCTCTTTATTTTATTATTTTTGAATCATATTAATAATTTTTATCCCGACTGCTTTTATCAAAGATTAAGGAAAATCCGAATCTTGAAATTGGAATTGAGATTAAGTTTTTGGAAAAATATTTTAAATCAGAAAAACTTTTGAAAACCCAATTCACCCCCCTCTTGAATTTTGCACTGTCATTATTTGCTAACACAATTATCTCCAAAACTCATTATTCATGATGTTCTTTATGTTCTTAATTTTAAATTTAATTTAATTTCTATTTCTAAATTGTTGTCTACTTCTTCTAATTACATACTTATTTTTTTAATTCTCATTGTTAGATACAGGAAAAGAAGTCATTGAAGATGATTGATTTGGCTAAGTTGAAGCATGGATTATATTACTTAGAGGTGAATGCAAACTTCAACCACACCTTTCCCAAAACCATTTTCATATGTAATTTTTCTACCACACATGTTACCAAGTCCAACCTTTGGCACTTTAGACTTGGGCACCTCTGTGGAACTCGTCTTACCATCCTTCATGGAAAATTTTCCTTTTAATTTCAAAACATGTTGATGAAAACTGTGACATTTATCATCTCGCTAAACAAAAAAAAAATTCATATTCTCCAAGTCCTAATAAAGCTTCTAAATTTTTTTATTTAATTCTTATGGATATTTAGGGTCCTTTTTCTTTGTGGTCATAAATATTTTTTAACCATTATGGATGATTTTAGTCATTATACATGGATTGTTCTTCTCAAATTCAAAAGGGAAGTTCGAAATCACGTTCAAAACTTCATTTTTTTTAATTCAAAGTCAATTCAATATCATCATTAAATGCATATGCTCAGATAATGGCCTTGAACTTTTCCAAAAGGATTTTTTTGCATCTAAAGGAATCATTCATCAAACAAGTTGTGTTTATATTCCAAACAAAATGGTAAGGTTGAAAGAAAACACCAACATATTCTTAATGTTGGTAGGACCCTTATGTTCCAACCCAACTCCCTAAACATTATTGGTTATATGTTGTCAAACATGCTGTTTTTTTAATCAACCGCACTCCATCACCTGTCATAAAAAATAAAACTCCCTTCGAATTACTTTACAAACAAAATTCAGATCTCTCCATTTTAAGAGTTTTTGGATGTCTATGTTACACTTCCAAAAATCTTCTCCATAAAAATTTTGATGTCCGCGATAGACGCGGTGTTGTTTTAGGATTTCAAATAAGCACAAAAGGTTATCTCATTCTTGATCTAAATAATAAAGAAATATTTTTCTTAGGAAATGTTTTATTTATTGAGACATTTTTTTCCTTTACAAAAATCAATTCAACTATTTTGCCCACTGAATCTCAGCCTAATACTCCACCAATATCTCCACCTAATTTTTTTGACATCACCACTTTCTAGTCTAACCTCTTTCAGCCCAACCTAACACCTCTTCCTCTGATTCCCAAAACATGTACCATTCCCACACTAGTTCGCCGCCTCACCAAACTCAAACCACCCACAACCTAACCACAACCAAACCAACACTTCGCAACAACCTCCCAACTCTGAATCTCAACCTCTCTGCCACTCTTCCCGCCCTCAACATTGTCCCCTTTACCTTGTTGACTACCAATGTCATGTTTTCTCTGTTAATCCAATCCCTGCTTCAACAACTACTCTCTAGTCATCTTCAAAGGTATCTTATCCTCTTTCCTCTACACTTAATTATTCTCATTTTTTTCCTTCTCACACTCACTATCTCATGAGTCTGTTGTCTGACCGTGAGCCTACATCCTACCACGAAGTTGTTGTCCCACCCTGTTGACGAGAGGCCATGAAGACTGAAATACAAGCCCTTGTCTCTAATCACACATGGGATGTAGTCAACACTCCTCCTTATGTGCACCCCATTGGTTGCAAATGGGTATACAAGATTAAGCACAACGTAGACAGTAATATTGAATGATACAAGGCATACTTAGCTGCAAAAGGTTACTCGCAGATCAAAGGCATTGACTATCTCAAAATTTTCTCTCTTGTTGTGAAGATGATCACCATTCGTGTTGTTTTGGCTATCGATTCTATTCACAATTGGCACCTGCAACAGCTTGATGTCAGCAATGCCTTCCTCTATGGTGATCTCACAAAGGATGTGTATATGTCTATCCCTCTAGGTATCCTAGGTTATTCCTCTTTACAATGTTGTAAACTGAAGAAATCTCTATATGGGTTGAAACAGGCTATCCGTTAATGGTTTGCAAAATTGTCTCATTTATTACTCTCCTCTGGATATAGACAAGCTCATGCTGATCATAGTTTATTCACTAAAGCAACCAATTTGTCTTTCACTACTTTGATAACAATCTCTACATTCTCATTTCCAAATCTGGGATCTTGGTAAATTGAAGTATGTTTTGGGTATTGAGGTCGCTCACTCCTCTTCTGGTATTTCTTTATGTCAGCGAAAATACTATCTAGACTTAATTACTGATGCTGCTCTTCTCAATTCCAAACCATGTTCTATACCAATGGACAACTCTTTGCGTCTTCATCAAGATTCTTGTGCTCCTCTTACAGATCTGTCGCTACCTTTCCGACGCTTAGTTGGTCGTCTCATCTATCTCACCACCACCCGTCCAATATTGTTTTTGCCACTCAGCAACTGAGTCAGTTCATGACTTCCCCTACTCAATCACATCTTCAGGCAACCCTACATGTTGTTCGTTACCTCAAGACATGTCTTGGAAAGGGTCTCCTTTTTAGTTGTGCTTCCTCTTCCCACTTACTTGGTTTTAGTTAGGCTACTTGTGTTGATACCTATCATTCTATCACTGGTTATTGTTTTTTTATTGGAAGCTCCCTAGTTTCTTGGAAAACAAAGAAACAATCCATAATCTCTCGCTCTTTTGTTGAGGTGAAATATTGAGCTCTTGCATTTGCTACTTGTGAGCTTCAGTGGCTGGTTTATTTGCTCTGTGACCTGTAAGTTCCTTCACCTAAATGTCTTGTCTTATATTGTGACAATCAAAGTGCTCTTTATATCGCTGCCAATCCTGTGTTTCATGAACGCACCAAACACTTAGAGATCGACTGTCATCTCGTTCGGGATAAACTTATTTTTGGACTCATGAAACTCCTTCCTGTTTCCTCCTCTCATCAACTCGCAAATATATTTACTAAATCCATACCTCCAAAGTTGTTTCATTCCAATGTTTCCAAGCTTGAGCTTCATGACTTATTTGAATCTCCAACTTGTGGGGGCTGAAAGAAATATAGAAAAACCACAACCTACAATAGCACAATAAAGAATTTTAACTACATTCTGTTACAATTTGATTTATTTTCACTGCTACAGGAACCATATTCCAAGTCGGTTCTGGGGATATTTTCACGACGGCCCCAAAACCGACGTTGAAGCAGACGTCGTTAAAAGTAATATTTTCTACTTCAGTTCAAAGTAAACCGACGTTGAATAGTACATGACCAAACAACGTCTCGTTTACACAAATAACCGACGTTGTAAGATATATATAGTTTTCTACGTCGGTTAGACATATAACCGACGTAGAAAGTCTCTGCTAATTCTGATATGCAGTTTCTATTTTCTCATTTTCCCTAAATTTTAGTACCTGCATATCAAACAAACCAGCAAACCAGTAAACAATTTCATATATAACACATTTCAAATAGCTAAATTTCAAAACATTTCAAATGAATTATATATATTCAATAGTTATTTAAATTTGATCTATTTACACATAATTACAATTGTATAAATAAAATTACAATAAAATTACTACTGTTGTTGCCTATTTCTAATGTCTGAAAACTTATGTGCCCATTTTTCTCTGACTTGGTCGATAGACTCTTTAGGCAAGGGCTGTGTATCACTGAATACCTGAAACAAAAGTATGTTAAGTATGACAAAGTAGGAAACTTTACCAATAGAGTTTTGGAGGAATAGGGTTTTGGAGGACTAACTTGTCTCCAAGTATCTCTGATATTCCCAAAAACTATAAGCCACATCCAATACATTACGTAGTAGCCACATTCGTAGCTACCCGTTTGTCTATTAACCTATAATCAATTAAACAAGTCATTAGTTGTGAAAAATACATATTCAATATTATAGTGATATTAGAGAATTAAAAGTAACCTTACATGTAGGATTTCCCAATGTGGGTTAGTGGCTTTGCTGATGTGCATTCCATCAATTGTACTGCACACCTTAATAGCACTGTTGAGAAGTTATTAGTCAATATGAACATTAATTATATTTGAAAACACAAACTTTAAAATACTTACCTATTCAAAATATTCTTCAAATCAGTATCTGGTTTTTTATTCAAAGAACAAAACCAGTATACCGTCTTCTCTGGACGACTGATGAGGAAGAATTGCCAATGATGCCTAGAAAAATAAAATGTTTAGAATATAACTCAATCACAATAAAAACAATAATAAACTTATATTGACTTACTGGAATAAATAAGCTCCAAGATATATCTGCCTTTTAGATGCCTGGATCCAATTTTGGATATATCTTTGGACTTCTTCCCTTTTATTTCCAGCTTGTTGGATTGACTGAGGCTCAAAAAATCATAAACATCTGAAGCTCCCTGCTCCTCAGCCAATTCATCCATGATCCTAAAAAATGAAAAATAATAACATCTTATATATTACCCAACGTGACTTAGAGATGTTGTAAAAATAATAAATATATGTACTTACATTGTCCAAAGTTGTAAAATAGAGATGTTGAGATCCCTATTACCCAATGTGACCTCTGAGACGTCAGCGTATGAAATGTAGAGAGGGAACCTTGCATTATCTATCCCAAATCTCCTAGCATCCCAGTGAATCTCAAAGGAGTTGCCATAATATTGTGCAGAGGCATGGATCAACTCAACAATTGGATTTTTTGGGAGAGCTGCTTCTTTTCCTTTAGTATGTTCAGAAGCAGCAGCACTTTTAGGCTTCTGAACATCCTACATGTTTAAAACAATACTGATTAGTACAGAAATAACATTTTGAGAAGTCATTAACATAAAAAATTACATACATACCTTTTCCGAAAGTTGTCAGACTAAATGTTCGGGCCAAGCAATGAATGTGTGAAGGGCATGTCCCACTTTCTGTATCTCATCAGTAGGCACAGGGACTCGAGCATCAGCATCTCAAATCTCTTCTACCACCACTCTCAATAAACCAGGTGTCAAAGGCACACTGTGGATGGTAGAAACCCCTTCCTGAACTGAACCAAGGGCCACCAATCTTGGTTCAAGCAACCCATCCTCCACCAATAAGGCGCACTGTTTCTTCTCAAAAGATGGACCTGTGGATGCATGATATATTTCAATTTACATTTGTAATCAAGACATATATGAAAAAGAAATAAGGATTTTACCTATCGGTGCAGGTGCAGGTGCAGCAGCAGCAACAGGAGAAGCCAGAATAGGAGCAACATTAGTGGAAGTACTTCCCATTATGCCAACAGATGGAGGAGATGGCTGAACGTGTTGGTGGGAAGATGCCATCCTAGCTGCCAAGTCTGGAAACATGCTAAGTAGCTGCTCCTGAACCTATGCTGCGATGACCGGTGTCAGCTTCACTGTGAGATTCTTCTCCAACTCTTCTTCATTAATTGTTGAGCTTTGGGTATTCTTGACTGGTGGCCCAAAATATTGTCGAATACCCACACCGGTCCCCACACCCCGAACACGGCTGAGGTGTTCATCTTTACCAATAGCAGTGGTCAGTATATCCTGACGACCACATGGAACGAAAGTTCCCTGTGTACACTGTTCCTCCAAGGAATCCTACAATAAATTTAACACATTATATATATAAATATACAAGTCTAAGAAATTAATCATATTAGGGTTAAAAAGAATAGTAACTTACAATCCTATCAGCAATTTCTTTAGCCTCCTCAGATGTCATCTCATCGGAAGGCTTTTGACGAGCTCTCTTCCAAGTTTCATGATGTTTAGGAGGAGATGGTGGGGGGAGATCATCCTGGCTTATACCAAACTGGCTAGCTCTTTTTCTCTGAGTGCAGCCTTCTCGTCCATCATTCTCTCAGCCAAGAGACCATACCCCCCACGAGACAGACGGTGGGGGGTCAAATTCTTCTTCTGAATCTCCTTGGCCTTTAATCTTTTCTCCTGCAAAATAATTGATATTAGAATATAATACAATAACTTAATAAATTTAAATTAATTCATATAAATTAATTCATACCTCCCACTCTGGGCCAATCCTAATCTCTACAAATTTCTTCCAATCGTCCTCAGATATGCCATATCGTTGGCAAGGAGTAAGTCCCTTGCTAACGACATCCTCAGCATAAATCCATCTCGTAGTTAATGTGGACTTGAACTGCCTCCACATTTTTGCAATGCTGGACATAATCTTCCTCCTAACTGCCTTTGAGTTTTCAATATCAAAATACTTCTGCAAAAATAAAACATAATTAGCATCAAAATTAACAATCAATATTCAAGAAAAGACAATTGAATAGATTTAAACTTACCAAAATGTCCTGCCAAATCAGATTCTTCACGGTGTCCTCAACATTATCCCAGTCTGGATGCAAAATAGATACCTAAACATAATCATTAGTTAGATGAAAAAAAGAATTATATGTAAATATGTAAAAAAGGTTGAAATATAAACTTAGAATTACTTTCTCTCGTGCAATGGTACCCAAGTAGCTACTGAACTGGGTATGATGCGGACCAGACACCTTCCCAATGCATGGATCAATAGACACACTCATCTTCTCTCCTGCCATGTGTCTAGCTATCAAGCTCACTAATCGTGTAGCTTGCCTAGTCCTCTTTGGTGGAGGAGATGCTGGAGGAGATGAGGGAGGTGAGGGAGGAGGTGGCGGGGGAGGAGCTGAAGGAGATGCCATGTGTCTGTAAAGAAAATATAAAGCAATATAATTTATAAATCTTAAATATACAAACATAAAAAAAATACATAAAGAAGTTCAAGTAGAAACATACTTAGACAACTAAATTTTCCCATATCCCTTCATCATGATCATTACGAGTTGCATGGACCACATCCTCTTCTACATCTTCAATACTACTAGGCAGTCGTGGTGAATTGGGGATGACAATGAAATCATCTGACTCATCTTCATTTTCATGGTTGACATCAATCCCTTTGCCTTGAAGGACCACAGACCACCTATCATTACATGGGTCGGTCACATAAAAAACTTGTTTTGCTTGATATGCCATGATGAATGGTTCTCCCTTATGACCTAGCTTCTTAAGGTCTATCGTAGTAAAACCCATTTCGTCAAATTGAACACCGGTATTGCTATCAACCCAAACACATTTAAATAGAGGAACTCTAAATTTAGTGTAGTCAACCTCCCAAATTTCCTCAATCACTCCAAAGTAACTTATGGATGCCATGATGGGGTTTTTATCCTTTGAACTAGAAAAGTGCATGGATGTGGCCTCAATAGATGCTCCACTATTTTGAACTGTGCTATTGTCATCTTGTGACTTTGTGTAGAAGGAATATCTATTAATGTCGTACCCAATCCAAGTGATGACGTTATGTTTTGGTCCATGAGCTAGCCATTTCAATGTATCAGATGCATGCTGATCTGAAAAAATTTGGCTTCTAAACCAACTGACAAACTTGTTTTTATGCTCCTTCACCAACAACCGTTCACCCATTTTGGGGTTTTGGGTCCTCATTATTGATTGATGAGCAGATATGTAAGGAAGAACTTCATCTGTATTATTCAAAATATACATGTGTGCCTGACTCAACTCAGTAGTATCCTTTAGTTGAACTTTTATACCACGAGTACCCTTTCCATTTGTCCTATCATCATGTCGACTTGTAGGAACACCCACGGCTTGTGCTTTTGCCAAGTATTCTGAAGTGTAGCTTCTTCTGCAATATACCTTTCAACTATAGAAGCTTCAGATCTGTATGGATTCTTAGTATACCCTTTGAAGATCTTCATGTATCGCTCAATTGGTACATCCACCGCAAATAAACTAGGCCACATAACCGTATCTCTCTTACAAGATGAACAATTAAGTGAACCATAATATCAAAAAATGATGGAGGAAAATACATCTCCAATTGACATAGTATAATTGCTGCCTCATTTTCGAACTGATCTAATGATTTTTCATCAATTACCTTCGCACATATAGAGTTGAAGAAAAAACATAGACGCATAATTGCATTTCTCAAATTCTTCGGGAGTATGCCACGTATAGCTACAGGTAAGAGTTGTTGCATCAAAACGTGACAGTCACATGACTTTAACCCAATTAGTTTAAGATCTTTCATTGACACAAGACTCTTAATATTTGAAGAGTATCCTTGTGGAACTTTAATACTCCGAAGACACCGACAAAAACTAGTCTTCTCTTTTTTGGACAAAGTGTGACATGCTGGTGGAAGATATGTTCTCTTGCCTTCAGATCTTGGATGCAATTCCGGACGTATTCCCAATTCACAAAGATTTTGACGAGTACTCACTCCATCCTTTGTCTTACCTGTGATGTTCAAAAGTGTGCCAATTAGACTATCACATACATTCTTCTCAACATGCATCACATCAATATAATGACGTACATCTAGATGACACCAATATGGAAGTTCAAAAAAAATTGATCTCTTCTTCCACTTGCTTCTATCAGTTGTTTTCTTTTGGGTATTTCCAAATTCAACATTTATGTTTTTCACTCGATCATAAACTTCCTCACCTGTTAACGGTGACTTAGCAATTTCATCCTCCTGGCAACCGTTGAAAGCTTTCTTCAATCTTCGGTATGGATGGTTAACTGGAAGGAATTTTCTGTGTTTATTATAAATTGTCTTCTTCCCATGTTTCAATTGCAGATAACTTGTATCTTCTTGACAAATAGGACACGCATGATGACCCTTGACACTGTATCCACTCAAGTTACCATATCTTTGGAAAGTCATTTATGGTACAAAATATCATTGCATGTAACTTGAAATTCTCCTGTCGATACGCATCAAACACCTTTACTCCTTCCTCCCACAAAGATCTTAAGTCATCTATCAAAGGACTTAAATAAACATCTATGTCATTTCCTGGCTGTCTTGGACCTGCAATCATCATAGATAGCATAACATATTTCCGCTTCATGCACAACCAATGTGGAAGATTGTAGATCACCAATAAAACTGGCCATGAATTTTGGTTAGTGCTTAAGTTACCAAAAGGATTCATTCCATCTGTAGCTAGTCCAAGTCTAAGGTTTCTTGCATCACTACCAAAACTTGGAAATAGACGGTCAAATTTCTTCCACTGTGGAGAATCAGCTGGATGTCGAAGTTGTCCATCTCGTTTCTTTGCAACTGAATGCCATATGAGATTTTTTGAATCTTCTTCATTAGCAAACAATCGCTTAAACCTTGGAATTATTGGAAGATACCATATAACCTTTGGAGGAGGACCCTTTTTATCACTATCTTCACCAAAACCATCATCATCCTTGACTTTGTAACGTGATACACCACATTTTGGACACTCGTGAAGAGATTCAAACTCTTTTCTGTATAAAATACCGTCATTAGGACAAGCGTGTATCTTTTTATATTCTAAACCCATTGGACAAAGTATCTTCTTTGCTTCATACATACGGTTAGGCAATGTGTTTTCATCTAGAAGCATCTCTTTCAAAAGTTCTAACAATTCATTGAAACTTTTATCACTCCAACCAAACTTTGCCTTCAAATTCAACAATCTTAATACAGAAGACAATCGTGTGAAAGTTGTACATCCAGGATACAAAGGTGTCTCTGAATCGGTCTTCAATTTATCATATACAGGTGCATGTGCTTGAAGAAAGCTCTCCTGACCCACATCACGAAGCATATCCTCTATTCGATCCTCCATACTGACATCCTCCTCCTCCACAGTTTGTGATACTACTGGAATATCAATAAGTTCACCGTGTCATGTCCATGTAGTATAATTTTTCATGATCCCCTCACAGATTAGATGTTCTCGTATTATATCTACGGTTTGAACTCTTCCATTAACACACTTAACACAGGGACAATAAAATTTTCCATTCATCTTTAGACCATTTCGTTCATCAAAACTCAAAAATTGTTCAACTCCATTCTCATACTCTTCTGATATACGACTTGCATTCATCCAACTTCGATTCATTTTCGGATTTTACAATTAAGAGTTAATAAAAAACATATCGGTCATCAATGAATTTAATATCATTGATTACTATAATCAAAATTATCAGCAGAGTTTGCTATAACATTATTTAGTAGAGTTTGCTCTATAAGAGAGACAAACTCATTCTAACGAAATTTTAGTAGAGTTTCCTCTGTTATTTGACTAAATCCAAATTTTTAAACAACATCAAATATAAAAACAACATCAAATAAAGTCCCAGCACAGCCAGATTATCAGAACAATCTTCTACAGGTATTTCAATAAACTAATCATACAAACACTATATTCTACAAAACAAAAAATAAAAAAAGACCCACTAACCTGGCGGCGGCGGCAGCGGTGGCGGTGGCGGCGGCGAAGGGCTGATGGCAAGGTAAGAAGGAAGACCTTCATAGCAAGGAGCAGCGTTCACAAGCGGCAGCGACTTGCTCCAGCGGCGGCAGGGAGAGAGCGACGGCGACGACCTTCGCGCAAGGAGGAAGACTCTTCACGGCAGCGGTTGAAGACGGTGAGAGGCAGGGAGGACAGCTATTGCAGTGCGACGGAGAACGGAGATCGCAGTCGCAGAGGAGGAGAGCGTCGAACAGTAGGAAAAGTGAGGAGGGAAAGGGGGGAATAGATTTTAAAGGGGTTTCTACATCGGTTGTAATTTATAACCGACGTAGTAAGTGCAACGCGAAGCATTCTACGTCGGTTAATTCTAAAACGACGTAGTAGTTTTGACATTCCACGTCGGTTATTTACAGAACCGACGTGGAATGTGCAGTTCAAAAATTCTATGTCGTTTTACGCATACAACCGACGTAGAATGGTCAATATAAACTTGTCTATATCGTTTGTGTTGTAACCGACGTAGAATGTTGATATTAAATGTTAATTTTGTAGTAGTGTTTGTTATGTAATGTTCTAAAACAGGTTTAGGTGTCCTCAATTCTGTTATTTACTATTTTATCTTTTTTCATGTACAATTATATATTAAGATATTGAACTTTTAATAAAGTATGCATTAGTATGCATCTTTTATTATTTTTTTAGTGTTCTTCTATTTTACATTTCTTTGTCTTTTTTTTTAAAAAAAAATTCATTCTAATACAATAAAGATAATTAAAAACTTATATGAAACTCTATTATTTGACAATAACAGTTTAATTAAACAATTTAAAAAAAAATTCTGAAAGAATTACTTTTTAAATTGAATGACAACAATAAAAAAATAAAGTGTCGAAAAGTTTTATCTTAGATTTATTATAACATTATATAATTTTTGTAGATTAAAAAAATAATATAAACATATTATCTTTTTTTTTGGTAAAATAAAAAAAATTATTGTCATTAAAATTATGACATTCATATTTTGTTCATTTTTGAATTTTTTTTTCAAAAGTAAAAAATTGCAAAACTCGTGTATATCTTTTTTTATTAAAATGATTTAAATTTAATATTTTTATATTAAAACTAAAAAATCCAATATTTTAATTTAGAAATAATACATAAATATAACAAATAATTTAATTCTTTAGATTAAGTTTAAAATACTTAAAAAAAGCATGTATTCTAGATTGTATGATAAAAACTAAACGAAAAAAATATGGAATAATTTTTTTGAATTTAAATTTTATCATTATTTAAAATTTCTATATTACAAAGCTATTCTAAACAACTTTTTCTCGAAAGTTAATTTTTTTAGCTGTGATTATAAAAAATTATCTGTAGTCGTTACATAAACCTAAATATACTTTTAATTATTAAATTAAAAATTATTAAAAAAATAATGAGAATATGCATAAAAGAGAAAGAAAGAAAAAACTAAAAGAAATTCTATTAATCTTGTCAAATTATCTTTCTGTTATCTTATATGTATGTGATGATATACTTAACAGTGTATCTTTTTCGATTTATACTCTCTTTTATTCCTAAAATCATAATATACATTATAAATAAAAATGTAATTTACATTTAAATATATTTATTTATTATGAATTTTATATATGATAAAATATAATATAATTTATAGATTGAAAAGTATTTATTGTAAATTTTTAATCATATAAAAATGAAGCAATTATGTTATAAAACTCACGTGTTAAAATAGTACTCATTAGCCCTGATGTGAACTCAATGCATGGTATAGCTATTGGGCATAAGTGGACCATGAAGTTAGATTAGAAAATTTAATCAGAAATGGTGGACCAAAAAGTTAGATTATGAGATATATTCAGCTTTTGTGGACCAAGAAGTTAGGATATGGTCATAATTTTTGCAAGTTACATTGGTAGAGTAATAAATGTAAATTAAAGAAGATTAATAAAACAAATAATTATAATGCAAATTCCACGTGAATGACAAAGCTATAGCTGTCCCAAATTTGACACTAATGCTGCAAAATGTTACTTGTCATTTTCATGTTCATAATAAAAGTAATAATTTTTATGCTAGAAAAAATCACTTGTTACATTAAAATAACAAAAATATAATAAATAAAATTTTCAATTTCGAAATTATCATCTTAGGTAGGGTTGTTTATGGTTAATAATTGCATTTGAGATGTTAATGAACTTAGATTTCATAATCTTATCACAATATTATCTTTAAAATACATCTCAAAGAAATTAAGAGAGATTATACATATCTTTCACCTAAACTTTCAAATGATATAGAAACAAGTTTCTAGTGGAAATATAGAAAAATGAAAGTTCATTTTTGAAACAAAATGTTAAAAGGGAGAAAGTATTAAGAAAGAATGATGTCATTTCCAGAAGTTCCATATGAAAGTAGTGTTGGTTATCATAATTTTCCATAAGATGGTGCATCTTTAGAACATATTAAATGCTTTTGGAGAATATCCAACAAAACCAAACAAACATTAGGAGGAGAAAAAGAAAACACATATATGGAAAGTGCTTGGGGGTACCATATGTACCTCACTGTTCTTCTTCATCCCTCTTTACTCGTGCTTATTATTCAGCATATCAAAATGGGAAAAAAAGCTATTAATCGCTATCCAATACCATGAGATTCTCATAAATAACAAGGAATAAGCAAATAGAAAATATGCACATTTTCTGGTATATATCTAATCTTCATCCATGAAGTCTCATGCCTAACCTAAAAGTGAAGAAAGTTCATAAATATTCACATGTAATTGGTCCCAAACATGCATGGCTGAGGGTTGCCTCTAAACGGGGCCCTTTTCTCTGCTCTTTAATTCCTATTTCATAGTTGCAAAGTTTCATGCACATGATTTTCTATTTATATCTTTTCCTTTTTATATCAAAATCTAGCTCAGAAAATTGATTCCGAGAGGTGCATTGCAGAACATCAAAGGATTTCTGTGCTTCAATTTGCTGCAAAACGTAATGAATACATTATCATCCATGTTATTAATCACATCAATTTGAATATGGTAAAGTATAAGTTAGGTACTTTTTGTTTGTGTATAATCAAATTTACCTTATTATAATTAATTGCTCAATTATTTACCATAAGAAATTTAATGTAAAACATGATTTTACTCATTCACAATCTTATTAGTTTCTCACAAAATGATTTAAATAAAAAAAATACAAATGGTTAATTATAATATCACATATTATATCATTTGTTTTAAAATTAATGTACTATATTACCTATCATATTAGTTTTAAAACAATATTACCTAATATATATATTACATATATTTTTTTAGAACTAATTTAATATGTTTCTATATTAATTTAGTTTGTTTAACTGTAACATGTCACATATAACAACGTCAGTTTCAAAACAATTGATATAGTATGTTCTATTAGTATGGTGCACCATACTAGTTTTCTTTTTCTTTTTCTTCTTTCTTCTTCTTTTCCTCGAGTGTTTTCTTTGTCATGACTATTCGTTCCTAAAAAAATAACATTTTCAACCTTAAACACTTAATTAAATATATTTGACACACCACCACTTTGTAACCAAACACCAACCAAACCAATTAAATATATGGAGCAATGATTCTAAGACATCCATGCATTTTTTTATGAAATGGGAGAGAAAAAGATACAATTTGGTATGGTAAAGGAGAGACATAAACACAATTTTGTTATGTAAACACTTCTATATAAGTAAGTGTAAATCATGTAGATAGAGTTTCTCTTGACATATGTACTTGTTTGCATTAGACTCACAAGAGGTTTATTATTTGTTTTAATTATTATACATTATACATAAATGTACATACATTTTGTCTGCCAACTTGTTGTGATCACGTTCTCTAGTATTGTTTCTTTTTCACTTTAGCTCTGATGTTATTAATACCTTATGCTTTGATATTTTACTACAAAGTTAATAATATCTTATGTTTTGATATCTTTCTTCAATGCTCTTAATGCTTTAAGATACATGTTTTGATAATGCTCTGATACATAGTTGTTGTGAACAAATGCTTATATCTCATATTGTCATTGATACCTTTTTGCTCAAATACATGTATCAGACGACTAATATAAACACAAGTGCTCTTATAAGAAATATGTGATTTTTGTAAAACTCTAATAAAAAGAACTCAATGTCAAAAATATCATCAAAATATATCTCCCCAATATGTAATCAAGCACTAGTCGATATATCATATTATTACAAATTATACATAAATGACTATAATTCATAATAATGACCAAATATTACAATATCGACGTTCAAATCATCACTATTTATTGATATTAATACAAAGTTATTACTCTTTATTGGCATTAATACATAATCATTATCATTTATTGATATTTATGATTTATTATTCTAGAAACTCTATGAATACCCTATGATATTCCAGGGAGTACTCACTCAAACTCATCTCATTACTTTATACTCTAAACTTTCTTATACTTCTTACAGCGTCGGAGTGTCTTCTGCAGGAAGCACCCAATTCAGTCTTCAGCACTCACAACAGTTCGGAAGCCGACCTCAACCATTTTCAGTAAGAACCAAAGAACTCAATGTAAAAAATATCATCAAAATCTCTCTTACAAGCTCTGATTTTCTTACAAAACCAAATTAACAAAAATGACTAGATAGAAAAGTGAAATGTATGTTGCCTTTATACAAAACTAATATTATTTTTCATAATAGAAAAATGGGAGATTGTTAAAGCATATACATTTCACCCATGATAAGACTCAAGTTTATATTGGAGTATCTTTCCTAAAGCTACCCATGATTTTGAAGACAAAAAATAATACTAAATTTAGTTATCTAACAAAGTTTGTTAGTGTGAAAAAGAAGGTAAAAATCCATAACTCAATATGCTTAAATGAAATGCTCAGATAAAGAAATAGACAAAGTCTAATGAAAACTCTAGACGAAGTCTAAAGATACAATAAATACAAGCTTTTCAAGATCACACAAGTCTCAATATACGCTAGACGTAAGCTTTAAAAATCATACGATTCTCAAGGTGCGCTAGACACAATCTACAAATCAAGATGCTTTTCACTTCTAAAGTAACATTCAAAAAACATATCTTCAAACAAATTCTACATGCATCATCATCTTAGAAAGAAGTCTTGAACTGTCCAAAGAAGATTTTGACACATGCACACCCTAACCTAAGCATGTATGCTTATGTTAGTGTTATCACTATAACAAAAGTAACTGTAGAGAAAAAGGATGTCCTTCACCAAACAAAAAGAGTTGGACAATGAAAAATGTTAGTGTAAAGTAAAAAATATAAAAAGACTCTAACACAAAGGACATACAAAAACACTTAGTCATAACAATTATTTTTGTGACGCTTGTAAATAGAAGCAATCACATGTAAAGCAAAGTTGTTGGAACATTGTTAAAATTGCTTACTGAATACAAACATCAAATTATCTAAACACGTCATGATTCATATTTCAAGTCTCTAAGATCTTTGTAAATGGTAGTCTTCTAGACGATGCAGAGTAGCAATCTTTGTAAATTCTGCACTAGTTAGAAGCAAGGATAGTTACATTTCATATTTTCCTTATTAAGAGTGAACCTTCTATTCAAAAAAAAATTTGTTGTGCCTACAAAAGTGTTGTGTACTTGGCTTGGAGAGATATTGTGTACTTGTTGGTCAATCTCAGGAGACACTCTTAAAATGTTAGATTTTAACCTAAAACCAATTGATAATAGGTAAAGTAGTATACTAATATATAAGTTACACTCAAAGCATTTCTTTTCGATGTCAAATTTTTTTCTTTTTTCTCAACACTCCCCCTCATGTTGAGGAATATTCATCTCGAGAACATGAATTCACATGGAGGGTGTGGGGGCCCAAGATACACCACTTTACAACTAGGATAGGTGGTATAAGTGAGTGACTCTGATACCATGTTAGATTTCAACCTAAAACCAACTAGCAATAGATAAAGTAGTTTACTGATATATATCTACACTCAAAGAAATTTCCTTTTTGGATATGGGCTTTTTTCTTTCTCCTCAACATAAACTTTGGATGCAAGCTCAAAAATATCAAATGAAGTTTAATGAAGTGATAAGTGCAAGCTCAAGTAGTTTGGACCAAGTTTGATGAATTTGTTGAGAGTCAAACAGTCTAATACATTTCTTGAAGCACTAGAATGACCCACATTTTTTGTTTTGATTGTAATAATTGTATATAAAGTCATTGAATTAATTACTAAATTCTTTGTGAGCTATCTAACATTTATCTTGTTTGAGAAAAATTATATATACAATATCTTCTATATTTCATAATGTTTGTTACGTGGTTTCTAATGCTCATAGTTTATAAAAGGAAAACTAAAATGTAACAAATGTGTACAATCCATTTCTATATAAAAATCAACATATATATGGTAAAATGTCCTATCTCATGCATGATGATACATCCACTAGTACAAAAGAGGCTTTTTACGTCTGTGACGTGATAGCGAGAGACATACTTTACATCTAACCATCTAATATACATAAATTTACATAGGACTACACCAGGTCCAATGTAAAGTATGTTTTCTTTTCTCAGTTAATCTTTCTTTCTATTCTCCATTATTTCCTTTCAACTTCCTCCATTTTCTTTGTTGTTACAAAATAGAAAACCAACTTTAAAATCAAACACAATATCTACTTTGCTCCATACAGAAAGCTTAAGTTCTTGATGTTGGTGTATATATAACCTTGCAAGCTTCGTGTAGTTAAGGATACAGTTCAACGTTTTCCCTGTGAAAAAACATTCCAATAATACAACTCAAAACAATCATAGGTCCATTTCAAGAACAAAATAGGAATAGAACACTAACATCAATCCCGCAATGTAGCCACTAAAACCTCAATGCAATAAAATAGAAACTCTCTCCAGAGAAAATGAGTCACAGGGGTGCACGCCCAAATGCTCAAATTCAATCAGGGGAAAGGTCCACAACCACAAATGGGACAATAGGATGTCTTTATCACCACACGCAGTCACGAAAAACGTCGAGTGGACTCCACGCAACTTGTTGAAAATCGCTGCGCCATAAATGCTAACGTAAACCCTAGTTCGCAGAGGGAGAAGAAAGTCCCGGATATAAATAAAACGAGTTTTGCGTTGGACCTATTTGGGTTAGATGTAAAACTTGATTTTGACTTTGGAGCTTTGACTACCACGATATAAAACTCACGTTTTACATCTGGCCTAAACAACTCTGATGTAAATTCAGTGACATAATATGTCCTTTTTGTACTAGTGATGCCACAATTATAGATGTTTTGCAAAGTTTTTATATTATTATAGCTTAAAGCTTAAAAATGAAATTCAACCTTTTATAGAAAGACGTGGTCTCAAGAATATAAACATATCAAGAATCTTTATGAAGATTGCATGGATTATTCCTATCAAAATTAAGGGAATAATCATGAGATGATTTCTTAAAGTACAACAATCACTTTTTCAATAGTTATATAAAAAAGACAAAGATGTTGGAAGATCATATATAGAACAACAACAAAATCAATTGCATTATGTTGTTTTAATTGTCTATGTACTTTCAATGGAGGTGTGATAAACGTGTATATTCTTCACTATGTGAAGTCACCCATCTTGTAAGGAAGTCACCCATCTTGTAAGGAAGTCATTTGTCTATCTTCTCTTTAAGAGTTATCGTCCTATAAAAATACTTTGCTTTGTAGTCATATGTGACAAGAAATAATATTTGAATTCTTTATCTCAATGGGAGATTGAGAAGAGAAGTGATTTGTGTATTCATTGTAACCAAGAATGATTAATGCACTTGGTTGTAATCAATTTCTTGATTAGTGGAGTCATTCAAGAGTTCTTGAAGGAGAATTGAACATATATAGCTCAATAATTAAGGGTGAACCATTATAAAATTTGTGTTGTTTTTCTTGTAGACTCTATTTGATAAAAAGTCTACTCTATGTCATGAATAGTCTTAAGGCTTATTCAATATTCCCCTACTTTAAAATTAGTATGTATGATCAAAAGTGTTAAATGCAAGTGATGAAGATACTATGTCCTTCAAATAAGTAAACAACATTAACCTGAGAATATTACAAGATGTATTTAACAAAATACAATAATGTTTAATTTAGTAAAAGTTCACTAAAGGTTCTCAAAGAAATTTCTAACACAAGTTAATAGTGAATATGAATAATACTTGTAATTGATTTTAATTAGTAAAATCCTTTCTTGTTAAAAAAAAGAATTGAATGTAATTTAAATTGAAATAAATTGAATTAAACTAAAGTGTTCAATTTCTCTTGTTAATCTTATTAAATAATTGTAAACATATTTTAAAATTATTAAACAAACTCTAAACAACGTGAAAAAGTTTTTCAAAACACTACAAATCTTTATTAAACCTCATACCTCTTTTTAATCCAAAAAATTACCTTTCTTCATTCAGTGTCATAAATAAATTATATATAACACTAAAAGCATTATAAAAAAAATGACGGATAAACATACATTCTATTAAAAAAAATTACTTAAACTTTATCAAAGACGTATCACGTTTAATGTAGGTGTGTTATTATTGTACATATTGGAATATGTTTTCAATAGTAACTTGTAGCTGATTGTGATTGGTTTTTATATAACAATATTATGTATATAATAATAATGTGTGGTTATGATTTTTTCCAATGTACTCAATCTCACTTGCATGCATTAACAACAAATGTAATTTAAAATATAACATAGAAAAATAAAAAATGCAAATTTGGTACCCTCCAACCTGAAGATTATTAAACTCATTCTTACTTACATGCATCACTACCACCAACAACAAATAACAAATGTAATTAAAGTATAATATAGAGAAAAAAAACTTGACACCGTGTAAGCAAAATTCACTTTTTATAAACATTAAACTCAACTTCATTTACAAGCCACAACAACAACACATGTAATTTAAAATCTAACCATACCAAAACAAAATAAAAATGAAAACTCTACAAGCTTGATGCACGTTCCATCAACGTTAATTTCAATCTCACTTACGTGCAAGAGCAAATA
Organism: Lablab purpureus; assembly: GCA_030347555.1. NCBI lineage: Eukaryota > Viridiplantae > Streptophyta > Magnoliopsida > Fabales > Fabaceae > Lablab > Lablab purpureus. Next base: position 22,490,825 of record CM059260.1, read on the forward strand.
TACATAGACAAAATATACATCAAACAAAGGAATAAGATGCAATTATAATCACAATTTAATAGAATTAGAGTTTATAGTTTCCAAAAAACACAACATAGACATAGGAAGATTGGTTGCTAAGAAAAATTTACAAAATGAGATTTAAGTTCATCAACATAACTAAAACTACTAAAATAAGAAAAATGATTAGTAGACTCCCAAGGGACCCCTCACTAACACTCTTATTTTTTTTCTATTCTTTTACCTTTTGATTGTGTTATAAAATAGATGTCATATTGCAATCTAGTCTACAGAACAGTAGTGATACATCTATTACCGTCCTTAAAATAATTTAAACGAAAATATTAAATCTAAATATTTACACTCTTGACCCATGAAATATAATATAATGAAATTATATTCAATACAAGGACCACAATGTGGACTCATCACAAAAAAGATAGAGAGTAAGATACTAGTAATAGAGAACATCAAATCATGTTATTCACATAATGGCCTTCCTTCGAAGATTCAGGGTCACAAAACATCGATCGATTGTGAGATCCCAGGTTAGGATTCTTTGGACTACAGCATTTAACAAATCTAACTTCATCACTTTTGGCATTCTTACTCCCAAGGATAAGTGGCATGCGACACTGGTTTGGTGGCATCAGTAAACCAAACCAGTGTGATGAAACTCTGGCAAACCAGATAGATGTATCTATTCTTCTATCCTAAGTTGTTGTTGTTGTCACTACTCATATTTTATTAATGTAAATGATAAAATTTCAATTTATATCTAATCTTTGATATATTTGAAAGTATATTAATACAACATTTTATTAATATAAATGACAATTTACTTTTATGTTTTCTATCTTCTTTTTTCATATTTACTACACAATAAATGTTAACAAATAAATAAATAACAAACAAAATTTTTCTAAAAAATGAAGATTTAAAAAGTAATGAAAGAGGTGTTTTGTTTTCTCTGTTTTGCCTGAATTCACCCTTTGCATTTAGGGCTTTTTTTAGGCGAGGAAAGGAAATCTGCTAATAGCACTAAGCATGCACATTTTCACACAGACACCATTGAAGGCAACCAAATCCTCCTCTTTTTTATCCATAACACGTTAGAGGCATCACAATAAATGAATACGTAATAGTAGAAAAAACAATGATGGTAATGCAGAAGTGGGACAACAAGGACTACACCAAACTGCCATACCAAACCTCTGTCAACACACTTCGGAATTTGGTTCAATCGTTTTCCAAAGCACACGATATGTCTCACTTTGTCCAGAACATGGAAAGTAAGACTCATATATATATATATGCATGTATGTAAGTGGAAGATAACATATATAACATTACATTACATAGTTCACAGCCACAACCAAGAACCTCATCAAAACCACAACATTAACAAATTAAGCATATGGCTTCTTGCATGTGGCTCAAGAGTGCATGTGGTGGCAGTGGGAAGAAGCCACCGCCGCCGAGGGACGTGCCACGTGGGCACTTGGCGGTGATGGTGGGAGAAGATGCAAAGAGGAGGTTTGTGATAAGGGCTGATTACCTTAACCATCCCTTGCTTCAAAAACTGTTAGACCAATATGAAGGTTGTGGCTTCAACAAGAATGGTCCTCTTGCTATACCTTGTGATGAGTACCTTTTCCAAGATATTATCCAGGCCCTTCGAGACGGAACATCCTCTTCCCATGTGCCCCTCAAGAAGCTCCACTTCGAGGACTCTGTGCCCTTACTTCAAGACTATGATGGCAAAGGGAGTAGCAGCAACTAAATGTATTCATTAAGTGTATCATTTCTATATATGTTGTTGTACTTGTAGCAGTTTAAGGAGAACAAGTTTTAACTCTCTTAGCATTTCACTACTTCAGTATTAGTTCTCAACAACCACAACCATTTTATATTCACAAATGATTTCAAAAGTTCTCCAATCTTTTCCTTGTTGTATGCTGTATGAGTTATTTGTGTTTATCCAAGGTTTCTCCTCGTACTTTCTTCGTAGCAGAAAAAATAGATTAGTTGAGTTGCTAAAGCTTAATGATCTTACAATTCAAAAACAAAATTATAACAGGAACTTGCTAATATTCAACAATGTCTTTTGCAGGAAGAGAAGTTGACCTTACTTTCTTGAAGGATGATTCTTATCTTTATCAAGACTACTTTTCCACGTACTTGACACGTTATTATGACGCACGTGTTTATATTTCCTTTTTTTTATATGGAATACGATATGTATGATCTTTGATGATGCACATATACGACCAAATTACGGTTCGATATAGTAGAATTGATGATAGCATTTATGCTGAAAAAGGAAGAAGGAAGAAAAAAGACAAGCATTTGAACAGTGAAAAACCAGAAAGTTCCTAAATGATGACCGAAATCATTAATTAATCAACAACTCAAAGCACGAATATGGATATTTCAAAATTTTGTATTATATTATTACCAAATACCCAAAAAGGATAAGAAAATAACTTTTAAAAGAATCAGTACCCCTTTTGGTTAAAAAATGACTTTTCAGACATTGTTTAACGGCTATTCATAATTATTAATTAATGGAAAAATAAATATATTTTAAGTTGACTGTGACGTGCTAAATGGTTTAATAGCAATTTCTAGTAAGATTCAACAAAAATTCTGCTAAATTAAAAAAAAAGTGTTTCTACGACAGCACAAGTAATGTATTTATATTAAAATCAATATAATAAATAGACAAAATTAGACATTCTCTAGCAACAAAAAAAATATATATATTCTGATAATACATGCATGATGTATATATTTCTATTAATATAAGATGAATTTTCTTATTATAATATTTTTCCTAATTATATAGTTCAATTCCTTTTGTAACAACTCACCTACAAACCTATAAGAGCCTACTGGGAGATTATTGGTCATGTGAGCCCACAAATCACTATTCTTGAATAAAAGAAGCATATGACAACTACACTATTCAAGCTTTAAAGCCAATAATAGGAAACAAGATTGACGTTAAACTAATAAAGCCAATAATAGTAAACAAGATTATGGTATTTCATTAATGAAAAAGGAAAAATTTTATTAACTTGATTTTTCTCTATAGTCAGACCATTAATGTGAAATGGGATTGCAACATAAAATGGTTTTAGTCCGAAAGTGAGGATATGAAACTTCATTTCTCATAGTCTTAGACTCTCGGATTTCACTGCAGACAATCTACTAATAATATGAAAATTTAGCAAACTCCATGTATTCTCAACAATGCCACAGGACAAACTGCAAAACACTTCCTTAGCGGCTCTTCCGCGCGCTTCCAGAAGTGTTGCATTGGTGAAGAGCTCAAGGAGAGCCTTTTCAAGCTCCAGTTTACCAGAAACCTACAAGTAAGCCACCACAGAGAACATTAAGAATATTTTATGCCGAAGAACAACATTCATTATTGATGAGTTGTCACCCCCACCTGAAGAATTGACAAAGGATTTGATCGTTGCATTTCCAGTACCATGTGGGAGAAATGCCCAACGTGACAACCTGAAATCAATTATGAGTTCCAAACACAAATAATGTGCTGAGATTTGAGAATTATATTATTTAACACGCACCTGTCAGAACAGCACATCCAGCTGCAGCAGCTTCAGAGATGTTATGGCCAGATAAGCCAGGGAGTAATGAACCCCCAATCACAGCTATCGGTGTTAATGTGTACAATTGTCTTAATTCACCTACCAAAGAAGATGGATGACAGTCAATATCATGATGATGTCCCTATTAACCCTAATCATTCCAATCCTCCAAGGTACCCTTTTTCTAATTATTAGTAAAGGCCTTTCAAACTCAGCAGCTCTAGAAATCCCTTGGTCTCAATTCTCATCAAAAGTAGATTTTCATTTATGACATCATGTCATGTCAGTCAAAAGAAAATAATCTGTACCCAAAGTGTCCACCACATAAATGTTAGTTCCAGGCTTAAACTTCTCATGTTGAGACCTCAAAAGTACATTTTGTCCTTCTTTCTCCAATTTCTGCACTAATCAAATGGAAGCACCATGAATTTCAGAGATGGTAGAAAAAGTAAAAGTGCTTGGAAATAAGAATAATTATTTTATATCATTTTTGTTGTATGCAAATTACTCTAAAAGGAGAATGTACAGACTGATTGTCATTTGATACAAGCACATCCAATTAAAACAATACTTATAACTAACGGATTCTCTTCACTTTAAAAGAACAAGCCAAGGCAAAAAAAAAAATTATTAAAGCTCTTGAAAATAAATGTAACATTTCTCAATGAACAAAAGCCCAAAAAACACTAACAGATGTTTAGCCAGGCAGTAGGGACTGGTGCCTTGCAAAGTAGTGAACAACGGTTTGAGTTTCTGCCTGCCAGGGAAGGAGGCACTAACATTTAGTATCTGTTAGTAACTGGATCTAAACACCCAAAAATGGAGTAAATTTACTGCATTATTCTTCAACTAATTCCTTTCCAATAGTTATGGGAGTCAACTTCCTTAATTGATTCCTTTTAAAAAATCACTCAATTGTTTCCTTATATTGCTGCACACGCAATCCGTTACATTAAGTAATCAATTCCCTCTGCCGTTTCCTAAATATACACTTTATGACGTAGTTTCCTTAACAGTATCAGACTGTCTTGAGTACAAAATTCTTCCTATGGGAGATAGCCGTGGAAACCAAAAGAACATGTTTCAAAAGGATATAGGACAAAAAGCTTACTCTGGCAATCTCTCTTCCTTGCTGTAGATGTCGAGGGACAATAATAGTCATTATGTTAGGTTGTTGCTGAATAAGGGCAAAGTGAACACCTAATATTACTGCAGAGAAAGAAATCAAATCTAAACATATTAAAAAATAGAGAAAATAACAAACAAGTATCAAAACAAGGCGTGTGGCAAACCAATTCCATCTCATTGTAAAGTACTCTCGAAACTAACATGTAGGACAATATGTAAAAGACAAGAAACATACATTCTAAACACTATAAATTTTTAAAAACTATCAATTGCATGAATCTAATCTAATAATCACACAAAAGGAGGCCAAAACAATAACATGGCGTGTTTCTTTTAATTGCTAATTTACGGAAAAGAAGATGGAATGTGCTATGTTAGAAAAATATTATTTTGTAATTCAAGCCCTGCATTTACAAAGCATAAAATGTTAACATCTTTACTGACTATACAGCAAATTTCAGAACAATCAAACCACCTACATTGTGTCAATTTTCTCATATTTGGAGCATAATATTTCTCCAAGGAACAAACAAGTATTTGCAGCATAATGCCAGAGGTATAGAAGATGGAACTGACTTTCTTCTTCTCCTCTATGAATGGAAGAAGCCATCCACACCCGCTTTTGAGTAAGCTGTTGTCTCAGATTCTGTACACTATTTCTGCCTCTTCCATTGACTCCAAAATCCTCTATTACTGAATGAAAAGTGTGATAAGTCGAGATTAGTAGGGCACTTTATCACTTTGAAAATTCAACATTCCAAGTGGAACCAACAACAAAAAATTTCAGTTTCTATAACTATATTTGTAAACATATCAGCAAGAACATGGACGTCAGCTAAGCAGCTACTTGTTTGAAAAGAACAAAATGATTTTGTATATCAGAAGACTGTTATCAATTTTTATGTTCAATCTCATTTAGTTTGAATATTGAGTAATCAAAAGAAATGGCATACCATATTTTAAATCACCAGAAAAGTTAATGATATAAGGAGGGGCTTGCAGTAGCTGAAACCGGATACCCTGCTCTGTACTCTATGACATTCAAAATGCTCAATGGTGGAATAATAAGAGACTCTAACTACTGAGAAGGTAACAAGATCCAGGAGAACATACCAACGGGACAATCAACGAAAACTTGGATAACATCAATGAAATTAATGGTAGAAGCACTGGTCCTGACCAATGTTTAAAGGACTTCTCAGACATCCGAGCATTTAAAAGTGCCAGTGTTATCTGATGAGAGTAATGGGTTATAATATGCTAGAATCAGTATAATAAACTAATATGGCGCACATACAACAAACACAAATGAAGCAGATGTATGAAAAAAGAAATTAATTGATTTACCATTTTAAATTGAGTTAGCCTCAACTATTGCTAACTTATGTACTATTTATGTAGTTCCAATTTAGATGCCTGAATGAACATTCGACTATTTTTTCTCGCTTACATGCTCTATAGACGCACGTAGTTCACAAACTAATGAGAAAGAATGACTTACACCATTTCTAGAAGCATCCATGATAAGATTTGGCCAGAGTTCACTTTCCATTAGCACAATAGCATCTGGTTTCCAATAATCAAGGAAAGAATGGATGGAAGTAGGGGTGTCAACAGGTGAAAACTGCCAAATTTGAGAGTTTCAGCAAACCAAAACAATTGTGTTGGCCAAACATAACTGAAAAATATGTTAAGCCTCCATTCAAACTGATACACAAACGGTAAGTAAATAATAAGCAAGCTAGAAAACAAAAGTCAACCCAGGAATGTCATTTCAAGGGCACATGTGTTTGATCATTTATCCTGAAGAAAGATATACAGCCCTAAGATCCTATAAACCAGTTAAAAACATGATAACAAATTGAGTTTTAAACAATTATTGCAGAAATAAATTTCCCTGTGAAACAAACACATTTCTCTTTTATTATCAGAAATAAATTTCTCTTAGAACATTGCATGATTATAGCCAATCCGTGTTTTCAAAAATTAAGAAATGACAGTGCACCGTCCTTGTATGTTGTATCCTGATCAACTAACAAAAAACCATAATTTCCCATTATAAAAAATAGGTTTAATAGGCATTTTGGTCCTATATTTTGTGAAAATTTGCAATGTTTTCCCTTGTTTATTTTTTTTCTCAATTGAGTCCCAAATTTTATTAAAATCTATCAATGTTATCCTTTCCGTTTAGATTAGCGTGAACGGCGTTAACTGTGTCAGGATGTGGCACACATGTCATCTTGTAATTGGTTGATATATTTTTTTTAATCCTATTCTTCTCTCTCCTCCTCTCTCTCTCAATCCTCTTTTCTTTCTGAAACCCACCCACCCCCTCCCTCTTCATGAAGGACATAGTTATGCTGCAGTTGAAGTGCTTGGTGAGGACGCATCACGGTACCAAAGAAGAGGCTTATAGTTGTTGTATTCAGCGGGAAGACAACCAGGGAAGGCTAGGGTTTCACCTTGGGAAGACGCTTCCGAAGGCCGCCACCCAAGCCTTCGTTGATAATCTTCAAGTCATAGCACCAAAGATATTACCTATCCGTGAGTTGCTCAGGTTTTTGTTCATGTCCCTTGTTAAAAAAGTGAACAAAAACAGCACTCCTAAGTCTGCGAGCATTGGAGCTACTAAATCTCCGTTGAATTTCAGAACACGGGTGGATCATTTTTGCTTGAACACGGTAGGAAAAGTTGTGATCGACGGCATTGGAATAAACTTTGGTGCAGGTTTTAAATGTAACAGCTGTTTGTGGGAGGTGATGAAGGACTTTGGAGACCCAAATGTGTGGGACGATTGCATTGATGACTACCCACCGGAGTCATTAGACAACCCCTTCATGAATACCTATGGTTGGACCAACAAAGTTGAGGACCCCTACACTTACGAAAATATCCCCGATTTTCTCAAGTGAAGGAAACAAATTAACAGGAAAAGAAGGGACCCTCTTCATTCTTTAGATCTCTCCTCACAGATGCATTGATGTAGTTTGGGAGGGAGGGAGGGAGGGGGTGGGAGAAGAGAGGATTCGGAGGGAGAGGAGGAGAGAGAAGGATAAGATTAAAACAAAAAAATATATCAACCAATTACAAGATGACACGTGTGCCACATCCTGACACAGTTAACGTCCTTCACGCTAATCTAACGGAAAGGATAACATTCATAGATTTTAATAAAATTTGGGACTCAATTGAGAGAAAAAAAATAAACAAGGAAAAACATTGCAAATTTCCACAAAATATGAGGACTAAAATGCCTATTAAACCTGAAAAATAATAACATATCATCCTTTTAACAACAAGATTTACTTCTTCAAATGATCGGACACAGCATACGCAAAACTTCTACGCAAATAGCTTCCCTGCATGAACTCATCACGAAAATGGCCTATGCAATAAACATAATTGAGAAATGCCAATAAGTAATAATGCATTTTCTAATACACTAATTTATAGCTTGCTAGTGATAGAAACACAAGAGAGCCTCATTTCTTGTTTAACTAGTATGAGTAAAGAGTATATGTTAGAAATTATATTTTAGGCATTTGTCAACTTAACTTGAGAAAAGATGCAAGCGAATAGAGAAATTTCTCAATCAACATACCTGTAAAATTATTTCACTCGGAAGCGACTTGCTTAATACTTCACTGCGTTAAACCAAAAAGACATATATATGTATTTATATATTATTATAAGATTAACGTCACAAAATGAGTTCAGTATTGTCTGATTCTCTTCTAAGAAAAAGGATTCGGAAAACATCTCAACTGTTTGAACTTTAAACTACAGTTTCTAGTGTTCAGAAATTCGGAGAAAGGAAATAGAATGCGAGTGTGAGAGTCTTACAAAGCAGACATAGTGGTGATGGTCATGAGCACGTTCAAGTGAGGCATTCTGCGAATGCAGTGTTTGATTACGGGAATGGCGATCATTCCTTCGCCTAAGGAAACGGCGTGGAACCAGAGGAGTGGGCCCGGTCGCCGAGGCTGAGAAGGGTGGCCGAGGCGTTCTGGCCATCGGAGCGGGTGCTCCAGGCCGAGGAACCTGCGCCACCGCAGGTGGAGGCCGATTAACGGCGAGACGCCATAGCTGAGGGCTCTGTATAGCTTGTACACCACCAACCCCTTCATCACTCTTCTATTCTCTTGGGCGCCATTCTTTTCCTCTTCTTCTCCCTTCAGCCACTTCACCACACCAGAGCATGAGCCCGAGCCCAACGACTACCACCTCTTTATGGGCCTGTCGCCCCAATTACAAGTAGAGTCCTAAAAAAATTTTATGAAATACCAAAATTATTCTTATAATTTTTTTTGTTTTCGTTTCTCATTTTTTTCTGCAAAAATATTTTTCAAACATTTTATCATTAATATGGTAATAATTTCTGCATTCCATAACTTAAACTTAAAAGGGAATTTGGTGCAAAACAGTTTTTAATTATAGAATTTAAAAATAATTTTTATAAAAAAATTGTTTCTTAGATTATAAAATTTAAAATTTAAAGTTTTAAAAATTTATTTTTGAATTGTAAAATTTGAAAATTAAATTTTAAATTATATAATTTAGAAATTATTTATGTAAACAAATTTTATCTTCTCCAAAAAGTCATGTTTTTTAAATAAATAACTTTGAGATTCTCCCATTCAAAACAATTTTAAATTTTTTAAAATTTTTGGGATGCAAGAAAAATCATAAAAGTGCATGAAGAAGCATCTTCACAAGTAAAATGGATTTTTTCTTCCGTTCAGCTCATAAGTCCAGTGTTTCTTTCTCCATATGATAATTTCACCTCCACCTTTGTAGAATATGAAAAAAGATAAAATTATGATAATTTTGCATTTATATGTTATTATATCATCTAAAATTATTTTATTTTTATAAATGATTTTTAGATTATCTAAAAATTACTTTTAAAAATAATTTTTAAACTGTAAAATTTTTTAAACATGATTTTTATATTATACAATTTAAAAATTATTTTTAAAAATAACTTTTAAATTTCAAAATTTAAAAGTTATTTTAATTTTTATAAATTAATTTTAAATTATAAGGAGAAAAAGGGTGCCACAAATCAATAGTAATTAAAATAAAATAATTTTAAAATAGATTAACTATTTTAGTCCTTTTAAATATATGGAATGCATGAGAAATGCATGTTTTAACGAAGAAGGTGGAGAGAGAAAGCTTTTGTAATGTATCTTTCTTTCAATATTAGCTAGATTCTTTTCACGGTTAAAAAATAAATATCTTTAAAATTAAGTGCTCGGATGACTAAAGAATTTAATTAATTTAAAATCAAATAAATTTAACTTTTATTCAAAGCACTGCTATTTACGCTTAATTATAATTTTGATCACTATATTTTTGCAAAACTTGTAATTTTAGTCCCTAGATTTTTTATGCGATTTTGACAATTTCATCGTGCTAAATGTGTAATTTTGGTCCCTAATTTCTTTTATGTAATTTTGATCCTTAAATTTTAATTATTCAGAATCATGTTCAATTTTTAGTTTATTAAACCTAACGTTGAACTAATTGACAACTAGAAAACTAAATTAATAGATATTTTAATTAATTAAAATGTAAAAAATAATATTAAAGAATTGAATTATAATTTTTCTTCAACTGGTTTACTACGATTTTTTTTCCTTCTCGTTTAATATGGACACAGCTATATTAAAAAAAAAACATTGATCTCAAATTCATATCTTAAGTGCTTACAAAGACAATTCATTAAAAAATTGAAGGTTCCCTAAAAAAATGTGTACTCTTCTGAGGAATGGGTCATGAGCAAGCATTTCATAAAAGGAAACATTTGAATACATGACCCCATTGGAATTTTAAACTTATCTTAATATGTAACGTGATAAATGCACTAGGTGCATAATATGCAATAAAAATTAATGATATCTTCTATTGTTCACTGAAGTACATCTTTTACTTTTTATACAATCAACAATTTGTTGCTTTACGTAATGAACAGATGTGACATCTTTTACAAATAAAAAATATGTTTTAAATAATGTTTTAATTATTTTTCATCATAATATCTTTTGTTTTGTTCAAAATATTGAATGAGATTCATCTTTCACTTTTTCTTCGTTATATTCCATTCTCTGCCTAAAAGTAAATTTGTAGTCTTATTTAATAGTTTTGTGTTTTATTTATTTTTTAAAATTATATATAGAGAGAATGTATTTATATGAAGGCTAATATCTTAAAATAAGTTCTTTAATAAAATAAAAATATATTCAAAATTAAAAAGATTTATCCATTGTTTCAATAAAAAATAGAGGAGAATTTAAAAGTGAAAATTTTCAACAATTTTGAAAAAATTATGATATTAATCATAAATTTTCAATTCCAAAAATTGCTTCAACAACATGGTAATGGAGAATAAATGTTTACAAAAAATGACTAGATCAATGTTAAACACAAGTTCCAATCTTAAACACTCTTGGGCTGGAGCAATGAATAGTTTTTACTATTTATAAAATATAATTATTAGACCATTGACCAAAAGAACTACTAGTGAACTACTAAGAGATAAAAAAAAAACTCAATAAATTTTATTTCCATCCTTTTGATTTTTAACGTTTTATCTTGAACACCAAGTTTGATTCCATAAGTAATAAAATATTTTTATTTGTATATTCTTAAACTTCAAAGACCTTAAACCTGTTATTGTAGAAGTCATTTATGTAAGATTTAATGACTATTGATAAATAATTATCAAAGTTGGATGAATCTTTTGTAGATATGAATTTGTTGATAACACATAAGATAATAAAGCACCAAAATATGAACCAAAAAGTGTCTACAAGCCAGAAGACAAAACTCGCATGATAAAGTATAATCCAACATAAGAAACCATAGGTGATTCCAAAAAAGGTATAAGAATATGATCATCATTCCAATAAGGGAAATCTACTTTAATGTCTAACACAAAATCAAAGAACATTAACGAAGCATTATTAGATAACAAGAGTTTGGTGAAGGCTATGCAAGAAGAACTTAACTAATTCCAAAAGAATGATGTATGGAAGCTTGTCAGTTCATCGAAAGACAAGTCATCAGCTAAGTGGGTTTTCAAAAACAAGTTCAATGAAGAATTTAAGGTTGTGAAAAAAAAAAGCTAGACTTGTAGTCAAAGGTTACTCACAACAAGAAGGTATAGATTATACACTGAAACTTATGCTCTCATTGCAAGACTATAGGTAATATGAATTTTACTTGAATTTGTTGTCTTTAGTAAAATGAATTTATGTCAAGTGGATGTCAAAAACGCATACCTCAATGGTCTAATTAAAGAAGAAGTCTGTGTAGAATAATCCATTGGGTTTGAGAATGCTACTCTTCCAAATCATATTTTAAACTCAAATAAGATTTTTATGGTCTAAAGAAAACTCCACAAGCTTGCTATAAATGCTTAAATTCTTTTCTTTCAGAAAACAGTTTCATGAGAGAAAAATATATACTACTTTGTCTCCTAAAGACTACTCCTCTTATTTCATTATCGTTCAAATCTATGCTGATAATATTATATTTGGTACTACTAATGAACCTTCATGTGAAAAAATTTATAAGCTAATGAGGAACAAGTTTGAAATAAACATAATCGAAGAATTGATATTCTTCTTAGGCCTACATATCAAACAATGCCATTTTACATACAATCGATGAAGTATGTCAGGGAATTACTAAAAAAATTTAAATTAGAAGATGCCAAAGAAATGAAAATGTCAATGCATCTTACAATCTCTTTTTGGACTAGAAAATTACTCAAAGAAGGTAGAAAACAACTACTACATAGGAATGATAAGATCCTTTTTCTACCTTACAACATCTATACCAAACATTATGGTCATTGTATGCCTACAAATCTTTCATTACTTAATTAGCACTACAAATATTGGTTTATGCTTCAAAGGAAAAGAAACTTTCATGTTTGACATGATTGTTAGAAATAATGACAATGAAAAATCCAAGAGGAGGGTGAATTGGGTTTCAAAAAAATTTTAGGGTTTAAAATAATTTTTCAGATTTTAAAATCAATTCCAATTTCAAGACTCGGATTTTCCCTTAATCTTTAATAAAAGCAATCGGGATAACAATTGTTAATATGATCCGAAAATAATAAAATAAAGAGAGAGGGAAAGAGAGAAAGAACACAGATAATTATACTGGTTCGGATTTAGCCAATTCTACATCTAGTGTCCAATCAGCACAACACGTGATGATATACCCCATTATCTTTAAATGCAATTACAAACATCAATCCAGTGTCAACATGTAAAAACAAATAAAGATAAATGAAAACATCTCCTTAGACACACTAAGGATGAACACACTTCCCTAGACACACTAAGGATGAAAACATCTCCTTAGGCACATTAAGGATGATCCCAACTCTCTTAACTCACAAGAGATGAATAAACACCTCCTTTAGAATTGATCCAAGGGATGCATTTATAGCAATCAATAACCAAGAAAGGATTCACCTGATGTGTGATGGATATGAAGGCTTAAGCATAATACAATCACCACTTCTAAGAACTAAGATCAACCTTGAGAGAGCAAGAAAGCGACTTTGAAAATATTTGAGCACAAGAACACTGTATTTTTGTGTTTGATCAGATGTGTATGAACCTAAGACCTTGTCATTCAATTTATAATTCAAATTTAGCTTAGGGTTTACGTTCTTAGGTTGATTCAGTATTTAATTCGCAAAAACCTCGTATTTAATCAATTGTATAAAAGCCATAATTGATTATTCCAGAGAAGATTTGGAAAAACATATTTTCCTGAAATAATCGATTAGATAAAGACATAATAGATTATATGTGAACCCAGAAACAATATAATCGATTATCAAAACACTTAATCGATTATTATGTTCGTTAAACTAGTTTAATTCAAATTTTAAGTTATATAATTGATTCTATTACGATTTCTAATCGATTAAAAGCGTAGAAAATGTTTTTTGCAAAAATATGACTTGCTTTCAAGATTGAAATGGTCTTGGGGGGAAAGTATGACTTATTCTTTCTATCCAACACCAAAAAATGAAACTTCTAAACATGATCCTTCAGAAGTTGAGCAAATCTTCAAGATTTTCATCCTTGATTACTTTAACTCTCCATGATTGAGTATTTGATTAGCCTTTATTCTCCATGATGCAACCTTCCTTTTTGGGATAAAATCAAGTCTTTAATGTTGTAATATGTTTTGTATCTTCATCATCAAAACGTCAATCTTCAAAAAAAAATTTAATTTAATTTTTCAAATAAAATCTGCACTTATTAATCAACAATGATATTATGATGCAAATTACTCTGGAGACAAGGCAAAAAGGTAAAGCGCAAGTGGAGGTTGTCACTTTTTAAAAGGAAATCTAGTTTCTTGGACAAGTAAGAAATAAGGAACCATTTCATTATCTAATGTAGAAGTTGAATACATATTAGTTGATAATTATTGTTCACAAAATATATGGATAAAGAACCAACTAGAAAGTTTACAACATCTATAAAGGCAACATTCATATCTTATGTTACAACAGTATAGTCATTTAGTCTATCTAAGAATCTTATCTTTCATCATAGAGCAAAACATATAGAAACTAAGCATCACTTTATTGGATATCACATTTAAAAGGAAAAAGTGGATATATAGTTTGTATCCACAAAAGACCAATTAGTTTATCTTATTACAAAATCTTAGTAGACGAAAGTTTAATATGATTATGTAAAGAATAATTAATTAAGATATGTCCACGTTATAGATTGTTCATGCATCATCACATCATACAAGGCATCTATGGGTTACAAGACCACTAGATAATCTAATCACATCACATGCATTGCATAAGTGTCTTATGCAAAAGAAGATGAACAGTTTCAAAGCTTTACATACTCACCATATGTAGTTTCACTTGTAGTTTAGGAACATTAGGCCTCAACGTCTCTTTTCTAAACCAAACCACAAGTCTTACCTCAACCTATATCAGTCCTCAACCATAATTTGCTTTACATACTCACCCACCTTAAACAGAACAACTAATATAAACAAATCCTACACCAACTCAACAAATAGAAGAACCAACCAACTACTAGAATACAACCTCATAGAATGACCCAACGCTACTCTACCATAAATAGTTTACCAACTTAATAAAAAAAGCTCAATGTGAATCAACACCAAACCCTCAACCTTTGCCACAACCATGATGGTTATTGATGACAAAAAGGGGAGAACTTTATTTGGTTTTTGAATTTCAATTATTTTTTTGTATAAGACATTTTTATTTTCTACAACATACATTCATAAGGTATTATAGTCATCAATACATATATTCTTATACATATATACCATCCTTTTCTACTCTAATACATGTTACTACCCATGTTTTTTTTCTAATATACCATCTTATACATGATTTATTTACTTTGATAGTTGTTATAACTATTATATCATGTTTAACCAAACTTTGATATCTTATGTCTTTCTATAATATACAAAATTAGTTCAAAATTTATAGTATTTATTATCATAAAAAAGGAGAAGATTATTAAAACCTATATAGTTTAATCTTGTAACAATATAAAAGTATTATATACAACCTTTATATTAAGCATTTTGATGATAATAAATATAACTAAGAATTGAAATGATTATTTTTTATGGTAATATCATATTAAATATATTCATGTATATATACTCATCATTTCATAAAATTATAGGTATCTATGTTTAAAATAGAATTTTTTATACTTGAAAGAAACCAACAATCCTATTTACATTTTTAAAATTTATCCTTAATAGTATTGAATTACTTGGTTTAATCAATTGTTTAAAAACAACAAACCAAAATTCAACCTTCTATATATCTAACAAATCTATTATGCAATATATGGAAAGAATATATTTGAAACAATAAGAATGTTTATCACATGAAACTAAATAAAACACATATTATTTATATATTTTGCATTGTATACTTTTTTTTTGTTTTTACATTAAGTACACAAAAAAGGAAACACAATATTCCCTAACTAGACATAAGATAGAATAATTAAGTTAATTCCAATAATTTTACACATTAAGATTAAAAGAAAGCAATATCAAAATTAATTAACAATATCAAAATGAAGATTGCTCTACAAAATTCATTTTTGAGCATTTATAAAATCAAAATGAAAACAAATTCAAAAAAACATAACCTAAACACACATGTGCAATTATATTTTCTTAGAAAAGAACTTATGAATCTATATTTTTTGTCTTTACACTACAAGAAAACTACGAGTTCGCATCGGCCAAAAACCGACGCAACACCTGGAAAGCCGACGCTACATTGTTATTAGCGTCGGCTTTGCGTCGGCTCCACAGCCGCCGCTAAAACCATGGAAGCTACAAACGTAGCGTCCAAGAAAAAAGCCGACGCTAATAGCGTCGGCTTAATAGACACTAGTTGGACACTAATAAAATACATAGCGTCGACCAGGCCGACGCTAAATTAAAAAAAAAAATTGGTAGCGTCGGTTAGGCCAATGCTACCTTAAAAAAAATTTAAAAAAATAGCGTCGGCTAGGCCGAAGCTACCTTAAAAATAAATAAAAAATTAAAACAATAGCATCGGCTAGGCCCAGATGAGGTGCCCCAGTCATCACAGTTTCTTCTTCCATGAGCCATAAAATTCACTGGCTGAAACAATAAGCATACCCTAAACCCTAAATCAAAACAGAGACACCCTAAAATCCTAAATCAAAACAGAGATAGGCATACGGAGCTAATCAACAACAAATTAACAAACAAAGCACACGAAGATAATCTACAACAAATCAACAAACAAAACACACAAACTTCTTACCTTTCCGACGAGAAACGCAAACGCAAATAGAGAAGATGGAGGCACAAACGAAACCACCGCACCTCAGCCACACAAACACAGACATCAATAGAAGATGGAGGAGAGAGCAACAAAGGGGAGGCAGAGCGAGAGACAAACTGCACCTTAGCCACACGAACACAGACGTCAGACAGACCAACAAAGGGGAGGCACAGCGACAGGCAAATGGAGGCCAAGAGAGAAATGGAGGGAGAGAGGATGAGAGCCAGAGAGAGCAAGAGAGCCAGAGAGATTAAGAGAGGCAGAGAGAGCAAGAGAGGCAGAGAGAGCAGAGAAACGGAGCAGTGGGCGCGAGAGAGAAGAATGAGAAAATTAGGTTTGGATTTCCTTTTAAGGTTCTGAATTAAAAATAGCGTCGGCCTAGCCGACGCAAACAATTGAAATTTTAGCGTCCCCTTTAGCGTCAGCCAGGCTGACGCAAACAATTGAAATTTTTGTGTCCCCCTTAGCGTCGGCTAGGTCGACACAAACAATGCACTTAGCGTCGGCCCAGCCGACGCTACCATGTCCATCAAATTTTGCGTCGGTCAGGCCAACGCTACTCCCATTATTAAATTTTTAATTACTTTAGCGTCCCCTGCACCGACGCAACCTTAATAATTTTTAATTTTTAATTTAATTTTTGCGTCGGCGTGGCCGACATTAACTTATATTTTTATTTTCATTCATTTATTTTACAATTTTGCGTCGGCCAAGCCGACTCTAAGTTTTTTCCTTTTCTTAGCGCCAGTCTAGTGTTTAATTGGTCGACGCTAGTAGCGTCGGTTGCCGGCCGACGATACGTTTTGACAGCAATATCGGTGTGCACAAATACTTTTATGAATAAAATTTAAAAGAAGTTAAAAATTTGGTTTTAACAATAAAAGACTTACTCTTTTATCTATATCTTAAAATAGCATGTTATTTTATTTAATTTTAATTTTTAAAATAAATTATTTATTCATTTTATAATATTTAATATTTTAAACTTTATAAAAATATATCTCGGTATTTTCATTCGTAGTTCAATTTTTTTCTATTTTTCGATGAATAACTTCTCTAAAATAAGAATAGGTGAGCTTTGTTCTAGTTATCTTGTTAATCTTCTAAGCAAGAGAATGGTGGATATGATTTTTTTTCTTCCTTGACCTTCCGGTGCGTAGTTAAATACAGGATCCAATATATTTTTTTGTTGATCAATAGAATTCTAACTTAGTTTGTGTTTATGCAAACTTTTTAAGTATTTTTAGAAAATTTCTATTTTATAAATTAAAACTAATCCGGAAACCAGTTAAAACAGTAAAAAATTTCTAAAAGTTCATTTTTATACATTAATTTTAAAGTTTAGATAGTTTTTTCTCTTATTTTTAAATAAGTTGATAGAGTTATTACATCTTTAAGATTTTGTTGTCTTATTAACATTTTCAAGTTATTGAATAGTATCACACACACACAAAATATCCTATAGTATCACCACGATAACATCATTAAATTTGTAACTGTTGTTGTGGCATGCGTGAGATGTCTGCTATTCACTTTGACCCAAGTCTAAGGTGAGGTGACAATGGTCTTGGTTTCTTTTTGGTACCATTTAACTGCAATCGATGTGGGAGTATTTGCAAATCATTTTAACACTTGAATCAATATTGATTTTTGACCTAATAGTAGTAGGGAAGAAATGAACAGTGATAAAAAAGTTTAGCTATAATATACTCTTTTTTTTCTTTCTAATTGAGACAAATAGTAATAAAAAAAGTTTTTTTTTTCTTTTAAATTCGTGTTAAGAAAATCACACCGTAATATGAAACACATCATAATGTACAGTGATATATGGCAAAATAAAAAAAAATACATATGTTTATAATCATGTCTCATTATACATTATCACGGGTGATTACAGATTTCTATTTCTTAATCATATCCCACGATTCAGACAATTGGCTGAATTCCATGAAACCATTTTATAGAAATTCATTGATATACTATTTTTATAAAGCAAATTGATTTCATTCTTGAATAATCAATATCATTTCTGTTTGTATTGTAACAAAAGATTACTTTTTTACGTGGAAAAGGCCAGTATCAAAATCTATATAACTTCACTTCATTATTTACTTAATGTTATTAGTAAAAATTGAAATTTGAGAATAGAAAAAAGGATTAAATATGTTTTTAGTCCTTCAATTATTTGTTAAATTTGTGTTTCGTTCCTGATACAAACTTTGGACTTATTTCATCTTTATGCTTTATAAACTCATGTAAATGATCCTTGATGATATGTCAGAATTCTTTTTTATTTTTTTATTTTCCTTCTTCATAGTTTCCTACTTCAGTATGATCCGTTTTAAGTTTTTTTCACTCTTTTCCCTTTTATTTTCTCTTTTTTTTTTTCTTGAAGATGATTTTATTTGTCACCAAAAATCATTTCCACGTGTTTATAAAGTATAAAGACGAAATAGGTCCAAAGTTTGTTTGAAGAACGAAATACAATTTAGACAAATAGTTCAAAAACTAAAAAGATATTTAACCCTAGAAAAAATAGCAAGACCAATTCCAAAAATCTTCATAATATTGAAAAAAAACCTATCTTATATTTATCTCTAACGCAATTATCTAATATCTCTAATCTGCAAAACCAAACAGCCATCTCTAATCTGCAAAACCAAATAGCCAAAATGCAAGCAAAGCTCAGAATCAGCGTGATGTGATTCTCTGCGTATTGATATATTAAAAGTATTGTGATACTTTTGGAAAGGCTAGATTAGAAAATTATAACTGTACATAAATCGGTGACATTCACATAGCAATGTTCTGTAGCCTAATTGTACAACTCATTCTTTCTTAAACGAACACCATTAAAAATTCTAGACCCTGCAAATTCCAGTGCCTCTCTCATGCGAGCCTCTCTATCAATCCTGCACACATAGTGAAGACCAACAAGGAGTTCAACCATTGCAGCTTCAGCTTTTGCTTGGTTTGCAAAGTAAAGAGTTTGGACAAGCAAAATATTTGCTTTGCAAGCAGATTGCTCCCTCTCAAAATTCCTCTCAGAATGCCACTTTATCATGTTGTGTGCTAAAGGGGCCAACCATTCCAATATCTGTGAGAGTACCAAACTCCATTCCACTGCAAGACTAGCTTCATAGACAGTTGCACGCTTGCTCTTTGCATACCACTTAAGCTTACCCCTCAAAGCTGTTCTCATAGTGGTTGGTAACATGTTATACAAGTCATCTCTTGTTTCAACATCAATGAGGTGAGGTGCTGACACCATCTTCTCTATTAGTACAATCACATTTGCATAATGTAGAGCTAAAGCTGCACCACCAAGGGTAGATTGACCTGGCTTTAACCGACCCTTCACACATAGTTTAAAATAAATTCTACATCTGCATATGAGAGATTTTTTGTCCACCATGTTGCCAGAATTCTTCACATGACAGTCAACCAACCTCATAGAACTACGATTTGTTGGCATACAAGTTTTTACAACAGGAGAATTATTTCCATCTGACATGCAACCTATGAATGGCCCAATATTTTTGAACTGATTGCTTTCTGAATGAAGCACTTGTTGCTTTTTCTTCTTTCTCTTGCTTTTGTCCACTACAAACCCTGAGTTCAAGACTGGGTTTCTCTCAAAACGTTGTGAACTGAATGCACGTGAATTAGTCTTAGAAGAATGCATAAGAGTAGAGAAGGAATGACTGCGAGTAAGATGATTGTTATTAGTATTCAAGGAGGGATAAAGGGATTCATTTTCCTGGTTTTCAATAGGTATATGACTATTTCCAAAGATAAGTATGATTCTCTCAAGAATTGTGAACAATGATCTTGCCAATAACCGGACCACATAGTCATGACTTCTGTTCCATGGAGACATGTCTCTCAGAGTTTTCACTTGTTGGCGCTGCCACATGACCTTCTTGTGAAACTCAAGCAATTTCACCCCATGAAGCTGGCGATTCGCCTTCATTCTCCTAAAAGTCTGTTCTCTCTCAGCCAGAACCTCAAGCTCTTGGGATAGTAGTGACATAGCAGCAACAAATCTATCCATTTTCTTCACCTTTCTCTCCATCTTTTTCCATGCATATTCCCACCCAGACCATTGAACATAATGTTGAGCAGGGTTATGAACAAATTGTTCATAACCATGATACACTGGATCCTTGCATCTTTTACTCAACCTGGCCACAGACAAAGCTAGAGATTCAAAGTCATTGAGTATCTCACTCAATGCAAGTTCCATCAAGAAATCGTCATCATCAGACACTAGCATTTTGACCCCAACTGATTTCACTATCCATTGCTTCGTTATCATTATCTCTCTGCCACTCAAGGAGCGCCATAAATTAACCACCTTAGACATCAAACCTGCAACTTCAAACGCTAAAATCCCGATCACTTCCTTGCCATCTGATGCACTCTTGCGTGAGAGTGGCCACAGAGCACTAATCCATGTCCCGTTCACCGTTTCACCCCCCATAGTCCAATGGCCACGTTATCCTAATCAGCACTCTCAACAACAGTCAACAAATACCCTTATCCTGTTTAGACTTCATCAAATATAGAAACACAAATTAGAAACTCAAAACCCCTTAAAGCCACCACAAATTGCCCAATAATCACTCAATAACAAGTGACCAAATAAGTCCAACAGCAACAAGCGTTAGTCTTTAAGAAAAAGTTTCTGATATTTATAAATTTGTATAACTCAATCATAAGAGTTAACTAGTGAAGTGGGGATTTTTTTCTGCTTAATACACATTTTTCACAACATAAAAACAAAGGATTTCCAACGGCTCACAAAACTCAACCTAAGATTCAAAAAAACACGTAAAGAAAGATATTAGAAACATACCCTCAACAAGTCTGAAGCAGCATTGAGTTCAGTAAGAAGAAAACTGAACCTCTCCAAGGAGAACAGTTGAACATACTAAGCTGAAATCACGCAGCTAAAACCATAATGAATGGATGCTAGAGGTACGAGAAAAGGATAAGAAAATGGACAAAGGACAAAGTGCAAGAGAAAGACAAAGACAGGGAGAAAGAGAGAGAGAGAGAGTAGAAAACCGGTCATACCGAGGTAAGAATAAGAGTGTCCATGTTGGTTTATGGTTTTGGGAAACGTGACGTTACTGTGACAATTCAGTAGTTAATTGCGTCTGGCAACTGCTAGATCAAAACAGTGTCTGTGTGATGATGCGCCTTGTGACCTTTGGCTGTTTGAGTGTGTTGGATTATAGCGAACAACTTCGTGAACATTAAGAATTTTGGTTCAACGCGGCTACTAGTTGGAGTTATAGTACGTTTTATTGTCTTTGTTTCATTGTTCATGGGACAGAAGGGGAATTTTAAGGAGCATATGCTGTGTTGGATCAATCGTTTGTTATATGCTAAGCCTTGGATTAGGAAACTCTTTTGGATTAATGTATATGCAACTTTGCAGAGAACAATGCAATCCCATTAAACAAATATTAGAGTATTAAATGCGTTCATAATTTTGCAACAGCTAAAAAAAGAGGTACTCTGATTTTATGCAAAATTTTCTCTACTCGTAATTCATAAAAAAAATGGTATCATTTTGCAAATTCTTACTCATTCAAAATGAAAATAAAATTAAAACCAGATATTTGATTATAAGCAAATGAGGTATATGTATATCATGCGTGACTGCAAAATATAAGATATGATATGACTAACAGTAGCAGAAGAATAAACTGCACTTTCATAATGTGTGGATTATTAATGTGATCTTTGTATTAAAATTAAACTAATATATTTATTAAATATTAAAGTGTATCATTAACATTAAAAGTATTTTACCTGTAAGCATGGCAACGGGGCGGGGCGGGGCGGGTTTTGCCTTCTCGTTCTTCGTTTCCAACTCACTTAATTATCTCTGCTCCCGTCCTCGATCTCCGCCAGGGACAACAATTTAGTCTCCACACCCATTCTCATCGGAGGACGGGTTTTCCCATCCCATTCCATTTTATTTTCTTAAAATATAATTTTAAAATATTTTAAATAAATCTAAAAGTTTAAGCATAATTACAATATATATATATAAATAGACTACTATAGATAAATTTATATAGACAAAATTTTTTAATATTAAATATCTTTTTTATATATTATTTTCTTATACATAAATTAATATTATAATGTTACAAATTTTAAATTATTTTACTAATGAAATATATTTTAGTTTATTAATTTTATATTATAATATGTATATAATGACAATGCTTTTTTTTATACTTATCAAGTTTAATTTATCAATTTTCAAAACATGTAAAGTCTAAAATCCTTTAAAATGAATATCAAATACATATTTTAAAATACTAATAAATAAAAATTTCCAACTATTAATCTTTCAAAACACATTATATATCAAATCTGTGCAAAATTATACAAAATAATATATATATATATATATAATCATAAATGTAATAGATTAGTCACAAAGAGATTACAAATTATAAAAAATCCTAATAAAGATAAATTACAAAATTAATAAAAAATCTCAGCAATTATACAGTTTGCAAAAAAGACATTTTTAAAATTTATTTTTGAAGAAAATCAATAATAAAGATAACAAATATGTGTAAAATTGTACAAAAAATTATGTATTTAATCATAAATGTAATAGATTAGTCACAAAAAGATTACAAACAAATAGACTACAAAATTAATAAAAAATTACACAAGTTATGCAGTTTACAAATAAAACACTTTTAAGATTTAATTATGAAGGAAATCAAAGTTAAAAAAATGAAAATGAATACAATTAAAATAGAAATAAAATCATACTAGAAAATAAAAATATAAATAGACATACTCAAACCAATATATAAAAATAAAAAAATTTGTGTAAAATTGTACATTATCTATCTAATAATAAATGTAATAAATTAGTCACGAAGAGATTACAAACAAAACATGGTAAAGATAGACTACAAAATTAATAAAAAATCACAACAATTATACAGTTTACAACGAAAACACTTTTAAAATTTAGATACGAAGAAAATCAAAGGTAAAGAAGATGAAAAAAAACACAAAATAGAAATAAAATACTACTAGAAAATGAAAATAAAATAGAAATAGTCATACTCAAACCAGTATACAAATGTAAAATATCTGTGAACAATCATGTAAAAGTTTATGTATCTAACAATAAATATAATAGATTAGTCACAAAGAGATTACAAAATATAACTCAACAAATCCCTCCAATGAAGTCCTAGCCAAAAATTTCAAATAATAAAATAGAAATAGATATTATTAAGATCAATGCGCAATATTTAGAAATTGATAAATAAACAAAGAACTAGCCTTATGCGTGGAGGATGGGAGAAAGAGAAGAGTATATTGAACTGGTTAAAGAGATTGAGAAAGTTGAAGGAGTGAGTGACTGGTAGAAGAAAAGAGAAAAGTGTGGAACAGACACTAAGAATAGGGTTACAGTGAAGATATTGTAACCCTTTATATATGAAAAATAAAAAAAAACACTAAGAAAGAATATGGTTAGTTTTAAGGTTTAGGTTTAAATTTAAATATGGGTGGGGATGGGTACGGGGGCAGGGTGGAGATTGCATTACTCATTTCCGACCCCGACCCCGATTTCTTTAAACGGGAAAAACCCAAACCCGACCCCGAACTCGGTCAACTCGGTTTTTTCCCATATAACTCGGGACGCGTACGGTTCGATTCCCACTGGCGCGGGTTTAATTGTCATCCCTAATTACTTGTAACATTTATGTAATATAATATGTAACGATATATGTATTTAATTATATTAGTATAGTATTTAATTATGGATTTAATCAAATATAATGAATAATTAAACCTCATAAAAATATTACATTAGTTAAATTTCATAATAATATTAAATATTATATAAGTTAAATTAAATGAATATAATATGTGTACATACTTATTAAATATATGAATTTCCCTTTGGATTTTCATGTATTACTTGTTTTAATAGATTTTTAATCTTCAATCTCGAGATAAACTTGTTTCATACTTTAAATTTAAGATTGGTTTTTCCCTTTAATTTAAGATATTTGTTTTAGTCTTTCCATTTGTACCCCTTAAACCTAGACATTGTCAAAATTAGTAATTTGAATGAGAGAAAAAATCTGATTAAGTATTTGATAATAAAATATTCAATTATAATTATTAATTATAGATAAATGTTTAAAAATATTTTGAATGGGACTAAAACAAGCTTTTTTCAAATTATAAAAGACTAAAATAATATATATGTTATGGAAAATATTTTCATCTCACATCTTTTTAGAAGATCTCACCAAGAGCATTTAACGTATTTTAGCATCCTACATGAACAAACAAAACTAACAACGAGGACATCTCTCTGCAAACTTTCAAAGGGACCAAAAAGAATTTCTAATGGCTAATTTCTTCGCACATATATAAAGAAACTTTTAAGATTGAAGAATGGTTAATGTAACAAACAATTGTCTAAGCTATTTGTGTAAAATCTCTTACAATTTTTGTGTGCCTTAAAAGCTTGTGACGAATAGTTCTTGTGTTCTCTTAATAAACTAGAAGAGTGTTTAATCCTTATATTTTTCTTAGGATGTAATCTCGGGCAGTGAGTGAACCCTTGTGATCTTATAGATCACACCTTTTGTTTTACTGAGTGATTTAACTAGGAGTGGTTATTATCCAAGCAATACTTGAGTTTTCAATCAAGACTGGTTGTTGTCCAAACAATACTTGAGTTTTTTTAGCCAAAAGTGGTTGAGGTTCAAATAATACTCATTTAATATCTTGCAGTGGAACTTGATCTACTTTATTGAGAATTGAACATAGTCTGATTTTGCAGAAGAACCAGTATAAAAACATCACAGATAGACCCTTCTTTTCTCATATCTCTTTTATATCACATGTCATTTAATCTTTGCTAACAAAAGAAGGAGAATGTATACAAACTAAGTTTACGAAAAGTTTGGCAAGTTCATCTCGCAAAGAAAATCTATATTTGATTGTATTTTATTTGACGCTACATTCACGAAAATTGCCAAAAATGTTAATGAACAATCAATTCTCTCTTCTTACGTATTTAACCTATTTTTCACAAAAAAAATAAAATTTAACTAGTTAAATCAATTTAAAGCGTCCTTTTAGTGATTTTAATTTATTAAAATAATGCGTTTTATTCTTAAAAATGCTTAAGTGACTTTAATTAATAAAAGCAAATATTTAATTGATTCAAATGTTCTAGTTTAAAAACTAATGTCATCATGGAAATGAAATCTTCAATTAAAGAACTTGGAGAAGAAATACCAATAACAAAAGTTAAAGAATGCAAAAGTATAAAAAAATAGTACAAGCCTCCTATATGACAAAAATGTCTTGAAAAGAGGCATGGGTTAGAATAAAGTGTTTGGATATTAAAATAAGGCTAACTTAGGTCAAAATAGTTAATCCTAGAGGCCTAAGTGTAAAATGGATTCCTACATATCCATTTAATGTAGATAGGATGTGGCTCCTAGATTAACATATTTTATGCACACTTTTAGCATAATTAATTGGATTATTTATCATTACTTTAATGCATAAATGTTCATTCTTATTTTAGCTTTTATAAATGAACCATAAAAGAGGATTTCATCATAAATGACCTTAAGTATGTATATTTTCACTAATATTGGTTAATCGTATTTGACTAAGTGGATGAAGGCTCGATTATGGACAAGGAGATTTCAATTTGTGAAGATTTTGCTTAGTGCATTTCCAATTTTGAAATAACAAGATTAACTATCATGAGATCAATGAATTGTCCATGTGCCCAAAAAATTCAATCCAAAGTGTAAAGATTGACAAAATGATAATATGCTTAGTGAAAGCTCTATGCGCTGAGCAAAGCTATGCATAACTGAAAAGTCAGCAAGTTCAAAATAATCCTTAAATGAGTTGGGTTTTCTGCATAGGCTTAGTATGGACCTTTTATGACTTTTGTAATATTGTATACTATATAGGGGCTTGTAAAGTTATTTAAGAGTTAGCTAGAGTTAGTTTTCATATTTTGGAGATTTTGCAACCTTTAGAACTCCTAGTTCTCTCTATTTTTCTATGTTATCTACAAGCTTTCATTTACTCTTTAAAACAACTTTCAAATTTAAAATTTAATTCAGTTCTTCTTGTTTTCAAGTTCTATCCAGATTATTCTTCCTTTTAATCTTTTTACTTTCAAATCATGCAATTTACTTTTTTTCACAAACAATCTAACAAACTAAGATGACACAAGACATTCTTAACATATCTTAATCTTTGGATATTCATCACTACAGGTAATTTAATTCCATAATCATGTGCTTTTTTGTAACGCCCTGTGAGATATGTTTTTGTAGTAGGTTTCTACGTAATATGTTGTATCTTTGAGGGTTGTACAAAAGATTTAATTCATATCTTATATGATTGCATGTTTTGCATGTGAAGTGTGTTTGTAATATGAGTATCCAAGATAATGTTCTCTCTCATTTTTAGTAAATTGTAATTGGATATAGAATCGGGTAGATTTGAACCAGTCTAAAACTCTGTAGTACACTCTCTTTCCTTTATCTTTTGCATATTTCTTGATATATTTTTATTTGCAAGAAACTCAAATCTTCTTATTTTGTTGTTTAAAAAATAGTTTTGTAAGGTTGTTAATAGAGTAAGAAAAAATTTAAAATTCAATTCACCCCCTTCTCTTAGTGGAGTACAGCCTAATTTACCTACATTGTATCATCAAAATCATGGGTTATCTTAAGAATCTATTAGTTTACAAGGATTAAAATATCATGAAAAAGTTGTTTATTTGCTTACCATATATGTTTTAATAAAGAAAACTTTTATTGTCTTTTTTCTATTACGTATTTATAGGCACCCGTTATCCTTGCATTGGCTTTGCAAAAATATGTCAAACTTGTTTTAAACTAATAAACCATCACATTAGATCATTTGTCAATAGTGTCTTTCAAAAATATTTTTCAAAGTGTTTTAAACTCTAATCAAACTTCTCCTTTTAGAGTTAATATTTTCTTTTCAATAATTTTTTTTTTCAAGGATATTCTTTATAAAAAAAGAATAAATAGATGTGGTGTATTAATGGCAAATTAAGTGACAATATTTATCATATGCACTTGTTGCAACTAGTGAGATGATGCAAACGAATTATCACTCTAATAAATTAAAGCATTTATAGTATGAAACAAGAACATATAAATGAATATTATGTGCATAAAGAAGAAAATACAGCGAAACAATGTAACTACACAAAATATATGTATTTGTGAGAAAAAAGTCTTCTTAAGACAAACAATGTTGTTTGTACTTACATGAAAACTAATATTGATATTTCCTAATCAAAACTTAAATTGGGGTATGTTTATCCTAGATTTAACACATCGGGAATGAATTAATCAATTATTTCAAATAAATAATTGATTATTTGTGTAAGCATTATATTTGAAAAACACCAAATGATGTAGACTTGAGAAAGATGCAAAAAAGGTTGTCAAGGATTGTTCAAAACAAGTTATAAGTGCAAATGATTCAAGACAGTATAAGTTTCTAATATTGGTGTTCTTTATTCTTTTTTGTGGGGTTAAGCCTCACCTATCCTTAAAGCTGCCAAAATGGGTCGTGGTTCGTAGGTTAAATTGACTTACCTTGAAAATGGGCCAAGTTGAGTCAAAGTAAATAACAATTTTATAGTAAGTGAGTATATTTAAACCCAATCCACTTTCACCTGACCTACCTGAGCTGAACCCGTGGTGCATCGGACAACCCACCAACCTACCTCGTGAAATAAATAAGAAATTTTAATAATAAAACTTTTATTTATTTATTTTTACAATAGTTCATCATAACACTTTTTTTGCTATTTGTAGATGGAGATAGAGTAGATATGGAAAGAGAAGAAATTTTTATTGACATTTTCATGCAAGACTTTAATTAAGTTTACTTTGCAAGACCTATGTATGATGAAACATTGAAACTTTTTTATTTTGGTGTTTGAACTTTGATTATGATTTGTACTTATTTTTATAATGAGACATTGAAACTTTTTATTTAGAGTTTGAAATTTGAATATAGCTTGTATTTAATTTTGAATTTTATTGGTATTTTTTAAAAAAATTTGGTGGGTTGCCCATTTGACACACCAACTTATGGTGAGGTAAGTTGGGATAGAAAAATCTAAAAAAACATAAAAAATGAGTCGAGTTGAGTTGACCTGTTTTTAAAATGAGTCAAGGTGGACTGACCAACACAGGTCGGGTTGGCTTGTTTTGATAGCTCTATCTATCCTATAAGGAGGGTTCTTGGGGGTGGTGGTTCTTGATGATCTTTATTGGTGTTTTTGAGTTCCAAAGGTAGGGTTTGGTTTTAAATACCAAGGTAAAGGACTTGGAAAGCTTGGTTTGAATTATAAAATGGTTTTAGGTGTCCAAAAGGTGAAGGGTCGAAATGGAAGATGTAGATATTTCTTGGAAAAACTTTGGTGTTTCTTGAAGGGTTTCTTGGTTGAATTTTGAATGAAAGCTAGTGGGATACTTTGGCCAAAATGTATTTTGTAAATTTAAGTAATTTTTTACAAGCTTTAAGAGGTGGAAAGACAATATATAAAATAAAATATAAATATAAAATGAAATAAAAATTAACCATAATGAACATGAGAAAAAGTGAATGAAAAATTAATAAAATGATGGTACTTTATCAAATGTACATAACCTAGAAAAATTGACTATGATCATTGTTTTGACTTTTTTCTTTAAATCTCCAAAAAGATAAGAGAATGAGATAAGAACACTCAACTAAACAAGTAATATTCTTAAAGAAAACAAAATAAATTATTCAAAGTTCAAAATTAACTTTTATCTTAAAAGTGATTGTTACAAGATATGTGTGTCTCCTTTTATAAAAAAAACCACATCCTATTTCTTTAAATAGAAATATGAAACTTCATTTTACACATAGAAACTTTAGATTAGTTATTCAAATTTATCTTTTCAAACAAATTATTTTAACTTATTTATCTTTTCAATACATGTCTGCCATGTAAGTTTTATACTTGGTTATTCGTTGTTGATACATTTTTATAAAAAAAATTGAATTTTTATTTATTTGAAAACTTTGGTTTTACAATTCTATGACCAAATAATTGGTTGTATATTAATATAGTCCATTATAATTAGACTTAAAATAATCAATGAATTCATAATTATTTTCAAAACTAAATATCTCAAAATAATTTATTTTATTTTCTTTAATTAATTGAAATGTTTTTATTCAATTTTTAAAAATATTTATATACATCAGAAAACAACTATATACTAAGTTTTCATGATCACCATGTTTTTATTTATAATATTATTTAATCTCTTGATATCAATTATACTTTTTTTTAATCGAAGTTTTTATAATACATGGGAATAAATAAGTTTGAAATAAATAAAAGAGTAAAATTAGAAGTGACCGAAAATAGTAAACTACATACTCTGTGATTTAGAGTTGTCAAAAAAGTAAAAGAATAAAAAAATTGTAAAGTTTACTAATATTTGTAATCCATTGAATTTTAAATAAAACAAGAGGAAAAACTGGGTTATGTCACTTAAAAACTAAAATAACCTTACTTATACTTAATCTTGTAAGTTTATCTTTCGATTAAAAACAGTTATTCCTTTTCATATATAATTATTCTCTTTTTTACTTTCTACCCAATGAAACTAGAGGAGAAAAAAGAAGAAAAAAAACTACTATTTTCCAAAATAAACAACCTTCACAATTGTCTCACTTTCTTTGTCTTTTCTTTTTTCCACTTGACTTTCTTCCATGCCAAAATAAACGAAAACAAAAAAATTAGATTGCCTATTTCAAATCAAACATACTCTAATTGTACTATGTATTCCTCAAATTAATAAAAACATGATTATTATTCTATCGGCTCATTCGATTAGAAAAAATGGCAAAACTAAACTTGTATCTTTTTGGTCCTAACGAAGGTGGTATGAACATTTTTCTTATGGATCATAAGAATAGTAAAATGAAGTTGAGGGGTTTTAAAAACATGCATCAAGCACATCAATTTTAGGCCAACCCGATTTAAAGTATCTCCAAACATAAATTTTATCCGTATGGTTTATATCAAAATTAAGGAAGGTATCAGAACTAACTTTTTTGTATATAGTTTTTGGATCCATGATAATGTGAAAAACTCTTAGAAGTTTCCCAAAGGAGCAAAAGTTCAAAAATTACAAATAATTTTATCGAAACAATCCCAACATAATAAAATAGCCTAAGTAGTCTTTGAGATCAAGAAGAGAAGAAGGAAAAACTTACAATTGTTCAACAGAAACTGTAATGAAAAAATATTGAGGCCTCAAGAATCCTTTCTAATTTCTGACAACTGTACATCATGTCATATAACCTAGTAGTTGTCACGACAAAGTTCCATGTTAGTTTCATTCAGTTACCATGTCAGCCTCTGCATCACCTGAAAAAAAAGGAAAAGTTACTATGTGATGAAAGATCATTGACCTGAAAGTGGAACATCATATCATAAGACAAAACAGTACCATAACCTTCTATTCATCAGGCAAGGATATGTTGATGTCTGGGGATATCCTCTGGTCTGAATATTCCTCAGAACCATTCCAAGTAGCAGCGTCAGGTGTAGCATCTAGGTTCTGTTTGTCACTTGAAACACTGACAGATTCTCTCTGGGTTTGATCTGGTATCTGAGACATCGGCATCAAAAAGTTTTCACCATCAGCATTTGCTTGTGAGATAGGTCTAGCAAATGTCACAGTTTCTGGAACAGCTGAAGTAGGGGAGACCACTGTCTGTTGTTCACGTTGATACTTCTTCTTTTGGCTCTTCTGCGCATTTTGCGTGAAGCTTCCTACTACAATCTGAAACCATTACAAAAAAAGTTACAGTAGAGATAGGTGAATGAGTCATAAAATAATGAACTCTTCATAGTGCTGAAAGTTACCTTCTGTGAAAAATATAAAGGACCAAAATGAATTAGATTATCAGTCTAGTGACTTTCATCTTTGTTTCAACAATTCAAATGTAAAAAGTACAAGTTAAAAGATCTTGGTGATGCAACCTAGAATAGAAGCCTCATATAATATACTAATTTGTGTTTGGCTTATGCGAGTAACAATTTCAATCTCATTACAGTGGTTACAATTCATAAAAATCAGCACAAAAATCAGTTAAGGGTCATGTTGGTGTGTGTGTGTGTAGGATAAAAACTAAGGTTAAACTCGAGAGTCAGCTTTAGTAGTACCACATTTGAGTATTTGACATACCAAACCTATTCTTAAAAAAGCATAGGAAATCTTTTAGAAAGTAAAGAAAATAGCATACTTGGATGGGACCAGCAGCTGTTAAAAGTCCAGCAACACCACCTCCTATCACTCGACCATCAGGGCCAGCAAGTGAGACACTCAATCCACCAGTTCGACTTTTCATGCCACTGTTATCAGCGACAGTGAATGATCCAGACAAAGATAAAATCTCAAATCGACCCTGAAAGTGAATGAAGGACTGAATTATTGAACAAATTCCAAAAACAAATAAGCATAGTTGCATGAATGCCAAAAGGGTTATGCCAATAACAAGAGAAAATGCAAAATAGCAGAAAATGACAGGTCCTAGGTGACATTGACCTCAGACAGACTACCACGTTAATGTGTTAACGTTTAAATATTTAATAGAAAGAAGTGAGTTTGCAGATTAACAATGCATCACATAAATGATTCACATCATCATCGTGTACAGAATCTATGCATTGTCTTTATGCATTTCTCGATTGCATGACAAGGAAGGCTCAACTTGAAGTCTATAACCTTTAGTTGTCACTTATCATCATAGTGTAATACTCAAGGCCATAGAACCGCTATTTCAGTAGCTTATCATAGCATTTTTGTTAGAAATTATGACTTTAGTTTAGATATACTTTTCAAAAAGTACCGAGAGAAGAAGAAAACAAGGTAAAATAAATCAAAAAAAATTATTGATTTAAAATAAATTTATTTTTAGAACCCTTTTATTTAACTTCTTCAAAAAGAAACTGATGTAAATATACTGATTCTAACTCAGACGATATTTTTATTTATTTGACCACCTATTTTTTTACTATATAAGTCAGTGTTTGTATAAGTTTAGCCAATCTAGTCTTATATCTCCCCAATAACTGAAACTCAGCTTGTGGATTAAGATAGCAAACAAAATTATGACTTTGATATTAGTTGAAATGTTTCATTAGATTTAAAATGATTATGAACACTTTACGAAAGAGGACACCGCTAGAAGCGTGTGTCTATCTTCTCTAGCTAGTGGATTGTCTCTCATATGCTTTATTTTAGCATCTTAATAATTAACTTATTTCCCATTTCCAGTGTTAGATCTGACACTGGAACTGATGAAATTAAAGGATAAACCAATTCTTTAGCATACACCCAATACACCAATTTTGAGCATATATACAATACAAGGCAGATTACTTGTCCAACCCCACAAACAAGAAGAGACAAACAGAGATCACCTGACATAAATGCACCCAATGCTGTCCTATATGGTATCCATATTCTATATTGGCAGAAGACATAAATAAGCTAGCCCATGAAATTATTTCAGATGTGATTCAAATTCAATCAAACAAAGCATAATATCATGGAATTGGAAATGCAATCAAAATCTTTACAGGAAAAGAAAAATAGACAAAATAATGTTTTAATAATAAAAAAAGCATTTAGATCTAAGAGACCATGCCTCGTAAGTTAATATGCCACCAGAAGAACCGGGTTGGCGTATGGTGACATTTGAGATAGCTCCATTGGCAGAGAGAATGCATATTCCTCTTGGACCCTTCTGAGCAAATGACAAGATTTTTCCAGCTACATCCTGCAACGTAGTAAAGTAACAAGATCCTTATCTAAATCGCCGAACACAAGATCTATCAAAATTGCTCATGGAAAATACAGCCAAATTATACATTATTACATAAATCTGCAAAAGGACAACAACGCACACTGGATTCTACATTACCTCTCCAGTATAAACAGTCACCACATGCGGTATGAAATCACCAGCAGCTGTATTTGCAAACACCTCACCTTCAAACATCAAAGACAGAAAACCAATCCACACATTAGCTGTATATGGTACAAAATAATTTTCATCTCCAAAATTAGAAGCCAGGCGAATAAACCCAGAAAAGAACAATTTTTTTGGGTACCAGAAAGCAATCATGCTGAAACCAGATAAAACTATTAAGGCGACAAATCTCTTTTTCCTATTGACAACACTCGAATTCAAGACAACTAATTATACTGAAAGAGGCTGCAACCAGCGGATCCACTCGTTAAGCGGTAAAAGAACAATTTTTTCTAGCCATAGAAATCAAATGAATGTACACGCCAACCTTAGATTACTAACCACAAAAAGGAAAGTTCACATTTTTGTAACCGATTCAGGGTCCCTAAGACATTACCTGAAAGAAAGAAACAAAAAGGGAAACGCATCGTTCGCATCAATCAAGGGACCCTCTAACAAATTAGGCTCAAATCTCGATCCCAACCCCATAAACCCAGAACAAAAAAAATAAAAATAAAGAAAAAAATCCGAGACAAAACCCAAGACAGTGGAGCTACAACAACCATGGACAAAGGGTACGATTAATTGAGATTCATGATTTGGGTATTCTGGTAAGGAAATGAAGGGAGGGAAAAGAAAAAAAGGTAGAGCTAGAAACAGGGATTTTTGGTTGGCGGGTAAGTCAACTTGGGGACGAAACAGTACAATGAGTGAGGTCAGCACTCAGCAGCAGCAACATCACAAACACCTGAGAGAAACAAAACAACGTTGTACCGTACCACTACTCACCAAAAGAAGAAAAGAGTTGGTAGTTGCCAAAAGCCGTGTGTTTGCCACGGCCCCTTTTGTTAGAGAACTCAGAAGGTGTGGACAAAGTGAAACCTGGTGGAGGTGGTGTTGGTGTTGCACTCACCCTCAGGTTCCCATCTGCATCATACTTTCTCGGCCTCCCTCTCTTCTTCTTCCCAAACAAGTCAAAACTCCCTTGCCCCCCAGTGCTCCCTGGTGTTGTTGTCGCCAATGCTGCTGTCGTTGTTGCTGCAGCTGGCACTGAAGAAACCATCGTTGTTGGTGTTGGGATTGGTGTTGGTGCTGGTGCTGGTGCTGGTGCTGGTGTTCCTTCGGTGTTTCCCACGTTCATATTCATGTTAACATTCATGTTCATTGGCTGAGACACCACAGATGGTGTCACTGATGGTGGTGGAGTTGCCCCTGCAGAAATGGTGTTGTTGCTGAGTGCTGCTTCCATGAGGGTGTCTGTATTTCCAGAAATGGAAGGAGAAAAAGGATGGAGTTTGAACAAGGAAGAGGCTGCAAATGGCGCCAGAAGTAGAAGGAACAGAGAGGGTGTAGGCTTTTTCTCTTTTTAATCTTTAGAGGTAGAAATTGTGAATACTTGAATACAACTCAACTCAGTTACTCTCTCTCTCTCTCTCTCTCTCTCTCTCTCTCTCTCTCTCTCTCTTTTCTCTCTGTCTCTGTGCTTTGGCATTAATGGAGGAGAATGAGGCTGAGATGGGAAACTGCTATTTTCTTGTCGGGACTCCACTCTGCATTATATTATTTTAATTTGCATAAAGTTGTGTTTAAATATTAAAATGTGTCAAGGCTCTTGTAATCTATGAGGATAATCACCACATATAAATGTCCTATTCCCAAATTGCCCTCCTTAACCGCCCTAAGGATTTTTTTTAGGTCCAGTTCTTAAATATTTTTTCTATAATTAAAATTTTCTTTTGGAGCCCAATGCATTTTAAATATATGTTTTATTATAAGGTTCTATTAAATTTCATTTTTATTTATTACACATTTAATATTTTCTTACTTTTCTTCAATG
Organism: Lablab purpureus; assembly: GCA_030347555.1. Classification (NCBI taxonomy): domain Eukaryota; kingdom Viridiplantae; phylum Streptophyta; class Magnoliopsida; order Fabales; family Fabaceae; genus Lablab; species Lablab purpureus. The sequence goes on from CM059260.1 coordinate 22,526,412, forward strand.
TTACTGTTAAATGCGTAAAAATAGAAGAAAAAACATGAAGCGACAAAAAAAAATATTAAAATCCTGAGAAGCTAAAAAAAGAGACGACAAAACAAGTATGAATATACTTAAATGTAATTATTTTTTAAGATTAATAATCAAACATTGAATGTTGAATTATATTTTTTAATATTGCGTGTAAAACACGTGAAAGAAAAAAAAATATAAAAGTTTGAGAAGTAAAAAAGCAATGATAGAAAAGACTCAACAAATAAATTATATGCATCCTTCATTATTTAGAGTCTTCTAACAAGTGGAAGAACAACAAAATATTGTAAAATCCGTGAAGATTTACAACGTGTCAGTTTTGGCATAAACTAGAGCAGAAAGAAATAGTTTTTAGAACTAAACATTTTAAATATTAAAGTTGATTATCTATTTTTAATATTAATTATGCATTTAATGTTTTCTTACTTTACTTTAACGTTAATTGTGAAACGCGTGAAAAGAGGGAAAAAAAACTAAGATGCCACAAAGAAAATTGAAACCCTAAAAAGGAGGACGATAAATAAAAAAAGTGACAAAAAAAAGTTATTCATTTATCTTGTCATTTAGAGTCTTTTAAAAATATAAACTTAAATTATATTTTTTTATTACTAATTAGATATTATTGAACACTAAATTACTGTTCTTTAATAGTTTGCGCGAATAAAGAGTAAAAGAGGAAAGATAAACAAGAACAAATATATGTATTCGTTCATTATTTAGAGTCTTCTAAAAAAATTTTAAAAAATAGGAAAATAATGTAAAGCCAATAAGGTTTACAACTTGCATATTTTGACATAAATGAAAGTAGAAACGGTTCGTATAATTAAACATGTAAAATATATTAAAGTTTGAAAAAAAATTAAAATATTAATTATACATCTAATATTTTCTTACTTTTCTTTAACGTTATACGTGAAAAGAGGAAGAAAATTGAAGAAGCAACGACAAAAAAATAAATCCGTTAAAGGAGAAATATGAATAAAAAGTGACAAAAAAAGAGTTATTCATTTATCTTGTCATCTGCAGTCTTTTAAAAAGCAAACAATTCAAAACATATTAACTTAAATTTTATTTTATTTTTATATTAGTTAGACACCGAATCACTTTTCTTCAATATTTTGTGTGAAGTAGATGAAAAATATAAATATGAGAAAATAAATAAATAAGGATCGACCACTAAAAATAAATCATATTTGTCTTTTTTTTTATCATCTAGAGTTATCTGAAAAATGAAAGTTCAACAAAAATAATGTAAAAATCCACTAAGATTTACAATTTGTCACTTTTTTTACATAAACAAGAAAAGAACCAGTATATATAATTGAGCATTTTAAATATTAAAGTTAATTTTTTTATATTAATTATACGCTTAATATTTTCTTTCTATTCTTTAAAATTACATGTGAAAAAAAAAAGAAAAAAAAAGACAAACAAATTCAAACTTTTGAAAGAAAGAAGATAAATAAAGGAATAGAAAAAATAGTTTTTTTATATAAGAACTGGAATTTTAATAAAAAAAATAATTGATAAAAAATGAAGAGTTTATAAATATGTTATAAAAAGTTGTTATTTTTTTCATTGTGAATTTCATCTATTCAGAATTTCATTATCTTAGAATTTTTTTTTTTCTAAATTTTTTCAAAACTTAAAGCGTAGTATGGAAGTTGTGTTAATAAAATACAATTAAAAAAAGTGATAATATGAGAATCAAAGATAAGTTGAAATATTTTTAATTAGACCAAGAATTTAGATGAAGAGAGTTATTTTTAATATTAATTATTTAATAATTGTTTAGATAATAAAGAATATGGTTGTTGAAATTATATATATGATGAAATTGGAGTTTGTGCATTTAACATATAATTGTTGAATAAAATTGTCAAGAGATTATTACATATTATGGAGATAATTGTAAGTTTAATTAGAATTTTAAAAAAGTTTAAAGATGGTATATTTAATAAAATTGGTTTGAATTCAATAAAAATTTAGTGATATTTGTTCTTTAGAGTGACATCGCTCAAACAACGTCATCATGTTGAAGTAATATGAAAACAACAAATCATTATTGCATGTACCATTAAATATCACACAAGTGATATGTGAAAAATAAGAAAACACATGAAGGACTGATTGAATTATGTTTTTAAAACTTTTTCGCAAAGGTTCAATATTATCTTATGAAAGGATCATATCATATAAGACGATATTTTAGTATGATAGACACATAATATAAGATTATGGAAGACTTTCTTAAAACAAAATTAAGGTTAAGTTATGAAAACTCTCCTTTTTAAGGTTAACTAAAAACACAATAATATGTAATAAAAAAGAGTTAATGAGAGAAAGCACTTAATCGAGATTTTATATTGGTTCATCTACTAAGCACAGATATGTCACTTCTGGCTAACTTGTACAAGTATTTTTTTAACAAGCCACTTCTGGTTCAATCAAGTATTATTTCAACAAGTCATTCATGGTTCAACCTGAGTATTCTTTGAGCCCTTTACAAACTATAAAGATGTGTGATTAAACAATCACAACAGAATAACTAAAGTTAGAAGGCTAACGTCTTACATACGGATACAGGTTTGAGTTTGCTTCTGTATCTAGCAGTTAAGGAACATAATTAAATGTTCTTTTAAAGATTTTAAGTCATAGAAAATAAAGTAGTAAAGTTTTTGCATTTGATTCAAAGTTCTCTCCTTGTCTTCTCCTTTTAATAGGAGTGTTATATAATGCTAAGAAGCAACTAACTATTAGAGTCTAATTTTGACAAACTTCAGCTTTAGGTTATCATTAGATATCTTTTCATATATAGTGTATTAAATGCAACTATTCATGCATTGAATGCATAACCTTCTTTTAGCATTATTCCTAATAGCTTGTAGCGTTTTATCTTCCATTGGACATTGATCTTTACTTCTTTCTTCATGAAAATTGACTTCCACATCCAAGAGTTGACAAATAGGTTACGTCAAGAATTTAGTAGATAAAAACAGTTTTAGCTCACCTTCCGATGTGTGCTTGAAAAGACGTGAGATAGTCTTTGTACTTTATGTACAGGACGATTTAAAGAATAAAGAATGTTCTTGCACAAATAAATGTTTATTAAGATTAATGTTATACATGTGCATATCATCTAATTGATTTTTCATTCTAACATATGATGTTGGACTGTATCATCTGACAGATGATACATGCATGAATTAATTATAAGAAAAACTTGTTTGTTTGTCAGATTGACCATTGTCTATCAGACACACATTTGCATTTTATACTTAATTATTTTAAGCAGTTATTCAAAACTTTGAGGATGTTGGACTTTACCCTAACAATCTCCCCATCATTATGATGTTTAAAACAATTTAGTTTAAAAGCAAGATTTTCAAGAAAGCGTTTAGTCAAATCAAGTTTTCATAAAAGCCGTATTATCCATTCAAACGATTTCATCATATATCTATTAAGCATAATTAGTTTGATGGGTTATCAAACTTTCTTATGTGTGATTCAAAGACTTATTTTATTCATATGGACTTATAGCAGAGAGATATAGTCTTATACATAGATGAAGTACAAGTACATAGTCTCAAAATCAAGTTAAAAGAATTGAAAGAATAAGTCAGACTTTATAAGAAAAACTTGTTTGTCTGTTAGATTCACCGTCATCTATTAGACACAGGTTCATTTTGCATTTTATACTTAATTGGTTTTTAGCAGTTATTTAAAACTTTAAGGATGTTGGACTTTTTCCTAACACGATGTCACACCACTCAAATGATATGCAAGTGGTGAGTTATCATTGTATTTATTGTTCAACTTCACTCAAGTGTTGGCTTTAATGGTCAAGCTATTAAGCATTCACCCTAGTTATAACTTGTGATTTGAGCAAAGTGGTGTTGAGAAAATTCTCTCTCCTCTTGAGCTCATAACACTAAAGTAATAAGTGGTCACTCAAGTGTTGAGGAAACAATATGAATGGTAATTTTGAAACTTGTTGGGTTATACAACAAGTAAGATCGCTCTAGCATTGAGATGACATTTAAGCGATGGACACATAAACAATGAATTTGAGCAAACAAGAGGTCGAACCAAACATATCTCCTCTAGATATGGTCGCTCAAGCAATGAAAGGTCATTCAAGTGAGACAAATGTCATATTTATTCTGTCTCCTTGAAGTTGGTGTCTCTTAAGCGATGCATAATCGCTTTAGCAAGGAAGACCTACCCTAATAGAGAAAGCAAAGTCACTTAGGCAAAATGAGTTTGCTCAAGCAACATATAACTGATGGTGTGGTGTTGTATGTGATTTATATTATTATCCTTTTATGGGTGTGATGACCCATTATGGGTATGATAACTTTTTTATAGGTATGATAACCTTTTTGTTAGGAATCGAAGTGTGATGTCCTAGAAAAATCTCAACAATGGTATCAGAGTCAATGATTTGTCTTGGTGATCAACTCAAATAAGGGCAAACATGTCTATTTTGGTAAACCCAATAATAGTTAGTAGTTAGAGTTACCATTGAGAGTTTAAAGGGACTGTTGTAGTGAATCGAACAATAGTTATGGTTGTCTCACACTTCATGAGAGACTGTTAGAACTTTAAGTGTGATCCTCTAGGAAAAAAAACTCGACAATAGTATCAGAGTCAAAACCTTAAGGTTATGTGTTTGTGGGTCTTTTTTCTTCATATGTTGTTAAACTTTCTCACATTTACTCAATATGGGACTCAAACTTACATTTGGATTTCTAACAAACTCCCTTTATGTATGATATCAACCTAATTGTTTTTAGGTTTACCACAACAAACATGTTTTCCCTCGTCTTAGTTGGTCAGCAAGACAAACCATCAGCTCTGATACCATTGTTGAGATTTTTATAGGGGATCAAACTTGGATTCCTAGTGATTTTCTCCTCAAGTGTGAGACCACCCTAATTACTTTTGGGTTCACTACAACAATCTCTTCACACTCTCGATGATAACCCTAGCTGCTAACTATTATTGGGTTTACCATTACATGACATGTTTGTCCTCGTTTGAATCGGTCACCAAGTAAAATTATTGATTTTAATACCACAATATGTTTCTTTCTAGTGGATGAATATTAGGAACATTTAACATTGATGAAACATGAGTCAACCACACAAGAGATATGACACCACCTTAAACTCAAAACCCTAGGATTATGTGTTTGTTGGTCTTTTTCCTTTATATATTATTCAATTTTCTCATATTTTCTCAATTAAACTCATACTTAGTTTCTAAAAGACTCCTCTTAATTGTAAAATCACTTTAATTGTTAGTGAATTAATAGCTACACAGTTAGAAAATAACCCACATTTTCTATAATCAGATTTATGAGAAATAATATAAATGCAACAGAATAATCACACATAAAATTAATAACGAAGTCAATTATATCTAAGTATTGTTACATATCTTATATTAAAAGAAAAAATTATAAAACATATGTTTATTGAACACAAACAATCCAAATAAACTTAAAAAATAAAATATTATTTTTTTCCTTCTCTCTTCTCTATTTTTTTTCTCTTGTTTTTGTTGGAATGAAATAAAATATTTTACAAATAAGTATATATATGTTTTATTTCTAATTGCATTAGTTTCCTATATTTAACTATTCTATTATTTTTCTTGGTCTTTATTTTTCCTAAATTGTTATTAATTTTTAAAATTTTAATTTATTTATATTATAATTTTGGATAATTTTGAGGGTTTAGGTATTTATGTTATAATTTTTATAGAGATATTTATGTTATAAAACTCTGTCGATATGTATACCCAATTTTTACCCTTTTTCTTTCACAATTTTTTCTAATTTTTTATCATTTAAAATACAGGCGCGCGCCATTTAAAAAATAAAACAAATATATTTTTTTTTTAAAATTTAAATATCAATGAAACAAGTTTATTAGAATAAATAATAATATATATGTGTGTGAAAAATTAATTCATTTATAAAAATTAGAGAAATGAAAATAATTAAAAATCACAAAAATGTCAAAAAAAAAACTTCACTATCAAATACGATAAAATATTATGTTTTACTTGAATATAAATATAAAAATTAAAAAATAAAATCACAAAATAATATATTAAAAAACTTGCACAGAAAAATCACTGCTTATAATTTTTCTGTAACCTTCACAATATATAAAGACTATATTGACTTATAAAATTTAAAAATTAAATTCTACCTATATTAAAGTAAATATGTTTAATTTAAATTTAATTTATTTTAATAAATATATCCATAAAAAAATCATTAGAATAACACACTAATCTTATTATTTCTCAATATAACAGTTTTTTATAAGATATTAAAATCGAATTTCCAAAACCAAATTTTAAATATACATAATTTTTTAAAAAGTAAAAAAATAAATAAATCAGAATTCAGTTATTGAAAAATTAATTTTTAACCTATTTTTCAATAATAAAAGTTATTGTAAAAAATTCAAAACTCGATTTCGCATAAAGTGAATTCTCAACTAACAGAATAAAACGTGCTATATACGAAAAGAATATCTGTACTGTGCTATGTCGTAAAAAATCAAGAAAATACAGCAAAAACAAGAATTGAAATCCGTGAAAGGAAAATAAATAAATAAAAAGTAAAAAAAAGAGAGTTATGCCTTTAGTATGATCTAGTGCCTTCTAAATAATAAACATTTTAAAAATATATACTTAAATTTTACTTTTTAACATAATTAGACACTAAACATTAAATTCTCAACGTCTAAGAGGGAAAAATAAATAATGAGATAAAAATAAATTATACTATTTTCATCAATTTGAGTGTTTAAAAAAATAGTAAAAATGAAAAAATAATATAAAAAATACTAATTTTAAATATGTTTGAGGTTAGATAGAGATAGAGATAGTGTTCATCAAATTTAATTAAATTTAATATAAATATTTTTTAATGATTTGGTTAAACTTAATTCTTTTAATTCAATTCAGTCTTTTAGTCGTTACATAATAATTTTTTATTTTCAAGTTAATATAAAAATTATTAAATAATACTAATAATAATAAATTAAATATATTTTTAATTTTTAAATTATTTATTAAAACCATATTTTTTTTACAAAATTTTGATCTATTTTATTTTTATATTATATAAATTAATTTAAATGATTTTTAAAAGTAAATAAAAATATTTTTAAAAAGAAGGAAAAAATTAAAAAAAATAATTCAAACAAATTTAGAAAATATTTAATAATAAATAAAAAACTAGATAATTAAAAATTAAAAACATATTTAACCCTTAATAATATAAATATTATTTATTTATTTTCTCATTTTATAATCATATGTATTTTTAAAATATTAAATTATATAATTTTTAAATATAAAATAATATAGTCTATTTTTTTAGAAGAATAGTATTAAGAATTTAACAGGAAATGTTTTTAAATTACAAAATTTGAAAACTTATAATCCAATTAACCCAATTTAACATTACACGTGAATTGAATTAGATTTAATATGATAAATATAATCAATTCTTTTATTTCATCAGATAATAATTTTGGTCATACCTCCTCTCAATCCAATTCTTGTATACCCCTACGTAATACTAACAATTTATCATATTTTGATATAAATGAACGGAAAGATTATTTATATAATTTAAAATTTAAAATTTAAAATATTAAACTTGAATTTTATTCTTCTCAATATTCATTAAACATTGAATATTTTCTTGAATTATATATTTATCTTTACCTTTAAAAAAAACATGAAGAGGGAGAGGAAAAGAAATACGAAGCAACATAAAAACGTAGCATGTGAAAAGATAAAGCAAAGAAATAAGATTTTGTGGCATCCAAATGAAGAAGAATTTAAAATGTACTTAATTTTTTTAATATTAATTAGATATTAAACATTGAATTATCAATCTTTAATTCTCTATTTGGTAAAAAAGGAAATATAAATAAGTTAGAGTATGAAAAATGAAGTTGATAAAAAGTAAATTACAAATTTCTTTAACTGTCTAGAGTATTTAAGAAGAGTGAAAGAACAGGAAAATAAAAAAAATACTATAAAATTAACTAATAGTTACAATTTTTCACGTTTAAAGATAAATAAATTAATAAATTATTTATATTGTCAAACATTTTAACTATTTAATTTGAATTTTATTCTTTCAAATATTAAGGATAAGTATTTTCGTGGCTTCATTTAATACTACATTTGAAGAAGTGAAAAAAAGAAAAGAACATGAAGATGCATCAAAAAGTAAATTGCGAAAAAGGAAAAAAAAAACAACAAGTTATTAGTTTATATTTGTCATTTTCTTTATAAAGAGTGAATATTTTAAGAGTATACTATTATTTAAAATTAATTAGACACTAAACGTTAAATGGTCTATTTTTACGAAGTTTGAAGCATAAAAAAGGATGACAAAAGAAAAATCAACAGGTAAAAATAAATTATATATTGCTTTTATTATTCGGAGTATTCTTAAGAACATATATTTTAGCAATATAACTGAATTGACCACTTCGATCGTTCTAACAAAAATTTAATCTATGACTATAAAAGAAATCATATATTCTCATAATTGATAAGAATAACTAACAAGTTATTAAAAATTAAAATTAATCTAAGAGTTTTTTATATAAATAAAAATATTTATCAAGTAAAATAATTTCAAATAAAAAAAGGTAATATTTCAGAAAAAATAAAAGAACCAAATCAGAAGTGAAAAAAAAAATAACAGAAAATTATAAGTTGTACTCTTAACCTCTTATTTAACTGTTGTGATGAACACAGTTAACCTTAAATAAAAGTTGTACTCTTAACTTCTTACAGTAGTACGAATGATTTGAAAGTAAAAATTAATGTATATGTTAAGTCCACTTCACACATTTACTAACAAAAAAAAAGAAAAGAAAGAAGAAAAAGAAAAGTGTTGTTCTAAAATAACATTAAATAAAAATAAATTTAATAATTTTTTTTTACACATTTTTAATGTATTTTTATTTTTTTTAATTAAATTTCAATTTTCATTAAAAATAGTTAATATAATTTTTTTTTACTAAATACATTGATGATTGATGATTATGTGAAAAAATAACAATATAACACATGCCGTTTATAAACATGTGACAAAAAAGTAACGAGAATTAAAAGAGAATATGTATTTTTATACGGGATGTATTATTGTATTACGTTATTTTTTAATGTGGTTAATATTAATATAATAAAAAATATCATATTAATTATTTTTAATTAAAATTAGAATTTGATTAAAAAACTAATTAAAAAAACAATAAAAAATAACTCAAAATTAAAAATGTATTAAATTATATAAAAAAAAGGTAATTCAGTATGAAGATTAGGCATATAACTTTTTGTTTTGAATGGTCCAACAATATGATTTTGTTAAATTTAATAATACTTTTTGTTAAAAAACAATAACATTTCTTAAAATGAAAATGATGGACTGTTTTGATTGGAGTGTGGAAAGTTTAAAGGGCATTATAGTAATTGAGAGTGAGTGCAGCTGTCTTTGATTAAATAAATAAAAAATAAAAAGGAGTAATTGTGAGGAGGAGTTTTCAAAGTTAGGGGAATTCTTGGAGACGAAACCTGCTGATATTAAAAAAATGCAGTCAAACTGCTGCTCTTCTGTTAAAGCCATAAATAAATGCCTTTTTCGTTAATTTTATCTGACCAAAATAAAAAGTCTGTGCCCCTATATTACGTTTCCCAACTTAACATAAATTTCAAATCCTAAATTTTAATCACTTCTTCTTTCCATAATATTTTCATTTTCTTTTACCACCTTGCATTCTTCAATATTATTATTCTAGCTTTTCATGTATAAAGTATTCTAGATCATCTACATTATATTATTATTCAATGCCTTCAAACTATTCTCTTTATTTTTCTTAAAATGTTTATATTGGTTCTCCATGGTTATACAATGAGTATATGAGATTTTTGGTTCATTTTCTTTAAATAAATGCCATCAATCTCTGCTCACATTTTCTGGAAAACTATGTATTTTGTGAAATTATTTTAACTTATTTGTATTTATGATTTTAGTTTTAGACATTTGATGCATGAGAAATAAATAATTAGTTTCAAAAGATATATCCATAATTAAATTTAGTTTCAATTATTAATTAAAAAAAATCAACATTTAGGTTAAATACAACTAAGCTTGAATTTCTCAAATTTAGGGTGTTGGCAAGTTAGATAGAATTTCAATAAGTTTATTATACAATTCATTAAAAAAATATTAAATTTGATTGATTTGGATTTCTATATATTTTTATGTTAAATCCAATTCAATTCCACTTAATCCACTTTTATAATTAAATTAGTTTGGTTGCATTAAGATTTTGAAAAAAAATATTTTTTTAAGTTGTAACTTTCAATACCAATCTAATTAAAAATAACATAATATATTAAAAAATTAATTTAAGACTTAAAGTAAGTTAATAAATTAAATTATAATAAATTTTTTCAATATATAAAAAGAAAAATATAATAAATTTACCTAAATTAATAAGTTATAATTCAAAATATATATAAAATAAATATAATTTAAAATTTAAATAAAAATCATAATATTTTAATGTATAATGTTTTTCAAAAATATTAAACATTTTAAAATAAAAATAAAAATATAATTAATTATTAGTAAGATAAAATTTATGAATAATATATGTAAGATTTAAAAAAAAATTGTACGAGTGATTTTAAATTTTAATATTTTCAATTCTTGTAAAAAGTAAATCCATATTAATATCAAACTATACAATTCTAATAATTTTAATATTTAGAAAAAATATTATTTTTCTTATATTATAAATAAATAAAAAAAGACAAAAAAATATATAATAATATAAGAATTTGATTCAATTAGAAATAAAATTTAACTAAATGAATTAATTTGGGTTGTCTGGAATTATTTTAATAAGATATATTACATTAAGAAGAAAAATTTAGTTAAAAGAAGTGAATCACATTGTTTAATAGAATTTGATTATTGAAAAAATTAATTGATAATTTGGAGTTATAATAAGATAATTGAAAAAAAGAAACTAAATTATAACTTGCCTCTTCAATCATTTCTGATTTGTGAGGACATTTTTATTAAATTTTTTTTACTATTATAGTTTTCAGATTTTTAAAATTTTGTAATTTTTATATAATTTTTCAAATTTGCATACATTTATTTCTTTCAAATTTATAAGTTTGATTTAATTAGTTAAATATTTAATTAAAATTAGAATTCTTAAAGTGTGAGACTAAAATGACAACAAAAAAAGATAGAGAGAGACTAAAATCCGGGTTAAAAGTTAAAAGAAATCTAAATTGTAAGTTAAAAATCATAATTAAAAATAAATAGTAATTATTTCTTGTGACATAGCCTCAACTGAACACAAATCAAGAAACTATCAATGAAAGAAGCAAGCTCAAGAAGATGAGTTGGAATTTTTTTTATTTTTTTTCATTTTACATATTTTGAGTATTCTTGATAGCAGAGAGGTTTATGATGCGAATTCCTAATAATAATGACAAGCGTGTAACATGCCACTCTATTTACTTTCCCAGGTTTCTTTTCATGGTGTGAAGCTGGTGGGAGTTGAAGTCTTAAATACTATAACACAAATCTATTTTATTAATATAATATTTTAAATTAAAAATAAATGAATAAAAATAAAATATTAATATTTTAATTATCAAATTAATATTTTTTTATCAGAATCAGCGTCTCTGTTAAGTTAACTTTCACATTTCTATTATAATAGTTTATCTTATTTTATATTCATAGTTTAAAATAAAATATAAAATAACTGAATGAAATACGGAATACCTAATTATTAACATACAATAAGAACCAAGATAGCATAATATATATATATATATATATATAACTAAAAGTATTATTGTTACTTTATCCAATGTTACTACGATAAAAGTTAAATATAAAATGTATTTTTTATTTATAATATTAAAAAGCAAAATAAAATAGAAAATATACAGTTATTATATATTAGAGTGGATAGAATAGTAATGGTGTAAATTAGAAGAAAGAAAGAAAAGAAAAAGAATTGAGATAAATCCATTTTTAGGTCTGAAAAAGCAAGCAGAGAAATAAAAGCTGTCGGTAAGACCGTTGACGCCCCTGACACCACACGCAATCCATTACAATCAATTTAAATTAATAACCAAATCATGACAAAAATTATTAATTAAAGCCTAACCAATAGGATTTTTCCCCTTTTACACGTTTGCTTTTTTTTTTTCTCACTAACACTAACTTTTGCTTACCATTTTCATTTACATAAATATTTTCTTTTAGAAAAATAATAATAACATATTTATATCTTATTTATATTACTTTATTAAATACATAATAAAATTAATTATAAAATATTAATAAAATAATATTAAATCATATATGAACACTTTTGAATATATTTTTATATTGTTTTGTTTATATGTCAATAAAAAATTCAATACTATTTAAAAAAAAGAAGCAAATTAAATAGGTATATATTATTTAATCAATTATATTTTTATTAGTTCATACCATAGATAAGAGTCAAATCAACCATAATTTTAAAAGACCACCCTACTTATGTTTTATTAGTTTCCACAACTAAATTTTATTAGATAAAGAATAAGGTTTTCTTATTGAATGATAATGAATTTTTTTTAAACACCTTTTATTAAAATATGCAAATCATACATATATATATATATATATATATATATATATATATAAACTAAAATAATATAGAATATTTAATAATTTTACATTTTATACTAACAACAAATTAAAAAAGAAAATACATAAAACTAATAAGTCCATACCTTTTAAAAGTGAGAGATTAAATAAAAATTATAATATTTAAAAATTAAAATATATTTAAATTAAATAACTTTTTTTTTTATTAAGTAAAGTAAGATGGATTAGTTGTACGTTTTGAATTCTATTATCTTTGACTTGTCTGAAAAAAAAAAAACGGATTGACCTATTATAGTTAATAGGGATTGAGAGTTTTGGTCTACTTACTTAAAAAGTGAATTAACTTATTGATTTACCAATTTTTTAAGTATTTTTCAATTTTTAAATATAATTTTTAAAAGCATATTTAATAAGACATTTTATATCTCTTAACTAGTTAATCAATATTTCTAATTAAATGAATATTACTATTTTTAGGATAAATTATTCATTTAGAATTATTGATTAAAAGTTAACATATAAATATTTATTATTTAAATTATAATATTTACATTATTCATATAACACATCATGAAATACTCTTTAAATTATAATTTTTTATTTTAATTTTAATTTTTTGTACTTTTAATATAAAATTTTAAAAAATATAGATGGGTTAGTGAGGTAGGTGAGAAAAACTGACGTTTTGAATACACTACCCACTTCACCAAATTAGTGTTGGTCTAGGGTAAAAAATTGATTTGTCATTTCTAAATATTAGTATATGATAATACAACTACAAGGATTTAAGTTTTTGGTCTATTTATTTGTAAGTGTGATATAATTATAAATTTAAATTGTTTGTTTGTTTGTTTATTTACATTTTATAATATATGATCAATTAGTTTAGTTTAGAAGAAGAGTGGAAATAACGTTGTTTAGATATTTAAGAATGGTTTTTGTTTTGGGGCTTAAAGTTGAACTTAAGGAGATCATTATAGTATAATAGAAAATAAATAAAAAAAAAAGTGTGAACTTATAAAACTGTGAGTATCAATAAAACTTAGAAATAGAAAAAAATCTTTTTTTAATAAAACTTAGAAATAGAAAAAAATCTTTTTTTCCTTTGCAAAGACACATATTTCATTATTTAAAACAAATTTTCTTTTTCTTCTTCTTGTACCTTTCTTTTTATTTACTCAAAACAAAAATTTTCTTTTTCTTCTTCTTCTTCTACCTTCAAAACAAAAATCACCTAAAGCTTCTCTTACTTAGGTGATTTTCAAGAATACAACCTAGTTAAGAGATAGATGTTAAGTGTCTTTTATTTTCTCCTTTCAAACCTTTATCATCTTATTCATAAAAAAAGTAAACATGAACAAGTTTAATACAATCCAATACATGGAGTAAAAAATAGATAAATACACAAAAATGATGATTGAATTCTGTATTAAAAAACTTTTAAATATTTTTACAATATCAGTGTCTGTTTATATATTGTCAGACACAATTTTGACTTGATTGATGCATTGTCAAAAGATTTTCACAAAGAGTGTTGTAAAAGAATCTCATTCTATTGGTTAAGAGTAGTTTAATAACATGCAACGAGAAAGAGATAAGGTAGAGAAGGATTTACTCTGGGTATTTTTATATTGGTTTGTCTATTAACTAAAACTACGTCCAATTTTTGTTCAACATGATCAAGTTCCACTAAGTAGTAGACTATTGTTAGAAAATACAACCAAATATTCTTTAGATCTCATCCACTAGAGGCTAAACAAATAAGTATTATTTGAATAACAACCACTTCTTGCTAAAGACACATGAATATTATTTGGAACACAATCACTCCTAGATAAATAAAATAAAGGTCACAAAGAAATTTATCTAAAAGATCAAAGGTTTGCTCTCTAAAAGAGGGACAACATTCATAGGGAGATACAAATAAAGATCACTTTTATTAGCTAACGAACACAAATAATGTTCTTTTAAAGATTACAAGGCTAGAGTTCAAGGATTGCTAATCACTTAAATTTCGCAAGAGTCATCAACTTATATTCTTTAAGGAATATTTTATTTATAGAGGTTTAGAAGAAAGATCCATTGAGTATCATTTCTAGCCATTGAGATCTTTTGAAAGGTCTTCTTATTCATCTTGCTTCGTCCATATTCAAACATAGAAATGCATTGAATGTTCTTCATGTAGCACTAATTACATGTCTTTTCTTGAAGTAACATTCTAATATACAATATTACTTATTAGACCTAGGTTAGATAGCTTTTATCCAAATTGGAGTAAAGTGTGCAAGACCGTGCACAATCAATAGTCCTTTCAAAGCCGACATTCAATCAAACAAGAGGAGTTGTTGGCATGGATAAACTTTAGTGCATTCTTCAAAAGATCTTTGATGTTGAAATGTCTTTGAGATGCTCTTGTAAGATAGAAGAAACAAACATTCTCTGCATACATAGAATAAAAATTTATGTTATTTGACTTGTACCATGAAATGCTTAATATTATGTATCTTTATCATTTTCCCAAGTGAGTTTATCAGATGAAGATATATGTACACAAGATGTTATGCGTTTATCAATCTAACGAAGCACTTTGTCTATCATGATTTAATGGTCAAATAAAAGCATGTTTTATACTTTGTTATAAAACACTTAATCAAAATAACTTGGAGTCTATTAAAATTTACTCTAACACATAAGATATGTTCTTCATCTTTTTCTTTCTTTTGTAAAAGTATATTCCAAAGTTTAAATGTGTTTCTTGTTTAGATTTTGAAATTATAATATATCAAGGAAAATTGACATTGTCTTGCTCAACATTTTATTCTCAATCTTACCTATATTGCCTTTTTTATCTTAAGGCAAGGGAAGCTATGATGTTTTTCTTCAAATCTTAAATGGATATGAATTGGTAGGTTAGGTATTGATTTACATATATATAAAATTGTAATTTTGTATGTAGTTTGATATTTTTTTAAGTGGGTGATTTAAAACCCTCTATGCATGATATGATTTTAGCTAAATTTGAGAATCCTTTAAATTTGTTGTAGTGAAGAATTTATAACTTTGAATTTTAAAGATGAATCATTGTAATTGTAGTTACATAAGAGGTATAACGAATATAGACATAATATGTGTAAAATATATTTTGGTGTGAAATGTGTCATTGATGAATTTGGTGCTTGAATGAATGAGCTAGACTAAGTAAAATAGAATTGTTATATTATGCTTAAATTTGAGTTAATGAAATAATAAATGAGAACCTCAAATTTTAATTAGAACTGCAAATTTGTTTACATAAAATCACTCAATAGATAAAAATTTCATTGAGCGAATTTTAAAAAAAACTTAAAATTTATTTTTTGCTTATATTGTTTAAATGAATTTGATAGTTATAATTCTAATTTGATTTAAATAAATATATGAGTATACTTTGAATGTTATTTTTAATGATTTTAATTATTTATTTAGCGAGAATTGAATTTTTAAATGGAATGCATTGGATTGATATGAGTGATAATTACATATGTGGAAGTTGACCTGATTGGGATGGATTGAACATTGAGAAATGAAATCAGTAATGAAAGGAGATATCCTGACATCACTTTTCAAGTAGTGTGATGAGAATATCATATATGATAATTCTATGAAGGATACATTATTGTTACTTGTTACACTCAAGAGAAAAGAGCTATCTTGACTACTTATGAGCTATTCTATGAGTGAGTAAGTTTTAATATTAAGACAAGAGTCAACATTTGGTGGATGTGCTTAATATATCTCTTTCAAAAGTCATTAAGTCACGAGTGAAGTTGAAATTCTTTCAATTTCTAGGGATCTTGAGTAAAGCTAGGAATGTAATCAATCGATTGTTTTTTTATCATGTGTGCCTAGTTGTAAGATTGTATATAATGACAAAGTCAATATATTTTTAAATGTTGTAACTTGGATTCTTATGTTAAATTTAAATAGTACTTAATATCCTTATATTTTGCATGTGCCATGATTATGACGATCATGTGCTAAAATTGTTAACATGTGAGCATATATACCAAATTAGATAGTAAATCTCTTGATGATAGTAGTAAGATTTTATATGTTAATTTTCTGAAATATTCTTAGCATGTTTATTTTTGTGTGTGTATGTATATATATTATTTTGTAGAACTCATTTCAAATATTATAATTTTTTTTTACATTTAGTTGCATATGCTTAGAGCTAAGTATTTGGGCAAAAGTAAGCAAACCACCCATATTACTTGCAATCTGCGTTGGTGCATATTTGTATTTTTTAGTAGATTTTTAGTACGAATTTTTTATACTTGGTCCACACAACTTTTGGGTTAAATGATTTTCACCCGTAGTCTCCTCAGGCTACCCACAACCCACAACACCAAGTCAAACTTAATCCAAAATCTAATACTCATTGCTTCTACAAGTTATTACCAAGTCTAATTCAATCTAAAATCTAATACTTTTTGTTTTAATTGGTTATCTCGTCAAGCTCAATTAAACCTAAAATTTATTTATTTTACTTGTATTGGTTGTGCATTGTTTAATAGATTGAGTAAATTATTGTTATACAAATGAATGCTAAAAAATATCAACATATCTTTGCAGGTGTGAACTTACCCATTTAACCCATGAATTTGGCGGGATGGATGCGATTTATAAAAATTAAAAACCATTTAAAATGTGGACTAAATGAACGAATTATCATAGTAGAGATTTAGGTGGATGTGGACTTAAACGAATGAATGAATTCGTTCGTATACACAACTTTGTCTATGCATGTTATATATTATATTTATAAATTATATTTATGGCAACATTGCATAATCAATTTAATTATTTCAACAATAATTTTTTTATTATTTAACTTTAATTTTTAAGGTATTTCACAAATTATTTTACACTGAATAATTTTAATGGTATAAGAAGTAAATAATAAAATTTATATAAATGCTTTAAAATACATTAAAAATTGTTTGACAAATTAAAATCATCATAAAAATATCCTTTCTTTAAATGTTTGAATAAAAATCAAGTAACTAAATTATTCATTTTAAACGTATGAACCAAAATCAAACTTAAATAAATTGTTTGAGAAATTAAAATCATCATAAAAATATTTCCTATTTAAATACTTAAATAAAAATTAAGTAACTAAAATTATTTATTTTAAATGTATGAACCAAAATCAAACTATTCAAATTATAAGGCTAAAACTATTTACATTAAATTAAATTTAATGACTAGAAATTTTTAATTACTTATATATGTTTAATATGGAGTGCAAATAACAATTAAGTTTTTTTTTTACTTAGAGATGATATTTTGTTTGGTAGAGTTTCAACCATACCAACTTAAAGTAAAAGGAGTAAAGGAAAGAATAATTTTACTATATTAGGGTATCATAAAAGACTTTTATATTTTTTTTAAGTTGAAAATTGAAACAACATTATTATTTTCTCATTTTCTTTTATTTTTTCTTCTCATTTCCCTTTTAGAATCCAATTGGTAAAACAAGAGAGAATAATCATAAATTTCTTATTTTTGAGCTTTTTTGAGTAAATTTTTTCTTTTGAGCATTTAGTCAGGGTTATAGTAAGAAAGTGTGAAAATTGAATTCGAGTTTAATTTTAAATATTTAATTAGGTTTTGATTATTATGACGATGTTCCTTTGTTATTTCATACATTCTCCCCTTTTCAAGTTTTAGACATTTTAGAGTACAAATAATTTGATACAAGGAAAGTTATTTCTTTTATATTTTTTAAGTAGTGTTTGATTTAAGGAAATTGTGTGAAAAGAAGTTGTGATGTTTTCATGTAGAAGATATTGAATTAATTTGGTAAAATTAACTACTAATGAAAATTTTATTATTGAAATTGGGAAAGTTAGCATTTAAGTGAAATTCTAAAGTAATAATTGACTTTAACTGTGTGATACCTTAAAATTTAAGATAAATAGAAGTTTGATGTGGTTTAATGATAATGAAATTGGTGTAAATAAGTGATATATTTTCATAACTCTAATTTTATGTATAACATATATAACATGAATAGATATTTAATAACTATAAAATTCCAAATTCATGGGCATTATGCACCAAAACATAAACATATACATATAGAAGTAGTCAAAATTTTCCAAACATATAATAACTTCAAATAAAGCATTCTATTATTGTCCATGCAAATACAAGGGGAACTAATATTTAATTGAAAAACATTCTAAAATTTAAAACTTTTGAACTATTAAATCAAACATCAAAACCTTGCCATCCTCCATAATTATACAATAATATATTAATCTATTAATAACATTTCCAACTTTAACCAAGGTGTTCAGGAATTTAAATAATTTTCAACTAAACTTATGACTCAACGAGTTTCAGAAGATGCATATTGAGCAAGTCTACCAAAGACTGATACCTGATTCAACATTTATACTTATCCATTCACAAGATATCTCGTGAGCAATCAAGATAGTTTCATTGCATGGGTCCAACCAGCCACCATATGAAACCTCCATCGACTTCTTGCAATTAAAATCCTCATCTAAGTTATTTGAAAGTTAGCGAAATTTAAATATCTTCTTTCATTAATCGCTCTAATACTCAATATACGTTATATCTTGGTCAGGTGAACTACAACATAGGTAATTACAGTTTACATCAATCTCATTATCAACAGAAAAATTTATTCAATTTACATCAATATAATCGTATCTTATTAAACAACTCAATTTTTGCTAATTACTAATTTCAAGCATTGAGAAAAAACATTCAAAATATACACATATATCAATTAAACCAAATTATAAATACAAATTTTCAACCATTTAAACAATATAAGAAAATAATATTTTTTTTTCTTCTTTTAGAAATATGTTGTGCAAAATTTGGCTAGTGGACACAATTTTTTTCAAATCTTATTTTTCAGAGCGAAATAAAATTTGTTGAGACATCAAAACTCATTTTACCCCCGACTTCAAAATCGCTGGGCAAATATGAAAAAAAGTGTACTTTTTGAAAAATCTCAAACTCAAACAAACACTTCAACTTCACAATCTAACTCTTCACTAAGTCATAAACCATCAAACAAAACAAATTTAGCAATGAATTATCATGTAAATATATATATATATATATATATATATATATATATATCGAGTTAACTATCCCAAACCCTATAACCATATCATTTATATAATTTTTCACTTATTTAAATTAATCAAGTTCATTTTAAAACATTCAAATTTCACTTTCTTAAGTATATTTTAGTTCCATGCATACTTAAGTCACTAATTCAACATGCAGAAATAAAATATCAATTTCACCTTTATCACAAACTTCAAACATCATATATCAACACATAGTTTGCACCTAATTCAATAAAATTCCAAATTAATTTCACTTTATTGAGTCTCCAACTTCACCATTCTTACCCAATTTCAGAAAGATCAATGTCATCACCTACAAAGTAAGTTTAGCATATAAGATTTTAACATACTAGTACAATATTTCCAATTTATCAAGAATTGAACATCACTTTTCATCATATTATAAGTATACTAAACCAATTTATTCTAATTTGATAAAATTTTAACTTGCATTACTTGTACTCTTATGTGCCTAAAATAGAATTCAACAACTAAACAAAGTTAGTAAAGTCCTAACTTGCTTCTAGAAAAGTGTGATTTAGAAACCAAACAAATCATTAAAGACCTAAAGTCACTTGAAAGAAAAAAAAATGAGATTCAAATGAAAAGAATGTTAAGAATCCAAGTGTGAATTTGAGTCTCACATTGTGTAAAAATAAACAAGTTGAGCAACATATAAGGAAAATGACCCACAAAACTATTGTCTTAGGGTTTTGGGTTAAGAGGAGGCATTAGGTCTCTTATATGATTTTTTTCATGGCTCTTTAAATCAAATCTTCTTGGTATCAAAGCTTGGTTAGTAAGGGTTTTAGGAAAGCACGTTTTGTTGAGATAAACAACGATACAAGTAAGGGTCACCACTTAGGTACTCATTTGAGGAGAGTGTACCAATGTGGAAGTAACTCACTTGATGGAGAAATTATTAGGAATCTAATTGTGGTTTGAGTTCCACATTGTGTAAAAACGATCACGATGAACAACATATAAAGAAAGAAACCTACAAATTCATTATCTAAAGGTTTTGAGTTATGAGGTAATTTCAAATTTTATATATGAGTTTACTCATAGTTCATTAAATCGAATATCTCCAGTGATACCCCATCGAAAGAAAGTAACAAAAAAAACTTACTAAAAACAAAATTATCATTGGATCATATTGTTCTAAACTCTATTGCTTCCTAAGTTGTAACTTCTATTTGGAGAAAAAAATTAGGATATTTTAGGATCTTAAAGAAGATGGGAAGAATATGAAAGAAGGAATTTTAGAAAGAGAGTGAGATTTATAAAAGAAACTACAAAGTATTTAAAATTATAATTTATACACTAAATATATTTAAGCTTTATTCTTTTTTAAAATCATCTTTACTAAACATTAAAAATCAAGTTTTATATACCTCTATTATTAGTTGTTATAATAAGTGTAAGGAGGTACTTCATTTTTTGTAAAATATGTATATTTTTATAACGAATTAGATGTATATACCTCTGGTATAGATGCTTAAATATATCTGTGATCAGGGGGAGCTTAATAGGAGCCGGTGGGGGCCACGACCCCCCTAAACATTTTTATTATATATATAAATTTATTATATGGGTTCACACAATTTAATAAAATAAATTTTTTACAATTAATAGATTCTTTTAAGAGGTATACTTTTTAGAGTTTCCATAAAAATTTATAGATAACAGTTATTTACATTCACTTTTTTGCTTTAAATATAGACTCTTAGTATTTTTCTTCTTCTCTTTATGTTAAAGATATAGTGAGTTCTTTTCTCTTTTATGGTTTCTCCTCTATATCACTTATCTTCTATTCTACTTCTATAAAACTTCTCCATTCCATTCTAGGTACCTACTATAACTTTTTTTATTTAGTATAATTTATTTTCTATGCTTTTATGTGACTATTGTAAGTATATTACATTAGATTGTATATTATATTTTTAGGAGGTCTGTTACTATGTAGATTAGATTGTAAATTATCATTTATTATAATTTTATATATTTTGAAATTAAATGATTATTTTTTAATAGATACAATACTCATGATTAAGAATAAGTCAATTGATGTTTTTTTTAAGAGGAAAATTATTGATAAAAATGAAAATGATATTTCTTCCACTTAGCAAATAGTTACATTAAGCAACGAACGTTTTAATTTTTATTTTCAGAATTGGAAAGATTTTAATTTTTAATTATTTTTATTAGGCTTAAAAAATTTAAAAATTGTTTAAAGTTTAAAAAAGTAAAAACAATCTTCAGACTTATATGTTAAAATAACCTCTAAAAAAACTATTCAACTCTTAAATTAGTAGGAACAATATTACTAAACATTAAAAAATATTAAAAACCTTTAAAAAATTAAAAAATGTTCAACTTCTAAATTAGTGGGATCAATACTCAGTGTTAAACAATTCAAAATTATTGAAAGAGTTAAAAAGTATCCTAGATAAGTGGAACATAGATCAGTGCTCAATATTAAAGAAATTAAAACCAATAAAAGAAATTAAAACCCATTAAAATGAAATTAAAACTCATTAACTGTCTGCATTTATTAAAACGTTAAAATTTTCGATTCTCCATTTTTTTCGATTTTCCTCTACGATTTCACCGATTAAACTGTATTACGATTATAAGTATACTCTAACACGAAATTGAAATAAAAATCGTATAATCTTATGATTTTACGAGTAAAATCTCGATTTTGACTATATTGTAAACAAGTATATTAAATTATTGTTTGTAAGTAAATTGAATGTTATATTTAATGTTAATTTTGTTTATTAAGTTAATTTTTTTTACATATTATATTATTTTATTTATAATTTTTTTATATTATTTAATTATTATTAAAATATTAAATTTATTTAATATATAGTGATTCCTCCTACAAATTTAGTCAAGATTCGTCACTGTAGTACATTATAAAATATGTATATAAAACGTGATATAATATAAAAGTTTATATGATTGATTTAATGTTCTAGTTAAATTACATATTTATTTGTTTTATTTTATTATAATTATGATGATCATACTTAGTACTATAAGTTATGTTATGAGTAGAGAAACCATGAGAGAAATATAATGTTAGTTATTAAAGTTTACCCTTAAATTGCAGCTGAATGAATTTTTATTAATTTTCATGTGTTGTAAGATTAGATATATTTTATAATTAACAGATCAATTATCTCACTAATTCTTAGTCATACGAGGCAAATTGGTAAGCCCCGTATTTTTTTCTTTTAAACAGAAGCTGTGACACTTAGTCCCTGGTACTGTATACATATTTATACTATTTTAGGAATTTTTTTTTTATAAAAATTACTTGGCTGACTAAGGTTGTTCTAAGATGTTAGTTACATTTGAATCATAAATTAAAGTTATGCTATTTACTTTTGCATAACAAGAACCGTGTTCAAGAAAGTTTTCTTAGTTAGTATTTCAAATCACAGGGATTGCAGGGTGGTGATGGTGCAATAATGTTGGAGGACTAGAGTTAGTTGAAAGCACAGGCTTTGTAGTGCAATGGCATTCAAAGGGAATATTAATTATATATTATACTCTGTCTTTAAATAATAAGAAGTTTAAGGTTTTTTTACACAAACCAATAAAAATATTACTTCATTTGTTTTTAAATAAAAGTCATTTTAGAAAAGTGATTTTTTTTTCTTTTTATCTGTCGTTTGTAGAGTTTAAGGTTGCATTAATTATTTTTTACCAATTATACTCTTATTTTTGAAAATATCAATAATAATTAAATTATTCTTTTTATGAGACTTTAAGTGACTTACTGCTAATATCAACCAATTACTTAATAAATAATTTATTGTTTCCACCTTTTCATCTACCTTTTTCTTAATTAATAAAATGTATTTAATTTTTAAAGAAAGAAGATGTTAAAGTGAAATTATAAAGAAAATAAAAAAAAAGTTGGTACTTACACAGAAAAATGAAGACAGAAGTTAACAATTATATTATAGAGATAATTAAAAACTTATTTGATAATACAAAAGGTGATATTAACAAAGTAATTGAAAATCCTCTTGAAGTTGAACACTGATTCAATATATAGAGTGAAACTAAGAATGATATCAAATTTTTTGGAGAACAAAAATGTTCTTAAAAATTTCTGGTGGTGAAAATTTTAAGATTAAAAGTTATAGAGATAAACTTATTTTGATAAATATGAGAAAAAAATGTTTCAGGTAAAGGTGTATTGTTGAGAATTGAAAAGTTTTTTTTTTTAAGTGGAGAGAGAATAGATTGAATACTCTTTAATAGAGAGAAAGAGAATGCACACTCTTTTAAATAATAAGGGTATTAGTCGAAAACAAATTAAAAATTTATTGCAAATAGCAAAAGGTACTTTTTTTTATTGGTTTGTGTAACAAAACCTTAAAAGACTCTTATTTAGAAAGAGGGAGTAACTCCTATAACGTATAATAAATTTTTAAATTTTTTTCAATAGTACCCTTAAAGAATTAAATATAATTTATTGGTTGATGAAAAAGTAGATGAAAAGATAGAAAATAATTGGTTAATACAAACAGCTGGTCATTAAAACCTCATAAAAAGAATCATTTAATTATTTTTATATTTTTTAAAATAAGAGTATAGTTGGTAAAAAAATTAATGTATCATAGAAATTTGCAAATGACAGATAATATTTCTTTTTCCAAAACTACACTTATTTAAAAATAGATGGAGTATAAAATTTAATAGTTAATTTAGTGAAGGAAAATAAAGGGTTGAAGGCACGTTTGGATTTTCATGATGCATGGTGGTTAATTTATTGCACATTATTTATTATATTTAGTGATTGCTATTTGTTAGGAGAGTTTCATGTGATTGAATGATGAGAGTTTTGGGATTTGATGCAAGTTCCTTCAGAAATTGATTAAGAGTTTGTGATTTATTTGATTTGAAATGTAGTTTTGTTAAGTTTTCAATGGTTGTTGGATGTGGGGTGCAAGATAATCATTAGCAAGTAGATTAAGTCCCTAGTCCTTTTGCCTTAAATAATTCTTGTACTTTTCAACTAAAAACACATGTTTTTAGTTAAACTCAATTTATAGTTCAAATTTATTTAAACAGCATCTTAATTACGTCCAACACTTTCAACTAGTTTCATTTAATTTTAAAATAAATGAATCTTAAATGTTAAGAGTTTTTTTAATAACTTTGCATTTTATATTTTTTTTAAGAAAAAAAGGACGAGAGGACATTTTCATTTAAATGTAAAATTAAGACATTTAATTTGTACTAATCTATTATTTTATTTTATTTTGTATTTTGAAAATTGTTAAATACTAAAACTAGAGAATAATTAGTTAAAAGAAACCTTCCTCTAAAACCACAAATCCTGCTTTGAAAAGCACTTTTGTTGAAACATATACCAATAACTAAAAAAGCAATTGAAAGAAAGATGACAATTTAGAAAATTGAATTATATTTGAGCAAATAATTTAATTAAGTTTTTATGTAATAAAAAAATATCATGTAAAAGCGTATGTTAAATTAAAAATATTTTTCTTAAAAAATTGTTAAAAATACTAAAATGAATTTTTGTAAAATCAAATAAAGTATTTATAAACTCTTTAACATTCATAAATTTCAAAGAGAAAAACAAATACTTTGATATCTTATTTTGTTTTTTTTTTCATGTTAGTTTTAAAACGATCAAATTAGAGTCATGTGATTATCAATTGTGTTATGTAAAAAGGTCTCATTAATTTTGGAGATAGAGAAGACATTATATAATCAAGTAAACTAACTAAATAAATAAATTAGGTTAATTTATAACTATAAAATAAATTAATAAAATCATTTCTAACTTTTATCATTACTATTATTTATTTGTTACCTTTTTTTTTCAAATTCACACTTTTAAAAAGTTTATACTGACCAAAATCAATTATACGTGTTATCATTTATCCATATAAAAAATTAAGCTAAATGACAAATCACACACTTGAACTTCAAGCAATGAATACATAATTTTGCATAGATTTTCTTATCCTTAAAGAACTTATAGTTTGTATCCATTGAATTGCCATAGATTGTTGACCACTCTAAAAACCCATTGTGTCTTCCACATAATGAACACAACAAGCCTTACAATTCATGCCATTACTATTCTACTATGATATGCAATTTGATATGCAATTTGTTCAGCATATTTCTCTCATCCCACCTGCAATCAATGTTGTTAGTTGTCTATTGTCCAAGATCTTCCCTTCAAAGTCTCCCTGTAACTAATATGATATTGTTGATGTTAAAATCTTCTCTTCATAAATACAGAGATGTAAAATCATAATAGAGATTCCTCTTCCTTCAAATTTTCATTAAATGGTATACCACATAATTCTCTACTCTTCTTATAAAACTAAGTTAAGAAGTTATAGTCAACATATGTGATTTGAAAATAACATGAGTTAGAAACACTTCATGTGTTTTTTCATGATTTGAAAGATCAACTATATTTACTTATTGATGACACAAAATAGAACTTTTTATATTCTTGTATAATTTTTTGATGACACAAAATAGAACTTTTTATATTCTTGTATAATTTTTTGTTTTGGCCATTGTATTTTTTTTTTCTATTTGTTTGTATTATTAAGCCTTGTATGTACTTATATTTTTTTAATTAAAAACTTTTTCTACTCTAGTTTTAAAAGACTTTATTTGTGATTGGACATTTTGGAGTTTGAATCATTTTCTAAAGTGTAAATTTTATCGTAGTTCTTCTCATGAATTTTTTATCCTTATCTTTGAATAAATTCAAAGTGACAAGTGTTCCTTTATTCATAAATTTATCTTGATTGTAGCGTCAATCAAGGTAGATTGGAGTTTCTTTGTCTCTCATACCTTCCACATTTTTTATTTTGTTAATTCGTTCTTTGAAAATTTTGAAACGATCCTAAAGGAGATTAGTTTATAACGTCATCAATGTGACCTTGTAAAACACCATGAAGGAGGTTAGGAGCTAGAATAAAAATTTTGTATTATTATGTATTTTTCTTTTATTTTTGAACCTTTTATTGGGTGTTGCAAATAATGTTTTTCTATTTGTTTATATTGAACTTTGTATGTGATAAAGTAGCATTGCTTAATTTATAGAGAAACAATTTTTGTTTCTTATTATATTTTTACTATATTTGACCGTGGTAAAATTATTTATAGTTTTATTATTTTAGAAAATCAAGTTCTTATATAAAAGTGGTAAATATTTTATAACATACTGCATCATCATACTACAAATTAAATAAGACATATTAAAGGTGCTGAGAACCAAAGATTTCTCTCTCCCATTTATTTGATTTTTTAGATTTGGTATCAGAGCAGACGATCAAAGGTCGCTTTGCTCCAACTAGCATATAGTGCAAATTTTCTTTACAGTCCAGGAACACTGTGAAGAATAGTCGGAAACATATAGTTAAGAGATTCCAGTGTCTGCATTTGTTGGTTTACATATTCAACTAGCTTAATGGAAAAGTTGAACAATAACAATTACGATACTTGGAGCATGCGTATAAAATACTATATGCTTGAACAAGACTTATGGGGTGTTGTTGGTGATGCCGACACAATCACACCAACTAACGAAGGAAAGAAAAAACAAATGGGAGATAAATTTGTAAAACCTATGTCTGTATTTTCTATTATTGTAGAGGATGAGTTCTTATAGCAAATAAAGGACTTGAAAAACTCCGAAAGAGGCTTGGGATACTCTTGCAACTTTATTTGCAAGGAAGAGTGATGAAAAATTGCAATTCTTGGAAAATGAACTCATGTCAGTTTAAGAATGTGACATTACAATTAATCAATATTTCACCAAAGTAAAGTCTATTTACAACGAAATTGCAAAGTTAGATTCGGAGAGTGCAATTAGTGATGCACGAAAAAGAAGAATTATTATTCATGGTTTGAATCCCAAATACCATAGGATTGTTACAGCTACTCGAGGATGGTCAAATGAGCCTACTTTGACAGAGCTAGAAAATATTTTGACTAATCAAGAAGCTTTAGACAAACAAATGTCCAAGGTGTTTATAAATGAGGAAGATAAAACACTCTTTACATAAAATAAAGTGCCTAAAGAAGTTAATACAATGACCAGATACAATAATAAAGGAGAAAGCTCAGAGAGCACACAAAGTTGGAAAAAAGGTCGACGTGGAAGAGGCCCACAACAATGGGGAGCGAGACAACCCCAATATGGAGGTGATAAAGAAGAAACAAGATAT
The DNA here is from genome assembly GCA_030347555.1 of Lablab purpureus. Classification (NCBI taxonomy): domain Eukaryota; kingdom Viridiplantae; phylum Streptophyta; class Magnoliopsida; order Fabales; family Fabaceae; genus Lablab; species Lablab purpureus. Next base: position 22,554,593 of record CM059260.1, read on the forward strand.
CACTGCCAAGACGTTCATTTTTACAAGTGTGGCAAAAAAGGTGACTTTGCTCGAGATTGTTGAGGTGAGAAGGTAAAAGGAAATGTCGTTACACTTAATAAGAGTAATGAAGAATGGGATTACCAAGCATCATTTGCAGTAGAAGAACTCCAACAAGATGATGGTGAGGAAATTGCAGCATCATGTATGGAGGAACCAACAGAGGAGATGACTTTGGTTACAATGAGTGACAAAGCAGTTAATTATGACTATGAGTGCATTGTTGATTATGGTAGTTCTAACCATATGATAGGAGACTAGGAGAAACTCTTAAATAAGACAGTACAAGGGAGAACGTGTGGTGGTGACAGCCAACAACTCCAGGTTGTCTATTACTCATATTGAAAAACCAACTATTATTTCTTGCTTCAGACAACATCAGGTGGAGGTGGACCAGGTGTACCATGTGCCTGAAATGAAGAAGAACTTCTTATTAGTCTCGCAACTAACCTCTTAAGGAAATTATGTAGTTTTTTGTCTCAAAGATATAAAAGTGTATCTAAATTTCAAGCCTTTAAGTCAACCATTGATGGAGGGAAGGCGACTTGAATCTGTTTATGTGATGTCAGCACAAGAAGCATATGTAGACAAGACAAGAAAGAATGAGACAATAGATTTGTGGCATACGAGACTTGGACATGTGAGTTATAATAATTTGAAGGCAATGATGAAGAAAACAATGTTAAAGGGCCTACCAAATTTAGAGATATGAGAAAATATTATCTGCGCAAGATGTCAGTATGGAAAAGCTCACAAACTTCCTTATGAAGAGTCAAGATATAGAGCAGAGGCACCATTGGAGTTAGTAATTCAGATGTTTTTAGACTCGTAAAGCAACCTTCAATTAGTAGAAATCAATATATGGTCACATTTATTGATGATTTGTCAAGATATGTATGGGTGGATTTTATGAAAGAAAGTTCATAAGCTTTCATAAAATTCAAGGAGTTGAAAGAAAAGACTTAGAAGGAAATTGGTTGTAACATGCGTTACTTGCACACTGATAATGGTGAAGAATTTACTTCAAAGGAGTTTATATAATATTTGCATAGGTGTGAAATAAAATGACAATTAACTTGTCCATATACTCTAGAAAAAAATAGAGTCGTTGAAAGGAAGAATCAACATCTAGCAGAAACTTGCAGGAGCATGTTGCATGCTAAGAATGTTCAACCTAAATTTTGGACAAAATATACAAAAATAGTTTCCTATGTCATTAATAGGTTACCTCAAGCTAGGCTTGACTTCATTTCACCGTATGAGAAGCTATGTGGTACAAATCTATCAATGAGTTACTTTCGAGTATTCAGATGTGTTTGCTACAATTTTATACCAAGTCAACAACGTATGAAATTTGATAAGAAAGTAGTCTATTTTATATTTGTTGGCTATGATAGTCAAAGAAAAGAATGAAGGTGTTGTGACCTAACAATAGAACGTTGTTATGTGTCCATAAATGTAGTATTTGATGAAGCATCTTCTTGGTGGTCTTTTCAAGCAGTATCATTGCCAGATTCCAAGGAGATTAAGGAGAAATTATAGGAGCAATTGGCGAAATGACTAGAAACTAAGGAAGTTACCCCAACATGAGAAGAGATAGTAATTGTTTTGATCAAGAATGTGAAAAGTCACCAGATAAAGGGAAAAGACCTTGGCAAACAAGAGTGCACACTAGGTCTTTAGAAGAAGAAAGATCAAGCCGAATAGAAGAGATAATGGAGGAAGTGCCTCAATTACAATGCAGGAAGCCAACGAGAATTCGAAAAATCTGAAATATGCCAATACGACATTAATTAAAGATAATGGTGTGAAAGAGCCAAGCACATATGAAGAAGCTGCTCAGTCTAAAGAATGGATAAATGCTATGAAGGAGGAGCTAAAAGCACTAAAACAAAATGAAACTTGGGAGGTAGTGCCACAACCTCCAGAAGTAAAACCCATCTATTGTAAATGGGTATTCAAGGTGAAAACTAGTTCAGATGGATTGGTGGAAAGGTACAAGGCTTGATTAGTGGCTCGAGGTTTTTCACAAAAGTATGGGTTGGATTATTATGAGACATTTAGTTCAGTGGCAAAAATAACTACAGTATGTGTGTAGTTAGCATTAGCAGCTAGCAAAATGTTGGAAGTTATGGAAGATGGACGTAAAAAATGCATTCTTGCATGGTGAGTTAGATCGGAAATATTTATGGAGCAACCTAGGGGGTTTGAGAGCAGTACTCACCCAAGTTATGTGTGTAAATTGAAGAAAGAATTGTATGGTTTAAAGCTAGTACCAAAAGCATGGTATGGAAAAATTGCATAATTTTTAATTCAAAAGTACCAGCAGCTTATTCGTAAAAGAATATGATAGTGAGCCAGCTATAGTGCTAGTTTATATTGATGATCTCATTGTTGTTGGAATAAATGGCTGAGTTTAACAGGGGGGGTGAATTAAACTCTTAAAGGATTTTCAAAATTCAAGGCCAATTTCTGAAAAACAGATTTTAAATGAAGAGGAAAATCAATTCTTTAAAGATTCTTGAAATGCTTTTACCAATGTATCATATATCCAATTCAATTAGCAATTCAAATTTCAATTACAGAATTTAAAGAAGCAGGGAAAAAAGATCAACACAAGAGATTTATACTGGTTCACCTTTCAACAAAGGCTACATCCAGTTTCTTAAACACCCAAACCAAGGTAATTCACTAAATTTCAGTTTTTACATGAACCCTACATGAAAAACTAAAACCAGAACAATACACTTGATTTTGAACCCTACAAGATCTGTATACCCTTGTAAAACCCTATTACAAGAACATCTTAATCACCCTGATTAAGAGAAACAAACGCAGCACACAATTACACAAGAACTTGGAACGAATTCACCTAAAAAATTTCAGAACTGGAAAAACAGAGAACAAAACAGAGTATTGATTTCTATAAAAAATTCTCTATTCAATTTGATCTTGGACTCCTTGATTGATTTCGAAAATATATTTAGAACACTTGAAAAGCTTTCTTGAACAGTGGGTTTCTCTATAATTGATTCGTCAAATAGTTCTTTGAATTTCAAAGTATTTATAACAAAACTTTTCCAGTGGTTTAAAACTGTTTCTGATGAAAACAGTCGGTTGAAACGCGATTTAACTAGTTGTTTTCATTAAAATGAATTTTCCAGAGAGCACCCCTTTTATGAAAACTTGAAAACAGTCAGTTGAAAACACGATTTAACTAGCTTTTCCAGAGAGCTAGAATTTTTAACAATAGCTCCAGAATTTCAACTGGTTTAAATGCAGAAAAACAGCTAGCTAAAATTAGCCAAAAACAAAGCTCTAAAAATGAAGAACATTTTAACTGATTGAAACCACATTTTTAACAAGTTAAAAAACAGTTAAGACTTTTGAAAACATTTCAAAACCTTTTAAAACATTTCAAATCATTTTAAAAACTCAAGATTAAGTCCAAGATTAATTGAAATGCATCTTACCCCACATCCTAAGACACTCTAATCCTAAGACACAATCTTCATTCTTCAAGCACCATCATCTTCATCATCAAAGGTGGTCGGAGACATCAAATCTACTTGAAACCAAGTCTTCAAGTCCAACAATTGTCACAGGAGATGACGTAGAATAAGCTCACTAGACAAGAGGCAATTTGTTTGAGCACTTTCAAATGAAGGAGCTTGGAGAGTTAAAGAACTTTCTAGGGCTTGAATTTGAGAGAACTAATGATGGGATATTTTTGTGCCAACAAAAGTATGCTCTCAAGATTTATTAGAGAAGTATGGTTTGTTGGATTATAAACCAATCACAACTCTAATTGAAAACAATGCTAAATTGTACTGAACTAAGGGAAAGGATTTGGAAGAAACCACCATGTATAGGCAGTTAGTAGGTAGCTTAATCTATCTCACGTTGACTCGACTAGATATATCATACACAGTAGGTGTTGTAAGTCGATTCATGCAAAATCCTAAAAAGACACATTTGGAAGTTGTGCATTGAATTTTGAGATATGTAAAAGGTATCGTTGATCATTATTTGAGAAAGATGTGAGTTGTGAAATGGTAGCATATTGTGATGCTGATTATGCTGGTGATTATGACACTCGTCCTTCGACAACTAGTTATATGTTTTCACCGGGATCAGGAATTGTATCTTAGTGTAGCAAGAGATAACCACCAATTTCTTTGTCTAGTATAAAAGCAAAGTATAGATGATGAGCCCCTGATCACAAATAAAGAAGAGGAGTGTCCAAGGAGGATTACTAGAAGCATGATGAGAAGGGACACTTCCTCCTCTCCCCTTTTATTTAGCTTTTTAGCATTTCTATTAGTTGTTAAATATTTTCTAAACTCATGTTTTTTTTGGGTTTTGCAGGATTGCTTTTGACACTCCTTTTTCTACAAGTAGAGCCTTGTTTGGAGCAAAGGAGCACTTGGGCTTGAGGCCCAAGTTTGGGACATCCAAGGGGGGGTGAAGAAGTCAATCTTGACCTTCTAGAACCCTTGGAAAACGTCCTCTCATCATCCCAATCATTGGCAACCCGTTTTTTTGTGCCCTACCTTCTAGAATGTGAGTCTTGGCCACCAAAAGTGAAATATGCTTAGGAATCTTTTCCAATGTAATTCCCTCTAAGTCCCCACCCCAACTCTATATAAGGAGGCCTCTCATTCTTGTAAAAGGGTTGAACATTAATGAAATAGAGAGCATTCTTGCATAGCCTAGAGCTTGTGTTGTGTTCTTGGGTGTTCTTCCCCCTCTTGGAGTCTTATCTTGAGCCTTGGCTCAAGTGGCGGCTAACACCACTCATCTTGGGTTGGACCATCCCCCAAGTGGCGTGTAGCACTCCATTCCCCTCCCCTTCTCTCAATCTCTTCCTCCATTATTGTTTCATGTTCTTTACTTTCATGCTCTTTAATTTCCAGCACTTTACTTTCATGTCATTTACTCTTATGTCTTTATGATTCAAGCCTTGTCTTAATTTGTGTTGGCTGGATTTTATGTTTTGTTATTCCCTTCTCCTCTTGAGCTCCTTGTGAAGTGAACCTTCACACTTAGATAACCTCCGGGATTATCTTCGTGTCCAGTGGGAATCTTCCTTGAGGCTTTCCTCCTAATTGACATTCCATCAAACACCTTATGTGCTAAATATTAAAATGAACCCTTATCATTTGGTAATCAGAGCTTTGGTTTAATTTTCATGCTTATAAGGTGTTTGTCTTCTTGTTTCATCCATATATTATTGGTAGCTTGTGCAAATTGTGAATCCATGACAAAATCTATCCAAAACTGGTTCCATAACTAATTTTTGTCAAAAGAAAATCTGCACTTAATTCTGGAATTGTGGCTTGCTGTTTTTTGGTTTTACATGCTTAATTTTCATGCCAAAATGATCCAACATGAAGTATGTTGAGTGTGTGCATGAATACTAGTCATAGAACTCAAGTTTGGACTATTTTTTGCATGAAAGCTACATGTTTGATCATATGCTTGAGTCAAGTTTAGAGTCTTTTGTGTTGCTTTCCCTTTGCTTGAGTCACATGTCATATAATTTTCCCCTTTGAGTTTTCTTATCCTTGTTTCCAATACTTGAACATGTTTGATAAAATGTTTAGCTAAAATTGCATGTAACTTGAATTGATTGGTTGAACCTAAACATAGGAACTAAGTGCTTCATAATCATCTACAACCATTGCAAGTGTGTATGTTAAGTCTAGAATCAATTAAAGAACATTGAGAAGAGCTAAAAAAATTACCAAGGTCATGAGCTATATATGCTGTTTTGAAAAGAAAAAATTGCAAGAAAAAAGTGACCAAGTGCATGATTCTAGAATTTAACTACATGGTTGTATGCTTAAGGATGAGTATGACAAATTAGTACCATCATTTGTAGGATCCTAATCTTCTTGTTATGTGTGGTTTGCTGGAAAATTTTTCTGCATGTTCTAAGTGTTTCCATTGAGTTTTCTTTCAAGCTTTTCTCTTTTATAATCTCTTGTTAAGTTGATTGTATTTTCCTTAGTGTGCCTCTTTCTTGTTTTGAACTTTTCTTGCTTTATCTTTAGGAAATTCTATAAGTTTTGTCTTTGAAGTTTTCTTTCTTGTTTCTTGAGTGTGGTGGCTGAACATCCTTCATTTGAGTCCACTCAAGATTAAAAGTTCACCATTAAGGGTTGGAACACTCTTGATACACAAGAGAGTTGAGTGAAACATACCATCAATCTTTGGGAAGTTAGCCAAACACTTTGAGAGTTATATTTTTTTGTTTCCTTTCTAACCATTAAATCTTTTTTTTGGCCTTTGTCTAGTTGTTTTTGGTTATTTTATTTTTGTTTGTAGGAATCATGTCTTCCACATCTTCTCCTATCTCACCCGAGGGAGCCAAAGAGAAGAGCATCACCTTGGAGGCCCAACTCAAGTCCCAAAATGAATTGCCTCTCATGGAGTTGCTAAGGGAGATGGAAATCTCAAGAAAAGAAAGTGAAAGACACTTGAGAGAGACCATTGAAAGACTTGAGCAAGAGAAAGCCGAAAGGGAGAGAAGGCGGGCTCATTCCCCACCTAGCTACAATGGAGAGGAAGAAGAAGATTGGGGCTACTATGGAAGAAGGAGGGCTAGGCGCAACACCCCTCAAAGGAAGCCCAACCACAACATCAAAATTCCCAAATTCTATGGAGACAACAATCCGAATGTCTACTTGGAGTGGGAAGCAAAAGTAGAGCAATTAATGAATGTGAACCCTCTTGAGGGACAAGAACAAGTTGATGTAATAGTGGTAGAATTTGAGGGTTATGCCATGACATGGTGGCATAAAGTTTGTATGGATAATTACCAAGGGCCACCGCGGCCTCTTGGATGGACATTAAACATTTGATGCGCGCTAGATTTGTTCCTTCCTTCTATAGGAGGGAACTCCTTTTGAAGCTCCAACGGCTTCAACAAGGAAATTTATGTGTGGATGATTACTTTAAATTGTTGGAGTCTTTATTGCTTAAGGCTGGTTTGCATGATGAAACTAATGAGGCCAAGGTAGCTAGGTTTGTTAGTGGCTTGAGGAGAGACATCCAAGACTTAGTAGAATTGTATGAGTACTCTTCCATTGAAAATGTTTTACACCTTGCACTAAAAGTTGAATCTCAACTCAAAAGAAAAGATAGTGCAAGGAGGGGTCACTCAAACAATGACTATTATAGCTCTTCTTGGAAGGATAGGAACAAATAAAAGCATGATAGTAAGCCTTCCAAGTCTCACCAAGACTCCACTTCTAGGAGCCATCCGGCTAGGGGCACTCCCAACCCCTCCAATTCCCAAAGGTCAAGTTCAATCAAATGTTTTAAATGCTTAGGGTATGGGCACATTGCTTCAAATTGCCCCACTAAAAGAACCATGACCTTGAGGGAAAATGGTGAGGTTGAGAGTGAACATTCCTCTCCCCCTTCCCCTTCAAGAGAGAACTCCTCCCATTCTTCCTCTAGTGATGAAGAGGTTAAGCCTTGTGAGGGAGATTTGTTGATAGTGAGGCGCATGTTGGGACAAGTTCAAAAGGAACTTGATAGCTCCCAAAGAGAAAATATTTTCCACACCAGGTGCCTCATTAACAACAACCTTTGCTCACTCATCATTGATGGAGGAAGTTGTGTCAATGTGGCTAGCACAAGGGTGGTAGACAAACTTAGTTTACCTACCATTCCTCATGCCAAGCCCTACAAGCTCTCATGGCTTAGTGAGGATGGTGAGATTGAGGTAAATAAACAAGTCCTTATTAACTTCTCAATAGGGACTTATGAGGATGAGGTACTTTGTGATGTTGTACCTATGGAAGCAACCCACATTCTTTTGGGTAGGCCATGACAATTTGATAAACAAACCTTCCATGATGGCCTTACCAACAAATTTTCTTTTAGCTTCCATGGTAAGAAGATCACATTAGCACCCCTCTCCCCTCAAGAAGTTAGTGAGGACCAAAAGAAAATGAAAAAAAAGAGAAAAGAAGAAAAGAAGGAAAAAGAAAAAGCAAGCAAGGAGGCCAAGGAAAAGGGCATCATGATCTCCCACAAGGGAGTTAAGAAGGTAATGCTTGCCAATAAACCCATGTATGTAGCTTACCCTACCTTAGGGTCATCTCCATCTTTTTATGAACCCTCAAGTTGTTCTATGAGATTGGAATTAGTCTTGGATGACTTCAAATATGTTTTTCAAGAGCCTCCTAAGGGGTTACCACCTCTAAGAGGAATTGAACACCAAATTGATTTCATTCCGGGGTCATCCTTGCCTAATAGGCCAGCCTATAGAACTAACCCTGAGGAATCTAAGGAGATTCAAAAGCAAGTAGAGGAATTAATGGATAAAGGGTGGGTGCAAAATAGCATGAGTCCATGTGCTATGCCAGTGATTCTTGTCCCCAAAAAGGATGGGAGTTGGCGCATGTGCATAGATTGTAGGGCTATAAACAACATAACCATCAAGTATAGGCACCCTATCCCAAGACTTGATGACTTGCTAGATGAGCTACATGGTGCCACCATATTTTCTAAGATTGACTTGAAGAGTGGTTATAATCAAATAAGAATCAAAGAAGGAGATGAATGGAAAACTGCCTTCAAGACAAAGCTTGGATTATATGAGTGGTTGGTCATGCCCTTTGGGCTAACTAATGCACCAAGTACCTTCATGCGGCTAATGCATCATGTACTTAGGCCCTTTATAGGCAAGTTTGTTGTGGTTTATTTTGATGATATTTTAATATATAGTTTGTCTATAGAAGAACACATGCATCATGTGAGAAGGGTGTTTGAGACCCTTAGGAAGGAGACTTTGTATGCTAATAGAGAGAAGTGCATTTTTGGCTTGGATCATGTAGTCTTCCTAGGGTTTGTGGTGAGCTCCAATGGAGTTCAAGTAGATGAAGAAAAAGTGGCATCTATTAGGGATTGGCCAACTCCTAGGGGTGTGAGTGAGGTGAGGAGTTTTCATGGGTTGGCTAGTTTCTATAGGAGGTTTGTAAAAGACTTTAGCACCATAGCTTCCCCCTTAAGTGAAATAGTGAAGAAGGATGTGGGCTTCAAATGGGGCATTGATCAAGCAAAGGCCTTTGCTAGTTTGAAAGAAAAGTTGATCAATGCACCACTTTTAGCACTACCCAACTTCACCAAGTCATTTGAGGTTGAGTGTGATGCCTCTAATGTAGGTGTTGGGGCTGTCTTACTTCAAGAATGCCACCCCATAGCCTACTTTAGTGAGAAGCTTAAGGGTAGTCATCTCAACTACTCCACCTATGACAAGGAGTTGTATGCCCTTGTGAGAGCTTTGCAAACTTGGCAACATTATCTTCTTCCAAAGGAATTTGTGATCCATAGTGATCATGAGTCCCTTAAATTTTTGAAAGGCCAAAGCAAGCTTAGCAAGAGACATGCTAGGTGGGTAGAATTCATAGAACAATTCCCTTATGTGATCAAACATAAGCAAGGGAAGAGTAACATAATGGCGGATGCCTTATCTAGGCGCCACACTTTGCTCACTCTTCTTGAAACTAAATTTCTTAGTTTTGATCACATTAAGGAATTGTATCCTCATGATGATGACTTCTCTATAATCTACAGTGAATGCTCCAAAGGGGGTACAAAGACTTCTACCTACACCAAGATTATCTTTTCAAGGGTAGAAGGCTTTGCATACCCAAGGGGTCCTTAAGAGCATCACTAGTGAAAGAGTCTCATGAGGGAGGTTTAATGGGACATTTTGGGGCTTCTAAGACTCTAGACATTTTGAATGAACATTTCTTTTGGCCACACATGAGAAAGCATGTAGAGAAACATTGTGAGAATTGCATCACATGCAAGAAGGCCATGTCTAGAGCCCAACCCTATGGACTCTATACCCCTTTGCCTATCCCTACTTTGCCTTGGATAGACATATCCATGGATTTTGTGCTTGGGCTTCCAAGGACAAAGAAGGGAAAGGATTCTATCTTTGTGGTAGTGGACCGTTTTTCAAAAATGGCTCATTTTATTCCATGCCACAAAGATGATGATGCATGCTTAGTTGCAAATCTCTTCTTTAAGGAAGTTGTTAGGCTGCATGGGTTGCCTAGGACCATTGTATCCGATAGAGATACAAAGTTCTTAATCCACTTTTGGAGGACCTTATGGGGAAAATTGGCACTAAACTCCTCTTTTCTACCACTTGCCACCCCAAACCGATGGTCAAACCGAGGTGGTCAATAGAACTTTGTCTCAACTCTTGAGATGCATGATCTCCAAGAACCCTAGGGAGTGGGAAGATCTTCTTCCTCATGTAGAGTTTGCATACAATAGGGTGGTTCACTCCACCACTTCTCACTCTCCTTTTGAGGTTGTTTATGGGTTCAACCCCTTAACTCCTCTTGACCTCCTCCCTCTCCCAACTCATGAGGCTTGGACTAGCCAAGATGGGTTGGAAAGGTCAAAATGATCCAAGACTTGCATTCTCAAGTCAAGGCTAGGATAGAGAGGAAGGTTGGTCAATACCAACAAAGTGCCAACAAGGGAAGGAAGGAAGTCATCTTCCAACCAGGGGATTGGGTATGGCTTCAATTGAGGAAGGAAAGGTTCCCTAATCAAAGGAAGTCCAAACTTAACCCTAGAGGTGATGGACCTTTCCAAGTTGTGCGCAAGATCAACAATAATGCATATGAGTTAGATTTACCTTCAGATTATAATGTTAGTAGCACTTTTAATGTTGGTGATCTTACTCCTTTTGATGCGAGGTTTTGCAAATTCGTGGTCGAATTCTCTCCAAGAAGGGAGGATGATGAGCCCCCGATCACAAATAAAGAAGAGGAGTGTCCAAGGAGGATTACTAGAAGCATGATGAGAAGGGAAACTTCCTCCTCTCCCCTTTTATTTAGCCTTTTAGCATTTCTATTAGTTGTTAAATATTTTCTAAACTCATGTTTTTTTTTGGGTTTTGCAGGATTGCTTTTGACACTCCTTTTTCTACAAGTAGAGCCTTGTTTGGAGCAAAGGAGCACTTGGGCTTGAGGCCCAAGTTTGGGACATCCAAGGGGGGGTGAAGAAGTCAATATTGACCTTCTAGAACCCTTGGAAAACGTCCTCTCATCATCCCAATCATTGGCAACCCGTTTTTTGTGCCCTACCTTTTAGAATGTGTGAGTCTTGGCCACCAAAAGTGGAATATGCTTAGGAATCTTTTCCAATGTAATTCCCTCTAAGTCCCCACCCCAACTCTATATAAGGAGGCCTCTCATTCTTGTAAAAGGGTTGAACATTAATGAAATAGAGAGCATTCTTGCATAGCCTAGAGCTTGTGTTGTGTTCTTGGGTGTTCTTCCCCCTCTTGGAGTCTTATCTTGAGCCTTGGCTCAAGTGGCGGCTAACACCACTCATCTTGGGTTGGACCATCCCCCAAGTGGCGTGTAGCACTCCATTCCCCTCCCCTTCTCTCAATCTCTTCCTCCATTATTGTTTCATGTTCTTTACTTTCATGCTCTTTAATTTCCAGCACTTTACTTTCATGTCATTTACTCTTATGTCTTTATGATTCAAGACTTGTCTTAGTTTGTGTTGGCTGGATTTTATGTTTTGTTATTCCCTTCTCCTCTTGAGCTCCTTGTGAAGTGAACCTTCACACTTAGATAACCTCCGGGATTATCTTCGTGTCCAATGGGAATCTTCCTTGAGGCTTTCCTCCTAATTGACATTCCATCAAACATCTTATGTGCTAAATATTAAAATGAACCCTTATCAATAGAGCAGCAACTATGACAGCTCAGGAATGTGTGTTGTTAATGCAATTGCTACTAGATCTACATCAACCGATTGATTTTGTAGTCAAATTTTTTTATTGTGATAATCAGTCTACAATTCTTTTGGCAGAGAACCTTGTCTTTCATGCCAGAACCAAGCATGTTGAGGTGCATTATCATTTCATTAGAGAAAAAGTGTTACGAGGTTAAATCAAAATGAAGTATATCAACACTGAAGGTCAAGTTGCAGTTGTATTTACCGAAGGTCTTAACTGTTCAAAGTTTGAAGAGTTTTGGTATGACGATAAGGTATATGTTGAAGAGAAATTAATCATTGAGGGGGAGTGTTAAAATAGCAATGCTTAATTTAAGGAGAAATAATTTTTGTTTCTTATTATATTTTTACTATATTTGTTTACGGTAAAATTATTTATAGTTTTATTATTAAGAAATAAAGTTCATATATAAAGGTGGTAAATGTTTTGTAACACAATGTACTGCAACATCATACTACAAAATGCATAAGACATATTAAAGGTGTTGGGCACCAAAGATCTCTTTGTCTCCTATTTATATGATTTTCAATAGTATGTGTTTCTATTTTACTTATAATTAGAGACCTTTTAGACTCTATTTTTAAGAGGTTTGTTGGATGAAGTAGTGTTTATACCAATGAATAAAAGGACCATAGTATATAAGTCCTTTTACAGACTTTTTTACTCAAAATTAAGCATTTTGGAGCTTGAATAATTTTCTAGAGTGAAAATTATCTTTTAACTCTTCTTAAGAACTTTTTATTCTTATATTTTAATTTCTAATTCAAAGTGGAGGATCTTCCTCTACTCATCAATTTCTCTCTTAATTGTGACGTCAATTAAAGGAAGATTGAAATATCTTCATCTCTCATCCTTTCCGCATTTTCTGTTTTGTCAATCCTTTCAGTGGAAATTGTTGGAATCATCCCAAACAAGGTTACTTTGCTACATCATGGATGATACCTTCTCAAGGACCACGAAGGAGGCTAAGAGTTGGAATAAAATTTTTGTATTCTTGTGTAATTCTTTGGTTTTCGCCTTTATTAGGTCTTGTACATGTTTCTATTTTTTTTTGTAATTAGAGATCTTTTAAACTCTAGTTTTAAGAGGTTTGTTGGATGAGTCATAATTGTGTTTAGACCATGATTACAAGGTCCATAATATTTACACCTTTTTATACTTAAGATTGAACATTTTGGAATTTGAATTGTTTTTTGAAGTGCAAATTCTCTCACAATATTCTTAATTAACTTTAGATCCTTACTTTGAATTTTCAATTCAAAGTGTCAAACTCAGTAATTTCTCTTGATTGTGGCGTCAATCAAGGTAGATGAGAGTTTTTTGGTCTCTCATCTATTTTGCATTTTCTACTTTGTTAATCTAATTGGTAGAAATTGTTAAAACGATGATAAACAAAGTTAATTTCTCATCATTTTGTATTAGAACTTAGATCTGACATTTATGTCGTGCAAGTAGCAATTCTTGTTGATTTAATGTTTTCCACCACTCAAATCATATTGTTTTTGTTGGTGGTTGGTTGCACTTGTCTTTGATTCTGCACGAGATTTTGTTTTGGTGCTCCATGATCAAATCTGGTGATTACACGAGGTGTCTTTCATTGATCCTAATGTAGGCGATTAATGATTTGGTGCTTTAGTTTTTAGTTAACCACAAGCGTGAAAAAAAATTGTTGTTGGAGATAAGAAGAAATCGACTAGTTGAATTGAATTATGTTGGGTTTTCAAATTTTAGCAAAACATCAGAGAAGTTGAACTGAGTAATGCTACTACACGAGTGTCGGTGATCGTTGATTTCTCGTTGTTCTCTGGTTCTGGTTTTTGATTTCCAACAAATTCAAGATTAAATCAAATTGAATAATTAAATTACTATGGTTACAATTTGGTGGATTCACTTGGGAAAGATTTATAATAAAATTGAATTGGAGAATCAATGCAGTGCAATCCAAAGCTGCTCTTTGCTCAAAATAAATGTGCCCAACATCTGGCGATGTTCACAAGATGCAACTGCCACCTCTTGAATGGTCCACGTATTTGAATTTAAATTGACTTTGGTTCATTAGCTTGTTTGATGGGTTCAAATTGGAAGGATAAAGTGGCGTGATTGCTTGTTGGAGAGTGAGGCTTATGACCAATTTCTGAAGTTGAGTTTTGGTTGATGTTCCAAAAGTCTTATAAGACAAATTGTTCATTAAGTTATGGTGGCAAGTTGGTGATGTGTTCATTGGTGTCATGAAATTGTTACTGGATTGATCATTTGGTGCATTATTATTTTGATTTGGCTCTTAAAATGATTTTGATTGTTTGAATGCAATTTTGAAATTACAATATTAGAAGCTAAGTGTAATATTTATGTTTGGAGAATTCTTTTATACTTAAATTTAAGTTATGAGAAATTTTAAGCACAAATTAAAAAAAAATATCTTGCATGTTTGATTTTTTTTATTGAAGGTTCAAATTAGTTTCAGTTTTTAAGTAGTCATGTTTCATTTCTTACAATTTGATTTTCTGAATGAGTTAATTGAAAGTTCTTCATAAGAACTAAAGAGGAATTTGAGTAAGAGTGAATAATTTTTCAATAGTGATACTAGAGTGAATTGATTATGCACACTTAGTGGATGGTGAGATTCATTTTAATTTTTTTTATATTACTTAAGTTATTTGTTTCAATAGTGGCATCCAGGATAAAACAAGCACAACCAAAAGCATGAAAATAATCATTGTTGTGTTTCTTATCCTTCCATAGTTCATAAGTAGTCTTTTCTAGCAAGTGTCTATTGAATACTCAATTTTGTACATAACAAGTAGTGTCCAGTGCCTTTGTCCAAAAGTGTTTTGGCAAGGAGTTCCTATAACCATCTTCGAGAGAGTTATGTTCTTTCTTTCTACAACTTCATTTTGTTTAAATGTTCTCAATAAAGATAAGTTACGGTATATACCATGAGTTTCAAAAAATATCTCAAACTCTCCATTTTCAAACTTGGTGTCATGGTCACTTCTAATACTAGATATATAGAAACCCTTCTCTATTTGTACTCTGTCATAGAATACCTCAAACACCTTGAATCATTAATTTTTGTGGGCCAAGAGGAATACCCATTTATATCTTGAATAGTCAGCTATGATGGCCATATCATACTTCTTTCCACCCAAACTAAGTGTTTGCATGGATCCAAATAGATCCATATGCGAGAGTTGTAGAGGTCTAGTCGTTTAAACACAATTTTTTTATTTGAAAGAACTTTTTTATTGTTTTTCTCACTAACATGTTTCCTAAAGATGGTGTGTCTTCCATGAAAGATTTGGTAGACATCTCTAACAAGGTTTTTCTTATAAAGCTTTTAATGCATTTCAGATTTAAATGTCTAAGATTTTTATGCCAAATTCGTCTCTCATATTCTCTGGAAAGTAGAAAAGTGACATTTTGCTTGCTTAGGTCTATTAGATCAATCTCATAGAGATTGTTATACCATCTGGTTGAGAAGATGTTCTTTCCATCAGATGTAGACATTATGCACTAGTCTTTATTGAAGGAGGTCCAGTAACCATTATTGCACAATTGGCTATTAGTATTTGAGTTCCTCAACATAAAGCACATTCTTAGTTGAAACAAGGGAAGAAATACATATTGTCATGATATAAGAAATCTTACCTTTGTCAATATCTTTGAAAGCTACCTTACCTCCATCATAATATTTTAGTTTTAGGAACGTAGACTTTCACCATCATATGTCACAAGCATCCATGTCTAGAAACCAAGTTAATCACTAGACTCTTCTTATAAAGCAAATTTGCAACAAAAATAGTGAGTTCCTTTGATACTCAAATCTTTTTCAATTTCTCTCCGTTGGAGGTATGTCGCTTAGGCAATGTATTGGAAGTGACGATGTTCATTGCATGGTTGCAACTCAAGCGAGGATGAGACTAACATCACCTCTCTTTCGAATAAAACTATGTTGCTCAAGCGATAAGTGGAGTTTGAGAATGAGTTTCTCTTTCCCTCATTATTACTTAGGCAACATTATAGTTGTTTGAGTGAAGATAGAGACTTGAGATTGAAGTGTTCTCACCCTTCATATATATATATATATATTTAGTTATGATTTAGTTATGATATCTGATATGACTAAATGTAAAATTAATATATAATTTAATAATATTAGTAATAGTATGTGATTATTATGTTATATATGTTAATTTATTTATGTGATAGGTTTCATATTCTTGATATAATATAGAGATGTAGTTAATATATATATATATATATATATATATATATATATTTTATTAATATAGAAATATTATTGAAAGATGCATAATATAATATTATATATAAATATATTGATTAGTATATTGGTAACAATGAATTCTGGGTATTATAATATATGAATTATAAAAATAATAACAATATTATCTCAAACACATATAAACTAAAGAAATTATTAATTGCATTTTTTATTTATTTTTATATAACATTAGTAATTTAGAAAATCAATAATGTGTAATTTAAAAATGAATGTAAAGATAATTTTTATATATTTCTTATAACTTGGAATGTATAAAAATTTAAGAAGAATTTGTAAAAAATATATGATGCAATTATAATGAAATAATAATATTTGCCCACACAATATACTTTAACATGTCTTAGCATCAAGATTGGGTAAAATATACATTATCTAAAAAATATCCAGTGCATATAAAATATTAAACAATAAAAGTTCTTATCATAACCATATTATATTATACATTTATTTAACTTCCATATCATACCACAAACGGGGCAATAATATAAGTATAATATATAAATATATAATATATACAAGTATATCTGAGGGTAGGTCATGGTTCCATGAACCAGGGTATCTGACCATCATTAAATCACAAAACTATAAGGTGCACTTCTCACAACTCTGCCATTATTCAACCTTTATTTTCATAAACAAGCTTCTTAATTTATAGTGGTGGAAAAAGAAATGAATTTTTCAGCTGTAATCAAGTAGAAGAAAATAAAAAAAAGGAAAAAAGAAATATCCCTTATGTTGTAGTGTATCTTTTTCTTTACCCAAGCACGCGTATGGAAAACGAAACTCTTTTAACCACAAACTATTTTTTAAAAATAAGGGAAAAGCAGTTCTTGAAAGTGAGATTCCCAAGTAATAATCATGTGGGAGCTATCAAGTTTCAAACTTTCAAGGCTTGCTTTTTTTTATTAGTAATTATTTTATTTATTACGTGATTGTATAATCTTTGCTTTCATAGAACATATCAAAGTGGGTTACCAAAAATTATTTTGAAAATCTACTCCTTTCTTCAATGGTGCCTTCAAGGGAAGGGTAACTAAAAAAAAACACATGAATGGAGAAAAAAAAAATGGGGAAATTAAAAATGACAACCTTGTCGTGACTTAATATTGATAAACGTGAAATATTTTGGGACCACATGTTAGAGATAAATGTAACTTAGTTTATAAATCATGTAAAGCTGAAAAAGTTACAGGTACATGTGAAAATTTTCTGTTGCCTGTTGCTTATAATTGGCAAATGAGCAAGGGTATTGTTGAAATATGTTGTGATTTAAGTGGTAATATTTTATTTTTAAATTAGATATAAAAATAATAATAAATGTGTGCTTTTTTATTTCTTTTCATTTTTATACATGTAGTAATATCTCTTTCTATCTTTATATTTTTTATTTTAAATTATTAAAATATTTTTAGTATATATAATAATTTTTTTATCTTTAGTTTAGTAACTTATTTTTATGTGTATAATTTATTTTTTTATAATTATTTAATTTTTATTCAATCTTTTTATTTAATATTTATGTTATTATAATTTTTTATTAATATTTAATATTATGAAAAAGAAAATGTGTATTTTTTAATATCGAATTTTTAATAATATTATATTTTCTTAATTGTGATTTTTAATTTTTTGTAAATTTAATTTATATTTAAAATAATAAGAATTGAGATAAGAATGAGTACGAGAATAAAAATATTTCTTATCCAGGGAAAATGAGATATAATGAAGATGGATTTTAATATTTCGAAAATGAGAATGAAAAAGTAAAACTCGTCCCGCTTAGTCTAAGATGACAAATGAATGCGTTTATGTGGATATTATTTAAATTCATCCTAATTTTGATGAGGAATTCCTACGAGTATGTGTACGAGTAATACTCGACTTTTTAAATTGGATGTAGGGACGATGATATGTATGTACATATCTATCTCGTCCTAATTCTCATACCCATCCAAATACTCTTTCTTTGTCCTCGTAATCATTCCGTTTTCAAATTACTAAAACACAATTAGTTTATTAAATAACCTAAAAAACTTATATTAACTTTTATTTCATTTTTAGTTTTGTAATTTATGTTTAGAATATATATTTGATATTTTTTTTTACTTTTCTTTCATAATTATTTTATTTTTATTCAATTGTTATTTGATAATACTTTAATTTAAAAATTTATACAACTATAATATTTTTATCGATATTTGTTATAGGAGAAAAGAAAATATTTATTGTGATTTTTCTTTTTTTATAAAAATTATTTAATCAATATTTTAAATAATACAAGACATGTATAATTATACGATAGATAGAGATTTACTCATATTTAATAGAGATAGAAATAAGATAAAAATTTCATATCTATTTGGAGAACTTGAAACTCATGGCCATCTCAAGACCATATACCCTAATTAAACCTAACCTAATTAATCCATGAATAGATTAACTTAATGAAAAATTAAAAGTTGACCATTTGACTTGCTAGGTCCACCAGCAAAATTTTCATGCATACAGAATAACATCTTACATATTGATGGGTTTTATAATTAGATTTTATGGCTCAAAAGATAAATAAATTGTAATTTTAGAACTATCAGAGATGAAGATTGGACGATGGATAGTACATACACTTATTGGAAACATTTTCTGATTAAAGTTGTCATCAAAGCTTGAAAACGACTTAGGCTCTTCTATCTCAAACCTGCTTAATTGTTTTTTTTTGTAAATGTTTGACTTTTGGTTATGAAAGTGTAACAATGAAATTTTTATTTAATTCTTAAACATGTAAAAAGTATAAAGTTGAACCTAAATTTGATTCTTCACCAAGATTATCTTTCGGTCGAATTAGATTAGTATAAAAGGTAAACTTGAGAAATTGATTTATTATGTTTATGGACTAAAATAATATGTTCAAATTTATCCCTTTTTTTAAACATGCATGAAACTGGAAAAAAAAAAGTTGAAAGTTCATATGTTTTTTATTTATATATCTTTGTTTAATTTTGGCAGAGAATCATGCTGAATGATTTATATTTATTTATCTATTTATTTATTTATTTTGGAGTACTGAAAATGAAATGCTAATTCTTTGCTGGTTTCTTCTACATGAGGCTAACAGTGGAATTGGGCTATTTTTGGTGTCAGTGTCCAAAACCTAATATTAGGTAAAGAAAACTCATAAGGCCTGGTTGCTTTTAATTAAACAGTTTTTTATAACCATTTTTCAAAGTTCTTGGCCATTACTTCCTGCACCTCTAAAATCTCACTGTGCACTCCCTTAGGCATGATAAATTTATAAAAGTATTTTGTACATAAAATTTTTTCAAACTGAGGTGTTCCTGAATATTTTTAGATTGGATGTTCAGAAATACCCTTTTGAAACGAGTGAATCAAGAATATGTATTAAAAATTATAAAACTTCTTCTGAAAAAAAAATTTAGAATAAAATTGTAAAATTTTTATTTCAACTTTTTTTTCCAGAATACATTGTGAACTAACATTCCAAAGCACCTGTTTCAAAAGTTTTCCAAAACATTTTTTCAGAACACTAAAAGAGTAAATTAATCATTTTCCAAATTTGGAAAGTGTACAATGAGATTATAGAGGTACAGGAAGTAATGGCCATGTTTCTTTTGGACAATCAATAAGGTCAAGTTCGTGGTATTTCAAAAGAAAAATGTATTTTCTTAATTAATATATACAAGTTTATGATATATAGATATTTTTTAAAAAAATTATAAAACAAAAAGAATTTTTACCATTTTCAAGAAAATAAAAATAATTTTTTTAAAAATCTTAACATAAATGCACATATTTTTATTCTTGTTTAATACATTTAAAAAAAAAATATAATCATATCACCGACACCAAGTGATATATAGCATATTTACACCTTATTAATATCAAATGAATTTATATCTCTTCATTAAATATACAATAAATTAATTATAAAATATTAATAAAGTGGTGTCAAAATAGTATATAAATATTTTATGGTGTACATTTATTATTATTTTTTTTTTTTAAGGGACACCTTGTACCTACACTACACTACATGTATGCATACACCATTGTCACGCCATGCATTGGCTTTAAAAATATATTTTTTATAGGTTAGTGCATGAGTCATTTGATGACTCATTAAATGCTTTTTAGGGTAAAAACATAATAAGTGGAGAGAGAAATTAGAGGAAGGAAGGAAGATGTTATAGTGGGGTTCATTTATCTCAGGGGGTCTATTTTATTTGAAAATTACGGATATGGGTCATTTTTTATTTTTTTACCGATTTAGGGTAAGTCGTGTTTAGAAAACACGAAATATATATAGGAGTCGTGTTTCCAAAACACGAAATTCTATTTTTACGTGAAAAATAAAGAGTCGTGCAAAAAAAACACGATTTGAATATTTTTTATATTATTTTATTCATTTAATTAAGATCTAGGAGGAATTAAGAGTCGTGAAATGTAGCACGCTTTTAATTGAAAGTCGTGCTACATAGCACGATTTAGTTTTTTTTTATTTTGTTTGTTTTCTATTTTTTATTTTTTTTATTTTTTATTTTCTTTGCTTTTTATTTTGTTGTGTTTTATTTTTATTGTTTTTTATTTTCTTTATTTTTTATTTTTGTTGTTTTTTATTTTCTGTTTTTTATTTTTGTTGTTTTTTATTTTGTTTGTTTTTATACTAATTTCAAATAAAAAATAATAAAATTAATAAATAAATTAAATTGGATATCAAAATTGAAAGTCGTGTTACATAATATGATTTTTTTTTTTAATTTTGTTTGTTTTTATTTTTTTTGTTTTTGATTTTCTTTATTTTTGATTTTCTTTGTTTTGGATTTTCTTTGTTTTTTATTTTCTTTGTTTTTATTTTCTTTATTTTTTATTTTCTTTGTTTTTATTTTCTTTATTTTTTATTTTCTTTACTTTTAATTTTCTTTATTTTTTATTTTGTTTGTTTTTTATTGGCTTTTGTACGTGTCAAATTTGTTTGGAAATTATGGATGGGGGTTTTAATTTTTTTTAAGTCACAGAGAATCGTGCTACCTAGCACGACTTCCACCACCATATATACCCAGCGTTCCTTCACTCCTTTACTTGCCTTGACAGAGTTTCCTTGCCTTCACTTGCCATTTTCAGTGCGAACCACTCGTCTTCTTTCCACTTTCCTTCTTTGCACCTCCCTTTACACTTGAGCTACTTTGGGGTTTTGTGATTTATTTTTCCTTTTGTTAAATTTTATTTTTGTGTAAGGTCTCGAGAGTCACTCTTGAATTTTATTTCTTATATATTAAAAAATTAGTTTTCTTTCTTTTTATAGTAAATATGGTTTTGAGAGAGGAATTAAATGTTTTTAACTCATTTTATGCTAGAGTATATTATGATAATAATACTGAATCCTTATGTAGGTTTTAAAATCGTATTACATTTAATCATTTAAAGCAAATAATTGGTAGTCAAGTATTTTGTACAAGTGATAGAGTTGTTACAAATGTTTTTTATTGGAGTCGAAACACATGGCCTTGCGCAAATATTTACTGATGAAGATGTTAATAAGGTGATTGGTTAACATTCAGAGTTTAGAAGAGGTGAAGAAATGGAGCTGTTTGTAAATTTAATGAAGGTTGAGCCAGCAGAAGTTAATTGTGGAACTTCCCCACATACTGGTGGAGTCAGTGATTGGTGAATTGTTTATGATTTTATCTATTAATGTACTAGGTTTGTTATTTGTTGTTAATGAAAGAGTTGTGTATTTTTAAAAGGTAAAGAGTTATGTTATTGTCAATGTGATAGTATTTATTTTAATTTGTGTAATGAGATTTTTTGTTTTACGCGTTGTATTGTTACGAGTCGTGTCTTTCATATAATTAAAATATAAATTGGTTGGACTTGCTAAAATAAAAAATAGAGTGAGTATTAACATAACAAAATATTACAACACTGTCAACAAATTAATACATTCAATGATGACCACCTGTCCCACAACGTGGTCTTCGAGTTTGGTGTCTAGGTCGTCGTTCTTGGTTTGGGCTAGGTTGTTCATCAGCTTCCCTTTCTATATTTTGCTCTATGGTAGGCATGTGAAAAGGTATGCCCCATAATTATACGTTGGTGGAGGTGGAGGAGGTTGATAGTATGCAGATGGAGGTGTCATGGAAGAGGTGCCAAACATACTTTGTTGAAACAGGAAAGTAGTGTAGGTGGAAGCACTCCTCCGAATTGCGATGATGAGCCAGGTTGCATCTGTGGCATATGTCCATAATACGGAAAAGGATGCTGACTGCTTTGTCCAAGAAGTTGGTGACTGTTGTCACGTTCACTAGACTGCCAATTTTGTTGAGCATATTGTGACGGTGGTTGATCTTCCTGTGTGTCGTACTGATGAAAACAAAATATGAAATATTAGTACAAAAGAACTTTAAAATTAGAAGCACTAAAGTATTGTATATATTTACCTCGTCGTCATTTGTTTCTTCGTCTTCAGGAGGGGAAATATAACGAATAGTCCTCTGAAAATATCATTGCATATATGGTGTATTTTCTCTGAGGTGGCCATTTCCATGGAAACCGACTCCTTCAATTAAACGATTTTGTCGATCATTCCACATTGTGATCCATGTTTCATGATATTGAGGCCAATTTCTATCCGTTTTCCCTCTCATATCCTGCTTATGTAGCTCATCCAAGTTGATTGGATCTTGAGGGATGATCTGCCTAAGACCAAATTGTCGCATAACCCTATCAGCTGGATGAGGCTCAACAGTGGCGAAACAAATCATGGGAACAATGGCACGAGTCACAGGAGGGACATTACCAATTATTAAGTCCCTTAACTTACTCCTTGCGTAAGGAGTCCATAAAAAGTGCATTTTATACAAAAGATAGTAAAATGTACAACAACATTCAAATATATAAAACATATTTATAAAATATGAAATGCAATACCTCTTTTGGCTGAAGCTGGTCAAATTTGACCCACAGAGATGATAATGTATATGTGATCATATTAGACCTTAGACCAGGTCTAGACCACCTGCAATTTACATAACAAATTAAATTGAAAATAAAATGCCTTGTTTATATAAAAAATACGTGATTAAAATAAAAGTATACCTCCTTACCAAAGGGAAACCGTAGCCTTCAGCAATCTCAGTAGCAGTCAAGGCGGGGACTGTTGGACAAATGCACGTGATGCAGTCCCATGCCCATGACTGCAGGAGTAGCATGCATCCACCAATATTATCTTGAGTGACGTCTACTCCATGATCTAGGGCTCTGTATAAACATGCAAGTACAGCTGACCCCCAACTATAGTTGGTAACCGAGGCTAAGTCTTGAAGTAATAATAAGTACATCAAATGTACTCGTGAAGCAGATGTATCTGGCATCAGTAGACTGCCTATAATGGTTAGTATATGCGCCCTAGCATATTGTGCAACAACGACATCATCTGCATCATCTGGGAGTTGCTGAAATGCATTATTCAGCCAAGAGAGTTTTGCTGAGTTGCCCTTTGCAATCGAGAAGTGAAATGTATGAGTTTCAGTTTTCCATCGTTCCACCAAGGCCGTGACTAAATGATGATTAACGTCAACATTTCCCATATCCAACAGGGATCCAAACCCTGCTATATTAATTGTGTTTCGTACACGAACCTCCAACATGTCAGAATGTTTTGCAACCCAGACTTTATGACGCCTAGGTCGCAATAATCGCTCATTCCCCTCTCATACTGCCTTTGTAACATGTTTGTCTTGCAATGGTAGCAAAGACATATCCGATGGAAGATTACGAGTAAATGCCATTACTATAATATACAATATTAAATGACGTTAATAAAATATACAAAACTGAAATAATATAAAATAATATATATCTATTTAATCTAAATATATAATAATATATGTAATAATGTATTATACAATATAATATTTTTTTAAGATAAAGTGCTCCTACATAGCAAATAATTTTACTACTCGGAAGCAATTATTTTTAAACAAGTTATTGGAAAATTTAAAAAATAAAAAAATCTAAATTAAATAAAACAGAAAAAAAATTCAGGAAACCTAAATCAAATAAAAAACACAAATAGAAAAGTTAAACAAAAAACAGAAATAAAAAATTAAATTTAATTAAACTCACGTAAAATAAAAAATACAAACAAAAAAAACACATACATAAAGAAAGAATAGATCCAAAAATTTTAATTTTAGAACTGAAGAAAATATTAATAAAACCTAAATTAAAAAACAGAAACAGAAAATATAATTTAACTAAATAAAAATACAAACACAAATAAAAAAGACGCACACTGCAGAAAAAATAAATCTAATATTTTAATTTTAGTATTTACAAAGAAAATTATAAAACCTAAATAAAAAAAGGAAAAACAGAAAATAAAATGTAAATAAATAAAAAATAGAAACAGGAAAAAAAAACGCACACACCCATAAACAAAAAATAAATCAAATATTTTTAATTTTGACAATTTTAAAAAATTAACAAAACTTATATAAACAAAACAGATATAAAAAAAATTAACAAATAGTAAATAAAATAATAACTAAACCAGAAAGCAAAAAAAATATAAACAAAACTTAAATGAAATAAAAAACATAACACAAACAGAAAAAAAAAAATAACAAAAATCTAACTGAAACCCTGAACAGAAATAGAGATTGAACCAGAAACAGAGATTGAACCAGGTAAATAGTGCACTGATGAGATAAATGATTGTTAGACCGGAGATGGATGGGATAAAACGTTGTTGAGACCTTTAAACAAGACCACACGACGTCTCAGAAGACGGCCACAGAAGACTGCTGTTTGCAGAGAAAGAGCACGCCAGATAACACAAGTAAAGAGAATGGAGAAGACTGATAGCACACGAGAAGAGAGAAACCTGTGACTAGGTTTTAAAGGAGTAGATCAACTGTGCGTTCACGGATGCATTCACCATGTGCGTGCCTGATGCTCCTGCAAGCTTCTGCTATGTGACTGTTTGGAGAGGCTTTACCTGCCATACTACTATTGGAAGATGCTTTCCAATACATCACTATTGGAAGATGCTGTCCTATACTGTGGCAGCATGTGTCGTTTACGAATACTACTCCTAGACTTCCTAATATAAGACCTGATCCAAGAAAGACTAAAATAAAATCATGTAGCGATTCGGACAAATCCATTATATGTAAAATAAGAGATAAATAGAAATTTCATGACCTTATTGATATGACCAGGAAAAAACTTGTTAAAGACTAAAAATCTTTGTACATAGAATTTCACCAAATCCTAAGATATGTGAATTGCTATTAGGTACAGTTATTGTTATTATAGGATCAATGGATCAATGTCATTTCATTCTTTTCTTTATGCGAAAGAATCTTTTCAAAAGAATAGAATATATTTCTATATATAGAGAGGGATATTCTATTCTTTTTGTTTTTAAAAGGGGGAATTCACAAAAATTGAATTACTAAATAACTTATCCATAAATCATTTGCCCGGGGTTTGGTTTAAGGTTTATATACAATTAATGCAAATTGGATTTTTATTTGTATTCTAGGCTATGTTTCCAAAACGATTCAACATAATTTTTCTGGGCATACGATAAGGAAAGAAAAAAAGTGAAGTCATTCAATTTAATTAAGATATTTTTTAATCTCAACAATCTGCAATGATGTGCCCTGCACGCTGCAGCCATGTACCCGGCTTGCACCAGGAAAGAAGATGTTTAGGAGAGAAAAGGAAGTCGTGCAACCCTACCACGACTTCCAATTAATTCAATTAACAACACTTCTCACCTTGCACGCATTTAATATTAAATTATTATTATTATAATTATAAATCAGATTAAAATAATTGTTATTATAAACATAAATCATATTAAAATAATAATTATCATTATAAACATAAATCACATTTAAATAATTATTATTATAAACATAAATCACATTCAAATAATTATTTATAAAATTACTTTACAAAAAATTTATATTAATAAAATTAAATTTAAAAATATATTTTTATAAAATATTTTACTAAAAAATTATAATCAATAACATAAAATTTAAAATAGATATTTATAAAATAATTTTAAGAAATAATTTATATTAACAAAATTAAATTTAAAAATATATATTTATAAAATAATTTTACCAAAAAATTATAATCAATAACATGAAATTTGAAATACATATTTATAAAATAATTTTAAGAAATAATTTATATTAACAAAATCAAATTTTGGTAATGAAAATTTTTCAGACCCCTTTATAGCCCCCCTGCCATGCTATATATATGTGGGCTATTTTCAATACTTTCTCTCCATTCATAGTTTGAGTTTTCGCAATTACAACTCTCCCTTAACTTTTATTCTTTCCTACATCAAAGTGTTACATATTCAATTACTTTATTTTCTTTTCAAAAAATGAATCGTGCTGATATAATCGAAGATTTTAGTTCGGAAGATGAAGAATACTTCAGAGGATGATGATATTATTAATCAATTAGCAGATTCATCGAGTGGACATGCACATACAACACAAATATGGGAGGGAATGTGTTTTGACTCAAAGGATGTTGCAGTCAGTGTTATCAAACAATTCCACATTGAGCAAGGTTACAACTTTTCAGTTGTTGAGTCGAAATCCGACAAATATATTGCTCGATGTGTACATTATAACAATGGGTGTCAGTGGCGCATTAGAGCATCGTACAACAAGACACATAAACAATGGCAAATCAAGAAAATTGAAGCTTCTCATTCTTGTTTAACAACAACTTTGCATCCTGATCACCGCAATCTCGATTCAACACACATTGCTCATATCATTTATCAATTGGTGAACACAAATATATCCATTCCGGTTAAAAGTCTAATTGTAGACATAAAAGACCGATATGGTTATACTGTCTCCTACAGAAAAGCATGGATGGCCAAACAAAAAGCAATAGCCATGGCTTTCGGAGATTGGGAAGAATCGTACAACGATCTTCCAAGATGGATGGAAGCCCTTCAACAAACAAATCCGAGAACCATTATTCGATACATAGCTTCCTGTATTGAGGATCATGAGAACTTATACGTATTGCAACGTGTATTTTGGGCATTCAAGCCATGCATTGAAGGATTCAAATATTGCAAGCCACTCATTCAAGTTGATGGAACCTTTTTAATAGGTAATTATCATGCAACTTTACTAGCCACTGGGCAAGATGGAAATAGAAATATTTTTCCATTGGCATATGCAATCGTTGAGGGTGAAACCAAAGAAGCTTTGCTATGGTTCTTCCAATTGCTAAAGCAACACGTTACTCCTCAACCAAATTTACGCATGATAACCGACAGAGGTTCCGGAATCTTATCCGCCTTGGCTTCTGAAGAACTTCAATGGCATGATCTCTCCTCAGTATTTTGCATTCGACACATTGCATCAAACTTCAACAAAAGATTCAGGAATGCTGACTTGAAAAGACAAGTCATCAACTTCGGTACTTATTCTTACATTCATAAATAATTCTTTTGAAAACCTTTATTCAGAGATAGTCTTTTTTTTTTTCAGGATACAAAATGAAACAACCAACTTTTTTAGCAAAATTAATTGCTATGAGAGTCGAGTTACCACAGCAGGTATCCTGGTTGGATGACATACCATTAGAAAAGTAGACACAAGCATATGATGGAGGAAAAAGATATGGACATATGACAACAAATCTGGCCGAGGCCATGAACTCTGTATTAAAGGGAGCAAGAGCTTTACCTATATGTGCCCTAGTTAAAGCAATATTTCACAAAACCATAACTTGGTTTGTCTAACGTGGGTCAAAAGTAGAAATGATGTTACGAGCATGACATCAATATGGTGAAGAAATTGCTTCCTTACTTCACGAGAATCAAAATCGCGTTCGCATGTGTTGTGTTCAAACATACAACAGAGAAAATACAAAATTCAATGTAAGAGTTGACAAATCCCCATCACCGCCGAAAAATAATCAACTGCACAGTTAGATTAAATAATTGGTGGTGTGACTGTGGAGAATTTCAAGCTCTTAGATTACCTTGCTCTCACGTCATTGCTGTGTGTTCATTTTCTCATTTACAATTAGGTACATACGTGGACCCTGTCTATAACTTAGACAATATTTTTAAAGCTTACCAAGTACAATTTCATCCCGTTCCAAATGAAGATTATTGGTCTTCTTATACGGGACCAAATTTTATTCCTGACCCAACTACACGACGACATACTTCTGGAAGACCTTCAACTCGTCGTATAAGGAATGAGATGGATGAGTCAAGCTCAAATAAACCACGAAAATGTTCTTTCTATAGGAACGAGGGTCATACTAGAAAAAATTGTCCATATAAATAAATTTTTATTACATTAATAACAATTTCAATTTTTACATCTTGTAAACTTTATTTAATATTCAATTTACTTTATTTATTAAGTTCATTATTTGTTTTATTTTATATTATTATAATATAAAAAAATTTAATTATTTGATATCCAATTTATTTTATTTATTAATTTTATTATTTCTTTTATTTGAAATTATTATAAAAAAACAACAAAAATAAAAAACAATAAAAATAAAACACAAATAAAATAAAAACCAAAGAAAATAAAAAACAATAAAAAAAAATACAAAGAAAATAAAAACCAAAGAAATTAAAAAACAAACAAAATAAAAAAAAACCTAAATCGTGCTATGTAGCACGACTTTCAATTGAAAGCGTGCTACATTGCACGACTCTTGATTCCTCTTAATTCATTCAATAAAAAAATATAAAATGAGAATGAATAAAAAAATATAAAAATAATCAAATCGTGTTTTTTTTACACGACTCTTTATTTTTCACGTAGAAATAGAAATTCGTGTTTCCAAAACACGATTCTTTTATATATTTCGTGTTATCCAAACACGACTTATCCTAAATCAGTAAAAAAATAAAAAATGACTCCTATCCGTAATTTTCAAATAAAACAGACTCCCTCAGGTGAATGAACCGTTATAGTGGAGTAGAGAAGATAGGTGTGATCAAAGAAGAACAACGACAAGAAGGTTCCATCGCAAAGGAAGAGTGCAACAGTAAGGTTCCATCGCAAAAGAAGAGCACAACAGTAGGAGGATACAACTATGGCTTTGAGAGAAGAAAGAACAGGAAGTCAGTAAGAGATCCATCCAAGGGCAATGTCAGGGTACCCAATGTTGTCTCCTCCAAAAAAATTCTTCCCTTTAATCTCCTCTTCAATCTTCTTCTACAACTGTTCTTCCGCTCATATGTTGTTCATATGTTGTTCAAAGAGTGTGTCTTCTACAACTTTTCATGCGTTGCCTGAGTGAATTTTTAATCTGAGTGTACAAGTTTGATTTCTCACCATGATTACTCATCACCCAATGTCTATTCATCCACATTTGTATATGGAGGATTACATGTATTCTCACAACTGAACTGCTCTTTCTCAATATCTTCATCGTCCATAAAATAGAAAAGATAAAATCACATGTAATAGGAAGTCATAAAAATATAAAACTTCGATGTTGTGTGACAAAAACCAAATGATGAAGCAAATAAAATAACTTAAACCGCAAAGGCACACTCACACATATATTTCAATTTCAATTATTCACTAGTCAGATAAGGCAAACAAATTCTACAACCATCAATTGTCGCAAACATATCTTCACCGAGGCTTCATGTTCAATGAATCATATCACCAATCATACAAACAAAACCAAAATGTCGGACATACAACTATGTCTTGTAATCACAGTTGTGAGATCTCTTAATTTTTAATTTTTAACCTATGTTGAAGTTTTGGATACAATAATTACATCTCATTTTCCACAAGGCTTCCTCTTCCCAACAACCAATTGGAAACGTTTCTCAAAATCATCCGACCTTGTTCTATATAAAAAAAATATCCAACATTTTCATACCAATTAAACCCTAAACCTACTCTCATTTCTATTTTTTCTTCTTTAAAAAGAAACACAAAAACTGAAAGTTCTAACCTTAGAAATCGAACTTGCTTGCACAATTTTTGTATGGACCATGACCGACCTGACCACCACTGCAACTGCACCAACCATCCAACCAAAGGTCACACCAAAATCAAGAGAAAGCACACCACCGGCAACCGTTGGTAGAGCAGAAATGCTTCGGACAACAAGGACAACACAAATGCTCCCGACAGCAAGGGAGAAGACAAACCCTAGCACTGGGACAACACAAAAGTAGTGCGGGAAGAATAGAGGGAGGGAGAAGAGAAACCCAGGACACGGAGAAGAGAGGGAGGCAAATGCCAATTCGAATTTCAATTCAATGGCACAAACAAGATAAAGAGAAGCGAATACGAATTGGGATTCAAAATTGAATTGTACAAAGAGGAGAGGGACAAGCAAAAAGTGAATCCAGAATTCAGTTGGGGAGAAGATAAGCAAGGTGTGAAATGAAATTTTAATTTAGTGAGAGAGCACTGCAAATTTTGAGAGAAACCACGTTTTCAGACACGTTGAAGTGTCAATTTAGTGTATGCCATGTTATAGTGTACGTATATCAACTCCCTTTTTTTAACTGAAACTCATTCTCATTGAAATACATCCTTTGCAGTCACCATAAAAACATTTTCATACTTTTATTATATTTTACTCTCATTATGTTGTGAAAAACACACGTGTTAAGAAATGAATTTTTGTATATTTATAGTTTATTATAAATATTAATTTTATGTTGGTATACAATTTTTTTATTTATAAAAGCATTAACTATAATATTTAATGAGTTTATGATTAAAAAATAAAATATAGAAATAAACTTTTTCTTTACATTTTTAAATAAGTTATATAAAATAGTTTTAAACAATAATAATAACACAATCAAATTTTAACGAATTATATGTACATATTTTGGCATTAAATTTTATAATAATTATTTTTATTTAACAATAACTTTAATATATGCAAATTTATGATAAGACACTAATATTATTTTTGTATAAATATTACATTAATACATGAAGTAAAAAAAATTAATTGTATAGATATTACATTGATACATGAGAAAAATATATTTTAATTTTGCCATTTTAAAATATGTTTTATGAAAAATAGTAATTCAAAACAAGAAATCTTATTATATAATTGAATTATATTTAATTTAAATTATTCTTTTAATTCCTATTCTTTATTTATATCTTTTTAATTTGATATTCCATTTTACAGTATTAAAGTTGGTTCTACAGTTTTAAAGAAATGTCCAATGTTACCTCCCATTAGAATTAACACTAATGATGTCAATGAAACAAGAGAATAAAGTTGAATAGTTTTTGAAAATTATAGACTAAAATGAATAATTTAAATTAAAATGATTATTTTTTTTAAGAAAAAGTCAGGTTGCATAATATAAATAAAAATACTTCATCAACTATTACATTCGGATTTAAACTGTTTTATTAATTATAAGGTTTTTGTATTTTATAACATTCAATTTGATTTTTACAATTTAAAAAGAGGTATAATATTATTTGTACTAGTGCAGAAATTGGAATCAATGACGACTTATTATGACGAATGTAGTTCACCTGTCATAATAAGTGGGGTGGTGACAATTTTATAATATACTTCAAATTTATTATGTCAGTTCTAATATAAACAGACATGGTAAATATTTACTATGTTAGTCCAGTTTAGAATCGTCATAGTAAGTGACTTACTATGTCAGTTTTAATTTCATCTGACATAGTAAGTCTTTTTACTTTAAACTCTGTTTTCCAATTCCAGAGTTTATTCATGTTTCTCGTCTCTCCAACACAGAACTCTACTGTCAAAACCCTAATGTTCGTTTTTTAAACCCTACTCTTGTTGAGTCGTTTGATTTCTTGTGGCCGTGATTTGTTTTTTCTGGTGGGTTCTTCGTGGTCGTGATTTGTACTTGGAACCCTAATCTGGTGATTTGTTCTTCGTGGTGTCTCACGGTGAGTTCAAACAATTTTTTGTTCTTTCAATTTTTCAAGTCATATGAAGATAAAGCCCTTTACTTTGTCTCATTTTAATTTTGATTGATTGATATGTGCACGAATATTGTGATTGCATAATCTGAGCATGAGTGACTTGTTGGATTGCATAAAACATTGATAGATTACATCTTCATGTAAGAGGCTTCTGTGAAAATAGCAAAACATTTGGAGAAGTATGTGGAAAATTTTCCCCGTATTCCTTTTCCCATTTCTAGAGATTGTTGAGAAAAGTATATATAGAGCTAGATTTTAATTTGTAGGCCAATGTGTTATGAGGTACAGGAATTTGGAGCTTGGGGAGACGGGAAAGGAGTAGTTGAATTGGGAACAGGACAAGCGTGCTGTTGATAAGGGAATTGGGAAGGGGACAAACATGTATGTATTTGCTTTAATTTATATTACATTGATTTTTTTTACCTATAGGAGCCCATTTGGTTGCTTTTACATTACATAAATTTTAGTATTTTTATATTTGTAAATTTATAAGATGGATTCCAACAATCATAATAGAGGGAGATATCAATTTTAAATGGACAAATTATGTTAGGTTGTAGTTGCAGTTGTAGGAAGATTGAGAGGAAGGAATATGCAGTTTGTTTGTTTGCAAAAGACCATTGCGAGTCTATACAATTGACGGTTTCTTCTTTCATAATACACCAAACACAACAAAAATACAAAAACAAAAAAAAATCAAAAGTTGTTGATGTCTTGTTACAGAGTGAAAACAAAAAATTAAAGAAAATGAAGAGGGTAAAATCATATTTTGTCTTATTTTAAGTAATAGTAAAATGACATATTTTAAAAATGAGGATGATATAATATAAAATTATTTTTATTTCAAATCTGGGTGATATATTATATGTTAAATTTAATTCTACCAAATTCTCTGTTTAGTAATATTCTATTATATGCTTATTATTATAGGTTCCTGTTATGTAACAAAATTGTTGAAATTTTAAGGTTCAGATATGTTTTTACTCTTTTTAAATGGAAAAGTTTAGTTTAAGAGAATAAAATATTTTAGTAATTTAGTTTAATTTTTTTAATATTATTTTTATTATATTAGAGAATTAAATTGATAAAATAGATGTTTTGAATTTAAAAAAAAATTCTTAAAAACTATATAAGAAAACTTTCACATTTAAATTTTTTATTTTTGTTACCTTAAGTTCATTTTTGTTCATTTGGTATAAAATTTATATTTCATATCCATCTTTCTATATTCTTACTAACATAAATATTAATTAAATATTTTTTATAAAAAATTAAATTATAATAAAAACATGATATTATTAAGATTGTAAAAGAATATATATTATTTTTAGTGTTAAATTTTAAGAAACAAATTATAATGATATAAATATAAAATTAAAATTTGTATCCTTAAAATGCAATATATCATTTCAATTAAACCATAAAAAAAATATGTAGATATGGTTGTGATGAAAATGATATTATTTTAGGATTTGAATAAACTTAAAAGATATCAAATGAACATAACAAAAGACTAGAAAAATTAAGAACAAATTTTTTAAATTTTTTAATAAATTTTTATTTAATCTCATTTAAATACAAGTCGCTACATAACTTATAATAATTATGTTATGTTATCGAAATTTTGATAACTAATTCACCTTGACACACTACCTTCCACAAAATACAACCTATCCAATCATGGTATGATTGATTTTTTTCACTTAATTCAATCCAATTTGTAAGCACCCAAGTACCCATAAAGTTAAAATAGAGTGGTTTTGGTTCCATATTTTTATGAGTAGATTTATAAATTTATACTTGTATGTTTTGTTATCTCACAGCAGAACATAATAATGGATCGGAGTTGGATAAATTATAAACGCACAACTAATGAATATGAAAGCGAAGTTGAACAATTTATTGAGTTTGCCAAGAAGAATGTTCCAGATAATAATGGAAGATTCTACTGCCCATGTGTCAATTGTTTAAATGAACGAAGACTACCAACTGAAGTAATTCGAGAACATGTTTTGTGTGATGAATTCCTAAAGAGTTACACAAAGTGGACATTGCATGGTGAATTAATAGACATTCCAAGAGTACATATGTCTTAAACAGAAGTAGAAGAAGGGGATATAGAGATGGAAGATCGACTAGAGGAAATGATTCGTGATGTTGGAGATGATGTCTTGCAACACGCACATGTGTACGAAAATTTATGCAGTGATGCAGAAATGCCTTTGCAATGGGCTTCATTTTTTTGAAGTGTTTTTAACAAGTTGTAGAATTTTTAGTTTATTTAAATATACAACTAAATATTACATTTTAGTCTTTTTTTGTACAATGTTTATAGGATAATACCATCTAATTATTAATGAACTAGTTTGTTTGGAAATTGTAGATTGTTATATGCAGGTTGATGAAACAATTTTGAATTGTGAACAACCAGTAAAATCAACTGAATTTTTTTAAAAAAACACTAACTTACTATGACGGTTATTGCGTCAACTGTTATAGTAAGTCAAAGATACTATGACGGTTCTCATTAGAACTGTCATAAGAAGTATTGCAAAAAAATCATTTTTTATATTGATTTTGCACATTCTATGACAGTTTGATCGCAACTAACATAATAAGTTCACTTATTATGACGGGTTGTTAACCGACATAGAAAGTAACTTTCTATATCTCCTGTATTTATGTCACTATTTGAACCGTCATAAAAAGTCTCGTAGAACTGACATAAAAAATCCCAACTGCAATACTTAGTTAAAAGTTGGCTCTTTCACTCTCCAATATGTTAGTTCTACATGTAGATATCGTGTTTTCTTGTTACATGATTGAATAAGAATACTATAACTACAAAAAGGTTATACATTATTAACATGGATGAATTAGTATTTTGAATTTTTCTCACTCTATTAATAATCCTTAGGAATTTTATTCTTCAAACAATTGAATAAGAAGTTGCAATAAAAAAATATGTAAAAGGTAAGAGAAAGAGAAAATTCACACAGAGAGGTTAAAATCTATCCCATATTATATTCTTCAACTTATAATCTTAGAAAGTTTTATTACAATGATATTTAACATGTAGATTATGTAAGTACATAATATATTAACTAAATTTTGTTAACAACTCTTTAAAAGATATCACTTAGTATGTACATTCAAAAGTTCTCCATAAAATCAAGATCAAGAATAGGTTATAAATATTTTTCTTTCTTAAATCATATTTTCACATTTTAAAAAATTGTAAATCACTCAAAATCAAAGGTGAATAATACCTTGGATCTAGTAATCTAAACGATGTCCTGTAGATATGGGGTTATGACTTTGACTTTAGAAAAAATGTTTAGATCACTTTTACATTCTTTACCTCAATTAATGAACTTGTTCCAATATATCCAAAAGTCCTACAATATTTAATAGCTATAGACACAGACTGATAATTATAGATGTCCTTTAATAGTAGGTGGTCTAATAAGTCAATTCTACATCGTCAGGTGAACTAATAATATTTTGCATATATTTTATTATGTTAGTTGTTGTTATCTACTTTTAACATGTAATTATATATATAAGGGTAACTTGTCCTTGTTGTATGTGAATCAACAAAGTATTGAATTATGATTGCTTATTTTATAAATAAATGAGATGATTATTCATCTTAATCTTTTTTTAGTTTTCTCTGGTATTCATCTCTAATTGGTGTGCTTCATAATTAATATTATATTATTCCTTTCATTGTTCATTGGATTCATTTTAGTAGTGGATTCACAACAAAGTAGTATCAAAGCTAGTTTGATATTATTTCATGTTTGTGATAGGTTCTTATAAAAAGATAGATACAATCTTCGAGATAGAGAAGTTCAATAAAAATAATAATTTCAACATTCAAATAATCAAAATAAGAGTCTTATTCAAACAGTTAGGAATGTTATCGTCACTTTCTAATAATAGAACACACACACCAAGACATATTCTAGAATAGATGGATGAAAATGTTCTTATAATAGTAAAATCTTGTTTAATATGTTAAGTGAGATAATGAAGCATTAATTATCTTGTAACATCAGGATCATTGAATTGTAATAGAAAATGTATAAATTTGACATCTCTTTATACTTCTTTGTAAAGATAGAAAAATAAAACTTAATTTAACTAAAAGATATTCAAATTAATATCCATAAATACTACTAATGAAAAATCATCCATATGGTAGTTCCCTTAAAATATACTATATATGTATCCATATCATAATACATTTAAAAAAATTTACAAATATAAATACTGAATTAAAATGACATAGATACTACAACTTAGTACTCCTGATCTTAATTTCTCTTTCTACTATTTAATATTAGCACACATAATCATGTTATTAATAGGGGTATATAAGAAAAAAAAAAGTTATGAAAATTCTAAAACTCCTTATATTGTGAAACAACTTTTCTTCTGAAAGTCCGCCTTATAATTTGAAAGGGAGGGAGTATTGTTTAATTAGATCATTCTATTCTAAAAAAACATTTAATTTATTTCCCTAATATTAAAAAAAATCAATGTTGTACATCTATTGTGACACCCTCCACCCCACATCGTATATATAAGAATAAAAGTAGCACGTTTATAAATAACCTCATAATTAATAAAATTTATAATAATAATGTACATAGGGTAAATGATTCACATTCACTAATAACATTATATTATGTAAGATAAAACAACTAAAGTCTTAATTAAAAATAAATAAACAAAAGTTCTAATTTTCTAGTTCTATCCCGGTGTCACATATCCTACCAGAGCAGTCCCATGAACACAACTACATCAAATTAAAGATCACTTGCAATACAAAAGAAAAAACACGACAAGGAAACAAAGGGAGTAAGAAATATCTCACTCAGGTTGTGGTGTAAAGACATTGCAGATAGTTTTACACAACAAACAATTAATCAATACTTAATCATATTCAAACATAAGAAACAAATTAATTTAACTTCAACATGAATCATCCATAAGCTCAACATACCCATATCTCTTAATTGCATCATATGCAATGCATGTCGTACCCATATATACACTATGATGAAGAATGCATGTGGCGCCAATATCATATCACACTTGACCGCAAAAGCGATACACAATGATCTCACGTTATGATCTCACATTATGATGCATGTGACGCCAATATCATATCACACTTGACCGCAAAAATGATACACAATGATCTCACATTATGATCTCATGTTATGATGCATGTTCACATAAGGTCCAAGGACTTCTTATATACTCATGCACATTTACCTTCACATAAAAGTTGTTTAGGCGTGCAATAATCACAACTTCACTTTCATAACATTATTGTATACATTAATGGTTAATAGAAATACGACCCTTTTTTTACCTCTTCTACTCCATTTTATGTTTTTTTTTAATATTAAAGGGTAATGACATTTTATTTTGATTTAGATATCTTTATCTTTTTATTAACAAATAATTTTTAGTACACTCGATTTTTTTAACTTGTATTATTAAAATTTGGGTTAAATAGATTTTTAGTCCTTGAGTTATATGTTAAAAGTATGTTTCGTTTCTGAAGTAAACTTTGGACTTATTTTGTCATTATGCTTTATAAACTCGTGTAAACGATCTTTGATAATGTGTCAGAATTTTTTTTTATCTCTTTATTTTCCTTCTTTATAGTTTCCTACTTCATTGTCATCCGTTTCTTAAGTTTTTTTTACTCTTTTTCCTTCCATTTCCTCTCATTTTCCTTTTTTATTTGTCATCGAAGATCATTTACACCTGTTTATAAAATATAAGGACGAAATAGGTCCAAAGTTTGCCCCAAGGATGAAACACAATTTTGACAAATAGTCTAGGGACTAAAAACATATTTAACCCTTAAAATTTATCATGCAACTTTTTTTTTTATATTTAATGAAATTGAATAACAAAAGAATGGTATAGTGGGCCAATATTTACTTTTTTAACTTGTTTTACATTTGGTCCATCGAAAATTGGTCAAGTCAGACTAATCTACGAAAGAATTGCGAGTTAAAAATTTTAGTATGTGGGCCAGCTCATATAAATTAAAAAAGTATTTTAAGTTTTTTAATCATAAATTTAAATATAATATAGAAAGAACGTGTAAGTATAATAATTATTAAAAAAATGTAAAAACTAATGATTTACTATCTATTACAGGTAATCAAGAAAATATAATATAAAAAAATATATTAAATTAGATTATAAAATAAAATTTAAATTTATACTTGTAAAAATATGACATTAATAAAATAATGAATGAAAATATTTAATTATATTTAACATACACAATACTACATAATAATAAAAAATTAATAATTTTTTAAAAAAGAATATAATGTAGGATGGATGAGATTAGTCCATATCTTGTCCCAAACAGACTACACATTATATGTATGGAATGAACCTAAAAAGATTAACAAGTTAAAATGTTTAACCCACTTTACATTCTTAGTGGGCCCCTACAAGAGATGTTGCATTAATGTAGCATATAAGTAATGAGACTAATATAATATTGTTTAAGGTGATATATTTCCCATTTTCTTTGAACCAAATTATTAATGAATATTATTGGTTAATTATTTTTTTCCAACATTAAATTGTTATTATTTATAATTTTATATAATATTTTTAATTGTCTTGTAAAATTCTAAAACACATTTTTTTAAGAAAAATATGAGATTAGAAAAAGGTGGTTAATCGATATAAAATATTTAATTTTTTAAAATATAATATTATTTTAAAAAAATTATTATATAATGGCATAAATAACGTTATTTACTAGTTCAAAACCGTTATTTTATATAATATTAAATAATGGATGTTGTAATAAGTTAGACCATCATTTTATACTTTATTATGCAGAGGTATAATGAACTGTTACTAGTAAATATGTAATGATTTTAAATGATATTATATAATAAAAATTGTAATTATTAACACATTGTTTAGTGTTTGATGAGATATCTAAGTTGTACTAATAAGTTAAGTTGTGTAATTGAAGGTAAAGTAATGAAAGTTGGTGGAAATTTTATACTGTGATTGAGATGAAACCAGTACTCAATAATAGGAGATCACTCTTGTATGAAATCTATATTACAATATAATTGTCGAATATACTTATACTCATCACAAGTACTAGCCGTTAACTATATTATTAGACGTGGATGCTACCTAAAAGTAAACTAAAATATGTTCTTTATTTTCATAATTTTTTATATATAAAAAAGACTATTTTTCTATTCTATTTTTGTAAAATTATTGGAATTGTTGCACACAAGTAAAAAAAATCTTAAATTATATCCGTCTTTATAAAACGAGGGATGTATTGATTCAATCAAAGAGAAAAAATATAAAATATTAATTTGTTTTCACTTTTAATTTTTTTAAATACTATTAAACTAATTGTTTAGAATAATTGCATTCACTGTTTATCAGGTTTTATAAAATTATATATTTTTGTTATTATTTATATCTTTTAATTGTTAAAAAACGTTAAATAATGTAACTCTCATATTTTATTACATATACACATAATTTATATAATATATTACACCATTATTAAAAATTATGTTCTCAATATATAAATATATATAAAGAGATAAATTTAATTTAAATTTAAACTTCAAATACATTATATATATATTTCACACATATAGTTATCGTAACTAAATTATAACATGCAATGCAAGTTACATTGTGACTTAAGATCCTTTTTGAATCCTATTTAAGGGATTCCTTGGTTCGGATAGAAGAAGCAATATCACTCGATTCTTATCAAATTGACTGTAATTTTTTTTTGTACGTGAGGATTCCATCAGAGCGCTTTCTACTTCTATTAAAATATTCATCAGAATATCTTAATGAATATTATATATATTAAAATATTCATTCAATAAAATGTTGGAATCCTTAATCACATTTCTAATACATAGAGTAATAATTCTTTTAGAAAATTCACACGAATTAAGTATATTTCATCAAAGATTAACATTTACATTAGACTACATCTATTAATCAAGTTTCATACTTAAACTTCTTTCAGCTTCTTACTATCTAATATATAAATTTATGTGATTAAATTATTAGTGTAGTTTAGATATGTCATTTACTCAATGATTTAACATGCTAGTATCAATACATAAGGTATGATAAAATCTCAAATATCTCACACACAATATACACCCAAAAAGTCATACACATCCCATAAAGGACTACCTACACTCATAAAAGGCCAACCACACAAGGCACATATTATATAGATATCATCATGCATATAATTCATTAGTCATGTATATAAACAAATATATTATTAATCACATGCATCGTATATCAAATAACACAACCACATGTCACCTGAAGTTCCTCTCGCTTTAGTAACCTCACTTCCCTTAATCATAAACAAGTTTTCTGGCTTGAGTAATATTATACCACTTGAGCAAGAAACCTCCAGAGATCATAAATAAATTTGGCTCTTCTTCTCTTAAGCACCTAGTACCACATTTGAGCATTCATCACTTGAACATTCACACAACACTAGAGGGACATAACCATGTTGGATTTAACAAGATTAGATCTTCGACCACCACTCTATTGGTGCTTAAGTGACCAACCTTTTCAAGATTCTAGAACTCATGCACATTTCCTTCAACCTTGCTTATGTGACCAACTTATCACTTCAGAGATATCCCTCTAAAGAAGATAGAATTCTCTCTACTACTCTCTCACTCAAACTACAAGTTTTTACTTATTATACACTCAATCGCTTTAACATCCATAATACTTAAGTGATGATAAGTAGTTAGTGTAATCATTACAGATTGCATTCACATCACTTAAGAGATAAGGTATCACTTCAACGATACTCAACCTAAGAACTTCCCTTCTCAACAAACAAATAACAAAACAACACACACACTTATTACATCTATTTAGCTTTTTTTTTCAATTGTCATCTTCCCATGTGTTTATCCTATATACATATCTTCATTGTATTTTCCGAATCAACGAGAATTCTGTTTTCTACAATTCTATTAACACTTTCATGTCTCAAAATATACCTTTTACATTATCTTCAACTTCCAATTAATCTTTATAAAGTATAATTCCTAATATTTCAAAACATACTCAAACACAAATATATAACATTTTTCACGAACATACATATAAGATTTCAATCATCACATTCCTCTATCATATTCTAAACAACTAAATCACGAATAGAAATAAACATTAATTCTATTTACCTATATGGAACGTGCTTAAGTTTTTAAAAACATTTTAAAAAATCCAACAACAATCTAGATAAGTGACCAACAACCAATTCCTACATCAACCATGTCTTTTATTTACCAATCTCCAGGAGAAGGAAAAAAAAACACAATCTTTTATATACATACCAAAACTCTATTTATATATATATATATATATATATATATATATATATTCCTTAACTAATTTCCTCCTTCTCAACATAATTTAATCGAGAAACAACAATTAAAGTCTTCTTTACATTTTGAAAAAAAATTAAGAAAAAAATAAAAAATATCATCTAACATTTATTTATAATTTTTTAATCTTTTTTATATAAAATTTATCTTTAAAAAAAATCTGATATTACACTTGTGATATATTATACTTACTTTCTTAATTATTATTTGAAAACTATATTATACTTAATTTTCCTATAAAAAATTGATATAATTATAATAAAAAAGAAAAAATTATATAATTTTGCGAAATATAAAAAATAATTAGTGTAATGTGTTCAATACTAACAGAGTATTTTTTTTTTCCATTAATGTTTGTGAAATAGTAATTTAACTTGATATGCATGTATAAAATGAACTCTTGCATGGAAGTAGTATTTATAAGCAAGTTAAAATAATATCAATTAAAAATGATGAGAAATATTATGATTATAGGAATATATGTTAAACATTGAGTAATTTATATATGCATCATAAACATTATTTTCACGTTAGTAATGGCGGTAAGTGGTGAGAAGAAAGACGAAGACATGTTGACAACCTCAGCATTGAAATCTGTAAGTTGCGTGGAGAAGATCTTCTTGGTGGAACAAAAAAGGAAGGTGCACTGTCAACACTGACTCTAACTCAACTCACGCACTTCACATTCATATTTCTCATAAAAAAGATTAAGATTTTCCACTCTGTTCCCCACCCAATTGGGTGCCTCTCTATCAAATTCAAACCTTACTTCTTCCTTTTTCCAATTTCTTCTAAACTTTCCAACGTAAATGGCTGTTTTAAATTTCAACCTAAAAATAATTAACAATAAAAAAGATTAATTTTTTTAATATTCTCTCTTATGTTGATTAATGTTTATCTTCAGAACATAAATTTACGATATACATGAAAAATTATGAAATTGTGA
The DNA here is from genome assembly GCA_030347555.1 of Lablab purpureus. NCBI lineage: Eukaryota > Viridiplantae > Streptophyta > Magnoliopsida > Fabales > Fabaceae > Lablab > Lablab purpureus. The sequence continues at coordinate 22,597,167 of CM059260.1, forward strand.
AGATTATAATAAGGAAAATTATATAATAATAAATCAATAAGATTCAAAATATTTCTTTTATATGTGAAACTAAAGAATTGTGAAAGAATATTTGAATTTAGTGCATAATAATAGAAGAATCTGATTGAGAATATCATAATCAAAACATAAGGAATGGGAATATCGATCTCGAGATGTGAAAAATGCTTAATACAAACTCATATTACTTACGATGCTATATTTAGGGATTAATTAGATTTGATGTTATTTTTTCCTAACAAAAATTAGACGAAAAAACTCAATTAAAAACACAAAATTTTAAATATGCAATTGAAAAGTATTCCGAAGATCATACTAAAATTGTCGAATATTTTATGAACCTAGAAACTAACTTAATCCTAGTTATTAGAATCAGAAGTTTTACGTAGTTATTTGTCGGTTTTCTTGAATGTTTTTTGGGTCAAAAACTTGATAAAAAAATGGTTAGTATGTCATATTAATAGAAACATGGTGGATTCATGCTTCGTTGGAATGAATAAGAAAGAGAAAGATCCCCGTTCCTAGGTTTAGGATTGTGAGATACATGTATGAAAAGGAACATTTGGTTGTCCTTCTTTTCTTTTCTTTCTTTTTTTTTCTTTTATATTTTCTTCTTCATTTTTTTTCTATGTTTCCTCCTCTTTCTATATCTTTTTCACCGATAAATCTTATCAACTAGAAGGTAGTTGAACATATAATACTTTTATTGGATCATAATTTAATTTAGTTTAACTTTTTCTTTTGCTCTAACATATTTTATTTTTTTACTCTTTTAGTTAGTTTTATTAGAAAATATCTCATAATTTCAATGACTCTATTTTTTTATGAATGTTTTAATTATTTTGGTGATGCTTTATTAGGTTTTTGGATATTTGGCTTTTCAACTCTTGTTATATATTATTTTGATAGAGTGGTCACTTATGTTAAATATGTTCATTTATATATTAAATTTTGTTTGTTAGATTGTGTGTATTCAAAATTTAAATTACTCCATTGTATATTTTAAAATAAATTATTTTTTTATTATGTTTATATTATTTGATATAAAAATTATTTTCATAAAATACTTAATTATAATCTAAGATTAGTTATCATAATAGAGATTATTATAATAAAAAACAAGTATTGATACTTTTAATATAAATTATTTTTTATCATAGAATTATTGTAAAATTGGATAATAATAATTCAAATAGATCTATGTGTGATAATATTTATTATAAGAAATTAATAGATATATTTTATTAATTCACACCTATAGAGAGAGAGAAAGAGAGTGAGAGATGGTAGACAAATGAGTGTCATCATTGAATTGATTTAAGTGAGATTTCTTAACAATTAATATTATTTTATAATGTTAAGTTATTTGTTATATTTTAATTTCATATGTTAAATGTTTTAGAGTACTTATTAAATGGATATTGGATATAATTATATATTTGTGAGACTGATAATTTTTTAAGAAACATTCCATTAACTTTAGTTAATAAGTTTGACTTCTATAATAAATTTAAAATTTTGATTATAGTAAACGAAGAAAAACGTTTTCTTTAGTCATTCTTAATAAGTTAACTTATTGGAATTTAATAATCGTACCATGATCTGAAGTCAATTTAGACTATAAATAATAGAAAAAATTATTGTATTATTAGATCATACTATCATAGAGGAAGAATATTATTAGATGACTATCTTGATCTATTTTAATATACTAATATATATCCACTTAATTTTGATTTGGAGAGTCATACTCACCAAGAAACTAATATTCAAATCAATTTAAAGAAATTAATATTCAATTATTAAATTTAAAAAATTTAATGTGATTGAATAAATAATTAAATTTAAATGAAATGTTATTATATTATTCAATAACACTAAATATAATCTATAATTATATATAAAGGATTTTTTTTATATTTTTTATATTTATATTTTATTTTTAATATATTTTAAAATTAAAAAAATAAATTATTTAAAATTCAAAGATAATTTTAAATACTTTAAGATATAATTAACTACTATTATCAAATTATTTAAAATAAAAATATTTAAATCCTAAAAATAATTATAAATATTAATTCTTTTCTTAAAATATATTGAAATACGAATTTTCTTTTTTTCACTAGTTAACCTAAAAAAATATTTTAATTGAAAGATTTACTATATGTTAAAAATAAAAAGAAGTAACCAATGTTAGTATCTATATATATATATATATATATATAAATATATATAGATATAGATATAGATATAATATTTTAATTTTTTATTGATTTTTTATCAATATACATAATAAATGTTGTTATAAAGGATTAAGTGTATTTTTAGTTCCTAAATTATTTGTTAAAATTATATATTGTTTTTGGGACAAATTTTTGACCTATTTTGTTCTTATAATTTATAATCTGGAGTAAAAATTCTTGATGACAAATAAAAAACGTTTTTAAGGAGAAGGTAATGATAGGAAGAAGAAAGAAAAATAGTGAAATAAGTATATTATAATAGAATAGAAAACTATGGAAAAGGAAAAAAAAAAATTTGACACATCATTCAGGATCGTTTACACCAATTTATAAAATATAAGGATAAAATAAGTCTAAAATTTGTCTAGGAAACGAAATATAATTTTCACAAATAGTTAAAGGATTAAAAACATATTTAATCATGTTATAAATTATGTTATAATTTTCTAATTAATTTGTTAAATAAATAAGAAATGTTAGTTATATATTTAAGAATAGAGTATGATGTAATTTTCTTATTTGATTTATATAATAATATGAAAGAAATTCTTTTTTATATTTTTATTTTATTTTTAGTATTTTAAAAATAAATATTTATAAAAGTATATAAAAGGATTTTTTATTTTAGTGTATTTCATATTACTATTTTATTTTTAATATATTTTAAAATAAAAATAAAATAAAATTATTTAAAATTTTAAAAATAATTATAAATACTTTAATATATAATTATCTATTTTTAATGTAACCACCATGATTAAATTATTTAAAATAAAAATAAATTATTTAATTAAAAAATAATTATAAACACTTTGAAAAATATAATTACTTATTTTTATGTAACACCATTATTTTTTAAAAAATCATAAAACATATGGTTACCTTTTCCCCAATATTAGTAAAATGTTGTTATATACTTTATAAATAAAATATATTGTGATTTATAATTGATTTATTAGTAACAGAAAATAACAAATATGGTTACAATATTTATTTTGTTTTTTTTATTCTGATGAAAAATATATCTTTCAAATATTATAAAAGTAACATAGCAGTTACATTTTGAATATACCATTACTCTCCTTCTCTCATGAAGATGAATACTAAAATATTTTATGCAATTGATAAATAAAGACTAGCTTCATCCATGTGTGTTATTCATTATTCTTTTAGTTTATATAATCTATATATAAAATAGATAATTTATTTTCTATTATTTTATGGATATTCCTATATTGTATTATCATTCTTGAAACATATGTTATTGCTTGAATTGATGTTGAGTTTCATTTAATGAAAATTTGATGGGATTTATGGTGAATTGGTTATGTCTATTTAAAACATTTATGATGGATTGATCCTGTCTATCTAATGTTAATTTGGGAGTTTAGATTAATCATTTTCAGTTTAGATTTTACTTTGCAAGTTTATATATTGTTTTAAATATTTAAAATGTGTTAAGAAAATTAGAATTTGTTTTACTTTGTTTTGAATTTTAATTTCTACATTAAAATTTATTTTCCTATTTAATGAAAATAGATCATTCACGTCATAACTATTAGCTTAAGCGACATAAAATTTATTTTAATATATATTTAAGTATAAATAATTTATGTGATATGTATTTGTATATATATATATATAATTTTAATGATATAATAATTAATCTATTTAAATTTGCATTTAAATAATTTAATGGAAATATATGTTATGCTGATTTGGGATGATATGTTAAGAGATATTCTCTAACTTATTAAGTTATAATTTACATTTAGAATACTTAAAATGTTAGGTTTTGGTGAGATAGAATCACTAAAAATATTTCAAAATGTTTATTTATTTATTATTAGTATGGAATTATTGGAGTTAAAATTTCTAAATCAATAGAATATTAAAAAATATCACATAAAGTTAACTTGATTGATTTGATGTACTAGAAGAAACACTATAACTTTTTAATAACTTATTATTCTTGTATTTGTTGACTATTTTTTTAATTAATTAATTATATATATATATATATATATATATATATATATATATATATATATATATATATATAAAATTAGGTTGGTATAAGGCGTGTTATAGCATATCAAGCAATATGGTTAATATGTCATGTTGATTAGAAACTCGATGTGTCTTGTTCGATTTATTTGAACAACCGATTTTACTTACGTTTTTTAAGTTTTCAGAAAATAAAAGTAATTATTTCTCTAAAACTTAGATTAAAATAAACCTGCATTAATGATTAAATCTATTATTCGATTTCTAAAATATATTAGCTGCAAAAATTTGATTTTTGAGATTTTTTATTTTCATAAATTTGTTCTTAAAATTATCAATTTTATTAACAAATTCGTTTCAAATCTTTAAAAAAAATACAAGCTCGTTCAATTGATGTGTATAAATTTCAATCTTCAATATACCAAAATTACTATAACTAAATGACCACAAATTCAATCATGCCTTTAATTGAAGTCACATGAATGATTTCATAACTACCACTTCCTCTTGTTTTGCCTTTTTGACTAATTCCCACATTTTATTTTTTTTAAAGTTTTCTAATATTAATTAATTTTAGAGTGATTTTATCAAAACACTCCTGCAGCATTCGCATATGTGACGTAACCCTTGCATCTTATATATAAATTTTCTTATTACCAATAAAAAATATGTGATTTTATTTATTATTGTTTTATCTTCTCTCTTTTTTTAATCACTTAATAAGGTATTGAAACTATTGAGTTACAATTATGTTTTTCTTAATTTTATTTATTTTCTAACTTTATTTTTAATCTTTTATAGTTTTTAACTAATTGTACTTGTATCTACTATACTTAATTATCAACGTGGTCCGGTTGATCGGCATCTAAGTTTATTGTGTATGTGGGTCCAAGTCAACGTGGATATGTCATGGGGATATTTAACTCATCTTCTATAAAAGATTATTCTTTCCCAAAACACGAGAGATAATCCTAGCATCTGACTTAGAGTTTTCTTCTGATGTTTCTCCACTTGGACAATTTTTCTTTACATGCCCAGACTTTCCCCTTCTCTTCCCCCATGTTAGAAGTTTTATATTTCAACACCTTGTGTAATCCAGATTGTATCAACATATCTTTGACTTGTGTTTTGCCACAAGCTAAAATTGATCCTTCCATCAAATTTTTCTGTCACATTTAACAACACTTACTAACGACATTGCAACTTCAGCAACCGAAAATGATTTCTTATGTGGAAGATCAGACTAAGTTGCATCCACAAAGCATACTAATACTACTATTGGGAATTATCCTTCTAATAGAGAAAAAAAAGATAAATGTAATAAAAGTAATCAACACAAGAATATAACACGGAAATTCCAAAATTAGAGAAAAAAATCACGACTGTTGTCCAATGATAATCAGATAATAATTTTACAACGCATAAACTATTCTTCCTTACCCTTGACTCCAATATACTCACACTTTCTAAAGTAAGTAATTGAACCAAATCTCACAACACTCTGTTACAATAGTATAAGAAAATCAAATACAAGAAGTATTTTTATTTGGGAGTCTTAACAACATGGACTCAAATTTATTATATAATTTTTATCACTTTTTTGTTTATTCTAGAAGATGCATGAGTTCTTTCAACGTACAATGTGAGACTTTCAAATATATTATTTTCATTAACCAAATAAAATATTAGTGAGGAAATACAAATTATATTCAATGTTTTGAATGGTTGAAACATTTTAAGAAACTTACTTATAATTATAATTATCTATTCTTAACCTAAGAAAATGTTATTTTACAATGTACATCGTACTATTTGAAATTTATAATATATAAAACACGTGAAAAACTTTTATATCCTCAATTCATGTTTAAAAACTGCAACATTTTATCTTGATTGTCACATAATTTTAAATAAGTGCTCAGTTCATATTAGATATTTCATCAAGCATTTGAATTGCATGATCATATTTTCTATAATTATTATCCTCTATTTTTGTCACTTGCATCTTTTATGTTTAATATTCCCTCTCTAACTATTTTTTCCTATAACAGTAGAAAATAGTTATATATAGAATTATTAATAAAAATATCTTTTTATTTTAAGGGAATTATTTTTTATCACTAAAAAAATATTAAATATAAATTAATTTAAAGACAAAAATAAATTAGTTATTATAGTGATTAAATTAAAAATTATTTTATAAATTAAAAATTATTGATATATAAAATAGTTTTTATTATAACAAAAATTATATTTTTTTGTGAATATTAATTTTAAAAAATTATAAAATTAATTTTTATATAATAGTAAGTAAATTGATTTTTACATAAAAATTTAAATTTATTTTAATATTAACTATCAAAATTTTAACTATTTATTAAATTAAATTTTAAATTAATCTTTAATTTTAAATTAATTTTTAATTCAATTATCGATTAATTATATCATTTTGTAGATCACTTATGATAAAAAGTAATTTTTTTTAGTGTATGGTGTAATTTGTCAAAATATATCCATGAAAAATAGTTATGGTTCACTCGTTGTAATAATGATTTCATTTAAAAGAATTAATAGAGAAGAGGGGCCTTTGATAAGGAAAGTTAAGGACACTATCTTCAACCTAACAGCTGTTGAATGACCCTTTTTCAGTTTTTTTCACACTATAATTAGAAACTCAAACCAAAATACGAATGCGTGTGTTTTGTATATGAACCAAAGCAAATGCCTAGTCTCTCATTGGATGTTACTTTAAGACTAAGACATGGAACTACATAGAATCATGATAAATAATGCTATGGATAATTCAAGGTGAATAACAGATGATTCACAAACTCATCAAATTTTTTGGTTTATAATAATCTTATTATAGCAATGATTGTGAAATGCATTATAAATTTTATATCGAATTAGTATCTATACATTACATATATAAATGCTGGCCACAAATTTTACTAAAAAATTGATGTAACAACAGCATCACAACATATCACTATATCCATTGAATGAAGCAAGTTTGAAGTTAATTCAAAGCACTTGGAAGATTAGTGGGGAAATTTCACTTCTTCTTGACAGAATCTAGTTTTAAGCCAAGAAAATATTGATGATTAGTGTAAACACCTCATTTAAATTAATATTTATCCTTCGTTTCCCTGTGCGATAAAGACATAACACTAATAGAAAATATTAAGGGTATAAAGTCTAAGTCTGTAATGAATAATAATGATGTGTGAGTGGAGAATAGTCACTATTTGAAATTTAAGTTTAAGTTAATAATTAGTATTAACATGCTAATTAAGAATTCCATTTATATGCTATTTGACTAAGGGCTTGAGCATTAGGTGAAGATTTAGAAAGATTTGTGACTATTGATAACGATTATTCCTTCCAATCTCTTTACTCATAATAGAGTATTCTTAACAAAAGCTACATTCCATGTTTACCAGCCAAAAGAAAAAGAATTAACTTGTTCTATAATCACAACCTTGTAACAAAATAGTACCCACGAAACCAAAGATCCATAATTAAACTTGCCGATGTAACAATAATATTATAAATAATACAAAAAGGAAGACACAACAGAAAAAAAAAAAAGAAAAAGAAAAGAGAAGGAACATTGGAGATGTTTCTATACCAAATGGAAGAAAAGAGCATTACAATATTTCGTTTTCATCACAAATTACGTATTAAAAATTTTAGTTAAAAGAATTAGCTAGTATATATACCATTTAGTGCATGATTCGACTCACACAAAATTGTTTCAATTTAATAAATGATTTAATTGAGATTGAGTTTTGCATGTGTAATTACATTAAATATTTAGAAAGATCTTTGCCGTATATGTGGTTTTTTATATTTTTAATTTTGGGTTATTAAAAATCTACATTATTTCAAAAATATTTTATTAAAAATAAACAGTGTAATGCTAAAGAGGAAGAATTCCTTAAAATGAATAGTATAATATTAGGAGACGCATATACTTTTTATTGCAATGTTCAAGGTAAAAACAAAAAAAAAAGTTACATAAACTATATATATTCCAAGCAAAGTTCAATTATTAAATATATCTATTTTAGATATGTAACACTCGAAATTTTTATATAATAATCACACTACTCACTGTTAAATTGTATATTATTCCATTCATAATCATAATTATATAATGAATAAATATATAAATATATACATAACTGATATTTTATATTCTTAAATATATCAAAATAAAATTTGATAATATATTTATATTATATAAATTTTTCAATTTATATTTCTATAAAAGTTTGCTTATATCAAGTTATTTATGTGAAAGAATATATTTCTGGACATAATATAATCATAATAGTGTTACCCATTTAGAGAATAAGGTGAGTTAATGGATTAAACATAAATTACACAAAATTCAACTATTATAATTAGACATCCTTACATTCAAATCAAACATGCAAACATTTCAATGACATCACGAACCTTAAATAGTAATTTTTTATTATGATTAAAGAATATTATACTAACTTAGTCTAATTAACTTTAGAGGATACATTAAAATATTCATAATTAAAATAAGATAGTATGTAATAACACATTTATATTTAATATCATCAAATGTATATCCACTAAGATCTAGTAGCTATATACATGTATAGACTATTTAAGTCATAACAAAATTCATTATCCTAAATTAAAATTCAAACAATTCAACCATTATAATCTTTATCCCAAGTCTACAACTCAAACAAACTTTCACCAATGTCAATCATCAACAATAAGATAACCATCATACTAACTTTTCTCTACTCTCCTAAACTAATTCCAAATTAAAGTTAACTTCCGTTATTTGAAAAACATTACAAATATTTAATCCGCAACATTGAATAACTTTTTAATTCTATATGTCGATATATCTAAAATTCACTATTGCAAATTAAAATTTAAACAATTAAACCACCATTTTAATTTCTAATCCAAATCTACAACTCGAACAATTTTTTAACAATAAAAACAAAATAAATATTTAAGTTCAATATATACTTAATTATCTACTAATTTCTTCTAACTTAATTCAAACTCAACGTTCACTTTTCTTGGAAAAAAATATTTTTCCCTTCAAAGAATATAATTCTAAAAAAGAGAAATGAGCTAATGATATTCATAAATATTGTAGGTTAGTTGTATGGAACCAAGCCTAATAAATAAACATACCACTCTAGATATTCTAACTAATGAAAATTCATATATTAAAAAAATATCAAAAGTATCTAGAGAAAAAGCAAATAGAAGAAGAAAATTTTAAAGAAATGAATGGTTTTAGAACAAAATGAAAGGAAATTATTTAATTTTCTGTATAGAGTTTAACTTAAAACACATCCTTATCATTTTTCATCACCTTTAACCCTTTTTCTATAATATTTTTTATAACATGTTGTTATAAACTATAATCTATTTAAACAAAAATTATGATCTAGCAAAAGACCTATATAGCTATAGTTTTCGTGAACCAAAGTGATAACTGAACGTATTAGTTTTGTGGTTAATAAAATTACAGTATTTTATTATTAACAGACAGAACTAAAAATTGTCAAACGTTAAAATTAAGTGTACCAAATTTATTTAGTGTAACTTAAATTATTATTATTCTTAAGTGTAGTTCTACAAATGTTTCAAACAATGATGATTTAATGCCCTGTCGTTAAAATAAAAAAAGTAAGAATATTTTTGATTGAGATTATTCTAGTCTAGTCAAGAACAGCTTGTGTCTGCGTATCATTTTCTCATGCCACAATTCCATTTGATGCTGATACATCAACAATAAAAGCATTTTGTCTTTGTACCCTAGAAGAAAGCATTTCGTCTCAAACTATTTCACCCTTATTCTCCCAAACAAAAATCAACACAGATATCAGAATATAAGAATTATTTAGTAAAAGGGAAGATAATAAAAAGTTAGCTCATAAAAATTATAATTTTAATAACACATTTTAAGTAATTATAAAATATTTTAAAATTGTTTGTCAATTCAAAAATTTCTTCTTTATTTGAGACCACAAGATAACCTTAGTAGTTAATCAGCAAAAAAATAAGGAGTTTATGTAGTTTTATACGAACCCTAAATTCAAATTTTGTTGTTTTTATTGTACACAAGGACAATGTGAGACAAACTACTAAACTAGATAGATAATTTAAGTTCCACTTTTTTTTTTCTAATGAGTCTTTGGCATCATTTATTGTTTTTAATCAATAATTATCCTAGTGTTAGTGATAATATGTTGCAAAATTATAACTGTCTTAAATATTTAAAAGGAAAAATTTTATGCTAAAAATTCCTTCATTCTATTTTTATTCCTTACTCTCATCTCACGTTTTAAAATTAAATATTAATTAATCTACACTAATAAATTTTATTAAAACTTGAAAAATATTTTTAATAAATAAAATAAATAATCGAATTATAAATCAGTCACATTGAAATCTTATGTTTTCTCAACAAAGCAAGTCAAAGCTTTAAATATGACTCGTTTAATAATTAAAGTAAAGAAGTACAAACTTAAACTACATTTTATACAATACTAACTAGATATTTAAATGTTTAATTTGCAACCCCTAATAATAATAATAATAAAATATATTAAAAACATGTTATAAATTTACATTATTGCTAGTTTTTTCTCACACCTTTAAAAAGTAGGCCAAGTTAGGTTGGAAAAACAAATATGATGAGCTATATATAACAAAAAAAGGAAAAGAGTAAATATACATATATAAAAGAAATTTCAAATAAAAAATATAAAAAAAATTAAATCAATCTACACATTCTTAAATTACTTGGAGTTTTATTAAATAAGTGCCTATGTTTTGAAAGTTCATAATTGTGTTTGTAAATCTTTATATCAATTTTAATTAATTGTGTCCTTGATTCATTTTTGTTAGAATCCCACTGTGTTGATTAGTTTCTTTAAATTTGTCTAGAAACTAGATTGTTAGATTGATTATGGTGTATGTTTTTAGACTACTTATATTTTTTAATCAAATGCATTATAGTACTATATAAAAATATGATTAGACATCTAACTAAAAATATTTACAAGTTTAAGGGTTTAACAAAAACATTTTAAATATAAAAAAAATATTTATAAAGTTGTTGGACAGTATCTATTTTTAGTCCTTCACAAATAAATCATTTCCTTTTAATTCCCCATTTATAAAAATGAAATGTGATCCTCGTTATTTTTAAATGTCTCTTTTTAATCAATGATTTATAAAAAAGGATATTTTTATAAATAAATTAGTAGAATAATAAGATTTTAAGTAAAAAAAATATCCTACTTACAAATTCATAAAAAAATTTCATAAGAAAGTTTAACTATGTGTTCTCAAGCGATTAAAAAATATATAATAAAATACATAACACCAATACTACCATTTTTTTCTTATCCAATTTAGTTTTCAAGATGAGAAACATTTTAAAGTATTTTAATTAAAAAAATGAAATAGAAAACATATATATATATATATATATATAAAATAAAAAAAATATTTACTAGTACATTTCAAAACTCAAGCTATTATTTCCTTGTATAATATTCATAAACTTGTTCCATTTATAAAATATTAATGAATAACATATAGTTATAAAATTAATATAAAGAGAAGGTTCATAATATCATTTGACAGAAAAATCATAAGGTTTAAAACAGTAATAGTGAATTATAAAAAGAAAAATTATATTACAATATTTTGTCTAAAAAATGTAATATTTCTACAATAATAAGCTACAATAAAATAGAATACTTATCTGAAAAGGCAGAAATAATATCTAGGAATATATATAAAGAAATAATCAACACTTAAATATCCTTATTTCTACCATCACAGCTCTAAATTAAATGGAAATAATCATCTTAATTTTAGTATATAAATATATATTAAAGGAAAATTAGGGCCAACCACAGATATACATGTAGATCCATTCATGCTCTGCTCACCACCAGGCTGGATTTGTGTATTATTCTTAAATACTCTTATGCAACTTTGTTAAAAAATAATAATATGTATTTTAAAGGAAACTCATTAAAAATAGTTAATAAAACAAGTGGTTATATTATGTTAAAATATAAAATTTTACTTAATAGTCATGTTAATAAAAATGATGTATTTAATCAAGTTTAATAAATGAACTAAAGATATTCCTTAAATGTTGATAAAGAATTCTCTGATGTTAAGGTTTTAAGATCAAAATATTAATGTGCAGGTAAGAGAGGCTCTTCTAATTGACATTGACATTTTGATTTTATGCAGTAATAACATTCATGCTTGTGGCAGCAAGAGTTTGAGGTCTTGAGCCATTTTGGATGCAAAACCCATTATAAAAGGCCAACAAAGACAGAGAGAGAAAGACAGAGAGAGAAAGACAGAGAGAGAATACAGAGCTTCCTCTTACAAAAAACCAAAAACAAAAACAAAGAACACTCTCTCTCTCCTGCTTTTCTTCATTCTTTTGTTTTTCATCTTTCCTTTTGTTCAACCTCTTTTTTTCCTAGGCTCTTACATAATAATAACAACTTACATGATCAGTCTTCTGCTCACGGAAAAAAAAGTGGCATGCAATTAGTAAACTAGCCTCACCAACGCCGTTCCTTCCTTCATACACTCTCACTTCCTCGAAACAAAAAGGTTTGAGTGTTACAAGATCCAGAGAGGAGCAACTGGCAAGGTCTTTTTCTTCTTTTTCAGCTTCCTTTTTGCATGACCGCGAAGCAAAACATGTATAGAAACTACCCAGAAGAAAAATTTCTTCATCTTTAATAAAGATGGTATATTTTCTGAAATCCATGTGATGGGGTTTGCTTGTTTTTGTGTTTGTTTTCAGATGGAAGCGTTTCAAGGGACGAGGGATGACATTTCACTCCAAGTGGGTATGATTTGGAGCCAAGTGAAGGAGCCAGTGATGGTGCCACTGCTGAGAGTGGCTGTGTTTGTGTGTTTGGCCATGTCGTTGATGATGTTGGTGGAGAGAGTGTACATGGGCCTTGTCATTTGCTTGGTGAAGCTGTTCGGTCGAAGACCTGAGAAGCGTTACAAGTGGGAGCCCATGAAGGAAGACGTTGAGTTGGGAAACTCATCTTATCCCATGGTCTTGGTCCAAGTCCCAATGTACAACGAAAGAGAGGTAGCATATATAGCATATTTTTTCCATGAACTTTACAAGCAAAGCCACACCAATTTTTATTTCTAAAATGCAGGTTTATCAACTCTCAATTGGTGCTGCTTGTGGCCTTTCTTGGCCTTCAGATAGGATCATCATACAAATTCTTGATGATTCTACTGACCCATCAATCAAGGTATGCATGTTTTGGAGCCAAAGTTTAACGCATTGGTGATACATATGTGCATGAGGGGGTTGTGAGTGAGCGAGTGAATGAATGAAAAAAATGCAGGAGTTGGTGCAAATGGAATGTAGCAGATGGGCAAGCAAAGGAGTGAACATAAAGTACGAAGTGAGGGACAACAGAAACGGGTACAAAGCAGGGGCACTGAAAGAAGGGATGAAACGTAGCTACGTGAAGCAATGTGACTATGTGGCCATCTTTGACGCAGATTTTCAACCAGAGCCTGATTTTCTCTGGCGAACTGTCCCATTCCTTGTCAACAACCCTGAACTTGGTCTTGTTCAGGCACGCTGGAAGTTTGGTACATTCTCTTTCACTCAACACACCCCTTCTTCTTCTTCTTCTTCTTCTTCTTTTTTCTTCATCTACACCTCAATTAATACACTTTAATTCTCTTGTAAGAACTTTTCACACAACAAACTAGTTAGATATTCTTATTTATTATTATTATATGATTTATAAGATATAAACTTTTGAGAAAACTAAAATTAACTTTTATATTATATTTTATACTTTTTTTCTCATAAAATGTTTACAGAGAAACTTTTACGAAACAATAGTTTATAATTTAGTAATCATTCTTTCACTCTATTTTTTCCATTATTTGTAACTTGTAATAATTTATACAGTCTTTTGATAAGAAATTGTTATATACAACAAGTTTATTTATTTTTATATGTTTATCATAATTTTTTATCAGTTGACCCAAAAATTCTAGAAATCAAACCCTTTTCATTAGTTATATTTTATTGAAACCACATAGCAAGGGATAAAGAAAGTTTCACTTTTTAATTAATAAAGTTGAAGTCATAATAATTAAAAATTATTATATCTCCAAAAAAAAGAGTACAGCACTGTCTTGAGTTTTGGTTCTAAGCTTTTGGTGGCTTCGCTTGGCTTGGCTTTTTTTCTTTTCTTAGGATTAACCATTTAACCTTAATCCGTGGTGTAGTTCGGAAAATACAGCGTTGCTAATAAAAAACTGTCGGTGGGTCTTGTTTGTTTTGGAAATGTTTTTGTTTGCTTGGGCCAAGGTGGGTTCCACTTTGTGCTTGAATGACCCTCTGCATGTTCCATTGTGTGTGTAACTTTAGCCAGTGTTGTGTTCATACTTGGTTAGTTTGGGTTCACTTGTCTTCTTCTAAGTTCTGCAAAGGTGGGACTGCTACATAGCAAAATCTCTTTTTCTACTTTGAATTTTTGAATACAGTCTGCCATGAGAAGTCACCATCATAAATGAACTGATAGATTATTAAGCATGATACAGCAATAATGTTGCAGGGGCTATGAGTGTGTGTGCTTAAGAGTTCATTTAATGCGAAAATGGGGTTATTTTTCTGTGGCCGAAAAGTGAGATAACAGATAGACCACAGTAGAGAAAAAAGAAAAATGAAGTGTGAGTGTTTATAGGCACAGCAACTCAATGAATAAAGTGGAATTGATACGCAAAATCTTCATAAATTTTCTTAGAGTCATTAGATAAGATGGTGGTTCGTTAATTATTATTTTTTAAAGATAATGTAACTTTATGTAAGAGATGTAGTTAGAGTCATTTATATCTTCACCTAATAATTAGGTCATCATAATAGCTACCTACAAAAGTATGTGCTAGATTTGTACGTATTAAGGTTAACTGGTTTTCATGTTCAGTCCTTGAATGGAAAAAGTAATACCAGGCAGAAGCATGATTTTTGGAAAGATGAAGTGTTACATTGTCATTAGTGCATTAAAATTAAAAAATATTGGTATATCATTTTCTTGTCCAATATTAAAGTTGCTTACATAAATAAAAATGAAAATAATTACAATTGTTATAATAAGTGGCTATTATTTATCTAGCTATCTGTGCTGTGTGGTCAATTATGATGTCCTGTGGGCTTTTTAATTATTTTTAGCTATTTGAGTATTTCACAAAATTCCTATGCTATAATTAGATTAAAGAAATGATGATGTATAAAGAAAAAAAACTGCACGCATTGAATTACACTTTGCTGTATATACATTTAAAAAGAATATGATTACTATGTAACAAAGGAAAATATGATAGCATCTGTGTTCTGTGGAATGCAATCTGAGTGACTTATAAGCGTGCCAACTAAACCAGAAGGACATTGTACTAATCCAAGACTTGAGCATGTGCATAGCACTTTACAAAGAATTTTTGGGCTCATATACCTTTTGAAGTTTTTTTTTTCCATCAAGAAAGTTGCAAATTTGGTTCAACTATAAGAAAAGTCCGAAACATAATTATGATGGCTTGTTGTGACCGCAAAACAGGAGGGCAAACTTGAAATTAATCTGCATGCGTATTTCATGGTACCTATGTTTTAGGAAGGCACAACAGTTGTTGGTATAATTGTGGTTGTTAATTCATGATTGTTCATAAGATGTTATTCTTTTCATCTGCTTTATTTTATTATTTTTCTGTTTTCTAGCACTGCTATATTTCTGCACATATTTTTTATTCACCACAGAAAATATTCACTGCTACTGCATCCGGCAGCTGCATGTGCAATTTTAATGGTGGACCATCATTTTATTGATATGTGACAGCTGAATTGATATCTCACACTCCAGCTAAATCATTCCCAATAACACGATGAAATTGTTAATTTCATTGCAGCAAAGTTTAACAATGCATTATTTTTTTGTTTGTTTCTTTTTGCAGTGAATGCCAATGAATGTTTGATGACCAGGATGCAAGAGATGTCTCTGGATTACCATTTCACTGTGGAACAAGAAGTGGGGTCTTCCACTTACGCCTTCTTTGGCTTCAATGGTAATCATCTAGTGACAAATAGTTTCTCTCCTCCTTTTCAAACAAGAATAAGTGATTTTAAGTTATGAACACACTTTTAATCTTCAAAATATAACACACAGCATACACATGAATGTGCGCGCGCGCACACACACATATATATATATATATATATAAAAACTTAATGAGTACATCTAAAAACTAAAAAGTGAAAATAAAAAGTACGTTTTTTAAATTGGTCACTTCAACATAACGTTTCATAAGTGTCTTACGACTGTGGTACGTGTGTTAGTGTGATATAAGCGTTAGATCATGTGTGTGTGGTTCATAGATTTTAGGTACAATAGTGGAAAATGGAAATATTTTCTTGTAGTTGTAGACTTGTGGCACAATATATTAGAACCATTTTTGTACTGTTGTAAATGATACAGGAACTGCCGGTTTATGGAGAATTTCGGCGCTGAATGAGGCTGGGGGATGGAAGGATAGAACCACTGTGGAAGATATGGACCTGGCTGTCCGAGCCAGTCTTAAAGGATGGAAATTCTTATACCTGGCCAATTTGAAGGTTAAATTTGTTTAATTGTTTTCTCGTCTTTTCTTTTCTGACTAAAGTGGCGAAATGGAAAACTGTCTCTATACTATTTGATTAAATGTCAATCACATGATAGAACTATTAATAAAGGAAAATTATACTTTGTAAACCACAACATATAATAATAAAAATGGATGATTAATGTGTTAAATAGAATTATCTTGAAAAAGGGGATTGTCAATATATATCTTTCCCCATTAGTAAATAGTCACCTAAATTATTAGTACATACGCTTAAACAGCACAAACAGTTTCATTCAGTCGTAATTACTCGACTAGTATCTGAATATTCGGAGACTTCCATGAAGGATGTTTTCTACCAAGGAAGACTTTAGTAACTTCAGGAAATAGATTTACATAATTCAATGTAAGTCAATGTTGTAATGTTTTTACGCATTTACCAAAATTTAATGTGTGTGTATGCATGTTATAAGACTTGGGACTTAGGAGTGTTAATTGGTTGGTTTCTTTTTATTATGTGGTTTTGTTGACATGCATGAATTAGTATTACATGAGTTTATTACTTGGACAACAGGTTAAAAATGAATTACCAAGTACTTTGAAGGCCTACCGCTACCAACAGCACAGGTGGTCTTGTGGACCAGCCAATCTTTTCAAGAAAATGGTCATGGAGATTATGAGGAACAAGGTAAGGTTGCTCCATTCAATTGGCAGGACAAAAAGTATTGGCTATTTATAACCAAAATTCTTGTGTGTCTCCACTGCAGAAAGTATCCTTGTGGAAGAAGATTTACGTGGTTTACAGTTTCTTCTTCGTCCGGAAGGTCGTGGCCCACATAAACACTTTCGTGTTCTATTGCATTGTGTTACCTGCAACAGTTGTGGTGCCAGAGGTGGTGGTACCCAAGTGGGGTGCTGTGTATATCCCTTCTATCATTACACTCCTAAATGCTGTTGGAACTCCAAGGTCTTGATTTTTCTCAACTTTTCCTTTGTCCTAAACTCTTGCCTCTACTACTATCAAATATCATAAACAAAAGCAGGATTAACTTGAGAAAAATTAGTTCTTGCACTCGCATTATAAATTGTTTTACACTATTATTCAAGCACAAGTTTATATATATATATATATATATATATATAGAGAGAGAGAGAGAGAGAGAGAATATTTGTTGACTATTATAATGTCTCAAAAATCATACCATGATTGGTTGAGAATGTAAAATAAATTACATTAACATAGCATAAAAATCAAATTCCCAACTTAGATAATCCGTAGAGTGCATAATAAACATATCAAATATGATTCTTTGTGCATAGCAGAGATGACTGGCCTTAAACCATGTAAATGTAAAGAGGAATAATGAGCAAGCACACCCTGGTTGCATGAGACAGTCTCCACTGGTAAAAAAAAAGATTTAAAACTTTGAAAGACAACGAATATATTTTACAAGTATGACCTTGTTGACTCAAGGTGTATTTTTCAGGTCACTTCACCTACTGGTCTTCTGGATTCTCTTTGAGAATACCATGTCTCTGCATCGAACAAAGGCTACAATTATTGGTCTATTAGAGGCTAGTCGAGTTAATGAATGGATTGTCACTGAAAAACTTGGAGATGCTCTCAAGGGTAAAGGTGGGGGTAAAGCACCCAAGAAGATTCGATTCAGGATTGGAGACAGGTACAAGAATGGAGTATTGTTAATTTGTTATTCTTGGTTTCATTTATCAGATAACAATAGCATTCACGAATTCACATTTTAGATTATATCCCAGTTCTTACCGATGTATATTTGCTGTCCTTGTGATCAATATCATTAGAATTCACATGTTGGAACTTCTAGTTGGATTCTACCTCTTCTTCTGTGGCTGCTATGATGTTATGTTCGGGAAAAACCGGTTCTACATATTCCTATACATTCAATCAATTGCCTTCTTCATCATGGCATTTGGATATGTTGGCACAATCGTTCCCACCTCTTAAAAAGACTTCAGAACACTTCTTTCGGATATCTACATATTGTAATAGTGTTCATTCACAGTATAATCTGTGACATTAAATTAAAGCTTGTGTTATGGGTGGTCATTCTTCAAGGTTCTGCATAATCAGAGTCGTGGCTCGAACAGTTTTTTGTGAATATTCAACAAAGATATAAGAAAATTACAGAAGTTATTCCTATGGAATGAAGTATACAGAAAATGAGTACAGCACTCTACAGGCATCAATCTTCCCTGGGCAGACATCTTTGATTGGACAGATGGTTTATAAGATTTTGTAGTTCTTTTTCATTTTTAATTTTATAAATCATTTCCTTCTTTACTTCAATTTGTTCGAAGAAATAATAAACGTCTTGAATAAATGGGATAGATTACAGAGTTTCGTGTTGAATCTTCTTTTTTTCTTGCTCTATCTTTTAGTCAAAATTATACAAATAGTGCGTCTGTAACTAATATGTATGTAAAAGATCACGTTTAAAATTGTAAACTTCTAACTAAACCTGAAAAAATCATATCTGAAATACGAAACATGACTCTCATCCTTTAATATTAACCAGTGAATATTTTATTTGGCTTGATCTATGGCTAAAGAGTTCCTACCACCAACATTGGTATGCATCACAAGGAAACTAAGAAAAGGTATTGGAGGCTTCTTGTTAGAAGCTGTGTCTAGTTTCCTTTTCTTTGCATTTGCTGTTGGTACCAAAAAAGAGTTCATTTTGGCAACAGAACCAGAAACATAACTAAACCAAATCAGTCCTTTTTCCTGAATCCTGAGAAGGATAAAAACATGTCAAAAGCATTTATGACTGTGAACTCTGTGTCTGTTTTCCATTAATAATCCAACAAGCATATCTGATGTCCATTTTCATCGGTCTATTCAATCAGGGAAATATGAGGTCACGGAATTTGCTGTTGTCACAACCCCGGTTCTCAGAAGACAAGCTTTCCAAAAAAAAAATCATGCATGAAGTGAAAAGGGAATTCTTGAGAATGGTTAACAGGTTTAATACTTTTAATCACTACTACAGAATTACTATTTAACGTCAGTTTTCTATGTCGGTTGCAACATAAACAACGTAGAAAAATTTGAATCGCCTATTCTACGTCGGTTGTATGAACTAACCGACGTAGAATATTTGAATTGTATATTCTACGTCGTTTGGTTGCAGAACCGACGTAGAATATTGAAAGTACAACGTCGGTTGTGGTCCCAAACAACGTAGAACTCTTCGAGTTCAACTTGTAACGTCGTTTATGGGGTACAACCGACGTAAAAATCCCTTTAAAACCTACTCCCCCTTCTTTCCCTCCTCACTTTTCCTATTCTGCGATGCGTTGCTGTTCATCGTCTTCTCTGTCGCGACACTCCCTCTCCTCTGCAACAGCGATGACCAACTCCCCTTCGTCGTCGACGTCCTTGTGCGACAAGCGAAGCTGTTTCGTTGCTTTGGTCTCGTCGCCGCAAAGTCCTGGAAGCTCCCCTTCGTCGCCGATGAGCTTCCCCTTGAGACCAGCTCTCCTTTGTCACCACCGCCGTGAGTGAAGTCCCCTCCCCCATGCCGTCAGCTTCGCCGCTGCTAGGTTTGTATTTTTTTTAATTTATTGTTAAAATAGTTGTTCTATAATGAGCCTGTACATGATGTTGCTGATAATCTGGATGTGCCCATGGAGCTTTAGTGATATATTTGATGTTGTTTAAAATTTGGATTTAGGAAAATAACAGAGAAAACTCTGCTGAAATTGATGTTATGGTTTGTCTCCTTTATAGAGCAAACTCTACTAAATTTTCATTATATAGTAATCAATGATATTAAATTCATTGATGATCGATAAGTGTTTTGTTGACTCTTAATTGTAGTCTAAAAAATCCAAAAATGAATCGAAGTTGGATGAATGCAAGTCGTATATCAGAAGAGTACGAGAATGGAGTTGAAGAATTTTTGAGTTTTGCTGAACGAAATGGTCTGAAGATGAATGAAAAATTTTATTGTCCCTGTGTTAAGTGTGTTAATGGAAGAGTTCAAACCGTAGATATAATACGAGAACATCTTATCTGTGAGGGGATCATGAAAAATTATACCACATGGACATGACACGGTAAACTTATTGATATTCCAGTAGTATCACAAACTGTGGAGGAGGAGGATGTCAATATGGAAGATCGAATAGAGGATATGCTTCGTGATGTGGGTCAGGAGAACTTTCTTCAAGCACATACACCTGTATATGATAAATTGAAGACCGATTCAGATATGCCTTTGTATCCTGGATGTACAAATTTCACACGATTGTCTTTTGTATTAAGATTGGTCATTTTGAAGGCAAAGTTTGGTTGGAGTGATAAAAGTTTCAATGAATTGTTAGAACTTTTGAAAGAGATGCTTCCAGATGAAAACACATTGCCTGACCGTATGTATGAAGCAAAGAAGATACTTTGTCCAATGGGTTTAGAATATAAAAAGATACACGTTTGTCCTAATGACTGTATTTTATACAGAAAAGAGTTTGAATCTCTTCACAAGTGTCCAAAATATGGTGTATCATGTTACAAAGTCAAGGATGGTGATGATTCTGGTGAAGATAGTGATAAAAAGGGTCCTCCTGCAAAGGTTATATGGTATCTTCCAATAATTCCAAGGTTTAAGCGATTGTTTGCTAATGAAGAAGATTAAAAAAATCTCATATGGCATTCAGTTGCAAAGAAACGTGATGGACAACTTCGACATCCGGCTGATTCTCCATAGTGGAAGAAAATTGACCGTCTATTTCCAAGT
This sequence comes from Lablab purpureus, assembly GCA_030347555.1. NCBI lineage: Eukaryota > Viridiplantae > Streptophyta > Magnoliopsida > Fabales > Fabaceae > Lablab > Lablab purpureus. The sequence continues at coordinate 22,618,906 of CM059260.1, forward strand.
TTTGGTAGTGATGCAAGAAACCTTAGACTTGGACTAGCTACAAATGGAATGAATCCTTTTGGTAACTTAAGCACTAACCACAATTCATGGCCAGTTTTATTGGTGATCTACAATCTTCCACATTGGTTGTGCATGAAGCGGAAATATGTTATGCTATCTATGATGATTGCAGGTCCAAGACAGCCAGAAAATGACATAGATGTTTATTTAAGTCCTTTGAAAGATGACTTAAGATTGTTGTGGGAGGAAGGAGTAGAGGTGTTTGATGGGTATCGACAGGAGAATTTCAAGTTACATGCAATGATATTTTGTACCATAAATGACTTCCCAACATATGGTAACTTGAGTGGATACAGTGTCAAGGGTCATCATGCTGTCCTATTTGTGAAGAAGATACAAGTTATCTGCAATTGAAACAAGGGAAGAAGACAGTTTATAATAAACACAGAAAATTCCTTCCAGTTAACCACCCATACCGAAGATTGAAGAAAGCTTTTAACGGTTGCCAGGAGGATGAAATTGCTAAGACACCGTTAACAGGTGAGGAAGTTTATGATCGAGTGAAAAACATAAATGTTGCATTTGGAAAGACCCAAAAGAAATCAACTGATAGAAGCAAGTGAAAGAAGAGATCAACTTTTTTTGAACTTCGATATTCACTACAAAAAATCGTGTTAAAAGTGACAGTTATTTTTGTAAATTGTGGCAGTTTTAACCGCCACCAAATACTCGAGTGGCGGTAGCGTGTACCTCCATAAATCTGGTCGCCACAAGGTAATAAATGGCGGTTTCAGTTTAACCGCCACAACACCTGTCACTTATTACAATGTAATAAATGGCGGTTTTATTATGTAAGAAGCGTCAGTTCAAAAATGTCGTAATTAACATAACAAAAGGACAAATTATTATATAAATATGGCAGTTACAACCGCCGCTATGTACATTGTTATACAACGCTTATAAGCGCCGCTACTTACATCATTATAAATTAACTTGTACGAAAATTATGGCAGTTGAACTACTGTAATATTTATATTATATATTTTTTAAAATTGCTGATTTTATTTTTATTTCATATTAATATTAAATATAGAAGAGATATTAATATTAATATTCTTATTTAAATATTTACAATTAGAAGGGATATTTTTTTTATTTTACAAAAATAAATATAACTAACATAAATATAAAGATATTAAAGTAAAGAAAGTAATGTAATTAATGGAAATTGTTTCAAAGTCATACAAATTGTTCTTAAAAAATGAAAACATAGAAAATTACAAAACAAATTGAATATAACAATCCTATTCTTTTGACTGGCCATTGCTTGCTTCTGATAACCCTCTGATGTTAGGTGATGAAACCCCACATGTAATATCTCATGATTGCAATAAAATAAAATTTAGATTGAGTGCCTTTGCGATTTTCCTTCCATTCCTATCTACTAGCTTAATATCTATAAATACACTTAAATATAAAAAAGCTCAGATGCGGTAATTAAATAGAACCCTAAATCTTGAATAATTTCAAAGAAACTATGGTGCCAATGATGAAGACTGTAACATCAAGAATATATATGACAAATCCTGAATATTAGAAAATTTTGAGAATATTGAACTGAATACAAAGGATAATGAACACATAATTAAGAAAATAGAAAAGAAATAACAAGGGGTTAATTAATAAAAACATTTGTGGGATAACAAAATAACTAGTCTAAAACACTTGATATTCTTGACTTCATCCAAATTTTCTCTCATTAAAACTCATACAAAGTTTTTTTAACTAATTATAAAAAAAACTTGCATTACCAATATATTTACTATGACTCATTTTTCTATCCACCTACATATACGGTATTAAGAATATTTATTACACTATAAAAGGTAATTAATGTTACTTTTGACTAATTAAAACCAATTTTAAAAACACATTTTATATTGTTTAATACGCAGAAAAGAAATATTTTTATTAAAGAAAACAGGAACAAATGCTTTGGAAAAATTCACTACAAAATAACAGAGCAAAAATTATTGAATTAGCAACTGTCATCATTAAAGTAATCATACTCCAAAAGTAATTGATGCTCTCGCTTCAATTGAGCCAATTCCATGAGAGCTTTCACCTTTTCATTAGTAACCTGAAGTAAAAAAAAACTGCAAGTAAAAAGCTATTTGTAAACAGTGGATAATATCAAGGATCCTTGCACCTAAGTTTCTAATATTTTATTTCTTCGACCACAATTTAGAGGCACAGAAGTTATTTCTAACGTACGATTTATATATCTTGAAGAGGAACATGGCATAACTACATTGATAAAAAGTATGAATAAAAAAAATACAACGGAAAATAAAAGAAAAAGATACAGTAACCAACAATCCAGATATTGCAAACGAACTAACATTCTTCTCAGACCAAGATAGTCTGTATAGTACACTTAGCACAACCATAAACCATTTTGTAGACCCTACTGGCATCAAGCTACTGGAAAATCAATAACCGAAGTGTTCCAAGTGTCTCGAAAAATAATGATACAGAAAAGTACCCGCAACAAGTTCCTCCGAAGTTCTTCGCTTTTTCCTTGTAGAGTCGAATTCACATTTCTCTCCAATAGATGTCTTTCTTCCTGCTGTGATAAAAGCAATAATGCGAAACCCGAAATATAAAGCATGGTAAATACCGTAAAGTAAGATCGCAAGAAATGGGAAGCACAAATACCTTGATTAGTGATGAGAAAAAGAGAAACTAAATACATGACATTTTTAATAAACAAGATGACGATAACAATACCTTCTCTTGCAATGCCATTGCTAAAACATCGATGCATCATCTTCTAAACCAGCACCCACCGACAGATGCTCGTAGGACTGCTCCTCCGTGGAAGAGTAATAAAAAAAATAATGAATACCTAGGCTTGCATCTTGTAACCATCGACACAAATCAGTGAAATGAAGACAGACTGTAAACTAGGCCAAGTGAAGACATATGTTGCTACTTTTATAAGAGCGCTGCCATTATTATACCATCATAATTAACTCATTTAAATTTAAAAATAAAAACTCATGAACCTCTTTATTATATTAAACAATAGTTTATTTTGCTGTAGGAAAACCCACTGCATTCTTTGTTATAATGATGACCTGTTTTCAGCTTGGAAGTAATCATGTAAGCATGAGAGTATTACATCTGCCTAAATATCACTTAAACATGATCGGGCTTTATTTTCCCCACCTACATAAGGGGGATGGGAGAAAAACAAAAATGCTAACAGAAGCAAATTGTCCTGACCATTCATTTTCATGCATACCAACCCCTGGTATAAACATGGATTCTCAACTACACTAAGCATAAGAAACATGTCAGGCATCATTAAATATCATGCTACCTAATGTCCTCTTTCAAATCCAATGCGAGTCCTACCAGAACCTCCATCGTAACCATCCCGCATTGAAGATGCAGCGCTTCCCCTCATAGTTCCTCCACCACCCATTTAGGAACCTTAGAACAAGAACCCCGGTGGCAAAGAGACAAAACAACCTTCGATTCACTGTTCCTATATCTAGTTTGCATCCATCAAAAAGCGCAATCTTTCACAACAGCACCAAAATCCCAAATATCAGTAAATAACATCACTACTCTCTCTATCAAATTTCGAAATTAAAATGTAATAATAATACCAACTTCAGGTAAAGAACAAGAAAAGGTTAATATGTTTCACTAACCTGGTTATAAGTTGTAGCAATAATTCCAATGCGATAAGGAAGGCTATGTCTGCAAAGGCACAATGCGATTATAAATTAAGTATCATTCTTCACTCACTGAAATAAATTCACTCATTCTTCACCAAATGACTTTCTCGTTAATCATATTCACAAATAAGAACCAAATCATAAAATCGCTACTAAACCCGAATCATTACCCAAAAAATGGGGGATTTGGTTCCCCCAATAGTCATTGACCCCTCTCCTTTTAAATCCCTAGCCCTCAATGAAAGCAAGACACAAAAACAAACAGAGATAGAAAGAAAATTTACCAGAGAAACATAGAACAAGAAAATAAGCAGAAAACAAGAGAGAAAAAAGGTACAAGGGTAAAGAAAATGGCGTTGTACCTGGACGAAGAAGAAGTTTGGAAGTGTCCCAAGCATCTATCTAAGCAAAGAAGAACAGCAATGCATATGGTGAGATTGAGAGACAAATCCAGTAAGGGCAGAGGAAGAGATTGGGGTTTGTGATTGTGAATGGGAGTGGAGCACGCGAGAATGAGATTAGGGTTAGAGATTGGGAATAAGGCGGAGCACGTGAGATTGAGAGGGAGCACATGAGGTTGAGAGGGAACACGCGAGATTGAGAGGTACGAAGATGGAAAATGGAGACCGAGAATGTTGAAAATGGAAAATGGAGACTGAGAATGGAAGCTGCTAGTATGGAGAGATTAAGATTAAGGGTTTTCAAAATAAGTTTTAAAATATTTTTTATTTTATTTTAAAATGGAGGGAACAAAACATAGGAGATTGAGATAGGGGGAACGATACATAGAAGATTGAAATGGAGGGAACGAAAACACGCAGGAAATTATGGCAGTTGTAAAAGCCATATTTTAAATGCAAATTATGGCAGTTATAAAAACACCATATCATGAAGTAAATTACGACAGTTTATGAGAACCGCCATATTATAACCGCCGCATTTAACGCGATTTTTTGTCGTGATTGGTGTCATCTAGATGTACGTCATTGTATTGATGTGATGCATGTTGAGAAGAATGTATGTAATAGTCTAATTGGCACACTTTTGAACATCAAAGGTACACTACTACAAGAGCGACATTCCACGTCAGTTCTGGGGGCATTTTCACGATGGCGCCAAAACCGACGTTGAACAAGACGTCGTAAAAAGTAATATTTTTTACGTCAGTTCAAAATAAACTGACGTTGCATCGTCATGACCAAACAACGTCGGTTACACAAATAACCGACGTTGTAAGACTATATACTTTTCTACGTCGGTTATATGTATAACCGACGTAGAAAGTCTTTGCCTATTCTAAAATACAGTTTCTATTTCCTCATTTTCCTTAAATTTTCGTACCTGCATATTTAAAATCAGACCAACAAACAATTTTATATATCACACCTCAAGCAATTTGAAAACATTTCAAATCAATTTTATATATTCAATTGTTATAATTACATAAACTTGATCTATTTACATAATTACGATTGTATAAATAAAATTACAATATAGTCCACTCTTGCCTATTTCTAATGTCTAAAAATTTCTGTGCCCATTTTTCTCTAACTTGATCGATAGACTCAGGCAAGGGCTGCGTGTCACTGAATACCTGGAACAAAATGAAAGCATGTTAAGTACATGACAAAGTAGGAAACTTTACCAATAGGGTTTTGGAGGACTAACTTGTCTCCAAGTATCTCTGATATTCCCAAAAACTATAAGCCACATCCAATACATTACGTAGTAGCCACATTCCTAGCTACCCGTTTGTCTATTAACTTATAATCAATTAAACAAATCATTAGTTGTGAAAAATACATCTTCAATATTATAATGATATTAGAGAATTCAAAGTAACCTTACATTTAGGATTTCCCAATGTGGGTTAGTGGCTTTGCTAATGTGTATTCCATCAATGGTACTGCACACCTTAATAGCACTGTTGAGAAGTTATTAATTAATATATGAACATTACTTATATTTGAAAATACAAACTTTCAAATACTTACCTATTCAAAATATTCTTCAAATCAGTATCTAGTTTTTTATTCATAGAACAAAACCAGTATACCGTCTTCTCTGGACGACTGATGAGGAAGAATTGCCAATGATGCCTAGAAAAATAACATGTTTAGAATATAACTCAATCACAATAAAAACACTAATAAACTTATATTGACTTACTGGAATAAATAAGCTCCAAGATATATCTGCCTTTTGGATGCCTGGATCTAATTTTGGATATATCTTTGGACTTCTTCCCTTTTATTTCCAGCTTGTTGGATTGACTGAGGTTCAAAAAATCCATAAACATCTTAAGCTCCCTGCTCCTCAGCCAATTCATCCATCATCCTAAAAAATGAAAAATAATAACATTTTATATATTAAATAATCAAATTGAAATTATAAAAATAATAATAAATAAATATATGTACTTACATTGTCCAAAGTTGTAAAATAGAGATGTTGAGATCCCTATTACCCAATGTCACCTCTGAGATGTCAGCTTATGAAATGTAGAGAGGGAATCTTGCATTATCTGTCCCAAATCTCCTAGCATCCCACTGAATCTCAAAGGAGTTGCCATAATACTGTGCAGAGGCATGAATAAACTCAACAATTGGATTTTTTGGGAGAGCTGCTTGTTTTCCTTTAGTATGTTCAGAAGCAGCAGCACTTTTAGGCTTTTGAACATGCTACATGTTTAAAACAATACTGATTAGTATACAAATAACTTTTTTAGAAGTCATTAACATAAAAAATTACATACCTTTTCAAAAGTTTTCGAACTAAATGTTCGGGCCAAGCAATGAATGTGTGAAGGGCCTGTCCCACTTTCTATAGCTCATCAGTAGGCACAGGGACTCGAGCATCAGCATCTCGAATCTCTTCTACCACCACTCTCAATAAACCAGGTGCCAAAGGCACACTGTGGATGGTAGAAGCCCCTTCCTGAACTAAACAAAGGGCCACCAATCTTGGTTCAAGCAACCCATCCTCCACCAATAAGGCGCACTGTTTCTTCTCAACAGATGGACCAACTGTGGATGCATGATATGTTTCAATTTACAATTGAAATCAACACATATATAGAAAATAAATAAGGATTTTATTTGTCGGTGCAGGTGCAGGTGCAGTAGCAGCAATAGGAGAAGCCAGAATAGGAGCAACGTTAGTGGAAGTACTTCCCATTGTGCCAACAGAGGGAGGAGATGGCTGAATGTGTTGGTGGGAAGATGCCATCCTAGCTGCCAAGTCTGGAAACATGCTAAGTAGTTGCTCCTGAACTTGTGTTGCGATGACTGGTGTCAGCTTCACTGTGAACTTCTTCTCCAAGTCCTCTTCACTAATTGTTGAGCTCTGGGTATTCTTTACTGGTGGCCCAAAATATTGTTGAACACCCACACCGGTCCCCACACCCCAAACACGGCCGGGGTGTTCATCTTTACCAATAGCAGTGGTCAATATATCCTGACGACCACATGGAATGAAAGTTTCCTGTGTACACTGCTCCTCCAAGGAATCCTACAGTAAATTTAATACATTATATATAAATATACAAGTCTGAGAAATTAATCATATTAGGGTTAAAGAATAGTAACTTAAAATCCTATCAACAATCTCTTTAGCCTCCTGAGATGTCATTTCACCGGAAGGCTTTTGACGAGCTCTCTTCCAAGTTTCATGACGTTTAGGAGGAGATGGTGGGGGGAGATCATCCTGGCTTATACCAGAACTGGCTAGCTCTTTTTCTCTGAGTGCAACCTTCTCGTCCATCATTCTCTCAACCAAGAGACCATACCCCCCACGAGACAGACGGTGGGGGGTCAAATTCTTCTTCTGAATCTCCTTGACCTTTAATCTTTTCTCCTGCAAAATAATTGATATTAGAATATAATATAATAACTTAATAAATTTAAATTAATTCATACCTCCCACTCCGGGCCAGTCCTAATCTCCACAAATTTCTTCCAATCCTCCTCAGATATGTCATATCGTTGGCAAGGAGTAAGTCCCTTGCTAACGACATCCTCAGCATAAACTCATCTCGTAGTTAATGTGGACTTGAACTGCCTCCACATTTTTGCAATGCTGGACATAATCTTCCTCTTAACTGCCTTCGAGTTTTCAATATCAAAATACTTCTAAAAAAATAAAACATAATTAGCATCAAAATTAAAAATCAATATTCAAGAAAAGACAATTGAATAGATTTAAACTTACCAAAATGTCCTGCCAAATCAAATTCTTCACGGTGTCCTCAACATTATCCCAGTCTGGATGCAAAATAGATACCTAAACATAATCATTAGTTAGATGAAAACAAGAATTATATGTAAATATGTAAAAAAAGTTGAAATATAAACTTAGAATTACCTTCTCCCGTGCAACGGTACCCAAGTAGCTACTGAACTGGGTATCATGCGGACCAGACACCTTCCCAGTGCATGGATCAACAGACACACTCATCTTCTCTCCTGTCATGTGTCTGGCTGTCAAGCTCACTAATTGTGTAGCTTGTCTGGTCCTCTTTGGTGGAGGAGATGCTGGAGGAGATGAGGGAGTTGGTGAGGGAGGAGGTGGCGGGGGAGGAGCTGAAGGAGATGTCATGTGTCTGTAAAAAAAATATATAGCAATATAATTTATAAATCATAAATATATGAACATAAAAAAAATACATAAACAAGTTCAAGTAGAAACATACTTAGACAACTAAATTTTCCCATATCCCTTCATCATGATCATTACGAGTTGCATGGACCACATCCTCTTCTACATCTTCAATACTACTAGGCAGTCGTGGTGAATTAGGGATGACAATGAAATCATCTGACTCATCTTCATTTTCATGGTTGACATCAATCCCTTTGCCTTGGAGGACCACAGACCACCTATCATTACATGGGTCAGTCACATAAAAAACTTGTTTTGCTTGATATGCCATGATGAATGGTTCTTCCTTATGACCTAGCTTCTTAAGGTCTATCATAGTAAAACCCATTTCATCAAATTGAACACCGATATTGCTATCAACCCAAACACATTTAAATAGAGGAACTCTAAATTTATTGTAGTCAACCTCCCAAATTTCCTCAATCACTCCAAAGTAACTTATGGATGCCATGATGGGGTTTTTATCCTTTGAACTAGAAAAGTGCATGGATGTGGCCTCAATAGATACTCCACTATTTTGAATTGTGCTATTGTCATCTTGTGACTTTGTGTAGAAGGAATATCTATTAATGTCGTACCCAGTCCAAGTGATGATGTTATGTTTTGGTCCATGAGCTAGCCATTTCAATGTATCAGATGCATGCTGATTTGAAAAAATTTGGCTTGTAAACCAATTGACAAACTTGTTGTTATGCTCCTTCACCAACAACCGTTCACCCATTTTGGGGTTTTGGGTCCTCAACATTGATTGATGAGCAGATATGTAAGGAATAACTTCATCTGTATTATTCAAAATATACAAGTGTGCCTGAATCAACTCAGTAATATCCTTTGGTTGAACTTTTATACCACAAGTACCCTTTCCATTTATCCTATCATCATGTCGACTTGCAGGAACACCCACGGCTTGTGCTTTTGCCAAGTATTCTGAAAAAAATTCTATAGGTTCTTCTGCAATATACCTTTCAACTATAGAAGCTTTAGGTCTGTATGGATTCTTAGTATACCCTTTGAAGATCTTCATGTATCACTCAATTGGGTACATCCACCGCAAATAAACTAGGCCACATAACCGTATCTCTCTTACAAGATGAACAATTAAGTGAACCATAATATCAATTATGTTTTTTCATCAATTACCTTGGCACATATAGAGTTGAAGAAAAAATATAGACGCATAATTACATTTCTCACATTCTTCGGGAGTATGCCACGTATAGCTACAGGTAAGAGTTGTTGCATCAAAACGTGACAGTCATGTGACTTTAACCCAATTATTTTAAGATCTTTCATTGACACAAGACTCCTAATATTTGAAGAGTATCCTGGTGGAACTTTAATACTCCGAAGACACCGACAAAAACTAGTCTTCTCTTTTTTGGACAAAGTGTGACATGCTGGTGGAAGATATGTTCTCTTGCCTTCAGATCTAGGATACAATTCTGGACGTATTCCCAATTCACAAAGATCTTGACGAGTATTCACTCAATCCTTTGTCTTACCTTTGATGTTCAAAAGTGTGCCAATTAGACTATCGCATACATTCTTCTCAACATGCATCACATCAATACAATGACGTACATCTAGATGACACCAATATGGAAGTTCAAAAAAATTGATCACTTCTTCCACTTGCTTTTATCAGTTGATTTCTTTTGAATCTTTCCAAATGCAACATTTATGTTTTTCACTCAATCATAAACTTCCTCACTTGCTAACAGTGTCTTAGCAATTTCATCCTCCTGGTAACCGTTAAAAGCTTTCTTCAATCTTCGGTATGGGTGGTTAACTGGAAGGAATTTTCTGTGTTTATTATAAATTGTCTTCTTCCGATGTTTCAATTGTAGATAACTTGTATCTTCTTCACAAATAGGACACGCATGATGACCCTTGACACTGTATCCACTCAAGTTACCATATGTTGGGAAGTCATTTATGGTACAAAATATCATTGCATGTAACTTGAAATTCTCCTGTCGATACCCATCAAACACCTCTACTCCTTCCTCCCACAACAATCTTAAGTCATCTATCAAAGGACTTAAATAAACATCTATGTCATTTCCTGGCTGTCTTGGACCTGCAATCATCATAGATAGCTGTCGCAATCGGGGTCACGACGGGACTGGCGAGAAAATTCATTTTAAAAAGTACAGAGGAATCGCCACTATAATTTATTAAGGAAAATTACAGAAAAACCTTAAATGGATAAATGTAGTCTACGAAACTGAATTTGGGTTCGAGAGTCATTTACGTGTAGGGAAGGTATTAGCACCCTACAACGTTCGTCCTAAGACAGTTAGTTACCTTTAATTAAATGTGAAAAATGGAATATGTTCTCAAAATATTTATTTCCCCTTAACTAAAATAAAATACTTTAAACAATAAACTAATTCTAAATTATTATTTTTAAATAAAGAAAAATATTTATGAAAATATTATTTTAGGCCCGACAAGGTTAACCTTGCTCCTACGTATTTTCATTTGTGGTAGAAAATCAAGGCTACGTAGTTCTATCTAGAAAATATTTGTGTGTTGGTATTTTTTAATTTAACATTTTTTATATTTTTTTATATTTTTAGAAAATAATTTGGTTATCAAAATGGAGTCTAAAGTGTAATAAAAGTTTCCATAATTATTAAAAGTTTTCAAATATCAAGCAAATCTGAGACCTATCGTGATATTTGATGACTTTCAATTTTTAATTAGATAAAAATTTAAAATATCAAGCAAATTCGAGATTTATCGTGATATTTGTCAATTTTAAAAGTATTTTTATTTAGGTGAGAATTTAAAATATCAAGTAAATCCGAGACTTGTCATTATATTTGTCAATTTTCAAAATTATGCTTAAGTGAAAATTTAAAATATAAAGCAAATCCGAGACTTGTCGTTATATTTTTCAATTTTCAATATTATTCTTATTTAGGTGAAAATTTAAAATATCAAGCAAAATCCGAGACTTGTCGTGATATTTATCAATTTTCAAAATTATGTTTTAGGTGAAAATTTAAAATACAAAGCAAGTCCGAGACTTGTCGTTATATTTTTCAATTTTCAAAATTATTCTTATTTAGGTGAAAATTTAAAATATCAAACAAATCCGAGATTTATCGTGATATTTGTATATTTTCAAAATATTTTTATTTAGGTGAGAATTTAAAATATCAAGCAAATCCGAGACTTGTCGTTATATTTGTCAATTTTCAAAATATAAAGCAAATCCGAGACTTGTCGTTATATTTTTCAATTTCAAAATTATTCTTATTTAGGTGAAAATTTAAAATATCAAGCAAAATCCAAGACTTGTCGTGATATTTATCAATTTTCAAAATTATGTTTTAGGTGAAAATTTAAAATATAAAGCAAGTCCAAGACTTGTCGTTATATTTTTCAATATCTTCACTCTAATTAAACTTTTGGATTTTGTTTAATGTTATCTCTATCCAATAAAACAATATTTTTATTATAGTCACACTTAGAAATCAATCCCATAACTACAATTTTAATATATATGAAACTACAATATTTTCGTGAAACATCAATACATATTTATAACTAAATTTTAAATTTTGGATCACATAAGATTCTAATGGGAAATGATTTTTTTTATGAAATGTATATTAAAAAAAATACTTTCCTTTAGTTGTTCCGGTAAACCCTTTTTTACTAGAAACCACAACTGGAATTAATGAAAAAGGTAATTTACGTTATTGTACAATAAGAATATATTCATAAATTAACGAAATCTAAACATATAAAATTTAATAACAACAATGTATAAAAAGTATCAAACTTTAATCAAAAACTCAATACTCATAAGCATTTGTGTTGAGGCAGTTTGTGAACAAGTTTATTTTTTAAAAGAATGAACATCAAACAACAACAACCGCAATGACAAAAAAACTAACAAAGATGTTTCTAGATAAAGGGATCAAGATTCTAGGGTTAAATATGAGGGTGATGTACCCATTTAAAAGCATAGCTTCAAAATTTTTTAGAAAGAAAAAAATAAGTTCTCTTTTTTCTCTTTGTCTGTTTGCCATTAATAGGATTGAGTCCTCCAATAATCTATGCTAATAAGTGAAAAAGGAGAAGAAAGGAGAATACTAGTATCGTTCTGTGTCATATGTGAGTGAATGTGTAAAAATCAATAGTAGAAAAGTATAATGCATTCAATACAAATCAAAGAAAATGGAAATCAAAGTAATAAAAGTTCTGAGAAAATTTATCACGAATCAAGTTGGAAAACTCACCTCAAATTCCTTTCATTATGCTTTGTGTGATAACTTTTTTCTATTTTTCTCTCTCTTTCTTTTTTTCCGTCCCCCCCTCAACTTTCCCCTCCTTCAATATTTAAATTAGGATTTTGATTTTTGAAAAGAAAAGTTGTTACGTTCTATTTTTATTTTATTTTTTATTTTTTATTTTATTAAACAGAATAAAAACAGAAAATATTATCGTTGTAGATATATTCAAAAGTAGATATTTATTTATTTTTAGATATTTTATTTATTTAATATAGAATAAAAACAGAAAATATTATCATTGTAAATATATTCAAAAGTAGATATTTATTTATTTTTAGATATTTTATTTATTTAATGTTATTATCTTTTTGTTATTATTTTTTATTTTTATCCATTATCAATTTTTTATTTTTTATTTTACTTATTATTTATTTGTTATTTTATTATTATTATTATTACTTATTTTTATTTTATTATATATATATATTTATTTAATATTTTATCTAATATTTTTTATTTTATCTATTTAATATTTTTTATTTTTTTTATTTTTTTAATTACTTTATTTTATTCTTATAATACTTATTTTAATATTTAAAATACCCGGACGAAATTGGGTGTTGACAACTGTCCCTCTTTACTTATTTTTTACTAGATAATATGAAAAATTGTTTTTTCATATTATTGTTGTAAAAAAAATAAGTAAAGATAGAAACACTAATTTCGTTCGGGTTTCAGAAATGGAATGGAAATTTAAAAGAGACAAGGACCATTCATGAGAATGAAATGGACCCTGACATGAGTAATAAAAAAAAAGATTTCGACAACCATTCATATGAATGAAGCGGGTTTCAAACAAGAAATAAAAGCAAAGGATGACGACCATTCATATGAATGAAGCGGGCCGATCCCAACAGTAAAAGCGAAGGACGATGACCATTCATATGAATGAAGTGGGTCTCGATCCCAAAAAGATAAAAACGAAGGATAATGACCATTCATATGAATGAAGCGGGCCTCGATCTCGAAAGATAAAAACAAAAGATGATGACCATTCATATGAATGAAGCGGGCCTCGATCCCGAAAGAAAAAGCAATGGAAGATGACCATTCATATGAATGAAGCGGGTCTCGATCCAAAAGATAAAAACGAAGGATGATGACCATTCATATGAATGAAGCGGGCCTCGATCCCGAAAGATAAAAACGAAGGATGATGACAATTCATATGAATGAAGCGGGCCTCAATCCCAAAAGAAAAAGCGATGGATGATGACCATTCATATGAATGAAGTGGGTCTCGATCCAAAAGATAAAAATGAAGGATGATGACCATTCATATGAATGAAGCGGACCTCGATCCCGAAAGGTAAAAACGAAGGATGATGACCATTCATATGAATGAAGCGGGCTTCGATCCCAAAAGAAAAAGCGATGGATGATGTCCGTACCGGATTAATATATAAATGTCAGGTTGAACCCGAATCATATTGCAGGTGTCCCAAAGTTATCAGGCCTTAGATAAAATGCATGTGCAAAGACAAAGGTGATGATGCTTGAATGCATGAAATCAGAGGAAAAAGTAAATGGACAGGTCAAAACAACAACGATGTGAAATTAGATAGGAAAAGTTCATCACCTACTATCCATAAAATGAAATTTTAGGAGGCATAAATGGGGAGATAACAAAATTTGCCCCAATTTTAGATTATTAATTTAATATGCAATTTATTTACTTATTTGTGGCACCCTTCAGGACTTGCTTGAAGCCAAATTTTGTACTATTTTGCTCTCCAGGAATTAACCCATAGTGTTGCAAAGAAAATGACTTTGAAATTAAAATAGAACGTAGGCTAGTAGCATAGAATAAAACTTTTTAAATGGAAATAACATTGATCAAGTAAAATTTGGCTCATAATAGAAAATTAGCAAGATAAACAAATCGTAGAGAATTATGAAAATGAACCATGTTAACATCTTCGTAACCCCTTCCACGACCGCCATAGGACCTTTCAAGCATAATATTTCTTTACCGTATCAGAATTGACGGGTAGAGCTAAGTCTTCTCCATCCATCCTAGCCAGGATCAGAGCTCCTTCGGAAAAAGCTTTCTTTTGAATAGGTAAAATTTTCTTCAGTACCAAGTCACCTTCTTGAAACTCTCGAGGACGAACTTTTTTATCAAACGCTTTCTTCATTCTACTTTGATACAATTATCCATGACACATCGCTGTCAACCTTTTCTCTTCAATAAGATTGAGTTGATCAAATCGGGTTTGAACCCAATCTGCTTCTTCTAGTTGAGTTTCCATCAACACTCTTAAAGAAGCAATCTCGACTTCAAAAGGGAGCACTGCCTCCATCCCATAGACCAACGAGAATGGAGTTGCCCCAGTCGATGTTCGGACTGATGTACGGTATCCATACAAAGCGAAGGGGAGCATTTCATGCCAGTCCTTGTATGTCACCACCATCTTTTGTATGATTTTCTTGATATTCTTATTTGCAGCCTCAACTGCCCCATTCATCTTTGGACGGTAAGGGGAAGAATTATGATGTTGAATTTTGAAATCCTCACACAATTCTCGCATCATTTTATTATTCAAATTAGTAGCATTGTTTGTAATAATCTTGCTAGGGAGGCCATACTTGCAAATTAACTCTTTATGAACTTTACTACCACTTTTCTTGTCACATTGGCGTAAGAAGCAGCTTCGATCCACTTAGTAAAATAGTCAATTGCTACTAAAATGAAAAAATGTCCATTTGACGCTTTTGGCTCTATAGCACCGATGACATCTATTCCCCACATTGAGAAAGGCCATGGTGTTGTCAAGATGTTCAAAGGTACTGGCGGTACATTAATGGTATCAGCATATGCCTGACATTTATGACATTTTCTCACATGTACGCAACAATCATTTTCCATAGTTAACCAGAAATAACCGGCCCTCAAGATCTTCCTAGCCATAGCATGTCCATTCATATGAGTTCCGAAAGATCCTTCATGAATTTCTTTCAATAATTGTTCTGCTTCCTTTGCCCCAACACATCTGAGGAGTATCATATCATGATTTCTTTTATACAAAACATCCCCATTTAGTAAGAAACCTGATGCTAGCCTTCTTAATGTCCTCTTGTCATTTTCAGAAGCAGACTCAGGGTACTCCCGATCTTTAAGGTAACGCTTTATACCAAAATACCAAGGCTTGCCATCCGATTCCTCTTCGATGAAATGGCAGTATGCGGGTTGTTCATGACTCTCCATTTTTATCACTGGAAATTCTTCATCTTGATTCAGTGCAAACATCGACGATAGGGTTGCTAGAGCATCAGCTAATTGATTATCATCTCGCGGAATATGATGGAACATAATAGTGTCAAAATGCTCCATCAACCCCTTGATATAAGCTTGGTAAGTGTCGCAACTGAGATCACGACGGGACAGCGAAAAATCAGGTTTGACAAACAGAGGAGTCGCCACCATAGTTTATTTAGGAAAACTACAGAAAATCTTTTTAAAAATTTTGGTCTTTGGAACCAAATTTGGGTTCGGGAGTCGGTTACGTGTAGGGAAGGTGTCAGCACCCTACGACGTCCGTCCTAAGACGGTTACCTTTAATTAAATGTACAAAAATAGTGTAATTCTTAAAATATTTATTTTTCCCCAAAAATCAAACAAAGACATGTGTAAAAATTTAATTATTTATTATTTTTAAAGTAAGAAAATATTTATGAAATTATTTATTTTGGCCCGACAAGGATTGCCCTTGCTTAGGGGTGGCAAAACGGGCCAGCCCGGCCTGTTTAGGCCCGCCCCGCCATGAGCCCACCAAAAATGGGCCGGGCCGGGCCAGCCCGCCACAGTGATATGGGCCAAAATTCCTAACCCGCCCCGTCATAAGGCGGGTTGGCGGGCTGGCCCGCCTATATTTTTTGTTTTTCATTTTTTTGAAAAATCTATTTTTTGAGTTTTTTATTTTATTTTTGGATCTTTGGTTTTGAATTGGACTTTTTTTTCTTTGCAACTATTTCGTTTGTGTCCAATTTAAATGAAGTTTTGTAATTACAACAATATATTAAAGATGTATATGGTGACATGACATTTAAAAAGTGCAAGCTAAAAGACATAATGTTTATTACAAAAGAAATTGCAATCAGTGAGGTGTTGAAGGAATCCTAGGTATAGCTACTTTCCCAAATTTAAAGAGAATGAGTGAGAGTGAATGAGGTGTTATATTTTTTTCGCGGGCCAGCGGGCTGGCCCGCCCCGCCCCTGGCCCGACGGGTTGGTGGGCTAGACGGGCCGGGCTGATATGGGTTGGCGGGTTTAAAATGCTAGCCCGCCCCACCTATATGCTGGCGGGCTGGCGGGCCGGCCCGCCAGGCCCAACCCACTTTGCCACCCCTACCCTTGTTCCTACGTATTTCCATTCGTTATGGAAAATCAGGGTTACGTAGTTCTTTTTGTAAAAAAGAATGAGTGTTGAATATGTTTTAGTTTTAAAATTTTAATAGATTTTTTTGGTATTTTGATAAGATTTATGTTTAATTCACGTGATTTAAAGTGTAAGATAGTGTTGATGACCAAACTAGATACACTCACTAATCATACAATAAGTGAAGATAGTATAAACTATACATCTATATTGTAGATTATTGCATGAATTTTCTTTGGAGAAAAGATTTAACTTTTGTAAGACTTATTATATTTAAATTATATTAAAAAATATGGGATATAAGATGATGCACACGATCATACATATATCTTAAGATATTTAATTTATTTATAAAAGTGATTTTTTAATAGTAGAATATAAGATGTCGCGGATGGTCATACTTATATTTAAGATTTATTTAAGTATATATTTTTGAAACAACATTATCTATTATATATAAGATGACGTATATGGTCATACATATATTTTAAATTATTCATTTTAATTTATTATGTTTAAATTATTTCTAAACTTTAAATGATTTTTTTAAAAGTTTATTTATATAAAAAAATACAATATATAAGATGATGTGTATGATTATACATATATCTAAATGATTACTTTAATTTAATATGTTTAACTTATTTCTAAATTTTAAATAATGATGTTTTGAAAGTTTATTTTTATATATAAAAATACAAGATATAAGATGATGTGTATGATCATACGTATATATATCTAAATGATTTGCCTTAATTTATTATGTTTAGATTATTTCTAAATTTTAAAAATAATGATTTTTTAAGTTTATTTATATAAAATACAAGATATAAGATGATGCATATGATCATACATAATATCTAAATGATTACTTTAATTTATTATATTTAAATTATTTCTAAATTTTAAATAATTATTTTTTAAATTTTATTTATATATAAAAAATATAAGATATAAGATGATGCATATGATCATACATATATCTAAATGATTTATTTAATTTATTAGTAGTGTAGAAATAAGAATAATAATAAAAATTAATAAAGGGAAACTATATTTTTATCATGTTAAAACACAAATATATATTTAATTAATAGACACTAGATATAAGATTATGTGCATAGTCATATATATATATATATATTATAAGGTATACAATTACATAAAAAAAATACACATGATAATATATTTAATTAATAATTTCATATATTAAAATGAAGTAAAATACACCTATATGTCAAATCTACTACCAAGAATTAATTAAATATTAATAGAGAATTTTACATAATTAATAAGATAAAGAAAACTCAATACATTATATATTTTTCATCAAGAGAAGAATTCTTCATTCATAAATGCAAAATTAAGAAGGAAAGAACTAGAGTTATTATCATCCTATATGGTATTAACCATCAAGAATCTTGAATCTAAACCAACAATTAATATACTAAAAGTTAGGAAAATAACTCTTATTTAATGCAATCTACTTATTAATGAAAATATAATCATTACAAAAACAAGTAACCGTTTGCACCCATAATAACAATTAGATATATGTATATATAATATGTTAAATATATGAAATGAGAAAAATACCTATAAGGACTTCCTTTGACAAATCTTCAACAAGGTTTCTCTTAATGTTTCAATATTCTCCTATCTCCTTTCTTTGAGTCTTATCTTCTCCTTAGAAAGAAGAAAAGAAATTGTGTTCTCTCTTCCTTTCAAGTTCTCTCCTTTAAGAAAACTTTTATCTCTCTCTCAATTCTAGTTTCTCAAACAAATCAAAATTCCCCCTCTCTACTCTAGGTTTTTTCCCCTTTCCCAAAAGAATCAAAATCTCATTCTCTCTACTCTAGATTTTTTCTTCTTTCTAAAAAAAAAAATCCCAATCCCCTTCTCTCTACTCTTGTACCCCTATTCATATGAGTTGGGTGAAGAGAGAGAAATAAAAAAATAAATAAAAAATAAAAAATAAAAAATAAAAAACTGAATATTTGAAAGTTAGTGGGATATAGGTACTGGAGAAATATATGGAGAATAAATCTTCTAGAAAGAGTGGAGATTGTGAGAAAGTGGAAGTTGTGGGAGAATAAAAATCACCTAAAAAGGAGGAGAAAAAGAAAAAACAGAAAAATAAAATAAAAACTAAAAAAAAGAATTTGATATATTTAAATTACAAACTCTCCTTTATTTTAAATTATCATATTATTTTATTATATATACATATATGTTAAATAAAAAAGAAAATATTTTTATTATAAAAACATATTTTCTTATTATAAAAATATTTCTATTTTATTACTATTTGTTTACTCACCTTTATTTTTATTTAATATTTTAATATTTTTTTTATATTTTTTAAGTTAAGTCTATTTCATTAATTTCATATCTTTATCATTTTTCGGACGAAATGGGGTGTTGACAGTTGCCCCTCTTTACTTAACTTTACTAGATAATATGAAAATAAGTGATTTCATATTGTTATAGTAAATGTTAAGTAAAGATAGAAACACTGAGTTCGTTCGGATTTATATGTAAATATCCATGAAAGCCTGCTTCGGGATGCAAGCGCCAATCATAAACTGGGCTTGATATGCGGAACATGTGAGTGTCATTCGCAAATTGGGCTTAGTATGTAGGTGCCAGTCGTAAGCTGGGCTTGATATGCGTGTGCCAGTCATAAGCTGGACTTGATATGCCTATGCCAGTCATAAGCTGGGCTTGATATGTCTGTGCCAGTCGTAAGCTGGGCTTGATATGCAGGTGTCAGTCATAAGTTGGGCTTGATATGCAGTTGTCAGTCATAAACTGGGCTTGATATGCAAGTGCCAGTTGTAAGCTGGGCTTGATATGCAGGTGCCAGTCGTAAACTGGGCTTGATATCCAGGTGCCAATCGTAAGTCGGGCTTGATATGCAGTGCCGATCGTAAGTCGGGCTTGATATGCAAGTGCCGATCGTAAGTCGGGCTTGATAATGCCTGTGCCAGTCATAAGCTGGGCTTGATATGCAAATGTAAATGTCAATGAGACATGAAGATTCATGGGTGCAAGAGATAGAACAAAAAGAAAAATTTTTGTTGTATATATTTCTTTGGCTTATGCTTTTTATACACAAAGACATGTATTTTGAATCAGTTGTTCTCCTTGTGATCATCAAATTCATATAAGTTCGCCATTTGCTTTTTTTCATTCTTGATGAATCATCATTTATGGCACTTGATTCTTCTAGAGAATAAAATCAAGAAACGCCATGATTCTTATGGTCTAATGCAATAACTGAGGAGTCATACACGCAACACTTTCTTCGAAAGCATTTCTGTTGATGATTTGTGATTTGATGATGTTTGTTAAAACTTGTTAAAACTCTCAAGAGCTACAACATTCAGAAGCAAGAAGGATTCTGCAGAGTTTTCAATTACTGGTTTACTGTTTCAAGAAGATCTTTCTTTTTACTGTACTTTGTATTCTTTGATCTCGGGTTAGAGATTCGTAGGTGGGTTTTAGAACCCTGTGACTGTGATTGGGGTGATCACAGAGACTCAGTGTGAGTCAGTGGGTGGTGATCTATTCTATAGTGTTTAGAATAGGTTCTTTAGTTTTCTTGTAGTGTTCAAGAAAGGATTTTGTGTAAAGAATACAATTTTTGTTAGTAATTAGGATCTGCAGAGTTGCGGATCATCAACTGGATGTAGTTCTTGCATAAAGAACGAACCAGTATAAACCTTGGTGTCATATTCTCTCTTCCTTCATTATCAGTTATATTGTGCAGTAAGAACTAACCTACTATTTCGCGAATATCAGTCGGCTAATTTTCTGCAAATTGAACCCGTAAATTTTCTGTAACGAAAAAGTTTTCATAAAAGCTGCATATCAATTCACCCCCCCCCCTTCTTGATATTATTCCGCTGCTAACAATTGGTATCAGAGCTGGTTCTTGTAAGGTACTCAAGATTAAATCAAGATGGGAGACAAACTACCCTTTGCTGAAGGTGCTTCTACCAACAGACCCCCTCTCTTCGTAGGTGCAAATTATCCGTTCTGGAAGGCCAGAATGAAGATCTTTTTCGAGTCTGTTGATAGAGGTGTGTGGGATGCTGTGGTTAATGGCCCATATATCTCTACTGTGAAAGGTGAAGATGGACAGCTGATTGAAAAACCATGGGAGCAGTGGACTGATTCAGAGAATAAGAAGGCGCAATATGACAGTAAGGCAAAGAATATTTTAACTTCTGCTCTTAATCTTGATGAATTTTTCAGGGTTTCGCAATGCAGTACAGCCAAAGAAATGTGGGACATACTTCAAGTCACACATGAAGGTACAACTGAAGTGAAAAGGGCAAGAAAACACACTCTTATACAAGAGTATGAGATGTTTCGAATGCAGCCTGGTGAGACAATTCAAGATATGCAGAAGCGATTCACACACATAGTCAATCATCTGCTGGGCTTAGGGAAGAAGTTTGATGATGAAGAGCTCAATATAAAGGTCCTTAAATGCTTGAGTAGGAGTTGGCAGCCAAAAGTTACAGCTATCCTGGAAACAAAGGATTTAACAGTCATGAGCACTGCAACCCTGTTTGGGAAACTCAGAGAACATGAGTTGGAGCTGAGTAGGCTGGATCAAATTGAAAATTCAGAAAAACAGAGCAAGAATCTTGCACTAAGAGTAAAGGAATGCGTCAAGAGCGATGAAGAGAAAGAAGACGAGAGTACTGAGTTTGCTATGCTTGTTAAGAAGTTTGGTAAATTTCTAAAGAGGAAAGACAAGTCAAAGGACAGATTTCAGGAAAAACAGAGGAGGTATACCCGAAAACCTGATTTTAATTCCTCTAACTTTTCTTGTTTTAATTGTGGACAACTAGGACATGTTAAGGTAGATTGTCCTCTTTTGAATCGAAGAAAAGATAGAAGTCCTGAAAAGAATGAAAGAAAGGATAAAGACAAACGAAATCAGTACTTCAAGAAAGGCAAGAAAGCTTATATGGCCTGGGATGACAATGATTCCAGCAAATCATCAAGTTCAGATTCTGAATCTGGAAATCAAGCTAATCTGTGCCTTGTAGCCAATGAAGAATCAGCTAACCAAGTAAGTTCATGTGATTATGATATGAGTGAGAATTATGATACCTTGTTTGATGCATTTAGAGAATTGCATAATGAAGCAAAGAAACTGGACTATCAGAATAATCGGCTAAAAGGTCTGAATAACTGGCTAGAAAATAAGGTGCAGGAATTGGAAGATCAGAATAGCAAACTGAAGAATTAAAACAGTCAACTAAAAGACAATATCATGCAACTGGAAAACCAGAAAGTATCTGAAAGATCCGAGGATGATAAAATTGAATCTGCAAAGTGTGAAAACTGTATTAATCTTCAAAATAAAGTTGGTTATTTGATTAAAACATTGGCAAAGTTTCAAATTGGTCATAATACACTTAATCAACTTCTACATTCTCAAATTGGTTTTTCAAATGGAAATGGCCTTGGTTATGGAAAACGTTATCATGCTGCAAAGTTCAAATCCTATCCCACTAACAGATTTAAAACATGTTCTTATTGCATGAAACATGGTCATATATCTAGATTTTGCTATGTCAAGAATTTTGGGATTTCAAGAGGTGAATTTTATTGGAAACCCAAAACACATGTTGTTCCTAACTTGAAAGGACCCAAATGGTTTTGGGGACCTAAATTTGTAAATTAAACTTTGTTTTGCAGATCTGTCATGGAGCAAAAAGAACTTTATGGTACCTAGATAGTGGATGCTCCAAACATATGACAGAGATAAATCAAAGTTGATGAACTTCAAGGCATGTGAAGTCTGGTGTTGTCACTTTTGGAGACAATAGCAAGGGCAAAATCAAGGGATCTGGAGATATTGGCAACTGTTCTTCCTCACAGATTAAGGATGTACTTTTTGTTGAAGGACTAAAACACAATTTGCTAAGCATAAGTCAGCTATGTGACAAAGGTATGAAAGTCACTTTTGATGCAGAATTTTGTGTCATATTCAACTGTAAACTGCAGATGTTGTGCACATTGGGAGAAGAGTAAACAATGTTTACATGCTGGATTTTAACTCCTCAAATCTCAAGAACATCTGTCTATTAACCAAAGAAGATGATAGCTGGTTATGGCATAGAAGGTGTGGTCATGTCAACATGCAGCTTGTCGAACAAAATAAGCTGCAAAAGTCTTAGGAGAGGCCTTCCAAATGTGAAATTTGTGAAGGACAAGGTATGTGAATTCTGCCAAAAAGGAAAGCAGTCCAAAAGCTCATTTGGGTCAAAGAATGTCATTTCAACAAGGAGACCACTTGAACTTTTGCATCTTGATTTGTTTGGTCCTTCAAGAACTATAAGTATTGGAAACAACTCTTATGTTCTTGTTATTGTTGATGATTTCTCAAGGTATACCTGGACACTTTTTCTTTCTTCAAAAGATGAAACCTTTCATGCTTTCAAAAGATTTGCTAAGATCACTTCAAATGAAAAAGATTTGAAAATTGTTTCTTTAAGAAGTGATCATGGGACTGAGTTTCAAAATATGCATTTTGAAAAATTTTGTTCTAAATATGGCATCTCTCACAACTTTTCTGCACCTAGAACTCCACAGCAAAATGGAGTTGTTGAAAGGAAGAACAGGACTCTCCAGGAATGTGCAAGGACAATGTTGAGTGAGTCAAAGCTACCAAAATATTTTTGGGCAGATGCTGTATCAACTGCTTGTTATGTACTCAATAGAGTGTTACTTAGACCCATACTAGATAAAACACCATATGAGCTTTCGAATGATAAAATACCTAGTATTTCATATTTTAAAGTCTTTGGATGCAGGTGCTTCATACTCAACAATGGAAAAGCATCATTAGGTAAATTTGATGAAAAAGCTGATGATGGAATTTTCCTTGGTTATTCCTTGACTAGCAAAGCATACCGTGTTTTCAACAAAAAGAACCTAACTGTGGAAGAGTCTATTCATGTTGTTTTTGATGAAGTCTTATGCCAAAAAGAGAGAAAAGGTAACTCTCTTGCGTGGTCCGATGATGAGAAGTCCGATAAATCCGAGAAGAATGAAGATCATGCGTAAAAATCTGCCGAAATTGTCGGACAGATGAACCAAGTCGACTATAACCCTGGATCAGCCGACTACCTCAGCAGCAGTATAATGCATTACGTAAATCTCGGAGAACACAAAAAGGGCTATCTCCTGGACAACATCATTGGGAATGTTGAAAAGGGAGTAACTACTCGTAACTCTTTACATGAATTCTCGCAACCATATGGCATTTGTTTCTCAAATAGAACCAAAGAATATTAATGATGCTTTGCTTGACCATAATTGGATAATCAGCTATGAATGATGAACCGAATCGCTTTGTTAGGAATGATGTTTGGAAACTAGTACCTAGGAACAATGCAATGAATGTGATAGGAACTAAATGGGTTTTCAAAAATAAGCTAGATGAAAATGGTATTATAACTAGAAACAAAGCTAGACTTGTAGCAAAAGGGTATAATCAGGAAGAAGGCATTGACTATGATGAGACTTATGCACCAGTTGCTAGATTAGAAGCCATTAGGTTATTGCTTGCATTCACATGTCTTAATTGCTTTAAACTCTATCAAATGGATGTTAAAAGTGCCTTTCTTAATGGTTTTATAAATGAGGATGTATATGTTGAACAACCACCTGGTTTTATTGACTCTAAGCTTCCTAACCATGTCTACAAACTCAAAAAGGCTTTGTATGGTCTTAAGCAGGCACCAAGACAGTGGTATGAAAGACTTACAACCTTTCTCATATCACAAGGCTTTAAAAGAGGAGTCATGGATAAAACTCTCTTTACCAAGAAAGTTGTCAATGATCTTATGATTGTACAAATTTATGTTGATGATAATTTTTGGATCATCTAATCCCTCTTTGTGCCAAGAGTTTGCCGAATCTATGCAAGGTGAATTTGAAATGTCCATGATGGGAGAATTGAATTTCTTCCTAGGATTGCAGGTCAAACAAATGGAAAATGGAACCTTCATTAGTCAAGCCAAATACTGCAATGAATTTCTGAAAAAGTTCAACATGGAGAGTCAGTAAAGAAGCCAATACACCAATGTCATCAAGTCGTTATCTTGATGTTGATGAATCTGGAAAATCCGTTGATGCAACTATGTACAGAGGGCTGATTGGATCTTTGCTATACATCACGGCTAGCAGACCTGATATCATGTTTGTTGTTTGTCTATGTTGAAGATTCCAAGCTAATCCTAAGGAGTCACATTTCACAGCTGCAAAACAAATTTTGAAATACCTCAAAGGAACTGTGAATGTGGGTTTGTGGTATTCAACTGGTAATGAGCTAAATCTTCTTGGATATACTGATTCTGATTTTGCAGGTTGCAAATTAGACAGAAAAAGCACCAGTGGAACATGTCACTTGTTTGGTAATTGTTTGATTTCGTGGACAAGCAAGAAACAAGCATGTGTTGCACTCTCAACAGCTAGGTCGAATACATTGTCGCCGGTAGTCGTATCGCATGCATTCTATGGTTGAAACAACAACTAAGTGATTTTAATGTGCATCTATCTCGATATACCAATCATGTGTGACAATACCAAGCGCAATCAACCTAACTAAGAATCCAATACAGCACTCTAGGACTAAACACATTGAAATAAGGCATCATTTTATAAGAGATCACATAGAAAAGAAGGATTGTAGGATTGAATTCATCTCTACAAATGATCAATTAGCTGATATATTCACTAAGCCTCTTGGTCGTGAAAGGTTTTTCAAACTTAGAAATGAATTGGGTATCCTGAACATCAATCATATCTCTTAAAATTTCCTCTGCTGAATTGATTAGTTTGTTAATTCTATGAAATAGCTTGCTTATTTCATTAAACCGACAATTATATCTTATCAGCTGCGATTTCAAGTGTCTTAATTTCATGAAACAATGATTTATTTCATTTAACTGACAACAGTGTTTTACTGTTACAAAAATAATCTGCTTATTTTCAGGAAATAACAGGCTTATTTCATTAATTGCACCTGCTGTTGTTGAACAAACCCATTAATTGCTTTGACTAGCTGACTAATTTCTGTAATCACAATTAAATTCAATTGCAGTTCCAAGAAATCAGTGTTTAATCAAATCAATTTCAGTCATTTATGCACAACAAATGGTTCTGTACATTATAATTCAAAGCATGAACAATTATAGGTGCATGTGTATTCGCTTTATTGGGTTTCAGAATTGGTTTTCCATTTTTCAAAGTATTCTCTGCATCTTCTGAAAAACTGAGCACCTGTGGTTGAGTCTGAATCTGTATAAAATATTTTGTTCATTAATTCATAGTTGAACATGCATACGCTTCTATCTATATAGCACAATATATCTGCACATTTACAAGATTTAAATTATGTTCTCTCTATACTCTGTACTCTTGCATATTGCTCTTCAGTTCATATTCACAATTTGCAATGTCAAACTATGAGCATGGTGCTAGTGATGATTCAGATGATCCTATTGGAAATATGTTTCAAAGACTAAGGAGATCGCTGAGGAACAGAACATCTTCACGTACAACAGCCTTCTCAATCTGGGAGAGGTAACATGGGCTCAACATCGTGGACTCAAGCGGATCCCATTGAAATTCCCGAACAGATGCACAGAGCCTTCGGAAAGGAGGTTTCCAAAAAGGTACAAAGTGAGGGTCAGACTCCCTCAACGAATGAACCCTCCACCGCCTCCTTCTCCTCCTGCAGAAGAACCCAATGAGGAGACTGAGTCAGACGAAGAAGAAGAAGAAAATAATAACGAGGTTGCTGTCTCTGTAGAACACAGAATGATGATGAAACAAATTCTCACACCTAAGATCCTTAAATTCAGCTAGTTGGAAACTGAGAACTTGGCCTTTGTGAGAAACTCTCTCCATGCTCAAGGTCTCCAGAAATTTGTAGAACTTGAAGGTAATTTCTACATTGACCTTGTTAAAATTTTCTATGCTAACATGAAAGTCGAGAACAATGCACTTGTGTCCAACATAAGAGGCAGGGAAATTCAGATTGACAATACCTTATGGAGAAGTGTTGCTGGTCTGAGAAATGATGGAGTTAAAATCAGCAAAGGCAATACTGGTTCAGTGCCCAACTTTAACAAGGAAGCTGTATATAAAGACTGCTTACGCTACTGTGATGAGGCCATGATCCTCAAGTATAATGTCGGCAGAATGAAGAGAGACGAGAGGCTTCTAGCTTTCTTTCTTGCATGGCAGCTCATACCCAGGGGGAGCAATCACGCCCAGCTTATGGAGGAGGATTTGGCTCTGATACACTGCCTTAAAAATCACATAAAAGTTAACTGGATTTATGTGATTAAAGGTCACATGTTCAAGGCCAAAAGGTTGAATGATCACAAGCTTCCGTATGCCATCTTAATCTCCAGATTTCTAGACTATTTCAGTTTTCCCACTGATGGAGAAACCACAAAGATAGTCAATCACAAACACATGTTTGACAATTACTATCTTCGTAAGATGGGACTATCCAAGGCGAATGGCGAATGGAACTATGAAGTCGGTGCTTCGCTCATCGGACATGGAGGAACTTTCACTGCAGGGACATCGTCAGCACAGCAACCAGATTATGCAGCATATCAAATGGTTCCCTACTCTGCACCACCTACATATCAGGGAGTCCCATTGTCCGAATTTGAATGTATGCTTATATTTCGTCTTAATCAACTTACATCTATGCAGCACAATACGCATGAGACTATGGTGGCTAGGTTCACTAACATTGACGTAGAGATTGATTTAATCCAATGTCAACTTGCTGAGCTGCAAGTCATTGCTGAAAGCTTTGCTGGCCCAAATGCTCACACAACTACTGCAGCTATGGAAGTGGATGACAATGATGCTGAAGACGAGGATACTGAAGAAGATGATGAATGATTCCCTCTGCTGAAGTTTATGTTTTTCTGCATTATTTTTCAGTTTGAAGAATAATTTCTGGATCTGTAATAACTGTTATAACTATTCTCTGCTTAATCTGCACTTATTTGAACACTATATAACTGCATTACCTGCTATTTGCTAATGTCAAAGGGGGAGATAATCTACCATCTCTTCTCTTTGTGTTTGTTTTTGTTTTGCAGGTTGACATCATCAAATAGGGGGAGTTTGTTGATGATTTGTGATTTGATGATGTTTGTTAAAACTTGTTAATTGTATTTTATACTGTGCTGGATGTGTGGTTAATGTTTGTGGAATGATTTAGAATTGTTTGAGATGTTAGATTACCTATAGAAGATTAATCAATTGAATAATGATAAACTGTGTTTTTGTTATTCATCAGTTAGTCTACTAATTCTACTTCTCTAGTTGACTATTTTCATTAAATGTACCAGGTATACAGGTTTAATGAAAATAACACACTGGTCTGAGTCTTCAGTCGACTATTCTGTTCTTGGCACCAACCTTATGCAGTAAATACACAAAACACGATTTTAGGACTTTCAAAAGGTGCAGACCCATTACATATCAGTTGCTCTATAAATACAACATTCGTGAACGCATCAACGTGCGAAAGAATTCAAGAGAAAACTCTCAAGAGCTACAACATTCATAAGCAAGAAGGATTCTGCAGAGTTTTCAATTACTGGTTTACTGTTTCAAGAAGATCTTTCTTTTTACTGTACTTTGTATTCTTTGATCTCGGGTTAGAGATTCGTAGGTGGGTTTTAGAACCCTGTGACTGTGATTGGGGTGATCACAGAGACTCAGTGTGAGTCAGTGGGTGGTGATCTATTCTATAGTGTTTAGAATAGGTTCTTTAGTTTTCTTGTAGTGTTCAAGAAAGGATTTTGTGTAAAGAATACAATTTTTGTTAGTAATTAGGATCTGCGGAGTTGCGGATCATCAACTGGATGTAGTTCTTGCATAAAGAACAAACCAGTATAAACCTTGGTGTCATATTCTCTCTTCCTTCATTATCTGTTATATTGTGCAGTAAGAACTAACCTACTATTTCACGAATATCAGTCGGCTAATTTTATGCAAATTGAACCCGTAAATTTTCTGTAACGAAAAAGTTTTCATAAAAGCTGCATATCAATTCACCCCCCTCCTTCTTGATATTATTCCGCTGCTAACAATTTCTTAATGCATGCTCAAATAAACTTGTTTGGAAACAATAGTAGCTGGACAAACTCAAGCTCAATGTGGAGTAAATTCAAAATTGAATCAAACTATTATGAACACAAGAATATGAGTGGAATGGTTTAAGAGAAGTTTGTATGACTTACAATGTGTAGAGAGATGGTCTTTAATACAACCTAACAGGTTGGATGCAAAGTAGGCCCCAGGACTGACACCAACAAATTTGCCGCAGTTTTGACTCCTATGGGTGAAGTTTAAGGTTAAGGTATGAGTAGAAAAAAACCAGGATTTTCGAAAGGATTGCCCCAATATGATTTTCCATTTATTTGACTTATTGTTATTATGGTGTTCCCCACCATTTGAGGCATTCTAAACATTTTTTCATTCATTTGAGTTTTAGGAATGTACTAGTAGCCAAGTAATTTTATCTGATAATTAAGATTTATGAAAAGTCAGAACAACCATTTTTCAATCAGTGTGGACTTCATTAGGCTTGTAACGTGGCTGGGGGTTAAAATGGTTATGAAAGAAAGGTTATGAAAGCTCAAATAAGTGTTTATGGGTTATTTGCAACAGGATTATCAAGTAGTGCACCCAACACTTTCTTTTCATCAACATTTATTTTCTTCTTTTCTTTTCTTATGCTATCTGATTTGTCATCACTTTGTGATTTTCTTATGATGTATTTTCTCTTTCTTTTTCTTTGACAGATGCACTTAAAGTTAATCAAGTGTTAACTTTTTGACGTAAAGATAATCCTTGCTTTGAGGGTAACTTGAAAAAAAAAGTATTATTTTTTGGCTCAAAGGGGTAAAAAAAAGTATTATTTTTTGGCTCAAAGGGGTAACAACGGATACATATTTTATTGGATAAAGAAACATGGCCACACATCATCTCAAATCATGATTGCCTTTTTTCATAAAGATTAATTCTAAGACAAAATTTGATGGCTTTGGTGCATACCACTTTCTTGTCCTAATTTTTCCTAGACAACCCTTACAGGTTTTTAGTCTAGCAGACTTTCTTTATTTTCAAAATGTATTGTTACAGGCCTCAAATATTTTTAGGGAATCACAGATCAATACTCAGACGGGATAAACAAGCACTAGTATAAGGTTTTTTTTTCTCATTTCAGGATACGATAATACTTGCTAAGACAAATTCTTTTGCTTTTCAAGAAGGGAAGAGGGTAGAAGATTCTGAGTGATATGCATAAGAATGCTTCAAAGAAGATATTACTTTATGGACCTCTATTAAAACATTAGACCAAGAAGAGAGATGACATTCCAAGGTATTATTTTCTATTTTATTTCCTCTTTTTATTATGTTTTGAACATCATGAACTTGATGATTTGTTAAGAAGAACAATCAACTCAATAGACATTTTTTTTGTATTTATTTATTTTGCGACACCCTTTAGAACTCGGCTCAACCAAGATTTTATGGAACTTATTCCACGAACTAACCCCATGGTCTTAATCGATGAACATACATTTCAAGTATTAGTATCATGTAGAATGTAAACAAAAAGGTACTGGAAAACTCAGGTTTAATTTATGAGAATATACAATGGTTTGATAAAAGGAAGTGCAACAACCCATCAAAATAAAGCAAATTCTAGTATTTCTGTAAAATAAACAATGTCAATATCCTTTCACAAAAAGGTTGGTTGCTATGAGATCGCCTCAAGCATAATACTTCTTCACTACATCCGAATTGACTGGAAGAGGTAAGTCTTCGCCATCCATTTTTGTGAGAATTAGGGCTCCCCCAGAAAAGATTTCTTCACCACATATGGCCCTTCATAGTTTGGAGTCCATTTCCCTCTATGATCCTTTTGTATAGGCAAAATTTTCTTCAACACCAAATCGCCCTCGTGGAATTCTCGAGGATGAACTTTTTTCTCAAATGCTTTTTTCATCCTTCTTTGATATAGTTGGCCCTGACATATTGCATTTAGCCTCTTCCCATCAATAAGATTGAGCTGATCAAATCGGGCTTGAACCCATTCTGCTTCTTCTAGTTTGGTTTCCATCAAAACTCTTAAGGAAGGAATTTCCACTTCGAAGGGAAGCACTGCCTCCATTCCATATACTAATGAAAATGGAGTTGCCCCTGTTGATGTTCGAACTGAAGTGCGGTATCCATGCAGAGCAAAAGGTAGCATTTCATGCTAGTCCTTATATGTCACTACCATCTTCTTTATGATTTTCTTGATGTTTTTATTAGCGGTCTCAACTGCCCCATTCATCTTTGGACGATAAGGGGAAGAATTATGATGTTGGATCTTGAAATTTTCGCACAACTCACTCATCATTTTATTATTCAAATTTGTGGCATTATCTGTAATAATCTTACTAGGTAGTCCATACCTACAAATAAGCTCCTTTTTTATGAATTTTATCACCACACTCCTTGTCACGTTGGTGTATGAAGCGGCCTCAACCCACTTGGTAAAATAATCAATTGCGACTAAGATGAAGCGGTGTCCATTTGAGGCTTTCGGCTCTATATCCCCAATAACGTCTATTCCCCACATTGAGAAGGGCCATGGTGCTGTCAAAACATTCAATTGTGTAGGTGGCATATTGATGTTATCAACATATGCCTGACACTTGTGACATCTTCGCACATGGATGCAACAATCATTTTCCATTGTTAACCAGAAGTAACCGGCCCTCAAAATCTTTCTTGCCATGGCGTGCCCGTTCATATGAGTTCCAAATGACCCCTCGTGAACTTCCCTTAATATTTGTTCTGCCTCCTTTGCATCAACGCATCTAAGGAGTATCATATCGTGATTTCTCTTATAAAGAATATCTCCGTTTAGTAGGAAACTTGAGGCTAGTCTTCTTAATGTCCTCTTATCATTTTCAAAGGCTGCTTCGGGATATTCTCGATCTTTGAGGTAGCGTTTAATATCGAAATACCAAGGTTTCCCATCTGACTCCTCTTCAATTAAAAGGCAATAAGCAGGTTGTTCATGACTCTCCATTCTTATCAATGGCAGTTTTTCGTCTTGATTTAGTTCAAACATCGATGACAAGGTGAAGCATCAGCCAACTGATTATCCTCTCCAGGAATATGGTGAAATATAATTGTATCAAAATACTCCATCAATCCTTTGATGTAGGCCTGATAAGGGATCAATTTTTTATCCCTCGTTTCCCATTCTCCTCTTAATTGGTGGATGACCAATGTTGAATCACCGTATACTTCTAAATTTTTCGCTTTCGATTCAATTGCTGTTTGAACACCCATAGCACAAGCTTCATATTCTGTAACATTGTTAGTACAACTAAAACACAACCTAGTTGTCATTGGAATATATTGGTTTTCTGGAGATATGAGTACTGCCCCAATTCCATGTCCTAATGTATTTGAGGCCCCATCAAAGAATAATGTCCATTTGTTCTTATTTGAACCAATCTTGCTTTCATCAAAGAGAGCTAAAATATCTTCATCAGGAAACTCAGGTTGCATGGGTTGATAATCATCGATGGGTTGATGAGCCAAGTATTCTGCTAAAGCACTGCCTTTGATAGCTTTTTGGGTGACATACAAGATGTCATATTCTGACAATAACATCTACCATCGAGCTATTCTACCAGTAAGGGCTGGCTTCTCAAAAATATACTTGATTGGGTCTATTTTAGATACCAACCAAGTGGTATGACTCAACATATATTGTCTTAGTCGATGAGACGCCCATGCTAATGCACAACAAGTTCTCTCTAACAAAGAATATCTTTGCTCACAACTTGTGAATTTCTTACTTAAGTAAT
This sequence comes from Lablab purpureus, assembly GCA_030347555.1. Lineage (NCBI taxonomy): Eukaryota > Viridiplantae > Streptophyta > Magnoliopsida > Fabales > Fabaceae > Lablab > Lablab purpureus. Next base: position 22,651,953 of record CM059260.1, read on the forward strand.
AAATAGCATGCTCCATTTTACCTGTTTCATCATGTTGACCCAAAACACAACCCATTGATTCATCCAATATTGTCAAATATAGTATAAGGGGTTTCCATGATATTGGTGGGAGTAGTATAGGAGGCTCTCGTAAATACTGTTTGATCCTCTCAAATGCTGTTTGACAATCTTCATTCCACTCCATGACGTGATTCTTGCGCAACAGTTTGAATATTGGCTCACATGTGACAGTTAGCTGGGAGATAAATCTAGCAATGTAGTTTAATCTACCCAAGAAACCACGAATTTCTTTTTCTGTGCGCGGTGCTGGCATTTCTAGAATTGCTCGTACCTTGTCGGGATCAACTTCTATTCCTTTTTGGCTGACTACAAACCCCAACAATTTTCCAGATTTCACGCCAAAAGTGCATTTAGCGGGATTTAGTCTAAGCTTAAACTTCCTTAACCTCTCAAACAACCTCCGTAGAGTAACAATATGCTCATCCTCTGTCTTGGATTTGGCGATCATATCATCCACATAAACTTCAATCTCCTTGTGCATCATATCATGAAATAAAGTCACCATGGCTCTTTGATAAGTTGCTCCTGCATTCTTTAATCCGAATGGCATCACCTTATAACAAAATGTTCCCCACAATGTGACAAATGTGGTCTTCTCCATGTCTTCGGGTGCCATTTTAATTTGATTATAGCCAGAGAAGCCGTCCATAAAGGAGAAAAGCGAAAATTGTGCAGTGTTGTCAACCAAAGTGTCAATATGCGGTAAAGGGAAATTATCTTTGTGGCTAGCCCGGTTCAAGTCTCAATAATCCACACACATCCGGACTTTTCCATCCTTCTTTGGGACTGGGACAACATTAGCTACCAATTCAGGATATTTTGATACTGCTAAGAAACCAACATCAAATTGTTTTTTCACTTCCTCTTTGATCTTTAGAGACATCTTAGGTTTCATTCTTCTCAATTTTTGTCTGACTGGGGAACATTCAGGTTTTAACGGAAGTTTGTGTTACACTATAGCGGGATCTAGCCTAGGCATATCTTGGTAGGACCAAGCAAAAATATCCTTAAACTCTTGCAACAAATGAATCAACATATTTCGTGTTTCCTTTGTTACATTAGTGCCTATCTTAACTTCTTTTTGCTCACTTTCATTTTCCAGATTAATTATCTCTGTTGCCTCTTGATGTTGTTTTATTTTCCTATTTTCCTGTTCCACTAACTTTAATAACTCAGGGGAAGGATCCAAACTCTCTTCATAATCATCTTCTGTATTATCAATAGGATGTGTGAAATCATGATATTGAACATTGACATTGTTATTTTCACAAGATTCACTATTTGATCTGCATTATGAATAAATGGAGGGAGAAGATGAAAAATGGATGAAACGACGAAATGCATTTATTGATGTCAATATTAAAACAAAAAGTGAGCCCATACAAACGAAATCCTAATGCCTTGGGCAGAGCAATAAATTTATTAAAAACAAAAGTCATAATAAAAACTATTACATTTCATCGTTATTAAACACCATGGGTAGTTCAATGGCTTTCCAATTATTGAGTTCCACGCTTGAAAAACATGGATGCACCAAACTTGGACCTCCTTCATTTGAATCTTCTTCTGCAACTGCCACTTGGTCAGTATTCACCCATCCAGCACTTCGAAAACTCCGTTTGATGTCGCAAATGGGAATCCTTCCTCCCCTTGGCTCACGTCTCTCTACACGAGCTAAATTTTTCTCCCTTTTCTCTTCCATGATCCTCTTTCTATCTTCTCGAGTGGGCTTATATCCCAGGCCATACCTACCTCTGTTATCAGAGATTTCCAACAAAGACGTAGAACCTTCTGTTAGAAATAGACGGCAGTGTAAAAATCAAGAGTGGGGGGGTGAATTGGATTTTTAAAAAAAAACTTTTTCCCTTTTAAAATAATTTTCCAGATTTTAAATAACTGTTTTAAAACCAGGATGCGGATTATCCTTAACCTTAGATTGGCGCGGTTTGAATTGCAATTGTTAATATGATCCACAATAAAAAAAAGATAGGGAAAGAGAAAGAACACAGAGATTTATACTGGTTCGGATTAAGCCAATCCTACGTCCAGTTCCCAATCACCACAATGCGTGATGATCACCCCACTATCTTTAACTGAAATTACAAACACCAATTCATGTAATAACAAATAAAGATAAAGGAAACACCTCCTTAGACACACTAAGGATGAAACACCTCCCCAGACACACTGAGGACGATTCCCACCTCTCTTGACACACAAGAGATGAACACACCTTCCTTAGAACAGATCCAAGGGATGAATTATACCCATTTAGAAAAACAGTAACAAAATACACCTGATAGAGTGCTGGATAGAAAACTTAAGCACAAAGATCACCACTTCCAAAGACTTTGATCAACCTTGAGAGAGCAAGAAAGCGGTTTTGAAAAAATATAGCGCAAGAACACTTTGAATACTGTGTTTAATCAGATGTGTTGAACCTAAGACATTCTCTTTCATTTTATAATTCAAAAATACATCAAAGTTTCCATTCTTAGGTTGATTTAACATTGAATTCGCAAAAACGACTGATTTAATCGATTATCTAAAAAGCTTAATCGATTATATCAGATTTAAAAACTGGAAAACTCATTTTGCCTGATATAATCGATTAGATTAAGGCCATAATCGATTATATTAACCCAGAATCAATATAATCGATTATCAAAAACACTTAATCGATTATTTTGTTCGTTAAACTATTTTGATTCAAATATTAAGTGAAATAATTGATTAGACTACGTATCATAATCGATTAAAAGTGTAGAAAAACGTTTTTGCGAGAAAACTACTTGTTCTCAGGTTTGGAAAGGTCTTGAATGGGATTTATGACTTACTCTTTTCATTCATCACCCAAAACAGAACCTTCTAAACATGAAACTTCAGCTCTTGAGAAGATCTTCATCAATCTTCTCTCTTGAAAGCTTTAAACACTCTTTATGCCTTGCCTTTTTCATCAAGCATCCTTCCTTTGTGAGATGACACAAGTCTTTAATGTTGTTTAGAGCACTTTAAATCTTCATCATCAAAACTTTAAATCTTCATGAAATATCTAGAGGACTTCATCAACACTTGGTCTTGAAATATACTAACAACACTTAGAGCATTTTTAGTTTGCTTCCCTTTTTGACAAGCTGCAACATATGAGTTTACTTAGATGAGGCATATGAATGTGAGCAGCTCTTCTATGCCATAACCATGGATCCTCTTCTTTAGCAACTAAACAAGATAAATTACTAGATGTAGATGCACAATCAATATCAATTAAATAAATATTATTATGTCTCTTACCAATGAGGGCGATTTCATTTGAGTCCTTGTGATGAATTTTGCAAAGATCACTATCAAAAGTTGCCTTTAAACCTTTATCACAAAGTTGACTAATGCTTAGCAAATTGTGCTTCAACCCATCAACAAGAAGAACATCATGAATCTTTAAAGATTCTCCAATCACTCCACTACCAATGATCTTTCCCTTGTTGTTGTCTCCATAGGTTACAAAACCTTGCTCTTTCTTTTTGAAGCTTTTGAATTTGCTTTTATCACCCGTCATGTGTCTTGAACAACCACTATCAAGGTACCACAATGACTTTCTAGACTTGGGACCAACCTGTATCATAAACAAAAAAATTTAGGTCCCCTAAAGTCACTTATTAGGGTCCTCATGGGTTAGAAACAGTTTTTCCTTTGGGAACCCATTTGTATTTCCCATTAGGAACACTAAAACGCTTAATATTGCATTTATTAACCGAATGACCTTTATGCATACAATAAAAACATGTAGGAGCATTTGTTTTTCTTGGAATATATGCATTTTTATAAACTTTCTTTATAGGAACATTTGGTTTATTAAAGAAATTTGTATTTTCAAAAACCTTATTTGAATTAGATGATTCTCCTTTTACAAAAACAGTTTTGGTAGGTTTATGATTATATTTGAAATTATAGCCAAGTCCTGCTTTTTCATATAAACCTTTTTGCACATTCAAAACATTATTTAAATTTTTATTTCCCGTTGTAATTTTTGAAAGAGATGTTTCAAGATAAGATACTTTGTTAGCAAGAATATTACAATTTTCACAAACAAGAATTTTTGTTTTGCATTTGCAAGGAATTTTTGCTTTTTCTAAATCCTCTTTCAAAACCTTTTTCTCTTCTTCCAAATCAACATTTCTCTTTTCAAGACTCTTGTAGTCATTTTTTAATTTATTATGAAAAGAAGTAAGTTTTTCAGATTTTTCACATAAATCAAGAAATTCTTCAAGCAATTCATCATAGTTATTTGGAAGATCGGAATCACTTACCTTGCTACATGTGGATTCAGCATCATCATCCGCCATGAGACAAATGTTTGCTTCTTCTTCCGAATCACTTGCACTTTCAGAAGAACTCACTTCATTATCTTCCCAAGCAATGTACGCCTTCTTTTTCTTCTTGTCAAAAGGCTTTTTGTGTTTCTTGACCTTTTCTTCATCTTTCTTGATGTTGGGGCAATCCGAATTCAAGTGTCCCCTTTTTCCACAACCATAGCATTTAAAGTTATCAAGAGAATTTAAATTTTCAGCTTTCTTACCTTTCTTGAAATTCCCTTTGTTTTTGTCCTTGATAAATTTCTTGTATTTCTTGACAAACAGATTGATGTCACTGCATTCAAGATTGTCATCTGAATCACTACTCTCGTCCTTGTAGGATTCGGCTTTAAGAGCAACACCTTTCCTCTTGACGTCTTCCTCTTCTCCTTTGAAACGTCCAAGCTCAATTTCATGTTCTCTAAGCTTACCAAAGAGAGTTGTCATGTTCATGCTTGTGAGATTCTTGGATTCCGTGATAGCCGTCACCTTGGGTTGCCATGTCCCGTCCAAAGATTTTAAAATTTTCACATTTAATTCCTTAGTGTCAAATTTCTTACGTAACGCCTTGAGGTGATTTACAATGTGAATAAATCTTTTCTGAACGTCATAGATGGTTTCCCCTTTGCTCATCCGGAACATCTCATATTCTTGAATCAAGGTGTTCTTCCTTGATCTTTTTACATCCTTCGTTCCTTCATGTGTGACTTCAAGAGTGTCCCACATCTCCTTTGGAGTGGTGCAATCAGACAACCTGTAAAACTCATCAACAGTTAAAGCAGATGATATCATATTGCATGCTTTTATGTCGCACTGATACTCATTGTATTCATCCTTTGTCCAACTTGCTCTCACTTTGGGTACCTGCACTTCATTAACAACAGTCATAGGAATATATGGACCATTTACAATTGCATCCCAAATGCCTTGATCATTAGACCTAAGGAAAATCTCCATCCTCTTTTTCCAAAAAGGATAGTTTTCACCTGTAAAGAGTGGTGGTCTATGAATAGATGCACCTTCAGCAAAAGATTGATTTTTGCCTGCCATAAGGATCTTGATTTTGAGTAATTTTCAAAAACCAACTCCGATACCAATTGTTAGAAATAGACGGCAGTGTAAAAATCAAGAGTGGGGGTGAATTGGATTTTTAAAAAAAAACTTTTTCCCTTTAAAATAAATTTCCAGATTTTTAATAATTTTCAAAAACTAGGATGCGGATTTTCCTTAACCTTAGATAAGCGCAGTTTGAATTGCAATTGTTAATATGATCCACAATAACAAGAGACAGGGAAAGAGAAAGAACACAGAGATTTATACTGGTTCGGATTAAGCCAATCCTACGTCCAGTTCCCAATCACCACAAATGCGTGATGATCACCCCACTATCTTTAATTGAAATTACAAACACCAATTCATGCAATAACAAATAAAGATAAAGGAAAACATCTCCTTAGACACACTAAGGATGAAACACCTCCCCAAACCCACTGAGGATGAAACCCACATCTCTTGACACACAAGAGATGAACACACCTCCCTTAGAACAGATCTAAGGGATGAATTTTCCCGTTTATAAAAACAGTAAAAAGAATACACCTGATAATAGTGCTGGATAGAAAGCTTAAGCACAAAGATCACCACTTCCAAAGACTTTGATCAACCTTGAGAGAGCAAGAAAGCGGTTTTGAAAAACTAAGGCGCAAGAACACTTTGAATATTGTGTTTGATCAGATGTGTTGAACCTAAGACATTCTCTTTCATTTTATAATTCGAAAATACATCAAAGTTTCCATTCTTAGGTTGATTTAGCATTGAATTCGCAAAAACGACTCATTTAATCGATTATCTTAAAAGCTTAATCGATTATATCAGAGTTAAAAACTGGAAAACTCATTTCGCCTTATATAATCGATTAGATTAAGGCCATAATCGATTATATTAACCCAGAATCAATATAATCGATTATCAAAAACACTTAATCGATTATTTAGTTCGTTAAACAACTTTGATTCAAATTTTAAGTGAAATAATCGATTAGACTACGTATCATAATCGATTAAAAGCGTAGAAAAATGTTTTCGCGAGAAAACAACTTGCTCTCAGGTTTAGGAAGGTCTTGAATGGGATTTATGACTTACTCTTTTCATCCATCACCCAAAATAGAACCTACTAAACTTGAATCTTTAGCTCTTGAGAAAAAATTCTTCAATCTTCTCTCTTTAAAGCTTTAATCACTCTTTATGCCTTTCCTTTTCCATCTAGCAACCTTCCTTTGTGAGATGACACAAGTCTTTAATTTTGACTAAAGCACTTTAAATCTTTATCATCAGAACTTTAAGACTTCATTAAATATCTAGAGGACTTCATCAACACTTGTCTTTGAAAAAATGCTAACAATCTCCCCCTTTTTGATGATGATAAAAAGAAACATAGAGACTTGTGATTGATATCCTAAAAAACTTAGAAAATAATGTATGGATATCTCCATCATAAAAATTAGTCCACAAAGGAAATAATATAGGCAGTCACATAACATTTAATTTTCAATTTGAATTTTGAAAAAGAAATTTCAGGAAATTAATGTATAGAAATTATTTCTAAAAACTCCCCCTTAAACTTTGCTCTTAAATGCTTAAGATATACAAGGTAATAATTTGAAATATTTCCTAATACTCCCCCTGAAACTTTAATTTTCTTAAATACTAGAGATATGAACATATTATCAATCAAAACAAATATTTTTCTCCCCCTTTATTTTTATCATTTTCAAAAGGATTACATATTCAAAGATTAATATAGCAGAAGAAATTAATTATACAGAAAATATAGAGGGACAAAAAATACAGCAGCTGAAAAAAAATAAGCTAAGGGAATTAGTGAACTTGTAGCCTATTTTGTTTCTTCACTATCCCCTGCATCTTCTTCTTCTTCCTCAGCGTCTTCTGCTGGCTGTTTGCCTCTTGAAGATCATGTATTGTCTTCTTCTGGAGAGACATCTTCAATCTCCAGCTTTCTTTCCACCCTGTAAACTCTCCTGTTAAGCCTTGAGAGCTTGGAGCAAATGTCATCATAATGAGTTACTTGAAGACTCATCATGCTGTCCATCCTGGAGAGAATATTTGCTTCCATTGATCCAGGTTGAGGTTGAGGTGGTGGTTCTTCATCTTCATCCATTGCAGCTTCCTCATCTCTTTGCCTGAACCTATTCCCTTGTTCAATAAGGCCCATGTGCCTTAGAACATTCTTCCCTATTCTGTTGTTGCTTAGCAGAATCTGCTTGTTTTCTCCTTCAAGATCTACATCTTTATATTCTAAAATCTTGGATATAAACACAGCATAGGGTAAAGCAAAGGATAATAGCCTGGTAGCTTTAAACATATTATCTAAAATAATAGCAGGCCAATCAATACTAACATTATTAAGGAAACCATACATCAAAAGAATGTCTTCCTTAGTAAGTTGAGCATGATTGGTTCCTCTTGCAACAAGAATCCAGACAATAACATAATGTAACACACGCTCATTTAATTTAACATTACCGACTTTATACAAGTTCTCCACTTGTAAGTTGGGGTCTTTGCAAAATTTGCGGAACTCCACCAGCTTGTTGAAATCCTCAAAGCCATATGTGATATTTACTCCTCCTTGTGTGGATAGGCCAGCAACATTATTCCACACATCTTCATCAAGGTGAATTCGAACTCCCTTCACCTTGGTACTGGGATTTGTTGTTCTTGATGTTAGATTCATGTAGAAAACTCTAACTAAATCTGGATAATAAGCACCTTCCAGCTCTACAAAAGTTTGCAAGCCATTTGCAACTAACAAATCCTGAAAAGTAAAACCATGAGTTCTGAAAAATTGACAAGATAAATATTTTGGAGTAAGAATCTTCCTGTCTTTCCAGTGATTCACGTAGGCAATCTGAAGATCTTCATCAGAAATCCACCCAGCTAGAGTTGGTGGTCTTTCTTCTTGTTGTAGGGATGTCATGGGTGCTTTGCCTCTCCTCCTTGAGGGCATCTTTCTTCTCCTTTGATCAGCCATGTGGATAGAGAATGGACAAAAGAAGAACGAACAAGCAAGATAACACAGAAACAGCACTAACAATTCGCACAACAGTGAGTGTATCAACAGAAAATCAGCAAGAGTGAGAGAGAGTGAAAGTGGCACTTTAATTCTCAATCTAGGTATATATAGACATAGAATCTGATCACAATTCATTGAATTAATGCGAAAATAGCCGTTAGGATTCGAATATAGCCGTTTGTACTTAAAATCACGTGAATTGAAGGCTCAACATTCAAAAACCAGTGTGCAGAAAAATGCAGAACGTTGCATTTAATCGATTATGTGAAGAACGTAATCGATTATTTGCATACAAAATTTTCAGAAAAACGAAAACCTAGAAATTTAATCGATTATGTGCATTCCTTAATCGATTAAATTGCTCCCCAGCGATTTAATCGATTATGTTATGAACTTAATCGATCATGCTTTAAAACATTTTTAAAAACAGCGCTTTTAATCGATTACCACAAGAAAACTAATCGATTATATACGGAATTTTTTGTAAAACACATAATTAACATCAAAACTTATCAATAGACATCAATCAATTAACAGATTTATCATCAACAATACCTGGAAGCCTTCTAAGCTCATAAAATCTTACTCGGAATAAGAGATTGGTAAATATGCCAACTCGTTGATGTTTTTGCCTCCCTTCAAGCTTGATCACTTGCTATCTCAACACCAAAGAGGCTTTTTGAAAGAGGAACCAGCCTACACCACACACAAGAAAAAAAATCCTGGTCCCCTAAAATTACTTATTAGAGTCCTCATGGGTTAGAAACAATTTTTCCTTTGGAACCCATTTGTATCTCCCATTAGGAACACTAAAACGTTTAATATTGCCCCTATTAACAGAATGATCTTTATGCATACAATAAAAACATGTAGGAACATTTGTTTTTCTTGAAACATATGCATTTTTATAAACTTTCTTTATAGGCAGATTTGGTTTATTAAGAAAACTTGTATTTTCAAAACCCTTATTTGAATTAGATGATTCTCCTTTTACAAAAACAGTTTTGGTAGGTTTATGATTATATTTGAAATTATAGCCAAGTCCTGCTTTTTCATATAAACCTTTTTGTACATTCAAAACATTATTTAAATTTTTATTTCCCATTGTAATTTTTGAAAGAGATGTTTCAAAATAAGATACCTTATTAGCAAAAACTTTGCATTCTTCGCAAATAGGAATTTTTGATTTGCATTTACAAGGAATTTTTGCTTTTTCTAAATCTTCTTTCAAAACCTTTTTCTCTTGTTCCAAATCAACAACTTTCTTTTCAAGACTCTTATAATCATTTTTTAATTTATTATTAACCGAAGAAAGCTTTTCAGATTTTTCACAAAGACTAAGAAATTCTTTAAGCAATTCATCATAATTATTAGGGAGATCAGAATCACTTACCTCACTGCATGTGGATTCAGCATCATCTGCCATGAGACAAATATTAGCTTCCTCTTCTGATTCACTTGAACTTTCAGAAGAACTCACTTCATTGTCGTCCCAAGCAATATATGCTTTCTTCTTCTTTTTGAAGAATTTCTTTCCTTTCTTTTCCTTTTCTTCAAATTTCTTGGAATTTGGACAATCTGCTCTCACGTGTCCCTTTTGCCACAACCATAACATTTATAATTATCGTTTGTATTTGAATTTTCAAATTTCTTACCTTTCTTATGGTTGCCTTTCTTCTTGATGAACTTTTTGTATTTCTTTACAAATTTGTTGAGATCATCGTCTTCTGAATCATCAGTATCGCTACTCTCCTATATAATGGATTGAGCCTTTAACGCAATACTTCTCCTTTTAACGTTTTCTTCTTCACCGTCGAAGCGGCCTAGCTCAATTTCGTGTTCTCTAAGTTTTCCAAAGAGAGTTGTCATGTTCATGCTTGTGAGATTCTTCGATTCCGTGATAGCCATCACCTTAGGTTGCCATGTCCTGTCCAAAGATTTTAAAATTTTCACATTTAACTCCTTAGTGTCAAATTTCTTACCTAACGCCTTGAGGTGATTTACAATGTGAGTAAATCTCTTTTGAACGTCATAGATGGTTTCCCCTTTGCTCATCCGGAACATCTCATATTCTTGAATCAAGGTATTCTTCCTTGATCTCTTGACATCCTCCGTTCCTTCATGTGTGACTTCTAGAGTGTCCCGCATCTCCTTTGCTGTAGTGCAATCAGACAACCTGTAAAACTCATCAACAGTTAAGGCAGATGATATCATATTACACGCCCTTATATCACATTGATATTCATTGTACTCATCCTTGGTCCAACTTACTCTCACTTTGGGTACCTGCACATCATTAAGAACAATCATAGGAATATATGGACCATTTACAATTGCATCCCAAACGCCTTGATCATTAAACCTAAGGAAAATCTCCATCCTCTTTTTCCAAAAAGGATAGTTTTCACCTGTAAAGAGTGGTGGTCTATGAATAGATGCACCTTCAGCAAAAGATTGATTTTTGCCTGCCATAAGGATCTTGTTTTTGAGTAATTTTCAAAAAACCAGCTCTGAGGCCAATTGTTAAATATAGACGACAGTGTAAAAACCAAGAGGGGGGGTGAATTGGATTTTTAAGAAGCTTTTTCCCTTTAAAATAAATTTCCAGATTTTGAATAATTTTCAAAAACTAGGATGCGGATTTCCCTTAACCTTAGATAAGCGCAGTTTGAATTGCAATTGTTAATATGATCCACAATAAAAAGAGATAGGGAAAGAGAAAGAAGACAGAGATTTATACTGGTTCGGATTAAGTCAATCCTACGTCCAGTTCCCAATCACCACAAATGCGTGATGATCACCCCACTGTCTTTAATTGAAATTACAAACACCAATTCATGCAATAACAAATAAAGATAAAGGAAAACACCTCCTTAGACACACTAAGGATGAAGCACCTCCCCAGACCCACTGAGGATGAAACCCACCTCTCTTGACACACAAGAGATGAAGACACCTCCCTTAGAACAGATCCAAGGGATGAATTTTCCCGTTTATAAAAACAGTAAAAAGAATACACCTGATAATAGTGTTGGATAGAAAGCTTAAGCACAAAGATCACCACTTCCAAAGACTTTGATCAACCTTGAGAGAGCAAGAAAGCGGTTTTGAACAACTAAGGCGCAAGAACACTTTGAATATTGTGTTTGATCAGATGTGTTGAACCTAAGACATTCTCTTCCATTTTATAATTCGAAAATACATCAAAGTTTCCATTCTTAGGTTGATTTAGAATTGAATTTGCAAAAACGACTGATTTAATCGATTATCTAAAAAGCTTAATCGATTATATCAGAGTTAAAAACTGGAAAACTCATTTCGCCTGATATAATTGATTAGATTAAGGCCATAATCGATTATATTAACCCAGAATCAATATAATTGATTATCAAAAACACTTAATCGATTATTTAGTTCGTTAAAACACTTTGATTCAAAGTTTAAGTGAAATAATCGATTAGACTACGTATCATAATCGATTAAAAGTGTAGAAAAACGTTTTTGCGAGAAAACAACTTGCTCTCAGGTTTAGGAAGGTCTTGAATGGGATTTATGACTTACTCTTTTCATCCATCACCCAAAACAGAACCTACTAAACTTGAATCTTCAGCTCTTGAGAAAAACTTCATCAATCTTCTCTCTTGAAAGCTTTAATCACTCTTTATGCCTTTCGTTTTCCATCTAGCAACCTTCCTTTATGAGATGACACAAGTCTTTAATGTTGATTAGAGCACTTTAAATCTTCATCATCAAAACTTTAAGACTTCATTAAATATCTGGAGGACTTCATCAACACTTGTCTTTGAAAAAATGCTAACAAGCCTCACTCAGGATTTTCATTAACAACTTTCTATGAGTTGTAGAATTCATTAACAACTCCAACAATGAGATTCTAGCTAGCATACGATTCAGCTGATCCACTACCTTATACTCACTTTGCTGTATAAACTTGAGGAACTCACAAGCTTCCTCATCAGATATTTCTTTCCTCACTTGCCCCTTATCCTTCTTGGGGTCTTCATCAACTAGCACTGTTTTTCCTTTCAAGAACTTTTTTGCCTCTTCCGTCATAATTTCCTCATTTCTTCTCTCATCCTTGTAATTTATTTCCCTTGTTAGCTCGGGTGGTGTAAAGCAACGACCACTTCTAGTCATACCACTTAATCTAGATATGTTGCTAACAGCCGTAGGGTCAACATTAGGAACCTTATTCATTGATTCCTCCTGTTGTCCTTCATTCACCACTTTTGCATTATACTTCCATGGGACTGCCTTGTTATCCTTATAAGGAAAGGAAGATGGTGTTTGTAATACCAAAGGTTGTTGGTTTTTAGGCATGATGGGAGATTTATTCTTAGTGAAAAGAATCACTAATGGCTTGGGTTCTACAAAATCTCCCTCCTCATTATATTGCATCAAAACTTCTCCATCATCCTTCTTATAGCTAATTTGCACCAGGTGCATATCCATTAATTTCTGCAACATTTCCTTAAACTCTTCACATTGCTCAATAGGATGTTGTGCCTTAGGCTGGAGGCCACATGCATCTGCTTCATCATATTCAGATTGTATCATTCCGTGCTTACATAACTCTTTGAAAACAAAACTTATAGGAGTCTTGACTTCATCCACCTTCTTGACCAACTGATATCCATTTTCCTTTCCAATAGCATTTGACGAAGCACCCCCATGTCCTGATAAGGGATTATTTTCAACACTAGGTTTGTCTTCTTTGAAGCTCAACCACCCTGAATCTATCAATGATTGCACCTTACGCTTGAGAGCTAAACATCTGTTAGTGGAATGTCCAATAGCACCACCATGATAATCACATTTTGCATTTGCATCATAACTCTTAAGATACGGGGGTTGCAACGGTCTCATAGGACATACAACAATTAATGCATTGCGGAGAAGGTTTGGTAGCAATTCTGTATATATCATTGGAATAGGAGTGAAATTTTCAAACCGCCTATCTTGGTTAAAACCCTTTTTCTGGTTTAAGCATTGATCAAGGCCTTGATCAGAATTTGGGTTAAGATTAGGCTTCCATGTTTGATTGGGAAGTGGTGTCAAATTATGGCTAGACTGTGTTTGATGGTTAGCTTGGGATGGGAAGAACGTCCCAGTTTGGTGAGGTGGATAGTGATAAGCGGGCATGACATTAGCAACATAAGGAAATTGAGTGGTTGGATGTGGATGTCCATAAGGAACTGGAGTATATTTTTCCCATGTTGATATCGAAGATGTTGTATGAGCTTCGACTTCCTTCTTCTTTCCAGAATTAAATCTTGACTTCTTTGCACTTGATGCCGCGAACGGGCCATGTGCAATTTTCCCACTCTTCATTCCAATTTCTACTCTTTCCCCAATTACAACAACATCTGCGAAATTTGAAGAAACACTACCCAGCATATGATCATAAAAGGGAGATTGTAAGGTGTCTATGAACATAGCCACCATCTCCTTGTCATGAAGAGGAGGTTCTACTTGTGCAGCTACTTCTCTCCAACGTTGAGCATACTCTTTGAAGGTCTCAGATTCCTTCTTTGTCATACTTTGCAATTGCAACCTATCTGGAGTCATATCAACATTGTACTTATATTGCTTCAAGAATGCATCTACTAAGTCTTTCCAAGATCGAATCCAGGTAGGTTCGAGATGCATGTACCAATTAAGAGCCATGTCTGCCAATCTATCTTGAAAGAAATGGATCAACATCTTATCATCATAGGCATGTGCAGCCATCTTTTTACAGTACATAGTTAAATGGCTCTTTGGGCATGTGGATCCTTTATACTTTTCAAACTCTGGAACCTTGAACTTTGGTGGTATCGTCACATCTGGAACTAAGCATAACCCCGCAGCATCACCAAATCCATAACTTCTTGTTCCCTCTATGGCCCTCAGCCTTTCCTCTAGAATTTCCAACTTACCTCTTTCCCCGAGATCTTCAGCAGTTATCTTTTGGGATTCTTTTCCCTTCGCCAAATGCAAAGCCTTTGGCTGTATAATAACTTGACCAGCTTTTCCATTCACATTTCCTCCTTCCATATGGGTTGAAGGCACATGGTTGGTGGACGTGTGAGTTTGAATTGGGATCGAAGTATGTTCGTGAGTAGTTGCTTGAGGCTTGTTGTTTCTTGCATGATTTGTAGTGAGTATAACTGGATCCCCTTTAGGGTATTCTTTAGTTGGTGGAGTATATCCCGGAGGCAGACCATATGGGGGAAAGGGTTGTGCTTGGGGTTCTTGACGAGATGTGTATGCATTAGGGTCCATCCCCGTATAGAAGCCCAAGTGGTAGGAAGAGGTTCCTTCTTTGTTTCCAACAGTAGGAGTTTCTTCAGTGGTCTTCAGGGTTTTTAACGTTTCCAAAATCTGACTCATTTGGTTTTTCAACTGGGAGATGTCAGCTTTCATTGCCTCTTGTACTTCTTCCCACTCTTCCATGACTTTCTTATTGGCACGAGTCCTATAAGGGTGTCGTGGTGGTTTTGTCGTTATATTTATACTTAATTTCTCCTATTATTTTATTAACATGCATTAGATACTGAGAGAAAGGGAAAAAGAGAGAGAAAAAAAATGCGAGTAAAGAAAATGGATGACCAAAAAAAAAATAAAAAATAAAAAATAAATAAAATAACGGGCAGTCATGGAGCCAAACAAGTAGTAGTGTACTATTTGATCATATCAACAAGGGAAATTAACATGAGGCCAAAGTCAAATAGATTTTCATTAACAACTTCATCCAAAATGAGTTAGAGTTCAATATGTCTTTCTAAGAGCAGCGCATAAACAACGAATATAATTAAGAATTCCTAGACTTAGCGATCAAATTCTTCATTTCTCCAACCAACCACTTGCAATGATTAATAAATGTTTTAATCTCCTTGGGTGGATCAAAGACTTGCGCCATCCCATCAGCATCAGACAACATTCTAGGGACATCCTCAATTGCCCCATTTTCTAAAGCAGTTAATTGTGAGAAACATTTTTTCCAGTGTTTTGTCATATCTTCTTGTTCTACAATATAACTCTTCATTTGCTTTACCATAATCTGATGTCTCTCTTCAGAATCCATCAATTGCCATCGTTCCTTGTTAATCTCTAACTCGCATGCTGCGATCACATCTTTCATTTCTTGTTCTAAACTGCCGATTTTGACTTGCATGGCACGCAACCTTCTCAAGGCTTCCTGTTTATCCCTTTTGACTTCCTCATATAGATGTTTCCAATGATGTTTGGTTGTCAATGCTATATCTCTCTCTTGTGCTCTCATGGCTAATTCAGTGTTTGCTGTAGCAAGATCTTGCTTGATTTGGGTAGTGTAATCTTTTTCAGACTTCTGGATCCTAAGAAGTTCATCATATGCTCGCGTCCTCTCCACATTCTCTCTTCGGATATCCATGTAGTCGTGATGAACCCTTTCAAGTTCTTTGGCCACCTCTTCATCTTTCCTAACTCAGCTTTTTAATTTCCTCACCTCTTCTATTTCTACATCTTTTGGCAACTTATTATTTGTTGCACAAGGGGAAAATGGCAATTTTATTTGCTTAACTCTTTTAGTTAACCATTGTCGGTAACTAATTCCACCTCTACCATCTCCTGATCTTGAACTCTTATCCAGGTACACAATCTTTCCCCAAGCCTTCCGGATTCTTTCAAGCATCTCGGTAACATGGCCATCTTCATAATATGCCACGAAAGGAGTAAGTGACCCAGGTGCAGGTGATCCTTTTATAGGATAATCAAATTGTCTTTGAGCTAAGATAGGATTATAATTGATGCAACATCTAGTACCTATGAGAGGTACATTCGGATAATCACCACAATACAATATGAGACTTGTTCTCTGTTGCCATGACGGACGCCATCTAACCCTTTCTTCATTCAAGCTAGCAAAATGTTGCGCCCAATCATTTCCTCCTTTAACATCTGGCTTACAATGCAATAGCTCGTCCATAGGGCATTTAATGTTAATGGACTTCTTAAATATACGAGTCATAAGCCACACAAACAACACTGGTAGACAACAAAGGATTTTCTTTCCTTTTCTTTCATGACAATAATGCATGGTGCCGTAAACATTAGCCAATATTGCCGTGACTGGATTTTCTGACCGATTCCTGTTAGCTATGAACACATTGATTGCAGCACTATCTACGAAGTTTTCAATATTGGGAAATAATACTATGCCGTAAATCATGAGAGCCAATACATCCATGAAAGTATCCCATTCTTCTTTACTAGCCAAGTGATGCAAGTACTGCTCCAAGTATCCTTGTGCAAGGCCTTTTACAAGATTTTTGCTCACCAGTCTGCCCTCTAGCTCCTTTGGATGTACATTCATGATTTTGGCGATGGTTGAGATGGAAGCATGTTGTTCTATATAGCGGTATGGACATCTATTTTCTATTGGCCAATCCAAAATTTGCTCAAACTCCTCCACTGTTGGGGCCAACTGGAAGTCTTGGAAAGTAAAACACCTTAGCGGTGGATCATAATATTATGCCAATGCGGTAATTGCAGATTCTTGTACTTCTATTTCCATTAGATTCAACAAATTTCCATATCTTTTTCTAAAGGCATCCCTTTTTATTGTCTTTAATTTCCATCCAAGATCCCTCAAACTAGCTATGTCAGCTTTCTTTGCCTTCAGTTGCAGCTTCTTTCTCAACATGGTTGAATTTTCTTTCCCAACCTCGTACCCCATGTTAATTTCCATCCGTACAATAATATTCAAAAGTTCCAAAAATTTTCCCGCCTTACATAAATAACAAAAAACAAGGTAAAAAAAACGAGAAAAGAAAAGGGAGAAAAAGGAGCAAAAATAAAAAAAATAAGTAAAAGATAAATAAACAAAAAAAAATGTGTGTCATGCTTTTAGGAAAAAAGTAATGTTTATCCATTTATTCTACTCTTATGGTGTTATGATGCTATGATGCCAAATAAAGTGACCATGTTATGCATGAGATGCAATCAATAACACATTCCTTGTGTGTGTATTTGTGAATTGTCTTTCAATGCCCCTGATCACCAAGGCAACGTATATCTATAGGAAAGAATGGTGAGGAGTAACGTGATTCAATATTCTCCCTTTGTGTCTAGATTAAGGTTTATAAGAGTAATATTCAAGGGTCTAAGGCCACTTATGCATACTCACAAAGGGTGGCTCCTATGCTTAAAGATATAAGGTTACTGGAACTATGGCTCACTTCACAGTATTTCCCATAATAGTGTTAAATAAAGACGGCAGTGTAAAAACCAAGAGGGGGGGTGAATTGAATTTTTAATAAATTTTTCTCTTTTAAAAAACTTTTCAGATTTTGAAATTCTTTCAAAATTAGGATGTGGATTTTTCTTATCTTTTGATTAAGGTGAATTGAATTAGCAATTGTTATAATGATCCACAAAAAAAAAGATATAGAGAAAGAGAAAGAACACAGAGATTTATACTGGTTCGGATTAAGCCAATCCTACGTCCAGTTCCCAACCACCACAAATGCGTGATGATTTTCCCACTATCTTTAAATTGAAATTACAAACACCAATTCATGCAATAACAAAATAAAGATAAAGAAACACCTCCTCAGACACACTAAGGATGAAAACACCTCCCCAGACACACTGAGGATGAAACCCACCTCTCTTGACACACAAGAGATGAAACACCTCCCTTAGAACCAATCCAAGGGATGAATTTTTCCGTTTAAAGAAAACAAGTAAAAGAATACACCGATAAGTGCTTGAATAGAAAGCTTAAGCACAATGATCACCACTTCCAAAGACTTGATCAAACCGAAGAGAAGCGGGAAGCGGCTTTGAAAAAGCTAAGGTGCGTGAAACACTTTGAATATTTTGTGTGTTTTCAAATGTTTAGAACCTAAGACATTCTCTTTCATTTTATAATTCGAAAATACTCCAAAGTTTCCATTCTTAGGTTGATTTAGAATTAATTTCGCAAAAACGACTCATTTAATCGATTATATTAAAAGCTTAATCGATTATATCATGTTTAAAATCTGGAAAACAAATATCGTCTTATATAATCGATTAGATTAAGGCCATAATCGATTATATTAACCCAGAAATCAATATAATCGATTATCAAAAACACTTAATCAATTATTTAGTTCGTTAAACATTTTTTATTCAAATTTTAAGTTAAATAATCGATTATCTACGTATGGTAATCGATTAAAAGCGTAGAAAAACGTTTTTGCGAGAAAACACCTTGCTCTCTTGTTTGGGAAGGTCTTGAATGGGATTTATGACTTACTCTTTTTATCCAACACCCAAAACAGAACCTTCTACTCTAGCTCCTTCAGCTCTTGAGAAAATCTTCATCAATCTTCTCTCTTGAAAGCTTTGAATGCTCTTTATGCCTTTCCTTTTCTATCAAGCAGCCTTCCTTTGTGAGATGGCACAAGTCTTTAATGTTGATTAAAACTTTGTAAAACTTCATCATCAAAACTTTAGATCTTCATAAAACTCTGGTCTTGCAAAAATGCCAACAAATAGTTGGAAGTCAACTAGGTGTGGGAAAACAAATGAAGAGAAAGGCTCCAGCTAGGATTCTCACAATAGCCAAACAGGAAGTACATCCCAAGTGACATTGCTACACAACCCCTCTACTTCTAAGTTTACTCAGACCCGGGTATAGGGTCCCACTCAATGCAAGATATGCAATAATGTGTGTTTGTGAAGGGAGCATATTATACATACCCAAACCCCCACCTGCGAAACAACTAGAAAAAGTCCCAGGAAAATATAACATTTGTTCTCTACCCTAAGGTCCAGTGATTCAATAACACGATGAATTAAAACACATAAATATGATATCAAAACAAACACATATGAAAATTCTAGAAAAGGGGAAAAATCAAATATAAAAAATAACAACATACATTTGCATATTTAACTAAATAGGTTTGACTCTCTAAAAAAAGTCCCCAGTGGAGTCGCCATCTGTCACAACTGGGATCACGACGGGACAGCAAAAAATCAGGTTTGACAAATAGAGGAGTCGCCACCATAGTTTATTTAGGAAAACTACAGAAAATCTTTTTAAAAATTTTGGTCTTTGGAACCAAATTCGGGTTCGGGAGTCGGTTACGTGTAGGGAAGGTGTGAGCACCCTACGACGTCCGTCCTAAGACGGTTACCTTTAATTAAATGTACCAAAATAGTGTAATTCTTAAAATATTTATTTTTCTCCAAAAATCAAGCAAAGACATGTGTAAAAATTTAATTATTTATTATTTTTAAAGTAAGAAAATATTTATGAAATTATTTATTTTGGCCCGACAAGGATTGCCCTTGCTCCTACGTATTTCCATTCGTTATGGAAAATCAGGGTTACGTAGTTCTTTTTGTAAAAAAGAATGAGTGTTGAATATGTTTTAGTTTTAAAATTTTAATAGATTTTTTTTGTATTTTGATAAGATTTATGTTTAAATCACGCGATTTAAAGTGTAAGATAATGTGGATGACCAAACTAGATACACTCACTAATCATACAATAAGTGAAGATAGTAGAAACTATACATCTATATTGTAGATTATTGCATGAATTTCTTTGGAGAAAAGATTTAACTTTTGTAAGACTTATTATATTTAAATTATATTAAAAAATATGGGATATAAGATGATGCACACCATCATACATATATCTTAAGATATTTAATTTATTTATAAAAGTAATTTTTTTAATAGTAGAATATAAGATGTCGCGGATGGTCATACTTATATTTAAGATTTATTTAAGTATATATTTTTGAAACAACATTATCTATTATATATAAGATGACGTATATGGTCATACATATATTTTAAATTATTCATTTTAATTTATTATGTTTAAATTATTTCTAAACTTTAAATGATTTTTTTTAAAGTTTATTTATATAAAAAAATACAATATATAAGATGATGTGTATGATTATACATATATCTAAATGATTACTTTAATTTAATATGTTTAACTTATTTCTAAATTTTAAATAATGATGTTTTGAAAGTTTATTTTTATATATAAAAATACAAGATATAAGATGATATGTATGATCATACATATATCTAAATGATTTGCCTTAATTTATTATGTTTAGATTATTTCTAAATTTTAAATAATGATTTTTTAAGTTTATTTATATAAAATACAAGATATAAGATGATGCATATGATCATACATATATCTAAATGATTACTTTAATTTATTATATTTAAATTATTTCTAAATTTTAAATAATTATTTTTTAAATTTTATTTATATATAAAAAAATATAAGATATAAGATGATGCATATAATCATACATATATCTAAATGATTTATTTAATTTATGAGTAGTGTAGAAATAAGAATAATAATAAAAATTAATAAAGGGAAACTATATTTTTATCATGTTAAAACACAAATATATATTTAATTAATAGACACTAGATATAAGATTATGTGCATAGTA
Source organism: Lablab purpureus (assembly GCA_030347555.1). Lineage (NCBI taxonomy): Eukaryota > Viridiplantae > Streptophyta > Magnoliopsida > Fabales > Fabaceae > Lablab > Lablab purpureus. The sequence continues at coordinate 22,672,921 of CM059260.1, forward strand.
TATGCATAGTCATATATATATATATATATATATATATATATATATATATTATAAGGTATACAATTACATAAAAAAAAATACACATGATAATATATTTAATTAATAATTTCATATATTAAAATGAAGTAAAATACACCTATATATAAAATCTACTACCAAGAATTAATTAAATATTAATAGAGAATTTTACATAATTAATAAGATAAAGAAAACTCAATACATTATATATTTTTCATCACGAGAAGAATTCTTCATTCATAAATGCAAAATTAAGAAGGAAAGAACTAGAGTTATCAACCTATATAGTATTAACCATCAAGAATCTTGAATCTAAACCAACAATTAATATACTAAAAGCTAGGAAAATTTGAGACTTATCGTGATATTTGACAACTTTCAATTTTTAATTAGATGAAAATTTAAAATATCAAGCAAATCCGAGATTTATCGTGATATTTGTCAATTTTCAAAATATTTTTATTTAGGTGAGAATTTAAAATATCAAGCAAATCCGAGACTTGTCGTTATATTTGTTAATTTTCAAAAATATGCTTAAGTGAAAATTTAAAATATAAAGAAAATCCGAGACTTGTCTTTATATTTTTCAATTTTTAAAATTATTCTTATTTAGGTGAAAATTTAAAATATTAAGCAAAATCCGAGACTTGTCGTGATATTTATCAATTTTCAAAATTATGTTTTAGGTGAAAATTTAAAATATAAAGCAACTCTGAGACTTGTCGTTATATTTTTCAATTTTCAAAATTATTCTTATTTAGGTGAAAATTTAAAATATCAAGCAAATCTCGTTATATTTGTCAATTTTCAAAATTATGCTTAAGTGAAAATTTAAAATATAAAGCAAATCCGAGACTTGTCGTTATACTTTTTCAATTTTCAAAATTATTCTTATTTAGGTGAAAATTTAAAATATAAAGCAAGTCCGAGACTTTTCATTATATTTTTTAATTTTCAAAATTATTCTTATTTAGGTGAAAATTTAAAATATCAAGCAAATCCGAGACTTGTCGTGATATTTGTCAATTTTCAAAATTATGTTTTAGGTGAAAATTTAAAATATAAAGCAAGTCCGAGACATGTCGTTATATTTTTCAATTTTCAAAATTATTCTTATTTAGGTGAAAATTTAAAATATCAAGCAAATCCGAGACTTGTCGTGATATTTGTCAATTTTCAAAACTATGTTTTAGGTAAAAATTTAAAATATAAAGCAAGTCCGAGACTTGTCGTTATATTTTTCAATATTTTCACTCTAATTAAACTTTTGGATTTTATTTAATGTTATCTCTATCCAATAAAATAATATTTTTATTATAGTCACACTTAGAAATCAATCCCAGAACTACAATTTTAATATATATGAAACTACAATATTTTCGTGAAACATCAATACATATTTATAACTAAATTTTAAATTTTGGATCACATAAGATTCTAACGGGAAATGATTTTTTCAATGAAATGTATATTAAAAAAAAAATACTTTCCTTTAGTTGTTCCGATAAACCCTTTTTTACTAGAAACCACAACTGGAATTAATGAAAAAGATAATTTATGTTATTGTACAATAAGAATATATTCATAAATTAACGAAATCTAAACATATAAATTTAATAACAACAATGTATAAAAAGTATCAAACTTTAATCAAAACTCAATACTCATAAGCATTTGTGTTGAGGTGGTTTGTGAACAAGTTTATTTTTTAAAAGAATGAACATCAAACAACAACAACCACAATGGCAAAAAAACTAACAAAGATGTTTCTAGATAAAGGGATCAAGATTCTAGGGTTAAATCTGAGGGTGATGTACCCATTTAAAAGCATAGCTTCAAAAAATTTTAGAAGAGAAAAAAAAAAGTTCTCTACTTTCCCTTTGTCTGTTTGCCATTAATAGGATTGGGTCCTCCAATAATCTACGCTAATAAGAGAAAAAGAAGAAGAAAGGAGAATACTAGTATCGTTTTGTGTCATATGTGAGTGAATGTGTAAAAATCAATAATAGAGAAGTATAATACATTCAATACAAATCAAAGAAAATGGAAATCAAAGTAATAAAAGTTCTGAGAAAATTTATCATGAATCAAGTTGGAAAACTCACCTCAAATTCCTTTCGTTATGCTTTGTGTGACAACTTTTTTCTATTTTCCTCTTTCTTTCTTTCTTTTTTTCGTCCCCCCTCAACTTTCCCATCCTTCAATATTTAAATTAGGATTTTGATTTTTGAAAAGAAAAGTTGTTACGTTCTATTTTAATTTTATTTTATTTTTTATTTTTTTATTTTTTATTTTATTAAACAGAATAAAAATAGAAAATATTATTGTTGTAGATATATTCAAAAGTATATATTTATTTATTTTTAGATATTTTATTTATTTAATATAGAATAAAAACAGAAAATATTATCGTTGTAGATATATTCAAAAGTAGATATTTATTTATTTTTAGATATTTTATTTATTTAATGTTATTATCTTTTTGTTATTATTTTTTATTTTTATCCATTATTATTTTTTATTTTTTTATTTTTATTTTACTTATTAGTTATTTGTTATTTTATTATTATTATTATTATTACTTGGTTTATGTTTATTACTTATTTTTATTTTATTATATATATATATTTATTTAATATATTATCTAATATTTTTTATTTTATTTATTTAATATTTTTTCTTATTTTATTTTTTAATTACTTTATTTTATTCTTATAATACTTATTTTAATATTTAAAATACCCGAACAAAATTGGGTGTTGACAATAGCATAACATATTTCCGCTTCATGCACAATCAATGTTGAAGATTGTAGATCACCAATAAAACTGGCCATGAACTCTGGTTAGTTCTTAAGTTACCAAAAGGATTCATTCCATCTGTAGCTAGTCCAAGTCTAAGGTTTCTTGCATCACTACCAAAACTTGGAAATAGACGGTCAATTTTCTTCCACTGTGGAGAATCAGTCGGATGTCGAAGTTGTCCATCACGTTTCTTTGCAACTAAATGTCATATGAGATTTTTTTAATCTTCTTCATTAGCAAACAATCGCTTAAACCTTGGAATTATTGGAAGATACCATATAACCTTTGCAGAAGGACCCTTTTTATCACTATCTTCACCAGAACCATCACCATCCTTGACTTTGTAACGTGATACACCACATTTTGGACACTTGTGAAGAGATTCAAACTCTTTTCTGTATAAAATAGTCATTAGGACAAGCATGTATCTTTTTATATTCTAAACCCATTGGAAAAAGTATCATCTTTGCTTCATACATACGATTAGGCAATGTGTTTTCATCTGGAAGCATCTCTTTCAAAAGTTCTAACAATTCATTGAAACTTTTATCACTCCAACCAAAATTTGCCTTCAAATTGACCAATCTTAATACAGAAGACAATCGTGTGAAATTTGTACATCCAGGATACAAAGGCGTCTCTGAATCGGTCTTCAATTTATCATATACAGGTGCATGTGCTTGAAGAAAGCTCTCCTGACCCACATCACGAAGCATATCCTCTATTCGATCTTCCATACTGACATCCTCCTCCTCCACAGTTTGTGATACTACTGGAATATCAATAAGTTCACCGTGTCATGTCCATGTGGTATAATTTTTCATGATCCCCTCACAGATAAGATGTTCTCGTATTATATCTACGGTTTGAACTCTTCCATTAACACACTTAACACAGGGACAATAAAATTTTCCATTCATCTTCAAACCATTTCGTTCAGCAAAACTCAAAAATTGTTCAACTCCATTCTCATACTCTTCTGATATACGACTTGCATTCATCTAACTTCGATTCATTTTCGAATTTTAGACTACAATTAAGAGTTAATAAAAAACTTATTGGTCATCAATAAATTTAATATCATTGATTACTATAATCAAAATTATCAGTAGATTTTGCTATAACATTATTTAGTAGAGTTTGCTCTATAAGAGAGACAAACCCATTGTAACGAAATTTCAGCAGAGTTTCCTCTGTTATTTTACTAAATCCAAATTTTCAAACAACATCAAATATATCAATAAAGCCCCATGGGCACAGCCAGATTATCAGCAACATCTTGTCCAGGAATTTCAATAAACTCATCATACAACCACTATTTTAGAAAACAATAAATTAAAAAAACACACACACAAACCTGGCGGCTGCGGCAGCGGCGAAGGGGCTGACGGCAAGGGAGCAGCGTTTATTCAAGCAGTGGCGGCGGCAGCGATGATGACCTGCTCCGCCAAGGGAAGCTCACGCCGGCGGCAAAGGAGAGCTTCCAGGTGGCGGCGACGACCTTCGCGCAAGGGGAAGAGCTTCACGAGCTTCGCGGCGGTGCGGTTGACGATGGTGAGGGGGAGGAACGGCGTCGCTGTCGCAGAGGAGAGGGAGGCTCGCGGCGGAGAATGAAGATGACGAACAGGGAGAACGTCGAAGAATAGGAAAAGTGAGGAGGGAAAGGGGGGAGTAGGTTCTAAAGGGGTTTCTACGTCGGTTGTAACCCAAAACCGACGTCATAAGTGCAACACGAAGCGTTCTACGTCGTTTCGGACTACAACCGACGTAGCAGTTTTGACATTCGACGTCAGCTCTGCAAATAACCGACGTCGAATGTACAATTCAAATATTCTACATCAGTTTACGCATACAACCAACGTATAATGGTCAATTCAAATTTTTCTACGTCGTTTGTGTTGCAACCGACATAGAATGCTGACGTTAAATGGTAATTCTATAGTAGTAGTAAGACAAAGGATGGAGTGAATACTCGTCAAGATCTTTGTGAATTGGGAATACGTCCAGAATTGCATCCAAGATCTGAAGGCAAGAGAACATATTTTCCGCCAACATGTCACACTTTGTCCAAAATAGAGAAGACTAGTTTTTGTCGGTGTCTTTGAAGTATTAAAGTTCCACAAGGATACTCTTCAAATATTAGGAGTCCTGTGTCAATGAAAGATCTTAAACTAATTAGGTTAAAGTCACATGACTGTCACGTTTTGATGCAACAACTCTTACCTGTAGCTATACGTGGTATACTCCCGAAGAATGTAAGAAATGCAATTATACGTCTATGTTTTTAGCTGCTGTATTTTTTTCTCTCCATATTTTTTTTTTGTATTAATTGCTTCTGCTGTAAATCTCTTGATGTGTAATCTTTTTGATAATGCTAAAAATAAAGGGGGAGAAAAGTAAAATTGTTTTGATTGATAATATGTCTAGAATATATCTCAAGCATTAAGAAGAAGAATTAAAGTTTAAGGGGGAGAATTAGGAAATATTTCAAATAATTGTCTAGAATATCTTAAACATTAAGAGCAAAGTTTAAGGGGGAGTTTTTAGAAATATTTCCTTGCATTGAATTCCTTGAAATTTAATTCAAATTCAAATTGAAAATTAAATGCTATGAGATTGCTTATATTATTTCCTTTGTGGACTAACATTTATGATGGAGATATCCATACAATATTTTCTAAGTTTCTTTTTCAGGATATCAATCACAAGTCTCTAAGTTTTTTTTTATCATCATCAAAAAGGGGGAGATTGTTGACATATTTCAAGTATAAGTGTTGATGAAGTTTTCTCTCAATAAGTCATGAAGATTAAAGTTTTGATGATGAAGATTTAAAGTTCTCAAACAACATTAAAGACTTGTTTCTATCTCACAAAGGAAGGTTTCTTCATGGAATAAAAGGCAAGACATAAAGGAACATAAATGCTTTCAAGAGAGAAGATTGTTGAAGATTTTCTCAAGAGCTGAAGTTTCAAGTTTAGAAGTTTCTGTTTTGAGTGATGGATAAAAAGAGTAAGTCATAAATCCCATTCAAGACCATTTCAAACTTGAGAGCAAGTCGTTTTCTCGCAAAAACATTTTTCTATGCTTTTAATCGATTAAGTTACGAAATCTAATCGATTATTTCACTTAAAATTTGAATTAAAAGAGTTTAACGAACAAAATAATCGATTAAGTGTTTTTGATAGTCGATTATATTGCTTCTGGGTACATATAATCGATTATGGCCTTAATCTAATCGATTATATCAGGAAAAATGTGTTTTCCAGATTTACTCTGATATATTCGATTATACCTTTTATATAATCGATTAAATACGACGTTTTTGCGAATTCAATGCTGAATCAACCTAAGAATGGAAACTTTGAGCTGATTTCAAATTATAAAATGAAAGTCAATGTCTTAGGTTCAACACATCTGATAAAACACAATATTCAAAGTGTTCTTGCGCTAAAGTTTTCAAAACCGCTTTGTTGCTCTCTCAAGGTTGATCTAAGTTCTTGGAAGTGGTGATCATTGTGCTTAAGCTTTCATATCCAGCACTCATCAGGTGTTTTCTTTATTGTTTTACTGATTGGTGTAATTCAACCCTTGGATCTGTTCTAAAGGGAGGTGTGTTCACCTCTTGTGTGTCAAGAGAGGTGGGAATCATCCTCAGTGTGTCTGAGGAGGTGTGTTCATCCTTAGTGTGTCTAAAGAGGTGTTTCTGTTTATCTTTATTTGTTATTGCATATGTTCACTGAATTGGTGTTTGTAATTGCAATTAAAGATAGTGGGGTGATCATCACGTGTTTGTGGTGATTGGGAACTGGACGTAGGATTGGCTAAATCCGAACTAGTATAAATCTATGTGTTCTTTCTTTCTTTCCCTATCTCTTTATTTTTTGTGGATCATATTAACAATTGCAATTCAAACTGCGCTTATCAAAGGTTAAGGAAAATCCGAATCTTGTTTTTAGAACAATTATTTAAAATCTAGAAAATTATTTTCAAAGGGAAAAAGTTTTTTAAAAATCCAATTCACCCCCCCTCTTCATTTTTACACTGTCGTTATTTCTAACATATTTGCGGTGGATGTATCTAATTGAGCAATACATGAAGATCTTCAAAGGTTATACTAAGAATCCATACAGACCTAAAGCTTCTATAGTTGAAAGGTATATTGCAGAAGAAGTTACAGAATTTTGTTCAGAATACTTGGCAAAAGCACAAGCCATGGGTGTTCCTACAAGTCGACATGATGATAGGATAAATGGAAAGGGTACTCGTGGTATAAAAGTTCAACCAAAGTATACTATTGAGTTGAGTCAGGAACACTTGTATATTTTGAATAATACAAATGAAGTTCTTCCTTACATATCTGCTCATCAATCAATGTTGAGGACCCAAAACCCCAAAATGGGTGAACGGTTGTTGGTGAAGGAGCATAACAACAAGTTTGTCAGTTGGTTTAGAAGCCAAATTTTTTCAGATCAGCATGCATCTGATACATTGCAATGGCTAGCTCATGGACCAAAACATAACGTCATCACTTGGACTGGGTACGACATTAATAGATATTCCTTCTACACAAAGTCACAAGATGATAATAGCATAGTTCAAAATAGTGGAGTATCTATTGAGGCCACATCCATGCACTTTTCTAGTTCAAAGGATAAAAACCCCATCATGGCATCCATAAGTTACTTTGGAGTGATTAAGGAAATTTGGGAGGTTGACTACACTAAATTTAGAGTTCCTCTATTTAAATGTGTTTGGGTTGGAAGCAATACCGGTGTTCAATTTGACGAAATGGGTTTTACTATGATAGACCTTAAGAAGCTAGGTCATAAGGAAGAACCATTCATCATGGCATATCAAGCTAACCATGTTTTTTATTTGACTGACCCATGTAATGATAGGTGGTTTGTGGTCCTCCAAGGCAAAGGGATTGATGTGAACCATGAAAATGAAGATGAGTCAGATGATTCCATTATCATCCCCAATTCACCACGACTGCCTAGTAGTATTGAAGATGTAGAAGAGGATGTGGTCCATGCAACTCGTAATGATCATGATGAAGGGATATGGGAAAATTTAGTTGTCTAAGTATGTTTCTACTTTAACTTGTTTATGTATTTTTTTTATGTTCGTATATTTATGATTTATAAATTATATTGTTATATATTTTCTTTACAGACACATAGCATCTTCTTCAGCTTCTCCCCCGCCACCTACTCCCTCACCTCCTCCAGCATCTCCTCCACCAAAGAGGACCAGGCAAGCTACACGATTAGTGAGCTTGACAGCCAAACGCATGACAGGAGAGAGGATGATTGTGTGATGTGATCTCAATTCATTAAGAATCTCAACCCATACAAGGAGGAGTCACCACAAGAAAATAAGAAAAGGAAAATAAGAAAAAAGAGCTTAAAAAGAAATTTGAAGAAAATGAAGGAAGAAAAACAAGAGGAGAATGTACAAGAAGCTTGAAAAAGATATTAAAAATATTAATAGCTCTTGTAATTTTCTTGTAAATAAAAATAGAGTTAGTTTAATGCCTTTCTTTGAAATAGAAATAAGAGGCTAGTTGTTTGGACACATGGATAGTATCAAAAATAAGGGTCTTGTTTGGGAAGCTTTGGAGCATCTTCCAAACATGGCCTAACCTTTTAGAATTTCATCCATGTTCATGTATTTTCGTTTTCCCTCTCTATATAAGGGTGTGAGTCTCATTTGTAACATAACTTTGAAGATTAATTGAGAGCAAGAGCTAATTCTCTTTGAAGTTCAAGAGGTAAGCCTCATTTCTAGAATCTTATCTTAAGTTTTCCATAATTCAAATGGTGATTGTCCTTTGCACTTATCTTTCTTCATGAAAGTGGCGTGTACTTCATTCTCTTGTCTTCTCCATGTTTTCTCTTTTCATTTTCTTGAATGTTCTTCATAGTTGCACCTTCATTCTTCATTTTAATCAATTTTCCACCGCTTAAAATGTTTGTTTTCACTTTCTATGGCTTCCTATGGGTTCTAACTTGAATTTAATCGGTTGATTTGAATTATTTTGCAACTTCTAAGTGTGGGCCGAATTGAACCCTAACATTTGGGGAAAAATCTGATTTCATGTTCTTTCACGCAATTTTACATGTTATTTTGATTTCATATGCTTCTACACATGTTTGAGAGATCCTACAACACATGTAAGGCCTCCTAGACATTCATCATTTGGTATCAAAGCTCTAAGGTTTCAAACATGATGTATTTGAATCAAGAACATGATAAATACATGGTTATTGTGTGGTCCTAAAAGTTATATAGCCATTAGATGATTGTTGGTTGTTCAAAACTGGAAAATATATGAATCTGGAATTTTCAGTCACAAAATCTGTAGCAAAATCAGTCTCCAAATGACAATCCGTGACTAAATCTGTGAGTAATTTTTTGCTGTTAAAAATTCTGCTGCAAATCTATTTTTTTTAGTGTGGATGTTAAGTCATAAATTCTTGGTTAATCTTGATTAATGAATTGTTGTTAATTGATGCATATGAAGTGTTTGAAAAAATGACATTCATTAATCTTTGGTTGCCACTAGTTTGAGTCATCCTTTTATTGTTTTGAGTCATATGTTTGTTAAGTTTTCTTTACATCAAATTCTTGTGTTACTTGATTTAGTTTAGTCTAAATTTCTTTTTGAGATTACTTGTGAATTGAATTGATCAATTGACTCCAAACATAGGGGTTAAGTGTTCAAACTTTGTGAGATCAATTCTTGATATATGTGTTTAGGCATTGGATCATAAAAGCACAAAAAAAACATGAAAAAAAGTGTACATGGCTGCATTTATATAAGTCTTTGGCCTAGAATTGTGTGCAGCAAAAATAAGAAAAAATTTCTAAATCCTTGCCTAGATACATTGTTGAGTGATTGATCATTGGTTTGGCAAATTAATCCTAACATTGTGGTTGTTGTTGAACTTATTTTCATGAGTGGTTTTGATTAGGAATGTCTAAATTTTGTTGAGTAATCTTTCCAATATTCTTTGGTGCTTTTCTTGTTTTAATTTGTTCCAAATTGTCACATGATAGTTACTCTTTTGTTGTCCTATTCTTGTTTTTACCCTTCTAGTTTTTAGTCTTTAAAATTGCTAGAAGTTTTGTCTTGAAGTTTTCTTGTTTCTTGGAATTCTAAGTGCTTTGGCCAATCATTTCCTCTTTCACTTTAATAGATAACTAAGTGGATTTTTGAATTGAAGAATTATCTTGAGAACTTTTGAAGTGAATTGCTGCAAGGGAGAGAGAAATTTTTGAGTGATTTTGAGAGCCAAAACTGAGAGTTTCAAGTTGAGATTCTTTGTTGCTAACCAAATTCTCATTGTTAGTTTTTCTTTTGTTAATTTTCTTTTGTGTCCAGCCAATTAAATTCTCCAACAATGTCTTTAAGGTATGAACAAATTTATGCAAAGGTAGAAGAACTTACAAGGCAAGTAGCCCAACTTACAAAGGTAGAAGAAATCAATTGGCAACCATATGAAAGAAAAAGAAGAACTCCTCAAGTTGAAAGTGATGGATTAAATGAAGATCATCACCATACACATAGAGCAAGAAGAGGAGGAAGAGATGTATATCAAGAGAGAGTTTCCAAAAGTAATGTTAGATTTCCCAAATTTGTTGGTGATAGTAATCCAGAATTGTATTTTGAATGGGAATCTAAGGTAGAACAAATTTTAAGTGTTTATACTTTTGAAAATCTTACATAAGTTAAACTCATTACTCTTCAATTTGAACAATATGCTTTAGTGTGGTGGAACCAAATAAAAAAAAGAAGTTCTTAGTGGTAGGAGGTTAGCCATTACCACATGGTATGACCTTCAAAAACGTGTATGAGAGATAGGTTTGTTCCTTCTTATTATAAGAAAGAATTGTATCTTAAGCTTCAAAGGCTTGTACAAGGAACAAGAAGTGTTAAAGACTACTTCAAGGATTTGGAGTCTACCATGGCTAAGGTCGAAATTGAAGAAAGTTTGGAGGCTACAATGGTTAGATTTCTCAATGGTCTCCATAAAGAAATTCAAGATGTGATAGAATTACAAGAGTATAACACGTTGGAACAACTAGTGCATCAAGCCATTAAAGTGGAGAAACAAATTCAAAGGAGAAAGAATCAAAGGAAGTTATATTCTAACAATGCACAAGGCTCTTGGAAAGACAAAGGTAAAACAATGTGGGATGATAATAGGAAACAATCTGAGAGTCAAGGTAAGTCTTCCTATTCCAACTCCAATTCGAATGTTAAATCTACTCCTTCCAATCCTTCATCTTCTTCAAGATCAAGTTCCATTAAATGTTACAAATGTTTGGAGCATGGACACATTGTTTCCGAATGTTCTACCAAAAGGAACATGGTCTTGAAAGGGGATGAAGAATTAAGTCAACAAGAAAATAAAGGTGCAAGTCGTGAGCTTATTGTTTCTAGAGTAGAAAATCATGAGAAAAAAGAAAGCAAATCTGTACATGAGAAAAAAACCAAAGAAGAGAAAGAAAGAGAATAAAAAGAAAGAAAGGAAAAAGAAACGGAGGAACTACATTCCCAATCATCCAAAGAAATTGTTGAAAAAAAAATTTTAAAGGGAGATTCTACAACTTTCATTCCTTCGCCTATTTCTAATTCTGAATCTATTACTTCTCCTAAACTTATTACTCATGTAAATTCAATTCTTTTGTTGCCTAGTGAAGATTTTTATATTAAAGAACAATGGCAAAAACAATGGGGAGAGGAAGAGGAGATCATAGAAGACAAAAGCACAAATATGGAAGAAAATGATTGTAGAAATGTTTTTAATCTTTTTGTATATGACTATAAGGACTTGAATGGACATTCTACCATGTGTGCTAATCTTTATGGACAAATTGCATGTTTTTATTGTTGTGAAAATGGTTTGCATAGAAACTTTTTCCTTTATAATTCAAATAGAATTATTTTAAGTAAAAATAATGGAAGTTTAGGAAAATCAAAAGATTTTAAAAAATATTTCATAATTTTGAGAATCCATTGGTTTGTATTTGATCCAGGAATACAAGAAGGTAAACAAGTATGTAAATACTATTAGTAGTTTTTCTTCTTGCAAAATAATACTTGTAATCCTTTCTTTGGTAGGTACAATAAATAATAGAAATAGATTCAATGTGAGTGACTTACCTTTGTGTGATGTAGGTACCCCAAAATTTGAGGACGAATTCTTTTCAAGAGGTGGAGGATGATGTGATCTCAATTCATGAAGAATCTCAACCCGTAGAAGGAGGAGTCACCACAAGAAAATAAGAAAAGGAAAATAAGAAAAAAGAGCTTAAAAAGAATTTTGAAGAAAATGAAGGAAGAAAAAACAAGAGGAGAATGTACAAGAAGCTTGAAAAAGATATTAAAAATATTAATAGCTCTTGTAATTTCCTTGTAAATAAAAATAGAGTTAGTTTAGTGTCTTTCTTTGAAATAGAAATAAGAGGCTAGTTGTTTGGACACATGGATAGTATAAAAAACAAGGGCCTTGTTTGGGAAGCTTTGGAGCATCTTCCAAACATGGCCTAACCTTTTAGAATTCCATCCATGTGCATGTATTTTCGTTTTCCCTCTCTATATAAGGGTGTGAGTCTCATTTGTAACATAACTTTGAAGATTAATTGAGAGCAAGAGCTAATTCTCTTTGAAGTTCAAGAGGTAAGCCTCATTTCTAGAATCTTATCTTGAGTTTTCCATAATTCAAGTGGTGATTGTCCTTTGCACTTATCTTTCTTCATGAAAGTGGTGTGTTCTTCATTCTCTTGTCTTCTCCATGTTTTCTCTTTTCATTTTCTGGAATGTTCTTCATAGCTGCACCTTCATTCTTCATTTTAATCCATTTTCCACCGATTAATATGCTTGTTTTCACTTCCTATGGCTTCCTATGAGTTCTAACTTGAATTTAATCGGTTGATTTGAATTGTTTTGCAATTTCTAACTGTGGCCGAATTTGAACCCTAACATTTGGGGAAATTTCAGTTTTCATGTTCTTCATTGTTAATCTTCATGTTATTTTGATTTCCTATGCTTCTACGTATGTTTGAAAGATCCTAGAACACATGTAATGCCTCTTAGGCATGCATCAGTGTGTCTGTTGATCCACGCACTGGGAAGGTGTCTGGTCTGCATCATACCCAGTTCAATAGCTACTTGGGTACCATTGCACGGGAGAAGGTAATTCTAAGTTTATATATTTCAACTTTTTTTACATATAATTATTGTTTTCATCTAACTAATGATTATGTTTAGGTATCTATTTTGCATCCAAACTGGGATAATGTTGAGGACACTATGAAGAATTTGATTTGGCAGGACATTTTGGTAAGTTTAAATCTATTCAATTGTCTTTTCTTGAATGTTGATTTTTAATTTTGATGCTAATTATATTTTATTTTTGTAGAAGTATTTCGATATTGAAAACTCGAAGGCAGTTAAGAGGAAGATTATGTCCAACATTGCAAAAATGTGGAGGCAATTCAAGTCCACATTAACTACGAGATGGGTTTAGGTATCTATTTTGCATCCAAACTGGGATAATGTTGAGGACACTATGAAGAATTTGATTTGGCAGGACATTTTGGTAAGTTTAAATCTATTCAATTGTCTTTTCTTGAATATTGATTTTTAATTTTGATGCTAATTATATTTTATTTTTGTAGAAGTATTTTGATATTGAAAACTCGAAGGCAGTTAAGAGGAAGATTATGTCCAGCATTGCAAAAATGTGGAGGCAATTCAAGTCCACATTAACTACGAGATGGGTTTATGTTGAGGATGTCGTTAGCAAGGGACTTACTCCTTGCTAACGATATGGCATATCTAAGGAGGACTAGAAGAAATTTGTGGAGATTAGGACTGGCCCGGAGTGGGAGGTATGAATTAATTTAAATTTATTAAGTTATTGTATTATATTCTAATATCAATTATTTTGCAGGAGAAAAGATTAAAGGCCAAGGAGATTCATAAGAAGAATTTGACCCCCCACCGTCTGTCTCGTGGCGGGTATGGTCTCCTGGTTGAGAGAATGATGGACTAGAAGGCTGAACTCAAAGAAAAAGAGCTAGCCAGTTCTGGTTTCAGCCAGGATGATCTCCCCCCACCATCTCCTCCTAAACGTCATCAAACTTGGAAGAGAGCTAGTCAAAAGCCTTTCGGTGAGATGACATTTGAGGAGGCTAAAGAGATTGTTGAAAGGATTGTAAGTTACTATTCTTTAACCCTAATATGATTAATTTCTCATTCGTTGTATATTTATATATAATGTATTAAATTTATTGTAGGATTCCTTGGAGGAGCAGTGTACATAGGGAACTTTCGTTCCATGTGGTCGTCAGGATATACTGACCACTGCTATTGGTAAAGATGAACACCCCGGTCGTGTTCAGGGTGTGGGGACCGGTGTGGGTATAAGACAATATTTTGGGTCACCAGTAAAAAATACCCAGAGCTCAACAATTAGTGAAGAGGAGTTGGAGAAGAAGCTCACAGCGAAGCTGACACCGGTCATCGCAGGACAAGTTCAAGAGCAGCTACTTAGCATGTTTCCAGACTTGGCAGCTAGGATGGCATCTTCCCACCAACACATTCAGCCATCTCCTCCATCTGTTGGCACAATGGGAAGTACTTCTACTAACGCTGCTCCTATTTTGGGTTCTCCTGTTGCTGCTACTGCACATGCACCTGCACCTGCACCTGCACTGACGGGTAAAATCCTTATTTGTTTTCTATATATGTGTTCATTTCAATTGTAACTTGAAATATATCATGTATCCACAGTTGGTCCATCTGTTCAGAAGGAACAGTGCCAGTTATTGGTGGAGGATGGGTTGCTTGAACCAAGATTGGTGGCCCTTGGTTCAGTTCAAGAAGGGGCTTCTACCATCCACAGTGTGCCTTTGGCACCTGGTTTATTAAGAGTGGTGGTAGAAGCGATTTGAGATGTTGATGCTCGAGTCCCTGTGCCTACTGATGAGGTACAGAAAGTGGGACAGGCCCTTCACACATTCATTGCTTGGCTCGAACATTTAGTCCGACAACTTTCGGAAAAGGTATGTAGTTTTTTATGTTATTGACTTCTAAAAATGTTATTTGTATACTAATCAGTATTGTTTTAAACATGTAGGATGTTCAGAAGCCTAAAAGTGTTGCTTCTTCTGAACATACTAAAGGAAAAGAAGTAGCTCCCCAAAAAATCCAATTGTTGAGTTGATCCATGCCTCCGCACGAGATTATGGCGACTCCTTTGAGATTCGAGTGGGATGCTAGGAGATTTGGGATAGATAATGCAAGATTCCCTCTCTACATTTCATATGTTGACATCTCAGAGGTGACATTGGGTAATAGGGATCTCAACATCTCTATTTTACAACTTTGGACAATGTAAGTACATATATTTATTTATTATTATTATTATAATTTCAATTTGATTATTTAATATATAAAATGTTATTATTTTTCATTTTTTAGGATGATGGATGAATTGGTTGAGGAGTAGGGAGCTTCAGATGTTTATGGATTTTTTGAGCCTCAGTCAATCCAACAAGCTAGAAATAAAAGGGAAGAAGTCCAAAGATATATCCAAAATTGGATCCAGGCATCCAAAAGGCAGATATATCTTGGAGCTTATTTATTCCAATAAGTCAATATAAATTTATTAGTGTTTTTATTATGATTGAGTTATATTCTAAACATGTTATTTTTCTAGGCATCATTGGCAATTTTTCCTCATCAGTCGTCCAGAGAAGACGGTGTACTAGTTTTGTTCTATGAATAAAAAACCAGATACTGATTTGAAGAATATTTTGAATAGGTAAGTATTTGAAAGTTTGTGTTTTCAAATATAAGTAATGTTCATATATTGACTAATAACTTCTCAACAGTGTTATTAAGGTGTGCAGTACCATTGATGGAATGCATATTAGCAAAGCCACTAACCACATTGGGAAATCCTAAATGTAAGGTTACTTGAATTCTCTAATATCATTATAATATTGAATATGTTGGCTTTTTGCAAGACCAGAGTTTTATGAAGACCTAAAGTTTTGATGATGAAGTTTTAGAAAGTTTTAATCAACATTAAAGACTTGTGCCATCTCACAAAGGAAGGCTGCTTGATAGAAAATAAAAGGCATAAAGAGCATTCAAAGCTTTCAAGGGAGAAGATTGATGAAGATTTTTCTCAAGAGCTGAAGGAGCTAGAGTAGAAGGTTCTGTTTTGGGTGTTGGATAAAAAGAGTAAGTCATAAATCCCATTCAAGACCTTCCCAAACAAGAGAGCAAGGTGTTTTCTCGCAAAAATGTTTTTCTACGCTTTTAATCGATTACCATACGTAGATAATCGATTATTTAACTTAAAATTTGAATTAAAAATGTTTAACGAGCAAAATAATCGATTAAGTGTCTTTGATAATCGATTATATTGATTCTGGATTAATATAATCGATTATGGCCTTAATCTAATCGATTATATCAAACGATTTCAGTTTTCCAGTTTTTAAACATGATATAATCGATTAAGCTTTTTATATAATCGATTAATTAAGTCGTTTTTGTGAAATTAATATTAAATCAACCTAAGAATGGAAACTTTGGAGCATTTTCGAATTATAAAATGAAAGAGAATGTCTTAGGTTCTATAAATCTGAAAACACACAAAATATTCAAAGTGTTTATGCGCCTTAGCTTTTTCAAAACCGCTTTCTTGCTCTCTTCAGTTTGATCAAGTCTTTGGAAGTGGTGATCATTGTGCTTAAGCTTTCTATTCAGCACTTAACAGGTGTATTCTTTTACTGTTGTCTTTAAACGGGAAAATTCATCCCTTGGATTGGTTCTAAGGGAGGTGTTTCATCTCTTGTGTGTCAAGAGAGGTGGGTTTCATCCTCAGTGTGTTTGGGGAGGTGTTTTCATCCTTAGTGTGTCTGAGGAGGTGTTTCTTTATCTTTATTTTGTTATTGCATGAATTGGTGTTTGTAATTTCAATTTAAAGATAGTGGGAAAATCATCACGCATTTGTGGTGGTTGGGAACTGGACGTAGGATTGGCTTAATCCGAACCAGTATATATCTCTGTGTTCTTTCTCTTTCTCTATATCTTTTATTTGTGGATCATTATAACAATTGCTAATTCAATTCACCTTAATCAAAGGATAAGAAAAATCCACATCCTAGTTTTGAAAGAATTTCAAAATCTGAAAAGTTTTTTAAAAGACAAAAATTTATTAAAAATCCAATTCACCCCCCCCTCTTGGTTTTTACACTGCCGTCTTTATTTAACAATTGGCCTCAGAGCTGGTTTTTTGAAAGTTATTCAAAAACAAGATCCTTATGGCGCATAAAAATCAAACTTTTGTCGAAGGTGCATCTATTCATAGACCACCACTTTTCACAGTGTGAAAACTATCCTTTTGGAAAAAGAGGATGGAAATTTTTCTAAGGTCTAATGATCAAGGCGTTTGGGATGCAATTGTAAATGGTCCATTTATTCCTATGGTTGTTGTTGAAGAAGCGCAGTACCCAAAAAGAGAGCAAATTGGAGCAAAGATGAATACAACCGTAATCAATGCGATATAAGGGCGTGTAACATGATAGCATCCGCTTTAACCATTGATGAGTTTTACAGGTTGTCGGATTGCACTACAAAGAAAGGAGATGTGGGACACTTTAGAAGTCACACATGAAGGAACTGAAGACGTGAAATGATCAAGGAAAAATACCTTGATTCAGGAGTACGAAATGTTCCGGATGAGCAAAGGGGAAACCATATACGACGTCCAAAAGAGATTTACTCACATTGTAAATCACCTCAAGGCGTTAGGTAAGAAATTTGATACTGAAGAATTAAATGTGAAAATTTTGAAATCTTTGGACAGGACTTGGCAACCAAAAGTGACGGCCATCACGGAATCAAAGAACCTTGCAAACATGAACATAACAACTCTCTTCGGGAAGCTTAGAGAACATGAAATGGAGCTTGGACGTTTCAAAGGAGAAGAAGAAGACGTCAAAAGAAAAGGTGTTGCTCTTAAAGCCGAATCCCACAAAGATGAGAGTAGTGACACGGATGATGATCTTGAATGCAGCGACATCGCCTTGTTTGTCAAAAGTACAAAAAGTTCATCAAGAACAAGAACAAAGGAAATTTCAAGAAAGGTAAGAAAACTGAAAACCTAAATTCTCTTGATAACTTTAAGTGCTATGGTTGTGGAAAAAGGGGACACTTGAATTCGGATTGCCCCAACATCAAGAAGGACGAGGAAAAGGCAAAGAAATACAAGAAGCCTTTTGATAAGAAGAAAAAGAAGGCATACATCGCTTGGGAAGATAATGACGTGAGTTCTTCTAGTGCAAGTGAGTCAGAAGAAGAAGCCAATATCTGTCTTATGGCGGATGATGATGATGATGATGCCAAATCCACATGCAGCAAGGTAAGTGATTCTGGCCTTCCTGATAATTATGATGAGTTGCTTGAAGAGTTTTTGGATTTATGTGAAAAATCGGAAAAACTAACTTTCTTTCATAATAAATTAAAAATGATTACAAAAGTCTTGAAAAGAAAATTTCTGATTTGGAAAAAGAGAAAATCGTTTTAAAAGAGGATTTGGAAAAAGCAAAAATTCCTTGCAAATGCAAAACCAAAATTCCTATTTGCGAAAATTGTAGTGTTCTTGCTAACAAGGTTTCTTATCTTGAAACATCTCTTTCAAACATTACAATGGGTAATAATAATTTAAATAATGTTTTGAAAGACAACAAAGGTTTATACGAAAAAACAGGACTTGGTTACAATTTCAAAAATAATCATAAACCAACAAAAACTGTTTTTGTTCAAGGAGAATCATCAAATTCGAAAAAGATTTTCGAAGTTCCTCATTTCACAAATAAAACAAATGAGCCTAAAAAGAAGTTTTATAAAAATGCATATATTCCAAGAAAAATAAATGTTCCTACATGTTTTTATTGTATGTATAAAGGTCATTCTGTTAATAGATGCAATATTAAACGTTTTAGTGTTCCTAATGGGAAATATAAATGGGTTCCCAAAGGAAAATCTATTTCTAACCCATGAGGACCCTAATAAGTGACTTTAGGGGACCTAAATATTTTGTTTATGATGCAGGTTGGTCCCAAGTCCAAAAATTCACTATGGTATCTTGATAGTGGTTGTTCAAGACACATGACGGGTGATAAAAGCAAATTCAAAAGCTTCAAAAAGAAAGAACAAGGTTTTGTAACCTATGGTGACAACAACAAGGGAAGAATCATTGGTAGTGGAATGATTGGAGAATCCCTAAAGATTCATGATGTTCTTCTTGTTGATGGTTTGAAGCAAAATTTGGTAAGCATTAGTCAACTCTGTGATAAAGGCTTAAAGGTAACGTTTGATAGTGATCTTTGCAAAATTCATCACAAGGACTCAAATGAAATCGCCCTCATTGGTAAGAGACACAATAACATCTATTTGATTGACATTGATTGTGCATCTACATCTAGTAATTTGTCTTGTTTAGTTGCGAAAGAAGAGGATCCATGGTTATGGTATAGAAGAGCTGCTCACATTCATATGCCTCATCTAAGTAAACTCATATCTAAAGAGTTGGTAATTAGATTGCCAAAACTGGTTTTTGAAAAGAACAAACTATGTGCAGCTTGTCAAAAAGGGAAGCAAACGAAAAATTCTTTTAAATCTAAAAATGTTGTTTCCACTTCAAAACCTTTGGAATTACTGCACATGGATTTATTTGGCCCCTCTAGAACAAAAAGTTTTGGTGGCAATTATTATGCTCTTGTGATTGTTGATGATTACTCTAGATTTACTTGGACTCTCTTTCTTTCATCTAAAAGTGATGCTTTCAAAGAATTTAGAAAATTTGCCAAGGTTATTCAAAATGAAAAAGATTTGAAAATCAAGTTTCTACGAAGTGATCATGGCAGTGAATTTCAAAATGTTTCTTTTGAAAATTTTTGTGAAGAAAATGGAATTTCTCATAATTTTTCAGCACCAAGAACACCTCAACAAAATGGTGTGGTTGAAAGGAAAAATAGATCTTTGGAAGAACTTGCAAGAACCATGTTAAATGAAAATAGTTTACCTAAATATTTTTGGGTCGATGTCGTAAGCACCGCATGTTATGTTTTAAATAGAGTTTTAATAAGACCTATTTTGAAATTAACTCCTTATGAGCTTTTCAAAGGAAGAAAACCAAATATTTCTCATTTCAGAATTTTTGGATGCAAATGTTTTGTTTTAAATAACGGAAAAGATAGCCTTGGGAAATTTGATGCTAAATCTGATGAAGCTACATTTTTAGGTTATTCTTTGCATAGTAAAGCATATAGAGTTTTTAATAAAAGGACTTTAAATGTTGAAGAATCTATACATGTTGTCTTTGATGAATATCTAGACCTTGAGGAAACCCCTCTTGAGTCAAAAATATTCTTTGTAGATGATGAAGGAGTACATCAAGAAGAAACTCCTCTAGAAGAAGCTGTTGAAGAAATCAGTTTGGAAGAGAATCCTCCTCAAGATGAAAGTCTACCAAAAGAATGGAGACCACCTAGAAACGTGTCTTTGGACAATGTCATTGGAGACATCTCAACAGGTGTAAGAACAAGGAGGAATATGAATAATTTTTGCATGAATGTTGCTTTTGTTTCACAAGTTGAACCAAAGAATGTAGAAGAAGCATTGACGGATGAACATTGGTGTATAGCAATGCAAGAATAGCTAAATCAGTTTGAAAGAAATCAGGTATGGGATTTAATTCCTAGGACTAACAATATGCAGGTTATAGGTACAAGATGGGTCTTTAGGAATAAGCTTGATGAAGATGGAAATATCACCAAGAACAAAGCAAGGCTGGTTGCAAAAGGATATAGACAAGAAGAAGGCATAGATTATGATGAAACCTATGCTCCAGTAGCAAGACTTGAAGCTATCCGCTTGTTGCTAGCATATGCCTCCATTATGGGATTCAAATTATTTCAAATGGATGTAAAAAGTGCTTTTCTAAATGGATACATCAAGGAAGAAGTCTATGTAGAACAACCTCCAGGCTTTGAAGATTTCAAAAATCCTAATCATATCTACAAATTGAAGAAAGCTTTATATGGACTCAAACAAGCCCCAAGATCTTGGTATGAAAGGTTAAGTAATTTCTTACTTGAAAATAATTTTAGAAGAGGTAAAGTTGATTCTACTCTTTTTATTAAGAAATCAAAGAAACATATTCTTATTGTTCAAGTTTATGTTGATGATATCATTTTTGGATCAACTAATGATGATCTTTGCCAAGAGTTTGCTAGAAATATGCAGGGAGAGTTTGAAATGTCCATGATGGGAGAATTAAATTTCTTTCTTGGTTTGCAAATCAAGCAATTGAAGAAAGGCATATTTATATGTCAAACAAAGTATTGCAACGAACTCTTGAAGAAATTTGAGATGGAAAGTTCCAAAGAAGCCGCAACTCCCATGGCCAAATCTTGCTATCTAGACCCAGATTTAAACGGTAAGGCGGTAGATCAAACACGGTATCGAGGTATGATCGGATCATTACTTTATCTTACTGCTAGTAGACCTGATATAATGCAAAGTGTGTGTGTTTGTGCTAGGTTTCAATCCAACCCCAGAGAGTCACACCTAAAAGCCGTTAAGAGAATCCTTAAGTACCTTAGAGGAACAAAATCCTTTGGTCTATGGTACCCCTCAGGAGCCTCACCTAGTATTATAGGTTTTTCAGACTCAGATTATGGTGGCTGTAGAATTGATAGGAAAAGTACTAGTGGTACATGTCATCTTTTAGGATGTTCTTTAGTTTCATGGCATTCTAAGAAATAGGCTAGTGTTGCTCTTTCAACCACGGAGGCTGAGTATATAGCAGCAGGGAGTTGTTGTGCTCAAATATTGTGGATGAAGCAGCAATTAGAAGACTTTGACATCTTTTTAGATCATATCCCTCTTAAGTGTGATAACACTAGTGCCATTAACCTGACTAGGAACCCTATCATGCATTCTAAGACAAAGCATATAGAAATTAGACATCATTTCATTAGAGATCATATAGCTAAAGGTGATTGCATCATAGAATATATAGATACCAAACATCAACTAGCTGATATCTTCACCAAACCTTTGCCTAGAGATAGATTTTATGAGCTTAGAAGAGATCTAGGAATTGTGTGTGATAAATCTGTTGATTGATTGATGTTTGTTGTTGTTTTTTATGTTAATTCAGCGTTTTACGAAAATTTACGCATTTAATCGATTAGGTTTCGGGTGTTAATCGATTAAACGCGCTATTTGTGAAAATGTTTTATAACATAATCGATTAAGTTCATGACATAATCGATTAAAGCGCTGGGGAGCAATTTAATCGATTAAGGAATGCACATAATCGATTAAATTTCTGGGTTTTCGTTTTCTGGAAAATTTTGAAGGCAAATAATCTATTAAATGAAGAACATAATCGATTAAATGCA
Organism: Lablab purpureus; assembly: GCA_030347555.1. Classification (NCBI taxonomy): domain Eukaryota; kingdom Viridiplantae; phylum Streptophyta; class Magnoliopsida; order Fabales; family Fabaceae; genus Lablab; species Lablab purpureus. The sequence goes on from CM059260.1 coordinate 22,695,247, forward strand.
CCGCTCGTGTTTTTCTCGCAACTCGATTTTCGAACGCTGGTCATGTTTTCACGAGTTTTGTTTTATTACAACGGCTATATTCGTTCCCAACGGATATATTTTCATTAAATCAAAGTTTTATGACCGGATTTCCTTCCTATAAATAGCTAGATTGAGAATTCAAAGTGCCTCACTCACTCTCTCTCACTCTTGCTGTTTTCTACTGATATCTTCTGTTCTTGTGCGAATTAATTCTCTGTGCTTTCTCTGTTACTATATTATTTCGTTGTGCAATTTCTCTTGTCTTTTATATCATCACAATGGCTGATCAAAGAAGAAGGAAGATGCCATCAAGGAGAAGAGGCAAGGAGCCAATGTCTTCTCAACATCAAGAAAGGAGACCTCCAACTCTTGCTGGTTGGATCTCTGATGAAGATATGCAAATTAGGTTTGTTAACAAGTGGAAGGATAGGAAAATTCTTACCCCAAAATATCTATCTTGTGAATTTTTCAGATCTCACTGGTTTTCATTTCAGGAACTTTTAGTAGCAAATGGGCTGCAACATTTTGTGGAGATGGAAGGGGTATTCTATCCAGACTTGGTTAGAGTGTTTTACATGAACTTAACCTCAAGGACAGCTAGTCCAAGCACTAAAGTGAAGGGTGTAAGGATCCACTTTGATGAAGATTTGTGGAACAATGTAGCTGGTCTCTCAACTCAAGGCATAAACATCACATATGGCTTTGAGGACTTCAACAAGTTGGTAGAATTCAGAAAATTCTGCAAGGATCCGAATTTACAAGTTGAGAACTTGTACAAAGTTGGTAATGTAAAACTTAATGAGCGTATGTTGCATTATGTTATTGTTTGGGTTTTAGTTGCTAGAGGCACTAATCATGCCCAACTTACTAAGGAAGACATTCTCTTAATGTATGGATTCCTTAATAATGTTAGCATAGATTGGCCTTCAATTATTCTTGATAATATGTTTAAAGCCACTAGGCTTTCCTCTTTTGCATTACCCTATGATGTGTTTATTTCCAAGATTTTAGAATACAAGGGTGTAGATCTTGAAGGGGAGAACAAGCAGATTTTGCTAAGCAATAGCAAAATTGGAAAAAATGTTCTAAGGCATATGGGCCTCATAGAACAAGGCAACAGGTTTAGACAAAGAGAAGATGAACCTGCTGCAATGGAGGAGGATGATGAAGAACCACCACCTCAACCTCAACCTCAACCAGGGTCAATGGAGGATCACATACTTTCAAGAATGGACACAATGATGAATCTTCACACTTCTCAATATGAAGATCTTTGTCACAGACTTTCAAGACTCAATAGGAGAGTGTATAGAGTTGAAAGGAAGATGGAAATTGAAGAAATATCTCCTGAAGAAGATAATACTACATCCTCAAGAGGAAAAAAGCCAGCCAATGATGAGGAAGATGAAGAAGATAGTGAAGAAACAGAATAGGCTACAAGTTTACTTTTCATTAGCTTGTTCTTCATTTTTTTTCAGCTGCTATATTTGTTTTTCTCTCTATAATTTCTGTGTAATTAATTTGCTTCTGCTGTAATTATCTCTGAAAATTGTAATCTTTTTGAAAATGATAAAAATAAAGGGGGAGAAAAATATTTGCTTTGATATGAAAATCTGTCTAGTTATTATAGCTTTTAAGAAAATTAATTTCAGGGGGAGCTTTAGGAAATATTTCAAATAAGTGCCTAATATAGCTTAAACATTAAAGAGCAAAGTTTAAGGGGGAGCTTTTAGAAATAATTTCTAGTCATTAATTTCCTTGAAATCTCTTTTTCAAAATTCAAAATTGAAACTTAAATGCTATGTGACTGCCTATTTTATTTCCTTTGTGAACTAATTTTTATGATGGAGATATCCATACATTATTTTCAAGATTTTCAGGATATCAATCACAAGTCTCTATGTTTCTTTTTATCATCATCAAAAAGGGGGAGATTGTTGGCATTTTGCAAGACCAGAGTTTTATGAAGACCTAAAGTTTTGATGATTAAGTTTTAGAAAGTTTTAATCAACATTAAAGACTTGTGCCATCTCACAAAGGAAGGCTGCTTGATAGAAAAGGAAAGGCATAAAGAGCATTCAAAGCTTTCAAGAGAGAAGATTAATGAAGATTTTTCTCAAGAGCTGAAGGAGCTAGAGTAGAAGGTTCTGTTTTGGGTGTTGGATAAAAAGAGTAAGTCATAAATCCCATTCAAGACCTTCCCAAACAAGAGAGCAAGGTGTTTTCTCGCAAAAACGTTTTTCTATGCTTTTAATCGATTACCATACGTAGATAATCGATTATTTAACTTAAAATTTGAATTAAAAATGTTTAATGAGCAAAATAATCGATTAAGTGTCTTTGATAATCGATCATATTGATTCTGGATTAATATAATCGATTATGGCCTTAATCTAATTGATTATATCAGACGATTTCAGTTTTCCAGTTTTTAAACATGATATAATCGATTAAGCTTTTTATATAATCGATTAATTAAGTCGTTTTTGCGAAATTAATATTAAATCAACCTAAGAATGGAAACTTTGGAGCATTTTCGAATTATAAAATGAAAGAGAATATCTTAGGTTCTATACATCTGAAAACACACAAAATATTCAAAGTGTTTCTGCGCCTTAGCTTTTTCAAAACCGCTTTCTCGCTCTCTTCGCTTTGATCAAGTCTTTGGAAGTGGTGATCATTGTGCTTAAGCTTTCTATTCAAGCACTTAACGGTGTATTCTTTTACTTGTTTTCTTTAAACGGGAAAATTCATCCCTTGGATTGGTTCTAAGGGAGGTGTTTCATCTCTTGTGTGTCAAGAGAGGTGGGTTTCATCCTCAGTGTGTCTGGGGAGGTGTTTTCATCCTTAGTGTGTCTGAGGAGGTGTTTCTTTATCTTTATTTTGTTATTGCATGAATTGGTGTTTGTAATTTCAATTTAAAGATAGTGGGAAAATCATCACGCATTTGTGGTGGTTGGGAACTGGACGTAGGATTGGCTTAATCCGAACCAGTATATATCTCTGTGTTCTTTCTCTTTCTCTATATCTTTTATTTGTGGATCATTATAACAATTGCTAATTCAATTCACCTTAATCAAAGGATAAGAAAAATCCACATCCTAGTTTTGAAAGAATTTCAAAATCTGAAAAGTTTTTTAAAAGAGAATTATTTATTAAAAATCCAATTCACCCCCCCTCTTGGTTTTTACATTGCCGTCTTTATTTAACAAAATATATATTTTTCACAACTAATGATTTGTTTAATTGATTATAGGTTAATAGACAAACGGGTAGCTACGAATGTGGCTACTACGTAATGTATTGGATGTGGCTTATAGTGTTTGGGAATATCAGAGATACTTGGAGACAGGTTAGTCCTCCAAAACCCTATTAGTAAAGTTTCCTACTTTGTCATGTACTTAACATGTTTTCATTTTGTTCCAGGTATTCAGTGACACGCAGTCCTTGTCTAAATAGTCTATCGATCAAGTTAGAGAAAAATGGGCACAAAAATTTTTAAACATTAGAAATAGGAAACAGTAGACTATATTGTAATTTTATTTACACAATTGTAATTATGTAATTATAATAATTGAATATATAAAATTGATTTGAAATGTTTTCAAATTGCTTGAGGTTTGATATATAAAATTGTTTGCTGGTCTGATTTTAAATAAGCAGGTACGAAAATTTAGAGGAAATGAGGAAACAGAATCTGTATTTTAGAATAGGAACAATATGTTGGTTATATGTATAACCGACGTAGAAAAGTATGCTAGACTTACTACGTCGGTTATTTGTGTAACCAACGTTGTTTTATCATGAATATTCAACGTTGATTTATTTTGAACCGACATAAAAAATATTACTTTTTACGACGTCTTATTCAACGTCGATTTTGGAGTCATCGTGAAAATACTCCCACAACCAACGTGAAATGACTTTTCTATACTAGTGGATTTATGATTTTTAATTTAATTTATTTTAAAATAAATATTTTTAAAATCGTGTAAATATTTGAACTTAAACAAACAATTATTATAAAATAAACAAAAAAAAAGAATATAATAAAATAACTAGTATTGGAAACCTTTTACGATGACAACTTTATGTTATGAAGTAATAATAAATAAAAAAAGAGATGACTTTAAGTAAAAAGATATAAGGGATAAAAGAATGAAAATATAAATTGCAAAAAGAAATATTTTTTTGATAAATAATGTTTTTATAACTATTTCTTGACTCCATTTGTTAAGTAACTCTTTTGAAATTTCTTTACATTTCTTTCTAGTTATGGTTTTCTTGAAATTATTGATTTTCCTCTAATTACTTCGAGATTGAGCTCTTAATTCATTTGAATTATATTTTATTTCTCGTTTTGTTTGGAATGTTTGTAGTCTTTCATATCTTCTAATTTTTTTTAAGTTTACATCTTATTATTTATTATTTATTCAAATTTGAATATATTTTACCATAACATATCAACGTTTCAACAAGTAATTACATAGAGTAGTTGGTTTTACATTGTAAATAAATGAGTTTAATGATTATATATTAATAATATATTGCATCAATAAAAAATAAACAAATCTGAAAATTTATAATAATACTCACATACTTGATACTTAATCAATTAAGATTTCTTTAACATTATATATATATATATATATATATATATATATATATATATATATTAATAACGTAAAATTTTTATATAATTGTTTCATATAAATTGATGTGATAAAGTCATGTTAACATGAGTAGAGACAAACAAACTTGCAATTTTATGTGCAACAGATCTCATCAATGAGCAATAGAAACAACACTACCAACTTGTCTAATCATATTAATTAATACATTTTCACTAAAAATTAAGAATTAATTAAATTTTAATTCTCTTATAAATTTGATTTTTAAATTCAATCCCTCTAAAGATTTTAGTTAATTGAATATTCAAAATATTTTTATTTTTCAATTAAATTTCTAGCATTTAATTTTGGTAAAATAAGATTTTCTTTTTAAATTTTTTGTAAGTTTTTATAATGTGTTTTCATTATTATTCATTTTAATGTAAGTTCAATTTTTGTTAAAATAAATTAATGTGATCTCTTTCATTAAATTTATGTGGATATAACATATGACAAGACATGTGTCTGATGCATATACATATGCACATGACATATGTCAAATAGAGAGGAAAGAGAAAAAGAAATAAGACAAGAAAGAAGGCGAGAAAATATTATGACGTATGTAATGTTCTATGACACCACATGTCTTGCGATGTACCACAGTCATTAATTTTTGTTGCAATCCACACTAATAAAAGGGACTATATTAATTTATTTTAATCAAAATTAGAACTACAGTTAGAATAAAAATAAACACATTGAAAAAATTCACAAAAATTGAAAAAAAAAAGAGTCTATTTTACTTTTAATTTTATTGTCTACTATATTCATGTGGTTGTTAACTTGTATTGTCATTGTTAACATATTTTCATATGGAAAATAAAAAATAACTTAATTAAGTTTTAAATTCTTTATAAGTTGAATCTTTATTTAAAATTTTCTTTAAATCCAAAATATTATATTTTTCAATTGAGTACATGTGGTTTGATTTTGTAGTCAATTAAAATAACTTAATAATTTGATTTTGTAGTTTCAAGCATAACACTACAAACTTAAATAATAATAAAAATGAAGTTCTAAAATCTTAATTATCTTTATAGAAAATAATATTGTTTCATTTTTTTTAAATTAAATACTAAAATAATTTAATTTAAAAACAAAAAAAAATAATTTGTTAGATTTTTATTTTAGTATTTAATTTTAAAAAAAATAAACCAATGTAATTTTTTATAAAATATTCAGGATTTCATAGTTTTATTTTTATTACTATCAAAAGTTTGTAGTATTGTATTTAAGACTATAAAATTAAACAGTTATGTAGTTTCACTTAATGGTTATTATATTAAAATGTAAAACTCAATTAAAAAGTATAAAGATTTTTATTACTCAATAAAACAAAAAATTTAACAATGATTCAATTGAAAATATTTAAAACATGATTAAGTTGTTTTTTATTTTTTAATGGAGACACTAACTATGCTGATTAGGAATAAAATCACACCAGTTGATAGCAAAATTAAATGACATATACTTAATTACAAGGTATAAATATTTTAAATACTCAATGAAATAAAAAAAATTTAATAAAAATTTAACTATAAAAACTTAAAATTTAGTTAAATCGAAAATAAATTATAAAATGCTGCTAGAGGAACTCTCTATATGTAGGATGGGCAACTTCACTAGTAAATATTTTTAAATTTAGTGATTAAACTAGAGACTGAAGTTATGTATTGCATTAATAAAGAGAAAATTAAGAGTGGAATAAGATTATGGCCTTCGTTGCTTCAATCTTATGAAAAAACTTATTTTTATAATAAAGTATCTAAATATAAATTATTTCATTATAAAATCATTTTTATTCAAAATCAACCCACTTAATTATCATAGTAGGTAACATGATTAAAAAAAATAAAAATAGGAAAATGAGTAGAAAGTAGTTATGGTCACACCCACCATTTTCCCAACAGTTAATTTCCATGTTTGGCAATCTTAAAACCTCTTATTCTACATCCACTTGCATAGATATAGAAAGCTAAAGAAAACAACACCAAACATTATACATAATAAATTAATCTCTCACTATTTATGTTATCCGATAAAGTCGCAAATGTTACAATTTTTGCATGTTTGTTTAATTATTGGATTGATTTCTATATTATTAAATAATTTCAATAATGATAATAGATATTATGTTAGTTTTTTGCAATACCAAAATATTATTTATGAGTTAATAAAATCATGTTAAGCATTAGTATGAATTTTATTATTTGAGTTAGACTTTCACAAACTTACTATTTATGAGTTAGATTTTCACTTTTTTTTGTGGCAGTGTTTTGGATATTTTTTTAAACATGTCAATTAAAAATAAATAAAAATATTTATACAATTGTTTTCTGTTTGAGTTAATCATCTACAGATATTTTAAATTTAATGTATTCAACATAATATTAAATAAAAAGATTTACACTATACAATAATACAATTTTATATTTTTTTTCAATTGTTTGATTTATTGAGTATCTACTAAACTATTTGAAATACTAATTTATTTTTTTTCTTTTACACAATCTCGATTATATATATATTTTTTTAAAATTAATATATTGCATTTCAAAAAATATAAACTAGAAGTAATACTTGATATTTTTACTCATTCTTAATATTTTTATATGTTATTTATTCTTTATAGTATAAAAGTAGGTAACTCTTAATTTCAAGTGTTGAAGTGTATATCCTTAATTTATATGCTAATCTAACAAAATTATCTTTCTTTTCTCTTTTAGTCTTCACAATTTCTATTTGATCACTTCTTTTTTATGCAGAAGTTTATTCAACTTGGTCAATTTATTGTAGAAAATGCAAGAAAAAAATAACACAAAAAATGATAAATTAAAAAGTAAATATAATGATATAATTAGACTATTTGTTCTTCATGGTAGAATAATATTTATGTATGATTTTTTAATTATTATCTTGACTTTTTAAACAGTGTTTTAAAAGTGGGAAATAAAAAATTGCAGGCTGTGGGGTTCGAACCCACGCGCACTTATGTGCAGAAGATCTTAAGTCTTCCCCCTTAACCACTCGGGCAAACCTGCTTGTTTATTTTATCTTAACTAAGTTATATATTAGCTATAAACTTTCACACAATTTTTAGTAGCAAAATTATAGCCATAAATAATAACGCATCAAAGAATGCAAGATTATTTGGCAAAAAGAAATATTTTACCAAAAAATGCAAAAAATTATTCAGAAAATAATACACGATATTGAAAAGAAAAATAACAACACAAATTAATTATATCTTGAAGAGTACTCTAAGTTTATTTTAAAATTATACGGTTAAATTTTATATCAGTTTTCTTTAAGTTATACTGTCAGCATTTATAATTTAAAAGAATATGTTAGTTCTGGAATACTTGCTAGAGACTTCATCATTGTGGTTTAAGCAATTACAATAAAAAGAAACTTTGATTTTTTTTAATAAATAAACAATTATTATATGTTTTTTTCTTAAAGCACTTATTCTGATATATTTCATGCGGATTTATTCTCACGACGTTTCATTAGAAAAATAAAATATTCTAAATTTCAAAAAACAAAAAATATTTATAATAACATATATCTTTTTTAAATCAATCTCTTTTTTACAATTATTTGTTTATTTATTAAGTTCAGCGTTAAAATATGATCTCTAAGTGAATATCTTTTTAATTTTTATTTTTTTATTGACCTTAAGTTCATCATTATTATCTAGAGTTTGATTATAGAGAGTGAATTTTTTTATTTCATTATTCCACTAATAATATAAATTATATATAGATAGATTAAAATTTAACATCATAAAAGTGGAAGAATTTTTTTTTATTATAACATTGTTACAAATGTTTAGTTGTATGATTATTTTATACAATAAACCTATTTCATGTACTTAAGGTTTGTGTAAAAACTAATAAGACTTAAAATGAGTAAGATATAGTTTATCTGAAACGTGTTTAATACGAATTTATATATATGTGTATAAGTATGTATTGAGTATAAATTTTAATAGTTTAATTTCTAGGTGTTATTATAGTTAGAATACACGATGTTTGAAGTTGGAAAACACTTCTAAATGGATATAAGAATTTTTTATTATTATATATTGATGTTTATGTTCTTTTTTAAATACTTTAATTAGGTAAATTCTTTGTTGAATATCATAAATATGTTATTTAAATTTATTTATGCACGTATAAAGTTATTTTTGGATATTAGAAGTGTAGTATAAAAAGTTCTAACTATTAATATCCTAATCTTAAAAGAAAAGTAATTATCTAAATAGACAAATAAAAATATTTACTTATTTAAGTTTAAATCCATAATACATGTGACTAAATATTGTCCAACTAGGTATAAAGGCAAATATACATGTTTAAGTCTGCATTTATATAAATTCATATTATAAAAAAATTGTCTATATAATTTAGATTTTAAATAGTCTTTTAATTATACAAATTACACTTTTTTTATAAATATTTGCAAGAAATTAATTATGAATAATATATATACAAAATCGTATCAAAAGTTTATAAAAGAAAAATACAAACTTACATGCCAACTACCGATTACGAATTATGAAGATAGTAGTACGTGAACTTTTCTCAAATATCTTAGGTAGAAATTTAAAATTCTAAAATTATATTTATAGTATTTTCACATGTTTTTGAATTTTGATTAAAATATTACTTAAAAGAAACTAAGTTTTGAATGATATTTATACTTAACAAGAAATTATATTTATGCTAAAATAAAGAATTTTGAAACATTTATTTATACTAAAAATAAATTTTATACGTAATTAAAATACATTTAAGTAATTTTAAATGATATATATTAACTTACTACTTGCCTCCACCTTTTTAATTAACTGATAGAGAAAATATCTTTTTAGATACATTTATTTATAATAAATATAAGTTTTATTTAATATAGATAAGTTCTACCGACCACTGGGTTGTTTGGTTGAGAGTAAATGAAGGAAAAGTATTATTTAATATTTATTAATATTAATATTTTAATAATTTGCTAGTATAATAAAAGAAGAAAAACATTAAAAATACTTATATAATTATATAACTTACATTTAGATCAAATCAAATTTTCAGTATAATTATATAATTATATAACTTATCTCTCAAAATTGGGTGAGACTCAATATAATTGTATAACTTAATCTCTCATAATTGGTGATAAAAGTTCAGTGATTTAACTTGAAACTTAACTAAATCAAAATTATTAAATAATATTAGTAATAATAACATAATTATTGTTAAATATATTTTATTATTTTATTGATTAAATGTATATATTTAAAATATTAAATTATCCAAAAATCAAATAACATTTTTTAAAATCTTAAAAATTAAAAAAAAGATATTTTAAAATTATAAATTTTAGTACAAAAAAAACTAAAAACTTGTGACCAAACTTAACCAACCCATTGGATAAAATTAATAAAAAAATTAAAAACCCAACTCAGTCTAAATTTTGTATATCTCTTTCACATTGTCTCATAATGGTTGATATTTTTTCTCTTTTTTTTACACATTTACCTATTCCAACCACCATTTTTCTTCCCAAATTCATCCTGAACTCTTCAACCAAAAGTAACCGTAATAAATATATAATTAATTGAGTTTAATTCAAGGAAGATATTTTTGAACCACTCTTCCAACTAGTGCTTATGCCTAACACTAGCCCTTTCCATGCTGCAACACGACACCTTAGTTTGACAAAGAACACATAATAAATAAGGTTACTTTAGAGTAGTGTCGTACTAAACCCCCACACGCAACATTTTTTGTTATATAAACAAAATCCCCACGCGCTGCTACTACTACAAGAAAGATTACACATTTTCTATGGGATTGTCACTGGTATTGTTCCACATTATCATATTATACGAATTTTTTTTTATTATCTTTCTCTCAGTAAATATACGCAAATTCTAAATATCATCTCATCTATTTAATTTTTAAGAAAATTCAACAAGGATCTAGTTGCACAGAATATTCCATTTGATGCACCTGTAGTACACTCTAGGGCAGTGCCACTGTATATAAAACCCGCTTGAAAAATCTATATGGAGAGTGTTGTTACCAAAAATATAAAAAAGTGCAGTTCATTAAAGAAGCCAAGGAAAAAGAGAAAATTTTAATTTTAAACAGAAAATGTTTGGACTCAGGACTCTGTATATAGATCGCAATGTTGTGTCACTCTTCATCTGCGGCTGATGTGTTTTAAAGCAACTATATAGCCTAATAAAAAGCCTCGAACTTTTATTGAAAAGTCTCAATTTTGAACTCACTCGGAAGTGATGGAGTCGCACGTGGATCTGGGTTTTCTCCTACACGCTCTCATGCCATCTTGGAACTCCGTTAGTCTTCAATACTCAACCCCAATGTCTGCGAATTCACCTATTATACCAAAATAATGATCAATTTACAATCTTTTCCCCCTTTTATAAACTGGGTCAGGTTCCTTTGCTTGCGGGGTTCTTCACTTACTTGGCCATTGCTGGATCCATTCTCCCTGGAAAACTTGTTCCTGGGGTTGCTCTACCCGATGCAACTCGTCTTCACTATCGCTGCAATGGTCAGTTATAATATATGCATGTTAACGACAGTGTGGTTTTTTTTATATATAAATAAGAAAAAATGTGTTGGGAGGTTTTAACTATGTTTACATTTTCTCAGGTCTGCTCTCGCTTCTTCTGTTTGTAGCGCTTCTTGGGATCGGCGCCAAGATGGGTTTTGTGTCTCCCACTGTATGTGTTCCCTGAATTTGTCTGTAGATTTTTTGTCTAGATTTTGTGTGAACTCATGAAATGTAAGATGGATTGTCCAACTTCTTTCATGAAGATTGAGGTTGACATGTTTAATGTGTTTTTGTGGTAATTCTTGCAGGCCATAGCAGACAAAGGACTTGAGCTGCTGTCCACAACGTTTCTCTTCAGTTTTCTTGTATGTAAGCTTCGAGTTGATATTTGAAGTTTCAAAGTGTGGCATCTGATAATTTATTGAACTAAACTTACATTCAGTTGCATAAGTACTTTTGGTATTATTATCCAAAAACGAAATTTCATATCAGTAGTGTATGTTGACCTTTCATGCGAACTTTTATTACTTGTATTATCGAGTTGAAACTCTGATTTTGATTAGATAACACCCAAAAGCACCTGTAAAACTGCACTTGCCTGTAGTTTGTCTAATTTATTACGTATCATCTTTGTCTATTTAAATACTTTAAGTGACATATTCTTTGGATTAATATCTCTTCCCGAGATTAGCATTTTCTTCACAACTAACTGCTGATTTGAATGGTGCGTTTTAGTTTAATTTGTTTGTTTTTTCGTATTTAAGGTTTTTTACTTTTCTTCATTAGGTTACATGCACCGATCTTGTTGTTGAGACCAATGCTTCACCGATAAAGGAGCTCATTTGTAAATACCAATTTGGTCTAAATATATTAGTTTTCAATTCCATCCTACAGATATACTAGAAATGAAAATATTAACATATCCCATTTTTCAAATCAATCAACAATGTAGTCTTATCCTATTGGGTGGAGTTGGCCACTTAGACCACTTCTCCATTGGGTTCTATTAGTACCAATTTTTTAGTAAAAGCGGTTAGAGTGTTGTCTTTTTAAATGGTGTGTCTGAAGTTTTCTTTGACATTTATTTTACCTGTTTAATTAAACTGTTCAATTTGATCCATTTTTAAACTTAATTGATGAAAAGAAATTATATGACTAATATTTGGACATCCATGCCTTCTTCCTGCAGTTAAGTGTTACTTCAATCTCTTCTTCCTACGGTTTGAATATTCCATTACAATTTTGACATAAGATGTTTTATTTGAATTATCATTTGTGTTGTCCTTACTATTCAGCATGGCATGATAATTTTCTTTGCTTTTGGTTGTCAGGTTTGCTGATCTTTTGCATATAAATGGCAGGTGACCCTGGTACTGTATTTTTCTGGTTGCAAGTCACAAAGTAAAGGTTCATCTCTAAAACCTTATATCAGCGGGAACCTGATACATGATTGGTATGTTCTAAATTAAGATTACTTTAACTGATGGCTATTTTAATTAAAAGTGGGGCCATAATATGGTTGTTGGAAGTATCATATATTACTTTTCAACTCCTTATCCAACAGGGAGATGGCAGAAGGAAGATGCATATGCAGTGGGTTACTTTATGACCCATATTCTCTTCTACTGCATTCCCCTGACCTTCGGCACCACTGCAAAATTTTATGGTCTTCTAGAGGTTATATTAAGTGTTAGATAACATATTTACTTTATCACATTTAATAAGTATCTGTGTGTTTGCATTTAGTGGCAAAATGCTGTCTGATTGCATTTTCTACGTTCTATCTTTCTGTGTTTAGTACTGGCATGCAATTAGTAACACGGTCAGGTTTACTCCTCAGAAGGAATTGTTTTTCAATGATTAATCTTGATGATATTTGTTTTCTTTTTATTTAAATAGGTGGTTTGGAATTCAACTAAATCCTCACTTCATGGGTATTGACCTCAAGTATGTGATTTTCCCAAATTTCTTGCTTGTTCTCATTTCACGTGACTGTTTATTAATTTAAGCCATGTTAAAATTATATTTTAATTCCCCATCGCTGCCACTGAAAGATGTATTTTCTTTTTATCATTTAACTTGACTGTTCTAATTGTGATTTATGAACTTACTATGAATGATACATCTTGCCCCAACCTGCCAATAAAGTTGTATCTCATGTGGACTTCATCATTATTCTGAATACCAAACTGTGATTGTTATATGATCTGTCACTCTTCTTTTCCTCGTGAAACTTGACTCAGTTTGCCCTGCAAGGTTTATTGACAACCTACATGTCTCATGTTTTCATATCCTATTTGTTTAACACTGTGGCCAAACAGACTGGGCCTTCAAAAAAGTGGAAAGCATATATGTGTTTGAAAGAATCAAATTGGAATTATTGTACTGGACATATACTGGTAATCATATTAGAGCAAGCATGGATAAGAGATGTTTGTATTGTGTAGTAATTTTAACCTTAAAAAAATGAGATATATATGTAACCGTAAAGGGAATGAAAAACAGTTTTCAAATAGATCTTAAGACATGAATAATAATTCTTTGAGTTATTTCCGCCCTCCGACACCCTACTCTCATGGCCAAATTTTAAAACTTTTATCTTTCAATGATTGTTTGGTATTGCATCAGTTGGCTAAATTTAGGATAGTATCCTTGTCCTTATTTTCTTAGGTAGCATATTTTTATATTTTTTTCACCTCATTTGTACATATAGTTCACATGCATGTCAACTGACTTTTGCAAATAAGATTATATTGTCTGCATATTCAATGAGGTGTGAATGATGACTGCAATCAGTCTGGCATGTTATAGATTTAATGGATTATCAAATTGCAGATTTTTCTTTGTTCGAGCTGGAATGATGGGGTGGCTACTTATCAACTTGTCTATTCTTATGAAGAGCATTCAAGATGGTACTCTGAGCCAGTCAATGATTCTCTACCAGCTATTCTGTGCAGTAATCTCGAAAACTTGCATGTCCGTTGTAAATTGAAAATGTATTGTATTGTGTGCTTGACATGTGAATTTCTGCATTTTTGTTCCAGCTATACATCCTGGACTATTTTGTACATGAAGAATACATGACATCCACGTAAGTGAGTTACATATGTTCCACTAGAAGACTTGGGTTCTATAAGTTTCACCATAGGTTACTTGTTATGCTAAGTTTTAAGATGATGATACTCATTCACATTGTTGTAAATTATAATTCTTACACCAATGAGAAACTTTCATATGATGAATTTTTAATAAAATTTACCTTCGCATTGATCCATATTTTGCTTATAAAGTTTCACATTAGTTTGAAATTGTTTTTATGCAATTTAAATGTGTTAAAATTAACTTATAATATACTTTTCAAATGAACAAAAACATCAACAAGTTGGCCATCGAAAACAGGCTTGAAAGTGGTATGTTTTCGTACTCTTTTCCTTTTTTTAATATTTTTGGAGGGGGCATGGTTACATTGGAAGTGCAAGAACCTGGATGAAGAAGTATACATGGCCTAGTTGAGTGTCAAAGTCAAACCATCACCATCACACCCCTAGGTCCTAAATACATTTGCTATATTTTTAGAGGAAGGGGAAGGGGGTGGGGTGTCTGTGACATTGATGCTAATTTATTTAGCTGTAAAATGCCTCAGTGCTTATTTGCTGTGATCAAGTTTGTAACCACAATGTATGAATCACTTTATCTTTCTGCATCAGGGGAATAAATATCAAGTACTAGTACTACTACCCATTGTAGAATTCCTAAGATAATAAATTGACATAATTGAATTTATATGTCATAGCTGCATTAGGTTGATTAGTAGATGTGTTATCTGCAATTTGTATTGGATAAGGCCCAGTTTGGGGTGAAATATGATATTTAAAATTCCCTTCAAAACATTAGATATTAAAAGCCAGGTTGTGAAGGTACAAGTATAACTTATTAGTACCGTGTCCAAAATATAATGGCCTTGGGTTAGCGTCTTCATAAGCATTTTTGGAAGAACAAAATAAGAAGGAAAAATGAGAAAACTTCATCCGCTAAAATTAACTTATGCATGAGTTAAAAATCATCTCATAGAGAAGCTAATATGAGATAAGTTTTATAAATTAGCTTATGCATAAGCTAATTTAACTTACGAAAAAGTTCATCTCATTTTTTTTTCTTTCTTAAAAGTGTTTTTGGAAAAGTTTGCTTGAATAACATTCCTCCTGAATTTTTCAGTAAACTATGATCAAGATATCCACTTGATCAATCACATATGATCTAAGTCCCCTTTCGAACCTTATCTTTGTTTTGTCTTTTGCAGCTGGGACATAATTGCAGAGAGATTGGGTTTCATGTTGGTCTTTGGAGATTTAGTGTGGATACCTTTCACTTTCAGCATACAGGTATTTGTGATACTTGTGAGTTTGGATGAGAAACAAAGAGTTTGAACTTGCAGTTTATTTGTGTAATCACGGGATATGTTACCTTTTTTGTTCATAGCAGTGTTATCGATATGAATAATGGAAAATGTTGTAGACCCCAAAAATTCTTTATGAAACTATATCGGAAACCATAACAGATTATGGCGGAAACATTACAGACAAAAGAAATACAATATATACATATAGATAATTTTAAAAAATGCAGAAATATAATTGTAATGCAAAAATAATGAAAGAGACAACCATGATTAATAATAATAATATTTTGTCTAGAAATTCAATCTGTTCATGAACTTAGTTTCACCTCTCAATGGTGTTTGATGAGCTCTTGTGCTGACATTAAATACTCCATTCTGTTTGTCATCGTGATTGTGGATTAACTTGAAAGTGATTTTGTTAGATGGTCAGTCACGACTACCTAGATGAATTAGGTTTGTATTAGGCTGATTCTAAAGAACAGAAAATTCTGACAAATGTCATTCTTGTCCTTTATTACAAGCTGAGGGTCCTTATAGGGACTCCAACGGTAGGAGGATCTACTGCATACATGAGTATGATCCATAAAAGACAAACGAGCAATATTTAGAATAGAAAAAGCTTAATTGATGAAATCTTCAGTCCACAAGGGCCTTCTGATCTTTTGCTTGGGTGTGGAAGGAGGTTCCATAGTGTACATGTTAGGTAATTGGGCTGGTTATTCGTCCACTATCACATTTTTTTTCTTTGTTTATTGCTATATAGGACTTATCAGTGAGATAACTCATTTTCTACTCTGGCAAGTTTCTCAAGTTTTATGGTATACCAGCCTTTTTGTGAATAAATCTTTTGGCATGACATGTATACGTCCAAGCTCGCCAATGCATGTACTCATGTTTGTGTACATATAAAAGAAATTAGTGGGAGGGAGTCCACGATTATTATTTGTTGTATTGATTTCCAAAGCACAGTTTTGTCTTGTCGATTTGAACTATGACATGTGTTCTAATTGGGTGAATTGAAACAATCAATATAGTGGTAAGTAATTTATTATTCACAATTAATAATGAATCATGATCGCATAGCCTATTTAGAACTTGAATCCTTGGTATAGTACTTTTATTAGTTGTGGTAATTTTTCTTCCTTAATAGGAATACGTGCTTAGATAATTATGAGGATTTTTGGTAATTTGTTTTGATCTCAATCTTCTGAGTTATCATGATTCTGAATACTATGTCAGTTATGGACAAAATGTATCCATGATATGCCGCCTGGATGTTTGCGCATGCATGTAAAGTGTGGTGCTTTTTAAATGCTTTAAATCATGTTTCTTTTCTTTCCTCTTTTTCTGTACAAAAGGAAGCACAAGAACATCAACCATATACAGTTAATTCAGTAACTAAATACTTGGTGTATTACTTATTGGTGACAAAATCAGTTGAAGAAAAAAACTACCGAAGTAAAAGAAAACAAGTTGGAAAATAATGCCCAAAGATAAAGAAAATGGACCGAGGGAGAATCTGAATTTGTATCACACTTAAATTAATGCTTCTTTTTTCAGATAGCTGCCCCTGAGTTATAATTTCTTTGATTTGTGCATTATTTACCATTACAATTAATAAATATGAAATGTGTTATTTATGTCTATTAAATGAGGGGAATTTCAGAATCAATTTCCAAGAATCTTCTCTCTTTTTCTCTTTCTAATGCATGTTTTTCATATTTCAGCATGTGAAATTTATCATATGCTGAATCCATATTGTTTTATTTTGTTTTGTGCATGTTTGTATGTATGAGCTATGATCAAGACTTGACAGTGTACCAACAGAGGTATATCGTGCTTTAGATGCATCCTTTAAACATAATTCACCTGTGTTGGAAATGAAACTTGCTACTGCTTTAGTTAGCTCCATGTTTAATTTTTATTCATCTCTTCTGCATTAAAATATTGCATTTATTGACAATCTGCAATTGCTGTTAGGGGTGGTGGCTCTTAAGGAACAGTGTGGAGTTAACAACTGCTGCCATTGTAGCTAATTGCTTGGTCTTCTTGATCGGGTAACTTGTTATGCATACACTCCTGAACTGACATAAAAGAAAATTTTATGAAGACTGAAACTGATCTAATAAACTCAGTACATTTCTAGCAGTAAACCTTGTAAACTGTAATATGTGGAATATAACTGTGCAGGTATATGGTATTTCGAGGAGCAAACAAGCAAAAACACTTATTCAAAAAGAATCCAAAGGCTCCGATTTGGGGTAAGCCTCCAAAAGTTGTTGGAGGCAAACTACTAGCGTCTGGTTATTGGTAAGATTTCATTTATGTTGAAATTATAGGGTTTTAGATATATGGGGAAAGGAGAGAATAGAGTAACACTCTGAAACTGATATTCAATATGATGCTTTACAATGTGATACAATAGATAAGCACTACTAGTCTTGTTCATACAAACACTAGTGACTAGACCCTTAATTCTAATTAAAGAAGGAAACAAATCATGAAATATGGAAACTTAGGAAATAGGAAACTTAATTATAAGAGATATTTTAAAGATCTAATCATGATACTATTGGAATTTTTTTAATTATATTCTAATTCTGTTTTATATCCCTTTTTCTTGTTCTCTCACCAAGTTCAGATGTTACGAGGTAAAAACAAAAGATGATTGTCATCTTTTTTATGGGATTCATATGCATGTGTGGTTTATTTTTTGAACCCTTAATCTAGCTCATAATCTGTGACAAAGTTCTCCTTGCAAGAATTAATATTTGGAATTGTCTTGATCATTTGTCATCCTAGAATGTCTAGAACAACGTCCATATCCTTATTATTTTTCTTACTGAAGTAATCAATCTTTCTTATTTTATTATTCTTATTATGTTGAAGGGGCATTGCTAGACACTGTAATTACCTTGGGGATTTGCTGCTTGCTCTCTCCTTTAGCTTGCCATGTGGGATAAGGTGATCTCTTTAACTAGTTCAATTATTACGTTGACATAAAGTTATGGATATTTGCTATTGCTCTAAAAGAAATTAATACCAAACATTTGTATTTAACTCTTTTTTGCAGTTCACCAATTCCATACTTCTATCCAGTTTATCTTCTTATTCTGTTGATCTGGAGAGAGAGAAGGGATGAAGCTCGTTGTGCAGAGAAGTATAGAGAGATATGGGCAGAGTATTGTAAACTTGTTCCATGGAGAATATTGCCTTATGTTTATTAGGAGTATAACAAGGGCCTCATCTTGCCAACGGCAGTAAGCACTTTGATGTAAAATGGTTCTTGGGGTCCTCAATCTTGGATCGTTTCCTATTTGTGTATCGATTATTATGCTGATGGCTTTCTTGTTAATGGCCATCTCTTTTTGACATTGCTATTGATTTGAAATGAAGATGGCACGGTGAAAGATCCTTGGATTATCTTACCATCACCAGTAATATGGAATGTTCCTATTAGAAGTCTCATGTTGCACTTTAGGCTCAATATCTTGGTTTTCATTTGCATCCTGGAGGTTAAATAGGCCTGATTTATGTAACAAAGTGCTTTGGATTTTGCTAAACATACTGGATTGGATGCTTCCATATCACCACTGAATGTGGAAGCATTAAACATTTAGTAGAATGTTAAAGAAATGTTGGATTCATGATGAGGAACAAGAGGCACTTTCCTTTAGCACCCTTGTTGTCTTTTCCTGTACTTCTATAAGTCTGCTAAAAAATTGTTCAAGGTTCCAAAACATTTTGGTATGCATTTTGGATTAATACATTTTCGGATCTAAAATTGTATTTTGGATTCTACATTCTTGACATGTATATTGGACTGTGGAGTCCGGGTGCAATTGATCTAGAGAGATTTATAATAATGAAGATTTTTTTTTTAATATGTTGATAATGTATTTGAAGACCTCAAATTTATTTTTGTTTTTGTTATTCCAAATTTCTACTAGTGTAACAACAAATAACATTATCACCATCACCAAATTATTACCAATTCTCAGTGGTGAAATGTTTAGATAATACTTAGGTGGTTTAGCAAGGAATTATTGGACTCTAAAACATAAATGTTTGTGTCTTTCAACATTGATGTGCATAGTAAAACTTCACCTAGTTGGTTAAGAATTTAACATATTATTTATAAAATGTAAATCTTTATTATCCTTTAATTTGGTTATATTATATATTGTTAAACTTGAATTAATTAAGGAGGGAGAAATTTTAAAACTAAGATTTTTATAAGGTTTTGGAGAAGTCAAAATTTAATTAAAACTCGTTTAATTAAGCATCATTAAAATGCAAAAATTGTCAAAAAATTTAATACACAATTTATCCTTTATATAATGTATATTCTATCTATTTTCTCAAAGTTAAATGAGATTCGTAATCAATTTGTAATAATAAATTATTTCTAGAGATGGAACAAATCTCTAGCTAACAATATGCAGTTTAATTTTTGGAAAGGAAAGCTTTTTAATATGTTGGGAAAAGTTTGACTAGTTAACTCTATTATTGTTGGTGCACTTGTTTGTTGAAACATGTTCTAGAATGAGGGTTGAATAGAGTCTTAGATTACTTTCGTGAAGACATACAGAACCGACTAATTGTAATATAGTAGACTAAACCATCTAACCACTGAAAGCGTAACACCAGTTTTATAATAGTTCACCCAAATCTCACTGGTTACATTCATGGGAACACACAAAACCTTCCTTTCATATTATAATTGTAATGGTATTCCAAAAAGCTTGTGGTTAGCTTACATGGGAACCACTTCAAATATTACCTAATCCTTGCATGATCCTAAAGAAAAACTCACAAGATTTTGTTTATTTACAAAGATGTCCCCATCTTCACTTAGTTATTACAACCTATATGGTTGAATATGAGCTATGATCAGCTACGCTGCTCTAACATCCTCATATTTTCCATATTGGTATAATTACTTTCATCAAGTATAAGTGAACATGCTATATAATTAATTACGTACCTTGTATAGAAAATATTTTCTCTTTAGTTGTTCTTGAAATCTTGTTAGACTCCCAAAAGGCATCTAACTACTAATAGGTCTCTATTGATTACTTCACATTTTTACTTGATGGTTGTGAAGTTGAAGGAGAATAAGGGTTAGAGGAAGAAAACCTCTCAAATTCTTCATTCCTTTCTGATAACGTCATGGTTCTTTTTCTAGGACATTCGGTTAACATGTGCCCATGTCCTAAACATTTAAAACATTTAATAGAACTTATGTTGTTGAAAGATTGTGAAGAAGATAAAGATTGAGAAGAAAAAGAAACTTGGTAGGTAAACTTGGATTCTCCATGGTCTAGTTCCTTTTTACGTTTTAAAGAAAATATTGTAGAATACTTGTAAGAAAAAGAATGATGTTTAGAAGAAGAGGAAAGATTGGATTATGACCTTCTTTCATGTTCTTCCCAAGGTCGAGAAATTTAAGAGTAAAGGTTATAATCATACCTTTTTTTTTCTTCTTTTCAAGGCTTGTGAGAGGATGGGATTACCTGCTTAGAACTTCTTGTATGTCCCCCTTCTTTGAATTTATATCTCTACCTTGGAAGCTTGATTCAGTAGACTTTCTAAGGACATATACTCTTAAAACTTAAAATGATATTCTATTGTCTAAAGAAAGTGAGTCTTAAAACTTGTTTTAGTAAGTTTTTAAATACAAAAATTGCACTTTCTTTGTACAACTAAATTCAACAAAGACATACAAAACTTTACTTATATGATGTTATAAACAAATGAAAATTTCCATAACAAATTCTCAATTTTCATTTCAAATTTCACAAACACAAACCGCAAGTAAAGATACCAACCAGATTTATAAAGGGCCCATTCATCTTTAGCTCTTGGACACCAAAATTGGAGATGGAAGTTGTGACAATTTTTTTTATTTTCATTTGATGAAATAGAAAGTATTAAAATATTATAAAAAAATTCATGATTTAAGACCCATGTCTTTTTCAACCAAATTACAAAAATATTAGAAATCTTTTTTTAATTTAATTTTTTCATAAGTAGAATATGTCCTCTTTTGAAAGATTTTTTCCGCAATTATTTTGTCCTTCATTACTAAAATGTATTCTTAGCCTATTTTCAACATTTTTCTCTTCAATGCATGTTCTCAAGAAAATATCAATTTTCTTCTTATCATCCCACCTAGTATTTTTTTGTGTGACATTTTAATAATAAAGAAATAACTATATTATGAAACAATAACCAGTGATTGATATACAGTCATTTAAAAATATGATCATTTAAGATATCTATCACATATGTATAATTTAAAAATTTAGTCAATGTATGATGAAAAAGCTCTAATAAGTTTTAGCACATCAATCATGTAAAATTCAAGCAGACTACATAAATAACGTATTTCCTCACAAAACTTTTATTCACGTGAATCTACCCAAAAACGGGATGAACGGATCGTTCCAACAAATTTTTCCTGAATCAAAGATCAAAAATAAAAAATGTGGAAAGGGATTAGGGATGGAGAAGACACCACAATCATTTCTGACTGATAAGTCCAGTGAGGATTCGCCATTTTGAATTCGAAAATTCACATATAAAAATCTAAAGTTCTACTCAAGAACCAAGCAAAAACTCACGGAGCTAAAGTTTTAACTCCTAAAATCTGAATTCTAAATAGAAAGAATCATTATAAGGGTATTTATACTAGTGGACTTAAGACAAGGCCAATTAACTAATTAAACCCAAAACTTGAAAAAGAACAAAATAGAAAGCCCAATAAAGGCCCACAAAGAAAATTAAATCCAAATTATAAAATATTAAGAATTAAACTTAAAAATCCTAAAACTATATTTGTCATCTTCATGCTTGTATCCCATATTTTCTAGAAAATTAACACCTAATAAAAGAGAATTTTATACTAAATTTAAAATTAAGCGATAAATGATAGTTTTGAATGTTCTTCCTTCTTTTAATAAATAAATTTATGCTTAAAATTATAATACTACTATTATCATTTTAAACCAAGAAACAACTTACAGGAGAAAAACTACGAAAATTTTTTCAACAGGAAAATATAACAAATATTTAAATCATGACTATAATATAATAAAAAGACATAATATCATAACAACATATTAATCTATAATCTAAAATATCAATTGAATGAACAAGATAAAATGATTACTCTAATTATTGTTCCATTTGTTCAGATTAAAAATGATAGCGGTTCAAAAATAAGCATAAATGTTATTCTAAACAACAATGTTAAGTGGTACAAAGACAAAATTTGTGATTTATATTTAGATACACTAGAAAAATATAAATTAAATTATAACAATTGTTACAATTGAGTGAAGATCTCAAATCAACCAAGAATCCCCAATTACCATATACAAAAAATTAGAGATTTCATTCAAAATTAACCCACAAGGAGAGTAGAAAAAGCACAAAAAGGATTGTAAAATAACGAAAAAAATAGATAGGATTGTAGGAGAATAGAAATGCACCTAGAACTAGAACTTAATTGGCATAAAAAGATTACACTGGAGTGTGCAAGAGCATTGCACTGAAAGTGAAGGATTCCTGTACAGAGTGAAGTATTGTTGCATATAGAGTGAAGGAGTGAGTTGTAGGAGAGATTGTTGCGTAAAAGAATATGAGATAGATCATACTGAGATGAGAAACACTACTACCAAAAGGAGAGTGGTTATGGTACAAACAAACATAAAACTCTCTTATATATCCTCATAATCAACTTTTGAACTAACTTATTTTGATAAGCTTACCAAAATAAGTTGTTTTTAACCTCTTTTTTAATTTAAATAAAAGAGTAAAATTTGTATATAATGATTTTTATAATTAAAGTAAGTGTCTTTTTTCTCTCAAAAACAAGTTTAAACAAACTCACCCAATATGGTGATATTTTAACCAAATCTCACACTCATTGTTTTTGTTTTCTTGATTCAAATGTTAGTCAGGATGACAACTCCCTACTGACATTGTGAAAGGTAATAGAGTATAGTAAAATTACTAAACAATTTTGCTTTATTTTATTTTTATTTCATTTATTGCAATAAAGACTACTTAGCTTATTGGAATTTAATTAGACTCACCTATTATGGTTTGTATAGCCTCAACTTCTTATAAAGAGGAAAGCTTAAATATTCTTATTTTCTAATTAGATAACTCATAACATAATAATGTTATTTTCTAATAAACACAATCAACAATACATACTTTACTATATTGTAAGATTGGATGCTAAGCTATTAAAAAATACATTAACTTTTTCTTCAATGTCATAAAACAAGATTTAAACACACCTATACAAATTATCAAATATGTTCACACATTACCAAACTTATAAAGAATTTGTTTTCCAATACATGTCTATACATATAAATACATGTGTGTGTATACATTTATATACACACATGTTAGGACATAACACAAGTTTTAATGATAGGATGCAAGCTTTAATCTATATGTGTCATTACCAAGACACTCATGTTTAGATGTTAATAAATAATATATTTTAGTGTGTTTAACAACTTACTTAAGTGTGTAACAAGAATTAGACGAAATCATTAAAGATTGAACAAAAGTGATAGGCACAAACAAGACACAACAAAGCAAGACTTGATAAGCTCCAAACAAGACACATATTAAAGCAAGACAAAGTGTTTTAGTCTTAGACTCGATATGCTCAAAGTGTAGGGTGTGCATCTTGATAAGATGAAGACTTATGAGTCATTAGACGAAGATAACAAGATATTGTCTGATTAAGTCTTAAAAATATACACAAGACACACTAAACCTTAGACTCAATATACACATATTCAACACAAGATGCATTGACAAATGTGATACGAAAGTTATAAAAATTGCTCTAGAACACATACCAAGGATGGTTCTAACATAACACACCAACCATTTGAGTTTGTATGTTCAAAATGATAAAGTCAAAAGATTACAGAACTAACAAAAAAAATGTTGTCCTTTGATGCATCATTATTTATCCACAGTTTCTTACATTTTTGTACTTATTTTAATTATTGTTTTGTCTCTAATTATTCATTATTGACACGTTTTTATTATTTGGACTTTATTGGGCCAGTAATTCAAATTTTTAGTAATTTGAATTTATTTGTCTAATTTCATTTGTTTTTATTTTTCAAAATAATCTTAGGACATTTTTGGGCATGAAAAATATCCTGAAATTAAAGAAATTACTGTCACATCAGTCTCCACTTAGGATTTTAATTTCATTTTCTTTTACTTTTTAAATTTGGGCCAGACAATATTTTTTTATGAGACCGAGACATTTTGGTAGAGAGGGGCTGACCTAGGGTTAGAAAACCCTAAGGAGATGAGGCACAATGCATTCACGCACAGCTGCTCACGTTTCTGTCTTTCGGCTTACATCTTTCGTTTTTCCTTTTCCGTTGTTGGTTGCTTTTCGTCTTTACTTTTCTCTCCATTGATTTTCGTTTTGAATTTTCATGGAGGGCTAACTTTCAGAAGTTGATTTCCTAAGTAGATTGCTATGAACTTTGAGGTTTAAAATTCACGTTTTCCCTTTCTTCTTCTTTCTTCTTCATCTTCTAATCTCTGTGCTTATATCTTTGTTCATACTTAATGAATATTGTTTTCGCAGTTTGCTTAATTATGTGAATGGTTAAATATTGGATGGTGCATCCGTTTGCTTAATTCGTGTAAGGAAATCTTGGGTTAATCTTCGCTTAGTTGATTGATTTGGGCTGGAATGGGGATTAAGATGAACAGAGTGTGTTTTCTATGTAACTAGGGATAAGGAAAATTGCAATTGAATCAGGAAATCAATCCACTTTTCAGAATTGTTTACATTTTACCAATTATTTTGTCTTTTAATTCAATTCAATAAATCTGTTCAAACCCCCCACCTTGTTTGTATCATTCACGCATTAATTTTTTGCTTTAACCACGGTCCTTGGGAGACAACCTAGGAATCACTTCCTAGTATTACATTTTAACTGTTTATTTGACCGGATATGACTTCAATCATCCTTTCTACAACAATTTAAGTGCAACAAATAAAGTTGTCACTAAAAATTCAAGCATGTTCTAAAAAGGTGTTGAGACCAGAAGAAGCCACAACTTGCAAGCTTTAACAATTTGATTTTAAGACGTATATAATGAAAGATATTGTTAACTCTAAGGGGTTTGAATAAAGTTTAAAGCCATTTTTGAAAATTTTCACAAGCTAATCTATTAGATGTTGAAGAGGGTCGTCTAATGGTTTTAAAAGAAGTTCATAATCTTTTTCATAAAGCTTTAAGATGATGACCCCGAGATAACTTGCGTAATATAAAAGGTGGTAAACACTTTAGTTTTATACTTGTTCACCCTAACTTAGACTATGTCTAACTCTCCTTTGTATCTTGCAAAGGGTTCTACTAATCACAAACTATCTAAGTATTTTTCGTTGCCACTTCTAGCTTATAAGAGTACATAGTCTCCCCAAGCTAATGTTTTTCTAGGTCAAGTATACAAAGTCTCTCTATGTTGTATAATAATAAGTTGTTTGGATTTACAAGGAAACTCTCACTAAGTGAGCACTTCACGAAGAGGTCTTTCAGACACGTTGATACTATTTAACAATTAATGCTTTTTAACTTTCTTTATATGCAACAATTTATGTAGAACTTGTATGTTTTTATTCATTCATTAGTTGATTTTCCATGTATAAGCTTCATTTTATAGACATCCAAATCAAATTGTTGAAGCTTACGTATTGTAGCTTATCCTTATGCAAACAACTTGTCAAAATATGTTCGAGATTTAACTAACACCTTTTATTGCTAAGGGTGTCAAAATGACTTTAAACTCAAAGTCGTCCTAGCTTACCATAGAGTTTGAGTCAGGTTTAGTTGGAAAAACTATTTTTTTTTAATATGGGTCAAATTGAACTTAGCTCACTTAACGTACGACTTAAATGGGTTGAGCATGATTGGTGTGGGTTGACCCGTAACTCACTAACACCATTTTAATTACATATTTTGTCACATCGTGACTTGTGAGTGAGTTATTTGAAAGAGAGAAACATAACTTGGCTAATTTGTGCACTCTCCAACATGTGTTTGGTGACTCATATTTTTCCATCCATCGATAATTTTTTTTCTTATCTCAAGATTAGAGTAACATCATCCATTAGCATGTCCCTTCCTTCTTCTCTCTCTTGTATTGGCTCGAATATATTTTTATTCAAATCAACAAATGTTTTGTCACATTTCTTATTGCATGGAGTTGTTATATGTGATATGATATATATGATATATATATATATATATATATATATATATGTATGTATGTATATATATGTGTGTGCGTATATATATGTGTGTGTGAAATTTGTGTTGTTATGAGAAATTTAAGAAATATAATATTTCTTCAATAAAAGCATAGTACCATTTTTGAGAAATGATTATATGTGCTAGTAAAGTAATTAGAATGTTTATATAATTGGAGAAATCCCATATGTGTCCAAAAATGCTTACAAGCATTCCTTCATTGATTATATAGGACATAGAATACTAGTTACAAAAGTACACCTTACTACATTGAATTTATGCTTTCATTGCATTAATACTTGTTTTAATGGTTGTGACTCCTTTGTTTGGTGTTGTAGTTAATTTTTGTGTTATTGACTCCATGTAGAACACATGTTATTTGTTGTTCTCTTTAATTTTTATAACAATTAGAAATTATAGTAAGAATTGAATTTTGTTTCCTTTAAATAATTTATAAAAAAAATTCAAATTAATTTGCAAAATCTCAAATTATCCATCAAAGTTTGAATGTAATTGTATTGATGATAATTTTATAATTAATGAAGAACTTAATAAATCAACTCTAATTAACAATGAAAATAGTGATATTCAAAAGAAAAACAAGAAAGCTAAGATTTGTACCTCAAATGTTTAAAAATATTTTTTTAAAATTGGTGTTAAAGATGGTAAAAAAAGACTAAATATAATGTATGTGAACAAAATTATGTAATTGGTGGATCTAAAATAAAAAATTCAACATTATTGTACTATTTTAAAAAATGATACATTAATCCAAATATTAATATGTAAGTGGAATGATAATTACCAATATGAAAAAGTTAAAGAATAGGACCTTGATCATAAACATGTCTATAAAATCATAATATGATTATAAACATGATTTGATTATAAACATGATTTGTCATTTAAATTTGTTGAATACACAAAATTGGAAGATTGTTTTTATATTAATTCCATATCTAAAACATGACAATAAAAATATAATAATTTCTAATGATTTATGTAAATTTTATTTTCAAAATGATGAAGAAATTATAATAATGTATAAATTTTACAAATATATTTATTTAACATAATATTGTTTCTTTTTATCAAAATATTTTGTTGATGACAATTAAAGATTAAACAGTAAAATTTTTATTGTTAATCAAAATAAAACCTTTATATTTATATATATCATGATTTATTAAATAAATGTTTAAGTTGATGAAAAATTAATAAAAAAAATTCTTTTTATAACTTTTAAGCATGTTAATATTAATAATTATACATAAGTTAAACTTATAAGATAGTTTATGCTCTATAATGTAATAATGAACTTTTTATAAAATATTATGTTCATGAAAATAGTATGAATAATATTATTATGATATTATATTTTAATGTGATAATTATTTAAGATAATATATTAAAATAAAACTTTAGAAAAAAGTTGCATGCATTTATTAAATATGAATAAAATGTTATATATGAATAACTTTATTCTTTATCAGAAGATGTATGAATACCATTATTCTTTATAAGATGTATGAATAAGATTATTCTTTACGAAAAGATGTACAACTTCTTTCTTTCTGGGTAAGGATGGACGTAAATATGAAAGTGAAAATTAAAATACATTTATTCCATTTCTTTTAAGTGTTGATTTCTTCCACCGAATGCAAGATAGAAATGAAATTAACCTAGCTCGGAATGCACATTGAGTTGTGTTCATTCTCTCTCCCTGCTCACTCCGTGAGAGCTTTCAAGTTAGCAGTTAGCCCCACATACATGAGATATCTAGATCTCCAGCATTGACTATATGTAACTAACTATCCCATGAATTTGTCCTGTTTTCTCGTTTTTATTTCGGTTTGGTTTGCCGCGTGGAAGAAACTGTGGTCATGCCGAGTAGGAAGCGGAGATTCCAAAGAGAATAATCAACCAGCAAGTATTTTGCTTCTGCTTTGTGGCTTTCCATAGTCTATCAGTTTTGGATTTTTTTTGATTAATAAGGCATAAATAAATTATTCGATCCCTTCTGCAATCACCGAGTAGTCACATACTTCATCACTCACCGATTACTCGGCGAAAGGTATTACAAACCCACCTTTGTCAATGTTGCTTTATTGTGTCAACTAGGAACTTTATCTCTGATTTTGTTTTTCAATTTCACAAATTTATTACATTTATTTCGCATTTTCATTTTTTTTAATTAGGTTCAACCGTGGAGGTGCTCCTTCTAGTGAGGAAAAGATGATGATTGAATAAAGTTGTGACCTTTATGTGGAAATTGAGCTTCTGAGAGCACCCTGTGATAGTCCCAGGCAGCAATTTAATTCTTCATCTTTTCCTCGACGTTTTTCATTGAGGATTGGAGAAGAGAAGTGAATGGAGGTTGGGGAAATGAATAGAAAGGAGCCACAAGTTGAGGTTCCTTTGGTCCCCGCCACCCCCATTAAGCCCGTTCCTCTAAAACCAGTGCCGATCTACACGCCTGGGGAGATACACCAAATGGGTTATCATGCAAATGGAGCAGTTGCATGTGTTGAATTTTCAATTGGCCAAGAGAAATTTTGCAGGTCGGATGTTGGGTCAAACGTCGCAGGTGACAGTGGCAAAACTTGTGAACATACAGCTTCGGATGCTGCTTCCAGCTTCAGCAAACTCGGGTTTTGTGAGCATTTGTTCGCAGTTGAGGCTGAATCGAGGAACTCTAGTGCGACTCAAGGGAATAATGATAGATTGAACAATCCATTTGTTCCTTCATTCATCCTTGACAATGTCCGAGACCCTCAGGGTAAGTTCTATTTTTTGTCCCTGCTACTCTTGTGTGATAATTTTTTAAGATTTTCCCCTCCACGTCTCACTGTAACTGTGAGCACCAACAATGATCTTACTAAGCAGAACACGTAGATGACGTAGTAGAGCAATAAAAAATTTGAGCAACAGCTAGAGTGAGGGGATACCTGGTAAATTAGAATGGGACATTATGCATACTATATTAAATTCCATTATCATCCATTTTTGTATTGAAATGAGGAGAATCTGAATGCGAAGTTGTTTGCATGCACTTTTCTCCTTGAAACTATTTTTGCTTTGGAGCACTCATCAAACCTGCACCCACCCACCACCATTTTCTTAGAAGTTTCTGTTTTAATCTCCTTTTAATACTTGGTCTATCTAGTATCATATTGTTCTTACACTTGTTTGCTTACTCTCTTGAGACAGAAACATACATTGCTTGCTGTAGCAACAGAACTTCGCAGGATTTCCCATTTACACTTGACAATGCCAACAACGAAAACAGACAAATAGCATCAACGCAAATCGATATGGAAGAAAATGATCCTGGAGGGGAAGAGAGAAACGGCCCTGCCAGTAAGCTTGACAGTAATGCACTGCCAAACAGCAAAGAACTCTGTGACCCTGTCATGGAATTTGCTGCTATTTCTTCACCATTCAAGGAGAATCACAATCAAGATAAGGGAAGCAATCTTGATACTGATCTTAACAAAACACCACAACAAAAACCAAGGAGAAGAAAGCACCGTCCCAAGGTCATCAAAGAAGACAAACCCAGAAAAACTCAGAAGCCTGTTATCCCGAAGCCTGTTCAATCAAAAGAAAACCCAACTGTCAAGAGGAAGTATGTGAGAAAGAATGCATTGACCAAGACTTCTAGTCCTCCAACAGAAGTGACTAGAGAATTGACAAAAGAAATGCCTGAATCTGCCAAAATGTCTTGTAGAAGGGTCATAGATTTTGACGTGGGATCAAGAGAAGAAAGTTCTGCTGGAAGAGAAAACACAACTGCACTATTGGGAAAAGGAAATGGTGTGCTCGTGCAAGAAACAAATGTAGTCCTTGCCGATGATCTAAACACTTCCGTGAAGCAGGCATCAATCTGTTACACTTCAGTACCAGAAGACACACATTCCCTAAATACATTTCCTTTGGGAAGAAAAGACTCAGGGACAAAGCCAGAGGAAAAGCCAGCTGCTAAGAGGAAGTATATGAAAAGGAATGGAGTGAACATGACTTCTGCTCCTGATGCAGAAATGACTAAAGAAGAGATGCCCCAATCCACCCAAATGTCATGTACAGAGTTCATAACTTTTGATGAAAGAGCAAGAGATCAAAGTTGTGCTGTCGAAGAGAATGCAACAGTATATCCTGGTCGTGAAATTGGTGTAGTCAGGCAGGAAATGAATGTAGGCCTTGCCAACCACCTAAACACTTCCATTAAGCAGCCATCAAATGGTTGCATGTCATTATCAGAAGACTCACAAGCACCAAATACATCTTCAGGAAGAAAAAGCTTTTTCACAGAACCAGAGGAAAACTCAGCTGTCAATAAGAAGAATACAAGAAGGAAAAAGGTGAACGAGACTTCTCCAACAGATGGTACTGGAGAAATGACTACAGAAGTTGTGCCTGAATCAGCCCAAATACCATATACAGGGTCTGTAAAATTTTATGTGAGAGCAAGAGATGAAAGTCGTGCAATTCAAGAGAATCCAATTGTCATTCCAGGCAGTGAAATTGGTGTAATAATGGAGGATATTAATGTCGGCTTTTCCTATGATCTAAACAATGCCATGAAGCTGGCATCAAACAGCTACATGTCATTACCAGAAGACACACAAGCCACAAATACATCTTCAAGAAAAAAAAGATCTCGAACAAAGCCAGAGGAAAACCCAACTGCCAAGAGGAAGTATGTGAGAAAGAAAGGAGTGAAGACATCTGCTCCTCTTATAGAAGTACCTGGAGAATTGACTAGAGAAAAGATTTCTGCATCTGCCCAAACATCATGCAGAGATTCCACAAGTTTTGATGAAAGAGCAAGACAAAAAAGTTATGCAGTCCAAGAGAATCTAAGTGGATATCCAGGCAGTGAAATTGGTATAGTCAGGCAGGAAATGAATGTTAGCCTTGCCTATGATTTAAACACTTCCACAAAGCAGACATTAAATGAAGATGTGGCATTACTTAAGGACACACAAGCCCAAGGTTCATCTTCGAAAAACAATCTCCCTGGGACAATGACAAAAGAAAACCTGACCAGCAAGAGAAAGAATGTGAGGAAAAAAGTATTGAATCTGTCTCCTATTCCTTCAACAGAAATGACTGGATTGACTGAAGCAGTCATACTTGAATCTAACAACATGTCATGGAGAAGGTCCAATGTTGATGTGGGAACTAGAAATGTAAGGTCTGTAGGGAGAGAAAATTTAGATTTGCACATTGGGAAGGAAAATACAGTGTTAGAGGAAACAAAAGTAGGTCTCACCTATAATCAAGACACTTGGATGAATGCAACATTAAATAATTGCATGCCAATACCTGAGGGAACACAACACCCAAGTATGTTGTCTATTTCGAAATACATCCCCCTTGGGAAAATGCTGAATGCCAACTCTGTAGAGAGCAAAAACAAAGGCCAGGCAACTACTCCGGATGGAAACATCAGTAATAATCAAAGTTCAACAATAAGGTTACAAATGGTTGGTACAAGGAGAAAATATTCTGGTAGCGTTAGTCATGCTGATAACAGCAACATGAATCTGATTGGAGCACACTATAATGGATTGCCATCATACCACACTAACTTTTGCCCTCAGTTTGCTAACATACAGAAGAAAAGGAGAACTGAAAAGGGGAAAGCTTCTTATACATATGTTAGATCTATGACCGCAACAAAAGAAGTCCAGCAGACATACCCTCAGGAAGATGCTCTAGGACATCCTTATGCAACAAGTTCTGGCTGCTGTGTGTATGGATATGGACATGATACAACTGGAGTCCCAGTCACAAGTGAATTAACAGAAAATTTTATTGATAATAGTCAAACATTTGATGAGTTTATGCTGTCTTTGAAAAGGCTGACAGAAATGTCTCAAACCTCTAATTGTGATTCTGGTTCTCCAACCAGAATTAGAAACTCTGATACTGGACCAAATTATACTACAAAACAAGTAGGGATCGCTTGCAGAGAAACATTTGGGGATGCAAAAAGACCACAAACATGCATTGGTGCTTTAGGCGCAGATACACATACATCACTTCCAAAAAAGAAGCGGAATAGAAAGAAAAATGTCCTTTCCAGTTCAGCACATTCTAGCTCAAACAAGATGCTACAGCACCTTAGTTTTACATTGGGAAATAACCCTCTGTCAGTGGGGAAGTCATCAGGTTTGAACTGAATCCCTATTTTTTTGTCAATAGCCTTGTACATCGGAAAGGACAAATAATTCCACCATGAAATTTTTTGCATTGCAGATGTTGCTTCTGAAGTACTGTGGAAAACCGTGGACTATATTGATGCATTAGCATTGCAGTTTAGACGACTAAACATAAACACAGAAGCCAGAGACCTTGCATTTCATGAGCAGAATGCACTTGTTCTGTATAAACAGAAAAATCAAAAGCAAAGCACCCTTATTCGGGGAGATGGGGCCATTGTTCCCTTTCAAATCAAGAAACAGCATCTACGACCAAAGGTTGACCTTGATGATGAGACTGATAGAGTGTGGAAGCTTTTGTTGCTTGATATAAACAGTCCTGGAATTGACGGAACAGATGAAGATAAGGCCAAATGGTGGGAAGAAGAGCGCAATGTGTTCCGAGGACGAGCAGACTCATTTATTGCACGGATGCATCTTGTACAAGGTATCATGTTTGACATTATTCACCTTTGATACACCTCTAGCAAGGCACCAACTTACATGTGATCAATGAAGTGGAAGAAATGAGAAAAGAAATAGATGCAAGACAAGACTACATGTTAAAAAGAGTAGTAAACATTATTTGTCTACATCTCATAAATGTGAACCAAAATGTCGATGGTAAACCCCACCTCCAACAACTATAACAAGAATAGTCATCCTAGACCACCACAACCATGAATTGTGAAATGATTATATTTGAACTACCTCGGTTAGTGATAACATCACTAAAACAATGGATGAGCCACTCTGTTTAAAAAATTTAAGTACTTACACTCCAGTGGTCATCTACTGGGGTTTTTCCAAAAATTGATAAAAGGCAAGAAACTTACAAGTACAAGACAGATATAATAGCATCTCTATATCTCATTTATTTATATAATTCAGCATCTCTTATCTCTTGTCTCTTATAAGTAACAAAACAAAGAAAGTACCTGCTGTTTCATTATAGTGCAATGTAAAATAAGTATTTGGAATATTTTTTTCAGGTGTAGTATACATAAATCTCAATGACTTGATCTAATTTGACTAATATATATATATATATATATATAGCACTTACTGAAATAGTGTAATGAAACCACACTCTCAAGTAGTTACAGCTTTAAAGAGAATAAAGTAATTGCAATTTTATCTTGAAAGGAAGACTGCAAAAAATCTCTACACCACGAACAATCAACAACTTCATATTATAAGAGCTTCTTCAATTGCATTCACTGGCATTGGTAATAGAGAGTTCATATATTAATATATACAATAATCAACAGGAGACAGACGATTTTCTCGATGGAAAGGATCAGTTGTGGATTCAGTGGTTGGAGTTTTCCTCACCCAAAATGTCTCTGACCATCTTTCCAGGTATAAGCTCCACAAACTTAATTTTGGTGAATTTATAAATTTAATGTCATGCCACAGCAACATTTTCTATTTTCTGTTGACAGCTCTGCATTCATGTCCCTTGCTGCTCGATTTCCAAAAAATTTGGGCAGCATGTCCAAAGCACACCATGCAGAAGACACAAGGCTGGTAGAAGAACCACAAGTGCATGTAGTGGAACCAGAAGAGGGCACTGAATGGAATGTAAAACTGTTGAATCAACCAGTTTATGACCAGAGTTCTTTGACAATAGATCTAGTCCAGCTTTCAGGAGAAAAAGAAGTCATCAACAGCAATGTAATTAGCTTGTCAGATGAAATAAACTCCAAATTGTCAGAATCATCTCGACAAAATATTAAGGAACACTGTAGTCCAATGGGGAGTGGACTATATTGTTCCACAATTGAGAAAGGAGAAGAAAAATCATGTTATGATGGTGATAGGAAAGAGTTGATTGACATAGTTTCATCCCAAGGCTCTGTCATTTCATCTCAAATTTCTGGAGATTTTTCTAATGATCAAAATCCTGAGAAAATAGGATCATGCTCAGATAGCAACTCGGAAGTAGAAGTTCTGTCCAACACAGCAAAGTACAACCATTTTGATAGTAACACATCCTTCAGTAAACTCCTCGAAATGGTTAGTTCAACCAAGTT
Source organism: Lablab purpureus (assembly GCA_030347555.1). Taxonomy (NCBI): domain Eukaryota; kingdom Viridiplantae; phylum Streptophyta; class Magnoliopsida; order Fabales; family Fabaceae; genus Lablab; species Lablab purpureus. The sequence goes on from CM059260.1 coordinate 22,730,479, forward strand.
TTATGAAGATAACAATCAGAAAAGCAAATCAAATGAGAACTCAAGAGATGCATATAATCAACCTTTATGCAGGCAGCATGACAACCCAATAGAAAGCTTGCAAAAATCAAGTGTTACTCAAGGCTCTTCAGAAGCATCCATCAACCTATCCCATGACTGCACTGATCCTTTCAAAACCAAATCATCTAGTAACTTCTCAAAGAAAAAGGATGAAAGTGGCATGAACAGATCTAGTTTTCAAACAGAACCTGCAGGCCAAGTTGCAATTACTCTTTCTCAAACTATTGTGCCTCAAGTCCATCCTCAGGAACAAAACAATAACCAGCAGCAAAGCCTTTTCAATACCAACATCCCTGGACAAACTCAAGATCTTATGCAGAAAGAAAGGGGATCTGATCTTGGCAAGCACAAAAATGCCATGGGGAATGGAACCAATGACATAAGTTCTGCCCCGATAAAGGTAAAGAGCAAGGAACAAGGAAAAGATAAAAAGGATGATTTTAACTGGGATAGTTTAAGAATAGAAGCACAAGCTAAGGTTGGGAAAAGGGAAAAGACAGAAAACACTATGGATTCTTTGGATTGGGATGCTGTGAGATGTGTAGATGTCAATGAAATTGCCAAGACCATTAAAGAACGGGGTATGAACAACAGGCTTGCAGAACGTATTCAGGTAGAAACAAATTTCTTGAAATACTATTTATAACTTTCTTGAGAAAGACAACCTATGAATGCAGCTTATACTACATCATACATTATGCAGAATTTCCTGAATCGACTGGTTGAAGAACATGGAAGCATTGACCTTGAATGGCTGAGAGACGTTCCACCAGACAAAGCAAAGTAAGTCCAGTGTTTATTAAACTACTTAATGAAATACTATTTCTCATACAATAAAGTGAGCATTTCTTGACTCTGGTTGGAGAAACCAACATCATGAACTCTCTCAATTCACTAGTAAAACATACACAAGTGATGATAGCTTTTTCCAGTAAGGCAATATATCCATAATAAAATTGATTCATGCATACAGAGAATACTTGCTCAGCATAAAAGGATTGGGATTGAAAAGTGTGGAATGTGTGCGGCTTTTAACACTGCACCATCTTGCCTTCCCGGTAAGTTTAAAGACATATTATTGTGCAATTACAGGAATATGGAATAAATCTTATAAATTATTGACATATAACAGGTAGACACAAATGTTGGACGTATAGCAGTACGACTGGGGTGGGTCCCTCTGCAGCCACTGCCTGAATCACTGCAGTTGCATCTCCTAGAATTGTGAGTACCACATAAATGATGAGTTAGTTCAGTCAATAAGAAAACTAATATCATTGCCTTATGTAGGTACCCCGTGTTGGAATCAATACAAAAATATCTCTGGCCTCGACTGTGCAAGCTAGATCAAAAAACACTGTAAAGATTTTATTTTCAAATTACTGTAGCAAAATAACATACAAATATATTCTCTGTTTCTGTAAGTTTAGCAAGGGTTTAGACATTGATTCTTTGTTTTTGCTTATTTTGCAATATATTGTAGATATGAGCTACATTATCAGATGATTACATTTGGAAAGGTATATTGCTTTTTCTCAAGAGACTAACTGTACTTGACCAAAACCCTTTGATAAAGACTAAAGCTAAATGAATGCAGGTCTTCTGTACGAAAAGCAAACCAAATTGTAATGCATGTCCAATGAGAGGAGAATGTAGACATTTTGCTAGTGCATTTGCAAGGTATGTATATGTAATATTATAATTCTTTGCAAATTTTAGTACTCTAGAAGGCACTGTAAGTATTAAGTTAGCAATGTAGATAAGGAACTTGACAGAATACTTGGAGGTTCATATAAAAATTATAATACTCACTAACTCATTAGTACCTTTGCATTACAATGGTTTAATTAAGAAATGTTTACTTAAGTAACAGTTGGAAATGATCTCAATGCTGCACAGAACCCAATAATATGTATGCATTGCAAGTTATGATAGATCAATTACAAATAAACAATATTGTATATGCAGTGCAAGGCTTGCACTGCCTGAACCAGAGCAGAAGAGTATAGTTAGCACAGCAGGAAATAGTGTGATTGACCAGAAGCCAACTGAAATCATCAGTCAGTTGCACTTGCTTCCCCCTGAGAACACAACCCAAGCAGAAGAAATTCAACTAACAGAAGTGAGCAGGCCACTGGAATCAAAATCTGAAATAAATATTTGTCAGCCCATCATTGAAGAGCCAACAACTCCAGAGCCAGAATGCTCCCATGTATCACAAACTGATATAGAGGATGCTTTCTATGAGGATTCATGTGAAATTCCTACCATCAAGCTTAACATAGAAGAGTTCACTCTGAATTTACAAAATTACATGCAAGAAAAGATGGAACTTCAAGAAGGTGAAATGTCGAAGGCATTGATTGCTTTGAATCCAGAAGCTGCTTCAATTCCTATGCCCAAGCTAAAGAATGTGAGCCGATTACGAACAGAGCACTGTGTGTAAGTAAAATAACAAACTTGTCTCCAATTGCATAACATTGAATGCACAGACGAAATTGCATAATAATTAGCTCGAAAGCAAGACCAGCAATCAGTAATTGCATGTCCAGAATTGGTATCCAGCAATATTAGAATGTGAGTGTAATAAGTATCTTGCATGTAATACATCCATAGTTTAGGATGCATCACAACCACCCTGCTACAGTCAAATTCTAACAATATATGCTGATTGTGTTTACTTTTACAGTTATGAACTCCCAGATACACATCCTCTTCTGCAAGGGGTTAGTTATTGCTGAGTCTGTTAATCAAAGCTAAGTTTTGTCCTGTATGTCCCATCTTTTAATAACTACCTGTGCATTACAGTGGGACACACGTGAGCCTGATGATCCAGGCAAATACCTTCTTGCTATATGGACTCCAGGTAGACAATTAACAATTTCACTACCTTGCCCCCTTCCAGATGAATTTAGATACTCTGTCTAGCCTTTGTCTGCTCCATGCAGCAGTACTATAAGTTGCATTGAAAATTTTAAAATACATATTTTCTTCCAGCTTTCTGGTGTTTCCTAACTCATTTTCCCAAATAAATTATTACATTAGGCGAAACAGCAAATTCTATACAGCCACCAGAAAGCAAATGCAGCTCCCAAGAAGAATATGGCCAACTCTGTAATGAGAAGGAATGTTTTTCATGTAGCAGTTTCCGAGAAGCTAATTCACAGATAGTTAGAGGGACACTCCTGGTACTAGTGCTTATCAAAAACATTATTTTAACCATATGTGGCGTAAGAATTCGTACACATCATTGAGAGCAGGGGAGGGAATACATCTGCATAGCATTCAAACATATGATAATAGACTGACTTGAGTTCATGATAAATATGAACAGATACCATGCCGAACAGCTATGCTGGGAAGCTTTCCACTAAATGGCACCTACTTCCAAGTCAATGAGGTAAAATAATGGGCAATTTTTAGATTGCTAAATCTCTTTTCCTCTAACTTATTTATTGAAATATAAGCTAGTACCAACTCTTATCATTTGAACCAGGTATTTGCTGACCATGAGTCAAGTCTTAACCCAATTAGTGTGCCCCGAAGTTGGATCTGGAACCTAAACAGACGAACAGTATATTTTGGAACCTCCGTACCAACAATATTTAAAGGTAAAGACTTTAGAATTCATAGTAACAAATTACGATTTAAATGACTATGCATCAAACAGTGAAGTTGAATATATGAATTTTGCCAATCAGGTTTAACAACTCAAGAAATTCAACAATGCTTTTGGAGAGGTATGATTTAATTCAATAATCCTGCTTTGTTAATTGAATGTCCTACTTTAGCCCGTTTTTATTGGTGTGATTAACATCACGAATTTGCACTTCTTTTAGACTACAGGATCAAAGGACTAAATAAACGCACTTGTACCACTTCATTTATTAAAAACACTGTAGATGCCACCGTAATATACCACCGTAATGATCTATAGCTTTTAGGTTAATTTTACAACCATCTAAACTTTAAAGTCTTACTAAGACTATTTGGACGAGCTTCTCTGTAAGGACTTCTAGAAGAAAATTTTAAATTAGTTTCTCCATAAGTTAAAATTATCCATGCATAAACTAATTTCTAGAAGTTCTCTGTAAAGTTCCTATAAACTTTTGTTTTTAACTTGTGAACAAGTTCATTTTAACTTTTGGAAAAATTAATTTCATTTTTTTTTCTTATTTCCCTCTCCTAAAAGTCCTTATGAATAAGTTCATCCAAATAAATTCTAAAACTTCTTAACAGACCCTAAAACTTGCTTCGTTCGTTGACTTAAGTTGACTACAGTATGCCAACAAAATCAAAGATAACCGTCAAACCAACTTGCCAACAAAATCAAAGATAACCAGCAAACCAACCGAAAATATAACTTACTTTCATAAGCAAAGCAAAAGATATGAAACAACCTAATTAAGATTAAATTTTTGTTGCAACAAAAAGTGACTTGTTTCTTATCTTAATCTCATCCAGAAGCATTTTGTGACCTAATGAAGTCTAATTGACAACTGGCACTGTTTAACACTACAGTATAATTCGGAATCAAAACTCCTTACTACTCCCTTGTGCCGTCGCAGTCAACTCTAAACCCACTTCGACTGATAATAATTTTGGCAACCTTGTTTCCTTATTTTCTGGTCATTTCACTGTCGGTCTTCTATTGTCCACATTTCCTTCTCTTAGTGAAAGATTCATGCGCATTTCAGCTTGCATTCATATTAATACTGAGACATATCAGAAACATTTCCAATGTGTGTTTATCTTTTCATATATTTTTTACAAACTCGGTTATCTTATCGCATACCCTTCTTTATATGACACTACGGGTCTGTTTGTCTAAAAAAAAGTGATTGCTAAAAAGTAATTTATTTTAAAGTAATTCTTATATAAACATAAATTGATGCATGTTTGTTTCTGGTAAAAAAATTCTCTCTCTTCTACCCAATTTACATTTTTTATAAACAACTCCAAGTTGTTTGTTTAAAAAAGCATAACACTACTATGTTAATAAGTGATTATTTTATTAAAAGAAACTTTTTTCTAAAATGTTTAAACAAACACTTCTATATAAATACGAAATACTACTTTGTAATACAAATTACAAGCACACGCTTAGAACTTTAAAAGTGATAGAATAAGTGTCCTAAACAAGTTTTCAGATGTCACTGTCTTGCTGTTTTTTCTTGTTATCATTCACTAGTATTTTTAAATAATTAAAAGTTATAAATAAACAAAATAAATATTTGCTTTTGTGTATTAAAATTTATAATATATAAATTATATTATAATTGACATTTATAATAGATCATTTTTTTAATATATGAATTATATTTTTGGATTTATAATGAACAATTTAAATAATAATAATAATATAGTTACTTTTAATTATCACAATCATTTACAAAATCAATTAAAGATAAAGGTAAAAAAGGTGTAGATTGAAAACATTAGTTAAAGTAGACACAGAGATGAAGTAGTTTGAGATAGTTGAGAGAACTTTTTTAATTAACTGCAGATTAGTGTGTGAAATGCACATATGAATGAAGATAGAAAATATTCTGGAGGCCTAATTGAGAAATTAAAGAACGTGAAAGCATCACTATTCAAATTGTGATTAATATAACATGTGGGAGTATATTATTAATTAGAAAGGAAAATGAATTATTATGAGCCATTCTACCCTAATTGGGATAAACCATAGTAGAAAAGCAGGTATCCAGATAACAGAACCTATTTAAAAATATTTTGCAGGTTATGTCTGCGTGCGGGGATTTGACAGGGAAACACGAGCACCCCGTCCTCTGATGGCTAGACTACATTTCCCAGCTAGCAAGTTGGCTGCTAATACCAAAGAGAAGAGAGAAAAGAAGTCGAGTTCCGCAAAATCACGAGGACTGAATTCAAATGCGCCGGAATTGATTTCTAACAGTAGCAACATTTGAGATGAGAGGGGAAGAAACTGCTGACAAATCAGTATTACTCACCCCCACTATGTTGCCCAGTAGCATGTATAAAATGACGAAGTCATTATTTAATTTAACTTTGAGTTCTTTTTATCGTGCTCAGAGACTGAGCAGTTTTTCCAGATTAGGACCCCCCCAATAATGTATTATTAGTAGTACTTAGGCTCTTAGGTTACTTTTTACCCTAACTACTGTTGAGATACACTTATGAATATTCTAGATTTAAATGTTATGCCTTCTCTCTTCACCAGCACTATGTGCACATTTAATCTGATTATTACTTGAGTTTCATTATCTTATTTTATCAAGTGACCAAAGTGGTCAGTTACATAGATTATAAAAAGTACAATTAAAAAAACTCTTGAGATTTTCGAACTCTCTCAAAGTGATGATTGAAAACTTTAAAGACTAGCAAATTAATTATTGTCCCCTCTAGATTAACATGACACTCCAAAATTTTGCTTCCTGTTATCAATGAAAACAAATCCTAATTCACTGGTAATTGTCCATAACTCAAAAACTAGCAACAAAAAGTTGTCTTCAAAACAAGACTAAATTTTAGATGAGTGGAACAATGAATTAACATATTGTAGTAGAGGTTTTGAGCAAGAAAATGTACCTTGAGAATGGTTTAGCGCGATAAAAGAAGCACATAGATCTATAGAAAAGGAACATCAATACAGTTGAGGCAAAGAAGATAATATGAAAGAGAGGGTGCGGCGTGGATGAGAATGAACGCAAATTAAATCTTTTTGCCGCCTTTGCGTCAATTTCATATATTTTTCTTCCCTCCACGTATTTTAATATATATATTTCCCTCTCCATGACTTGGACTGGATTTTTCAATTTTGGGTTAAAGCCCAAGCCCAAAACTTCTTCATGGATCTGCTGAAGAACGAAATACAGGCAATTATGTGTTTATGGAAATTGAAAATATGTTTTCAATTACGCATTTCATAATACATCTCTAGATTTAGAGGCATTTACCAAACTAGTGTAATTTTTTTTCAATATTACCGAAATGGGCATATTTTTAAAAATTAAATCGGTAAGTCGTGTACTTGAGGACTGACTTCAATTGAAGAAGTCGTTAGCTTTGACCACGACTTCTTAAACCAAAAAGTAAATTGTATAATAGGCGTGTTCCAAGACAACGACTTCATGTCTAATCGCATGGTTAATTACTTGGTAAGAAGTCGTGTGCATAGCTAGAGACTTCTGTTGAAAAATGAGTATTTGTATACTTGGTAGAAAAAATTCTTAGAAATTAGTAGAGGGATGTTAAATTTGTTTATATTAAGAAGAAGAAGACACTTTGAAAAATTTGATGAGCTAAACAAAATTTGTACACTTATATTATTAACAAAACACTGATATTAATAACAAAACACCTAGATAGGAAAAGAAAATGCATAATACATGAAATTATAAAGCAACATTGTTCATATTAAAAATAAGTACAGAAAATGAAATTATTTATGTGAGTTTGTGCCACAAGGTGGTCTTCTTCTTTGTCTTCTTGGTCTTCTAGGGGGTTCATGCTCAGTTGGTATATGAGGAGGCGAAGGAGCTGGATTATCATTGTCATTATTGTCGTCTTCCTCCTCATGATTTTGATTTTCGGAAATTGTGGGTCGGTAACAGTGCATGAAGGGTGTTGGATTATATGCTGATGGGGGTCGCTAATGAAGTGGCAAACATATTTGATGGTGTGGAGAACAAATTCTGTTGAGATGGAAATATATTATATGTGTAGGGAACATGTTGATATGAAGATTCGGGTGGCATGTTATGGCATGTTGAGTACTTGATTAACCAAGAAATTGATGTTGTTGTTGAGATTGTTGAGCATTTGAAGAAGCAGCTCCAAAATGTTGATTAATTGGATGTGAAGGAGGTTGTTGAGGTTCCTGTTGTGTGTTGTACTGTTGAAAAAATCGTCTATATTCAATGAAAAAATTTCATTAATAAAATAATTACAAAGTTTACTTACATCGTCATCTGAAAATTGTCTTGGAATTGAGATGGTCCGGATAGTATGCGCAATGTACCATTGCATGTATGTCGCGTTCTCACGCAAATGGCCATTTCTGGTGAACGGAATTCCTTCAGTAATACGATTGTGGCGGTCATTCCATATTGCGATTCAATTTTGATGGTATTCGGGCCAAAATCTATCAGTTCTGTCTCTCATGTCTTCTTTATGAAGCTTATCTAAGTTTGGTGGGTCAACTGGAATAGTTTGTCGAAACCCGAACTGGCGTATAATCCTATCAGCTTGATGGAATTCCACTGTCGCAAAACAAATGAGAGGAACAACCGCACGACTTATAGCAGGAACATCAACATGAATGAATCAGCTAACATTAGGCCTGCAATATGGAGTCCACAAAAACTGAACAAATATGGTGTTAAGATTAGAAATAAAATGTTGTATTATAAATAAAATCTTCACAAACATGACTTGTAAGTATGATTTTGGTAACCACCTCCTTCGGTTGTAAGTCGTCAAATTTTGTACGTATTACAGAAACTGTATTTGCAGCACTGTATATCCTTTTTGTTAGCCGACACCATGTACAATATTTAAAGTTTTGTTTAGTTGGAGTTGTAAATTTTTTAATAACAAAATGTCAATATATGAAAAAACCGACCTTTTGGCAAGGGGAAAACCGAGACTTGCATGAATGTCCTCAACACTCAGAGGCTCAAGTTGTGGAGAAATACACGTGATGCGGTCCCAAGCCCAGGACTGCAATAGTAACATGCATCTTCCGATGTTGTCTTAATTGAAGTAAATTCCGTGATCTAAAGCACGGTAAAAACATGCCAAAACGGCTGACCCCCAACTATAATTTGACACAATATTCAAGTCAGTCAGTAGTAATAAATACATTAGGTGGACCGTACTTCCAGATGTATCAAGCATCAATATATTGCAAATGAGTGTCAAAATATGTGCTCGTGCGTATTAAGCTATGACAATGTCTGTTGCATCGTCTAGCAACTCCTGGAAAGTGTTGTTCAACCAGGATAATTTTATTGCATTCCCCTTGATAGCAGTTGGTGGTGGTAATGATCCAAGCAGTTGATCGCATACTGCCACTAAATCACCATTGGTCACCCCAGTCGTCACAGCTTCTCCCTCAATTGGAAGACCCAACTGCAGTGCCACATCTTCTAAAGTAATTGTTGCTTCTCCGAGAGGAAAATGAAAAATGTGGGATTTTGTCTGCCATCTCTCAACTAATACTGTAATCAAATGATGATTAATATCAACATTAGTAAATTATAATAAATGGCCAAATCCAGCATGTTGAATGACGTTCTTCACTCTTGCATCAACAATGTCAAAATGGTTGACAACCCATATGTAATGTCGTCTGGGTCGCAATACTCTTTCGTTTCCTTCCCATAAAGCTTTGGTTACGTGCTTTTCTTGGAGTCGTAAGAAAAATATGTTTGGAAGAAGTTGTTGGTTATAAGCCATTGGAATGATAAGCTACGAAAAAAGCACAGCTGCAAAAAAAATGATAGAACGTTAAATAAATAAATAAAAAGTAAATATAAATAACATGATGGAACCCGTTGATGTGAGCTTCTTGTGGAAATGTTTGTGTCCAAGATGCTGAGCGTGAGAGAACTGGAAATCTTTGGTAAAGTGAAATGTTGAGTGAAGTGAAATGTTGAGTGAATGTCACATGTTATCTACTTATAACCCTTTGAATGCAGCTAAAAACGTGAATCTAATAGGAGTGAAATCTGAATTCAAAGTGGCACCACTGCAGCTGGAAACGTGCTTCACTAAATGTCTCACCCACCAGTGCATGTCCTTTGCATTGAATTATTGAAATGTTTCGTGCTGTGGTTTGGCTTTATTATCACAGAAAACATATAAAGTCTTATATCTCATTCTACATTTCTCTTTTGAGAAGCTTATATAATTTTTTGGTCTTTAAAGGTAATTAATAGATTCTCATTTATACATATTTGCATATGTATAATGCATTACATTATAGTGACTTGTGTATCTTCCTTTTTACATTATAGATGCACAGTATGGATGTTGGTGCAAGTTTTATGACTATGGAAGATGAACCTATAATCAGAGATATCATTGATGAGTTTAGTGAAGATTCGGAAAGTGATGACTACATATCTCTAGAAGAAGCTGAAGTTGTTCCAACATCTTCAGAACAAGTTCAATCGTCTAATCTTTCACGAATTAACATTCAATCAGACCTTTCAGAGCGTATGTGTTTCGAAACTAAAGAGGCAACCTTGACTGCAATTAAACAATATCACATTGATCAGGGTTACAAATTTGTGGTTGTGGAATCAAAGACAGACAGATAGGTAGCACGTTGTATACACTATCACAATGGCTGCTAATGACAATTACGTGCTTCTTTCAGCAAAATCAGACATCAATGGAAGATTAAAAAAATTGAAGCACCTCATACATGTTTGTCAACTGTTTTGTTCCAAGATCATCAAAACTTGGACTCGACCCAAATTGCTTCAATTGTGGTTAATTCTGTGAAGGCAAACCCAACAATCCCAATAAGAAGTCTAATTGCAGAAATAAAAAATCGATACGGTTATTCCGTGACGTACCGAAAGGCATGGATTGCAAAACAAAAAGCTATTGCCATGGAATTCGGCGACTGGGATGACTCATATAACGACCTTCCCAAATGGTTACAAGCTGTGCAGGAAAGTATTCCGAGCATAATTGTTCAATATATTGCCTCTCCTTGTGTTGTAGACAGTCTTTAGGACACGTCCTGTTACATATTAGAACGCGTCTTTTGGTCTTTTAAGCCATGCATTGACGGATTTAATTATTGCAAGCCTATTGTCCAGGTTGATGGGACATTTTTTATCGAAAAATATCATGGTACATTGTTGACTGCAATTGGTCAAGATGGAAATCGCAACATATTTCCTTTAGCCTTTGCAATTGTTGAAGGGGAAACAAAGCAAGCGTTGATATGGTTCTTCCAAATGTTGCGACATTACGTCACGCCTCAACCGAACATATGCATGATAACAAATAGAGGAACACCAATATTGTCAGCCTTACAATATGAAGAAGTTGGATGGGAAGCAAATGGTTTAACATCAGTGTATTGCATACGCCATATTGCATCAAACTTCAACAAGAAATTCAAAAATTCTGAGTTGAAGGCACAACTAATTAACATGGGTAATCATATTGTTTTCCATTATAGCATAGTATACATTTAAACAACTTGTAAGTAATTTTGTTTCTTACATTGCCACAGCTTATGAAATGAAGCAGCCCACTCTTCAAGCTAAGTTATCAGCAATGAGATCAGAATTTTGGCAAGCAGTTTCTTGGATAGATCAAATACCATTGGAAAAGTGTAATCAGGCATTTGATGGCGGCAAGAGGTATCGCCACATGACAACAAATTTAGCTGAGTGTATCAACTCTGTCTTGAAGGGAGCACACTCCTTACCCATATCAGCTATAGTTAAGTCAACATTCGAAAGGACAAAATCTTGGTTTGTTGAACAAGGGGTCAACGCGGATTACATGTTACGAGCAGGTCACCAGTATCCAGAAGATATTACTACCTTACTACGCAAAAATGAACAACAATCATCCATGTGTCATGTGCAAAGGTATAATCGCGAAAATTTCGTGTTTGATGTTCACGAATTACCCAATCCCCAACTTCGACGACGACCAACGTCATACACAGTAAAATTGAATGACTGGTGGTGTGACTACGGTCAGTTCCAAGCCCTTTGCTTACCTTGTCCTCATGTTATAATTGTCTGCTCCTTCTGCCATTTACAACTAACGACATTTGTTGACAAAGTGTACAGCTTGCATAAAATTTACAAGGCCTATGAAGTCCAATTTCATCCAATCCAAAATGAAGATTATTGGTTAACTTACAGGACCAAATTTCGTACCTGACCCCATATGCGGCGTAGAAAATCGGGAAGACCAACCACTAATCATATCCATAACAAAATGGATAATCGAATTCCAAATAACCCAAAAAAATGCTCCTATTATCGAAACGAAGGACATAACCGAGGCAATTGTCCATATAGACAATAAATTGCTATCAAATGTAACTTTAATTTCCTGTTTGTATTAATTAAAGTATCTTTTATTTTATATTTTGTCAAAAAATATTTTTCTTTTTAATTATTAGATTAATAAATTAAATAATTACAAGAAATTAAACTAAAAAAATTTAATACACTAAAGTAGCTAGCCAAGCAAACGACTTCTTAGTACAAAAATTTAACTGAAGTAACTAGTCAAGAAAACGACTTCTTCGTAGAAAAATTTAACTGAAGTAGCTAGCCAAGCAAATGACTTCTTAGTACAAAAATTTAACTGAAGTAGCTAGTCAAGCAAACGACTTCTTCGTAGAAAAATTTAACTGAAGTAGCTAGCCAAGTAAATGACTTCTTACTAAAAAAATTTAATTGAAGTTGTACGCTCAGCTGACAACTTCTTCAAAACTTATAATGCATAATTAGTGTGGATTAGGAAAGTCATTATGAGCTGAAGTTGTTACCTATGAGTAGAGCTGTCAAAACGGGCGGTCCGGCCCAGCCTGGCCTGGCCCTACGGGCCAAGTTCAAAAAATCTGATAGCCTAGCCTGGCCTATATTTTAAAACGGGCCACAATTTTTAGCCTGGCCTGGCCCTATGTTAGGCCAACGGGCCATTTTTAGCCTAATTAAAAATTGAAAAAATATTACAATATATCTATAATATAATTTTTTATCAACAATATAAATATAAATATATAATATATTTACATGAATGTGTGTTTAAAACTGTTTACATTTGAACAACTTGTAAAAAAAACTTAAATCACATACTAAGTACTTCCAAAAGAGTCAAGCACCTACTAAATAACATATCCATACATAATATAATATTTTTATCAACAGTAAATAATATATAAATAGACAATATATTTATATGAAAGTTTGTGCAAAATTGTTCACATTTGAGCAACTTATAAAACAAATTTAGATCGTCTACTAAGCACTTCCAAGACAGTCAAGCACTTCCAATACTCCAAGAATTGTTTACTGCAAAAGATAATACCCAATTAGTTAAAAATGTTTATATAAATATAGATTAAAAAAAAGTCAAAATGTATGAACATTTACTAAGGACCTCTTTAGATATATTATTTCCTTGACTAGTTTGCTCGCTAAACAATTGTATCTCTTCCACTTCTTTTTCATCTATATTTATTTGACAATACACAAAAAAATCAGCAATTAACATTTTTATAATGAGTATAAATAAATAATATATCAAGATCAATAATAATATAATTATACCGGAAAGTCCAACTTGCTCATAACCATACAACCAATTACGAGTACAAATGAGGGCTTGAACATTGGCGAGGAGTAAACAATTTCTATACTTATTCAAGATGCGACCACCAATGCTAAATGAAGATTCGACGCCATTGTTGTGATTGGTATGCTTAAAATGTCACAAGCCATAATTGCAAGTCGAGGAAACCGATGCTTATTCAACTTCCAATATTGGAGGGCATCTAGATTTTCACCAACAATACATGATTCACTCAAGTAAAGGTCAAGTTGAAATTTGTTATTGTTTGAAGTGTTTTTTATTATTTATTGATGATAAGCCTACAATTAGATAACCAAAAGTAGAATTTAATAGAATCTTATATATATATATATATATGAATGAAAATAAACTATATTATTACTATAGGTTACCTGAAGAATTGATGATGAGAAATTACTCCTTGCCATTTGATAAGAAGATTTCATGTCTTTTGCACTAGTTACTGTAGATGAAGTTGATGTAATGGTTTGCTTTAGGTATTCGGCAAAGAGATTGTACAAACTATCCTTCACCTTATTGACCCTTTCTTCATAATCAAATTGATAAAGCCTCTTATAACAGAAACTTATGAAATTTAATTTTGTCTTTGGGTCAAGAACACATCCAAATGCAAGAGTGACAGAATATTCATTCCAATATTTATCAAACTTGACCTTCATCCTTGTTGCCATATCTCTTATTACCTCATCTTCACTAGTCAAATTTGTATTCAATCCCATTTCTATAATAGCAACTTGAAGGAAATATAAGTTGGAGGTAGGATAAGATGATCCAGACATCAAGCTAGTAATATCATAGAAAGGTGCCAAAAATTCACATATTTTTTCTGCTCTTTCCCACTCTTATCACTATATCCCAAATTAGTGAATGCACGACGATACTTAATAGCACTTTCAAGCATCATATATGTAGCATTCCATCTAGTTACCACATCTAACCTTAAGAAACCACCACCTACATCACTTAAATGTACTTCTTCAACACATTTTGAAATTCTCTTAACCTCCCTCCGATGCTTTAACATATTTAACACTTTCGCTAACTTTATACAAAGCATCATCACCTGTTATCTTCAACCCTTCTTGAACTATAATATTCAAGATATGTGCACAACATCTCACATGAAAATATTCACCTTTACATAGCAGTGCATTTTGCAAATTAAGTCTTTCTTTTAAAATTTTCACCATGCTACCATTAGAAGAGGCATTGTCCAATGTGAGAGAAAATATTTTGCTTTCTATTCCCCAATCCTTAAGCACTTCAAGCACTTTCCCTGATAATTCTAACCCAGTGTGTGAATTATCTAAGTGACTAAATGAAAGTAACTTACTATTTAATTTCCAATTTTGGTCAACATAATGAGCAGTTTCATGTCATATAGCCCTGGGTAGTTACAGCTGTCCATACGTCAGAAGTCAAACATATCCTACCAGAAATATTAGATAACACCCTCTTTAGCTTTTCTTTTTCACTTATATACACATTATAAACATCATTGATTGAAGTGTTTCTACTAATTGGTCTAAAATCAGGATTTAAAACTTTATTCACCTCCAAGACCCCTTCATACTCAGCATAACTAAATGGAAGATCATGCTTAATAATACATTTAGCAAGTGCATCTCGATATACCTTAGAGTCAAATTTCCATTGCTTTAACAAGTTTCCTTTATTATTCAACATAACTCCCACATCATGGTATTTAGGAAATACACTACATTTAGGAATATGTCTTCTGAGATGATTGGTCCCTGAAATTCCTTTACATGTATACAGTTTGCCACATCCTTTGCATTTACATTTCTCCACTCCTTCAATTAAACCAATTTTTTCAAAATAATTCCATACCTCAGAAGTCACAACCTTTGCTTTCTTAGTCTCTCCACATTTTTGTTCAACGTTATTTCTTTTGTTATTAGCAGCAGATGGATCACTAATTGGAGGAGTAACTCCTGATGTTGTCATAGGGAATAAGAACTCTGCAATGCAAGAGATAAAAAAACATAAAAACCTATTTAATACTTATAATAATTTTACTTTATATAACTCAAACAAATATTAACAAAATAACACAAACCCATGATGATATGAGGAAAAGAAAAGTAGATATAAAATTTTGATTAGAAATGAAAAAAATAATAATTTAAATTAACAAAAAATAAGAAAAAACCTAACCCAATGTTAAACAGAGAAGTTATGGCGAAAGCGTGAAACTGTGGTGGTGAAGGTGAAAGGAAAGAGGAGTAGTGCAGTAGAGGAGATGAAAGAGCTTGTGAGAAAGAAAGAGAAGAAATGAAGAAGAAAACAAAGACTCTGAGATACTAGGGTTTCTTTCTTTGGTATGACAATATAACAATTAAGAACAAAAATTTAATATAAAAAATAAATGGGCCAGCCTGGCCTTGGCCCATATGGGCATCGGGCCAAATGGGTCAGGTTAAAAAAAGCCTATTGTTATATAGGCCACAATTTTTTAAGCCTAGCCTGACCTGAATCATAAGCTATACGGGCCAGTCCATCGGGCCAGACCTATTTTGACAGCTCTACCTATGAGAACGATTTCTGTACAAAATTTTCTCATCATGTCATGAAGTCGTTATCATAGGATACGAATTCTTTTTCAATTTGAGGTCGCACCCTCAGCATATGACTTATCCATTTCCGTAATTTTTTAAAAATTTGTCCATTTCGATAATATTGAATAGAAATTGCACCAGTTTGGTAAATGAGTCCTAGATTTATATACATTTATACTTTTTAATTTAAAAAATGTATTTTGGAGTTTTGGATTACTTACTGTAAAATGTATTTTTAGATGACACAATTCAATATGAATTTCTATATCACATCTAAATTTTCTGGTTATGTAATCTGATTTATTTTTTATTGTATAATTTATAAATGTATTTTAAATTTTACCATTTAAAATATATTTTTAAATTATGTAATCCAAAACTATTTTTTAAATTATAAAATTTAAATTATACAATTTAAATATTATTTTAAATTTTAAATTACATAATCCATAATAAATTTACATATTATATTATTTAAGGTTAAATATATTATTAGTTCTTGAATTATTTATCAAAATTATATTTTGTTTTTTAAACAAATTTTGGACTTATTTCATTTTTATGCTTTATAAATTCGGGTAAAGGATCATTGATGATGTGTCAGACTTTATTTATTTTTATTTTTCTTCTTCATAGTTTTCTACTTCACTATCATCCTCTCTTAAGTTTCTTTCACTTTTTTCTTTCCATTTCTTCTTCTCTTATTTTTCTCTTCTTAAAAATGTTTTTATTTATCATTAAAGATTATTTACATATGGTTACAAAGTATAAGGACAAAATAAGTTTAAAGTTTGTCCTAAAGACAAAATACAATTTTGACAAATAATTCAGAGACTACAAACATATTTAACCCTATTATTTAAAATAGTTTTAACATATAAACAATTTAAGCTTCTTAGAAGGGGAGGTGCAGGAATAAGGCATACGAAAGAAATTGTTTGAAATATATAGTTAATTAAGAGAAGACGTGAATAAATTAAGTTGATTTGTTTAATTTTTTTTATTCTAGAAACAAAATGTCTTTGTGTGATAGTCAAAACATGTGGTCATTGAAAAAAAAATATATGTTTTTATTCTTATATTATTACGATTTTTTTCTGCACCGTAATTGTTTAGTCCTCCAAAGAATTATAAACGTGTCATGATTATTAATAGAATTAAAATTTAAAAAGATAAAAAAATTAAAAATATATAAATATCAATTTCAAAACTCCCTCACGTAGACTAAAACATATTAAACTTTTTTATTCCATTATTTATAAAATAAACTGATGAGCTGATAAAATATATCTTAACAGGGGATTTGTTTTGTTGCTAAAAACCCATGATTAATAAGTGATTAGAATTTAATTTATACCACGTCTTTGTTATTGGTGTGGATTCAAATTAAAATCCAAATTACATTTTTCGCCTCGTAGATGACTTTTTCAAACCCAGCCTGCTACTAGTTCAAAAAGCTTTTGCTTATTGCCCTCCCATAATTACTAACTGCACCCTCATAATTTTCAAATTGATAATTTTATTTTAGAATAGTGATTTCAGGATTACTTATTTTAGAAGAAACTTTTTGAACAAATTTTTCAGAATTAGTTTTCCAAATCATATAATATATTTTCTAAATTATTCAATCAAAAACATGCTTATAGAATACGTAATTTAGAAATATCAAAAGGTGTTTAAAATAACTAATCCAAAAAATTTTCGAAAATGCAGCAGAAGACAACAAAAGTTATCAGAAATAAGTTAATTTTCATCTTTTTAATATTAGTATAGCGTGAAGTTAATAATTATGAGAAGCAGGAAGTAAAACACTAAAATAAATACAATGAAAATATTAATATGCAGATACAAAACCATTTTAACTGCAATTCTTATTCTACTTTATTTGAAATTTTTTTCATATAATTATTTTTGAGATAATATTTTTACAACTTTTGAACGTAAATAGAACTTTTATAAGGTTAAAAATAATTTTTATTTTCATAATTCAAAAAATCATAAATTTAAGATTTTTTTAATATCACGTCAATATACTAAAAAAGTCATAAGATTTAAGCTTCAAATTGAAATCTTATAGTATATAATTCTAATTTATTCTAAATTTTTATTTCGGCGAGATAATCTGAAAAAACTTTATGGAATTAGATTAAGATTTAATAATTAGAGTTGGAAAAATAAGTGATTCAATGCATCCTAAATTGATCTTGTCTGGTCGAAATTTTAAATTGTTAAAAAATTAATCCAATTTAAAAGAGTTAATAAATATTAAAAAATATTCTAAATTTAAAATAAAAATATTTTCAGATTTAAATTTTATAATAAGATGAATTTTCATTTTAAATACAGTAATTTAATATAAATTTTAATACATATATTCAATAAAAAAAATTCTTAAATTTCAAAATTTTAAATGTTACTTTTTATTTAAATTTCTTTAAGTAATAATAATAAAAATAATAAAGTATTACAAAATATTAAATAATTAAATATTTTTCCC
Source organism: Lablab purpureus (assembly GCA_030347555.1). NCBI lineage: Eukaryota > Viridiplantae > Streptophyta > Magnoliopsida > Fabales > Fabaceae > Lablab > Lablab purpureus. Next base: position 22,748,965 of record CM059260.1, read on the forward strand.
CACTAGAAGAGGTTGGGGTTTCGCCGACTGATGGCATCACTGATGATTTCCAATCAAACATGGTTACTTACCATTGCCACCGGAGGCTTCCGTCTAATCTTACGTTTTTTGTTTCTCTTATTATAAATTCTGCATTGACTTTAAACAATATTTAAGAGTGAGTAATAAAAAAATATAATCACGTCCATGACAGCTTCAGGTTCAGATTCATGAACCAACCCCTTTTCTTCTTTTAAAAAATAACACTTTAATATGGAGGACATTTACATACGTAATCATCGCACGCACACACATCTATCAATTTTTACATTCTAATCAATTTGGTATTATTCTTTAATATGGAATATGTGTGTTGTTCAGGGTATTTCAACTCATAATCCAAAACTAGTTAAATATTATCATATAAATCTTGTCTCTTCTCAAGAAATATTTGTTATGTTGTGATCAGTGTTAAATCAAGTTATAATATAACATTATGTTTAACTGTTTATTCTTAACTAAATAACAAGAATTAAACATTTTTTTCAGAATTATAACATCTTATCTTAATTTATTTTTTATAAATTTTATCATGTAACATTATTTCTAATATTTTTTATTTAATTTTTTAATACAATAGTCTTATATCATTTAATTTAATAATATTATTTAAACTTCAATTTATCTTTAAGCAATATTTAATATAAATAAATACATGTTATTTTATAATTTAATGTTTTATTTAAGACTCTTTGTGAAAAATAGAAAAAAACATTGAAAAGGAGATTGAATTGTGTTGTGAAAATTTTTTACATCTTTTATAATTAATTACACAAGGTTGGTTAAAGGATAGTTTGAACTTTAAAGACAAAAGAGTCTGTTAGTTAAAAGAAATTTTACAAATAAATATTTTTGCTTAAAAATATTTCCTTTTTAAAGTTAGACACAAATGATAATATACAATCTCAAAGAGTTAAAGAAGAGAGAGATTACTCAAATTTTTATATTGGTTCTAAAACTAATACTAAGTCCACTTCTGAATCAATCAACTTGATTAAGTTCCACTAGTAGACTATCACTGCAACTTACAAGTATTGTTTTGGCTTGTAGCCTCTTCTAGCTAACCCATATAAGTATTCTTTCACACAAAGCTACTCCTGTAAGTATTCTTTCTTACTAAGTCACTCTTGGCTTAAACATAAGGGTTTTAAAAAGGATTGTAATTAAATCACAAAGGTTTGTGTTATTCTATAAGAGCTACGTCTTAAAGATGATATGAAAAGAATGTTCAGCTTTTAGAGGTAGCTAAGAAACACTAGTAGTATTCTTCTAAAGCTTTTTGTGAAAAGATTAGAATAAGCACAAAAAGAGTTTGCAAAAGCATGTTTTTCTCATCTTGTTTCTATATCTCTTCAAAATGAGTTTGGTCTCTTATACAGTGCATAAGCAATTAGCCATTAGAAAATTTTCTTCATGCAATAAATGTATGCTTCAAATTTAAGAAAAAACTTGATAACTTCTTGTACCTATAATTTATTGGACAATGAGTTTTACTCCTTTTGACAAAAGCAGAAGCAACACTTCCGTACATGGCAAGTGTACTTTCAGAGTTGTCAAAAACTTAGACGCGTCAGGAATTTGGTGAAAATACAGCTTTTACTTTTTATGTAGTTGATGCAACATGAGAACTCTCTCGTTTGACAGATTGTTTCGTTTGAGAAACTATTCGTCTATCATAAAATAACATTAATTTTTTTTAGCATAATTCAAAATTATGGAACATTTAGACTCTTAACACTTTGAAATTTTGTTTGATTTTTTAACACTGTGAAATTTTGTTTAAATGAAAAAAAGAATAGAAAGAGAAAGAAAGATGAATGAATTGTTTAAATTAAAAAAGTAAATTAAAAGTTTATATAAATAATAATTAAAATAAAAAATATTATAAAATTTTGATAATGAAATATTTATATTTTAAAATAATAAAATATTAAAAATAATTACTTATAAAATGTAAAATTTATTAATTTATTTTACTTTATCTATTATTAAATATTTTTATTTTAATATTTATGATATTATAAAAAAATTATAATTATATTTAAAAATATTCTATTATATTAAAATATAATTGATTATATATTATATATAATTGATTATATAGAAAAGATAACCGATTATATTTTATATATAATTAATTAGTGTTTCTCATTAGATCTTACCTCAATTGCTTAGAAAGTTTTTTATGTTTAAGGATTTTCGTTTTTATATTTTTATTACTTTTTATTCTCCTTTTGTTTAACTTTTTTTTTAGAACTTTCTTTTATAGTCTTTCTACCTCCTATCTTAAACAGAACAGGCGTTTTATTTTTATTATTAATGTTAATATATTTAATTATAAAGATTTTATAACATTTATATTTTATAAGATTTAAATTTTAAATTTATAACCTTAAATATAATTTATAATTGAGATGATGTTATATATAGATTTTAACTTAATACGATATTTTTTATGTAAAATATTAAGAATTAATTTTTTAGTAACATGTGTTTGCACACCTCAAGATTCTAATATTTATTTCATCTAAATTAAGGCTAAAGGGTTTTTTTATTTTTTTTAATTTAAAATTATTCATTTCAACATAATTTTCTGATTTATTCTTTTATCCTTATTTTTATCATATTATAAATTTTGATATAACAATAATTTCAAAATTTATTTAAATATTTTTTTATTAATTAGAATTAGGACAAACACTTAGGTATCTGTTATCTGAACAACTAATCGATTTGAAAAAGTTTAATATCTAATAACAAGTTTAGAAGATTAATGAAGAATTCTAATAAATGATATCTAAACAATTAAAATGAAAATTTTATCTTACTTTCTATTTTGCAATATATTGTACAGAATAAAATTAAAAATGGCATATAAACTTAATTGATCATTTATTTGTACTTTCAATATATATTTAATATATTTTTTGTTTAAATTTAAAGAATATATAATCAATTATATTTTTCCATTTTATTTTAGTTTAATTAATATTATTATCAAAATATTTATAATTTAATTTATAATTTTATTATTATTATTAATATATTATCAATTTTTAAATGTATTTTAAAAATAATAAATAAATAATATTTATATTATATTATAAAATTTATATTTATTTCAATAATTATATATTTAAAAGTACTTTTAATTATTATCATCTAAAAATTTAGTTTTAATAAAAATATTCAAACATAAATCAAATGCACTTAATCAGTTTTAACTAAATTTAAATTTAAAAATATAAATTCACTTTTACTTAACTTTTTAACTATAACAAAAACAATAAATTCTAAATCGGATCCATCTACATGATTGTTGGCCACTGCTACACAATTTTTTTTATCTAATACATATTTACAATTATAAAATATGCCTAAAGTTTAAGTAAAATAATAATTCAGAGTATTGTTTTCGCATAGTATACTTAATTGTGTACTTTTTTAATACAGATACAATTATTTTCCTTTTTATGTGCATTTGGCTCATTGTCTTTACAATTAACAAAATAAATTATTAAACCATTTAAAATAGTTTTCATATTAATATATGTAATTGTCTATTTTTTTAATCTACCTTTTATCTTCATCTTAAATTGAATTTCAATAAATCTTTCAAAACAATCTTATCAATAATACAAACAATCTTATATAGTAATATAAATCTTATATAGTAATATAAATCTTATCAATAATACAAACAATCTTATATAGTAATATAACTTTTTTATTGTAAATTTAAAATATAAATTACGTATTTAAATATATATATATATATATACACATACTTTGAATTTTAATTATAGTAACTTTTTATATAGAACCTATTTATTTATTTAGATCTTAATTAAAACAAAACTTAACATGTATAAAATTAGAATACTAATTTATGTGTAGTGTATGCGACAATGTAACTTTTTTATACTTTGGTCTAATTTCAGGCTATTATATACTATATGTTTGACTTTAATGACAAACACCCTAAAATTCACACCAAAATTGGTTTCTAACAAGTATACAAATTTTATAATGTTAGTATATATATATATATATATATATATATATATATATATATATATATATATATATATATATATATATATATATAGATGTATATAATAAATTGTTTTTGTGAATTTTAAGTAAAAAGATTTAAAGAATAAATCCTACATGATATTTATGTTTTGAGGTTAATTTAGACGTTATAAATAAAACAAATAAATAGTTTTATTGTTCATTTAAGTTGATTCATTATTTCTTTAAAATTCTTTTTTTAAATATGTAAGGAATTTTTCTTTGTGTTTTTTTTTTATTTTCAAAATGAATGAGAACTTTGTTTGAAGGTAAGTTTTTATTTACTTCTCAAATTTCAAGTTATCTTTTTTTTTTCTTTTCCGTAGTGTCTGGTGATTTAGTTGTGTTTCTTGGAAAGTAAAAGTATATATCGTCCAAAATAGGTGTAGAAGAAAGTTAATATTTACATATGAAGCTTTAAAATTTTTGACAATAAATTTCAAGATAAAGATTAAAAAAGGTAAGAATAAATATAATAAATATTTGCTAATAAAAAATATTTTCAACATAAAGATTAAAGACAAGAATTTCATATTTTTAAAGACACTCAAGTATTTTTAAAAAATTATTTGTATTCAATATTTACATATAAATTGTACAAGAAATGAACTCTTATTTATAAAGTATAATTTTGATACACTTTATATGTGCAAATAAAATATTTAAATAAAAGATGTGGAATAATTCTTTAAATAAGATTTTTCTTCAATAATTCTAGTAAGTGATTTAAAATGTAGTTTTTCTTTTCTTTTCATCTCCTTCTTTTTCTATCAAATTTTTTTTCTTTTTTCTTTTATCAGTCATATAAAATTTCACATTAAAGTCCACACAAAACAAATTACAAATGAATTACTTTTATCAATGAATTTTCAAATGCATACCAATAAACATATTAATTTGTCATACTCAATGCCTTTTGAAAAATTCACATTGAGTATATAACATGTGAGACTAACACTTAACTCATTCTAAGTGTAACGACTTAAGAAATTGCTACTTTTATTATACTTAGTATGCAAATGTAACTTGTATTAACTGATAATAAAACACATTATATATAAAATTTTTAGTTGTATTCAATACAAAAGGGAATCTCTACTAGTACAAAATTCTATTATAAGAAATAAAAACATATATAAATATATGCATATAACTACTACTTCATCTTCCAATATAATCCTGGGACTCCGAAGCATCCCGCTCACCTATTAAGATATTTGCTCCCGTGTAGCAAAACACGATCATCGCAGGCCAAACAATCGGCAATTGTAGGGTAAGCTAATCATTCAAAAATATAACAACACAAAATAATAATATCATGTAGTATTCATCATCATATCATTCTCATGCACATTCATCATAGAACATACTTAAATGCTTTGAAATTTAATGCATCTTTAATAATTGAAAAATAACAACACAAATCATATTATCATGTAATACACATACTCACAACATTCTCATGCACATTCAACATGTCCTAAAAGAACACATCTTCCGGAAAACACGGCTACTATGCCCGAACTCAGAGACTAACACCTGTGGGTCACATTGTGGTCGGCTACTGTACCGGCACAATAACACTCTGACCACCCTACCCACAGGGTAGGACTACTGTCAACCCTACTCTGGCCCTGACCAACCTCAATGTAGCCTCAAAGCAGGTCTTCAGCATCCCCCCATCGGCTCCTCACCACTTGGCATCTTAGTCTACGTGACTGGGACTACCAGTGGAACCTGGGATCTCATTGAATCCGCTCTAGCCGGTTACTATGCCCGAACTCAGAGACTAACACCTGTGGGTCACATTGTGGTCGGCTATTGTACCGGCACAATAACACTCTAACCACCCTACCCACAGGGTAGGACTATTGTCAACCCTACTCTGGCCCTGGCCTACCTCGATGTAGCCTCAGAGCAGGTCTTCAGCATCCCCCCATCGGCTCCTCACCACCTGGCATCTTAGTCTACGTGACTGGGACTACCAGTGGAACCTGGGATCTCATTGAATCCGCTCTAGCATAGCTCACCACCTAAAATGCAAGTTGTACCTCCCCGGGTATCAACACATATCGGTAGATTATGGGCACCAACCCCAGGCTCTACTCGGCATCACACAAACATATCGGTAGATTATGGGCACCAACCCCAGGCTCTACTCGGCCCCACACAAACATATCGGTAGATTATGGGCACCAACCCCAGGCTCTACTCGGCCCCACACACAAACATATCGATAGATTATGGGCACCAACCCCAGGCTCTACTCAGCCCCACACAAACATATCGGTAGATTATGGACACCAAGCCCCAGGCTCTACTCGGCCCCACACACAAACATATCGGTAGATTATGGGCACCAACCCCAGGCTCTACTCGGCCCTACACAAACATATCGGTAGATTATGGGCACCAACCCCAGGCTCTACTCGGCCCCACACATAAACATATCGGTAGATTATGGGCACCAATCCCAGGCTCTACTCGGCCCCACACACAAACATATCGATAGATTATGGGCACCAACCCCAGGCTCTACTCGGCCCCACACACAAACATATCGGTAGATTATGGGCACCAATCCCAGGCTCTACTCGGCCCCACACAAACATCATAAACAATACGAAAACAAGGTTTTTCACACATTACACTCAATACAACAATAATATACAAAACATACTAATTTTATATATATAACATTAATTTTCTTAATGTCAATTTATATATTTTTGAACATTAACTTCCCTAACCTGGATTTTTTTTTATTCCTTACTGGGATGGAAAAATTGCAATCCTAATGCTTAGCTCATCTTTTATCTCAAAATCCTGGATAACATCTCCCCATAAAGAGAATTGATTGAGAAAAATCTTCAAAAACCATAAAATTTCCAAAAGAAAATTCTCAAGAATAAACGGACTTAGACTTACCCGGTCACAAAACTAATCGGGTAGAACTCTTTCTTACACTTTTAGCCTCCTATTGCTTCTTCTGGATCTAGAAACCATTAGGATTTCAGTATCTAAACCTTAGGGAGAGTGTAGAGAGGGAATAGAGAGAATAGAAAGAAAAGAGGTAGAGAGAATAGAAAGAATAGAGGCAGAGAGAATAGAGGTATGTGAAAACAAACTACCCAACTAGCCCCTTTTTATTTTATATTGTATTATCTTTATAATCTGATATCTATATAATATATAATGTATAATATCTTTATGATCTAATATCTTTATAACTAAATATCTTTATAATCTAATATTTTTATAACCGAACATCTTTATAATATAATATCTTTATAATATAATATTTTTATAACTAAATATCTTTATAATATAATATTTTTATAATTGAACATCTTTATAATATAATATCTTTATGATATAATATTTTTATAACTTAAAATCTTTATAATATAATATTTTTATAACTGAACATCTTTATAATATAATATGTTTATATTCTAATATCTTTATAATTTAAAATGTTGGGGTGTTACAATCTTCCCACCATTAAAAATTTTCGTCCTCGAAAATTGACTTACCAACAAACATAAATGGGTATGATTCTCTCATTTGGTTCTCCAGTTCCTAAGTAAAATTACCCATCTGGTCATTCTACACCACCTAACCCATGTCATTCATTTTGTCTCAGAGTTGCTTCATCTAAAAATTAATCACTTTTACGGCTTGATTTCTGTAGATAGGTCTTCTCTAATTTGTACATCGTCTTACTCCAAACTATGGACTGAATCATGCACTTATTTCCTTAATGTTATGTAGATTTTCCAAATGAGGGGACAAAGCCAACTCATGAGCCACTGCACCAATCTTTCAGAGAATTTGATATGGCTCAATGAATTTCATAGTCAATTTCCTAGATTTTATAGTTTGACCAGCTCTTATAGTAGACTTTACTCTCAGGAAAACATATTCTCCCATATTAAACTCCAAAAGCATTTGTCTTCGATTTTTATATGATTTCTTCCTACTCATAGCAGTCACCATTTTCTCTCGAATATCTTAATTCTTCTTTGTAGTCAGTTGTAACAACTCAAGTCTTACTAACACTTATTCACCATTATGGTACCAGGATAGAGGTGTCTTATATTTCTATCCAGATAATGCTTCATGTGGTTCTATCCCAATGTTGACATGATAGTTGTTGTTATAAGTGAACTCCACTAAAGGAAAGGATTTCATCTCAGCTCCCTAGATGATCCATTGTACAAAATCTCAACAAATTTTCTAGTGATTGTAATTTTCTCTCGAATTGTCTGTCTATCTAAGGATGGTAGGCTGAGCTTAATCTTAACCTGGTACTTAGCACCTCTTATAGTGTCTACTAAAATCTAAAGATGAACCTAGGGTCTCTATCCGAAATGATACTAGACAACACTCCATGCAATCATACTATCTCTTTAATGTATAACGAGGCCAACATAGCCATGGAAAATCCTTAAGTTAACTAGCTAAAAGTGAGCACTCTTCATCAATTTATCTACAATCACCCAAATCGAATTATGCCCTATGATTGCCCATGACAGATGGATAACAAAACCCATAGCAATGTTATCCCAATTTCACTCAAGAATCCCCATCTGTTGTAACATCTCACACGGTCTCTAATGCTCCACCTTAGCCTTCTGCTAGGTTAAATGAGCAACAACATATTGAGCAACATCATTCTTCATGACCAACCTCTAGAAGAACTTCTTTAGACCCTAGTATATCTTAGTCATCTCAGGATGTAAATTGAGACGAGTCTTGTACCCTTCATCCAAAACCATTTTCTTTAGTGTTAGATCAACTAGAATGCAAACTTTGTCTCGGGACCTCAACACTCCATCCATTCTTAATTTGAAATCCTTCGCTTGATCTATTCCAATGTGATAAAAAACAACTTTTTAACTCAAGATCTATCCTGTGTTGTTCTCCAATCTATTTCATGAATTTGTTCGTCACAATGTGTATGTTGCAACTAGTGTGAGCAGGAATCATATCTAATCCAAGGCTTAGATTTTTTTTTATTATTTTTTTTTTTAAGTTGTTCTAATAATTTCTGCTCCTTTATCGTCATGGTCGGTACTTGTACTACCCTTCTACTCAAGGGATCAACAACTACATTTTACTTTACCTACATGGTAGTTCAGCTAAAAGTCAAAATCTTTTAGGAACTCCATCCATCTTCTCTGTCTCATGTTTAGTTTCTTCTGATCAAACAAATACTTCAAGCTCTTGTGGTCACTGAACACATCAAACTATACACCATTCATAATAATGTCTCCAGGTCTTCAAGGTAAAGATAATTGCAACTAGTTCCAAATCGTGGATAGGGTAATTCTTTTCATGCACCTTTAACTAATAAGATCCAAAAGTAACAATTTTCTTCTCTTTCATCAATACACAACCTAATCCCAGATAGGAAGCATCATTCTAATCTCAAAGGATTTTCTCAAATTAAGAATTACTAACATAGGGTTATGGTAAACCTTTGTTTTAGCTCTATGAAACTCTGCTTACCTATGTTGGTCCATACAAATGGTTGATCCTTTCAGGTCAACTGAGTTAATAGAGCCATGATCTTAGAAAATTATTTTATAAACATGATGTGATAACCAACCAACTGCACAAGGTTCCTAATCTGTAACATTATCTCGGGGCGTTCCCACTACAACACTGTCTTAACTTTAACAGGACCTACAAAATTTCTCTCAACTTGAAATTTACAAGTTCCAAGAACTGAACTTCTAACAACCAAAATTTATACTTTGACAATTTATCATACAACTTTCTTTTTCTCAAGATATCCAACATTGTTCTTAGGCATACCTCATGCTCCTCACACGAGCAAAAGTAGTTCAGAATCTCATCTATAAACACCACTACAAACTAATCTAGGTATGACCTGGAAATCTTGTTCATGTACTCCATGAACACTACAAGGCATAACTACATACTAATAGTGATCATACTTCATCCTAAAAGTTGTCTTATGCACATCTTCAACCTTCACTCTGATATGATGAAAGTCTGATATCAGATCAATCTTAGAGAATACAACTGTTCCATACAACTAATATTACAAATCATCAATGATAACAAATACTTTTTTCTTTTTAGTGAGTTTGTTAAGTTGCTTAATCAATGCACAATCTTAATGACCCATCAAACATAATTAACACCCAATTTTCATATATGTTTATTTCTAGTGCTCTAGGAAAAGGTGTGGCTAAATAGATTTTCATCACTGTCACACATCCAACACACATAGAGGACATTATCATCATACCAAATGTTGGTGTAACACCAACAAATCACATTACAACTTCAGTGGAAGCTACAATTACTTCACACAAGCACATGACACAAGAGAGTGTGTCTCTCCATAATCATACATCATATAATTATTTATGTGATATCCTCACAATTAAGAGCGAAATTCATCCTGATTTAGTTATGAGTGTGCACCATCATTACTTAATCCAGATTCCTTCCTTCCTTAATATGTTTATATCTATTAAAAACAACAATCTCATTCCAATGAAATTGAGATTTGGCAAACATCCAATCAATTTCTCTATCTACAACAAACTAGCATGGCAAACCAATCCCCTTAGGTCAATCCTAAGAAAGAACTGCTCTGATACCATTATTGTAACGACCCAAGAAATCGCTACTTTTATTATACTTAGTATGCAAATGTAACTTGTATTAACTGATAATAAAACACATTATATATAAAATTTTTATTTGTATTCAATACAAAAGGGAATCTCTACTAGTACAAAATTCTATTATAATAAATAAAAACATATATAAATATATGCGTATAACTACTACTTCATCTTCCAATATAATCCTGGGACTCTGAAGCATCCCGCTCACCTATTAAGATATTTGCTCCCGTGTAGCAAAACACGATCATCGCAGGCCTAACAATCGGCAATTGTAGGGTAAGCTAATCATTCAAAAATATAACAACACAAAATAATAATATCATGTAGTATTCATCATCATATCATTCTCATGCACATTCATCATAGAACATACTTAAATGCTTTGAAATTTAATGCATCTTTAATAATTGAAAAATAACAACACAAATCATATTATCATGTAATACACATACTCACAACATTCTCATGCACATTCAACATGTCCTAAAAGAAAACATCTTCCGGAAAACACGGCTACTATGCCCGAACTCAGAGACTAACACCTGTGGGTCACATTGTGGTCGGCTACTGTACTAGCACAATAACACTCTGACCACCCTACCCACAGGGTAGGACTACTGTCAACCTGCTCTGGTCCTGGCCTACCTCAATGTAGCCTCAGAGCAGGTCTTCAACATCCCCCCATCGGCTCCTCACCACCTGGCATCTTAGTCTACGTGACTGGGACTACCAGTGGAACCTGGGATCTCATTGAATCCGCTCTAGCATAGCTCACCACCTAAAATGCAAGTTGTACCTCCCCGGGTATCAACACATATCGGTAGATTATGGGCACCAACCCCAGGCTCTACTCGGCCTCACACAAACATATCGGTAGATTATGGGCACCAACCCCAGGCTCTACTCGGCCTCACACAAACATATCGATAGATTATGGGCACCAACCCCAGGCTCTACTCGGCCCCACACAAACATATCGGTAGATTATGGGCATCAACCCCAGGCTCTACTCGGCCCCACACAAACATATCGGTAGATTATGGGCATCAACCCCAGGCTCTACTCGGCCCCACACACAAACATATCGATAGATTATGGGCACCAACCCCAGGCTCTACTCGGCCCCACACAAACATATCGGTAGATTATGGACACCAAGCCCCAGGCTCTACTCGGCTCCACACACAAACATATCGTTAGATTATGGGCACCAACCCCAGGCTCTACTCGTCCCCACACAAACATATCGGTAGATTATGGGCACCAACCCCAGGCTCTACTCGGCCCCACACATAAACATATCGGTAGATTATGGGCACCAATCCCAGGCTCTACTCGGCCCCACACACAAAATTATCGATAGATTATGGGCACCAACCCCAGGCTCTACTCGGCCCCACACACAAACATATCGGTAGATTTTGGGCACCAACCCCAGGCTCTACTCGGCCCCACACAAACATCATAAACAATACGAAAACAAGGTTTTTCACACATTACACTCAATACAACAATAATATACAAAACATACTAATTTTATATATATAACATTAATTTTCTTAATGTCAATTTATATATTTTTGAACATTAACTTCCCTAACCTGGATTTTTGTTTATTCCTTGCTGGGATGGAAAAATTGTAATCCTAATGCTTAGCTCATCTTTTATCTCAAAATCCTGGATAACATCTCCCCATAAAGAGAATTGATTGAGAAAAATCTTCAAAAACCATAAAATTTCCAAAAGAAAATTCTCAAGAATAAACGGACTTAGACTTACCCGGTCACAAAACTAATCGGGTAGAACTCTTTCTTACACTTTTAGCCTCCTATTGCTTCTTCTGGATCTAGAAACCATTAGGATTTCAGTATCTAAACCTTAGGGAGAGTGTAGAGAGGGAATAAAGAGAATAGAAAGAATAGAGGTAGAGAGAATAGAAAGAATAGAGGCAGAGAGAATAGAGGTATGTGAAAACAAACTACCCAACTAGCCCCTTTTTATTTTATATTGTATTATCTTTATAATCTGATATCTTTATAATATCTAATGTGTAATATCTTATAACTGAACATCTTTATAATATAATATCTTTATAATATAATATTTTTATAACTAAATATCTTTATAATATAATATTTTTATAACTAAATATCTTTATAATATAATATTTTTATAACTGAACATCTTTATAATATAATATCTTTATGATATAATATTTTTATAACTAAAAATCTTTATAATATAATATTTTTATAACTGAACATCTTTATAATATAATATGTTTATATTCTAATATCTTTATAATTTAAAATATTGGGGTGTTACACTAAGTCCTTTTGGTATGTAAACCTGAACTTCATAACTTTAGGGTAATTCTTTGCATGAACATTAACTCATAGTAGTGTAAAAGTCTCTCCTTAGTTTTTTTTACCATAATATATCTTAATATATATGATTTAGATGATTAATAAAACAATGTAATCTTTTTGTTAATAAGTTATTGTACTTAATATTATGATCTTTGGGACGATAATAACATCCCATGTATTCCTCACCATGCACCCATAAAAGGGTCATAACACATATAAAAGGTTTCATGACATACAACTATAATATACAATATGCAACATCATGCATATCATACACATGCATACATCTTATCATCATCAACATCAATAATACAACATCATTGTGCCACATATGCATCTCAACTTATCAACCTCTCTTTCTCCCTCACACACATAAAACATGTAGTATAATCCAACACCTCCATACTTCACCACCAAATGCACATTGTTGGAGCGAACTCTTCTCACTTGAGTGACCTTACTTTCTTGCACAAAATAACACTTCCTCATTTGAGTGATCGTCACTTAACGTCTACATTGTGTCTCTCACTCAAATGTTCATTCATCCCTTGAGCATCCATCACTTTAGCGTAATCTCAATAATTGAGTGATGATACTCATTGTAAACTTTCAACAAAAACATAAATCACACCACCTTATAACTTTTGAGTGACTATATTGACACTTGAGCATCAACATGTAGCTAGATGGTCTCATATATTCCAGAACCTCATGCACCACCATTACACATCATTGTTTGAGCGATTCAATTTTCAAAATTCTAAATAGAGTTTAAGTATATTGTATTTTTAAAGTGAATTTCTAATGAAATTTTATAACCCATTTATAAACTTTAGGTGAAGTTCGCACAATATTAACAAGAAAATACATAAATAATGATAAAAAATAATTATATTATAACAAAAAATTCTATACACAAAAGATATATTTTAACGCTATGTACTCCCGATGATAACTTATGTATCTAGATTTAGAACTAAGAAATAACATAAAATCTTTAAAGCAATCCAAATAAAATGTCTTTTAAAAAAATACAAGAGGTAGAGAATATAAAATCTAACTAAGTTTAATATTAATAAATCAATAATAACATGATCATTTATGTTTTTCATAAAACTATCATAATTTCAAACACATTATAACTCTTCACCTTCACTTCAAATCCCATATTCCATAAAGAAGCAAACATGTCTAAATAAATTATCAAATTAATTCTCCTCAATATTTCTACATCAACTTAAAAGAATATAATTGTAAAATATTTAATCTTATCGAGTCATATAACTCATAAATTGAGTTACCCTCTTTAATTGTATAAAACAGTATTTTTAAACTAAATTACACAACTCACATAATCATAACTGGTTGAAAATATTTCAATGTATTGAGAATTAGGTATAGGATGAATTCCCTGATGAGTATTTCACATAGGATTGTGTGTTTATTTATAACGGAGATACAAGAGATGGGCTGAGTCCGTTATACTAGAATAACAAATCCTAGATATTCTAACACTCCCCCTCAAGCTGGAGCATATAAGTTGTATGAACCAAACTTGTTACAAATATAATCAATTCTAGGTCCCCGTAATGACTTAGTAAAAACATCTGCTAATTGATCATTAGAATTAAAAAACTTAGTCTTAATCTCTCCAGATACTATTTTCTCTCTGATGAAATGACAATCAATCTCTATGTGTTTGGTCCTTTCATGAAAGACAGGATTCGAACTGATGTGAAGGACAACTTGATTGTCACATATGAGTGTCATTTGAGTAACTTTTCCAAATTGTAACTTCTCCAAATTGTAACTCCTTGAGTAACTGTTTAAGCCAAATAAGCTCGCATGTAGCGGATGCCATAGATCTGTATTTTGCTTCTGCACTTGATCTTGCCACAACACTTTGTTTCTTACTCTTCCAGGAGATTAAATTATCACCAATGAAAACACAATATCCAGAGGTGGATCTCCTATCAACAGAAGATCCTGCCCAATCCGCATCTAAGTAGGCAACAACTTTGGTATGATTACTGTGTCCATACAACAGACCTTTTTCAGGGGAGCCTTTAATGTATTTCAGTATACAAATGACAGCATCCCAATGATCTGTGCAAGGAGAGTTGAGAAATTGACTTATCACACTGACAACAAAAGAAATGTCTGGACGAGTGACTGTAAGGTAGTTCAATTTCCCAACTAATCTTCTATACTTTTCAGGATCTGAGAAGGGCTACCCCTGATTAGGTAGAAGCTTGACATTAGGATCCATAGGTGTGTCAGTAGATTTTGAGTTCATCAACCCAGTTTCCTCCAAAATATCCAATGCATACTTTCTTTGAGAGATTACTATCCCATTAGTAGATTGTGCTACTTCAATCCCCAAGAAATATCTGAGTATGCCAAGATCTTTAGTCTGAAAGTGTTGGCAGAGATGTTGTTTAACTTGTGAGATGCCATGGTGATCACTTCCTGTAATTACAATATCATCAACATACACAACTAGATAGATACATCCAAGCACTTGAGTGGCGGTAGAAGACTCGAGTGATCCGCTTCACCGCGAGTCATTCCAAATTGCTTAACAACCATGCTAAACTTTCAAAACCAAGCTCTGGGAGATTGCTTTAGGCCATATAAAGATTTGCGGAGACGACATACCATTCCTGAAGACTCCCCCTGAGCAACAAACCCCGGAGGTTGCTCCATATAAATTTCTTCCTGCAAATCACCATTGAGAAAAGCATTTTTCACATCCAATTGAAATAGAGGCCAATTTTTCAGAGCAGCCATGGCAATGAATAGGCGTACAGAAGCCATCTTTGTAACTGGTGAAAAGGTGTCACCGTAATCTAAGCCAAAGATTTGTGTGTAGCCTTTAGCTACTAGGCGTGCTTTAAGACGATCATCAGTTCCATCAGGACCAACTTTGATAGCAAAGACCCACCTGCAACCAACAACCGATTTTCTAGAAGGTAGAGGGACGAGGTCCCAAGTTCCACTAGTCTGAAGTGCACTCAGTTCTTCGAGCATAGCCTGACGCCAACCGGGATGGGATAAGGCATCACCTACAGTTTTAGGGATGGATACAGAGGAAATAGAAGAAAGGCAGGTATAAAATGAAGGAGATAATCTATGATAACTTAAATTAATATAGCGAAGAGGAGGTTTGCAGGTGGTTCGTATACCTTTTCGAAGAGCAATGGGAAGATCAGATTCAGTTGGCAGAACCAGAGAAACCAGAGGAGTTGACAACGGAAATGAGTCAGATGATGGAGGTGTTGGTGGTGGAGGTGATGGAGCTATACTAGACTCAACCGGAGGTTCACATATAACTGGAATAGTGGCTGTTTCAGAAATGGGTGTAGAGGTAGAAGGGTTGGTCTTAAAATAGAGAGAGGACTCAATGAAAGTGACATCTGTAGAGATAAAATAACAATTAAGAGATGGAGAGAAACATTTACACCCTTTTTGTGACCTAGTGAACCTGAGAAAGACACATTTATGAGACTTAGCGGAAAGTTTGTCGACATTAGGTCCTAAGTTATGAACAAAACATGTTGACCCAAAAACTTTAAGAGACAAAGAGTGGAGAGGTTCATGTGGAAACAAAATTGAGTGAGGGATTTTATTGTCTAACACAGAGGAAGGCATGCAATTAATAAGATAGCAAGTACTAAGAACAGCATCTCCCCAAAAACGTTGAGGAACATTTCCATGTAGTAACATTGTTCGAGTTGTTTCAATGAGATGTTTATTCTTGCGCTTAGCCACCCCATTTTGTTGAGGTGTATAAGCACATGAAGTTTGGTGAAGAATGCCATTAGACGCCAAAAAAGTATGAAAAGAATGAGAAAGATACTCTCGGACATTATCACTACGTAAAATGCGAATAGATACACCAAATTGAGTCTTTATTTCATTAAAAAAAATTTGAAAAATAGAAAACAATCCTGAACGATTTTTCATCAAAAATAACCAAGTACACCTTGAGTAATCATCAATGAAAGTGACAAAATATTGAAATCCTAAATTAGACTGGACACGACTAGGTCCCCAAATGTCAGAGTGAACTAAAGCAAATGGAGAAGAAACACGTTGTGAGACACTAACTGGAAAAGAACTACGACTATGTTTGCCTAATTGGCATGACTCGCAGGAAAATATAGACAACTTGGACAGATTGGGAACAAGCTGTTGCATCTTAGCAAGGCTAAGGTGTCCCAATTGAGCATGAAGAAGAGAAGAAGACTCCATAACTGAACCAACATGGGCAGCTGTCCATAGATGATATAGACCATGAGACTCACATCCGGTGCCAATCATCCGTCCCGAACTCCGGTCCTGTAAACAAACAAAATCTTTAGTAAAGGAGATAGTGCAATCAAGAGAACGGGTAAAACGACTAAGGGATAATAAATTAAAAGGAGAATCATGGAAAAAAAGGACATTATCAATAGATAGTGAAGGAAGAAGTTGAATGGTACCAATGCCATGGGAAGAGGCTTTAGAGCCATCAACCATAGTAACAGAGGGCAAATAACCTGAAGTAGATAGGGATGTAAAGAAGGATTTATTACCAGTGATGTGGTCTGTGGCGCCAGAGTCTAGAACCCAAGGACTAAGAGAGTTGGATTGAGTTAGGCCAGCAAAGGAAATACCTGAATGCACAACAGAAGCAGTGGAACTCGAGCCCTGACGATCCCCATACCATTTTAGAAACTCAATGAAGATAGCAGGTGTAGCCGAGTCATCAGATGGTGGAGGTCCTAGAACAGACTATGGTAAGGGGCCCGAAGTTGGTGATGGAGAGGCAGCATGGGCTACTGCAGCAGATTTTGGAGGTCGACCATGTAAGGCATAACACTTTTCTTTGACATGGCCATACCTATGACAGTGATCACACTGAGGTCGCCCTTTTCCTTGTTTCCGAGGACGATTGCGGTTATCATTATGAGAAACAAGTGCAGAAGATTCATCATATGTACCTGTAGTAGGTGTTTCAGTTGTAGACTTAGCCGACACACGTAAGAGGATGGAAGATGTGGATGTCAGAGTAGGCACAAGTAGAGATCCCAAAATTTGATCTCGAACATGTGAATAATCAGCAGGAAGACCATGTAACGCTAGTAACATAAAAAACTTGAACCGTTGCTCAATCTCTTCAGCATGAGTAGAGGCAGGGGGTAATAACTCATTAAAATTATGAAAGAGAGAATGAATTTTACCCAGGTATTGTGTCATGCTCCCATCAAGACGTGTTTGACTGGCTAGTTTAAACATATTATGACAAACACCATAGAGACGTTGAGTGTCATTTGTGTACAGTAGTTTGGCCTGTTTCCAAACCTCAGAGCAGTACTTATACGTACGGAAGATTGACTTTAATGAGGAATCAATGGTAGATTTAATGACTATGCATAACTGAGCATCAATCTTCATCCACCGGAAGCGTTCGTTTTCAGGGACACTAGTCATGGTCATAATGAGATGATTTTCGTAACCCTGACTCTCAAGCCAAAGTTGGATATCAGATGCCCACGTCTCATAATTATTACCATCTAATTTGTCAATGGGAAGATGCATATTGACATAATTAGTATAAATAGACTGAACAGGCTTAACAGACGTAGGAGTAGATGAGGCCATGAGGAAACTGCTAGAGGAGAGAGAAAGCTGCTGCAAAAAAGAGAGAAACCCTAAAAATAGGGAGAAAAATCAAACAAACTCCGATAAAAAATATGAGCACAGATCCAGGATGGGGACGAGGAGATGATGTCGACGATGCAAGGAGCCGTAGGAGACGGTGACAGACGCGCTCCTTCAGGCGGCGCGTGGGGGCGCGTGCGGCGGGGGACGGCGACGATCCTCGTCGCGCCGAAGTCACCTGGGCGAGACGAAGCCGATGGTGGGGTCGGAGGTCGGATCGGAGGCGGCAGCAGCGAAGTGCAGTGATAGTGCACTGTTGCGGCGGCGGTGCACTATTGCGGCGGTGCACTGTTGCGGCTGCGGTGCAGTGATGGTGCAGTAGGCAGCAGTGAGAGAGAAAGGATTCCTAAAAAGAGATTTCCGAGAAAAAAAGATTTAGCACTAATGAACAGTGGGTTCACCAGGAAAGCAGTGATTTAACCTAGTTCTAGATACCATATTGAGAATTAGTATATGATGAATTTCCTTATGTGTATTTCACATAGGATGTGTATTTATTTATAACGGAGATACAAGAGATGGACTGAGCCCGTTATACTAGAATAACAAATCCTAGATATTCTAACACAATGATTATATATAAAACAAATAACAATAAATAAACAAAATTATAAAAGTTTTTCCTCCCGTGCTACACTAATTAGATTTAACAAATCTGATAAAATTTGATGAAACGATCGTAATAAAAGTTTTCTTAAATGTTTGATAAATTTAATAAAATATCTTTTTTATATTTGGTTTACCTTTTAAAAGAATAATTATCTATAAATAACATTTTTCAGAAATAATTTTTAATCTAATTTCCCACACAAGTTTTTCTTGAAAAAATATAATAGTATTTTTATTAAATTATTTAAATATGGTAAAAAATAAATATTTCCAGAACTTATTTTTAATCTAATTTTCCCCAAATTTTTTTCTGTAAAAAATATAATATTACTTTTATTAAATTATTTAAATATGGAAAATAAATAAATATTTTAAGAAAAAATAGCATATTACTTTTTCTAACTTTTATAAAATTCTAGTAGATATTTTTAAAAATATCTTTAACCAACAAATTTAATTTAGTAATTCCTAACAATTAAAGTTTTTATAATTCTAATTATAAGAAGTCACTATTTCTAAATATAAACAAAGTTTCTCTTATAACAAACATATTCTTTCAACCTTTTACAAAACTAACTTATAAAGTAGGGATAAGTTTTAATTTATAGTTTTTTTTATTGGATAACAAGTATTTAGTAAAGTATATAATAATGGGTAAATGTAAAATTACATAAAATATATATAACTACATTATTTTTATTATATAAATAAAATTTATATTTCTAAACAAAAATATATTAATATGTAATTATAATTTTTTATTTTTTTAAAATAATTAAATTTTTATTAAAAGTTTTAGTACTTCTATTTTAAAAAAAAAGTTGTATATGCTTTTTTATTTGAACATGATATTTTATTTAAATGATTTAATCTAATGATAAAATTTTATTTTATTTTTTCTAGAAACTTCAACTTTTTATTTCTTGATTCAATCTACTATTACATTCAATTTCATTTTTATAATTTTAATTGCATGCAATTATCACATAGCATCATGTAATAAAATATTTATTACTTATAATGCTATTTTTTTAATTTAAACTACATAAAAAAATTTAAACAAACCAAATAAGTATAAAAATAGTGTAATAATTAATTATGTATATAAAATTGAAAAATAATAACAAGTAAAATAACATTGAGGATAATGAAGAAATTAAAAATTAAAAATTACAATACCAATTTGTTCAGTGTTAACTTATTTGAATAACTTATAAGTTAATTTGACTAATACAAAAATATTGGATAAATGTTTCAAAGTAGTTTATTTTAGGAGTTTTAGTATAAACTATAAACTATTTCAACTAATTTTTAGTTTATAATTTTTTTATTTTTTTATTTTTTTTATTATTATCTTTTATATTTTAATATATTATTATTATTTTTAATTTATTTTTCCTATTATTACCTATTTTAATTTTGTGGTGATAATTTATAAATATACTATTTTTAGTTTTTGTAAGGTTGTCTTTTATGTCTTAAAATATTATAAATTAAAGTAACAAATATTCTATTACATGTGAAATTTGCATGATACAAATTCATCTCCAAATTTTATTTAGACATAACTCGCTTTTTTTTGTGTGAAGCAGTATCAAACTACCCAACAAACATTAGCCCTTCCTGAAAAGGAGGTGATACAGCCTTACCTTTCAGTACGGGCTACCTTGTTACAAGTCACTAGCCCTGTCTTCAGCATTCCCTCCTTACAATTAAGGTAACGACTTTGAGCATGACCAGCTCCCATAGTGTGACGGACAATGTGTAATAATAAATTCAACGTGACAATAATTTAAATTGATAAATAAAAAATTAATTTATAAAAGAATAAATAAATAATAAATTTAATTACTAGCCATTAGATAAATTCATTTAAATAAAATATTTTTTCAAATAAAAAAACGTATATAACTTCAAAAATAAATAAAAGTACTAAAAAATGTAATAATAATTTAATTATTTTTAGAAAAATTTAAAATTATAACTATATAAAACTATGTTTTTGTCTTAAATACAGGTTTCCTTTATATAATACAACTTAAATAGTTATATTATCTAATTTCATTTTACCACCAAATATTCCTAATTCAATGAATTAATTTATGAGCTTGGATCTTATAAGCTAATAAGAGCTGTCAAAATGGGTGGCCCAGCTCAGTCCAGCCTAGTCTGACCTTACCGGCCAAGTTAAAAAAATCTAGCAGTCTAGCCTGACCTATATTTTAAAACGAACCACAATTTTTAGCGTAGCTTGGCCCTATGTTAGGCCAACGGGCCATTTTTAACCTAATTAAAAATTGAAAAAAATATTACAACATATCCATAATATAATTTTTCTATCAACAATAAATAACATATAAATATAAATATATAAAACTATTCACATTTGAACAACTTATAAAACAAACTTAGAGCATCTACTAAACATTTCTAAAAAAGTCAAGCACCTACTAAACACAACATATCTATAATATAATATTTTTGTCAATAGTAAATAATATATAAATATACAATATATTTATATGAAAGATTTGAGCAACTTATAAAATAAACTTAGATTGCCTGCTAAGAACTTCCAAGACAATCAAACACTTCCAGTACTCCAATATTTGTTTAATGCAAAAGATAACACTCAATTAGTTAAAAGTATCTACATAATATGGATAAAAAAAAGTCAAAATGTATCAAACGTTTATTAAGGACCTCTTTAAATGTATTATCTCATTGACTAGTTTGCTCTAAGTGATACAAGGCAAGAGGTGCAGTGCAATAGAGGAGATGAATGGGCTTGTGAGAAAGGAAGAGAAGAGATGAAGAAGAGAAGATAGACTCTGAGACACTAGGGTTTCTTTCTTTGGTAAGACAATATAAAAATTAAGAACAAAAATTTAATATAAAAAATAAACGGATCAGTCCATTAGCCTACGGGTCAGCCTGTCCTTGACCCATATGAATATCGGGCCAAATGGGTTAAGCTAAAAAAGACTTATTGTTATTTATGTTACAATTTTTTAAGTCTAGCCTGACCTGAATTATAGGCTATACAAATTAGCCCATCGGGTCAGACCCATTTTGACAACTCTAAAGCTAACAACTAATTTATGAGAAATACACTCTAAAATACATTTTTATTATTGTATGCATGTGTTTGTCTTTCTTATGATAATGTTTTATTTTGATAAATTAAAATTTAATATTTATATTAATTTAATTATATTTTTCAAATAAAAATATTTATATGTTGGGACAATAATTATCATCCATATTCTCACTGTATCAAATTTAACTCGTCTTATTACCTCATATTTATAATAAATTTGTAAAATAACAATATAATACACAAACTAAAAAATAATTATTATAAATAATTTCATGTATATATATAACAAAATAAATTTTAAAAAGATAAGAACTACATCTAATCTAATTAAGAATTACATTATTCAAGCTAACGTAAACTGTGTCCGCATTTTGTTTTAATGTCTTATTTTAGTGTATTGATTATTTTATATAAAAATATTTATAAATTAATATATGATTTTAAAACAAATATTAAAATAAAGATAACAATCTTATAAATTAAGAAAAAAATTATGCAAACATAATAATATAAAAATAGTGAAAATTACAGAATTTATAAATTTAATATGTTATATAAGATTTGTATGTTGCATTATTTACATGGGTGGTTTTGAATTATTTATATTTTTTATTTTATTATATCATTTATAAAGAAGGGTTAAATATGTTTTTAGTCTTTTGAACTTTTTGTCAAAATTGTGTTTCGTCTTTATAACAAATTTTGGACTTATTTCATTCTTATACTTTATTTTATAAACTTGTGTAAATAATCCTTGATGACAAATCAAAACATCTTTAAAGAGAAGAAAATAAGAGAAAAGAAAAGGAAAAAAAAGTAAAAGAAACTTAGGAGATAGATGATAATGAAGTAGGAAACTATGAAGAAGAAAAATAAAGAGATAAAAATGAATTTTGATACATCATCAAGGATCATTTACATGAATTTATAAAACATAAGGATGAAATAGGTCTAAGGTTTGCTCTAGGAACGAAACACAATTTTGACAAATAGTTTTAGGACTAAAAACATATTTAACCCTATTAAAAATAAAGAAAAACTATTTTAGAAGACAAAGTTGGAAAGTAAGTTGAATTTCTTTTTTACCTGTTTTTGTGATTCTTTAGTTAATTTAATTTAAAAAATAAATAATTTTTTATTATATTTATGATTTTTAAATTTGAATTTGAAAAGAAAAAGAAGTTATTTAATTATTTTAAAATAAAAAAGTTAATTAACTATTTCTTTTATTTAATAAATAATTTTTTTAATTAAATTTATTATTTAATTTTTTTGAAAGGATAAAATAAAAATATTGTAATGTATATACCACAGGTAATTATAAAAAGGGAAATCCCTATATATATTCTTATAGATTAATCACATTCATTAAATAATTAAATTAATTATATATTTTAAAATCATTTTCATTAACATACTAGTTAATAAGAATAATAAAATTTAAGAAATATAATTACACTTAAAAAATAATTAAAAAATTTATATTAAAAATATTAACTATTCATTTTAAACAATAATGATTAATCTAATAAGATGAATTGGCAAATTCATTTTCCACACATTCTTTTATTCAATTCAATTAAAATTGTCACACACGTATGTTAACATTTGAGTAACGTATTGGAACCCAATGACAAAAATAAGATTAATGCTAATGAGATCTATAATGACCTAATTCACTAAACTTATCATTAGAACTCTATAAATATGTTCATACATAACATGTATGTGGATTCATTAATATAACATGTATTATTCATTAATATCTAAAATTGGTTTGAGTTCGAAGTGGTTTTTGCATACACATTGACTACCATCCATATTGACATTTATGCCATTGCGAAAACAATAGATATAGACATCCCAACATAAGCTAAAGACTCAGAAGGACAATCATCTTAGTCTTTGTAAGAACAATTAGCTTCCGTTGGATTGAGTTGGATCATGAAAAAGTTACATGGTATTTATGAGAAACATGGGGAACAGCGAGAGTCAACGACCCCCCCAAAACAACAAATGAATCCAATGAACCAAATGACATTGTTGGCCAAATTGGTGAATGAACTAACTTATCTAAAAAGACAAAATGATGAGGAAATTAGCGCTTTAAGGTAGGAAAATAAGAGCATGAGGAGAAGTCTGGAAGAAAGACTTCATGCCTCCCGAGAGCACGAATGCAAGGTGAACCACAAAACAATGGGAAAAGAAACTATGAACCCATCACATGTGGCACCACCGCCACCAACTACCGTTATAACCAAAGTTGCAAAAGTTTAGAGCCATAAGGTGATTATTGTTATCACCAAAGTTGCAAAAGTTTAGACCCACAAGGTGATTATCGTTATCACCAAAGTGGCAAAAGTTTAAAGTAACAAGGTGGAATCACAATACAACATTTCAACTCATACCTCCATTGTGGCACATGTTGACACCCCATTATGGATGACATCATGTATGTTATGTTACCATCTAGATGGAAAGGAATTTTGATTGACCAATATGATGGAATGACCAACTGCGATGAGCATTGTTAAGTGACAAAACTTAAATGAAATTTGTATTCTTATTATGTACTTAACAACTGTTTAAAAATGTGAAGATAACTTCTCCTAATGGAGAAAATTTTATGAATATTTATATGCAGGAGTAAGTATAAAAGATAGAAGAAAAATCAATGAACTAAGAGAAGAAAGAGAAAATGTTGAAAGGAATGGAAATCACGAAAATTAAGGAGTAAAACTATGCCAACATTTGGTTATTTTCACTTAAGTGGACTATTTTCACTTAAGTTGGTTAATTTCACTCAAACTAAAGTTAACCTAATTTTCTCCTATTAAAACAACCTAAAAGCTCTTGTAAAGGTGTGTCATCCTAGGGCCATATTTGTGAGTCTAAGGACTGTTTCAGAATAGAACAAAAGGAAGAAGGAAGATAACTTGGTTCAATTAAAAAGAAAATTCAAGATAAATTCCTCTTCATTCACATCTATCCTAGTACCTAAGTTGTTCATAACCATGAGTGATTAAACTTCATTTGTATAGAGATTGAATATAATTTATCAAACTCTTCTGTTTTACTATTGATTTATATATATATATATATATGATTTCTTTTATTCAATGTTAATGGTTTGATTTTTTTTCTTGACATGGAGATGAATTGATCACTCATCTTTTGATCTATAGTTTACGGTTATATTGAAAAATTAATCTTAAATCCTATTTATATGTTTGAATACTAGGAATAGTTTGAATAATTGGTCTTGAACTTAAAGCATGAATTTTGTTACAATAATTTAAGGAATCAATTGTTAAAATTTAATTCTTAGATATTTGAATCAAGGGATTGATGTAGAACGACTTTTAGTAACCTCAATAACATTAAATAATTGAGTATATATATCAATAATTAGAGAATTTCAAGAGAGGGATATAGATGAAATTCAATCTCAATACCTTTTATTATTGTCTTAACATTATTTTATCATTATTTGTTTTTAATTTAATTTAATTATTTAAATTTCTTATTTCTTATTAATAGCATTACAAAATAATTTCATTTACATGTTTAAATTGAGTTGAAAAAGAGATTATAAGTTTTATTCAATATTATATAAGTTCTGTGGATATGACACTTGTAAATGCTACATTGATTTAGTACACTTATTGAAATTATCTTTAAAAAAATCACTTAACAAGCTCATTGATGTATTTGTTACCCAAGTAAGCTTGTGTACCACTAAGGATGTTGTTTTTTCTCACATGTTCCCCACATTATTGAATGGAGTCACCCTAAGTTGGTTCATCTGACCGGTGCCCTTCTTTATTGATTGTTTTGACACACTTGTAACCAAGTTTGGCATGCAGTTTGCAACTAGTCATCCTACCACTCAATGTTTATTGCCTTTGTCAACATTCAACAAGAAAAGGAGAAATAAATCTTTAGGATGTTCATGGAGAGATTCGGGGAATTAGCACTAAACATAAAAAATCTAAACCTAGAAGAACCCTTCACAAATAGTTTGTGCATGAAATCAACCTTGACGAGCTATGTTGTCAAGCTTCCGAATTCATGCAAAACAAAATACATGTAAAGACAATGACCCCCAAGAAACACCGTGAAAAAGAAAAATCAGGTCGACAACCCTATGAACATTGACCAGACACACATATTAGAAGAAGCCCTCAATGTTGAACTCATTCCCATGTCGAGGAAGATACCAACACTGCCAAATGCAAACTCGAGCAGACAATGTTGATATCATCACACTTTTCGTCACACCACTAGAAAATGCTTAACACTTAAAGACAAGATAGAATAATTTATACAAGCAGGTCACCTGCAAATATTTGTGAGTAAAGAATGAAGTATAAAAGAAGAGACTACCCAAGCCGATGAGAAGATCATCGAAAGGAACCTCAACGAGAAGATTGAAAGTGTTGTCAGATGAATCAACCCGTAGAAAGACCAGAACTGATAGGCACCAGGATTGTCAACATCGACAACAACAAAACACCTTCACATTATTCAATTAGTAAATGTAGTGTTGGAAACCCCAAGAAGGAGGATGTTGATGATCATCTTCACGAGTGCCAATTTCAAGACAATAGATCCAATGGAAGATAATCACATGGTCATTATCCTTGAAATAGAAAATATTGTGGTCATGAAGACCTACCCTTGTCGACCAAGGGAGTTTAGTGGATATCCTTTACTGGAAGACACTGAAGAGCTACAAATCTTGGAAATCATCACACAACCTTATGACGATCAAATTGTCGGGTTCTTAAGTGAAAGAGTAGACATAAGAAGATACATAAATTTGTACACAGAGTTTGGGGAAGGGAGCCTTCAGAGTTTAACAATTAAAATTTGTTACCTCATTGTCAATGTCAATGGAAAACTATCATTGAACAAGCTAAGAGTTATCATGTCGACACCTCACCTAGCAACGAAGTTCCCTTCAACATCTAAGGACATTCTCACCATACACAACGACCAAAGAACAACAAGAATATGCTATGCAACGAGCCTAAAAATAGAGTCTCTACCTAAAACCTCTCAAAGATTGCAAGAAAAATGGGACGACGTAGTTTCCATGACGAAGCTGGATCCCTGAATCAATGACGACATTTGATTATAACCCAACAAAGACAACACTCATTGCTAGTTAGTTAATGACGACTATTGTATGAGGATGAGGTTGATCGAGGAGAACAAAAACATGATATCCAAGGCACTTATCAAGAATACAAATTTATTCACATGGACTACTGCAAATATGCCAAGTATAAGTCTCGACTTCATCGACGTAAATTATCTATATACAAAAGGATACAACTAATAACATAAAATAAGAGGAATCTGGGTGAAGAAAATAGACGGACCACCAAGGATGAAGTTGAGAAGTTTCTTGACATGGACTTAGTACAAGAAATGCATTCCACTATTTGGTTGAAAAACGTGGTGATGGTTAAGAAAGGAAATGACAAATGGAGAATGAGCATCAACTATACAGATCTGATTAAGGATGCTTACCATTTACTTAGTATTGACAAACTAGGAGATGGTGCAGCCGAACACAAAGTTGAGTTTCCTATACTCTTATTTAGGGTACAACCGTATTTAAATGCACCCTCGCGATAGAGAAAATTATGTTTACGATGAATGAAGCAAATTACTACTATGAATTTATGTCATTTGGCCTTAAAAATGTTGGTGCAACATACCAAAGGTTAATGGGCAAGATCTTTAAATGCCTCATTGGAAGAAACACTAAAGTGTATGTGGATGATATGGTGATAAAATTAAAGTCTTTCGAATAGCACGTGAATGACCCCAATAAAGTCTTCTCAACACTAAAATAACACAATAAGAGGTTAAATCCTAGAAAATGCATATTTGTTGTGGAAGGAGGGAAATTCCTTAGATTTATGTTGACATATAAAGGTATAAAAGCTAACCCAAACAAGTGTCAAACTATGATCAAAATGTGAATCCCAAGGAACTTGAAGGAAGTTCAAAGACTTGTAAGATGATTAACCTTCCTAACCCGTTTCATACATGTATTAGCCAGAAAGACCAGATTCATGTTCATTTGATGAAAAAGAAAACAAATTTTAGTTGAGACTTTTGATGTGATGCAATCTTCTCAAATGTTACAGATTTTTCCTTCCCTACTGATACTCCAAAAGTCATCTTTGAGTCATCCCATTTTTGTGTACTTATCCATGTCTGATGAAGCAATAAATACTACCTTGTGCAAAAGTGGCTCACAACTAATCGTAGGCCACATGATGAGAGAATTCCAAGTAAACGATCCTCTTTTGCTCAAGTATTATAACAAGGTGGTTAGAATGGTGGCAAAATTTGAAGCATCAAAGATGAGCATATATGAAGGGAACACAATACTCTAGCCTACCTACTCACAAAATTGGCAAGCATGAAAAAGAAAGGATAACATTGATCCTTAATACTACACATTTTGCAGACCCCGAGTGTGGACCAAGCCAAATATTTCTCAATTGAAGACAAAGGCTCATGGATCACACATATTTCAAATTCCTAAAAAATAGAGAATGTGTCAAAAGCAAAGAGAAAGTGATAAGGAAAAATGTTCTTGATTCATCTTAATAAGCGACAAGGTTTCCAAAAGAAGCTACCACCGACCCTTATTACAGCGTCTCATTGAGAACCAAATGACCCATGTGTTCGATGAGTTACATAAAGATATATATATGGTTTCCATTAAGGTGAAAGGATGATGTTGACACAAGCTTTGAGAGCCAGATACTTTTGACCAACTATGTAAAGTGATTGTGCCAAGTGCGTGAAGAAATGTGTTAACTGTTAGGAACACAAGAAAATGTTGCATTTCAAGTCGGAGGAACTACATCACATTACCTCTATGTGGCCATTCACCACTTTACATGGACATCATCAACCCATTTCCTTCCAGGAAAGTCCAATGCAAAATTTCTATTAGTCACTATAGATTATTTCACGAAGTGAATTAAGGTTAAACACTTGACCACAATCTTGACAAAAAATGTTCAACACTTTGTATGAAAAAGCGTCATACACTATTATGACACACCCCACACAATAATAATCGACAACAAATATTGTTAAAGTCCACACAATGATGATGTGAAAGGTAAACATCAAGGGGAGAAGGGTTCAAGTGTAAAATGTTGCATATTATCCTAAATGTTTGCAAGGATGCCCAACTATTGGGATGAAGCTACGTTGGTGCCATATTCAAAACTTGTAACATGCCCATTGTAAACTCATCTAGTGGAAACTGAACATGTGCATCTCAGAACAAACATATGTACATTTAGAAGAATTCATTTGGAGACAATTCTTATCCATGAAACATAATATCTATAACACAACATTGCTCAAGGAAAACAATCTCTATCTCAGTTGTATTGGTCCACACAGGAATTTTGGAAGCAACAAACTCGATCATGGACAACTATTGATACTTCAAAAAGTACTCGTTCACACAAATCAACCCACTCATACCCTGGTTCAAGAGACAAATTACTCTTGGCTTGCTCAACGTCAAGGTCACTAGCCTTGTTGTCCACATCATCTCGACACCAGAACCCCATCTCAAAAGTCAAGCTCACTTCCTTGACACATATTAATAACTCACTACTCTCACCAGAAGACCACCTACTCGAAGAAATAAAAATGTTATAAGAGAAAGACATGACTAACATGGAAACCTAGCGAATTCTCCTTACCTAGTCATTACTTAGATTGTTGATAAGCACAATGTGGTCCCCTGAGAATGACCCACCTCTTTGATGACTCATATTTTGTACACACTTTTATAGTCTTATTGCATCTTCTAAGTATTACTTCTTTCCTTATTTCCTTCATTTAACATGTATTTGTATTTTTTGTAATTAATAAGAGTTTTTGAAAATACGTTCTTATATTGCATTTTTGTACTGTATTTTGTATTTTTTTAGTTTGACCTTTACTCTTTGTTTTTCTCATAATGTTTTTTTTGGTATCCTTTTTAGCTGATTCATTTTGCATTGAATTCTACACTTCTAGGTCTTCAATTTGGACACCTAAAACATTGGAGCTTGGAGATATTTTTATTATTTTTAGAAGTTAGGAAAAATATAGTACTTTTGTATGCGAGTTGATTTTTGTAATTGGGATTTGATGGACCCATTGCATCCAGAACTTTGCCCATTCATTTCCTGTGCCTAGAACGACTATATATAAGTGCCAAAATACTCATAGTTAGGTATTTAGTTAGTCACAATTTTTAGTTTTTACATCTTAGTGTAGTTTTCCTTCATCTTTCTCTTTCATCAGTTCCAATTTTTTTCTTTTCCTTCTTTCTTTGTTGTTTACATTGTTGTTGTTGGCATATTTCAAGAACAAGTGTTGATGAAGTCCTCTCAATATATGATGAAGATTTAAAGTTCTCTAAACAACATTAAAGACTTGTGTCATCTCACAAAGGAAGGTTGCTTGATGAAAAAGGCAAGGCATAAAGGGTGTTTAAAGCTTTCAAGAGAGAAGATTGATGAAGATTTTCTCAAGTGCTGGAGTTTTAAGTTTAGAAGTTTCTATTTTGAGTAAAGGATGAAAAGAGTAAGTCATAAATCCCATTCAAGACCATTTCAAACTTGAGAGCAAGTAGTTTTCTCGCAAAAACGTTTTTCTACGCTTTTAATCGATTAAGATACAAAGTCTAATCAATTATTTCACTTAAAATTTGAATCAAAATAGTTTAACAAACAAAATAATCGATTAAGTGTTTTTGATAATCGATTATATTGATTATGGGTTAATATAATCGATTATGGCCTTAATCTAATAGATTATATCAGGCAAAATGAGTTTTCCAGTTTTTAACTCTGATATAATCGATTAAGCTTTTTAGATAATCAATTAAATAAGTCATTTTTATGAATTCAATGCTGAATCAACCTAAGAAAGGAAACTTTAAGTTATTTTCGAATTATAAAATGAAAGGCAATGTCTTAGGTTCAACACATCTGAAAAAAACACATTATTCAAAGTGTTCTTGCGCTAAAGTTTTTCAAAACCGCTTTCTTGCTCTCTCAAGGTTTATCTAAGTCTTTGGAAGTGGTGATCATTGTGCTTAAGCTTTCATTCGGCACTCAATCAGGTGTTTTCTTTTACTGTTTTTCTGAACGGGTAAAATTCATCCATTGGATCTGTTCTAAGGGAGGTGTGTTCATCTCTTGTGTGTCAAGAGAGGTGGGAATCATCCTCAGTGTGTCTGAGGAGGTGTTTCATCCTTAGTGTGTCTAAGGAGGTGTTTCCTTTATCTTTATTTGTTATTGCATGAATTGGTGTTTGTAATTTCAATTAAAGATAGTGGGGTGATCATCACGTATTTGTGGTGATACTGGACGTACGATTGGCTAAATCCGAACCAGTATAAATCTCTGTGTTCTTTCTCTTTCCCTATCTTTTTATTTTATTGTGGATCATATTAACAATAGCAATTCAAACTGTGCTCATCAAAGGTTAAGAAAAATATGCATCCTGGTTTTAAAACATTTCTTTAAAATCTGGAAAATTATTTTAAAGAGAAAAAGTTTCTTAAAAATCCAATTCACCCCCCTCTTGATTTTTACACTGCTGTTTATTTCTAACAGTTGCAATGTTCATTTTCTTTTTTTCAATGTTTTGATCATGGTTCAAAGTAGAAAAGCTCTTGGATTGCAAAATATCAAGCATGAATTGCAAGATTGATAATCGCTGTGATTTTGTTTTCTCCTCTTGATTTCTTTTTATTACTCTTCTTGATTAAGAATTATATGATAATGTAAAATTTGATTGAGTTTTGCATCAAATATAGTCCATAAGAAAACCAATTAGAATTCTTGTGATTGAGAGTAACACAAATTCAATATATCAATTAAAGTTGATATTCTTGCATTCTTTGAACTCAACTTCTTTGTTCTTTGATCTTAATAGGTAGAATTCATTTCAATTATTGCAATTGTTAATTTCCTTACCACTTTCCATAATTGAATTTTCTTTCAATTGTTGCTTAAGCTTTTGATTTTTTTTCTTCTATTTCAATTTATAATTACTACAATTCAATCTTGGTTTTCTTTTACAATTACTTTTAGTTTATGATTTTTGTTTCAGTTAGTTTTAGTTTTCTATCAGTGTTAGTTTTCAAGTGTTGTTTTTAGTTTTGATTAATATTTAGTTAGTTAATTATGTTAATTTTTAGTTTTGATTATTCATTTACTTTAGTTGATTGTTGAGATTCTATATTAGTTTACTATATTTTAATTCTTTGTTTAAGTTTTTAGTCAATTTCCACAATCAATTTTAACTTGTTAAGGAACAAATATGGAATAATGAACATGAATGTATGTGTGCCCTTGGGATTATGACCGAGGCTATCCCTCTCTACATTAGTTTAGGGAGAACTTAGTCTTTTGATTAAATTCATTGTGACAAAGAGTTCATCACTCCTTTTTATATAGCCAAAGAAGCAGCAAGAATAAAAGGGTCACAATGCTTAGCAATCGGCAGGTTACCCTATGATCTAATAACCACCATGAAAAGTGTTCATGCTTCTCGAAAAAGCACCTCCCTATCACTACGTCTTGTCAAAAGTCGCTAACACAAATCATGACTCTTTAGGACTCTGTCGTTCAAGTCTGGATGGAGTTAGGCACTCGAGAAAACCTTGACCAAAGAAAGCCTAAAGGGGAAAATTTCTTTAAACCCTCCCCAGAAAAAGACCTTTGCATACCTTTGAACCTAAGGGGCAGTATACGATAACATGTTGAAACCACCTAGGTAGGGTACTTCTAGATCAGACCATCTTAGTCAACACTTGAATAAGGGTGTTCAAAATCAAACTGATAAAAAAATAACCGAAAGTTTATCCAAAAATATCAATAGCCGATTAAAATAAATTTTTTTTAATCGATTTGGATATTTTTTTTTCCAGAACTGCACCGTTTGGATTGATTTATGGTTTGAAATTTCAAAACTATTCCAAACTAAATAAAAAATAACTATTGAAATATTTATATTATCTATTTTTTCCCTTATATGCAAGAGATGTGTATAAGAGGAAAATCTCATGTGTCTAACTTGATTCTTGTCTATAAATTTATGATAAAGGGAAACAAAAAGAACTAATTTTGATTTATTTTGAATTTTTTGTAAGTACATATCTGTACAAGAGATTTGTTAAACTTATGAGAGATGAATGATGAGTTATCTAATATTTATGTCACAATGTATAAATATAATACATATATTAATAAAAAGTTATACAATAAAACTGTAAAGTCGATTCAAACCAAATCATAAAAAATATTTTATTTGATTAAGACTTTTTTATGTTCAAATAAAACAAATTTGAATCACATGCAATTTTATGTTTGGTTCGAAAACATTTTTAACTAAAAATTGAACCAAGTCACATTGCAAATACCTTTACACCCGAGTACATCCGAGAAACCTAACAACAAACATAAAATTAACATTAATATGAACCTAACAACAAACATAAAATTAACACTAATAAGATATATCATGACCTAATACAATAAACTTAATATTGATTAATTATTATGAAAACATACACCATGATTAACCTAAATCTATCTAACTAAGACCTATTAAAACTCTACTTAATGACATGTGTGTGAATTCATTGATACAATATTTATAACTTGTTAATATCATAAATTAACTTTAGCATTTTATCTTTTGCATGTTCATAATGACACCCACATCAACACAAATACATCATATGAAGATTTCATGTCAGTAAATGTAACACCCCAATATTTTAAATTATAAAGATATCAGAATATAAACATATTATATTATAAAGATATTTTGTTATAAGGATATTAGATTGATAAAAATATTCAGTTATAAAGATATTCAGTTATAAGGATATTAGATTGATAAAAATATTCAGTTATAAAAATATTATATTATAAAAATATTATATTATAAAGATGTACAGTTATAAAAATATTAGATTATAAAGATAATACAATATATAAAAACAAAAGACTGGTTGGGTAGTTTGTTTTCACATACCTCCATTCTCTCTATTTTCTCTCCATTCTCTCTACATTTTCTCTAAGGTTTAAATACTAAAAACCCTAACGGTTTCTAGATCCACAATAAGCAATAGAAGGCTAACGAGTATAAGGAGGAGTTCTACCCGATCGGTTTTGAGAATGGGTAAGTCTAGGTCCGTTTATTCTTAAGAATTTTCTTTTGGAAAGTTTATGGTCTTTGAAGATTTTTCTCAATAAATTCTCTTTGTGGGGAGATGCTGTCCAGAATTTTGAGATAAAAGAGAAGCTAAGGTTTGGGATTTGCAATTTGTTTTCATCCGATCGAGGAACAAAGAAAATCCAGGTTAGGAAGTTAATTTTCAAAAATATATAAATTGATATTAAGAAAATTAATGTTATATATATATATATATAATTAGTATGTTTTGTATATTATTGTTGTATTGAGTGTAATGTGTGAAAAACCTTGTTTTTGTATTGTTTATGATATTTAAGTTGATATTTGGATGTTTGTTGACAATCAGTAAAATGAAAAATTTGTTTGAGGGGTAGAAAACGAAAGTTTCTTTCCGTGGAGGGTTTTGGTCTCGATCCTATTCTTGTTTATAAATTTAGATTATTATCTCTAAATAAAATTTAGAAAAATTGATTGGTTATGTATGACCTATGATGTTGTTGTGTTAGGTAGAGTAGAGCCTGGGGTTGGTGCCCATAATCTACCGGATATGTTTGTGTTAGGTCGAGTAGAGCCTGGGGTTGGTGCCCATAATCTACCGATATGTTTGTGTGTTAGGTAGAGTAGAGCCTGGGGTTGGTGCCCATAATCTACCGATATGTTTGTGTGTTGGGCAGAGTAGAGCCTGGGGTTGGTGCCCATAATCTACCGATATGTTTGTGTGTGAGGTCGAGTAGAGCACTGGGGTTGGTGCCCATAATCTACCGATATGTTTGTGTTAGGTCGAGTAGAGCCTGGGGTTGGTGCCCATAATCTACCGATATGTTTGTGTGTTTGGCCGAGTAGAGCCTGGGGTTGGTGCCCATAATCTACCGATATGTTTGTGTGTTAGGCAGAGTAGAGCACGGGGTTGGTGCCCATAATCTACCGAGATATGTTTGTGTGTGGGGCCGAGTAGAGCCTGGGGTTGGTGCCCATAATCTACCGATATGTTTGTGTGTGGAGTAGAGTAGTGTCCGGGGTTGGTGCCCATAATCTACCGATATGTTTGTGTGTGGGGCCGAGTAGAGCCTGGGGTTGGTGCCCATAATCTACCGATATGTTTGTGTGGGGTCGAGTAGAGCCTGGGGTTGGTGCCCATAATCTACTTATGTGTGTTAATGAGAATGTTGTGAGTATGTGTATTACATGATAATAGGATTTGTGTTGTTACTTTTCAATTATTAAAGATGCATTAAATTTTAAAGCATTTAAGTATGTTCTATGATGAATGTGCATGAGAATGATATGGTGATGAATACTACATGATGTTATTATTACGTGTTATTATATTTTTGAGCGATTAGCTTACCCTACAATTGCCGATTGTTTGGCTCGCGATGATCGTGTTTTGCTACACGAGGCGGATATCTTAATAGGTGAGCGAGATGCTTGAGTCCCGGGATTATAGTGAAAGATGAAGTAGTAGTTATACACATATATTTATATATGTTTTTATTTCTTATAATAGAATTTTGTACTAGTAGAGATTCCCTTTGTATTGAATACAAATACAAATTTTAAATATAATGCGTTTTATTATCGGTTAATAGAAGTTACATTTGCATACTAACTATGATAAAAGTAGCGATTTCTTGAGTCGTTACAATAATGGTATCGAGAGCGGTTCCTTCCTAGGATTGACCTAAGGGATTGGTTTGCCATGCTAGTTTGTTATAGATAGAGAAATCGATTGGATGTTTGCCAAATCTCAATTTCCTTGGAATGAGATTGTTGTTTTTAATAGATATAAACATATTAAGGAAGGAAGGAATCTGGATTAAGTAATGAGGGTGCACACTCATAATTAAATCAGGATGAAGTATGGTCACTATTAGTATGTAGTTATGCCTTGTAGTGTTCATGGAGTACATGAACAAGATTTCTAGGTCATACCTAGATTAGTTTGTAGTGGTGTTTATAAATGAGATTCTGAACTACTTTTGCTCATGTGAGGAGCATGAGGTATACCTGAGAATAATGTTGGATATCTTGAGAAAAAGAAAGTTGTATGATAAATTGTCAAAGTATAAATTCTGGTTATTAGAAGTTCAGTTCTTGGAACCTGTAAATTTCAAGTTGAGAGAAATTTTGTAGATCCTACTAAAGTTAAGACAGTGTTGTAGTGGGAACGCCCCGAGATAATGTTACCGATTAGGAACCTTTTGCGGTTGGTTGGTTATCACATCACGTTTATAAAAAGATTTTCTAAGATCATGACTCTTTTAACTCAGCTTGACCTGAAAGGATCAACCATTTGTATGGACCAACATAGGTAGCGAGTTTCATAGAAGTCGAAACAAAGGTTGACTATAACCCTATGTTAGTAATTCTTAATTTGAGTAAACCCTTTGAGATTAGAATGATGCTTCCTATCTGGGATTAGGTTGTGTATTGATGCAAGAGAAGAAAATTTTTACTTTTGGATCTTATTAGTTAAAGGTACATGAAAAGAATTACCACTATCCACGATTTAGGACTAGTTGCAATTATCTTTGCCTTGAAGATCCGGAGACATTATTATGAATGGTGTATAGTTTGATGTGTTCAGGTGACCACAAGAGCTTGAAGTATTTGTTTGATCAGAAGAAACTAAACATGAGACAGAGAAGATGGATGGAGTTCCTAAAAGATTTTGACTTTTAGCTGAACTACCATGTAGGTAAAGTAAAATGTAGTTGTTGATCCCTTGAGTAGAAGGGTAGTACGAGTACCGACCATGACGATAAAGGAGCATAAATTATTAGAGCAACTCAAAATAAAAACTAAAAATCTAAGCCTTGGGTTGGATATGATTCCTGCTCACACTAGTTGCAACATACACATTGTGACAAACAAATTCATGAAATAGATTGGAGAACAACATAGGATAGATCTTGAGTTAAAAAGTGGGTTTTGATCACATTGGAATAGATCAGGCGAAAGATTTCAAATTAAGAATGGATGGAGTGTTAAGGCCCCGAGACAAAGTTTGCATTCTAGTTGATCTAACACTAAAGAAAATGGTATTGGATGAAGGGTACAAGACTCGTCTCAGTATACATCCTGAGATGACTAAGATATACTAGGGTCTAATGAAGTTCTTCTAGAGGTTGGTCATGAAGAATGATGTTGCTCAATACGTTGTTGCTCGTTTAACCTAGCAGAAGGCTAAGGTGGAGCATTAGAAACCGTGTAAGATATTACAACAGATGGAGATTCTTGAGTGAAATTGGGATAACATTGCTATGGGTTTTGTTATCCATCTGTCATGGCAATCATAGGGCATGATTCGATTTGGGTGATTGTAGATAAATTGATGAAGAGTGCTCACTTTTAGCTAGTTAACTTAAGGATTTTCCATGGCTATGTTGGCCTCGTTGTACATTAAAGAGATAGTATGATTGCACGGAGTTTTGTCTAGTATCATTTTGGATAGAGACCCTAGGTTCATCTTTAGATTTTAGTAGACACTACAAGAGGTGCTAAATACCAAGTTAAGATTGAGCTCAGCCTACCATCCTTAGATAGACGAGACAATTCGAGAGAAAATTATAATCACTAGAAAATTTGTTGAGATTTTGTGAAATGGATCATCTAGGAAGCTGAGATGAAATCCTTCCTTTAGTGGAGTTCACTTATAACAACAACTATCATGCCAACATTGGGATAGAACCATATAAAGTATTATATGTATAGAAATACAAAGACGCCTTTATCCCGGTATCATAATGGTGAACAAGTGTTAGTAAGACTCGAGTTGTTACAATTGACTACAAAGAAGAATTAAGAGATTCAGGAGAAAATGGTGACTGCTATGAGTAGGAAGAAATCATATAAAAAAAAAAAATCGAAGACAAATGCTTTTGGAGTTTAATATGGGAGAATATGTTTTCCTAAGAGTAAAGTTTACTATAAGAGTTGGTCAAATTATAAAATCTAGGAAATTGACTATGAAATTCATTGAGCCATATCAAATTCTCTGGAAGATTGGTGCAGTGGCTTATGAGTTGGCTTTGTCCCCTTATTTGGAAAATCTACATAACATTAAGGAAATAAGTGCATGATCCAGTCCATTGTTTGGAGTAAGACGATGTACAAATTAGAGAAGACCTATCTACAAAAATCAAGCCGTAAAAGTGATTAATTTTCAGATGAAGCAACTCTGAGACAAAATGAATGACATGGGTTAGGTGGTGTAGAATGACCAGATGGGTAAATTACTTAGGAACTAAAGAAC
This sequence comes from Lablab purpureus, assembly GCA_030347555.1. Taxonomy (NCBI): domain Eukaryota; kingdom Viridiplantae; phylum Streptophyta; class Magnoliopsida; order Fabales; family Fabaceae; genus Lablab; species Lablab purpureus. The sequence continues at coordinate 22,788,043 of CM059260.1, forward strand.
CAAATGAGAGAATCATATCCATTTATGTTTGTTGGTAAGTCAATTTTCGAGGACGAAAATTTTTAATGGTGGGAAGATTGTAACACCCCAATATTTTAAATTATAAAGATATCGGAATATAAACATATTATATTATAAAGATATTTTGTTATAAGGATATTAGATTGATAAAAATATTCGATTATAAAGATATTCGATTATAAAGATATTCGATTATAAAAATATTATATTATAAAGATATTTTGTTATAAGGATATTAGATTGATAAAAATATTCGAGTTATAAAAATATTATATTATAAAAATATTATATTATAAAGATGTACAGATTATAAAAATATTAGATTATAAAGATAATACAATATATAAAAACAAAAGACTGGTTGGGTAGTTTGTTTTCACATACCTCCATTCTCTCTATTTTCTCTCCATTCTCTCTACATTTTCTCTAAGGTTTAAATACTAAAAACCCTAACGGTTTCTAGATCCACAATAAGCAATAGAAGGCTAACAGTATAAGGAGGAGTTCTACCCGATCAGTTTTGAGAATGGGTAAGTCTAGGTCCGTTTATTCTTAAGAATTTTCTTTTGGAAAGTTTATGGTCTTTGAAGATTTTTCTCAATAAATTCTCTTTGTGGGGAGATGCTGTCCAGAATTTTGAGATAAAAGAGAAGCTAAGGTTTGGGATTTGCAATTTGTTTTCATCTGATCGAGGAACAAAGAAAATCCAGGTTAGGGAAGTTAATTTTCAAAAATATATAAATTGATATTAAGAAAATTAATGTTATATATATATATATATATAATTAGTATGTTTTGTATATTATTGTTGTATTGAGTGTAATGTGTGAAAAACCTTGTTTTTGTATTGTTTATGATATTTAAGTTGATATTTGGATGTTTGTTGACAATCAGTAAAATGAAAAATTTGTTTGAGGGGTAGAAAACGAAAGTTTCTTTCCGTGGAGGGTTTTGGTCTCGATCCTATTCTTGTCTATAAATTTAGATTATTATCTCTAAATAAAATTTAGAAAAATTGATTGGTTATGTATGACCTATGATGTTGTTGTGTTAGGTCGAGTAGAGCCTGGGGTTGGTGCCCATAATCTACCGATATGTTTGTGTTAGGTCGAGTAGAGCCTGGGGTTGGTGCCCATAATCTACCGATATGTTTGTGTGTTGAGTAGAGTAGAGCCTGGGGTTGGTGCCCATAATCTACCGATATGTTTGTGTGTTGGGCAGAGTAGAGCACTAGGGTTGGTGCCCATAATCTACCGAAATATGTTTGTGTGTGGGGCACGAGTAGAGCCTGGGGTTGGTGCCCATAATCTACCGATATGTTTGTGTTGAGTCGAGTAGAGCCTGGGGTTGGTGCCCATAATCTACCGATATGTTTGTGTGTGGGGTCGAGTAGAGCACTGGGGTTGGTGCCCATAATCTACCGATATGTTTGTGTGTGGGGTCGAGTAGAGCACTGGGGTTGGTGCCCATAATCTACCGATATGTTTGTGTTGGGTCGAGTAGAGCACAGGGTTGGTGCCCATAATCTACCGATATGTTTGTGTGTTGGGTCGAGTAGAGCACTGGGTTGGTGCCCATAATCTACCGATATGTTTGTGTGTTGGGCAGAGTAGAGCCTGGGGTTGGTGCCCATAATCTACCGATATGTTTGTGTGTGGGGCAGAGTAGAGCCTGGGGTTGGTGCCCATAATCTACCGAATATGTTTGTGTTAGGTCGAGTAGAGCCTGGGGTTGGTGCCCATAATCTACCGATATGTTTGTGTGTTAGGCAGAGTAGAGCCGGGGTTGGTGCCCATAATCTACCGATATGTTTGTGTGTTGGGCAGTAGAGCCTAGGGTTGGTGCCCATAATCTACCGATATGTTTGTGTGTGGGGTCGAGTAGAGCACTGGGGTTGGTGCCCATAATCTACCGATATGTTTGTGTGTGGGGCCGAGTAGAGCACTGGGGTTGGTGCCCATAATCTACGATATGTTTGTGTGTAGGGCAGAGTAGAGCCTGGGGTTGGTGCCCATAATCTACCGATATGTTTGTGTGGAGTAGAGTAGAGCCCGGGGTTGGTGCCCATAGTCTACTTATGTGTGTTAATGAGAATGTTGTGAGTATGTGTATTACATGATAATAGGATTTGTGTTGTTACTTTTCAATTATTAAAGATGCATTAAATTTTAAAGCATTTAAGTATGTTCTATGATGAATGTGCATGAGAATGATATGGTGATGAATACTACATGATGTTATTATTCTGTGTTATTATATTTTTGAACGATTAGCTTACCCTACAATTGCCGATTGTTTGGCTGCGATGATCGTGTTTTGCTACACGGAGCGAGATATCTTAATAGGTGAGCGAGATGCTTAGAGTCCGAGGATTATAGTGAAAGATGAAGTAGTAGTTATACACATATATTTATATATGTTTTTATTTCTTATAATAGAATTTTGTACTAGTAGAGATTCCCTTTGTATTGAATACAAATACAAATTTTAAATATAATGCGTTTTATTATCAGTTAATACAAGTTACATTTGCATACTAACTATGATAAAAGTAGCGATTTCTTGGGTCGTTACAGTAAAGACTCAATAAGATAATAATTCTGATAATTGTTAAGAATGTTATTTATACTTGTTGAATTATAAAAATATAAATTTGTTTAACAAAATATTCAAATAAAAATTTAAAAGTCTAATTAAAATAATAATTTTATAATTTTATTTATAAATAAAATCCATAGATACGATTCTTATTAAATTCCTTCTATACAAGAATAAATTTAAAATTATTTTCTCCGTAAATTAAAATTAATTTATAAAAATTCTTTCTAATAATCTTTTTAATTATTTTATTTTTAACTCATACTAACTTATTTTAAAACATAAAGAAGAGAAATGGATTCCTTTTTCAAACCCAGCTTTTGAAATTTTCGTCTTAATAAGTAAAAGTGTATATTTACTAAACACATATTTTTTCTTATTGTTTAAAAAAAAAATCATTACAGTAAAAAACCCAAGTAAGTATAAATTTGAGAAAAAAACATGCCTTTTTTAAGCCGAATTGGTTCAGAAAAGAAATAGAAAAAATTAATTTTGTAAGTAATTTGGTAAAGATGAAAATAAAAAAGTAGGTAACTAAATATGTATATACGATGACACAACTTTTATAAAAATATCACAAACAAAATAACATATATATATATATATATATATATATATATATTAAAATATGAAATATACAATAATAACATTATTTTAATTATTTAATATACATGCAAACATTTTTCTCTATTTTTCTTCTCAATTTAGGAAGAAAACTAATAATGTGAATTGCACATGTTTTTAAAGATGATAACACACAAATATCTCATTTTCTATTAAATATCTATCAAATATAAACAATATGAATATTTTTATTTTAAAATATAAAATAATTTGTGATAAATAAACTAAAAAAGTAAAAGTAAAAGTATTATTATTTTTTAAGTGTATTGTAGGGTAGAAAAATTGAAAAATTTCATAAAACTTATTTTCTAATTCTTGTTCCATACTTTTATAAATAAACTAGATTGTTAAAAAAACAATATTTCTATCTTGTTCATTTCTTTCCTTTTTTTTTCTTACAAAATTTACATACAATATTTTAATATCACTAATAGAGTTAGAGTTATTCTCTAACTAAATTTGCAGTTTTGTTTTAATTTAAATTTTATTAAATGAAGGTGAAACTCTAAATGTGATTAGAGACCAGCATCAAGAATATTTCAGGTATATGTAGCTTTCTTTCTTTTGTAATCAATATCAACAATAAAGTGTGAAATCTTTTTTTAATTTTTTATTAGAGTAAATAATATATGTATTATTAATATAATATTTTACTACAAAAACTAATATAAAAATAATCAATAATAATTTTAAGTAATTAATAATTTAAAATTACTCACACAAACATATATATATATATATATATATATATATGTATAAACTGTTTTCTTTAAATAACTTGTTCACAAACACATACGGAAAAAACATTAAAATAAATTTATCTAATAAGTTAAAGTTAATTTATTTAAGTTAAAATAGTTTTGTAGACAAAATTAAAATTAGACTATTTTTATTAATAGTTCATTTAAACATTAATAATATTAATTTCTTAAAAATTATCTTTCTTTTTTAATATGTTGAATAAAAAGTGCTAAAAGCTTATACTATTGTGAAGCTTATAAAGCTACAAATAGTAACTAAAAAACTATATCTTTCTTAAGTTATTTTCATCAACTACTTAAAGTAACTTCTGAAAATAAATTTAATATTATTAAAATAAGTTCTCGTACTAAGAAAGTTTGATCGATTTATTTTATAAATTAGTCAAATTAGTTTATAAGTTTCTGAAACATTTTATCGACTGCATTATTTAGAAATGTTTATAAAAAAATTATCCAAACAAAACTTTAATATCTATTTATTAATTACTAATTTTGTGAATGAACATTTATAAGTTATATTGAAATGATTTGTCAAATTCATTCTGATAAATGTTTATGAAAAAAATTATTCAATTGAATAACTATTTATTAATTATTAATTTTGTGAATGAATATTTAAGAAAAGTGATGATGATTTGTAAGATTAAGCTAAAAAGGAAGTTTAAGGAATGTAATTAGGACTCGCCACCAATTAAAAATAAGCAGGCCTCGTTGATTTCTCTCCGACAATCGAATTGGAGAGAGAGAGAGAGAGAGAGAGAGAGGACTAATTCAACCATTCTCAGTGATACACGGTCACACACCTGCTTGTAGTTCTAGTGAGAGAAAGAAAAAGAGAAAGAGAGAGAAAAAGAAAGAGAGAAGAATACCAAAACAGAAAACCGCGCAAAAACTAATGGCGAGTTTTAGGGTTTTGTGAACCTACTGCGATGGAAATGCCTGCTAGAAGATCCAACTACTCGCTCCTCAGCCAAATTCCTGACGACCAGTTTTCCGGCGCCTCCGCACCGTCCTCCTCTGGCGATGGGAAGACCGGCCGCGCCGGCAAGTCGGACCGCGTGTTCGACTGGGACCTCATCGCCGATCACAGGGCGGCTCAGCAGGGGGCCAACCGGATCGGAAACCTGTACTCCTCGATCGGCCTGCAGAGGCAATCCAGCGGGAGCAGCTACGGCGAGAGCTCGCTCTCCGGCGGTGGTGACTTCTACGCTCCGACGTTGTCCACAGCGGCTGCAAGTGACGTTGATGCCTTCGGCTACCTCCACGACGAGCGGAGCAAGTTCTCCGAGGCTCCGGCGAGGATAGCCGGCTCCTCCGGGAAGAGCTGGGCGCAGCAGACGGAGGAGAGCTACCAGCTGCAGCTCGCGCTCGCGCTGCGTCTCTCGTCGGACGCCACGTGCGCGGATGATCCCAATTTCCTCGATCCGACGCCGGATGATGGGGCCTTGCGGCTCTCGTCGTCGGCGGAGGCGGTTTCGCATAGGTTTTGGGTAGGTTGATCCTTGTGCCTCTCTGTTTTCACATGGATTGGATTGTGATTGCGAATTCCGGTGATGTCTTTCACGTGAAGTGTTCTTGAATAGTGTAAAGGTGTGAGTGGGCATGGGTCTAGTTTGAGTCTGATAAACCTTATTAAGTGCATTGTAACGTAGCCAGAGGTGAAGCTGCAGTGGTTTCTATTATTGATGCGATTCTTCTGTAAATTGTTGAATTTATATTATGTAGGTTTTGTAGTCTGCGCCAACTGGAGGATCAACCAAACTGTGGTTGATGGTTGCAAACTTTTAGAAGTTCTTTCAGACTGTGGGTCATTTGCTATGAGTGACTGGAGGAGTTGTAAAATTGTGGTTTGAATGGAAGGAAGGGAATTGCATTAGTGCAAAACTGTTAGGAGTTAGATGGAAGGGAAGGGAGGGAAGGAAAAGTTAGTTACTGAAGTTTGAATAAATTAGTAAGTAAAAGAAATTAGAAAGATATGAACAGGAGTAATTAAGGGGAAAGGAGGATTTATCTTGTATCTACTTTAGATTGAGCTTATTCTCTTTGTTAAGGGGAAACCCTTGTAGCAAAGATGTTTCTCCTATTTTCTATTCTTTTCATTCCATTTAATTCCTAACAAAAGTCCTCTTAAGAAGTTATGTTTTGTTTGTCACATAGTTGGATTTTGAATTACAATGTTGAAGTCTCATGGGTATCAGTCTCCTTTCTGCTTTTCTCTTCTACCCCTCCCCTCTGGCATCTGCTCCTAAACTGTTTGACAATTGCTGTGAATTCTGGGCTGGGTATCCTCTTACTCTGCCCATCATATTGTTCCTTCTTGATTTATTTTTCTTGTTGTTGCACTGCATACAAATTCAACATTGTAATTCAAAATCCACTGGTACTAATGTTTTAAGGAGCTTCAGAATGTTAAATTATATATATTGGCGCTATTGTGGGGGAGCAGAGGGTACTTAGTCATTCTCGAGGAAATTGCCACTAAGTATTAATATTGTAATTTCTCAGAGATGAAGTTGACATTTGATTCTTGAGTTATATGAATTAAGCTTAACAAGAAAAATTATCTCTAAACTCTTTATTCTACTTTTATTTTCCTTCTAAAACTTTCTCTTGCTTTTCATTGAAAGTTGAGGAATGAAACTGGAAGTTTTTCATTTTGAAAGACTTGTTGCACTTGTTGGTATTTGGTAGACATTCAATTGTTGATTTTATGTCTTGTTAATAACATGCACCAGGTGAATGGCTGCCTGTCATACTCTGACAAAATTCCAGATGGCTTTTACTTAATTCACGGGATGGATTCCTTTGTCTGGACTGTGTGCACTGATCTGCACGAAAATGGCCGAATTCCATCAGTTGATATGCTGAAGTCTGTGAATCCCTGTGTTGTTTCATCCCTTGAAGTAGTTTTGGTAGATCAACGCAGTGACCCCAGCTTAAGAGATCTGCAAAATAGAGCTCATAACATTTCTTGCAGCAGCATAACAACATCAGATGTTGTAGATCAGCTTTCCAAGCTGGTTTGCAACCGTATGGGGTGAGCCTCCTTGACATTCATGGCTTGACCTATTTAATTTTTTGACTGGTCATGTCAGTCTAACTGTGTTTTATTGCTCTAACAAGGGGATCAGCTTCTGTTGGGGAAGATAACCTTGTTTCCATCTGGAGGGATTGCAGTAATGATCTTAAAGATTGCTTAGGATCTGTTGTTATTCCTATAGGTAGTCTATCTGTTGGCCTCTGCAGGCATCGTGCTATATTATTCAAAGTAAGGCTCCACTTTTCTTTGGGGTTTAAGGCTTTGATTGTGCATGTTGACTTGTTTTTGTTTGCTGCTTTAGTGCATGCAACTTAAGTTGTTTTCTAAATGACTTGCTTTATATTCAATATTTTCAGGTACTAGCGGATGCCATTGATTTGCCTTGTCGAATTGCAAAGGGCTGTAAATATTGCAAAAGGGATGATGCCTCATCTTGTCTTGTACGATTTGGGTTCGAGAGGTATGCTTTATTGCCAAACACATTTTTCTGTTTATGATTAGAGCTGCAATGAAAAAATTAGTTTCCATGAGTTATGATGACCATGGAAAATGACATATTTAAGTGGTTAAAATTCTCTGAACATTATATAGCTTAACATTTTAAATATATGTTTCTTAATAGTAATATTCCTGACACGTCTCATCTGACGTCATCTGAATACAGGGAATATTTTGTTGATTTAATTGGAAAGCCGGGACACTTCTCTGAGCCTGATTCCTTGCTCAATGGTCCATCTTCCATCTCATTTTCTTCACCCTTGCGCTTTCCACGACTTAAACCAGCTGAACCTACCATTGATTTCAGGTCACTGGCCAAACAGTATTTCTCGGACTGTCTGTCTCTTGAGCTTGTCTTTGACAACAGTTCTGCAGGTTATTTCTTATTACTTTATGATATTCGGTATCTGGGAATGCATTATTGTTGTTTTGACATCTTGAAAGATCTCTTAACGGGCCTATTGTTGCAATTATAATAATTTTAGATGCAGTTGTCCCTGATCTTTTTCGTTTTAATTTCCATATTTTTTAATGAATGATAAATCATTTGCTTTAAGCTTGTTACTCTGTGATAGGGTTGAGTGCCCAGGATAGGACTAAGACCAGTTATCAGACTTGGACCAAAAGAAGACCAAGATTTGGAAGGTTTCTCTTAGGGAAAAGTAGTGGGTCGCTAGACTTGGTCATCTGAGTTGGAAGAGTTAGTTCTCTGCTGGCATAGAGCCATAGATCCTGGGTAGGGGGAAGGTCATAGGGAGGAGAGAGTCAGGAGTTAGTTTTTGCAATAATTTTTGGCTTTACTTGTATGTGGAGAAGATATATTTTCTGAGGAGCATTTTGCTCTGGAGTAGATTTTTTTCCTGTAATAGCTCCTGGCTTCATATAATTATTAAAGTATCAGTTTCTGATGTTAAATCTGCGATGCCTGCCAAACTCCATAGTTAATTAGCTTAACTACCTATGTATCAGTGTGGGGAAGCTCTCTTATTTTAATTGAATTCTGTCCTTTTTTTTGTTTTAATCAGTTTATAACATCTAAGAGGTTAGATGGCCAGTGTCTGTAATTTTGTCTTTCATATGTTCACTACAATTAATGGACATAATTTTTCTGAAGTTGTAAATTGCAAGAATGTGGTGTCTACTACAAAAAGCATCATGATTTTTCATTGTGATATTTGGGCTATATGATGTTCCTTTTATGTTGAGTTCTGTATTGTAGAATTGGGAGAACAGTTCACCTTACTTGGTCAAGTCTGTTGAATATCATTGCAAACTTCTTGAGTTATTGTGATGAACAGAGGTTAACATAATATAGTCTGTCTACAGGAGGAAATTTGAGTGACTATTTATTTAATGTTTGGTAATTTGGGATCAAATCAGCTTCTGTAATAGTGCCAAAAAGCATGTTCTTTCAATAAATGTTCGTGTTGCATGCTGGACATTATTTGTAGTTTTGCTTGTCATCCTCTAAATGCCCTATATTTTATCCTAATGGAAGTTCTGGATTCTCTATTTCAGAGCAGTTTGATGGGAAGTACAAAGACAGGAATAACCCCAGACAAATTTCAACAGACAGCAATAGAAGTTCTCACCTTCCTCTCCATCCCCAAGATTCTCATCCAAGCACACGTGAGCAATTTTCTGAAACATATCTACCATGTAATGCTCCTCAGAACATTGTAGACTCGACAGTGGGAAAGTATCCGCCACCAATAAAGCATAAGCGTCCTGTTGGTATACCAACCCCGTTGGCACTTACAAATACTAATGATGACATAATTGAGGGCAAGAGGTTTGTTGAAGGCAGTCAACTGATTCCTGGCAAACCTACTCGAGAACTTACACTGGACATGGAGGATTTGGACATCCCATGGAGTGATCTTGTTTTAAGAGAGAAAATTGGGTCAGGTATATCTCCTCCTTTATTACTCAGAATTTTTGTTTTTAAAAGTCCTGGGGACAAAAATAGCCGTTCTATTGGAGAGAGAAAAGAGAATATAAATTAAAATGAATATTTTCCTTAGTAGTAATGATAGTAGTAAAGAAGGAAACCAAAAGGGGAAGCCATCTCATTTGTGCAATCCCCAATCCATATGCGCATTTGACTGGGGCCTTCTGTTAAGGGCTTCATGTCTAGATCCTTAAATAAACCAAAATCTCATCGAATCCCATATACCACACAAACACTCAATTTTTTTTTCTTAGCTTCTCCCAAACCAAGTTAATAATCAAGGTCTTCTCCTAACTAAAGGAGCAGTGTTTAATGAATTAGTAACTTGCTTCTTCTAGTGGCATGATTTGTGTAAGTAGTGTCTGTAGTCATTAAATTGAAAGTTGCCTGTTGTATTTCAGGTTCTTTTGGAACTGTACATCGTGCTGAGTGGAATGGCTCGGTAAGCCAATCTCTCTCTCTCAAAATGATGCTGTATTGGCCAGCTTGTGGTTGTTTGATTTGTTCCTGTTAAAATTTCAGAGAATGAATTAAAAAGTGGATAGAGAGAGTTATAAGATGCTGAATAATTGATATATTGTTATATGAAATACTGGCCCTTTACTAGTTTACTCTTATTTATGCTTAATAATCTATGCCAAAGACAAGTATAGTAAAACTAATACAGACAGAAGTCCAGCCCAATGTTACTCTTTACGTAGTATTAATAAGAATAGTCCTTATAGGCTCCGCTCGATGTACATCTAGGACAAGCTCAGCCATCAGTAACAATATACAATTTGGGTTTTCTAATTGAATTGCACATCAAAAGACCGGAGTTTATTTGAAAAAAAAAATCATCTGCCAAGAGGATTAGGTGTTTTGTTGCTCATGGAACTATTTCCATCAAACATTTTATTTTCAGCAAACACATGGAGCCTTAAATAATGTTGCCAAAGCGTTAGGTATTTTGGGCTTATGTTCTTTGTTTTCAAGTTTTTTTAGCTATATTTGTGTCATCATTTGGATTGTGTCTGTGTTGGGGCCATGGGGGTTATATATCCTCCCGAGAGGATTTTTATATTTTCCAGGATCGCTTCATTAAAGTTTGAAACAGAAATAGTGTTTCACACAATTTTCTTATGCTTCCATCTTCCTTTAAACCCTGTTTGTCTTTTAGTTTTTCTGTTCTTATATCCTTCAAAACAATCAATTGCAGGATGTTGCTGTGAAAATTTTGATGGAACAGGATTTTCATGCTGAGCGCTTCCAGGAGTTTCTGAGGGAGGTATGCTAAGTCCTAACCATGCTTTATATACGTGATTTTTAGATATTTTCTTGCTGCTTATTTGAGCTGTGTTTTCCCTTCTCTTTGTAGGTTACAATAATGAAACGTTTGCGGCATCCAAACATTGTTTTGTTTATGGGGGCAGTCACTCAACCTCCTAACTTATCAATTGTCACGGAATATTTATCAAGGTTGTACTCGTCTACCTGTTCTTCATCCTTTTCCCTGAATGAGTGAAGTTTTTCAAGGCTATAGGATTATAGGATATCTGGACCTTGAGATTCTAAGAGTTTTTGACGGAAGTGCAGGGGTAGCTTATATAGGCTGTTGCATAGATCTGGTGCCAAAGAGGTGTTGGATGAGAGGCGTAGGCTTAGTATGGCTTATGATGTGGTATGCATTTAGAAAATAAACTCTACTGTTTCTGGTTTTTATTATTTTTTGAAATTGTAATGTCATAATCTTTGTATTCTTTGATTAACCATGTTATTTTGTCATGTTCAGGCAAAGGGGATGAATTATCTTCATAAACGTAATCCCCCCATTGTTCATAGAGATCTGAAATCTCCAAATCTTCTTGTTGACAAGAAATATACAGTGAAGGTAGGAATGGAGTTTTTCTCTAGTATACCAAATACAAATGGTTTCAAGAGTTTCATATAAATCATTGTCACTCATGGCAGTAGAATTCTACTTCTGTTGCAGATAGCCTTGCACTGATGCAAGGCCATAATTAGTACCCTATGTTTACATCTTTTTTGTTCTAGCATAGCGTCAATGTAGTAAGATGTTATATTTGCTCTGTTGGTAGGACGCCTTGCTATCCCAGGTTTCATTTGGGGTAGAGCAACCGTCTCCTCCCACTTGTCCCTTGGAAATTTGTACGTAGAGTTATCAAAGATGACCTAGTCCTACAGGCCAAATTAGAAAGATATATATTTATATATATAATAGACAAAAAACGAAAAAATTGTGCAAAACTGTTCACAACTAAAACAATAAACAGAATCAATAAAAAACTTAAAACAATATACAACAGAAAGGTACAAAATGTACCTTGTCAAAACAAGGGAAACAAAAAAACGTTTTACCTAACTAATAAACATAATGCAACTTAGCTTATCTTTCTTTACAAGACCATCCTACAGCTACATGTGCTATCCTCTCTCCTTGCAATTTTGTTAAACAAAGTTTAGGATTAAAGCATCATTTTGAAAACATAAGACAATTGATTTTGTACTTAATATTGTACCACTTTGATATACGGAAATGAATATAATGAATAATTTTTCTCTTCAAACATCTCCTTTGTCGCTGACATTTATTTCTTACCCTACACACACTGCTCATAAGATATTATTCGATTTAATATTACTTGAAACAATTATATTAATGTCTCACATCCATTACATGACATGTGTAATTAAAATAAAATAACATAAAATAAAAAAATTAACATAAAATAAAAAATGGCTAGTCCATTAGCCTATGGGTCAGTCTTGCCTTGACCCATATGGGTCTGGGCCAAACAGGTCATGCTAAGAAATCCTATTTCTATTTAGGTTACTATTTTTTAAGCCTAGCCTGACCTAAATCATAAGTCATGTGGAGTGACTTGTTGGACTAGACCTATTTTGACATCCTAATTTGTATGTCATTTCATTAGGAAAATGACACTTCTGGTTCAACATAGCATGACTGCTCTTTTGGGGATTTTCTAGAGAGATGGAGGAGCTAGACAAATAACACACAACATTTCTTGGTGCATTCTAGTAATAATTTAGTATATTGATTTCATTTGGATATTTTTGAACTGATAGAAGTTTCAGCCTTCTGGTAATTAGTTGTGCTTGTTTTGGTGCAAATTTGCTAAGTTGTTGAAAAGCCATTTAATATGATAACATGTGCAGTGTGTTGGTAACAATTTGTCTGGGCGAGTTTTTTTTATTGGGGCTGGTGAGTAGGAGGGGTATTTTCTTGGACATATATGGAGCTTTCCCCCTCCCCCTCTAAATGGGTATTGCCTACTTTGTAGGTTTGTGATTTTGGGCTTTCCCGTCTAAAGGCCAATACCTTTCTCTCTTCCAAGTCAGCTGCTGGGACTGTAAGTTCTCATTGGCTTCAGATATTTTTGTTTTGTACATTTTATGTTTGAGAGGTACATTTTATTTTTCTCTTTTTCCTCCCATAGCCTGAGTGGATGGCTCCAGAGGTTCTTCGTGATGAGCCATCAAATGAGAAGTCAGATATTTACAGCTTTGGTGTAATCTTATGGGAGCTTGCAACATTGCAACAGCCATGGGTTAATTTAAATCCAGCACAGGTTTGTTTTATAACTGTTATACATGATATTGTAGTATGTTTATGCTTAATACTTCTATTACAATTATATTGTTTCAGCATTTATGAAACTTGTGATGTGAAATGAATGACCAGAAGAATATGTAGTATGAAATTGGAATAGAATGTGGCGGGGAATACAGATCTAAAAATGATTGCAAGAAATGTATATTGGTTGGAGCATGTATTGGACAAGCCAACAATGATGAGTATACTGTTTAAGGTTGTGGCTGAACGGATGAAGTATTTTTTATCTTTTACTTTTTAGTATTATCCTGTTTCATGGTGGTTGTTATATCATGCTTGATGTGGTTGCGTTTGCATACAGAGATAAGCGTAAGAAGTAGAGGAGAGATACTCCAGGTTTAGGGAGTGATCTGGGGCGAAGGGTTCACACACTATTAAGTTTCTACTACATATTTCTTTATTTATTTTGCTTCAATGTTCACGAATTCATATTGGCCTGTAGGTTGTGGCAGCTGTTGGTTTTAAGGGAAAAAGGCTTGAGATCCCACGTGATGTGAATCCCCAAGTAGCTGCCCTAATCGAGGCTTGCTGGGCCAAGTGAGTTCAGATGCATTTTTGCCTTTATGTATTACCATTAAATATTCTATCAAAAAGTTTTATTGATATACATTGTTTACTACAGTGAGCCTTGGAAACGACCTTCTTTTGCGAGTATTATGGATTCTTTGAGGCCATTGCTCAAACCCCCTACACCTCAACCTGGTCGTCCGAGCATGTCATTACTCACCTGAATGGTTGGAACACCAAGTTGCTTTTCATGCACATATGACAGGATTTTATCGATCTTGATGTCTAACAAGATTACACTATTTTTAGTTGTCATAGGTACGTGCCGAATTCCATAAAGGTCTTGTTGCCAACACTAAATCTAGATGGGACCTAGTATTTCTCAATTTTAGCTTGTGCTTTGGGTAAGGGGAACGACCATTGATTTTCTAGTGGAAATATTGATTTTCCCATTATTATAATTGGAGTTTGGACACACACAAGCTTGGTGGTAAGAGAAGTAATCATGCTGAGCGTAGTGTAGTTACAACTCAATTTTATCTTTATTTGTTGTGTCCTTGTTGATCGTGTGGCTTACCTCGTCGTCAAACTGATGCTTGTTCATGTGTTTTGGTTGCAGAGTCAATTGTATATCTCTTTAATTCAGGTTTAAGAATACCGATTTCCGACGCCGAGCAAGGATACTCCCTCTTTATTGTTCCGACAAAATTGTTTGATTAGGTGATCTTGTAATTTTACTGAGAAATATTTTATTTTTCTCCTTCCATAGTTTTGTATGTAAAAAGAAATTCCCATTGTAATTACATTCAGTTAATGATAAGCAGCTTTGCCACGGTGTTCTACATTTTTCTGGCCGAATCATTGAAGAGACTCTGTACTTGAATCAATTCCGTGGTAGGAGTCCTTTCAAACCAAATGGCCCCTCCTTCATACCATCAAACATGTACGCTTCTTTGTTATTAATGTCTTTCTGCTCCTTCATACTTGACTCCCACGCCACATTTTTCACGCTTTCTTATATTTGAAAAACTCGTTTTACACTAAATTGAAGCATAGAAGAAAAATACTTATAAGTTATTCCCTTGGTATTAAATTATCTACAGTTTAAGATTTTTACTCAAATTAAGAATTTAATATAATTTTACTAAAAAAGTAGTTATTTTCTCAATTAGGCGTTGAATAATTAAAAAAAGATATAATATTCAAAATTCGTTAAGATTGAGGTAGTTTATGTAAGGGAAAATTAGGATAAAAGGAATCAGTAGAGTACTGTAAATTTGGAATGAGTTATTTATTTTGGGACAAATTGTGAATGTTAAAATTTTAGATGAAAGAAGTATATATTGTATGTTTTTGTCACAAGAGATGTTGGAATAAGAAAATAAAAAACAAGAATTTTTTGTAAGTTAAAATTTATTTACATATAAGTTCATTAGTAATAAATTATGTACTTTTTGTAGATTTTTATTTTTTAAGCTGTACGCAAATTAATTTTTAATATATATAAAAGTATTTATGAAGAAGTTTAAATATTATAAAAGAAGCATTGTAAGCAGAAAGGTGGCATAGAGCTCTCTGGTTTTCAAACCAGACTCTGGTTGCATTCCCTAAATAACTAATACAAACGTGGGGTGGGGGCGTAGAAATACCACAAGTATAAAAAATAAACTATTTTCGACATAGTTCATTTGCTTTTAATTATCAATTTAAGTTTTGCATACATATCAAACAAAATTCTTAAAGCGTTATTTTTTTCAGAAGACATAATCGAAACCTCTGGTTTCCACGAGATCGTTAATCCCGTTGCAAATTTTATTTAACCTGTTAATTTACTGAACCCCAACACAAAACGAGTGTTAATAAAAAAAATAACAAAAAAACGTGTTACTTATTTTCTCACCACAATTATTAATAATCCGCAAGAGAAGAAAAGAAAAGCGGCGGGCCCAGGAAAAATCGGCAGAAAAAGACAAGGTGTCTCGAAAACTGAAAACCAAAAGGGAAATTTAGGGTGGTAGAGTTGGCTTGGTGACTAAGTATCTGACTTGACCAGTCGCTCTCAGTGATCACAAAATCCAACCCAACCAACAGCGAAACAGTAGTGCGTGTGTGTGTGACAAAAATATCTACCCAACAACGCGGTCCCAACACACAAACACTGTTCCCTAAGAATCAACCATCCCCAGTTGTAACTAACCAACGTAACTGCCACGAAAGAAACCAACTTCAACCTCAGCCTCAACCTCAAATATTAATCAAAGTCGGCACTCTCACAGTCACACTTTCACTGTGCAATGGCCCTCCTTTGCCACCGCCATTCCTCCTCCCTCCACCGCCCTCACACCCTTTTAATAACCCCTTTCTTACCCTCCAAACTCCACTCTAAACCTCTCTTATTATTCCTTAATCACTCTTCACACTTCACAATGAACCCCTCCGATGACAACTCTCCCAAGCCCTTGGAGGTTCTGCAGATGAACCCGGTTCCACCGTTTCTGTCCAAGACCTTCGACCTCGTCGATGACCCCACTCTTGACCCCATTATCTCCTGGGGCTCCACGGGCTTTAGCTTCGTCGTCTGGGACCCCCTGGAGTTCGCCAGAATCGTCTTGCCGCGACATTTCAAGCACAACAACTTCTCCAGTTTCGTTCGCCAGCTCAATACTTACGTGGGTATCTTCGCTCTGCTTTCATTCACCCACACATGGCTTCTTCCTTTCTTCTCTTTGTAATTGTTCTTTTGTTTTTCGTTTTTGGGTCTCTATGTAAGTTACTTGATGGCGTTTTCTTTGGGTGTTTTTGTAATTTGGGTTAGATTCACTTGTATGTACTTTGATTGGATAAGTTCATGTATCCACTGGGATGTGTGGGAATGTATATAAATTTGAAATTTTGACGCATTTTGATGATGGAGTGTAATGTTTCTTTAACAGGTATTATGGTTTCTTTGCTTGCACGGATTTTCTGAATGCGTGCGAGTTTATAATAATTGGGTGTGAAGTGTATTTGTGTGGGGAGGGAGAGTGAAGCTTAGTTTTGTATAAGGCCTTGTTTTGTTTACCGATTTTAACTATAGTTTTTTTTTTCAATTTGTCCCAGCCCCTGTCGCATTGGAAATTGTTTGTGTAGTGAGCACATTTCTGTTTTCTGAAAGTTTGTCTCCTGGGTACTTGAAGAAAACAAAAAAGATGGGGAAAAATCATCTCCTGGTGTTTGCCTTTTGGTTTTCAAAACATACCCTTGTTTTTAAAACAATTTCCACAACTTAGGTTTTGGATGAAAAATTGATTTCTTGGTAGTATCAAAACAGTTTTTGGAACAGAAAGTGACAAGAGAATAGTTTCTTTGCTTGTGTTTTCTCCTTTGTTAAAGGCAGAGTTAGTTTAATATTTGAAGAAAGATTGTAGGGCACTTCCAATCCAATTGACAAGTAGAGGAATAAAGAGAGAAAAAGGAATCAAATGTAAGAGTAATAGGTAACATGATGTGATAGAGAGAGACATAGAGATAAATATTAGATGTTAATGAGGTATTTGAAACAATGGAGTGTTCACATATCGTGGCTCTAATATTTTAGTCCACTGAATCTACCCATTGTAATTGCTGCTATCTTGAGATACATTGTTGCGAGTCTTGTGTGTTATTTTGAGTTACGCTTATTACCCTTACTAATGGAATTGAGTAATAAGAATATGGTTTGGATTTTTACTTATTGCATTGTAGTTAGGATTGAGACTTGAGAGATTACTACCACTACTACTGGAAGTGACAACAGGAGAAATATTCTCCTCCTCTAGAAGGGATTCCATCTTCCACAGGTAGTTCTCAAGGTTCTGTGGGGCATGTGTCATTTTGACTTTTCCTTATCTCTGTGTAAAGCTTGCTTTGAATTTATAGATTGCATTCTCCAATATAGCTTCCTCTCTCTATCAGCTCATGGTGCCTAAGTTTTGGTGTACCAAAACCATATATATCTTGATTTCCCTTGCTAATATTTATTCCATTTCCCCCTCCTCATTTTTGTCTTGGGGCCTTCTGCATCTGCTCCATACATTCTCAGGTAACTTGGTGTTTGTCTCCAGGGATTCCGCAAGATTGACACAGACAAGTGGGAGTTTTTCAATGAAGCATTCCAGCGATCGAAGAAGCACTTGCTGAAGAATATCCAAAGACGCAGGTCACCACAATCCCAGCAGGTTGGTAGCTATATTGGAATTGGATCTTCTACTGAGGCAGGGAGATCTGAGGTTGAGGTTGAGATAGAAAAGCTTAGGAAAGAAAGAACTATGTTGATGGAAGAGGTGGTTGATTTGCAGCAAGAGCAACGAAGAACGGCTAACCGTGCAGGAGAAGTGAATCAAAGGCTCCAATCTGCAGAACACAGGCAGAAACAAATGGTTTCTTTCCTGGCCAAGTTGATCCAAAACCCAGCCTTTTTAGCCCGCCTTAGGCATAAGAAGGAACAAAGAGAAATAGATTCTCCAAGAGTGGTAAGGAAGTTCCTCAAGCAGCACCAACATGAAACTGGAACAGCAGAAACTCTCCAAGAAGGACAGATAGTGAGGTACCAACCTGATTGGAGAAATATAGGCATGTCTTCTGAAACTCCAAAACTATGTCCGGTTTCCATTGAACAGTCTCCTCACTACCTTTCACAGGGTTTGGCAGGAGAAATGAGTGGAGGTGCAGAAGATCTGAATGCTCAAATTGAGAATATTGTAACAGATGATGATTTGGCTGCAGTGCACGGGATCACACCTCCTCAAGAAATGATGATTGGAGAAGGATCATCCAGCTTTGGAGCTGAAGACCCTCTTTTCAAAGGGAAGAGTGTTATGAGCCCAAGTCTACAACTTCCTCCTGAGTATTTTACTTCCTTCCCAGAGGTTTTGTCCCAGGAGAAAGGCTTTCAAGACTTTTCTGCTCTTGGAACTGAAGATATTATCAAGCTTGAAGATATATGGGACTATGGCCTCAATCTTAGTGGTGGTGCTTGTTCAGGCTGTGGGAATGACCTGTGGGACAATCCTATGAATTATGAAGATGTTCCAGAGTTTGGAGTAACAAGTGGTATGTCTGAGTCAGACATCTGGGATATTGGCTCTGGAAGTTTGGGAATTGATAAGTGGCCAGGTGATGAACCTTCTATTGGTGAAATAGATGGTCAACCTGGTCAGCCAAAAGAAGATAGACCTCACAATGTTCATCCATAGGGCTTCATCTGCTGCTGCACTTGTTGCTCTTTGGCTACCTGCTATGTTAATGGTTCCTAGGTGTCATATTATTGAGCCATTTGATTTATAAACAGAATTCATTCCTCCTGCTTTTATTCTTTATTTATTTTCAATTCTTTATTCTTTTACACTAATTCTTTAATTGTCCATAATTTTCTATGTAAATTCTGATTGTGCAAATTATTAACAACTTTCATATTCCAGTAAATCATATTTTTCGTTTCACCTGATGAATGATTTAAGCAAATATTCTCAGGTCTATATCACAGATGGCAGGTATCATCAAACCCTGCTTTGGGACTTGCTTTTCTCTGTCTCAATTCTTAACAATTAGTAAGGTATGTTGTTTAAATGAATTGTTTAGTTTCTGTTTTCTTTTAAGAAAACATTCACTCATTATTAATTTTATACTTCTCAATTTTTTATTTACTCTATTGTACTAATATTCTGTCCACGATTATTTAGATTTGTTAAGTTTTTTTTTTCTAAATTACTATTTTATTTTTATTTCATAGGTTAAATAACTAATTTTTTATATATTGTGATATATAAATTATAGTATACCCTGTGTTTAAACCATTGTAATTTATATAATATTTATTTTATATAACTAACATCTACAGTTATGTTTTATAATAATTTTAATATATAAATTATATTATTGATTTACAATAAATAATTTCTATTATGATAAAATTTTACTTATTTTATCAATTTGATAATTTCTTCTAACAAATGTTAAATTAAATTTTAAAATAAAGATGAAAAAGGATACGTCATAAGATAAACAATTAAAAACAAATAAATATAAGAGTCGTGGCAACTCTTGATTTCTAAAAGCTCTTATTATTGGAGGTAGTTATTCTAATTTTAACATATAGAAGATTAAGATTTATAACTTTTATTACAAGAGAAATATCTAACTTGATACTATATGTTAAAAATAAAATAAATCAAATTAAAAATATATTTAAAGAAATAAATCTTGCTAAAAGATATGTCGACTATATCGGATAAAAAAATCATTCGAATGAATGAGTGAAAATAATATTTAAAATAAATTACAATTTTCGTCTCTTCTTCGTTCTTAATCCTCAGTTTTCGTTCTTTTATTATTTTTTTTATTTTAGTCGTTCATGTTTTGGAGAATATACGATTTTTATTATTATTTTTTTATAGTTTTTTCTTTTGATTTAGGTAAATTGAATCCTAAAATTAACGCATTCGTTGAAAATGCCATAAATAATAATTTAATTAATTAGAATATAAAAAATGAACAAACAAAAATAAAGATTTTACTAAAATTATGATTTTTCTAAGATCTGAAAACTAAAATAATAGAATAGAAACATTTATAATGAATTTTTATTCTTAAAAAAATGTATCATTTAAAATGATGATTCAAATTTATAATAATTGAATGTGGAAGAGATTTGATGTTTACAATGAGCATGATATATCACAAAAAGGAATGCGAATGATATTTTAGAAGTGAATTTGAAAGAACTGATTTTGTTTAAATGATGATAATAATATTATAATCATTTTTTAAGGAAATATGTAACTAAATTTTGAAGAAAAAAAAGTTTGGTTGGATTTATTTTGGGCCAATGAGATATGAACGAAGAGATAAAATCATCGGGAGGGTATAGGGAAATTCTTTCACCATGAGTTTCTTCATGCACCTATATTGTATCAATAAAAAATAAAATTGTCCTTTATACTCAACTAGTTTTGTATATAAGAAATTGTTGTATAAATTGAAAGATACTTTCAAATTATATGATTTAGAAATTTTTTTCATAAAAAAATATTTTTAAATATATTTTTTGAATTATATAATATGAAAGTTTTTAATATTTTCTAATTTCAAAAATTATGTGTAAAAAAATTTAAATTATGTAATTCAAAAAATATTTTTAGAATATACAATAAAAATAAAAAAATAACTTTCAAATTATACCATTTAAAAATATCTTCTAAATGGTAAAATTTAAAAACTTCTTTTAAAAAAAAAGTGATTCTTGTACGATTTAAAAATTACTTTCAAATTTAGAAGTATCTTCAGAATTAATAAATCTAAAAGTTATTTTCTATATAAAAGAAAGATTTCAAAATATATAATTTAAAATAAAACGTTGACTTCTAGATAATATAATTTATTAGTCATAATTAACTTTTAAATTTCATTTTAATTTTTTGACTATCATGTTATAATTCTAGATTATATAATTAAAAATCAATTTTGATTTTTTATTCTGTATTACATAATTCAAAAAATTTAAAAATAAAGCGAAAATTTTCATGTTTATGAAGTTGAAAAAGAAAATAATATGGAGGTGAAAATTCCTGATAATGTATTGTTTGTGACACGACTTACTAAATAAGTCCAATGGAAATGAAAAAAAAAAATACTACAAGCAAATTCAGTTTGACCACCAAATAGACAGATTCATACCTTTAAGCGTCACTCAGCAAAAAAAGATATAGTTTTCCTCGGAATAAAATCTTATCTACTGCGACGTACATTTATCCGCTGCAACAATTACTCAAACAGAATTGTCTCAATTATAAATTATCTGTTGTGTTGGAAACGTGGCTTCTCAGCCGAAGAAACGGGATCATTAGAAAGTTCAGGCATACATGCTTATTATGAATAAGAATTTAAGCAGCAACAGGTAACTGATTAAATTCATATAAAACCTGATAAGAAAGGGGACATGACTTCTTGTTTCCTCCATCTATTTTCACTTTAAAAGACAATTAAGCCATGCATTGGACTGGGATGCATAAAAGTTGTACGCTGTAATCAATTGGACTGAAAATTATTTTATCCTTAGAGCATAACGTCTCAGAATGTAGAATGTAAACACTAGCACAAGAAATGGACATAAAACTTGATCAGTGATAGCTTCTGTCAGTATCCGTACTAAAATACTGATTCTAACTTATTCCTCTTCCACACCTTTTATAAGATTTTGAAACTCTTCCAAACATAACCAATCCTAAATGGAGCCTTAGGAATAAATAATGGTCTCAAAGATTCATTACTGATATACCCTTTTTTAACCTTTGCTATTTTCTTGCATTTTCAATTTACCCTATTTTTCACAAAAATATATTTGAACGTGAAGTGGGAAACTTTCTTCCAGTAGGGATAGAACTAAAGGAGAGTATAAATAAGATCTAGTAACTACGGGTTGCAAAAACTGGCTCATGACCACTTATAAATAACAGATCACTTGGAAAGAAGCGCTGCAAACAATAAAATACTACAATCCAATGCTACCTGAATAGAAATGAAAGACGGTAAGATTTCATAAAACAGTAGAAGCACCGACACATGATTTCACAAAACTAGATGATAAAGAGCAGCATTTCAATTTGGCAAAATATGAAGGGAAAAAATACACTGAATAAAATATGACAAAACCCCAGTACAGGGGACATCATGAATATTCATGACACCTAAAAACATGCAGATTAATATAATATGATCTACAATTGATCACTTTATAATCAGATCCGGGTAAGGACAATAGGTGTAATTTATCAGTATTAAGAATCTTCCTTCTTCCGTTTTGGAGCATTTTCATCCTTCTCACTTTTCTGCTTGGCTTCTCGGCGCTCCCGCTTGACTCCTTTTGCTTTGTAAGGTAAAGCTGTTTCTCCAACCTAATTGTTGCAAGTTGGTTAGATATCTTTCAGAAGACAGAACAAGAAAAGTAAAATGCAAAGGCCACGTTCACAATTTTTTTTCCAAAAGGAGATAATTTAAAACAGTTGATGCAATGAAAATAGTCAGTATTACCTTCTGATCTGGTATATAAATACTTCCAATCTTTCCCTTTAATTCGTCCCTTTTAACATTCTTCTCCTGCAAGAGTGACAGAGCAAGTACACAGTTTAGGGCACGCAGGTTCATTTTACGGTAACATAAACCAGAGAGATTTTGACATGTAGCCAACCTTTTTCTTTGGCTTCTCCCTTGTTGTTTTCATTGCTTCCTTCCTCAGACTTTCATTAGGAGGACGATTCCGACGAATAACAAAATCCATGGAAGGGCCAACTTCTACCAATTCCATCCTTGGCACAACAGTACCTGACTTTTTCAACTGCAATGCACAGTGTGTAAAAAGCACCCGATTTGGAGAAAGGGCCGCACATACATATGCCCGGTCTACTCCAGCAAGATTTAGATTCTCCACAACCTGCACAATCGATCACATCACTTTGGTTAATATACGCCCAAAGGCAAAAGTGATACTGAAAGACCACAAAAAACAATGGCAACACACCTCGCCACGAAGAAGATCAAGCAAAACTTCCTTCAAATGTTTTAGCTCTGCCACAGCCTCAAATCCTTCTCCAATAAAAACAATAAAAGGCTTTGACCCTTCCTTAGGAGCAAACTTCTTATCATAATTAAAAGACTCCATGGGTTTAAAATTTTCAACTCCAACCTCCACTAAATCATAGATATGATGATCATAAGTTCGTCCTATAACAAGGTTATCAGGCCGCTTCTTTGAGTGAGATCCATACTGCAAAAAATACAAACAAACCGAAAAACCTTAATGATGTGTTTGGATGGAGAATTTGAAGAGAACAATACAATTTTTAAGCAAACTTAAAATCCCATACACGCATCAAACTAGCTTGTTTGGAAATCAAATTGAAAGAATCTTTAAAATGATGGAAACTTCAGTAGGATATTTTTCCAAGCAAGATGAGAATGAAGTTAATTCAAACAACACCTAAAAATGAAAGAACTTTAGT
The DNA here is from genome assembly GCA_030347555.1 of Lablab purpureus. Lineage (NCBI taxonomy): Eukaryota > Viridiplantae > Streptophyta > Magnoliopsida > Fabales > Fabaceae > Lablab > Lablab purpureus. The sequence goes on from CM059260.1 coordinate 22,811,690, forward strand.
TTGTTTGAATGTTGGGACACATGCATTCTCAGTAATTTTGCATCAAATCTCATGTTCATGCAGAAACTAAAGTGTATAGCATTGCTTTCCAAGTGGATCTACACTTAGTTGACAATAACTGGATAGCCAGTTAGAAATTCTGCATCTTTACACGATCTCAATGAAAACACTCTTATTCCAAAACTGACGCAATTTGAGCACCCTCTTTTTCTCAATTTACACTTCTCTGAATTCTATAAACTGATAATATTCTTTTTTTGTTAAAAATATAGTCATAAATGCAAATTATATCAGAAATCAAAACACCAAGTACAGAACAAAGAATGTGAAGAATTAGAAATGTAAATTGCCTTATGCATATAAAATATTTCAAAAATGAAAGATTTCAATTAGACAAATTAAACGGATCCTCGATATACACATGTCAAATATGCAGGAGAGTTTTACAAAACACAGTGGTCTTATCCTGCCCGAGTAGATTGCCTCTGGTGGAGGAGGATACACGTGGGCTTAAGCAAAAAAATTCCCAGGAACTCTAAATTCATTTGCAGATTTGAAATCCCTTCCCAAATGCTACCTAAAACCGTACTACTTCGCACGCAACATATCCAGACTCTCCATTACTATCATCACATACAAACATTTTTTTCCTACAATTCTTTCTAATAAACATATTTGTGTTATTACCATAACACAAAACTCAGACACACCACTATTATCTCACCAATCACAGCTATCCTCTCCGAAACTAAAATCCAAGTTATTTACATAATCGTAACCCTAACGGAAGGGTAATTACCACAAATATGCTGCAATCGGTTTTGAGAGAAAAAAACTCAAGAGAAGTCTCGCCGCCGGCTTCGAAGGGCTTAACGTTCTCGTTCTTCCGGCTAAACTTGACGGCGTTGTCCTTCTTCAGGTGATAAATCTGCGCCAGCACGGCGTTCAGGACGCCGCTGGTCTTCGTTCCATGCAAGATGAGCGTTTTCTTCCCTGATTCCACCTGTGAAAATATTTTCCCGGAAAATGTAACGATTTTGTGGGAAAAGAAACGGTGAGAGTGAGAGATAGAGGAAAAAGGGATGAATACTTACGAGTTTGGGGGCGCGCTTCTCGAGCTCCCGCTTGCCCTTGCGGGTCTTGGCGGTTCTAATTTCCAACATCGCAAGAAAAACAGAGAGACTGCAGTTTCTACAACACTTTCACTCTTTTTAGGGTTTTGAAGAAGACAGGGTTTTGGCTTTGTAATTTTGTTGTTTCTCTTCAACCCTAATTTCTTTCTCTGCTTTCTTATATTTTAATTTCAACTTTTTTTTCCCTCAGATTGGAAGAGGGGTTAGTAAATATATTTATCAAATATTTTAAATTACTTCAAAAGCAAACATAATAAATATATATATATATATATATACATTATTTTAAGAATTAATTTCTTATAAAACATATTAGTAGGAGAGATGTATTTGATATCTCTAAAGTTACGAAACTTTTTTTAAGAATTAAAGTTATATAAAAAAAGAGTTATTATTTTTTTTGAAATATTAACTGTTATTTTTAATAATTGAATAATTTTTATGTAAATTTTTAAAAATATTTAAAAGTAAAAATTATATAAAAAGACAAATAGTTATATTTTTTAAAATATTTATCATTATTTTTATTATTTAAATAATTTTTTTTATTTTAAAATTTAATTAAAGATAAAATGCTTATAGGAAATATGTGTATAAAAAATGTAAGAATTTTTGTTATATATTGTTAATGATTTTATTTATTTTAAAATATAACTAAAATAAAAATATGGAATATAAAGAAATGAAAATTCTATTATATGTTATTATAAATAAAATAAGTTATCTTTTCTTAAAATAAATCAAGCAGATTCTAATTTATTAGTTAATAATGTTTCGACTAAATTGTTTCTTTGATGTTTATATAATTTATTCAAATTTGTTTTTTATATTATTAGAAACTTAATTTTTAAATCATATCAATTTAGTCTTTTTAATTGGCGTAATGCGCATAATTTAAAATAAGTAACTGAGTTTATGTTAATTTAAAAATTGAGAAACTTAATTAAAAAATTTAACACTCTAGGGATTAAATAAATACAGCATACAAATGTAGGAAGAAGTAATTTAGCAAAAAGAAAACTTTATTCATTTTTTATTGTTTTTTAAAAAAAAATTAGCATATATATTTTTATTATAAATAAAAAGAACATGTACAATCATATTTTTGAACAAAATATTGAGTTTGTTTATCCGGACATACTATTTAAACATATGAATTTCACAAAAGCGAAAAGAAACTTCTCCCATGTTTGAGAACAATTTGACTTATAATCAATTATCAATTATATATAATAAATTAATGGTTTATTTTAATAATAATTCTGATATTCTTTCATGAATATATATTTTATATTATAAAAGTAAATAAATAAAATAAAAATACTAAAACAATTAATTTATATTTTATTAACAATTATACTTTATATTATAGTAAAACACGTAACTAAAATGAAAATATTAAAAATAAAATAAAATAAAATTTTTATTCTTTAAAATTAATTTATTTTAATATATATTCTTTTTTAATATATAAATTTCTGATTTACTAACAAATTATAATAAATTTTTAATTTAATCTAAAATTTATTTTAACTCTAATTTATATTTTAAAAATTATCTTTTATATGAAATTATTTAAAAAATTATTTCACAAATTAGTTTTTAAAGATATTAAGATAATAAATATAATAAAATAAGTTATTAAAATAAATTTAATTAATTACATAATAAAATTAAATAAAATATAAATAATAATAATAAATGTTTTAATAATAATAATAAAATTATTAAATAATAAGAAGAAAATATTAATATGAGATAATTATACGCATAAAATAATAAAAATAATAAACAAAATAATTAAAATATGAAAAATATTATTACTAGTAAAATTAAAATTATTATATCAATAAAAAATTATTTATAAATTTTCTTTTCACTTATTATTATTTTTCTTAATTTAAACAAATTAATTATTTTAATCATATCAGCATTTATAACCATTGATATCTTTATTAAATTTCCAGCACTCCAATTTAATTGGAGCATGCATTAGTTTTCCATATATAAATATTTTAATTTTCGTTAGTACTTAATTATTTTATTTACAAATTTTTTTACTTTACGTTTTTAATTTTAGTTTTAATTAATTATTTTACTTACAATTTTTATTTTGTGTTTTTAATTTTAATTTCCATTAATTATTTACTTACAATTATTACTCTGCATTGTTAATTTTAACAATCTAACAAAACTCCCTTTATTATTATTATTGTTTATTTTAACTTTTCTTTGGAATGATGTTTAACAATGACTATACTTCTATAATGGTATCCTTATGAGATTCAACACGAATTAACTATATTGTATTAGTTAGTTAACTCTTTAAATTTTGATTAGTATTTTGTGCAAACAAATGTTGTCATCACATGTATCTTGTGTCTCTATGATACATTTATTTCTTACATTTCACACATACATACATATTGAATAACCAACCACTACCTATAAGATATTCCTTGATGATGTATTACTTAAAACAATTTTATTAATGTCCTCCACATCCATACCATAACATGTGTAATTAAAATAAAGATTAAAAACAAAAAAGCTAATATAAAAGAAAAAACGGGCAAGTTCATTATCCTGTGAGCCAACCTGACCTTGAGCCATATGAGTCTCAAGCCAAATGAGTCAAGCCAAAAAATGCTTATTTCTATTTAGGCCACCAATTTTTAAGTCTGACCTAATTTAAATGTAACGCGGAACAACATATCGAGCTAGACCTATTTTGAGAACTCTACCAAGAAAGTTATTATTGACATAAATATTTTAATATTTTGTCACTAATAATAAATAACTATTAATTTATAAATATTTAATAACTTTATATTAATTATATTCTTATAAAAAAAAATTTATTATGTGACCTTTTAAAATAATTATTTATGACATATATTTTAATTTTTTAAATATAATTATTGTGACATTTTTTTTAATTTTATCACAATTATATTTTTGATAAATTAGTGATTAGTCATTATTATGTATAGAATTTGTGATAAATTAATAGTTGGACACAAATAATATATAAGTCACAAAATTTATATTTATCACTAAATTTATATAATAAACAAAGGTTTCTTCTTTAGACTTTTAAGGACAAGTGATTTGTGTTTTCTTCATTTGCACATTTTATTAAAGTTCAACTTCATGAACTTTGAAGATACCTTCAAGTTCCTCTAAAGTAACATTATCCAAATTTTTTAAGGTGTGAAAGGTGATCAGTTTAGGTCTCCATGGTCTAGGCAAGATTTCTACCAAAGCTTTGTAACTTCTTACTAATGAGTGCAACTCATTTAGAACGGTCTAACATATCTACATGACATGATTTAAAGATCATTCCTTTGAATAAAGGTTCGACGATTGATGACTTTACTAAGCTCAAGATCCTTGAGTCTCATAAGAACATTCCTCTTATTCTACTAAGAATTAATCTTGAGAGATAAGCTCTAGTGTCAATTGAAGTTATAGGTTGAAACTTTTTCTCACAAACAATCTAACAGATGATAACAACACAATAATTTATTCTAGTTCATCCTTAATTCTTGGGTTACTTCTAGTCATCCTTTAAGAAACACTTCAAATGGCTCCACCAGTCAAAGACTTTATTATAAAGTGAGTACATCTTCTAATTATCCCTTTTCAATCTTCATTGAAATCAATAACTCAAGTATTTCTTTAACTATCACTCTTTGCTTACAACAACGTATAGCATATGGTAACACAAATAACTCTCAGAGATAGGATATAATAAGAATTCTCATAAGTTGGGCAACTTCATAAGGTGATACGGAGGTTTCACACTTCCCACTAACACAATTCAACTCAATTTTAAATCTCTATTTCTCTTATATGCTTTTTTGATAAGATTTTCAATGATGAACTCTTTGAGTCTTGGGTCAATATATAGGCTTTGAGAATATGGTCGTTGTTTGATGTAATCTCCAATGATAAAATCTTTTTATCCTTAATAGTGTGATTACAAATTTTCTTGAGATGATTTATCTTGATTTGGGCTTGGATTCTAGTTTAAACATGTTGCATGGAGAAACAAGGAAACATTCACACATATATGAAATATAATATTCAAGCATAACCAAATACATGTTCACTCAATATCAATTGTTTACACAATGACAATTTTTGAACATTGTAAAAATCACTTTTTTTCTTATATGTGAAAATAACGTGTTGGATGTTGTATGTTTATGATAGTATTTTTTCACACTGTACTTGGCAAGTGGACCAAGTTTCGATGTAGAATTTAAGATATCGTCCTCAAGAAATTGTAATACCAATGATTACTATTCAAATGATTTGATTGAGAAATAACATTCAAAGTATGTGTGATTTAACTAAGAACAAGAATACTATTAAAAAGATTACTGACAAAGCAAATGATTGGATTCAATGCACTAACTAACTTACATCCCTCTTGAACAAATATGTTCCTATTTTATCATACCTGCTCTCAATCAATAATTTAGTTCAATTCCTCAAACTAAATCCTAAAATACTAACTCGTGATCATGATTCCTCACTGATTTAAAATTAGTATTCAACATTAATCACATAACTTGAGAAATAACAGCTATAGTATCTAGTATATTCCTAAAACTAGAAACTGTTAGGTGTTGGATTCAGATCAAGATTTTGAAAATGTTTTTCAACAAGATTCAAAAGCTTTCAATCATAACATAGTTGATCAAACCAAGTTAAGCATTAAGTGCAGAATCAAATACAACTGATGAAAATAGGAATCATATATATATTCAAAAGAGAGTAAATCAGCAGTTACATTGAGTCCAATCAAAGAAAGTTAGCTACTCTTGAAGAGAGCCATTACAGTAATGGAGAAGAAGAAGAAGTTACTGGCGGAACCCAGGGAAGGGTTTAGGGATCCACCAATTACAAAACAAGAAGAGGAATTGAAGGAGATCCTAGTTCCCAAGTGATCTTCACTCTCGGATTCAACTTCCAGGTCCTTCTCTTCTAAAACTCCCTTTTCTCTTTGTGTGGATTTCCTTTTATATTAATCTGCCGTGAAACAGAGTATGAGGAGAGAGAGTGATTCGCTGGGCTAATTGGAGAATTCTTCAAGGTGAAGAAACCTTATCCGTTGAGCAGAAGAATATCCGTTGGGCTGATTGACTCCAGAGTTCCACTAGTCACTGCCTTGGATCCGCTCCGCTGAGCTAATTTAATTTAGCTGAGCGGATCTTTGGTTCATTTAACTCTTCATTTCTCCATCCTGTAAAACTGAGAGAAATTTACAAAATTAGCTACCAAAGTAAAAACTTGTTGAGGTAATACAAAATTGTTACCTTCTTAGTTAATTAATTGTTTGAGCATGCTTTGAAGGTAAAAGGTAATAAAATGAGTCAAGAAATACCTAATTTCTTATGTAATTTTGACCCCAATTAGACACTTAACAGTTTATTTAAAGTAATTTCAATTATATATAAACTTATTCATTATGTATATCTTTTTATGTAGAAAACATATTCATGAATATAACTTTTTAACGTAAATATATTTAATAAGATTAATAAACTTAATTGCACATTTAGACTGTCATTCTTTTATAATTGTTATATGGTCAGATGAGCTACAACTTCATAAAACATGCATTAGAAGGTTTATAATAAAGCATAAAAACATGTAAGACATCTAATAGATTTTGTTCATATTGTTATCATCAAAACTTTACCCACTAGAGTTTAGCAGTTTTAGACAAGAGCAATTTGGCTAGGTATCAAGAGATCAAGATTTTTGAAGAAACTTTTAGAAAATAGATTTAGTTTTGATGATATACTTTAAAACAATTATGAAATGTTATTTATTTGTGAATGATTGTGAGTCATTCATTAGTTATAAATTAAATTTGGTTTATGCATATCATATTGGTTTTATGTATTTGAAAAAACTTAAACTTTTTTCAATTTCTTTTAAAAATGTTTCGAAATATAATAATAAATTATATTAAAACATAGATTATCACTTTCACAAATAATAAATGATCTAAAATAATAATAAATTATTTAGATCTTGATATAAACAAAAACAAAATAATTGATTTTGACTAAATTAGATAAGTTTATATAAAATTTTATGTATATTTTCAAACGATCAAGATTTATAAAATTACAAATATTTTCTATTAGTTTTGGAGAACTCTTTAATAATATAAACATTTTTTTTTCATAAATATTGTAATAAGTTGAGTTGGAAGATATTGGAGGATATGCTTGCTTAAATTATTTCTTTTATTTTTTTTAATTATCTATCACATTAGGTGAGTTTGATTCTTAGTTATTTTTCTCTATATATAAGTTTAACGTTCATGTAATAGGTTTCTACATTGTTCTCTATATATAAGTTTAGTGTTTTGTGTAGTAGGTTTTCCAGTTTAGTGATATTCTTAACATGTTTTTAAAATGGTTGTACAGAATTAATTATTTAAAATATGTTTTTAATATGACATTTTAAATAGTAAATAATTTTATTAAAATTATAGTAATAGAACTAATTAAATATAAATTTTAAAAGAATTAAATTAATATAAAATTTTTGGTGTTCTTCCTTCTCGTTTTATTTTTTATTTTATATTTTATTAGATGAGAAATAATCTTATAATTGAGAAGTGTTGTAAGAATATTTTTAAAGAGGTTCTACTATTTTAATAAAAAAAATATAAACATTAATTCAATATCTTAATAATGTACAAATTTTTTTTTCTTGACATATCATAATCCAATGGATGAATTATATATTCTATCAAAACTGACAAAACCCTTTCTAAATAAAGAAAATATGCTCTTTATATTTGCACCAACATATAAGGATTATTATTAAAGAAAATACATAACAAACAATTAAGAGAATTTTAATAAAGGATTTTACATTTGGATTCAAAACTTTTGAATCACAAAGTGAATTCAAAGTTTTCTAATTAGAAAAAAAAAAATCACGATACATGTCACATGGCTAATCTATCTCTTTCCAAATGTAGTAATACAAATTTAATAAGATAACGCATGGTAGTTATTTTCGTTTTGTGCTTTCTTGTATCCCTCAATATTTTTCTTTGAAGAAACAATATCTCAAACGATTTTAAAATTTACAAAAAAGCAAGGTTAAAAACATTTAAAATTAGTAGTAATAATCTCCTTGCACTAGTTGATATTTTCTAAGACATCATGCACCATATCTCGTGTAGATCATGTTAAAACTCAAAACCCACCATTTTCCCTATATTTGGAAGATGGTTTCACTCTCTCACACGCACCTATTATTAAGTGTCACCATCGTCACACGTGAAAAGCAAAAATAATAAAAAAAGCAACAGAATTTGGAGTCAAAATATGGAGAGAAGCAGAATTTAATAAGGAAATCCATCGATATAAAAAAGCCTCTCCCTTGAAAAACATGAGAAAATATCACAAGTCTTTGTCTGAAAAACCAGCTTGACTCTTACACTGTTATTTCATCTCTTCTCTATCCAATTCCAACCCTTATTTTCCTCTTTACACACACAAGAACAAATTTTCGGAGCTCCTCAACCCTCTCTCTTCTACCGGTCTTCTTCTTTTTCTTCTTTGTTGTACGAACTGAAATTAGGGTTTTATTTCTATTATCATTGTACAATTTAGAATTGAGCTTTTTTGTTTCAATTTTGTAATTTTTCTTCGCTTATTTTGATTATTCTGATTTGATGTAAAGAATACAATAGCAGCGATACTGTTTTCATCTTGTAATCTAGTTTCTACATCTTTGTCGCGCAATTGTATGTAAATTAGGGTTAGGATTAGGGTTTATTTTTATTTTTAGTTTTTGGGCGTTTGATTTGGCGGGCATGGAGAATTCGCGTAGACCGTTCGATAGATCGCGAGAACCAGGTCCGAAGAAGCCCCGATTGATGGAAGAGTTGGATCGGGCTCCGAATTCGGGTGCGAGACAGTTTCCTCAACTACAAGTGATTTCCGGGGTTACGGCATTATCGTCTGCGAGGTTTCGAACAAATGAAAGAGACATTGAAAGCAGTGATTTTGGTCGCCGGGGTGGTGCTGGCGGTGGCGGTTATCAGCCACAGCCACTGCCATTTCAGGAGCTTGTTTCTCAGTATAAGGCAGCTCTTGCAGAACTTACTTTCAACTCGAAACCGATAATTACCAACTTGACTATCATTGCAGGGGAGAACCAAGCTGCGGAGAAGGCCATTGCAGCAACTGTTTGTGCTAACATTCTAGAGGTGAACTCAGTTTATAGTACTGTGCAGCTGTTTCTCTGTTCAATTGCTGTTTTGTTAGGGATATGTAGCCAATTGTTGATTGAATTGAACGGATAGAAAAGGAAAGGAATTTTATATTATGTTCGTGATCCTGATAGAAAATTATTGTAACATACTTGGAACAGAAAAGGAAAATGGGATCTCATATTATGTTGGTGTTCCTGATATTGTGATAAATGGAGTCATTTTATTATGTTATGTGGTGTGTTACACCGTCTTTTCAAGAAACCGACAGTATTGTAATGTTTATTAATGGAATGTGGTTGTTTAGTGTTGTAACTGTTGTAGAAGTTGTATGGTGACTGGGGAAAGAGTTGCAGTTGCCATGGGAAGAGAAAAAAATGTTTGAAGATATGGGCTTTATTATAATTTTCCAATTTCATTTCATTGGTCCACTCAAGGTTTGGCGTACATAGAGCTCTGCAATCAAAATTAAAATAAAGTTAAAAAAGGCTATCATTCTCCAGTCTGCAAGATTATGGCAGTTTGGTAATCCATTTGCAACAGACAAGCAGCATCATTAGAGTGGTACACAGTTGTCCTGGTATTTTCTTGACTGAGTATGCACAGGGGGAGATGAATCTTTAAAATAATTTAAATGAACAATTGTATGAGGAAAAAAATTACCAATTCATTGTTGTCAATCTCATAAATGTTCTCTCTCTCGGTCTCCCTCTCTCCCTGTCCAGTATTTGTAATATAAACTGTAATTTTACAGTATTTTGTCACTTTGTAGATCATGAGCCAATGCATCGTTTCAAGTTTACCTCTCTGGTTGTTTCTTTTTAAGCTGTGGGAAAAATACAGTTTATCTGAAGTTTCATTTTTTAATTGAGGGTGGTGGTGGTTATATTTTAGACAGAATTTGTATAGCCAAGTTGTCCAAAGACATTGTAATTTTATCATTTCATTTTATTACTTGTAGATTTGCTTTGATTGAGGGAGTTACATGTAGCATGTAATTTATGATAACAGAGATGTATCCCTTTAGTATCAATTTGAATCTAATTGTGGAAGGAAAAAGGAGGTATTTATTATGATCTAGAAGGTTGAATCACATTTTTTTTTTTAGGAATTGAGACTGTGTGTCATATTTCTTGAGTTTCCAAAGACCACTGTAATACATCTTGTACATTGTTAAGACTTTTGTTATATGTTGCAGTTGTTCCATGAAGGGCAAATGACCAATAAAAATGTTTAGCCTGTTTTTTGCGTTTGTTTACTTTTGTTATATGTCTCCTTACTACGAGACCTTGACTGTTAGAGGCACCTAGAACTAAGGAATGAAATAACTAACAATTTTGAACAGTCATGACATTTTATCGAAACTTTTTGTAATTTTAGATCCAATTACTGTTGATATACTATTTCTGAATTTTCATTTTATTTACTGCTATTTTCCAAGTGCGAGCATTATATTATTAGTTTCTGTTACTTTACATATGCAGGCTGTGTCTTTTCTTGTTCTTTGGTCATTAATCTTTTTGTAATACTAAAAAAGGTATTTTTCATGAGTTGTGTTAATGAATTTCCAGGTTCCTAGTGATCAAAAGCTGCCATCGCTTTATCTCTTAGACAGTATTGTTAAGAATATTGGGCGGGATTATATAAAATACTTCGCTGCCAAGCTACCTGAGGTCAGACATTTATTCTTCTTTTAGCCTGTTGTTGATTTCATTTTTCCTCTCTCGTAATCATCATATTATACTTGTCTATGACGAATACGTTAAGTAGGTATGTCATGCAAGTGCTCATGTTCCGCATGTCTTTCTGATTTTAGATGTCTATTTTAAAGTTGATAGTTTCTAATTACTCGTTTACATATTAGGTATTCTGCAAAGCATACAGACAGGTTGATCCTTCTGTCCATCAAAGTATGAGGCATCTTTTTGGAACTTGGAAAGGAGTCTTTCCTCCTCAGACCCTTCAGATTATTGAGAAAGAATTGGGCTTCACTTCTGCAGTCAATGGTTCATCTTCTGCTTCTGCTACACTCAGGAGTGATTCACAGTCACAACGTCCACCTCATAGTATCCATGTGAATCCCAAGTATTTAGAAAGACAATGTCTACAGCAGTCCAGCAGGGTGGGTGAAATTATTGCACCTAAATTTACCCAAAGTTTCAAAACATTGATTTGATCAGGATAGGTCAAGATACGATACAAATACAGAATTTATTTTGTGATGAATTGAATCATGAATTCATTCCTTGATGAAAGGATTTGGATATATCATATGGATTAACTGACACACCTTAACTCTTATCATTAACACTTTTTTGATTGACAATATGTCTTGGGGGATATCGTAGACAACTCCATTTTATACATCTAGTCAACCAAGACTACCTTGGATGCATAAACTTGGAAACATTAAACTCTTCCCCCCAGTTGGGATGGGTTTGTTAGAGAGCTAACTGTCACTGTTCTGTAGATATTATCCATACAATGACAGCCTTGGAGAGCTGATAATTTAACTGTTATAGCAAAAGACATTTTGTCATATTACTTTAAGTTGCCATATCCTTTCTTATTTCACATAGCTAGTGCTTAATTCTTTTGGCATTTACCTTTTCTGTCTTGAAGACTAAAGGAGTTGTCGATGATATGACTGGAGCAATTTCAAACTCAAATGATGACCAAGAGATGCCCAGTAGAACTTTAGGTGTTTTACGACCATGGGTGGATCGTAATGTTACTGTTAATGTCAATTCACATGAAGTAAAATTTCTTTCCCCTCGTTCATTCACTGTCAGTTGTCATGATTTAATGTTATAATCTCTACATTGCAGAATGATCAGCATGCTCAAAGAGATGCATTCAATGATTCTGTTCCAGAAAAGAGCACTGGTGCGTCCTATGGAAGCAATGATTTTGTTTCTAAAATTGCAAGGAATTTGGGCTTGGGTATCGGCCGACCTGGTGATCAGCGTGCTCAAAGAGATGCATTCAATGATTCTGTTCCAGAAAAGAGCACTGGTGCATCCTATGGAAGTGATGATTTTGTTTCCAAAATTGCAAGGGATATGGGCTTGGGTATCAGCCGACCTGGTGGTAGGGTGACGGAGTCAGGACATGACAAAGGTTGGTACAACAAATCTGGTGTTGCAGGGTCCATGCCTGGACAAAGAAATGGTTTGAGTCTCAAGTATAGTTTTTTGAATACTGAAGCACCAAAGTCCATGATGTTGGATTCACATCATCAACCCGCACACAACATAACTAGCACACGGAGTAGTGTGATCTCAAATAGCTGGAAAAATTCTGAGGAAGAGGAGTACACATGGGATGAGATGAACTCCGGCTTGACTGGTCATGGTACATCTATTGTTAGTGGCTTGAGCAAAAATGCTTGGACTGCTGATGACGATAATTTGGTAAGCTTCGTAGTAGCTGGTGATTTTGGTATCAAAATGATGCTAAACATGTTCGCAAAAAGCCAAGTTCTATATTATAGTTAGAGATAAAGCCTGAAGAGAGTATGAATGAGGAAAATCCTCATCTCACACAAGCTTGTTGAGTAGGCTCAACTCTATTTTCTAAAATGCTTTTGGAATCTATCCTAAATTCATTAAAAAAAAGGGGTTACCAGCCATATTATTTGTGTACTAAGTGCTGGGCATGAGGGGTTGTGCTAGGAAAAACCCAATTCTTACACTGACCAGAGATAAAGCCTGGAAAAGTATATATTAGGAGAAAACTGTCATACTCACCTCAAAGTGATGGTATTGGAAACCAAGATTTGGTTGAAAAATTCTTTACAAAATTGAGTTTCGAGATGAAATAACATGCCAAGTGTAGGTGGTCTGGAAGGTCTAATTGATACACAACCCCAAGCTTAGAGAGGACTCTTAAAATCCTAATAAAAAGAAGAAAAAGAAATGAAGTTGTACCTAGAATAGGAATCACATATCCCAGGACTCTGGGACCCAAACAACCTGACCCTAATTTCCTAATTACTGACAGTTAAACTCCAAATCACAGATCCCTAAATTACTGACTCACCGGTTAATACAATAACCCTTGTTTTTTCATGGTCATTTACATTGTTAATATTATGTAGCTACGCTCATTAATTGTTGTATTATATATATATATATTTTTGTGGTGTGCAGGAAGTTGAAGATCGCCTCCAAGTCAGGAATCCTTTTGGGGTAAATGCTGATAGAGAAATAGCTATTGAATCTCAAGCCAATGAAAAGAAACAATTTCCTGCATCTCAGCATCATCCATCACTATCATGGCAATTGCAGGAGCAGCACTCTATGGATGAGTTGGATAGGAAGGCTGGTCACTCTGGCAGATTTGTGTCTGCACTTGGTGCCATTCCGTCCAATACAAATACCTCCACTGCCAGGATGGGAAATAGGCCTTTACTGTCAAGTGCAACCATAGGATTACCAGGAATTGCAGGACCATTTCATTCTTTGGGAGCTGAAAACCCTTCAGGACAGTCACCTTTGCGACAGAGGTCTCCATCACCGCCAGTAAGTGTGCACTATTCTCATCCACTGCAAAAGTTGGCCGAGCAAGACCTTCCCCAGACTTATAAGGCATCTGAATTTCTGGGAGGTCTACAGAGCCACTATATTAATGATTCTTCAACTGCCCTTCCTTACTAATATTCAGGATGGTAACTTACAAAGATCACAACTGAAAAACTTGCAGGGTCCATTCTCTTCAATGACTTTTCAGGCAAGGCATCAGCAGCAATTGGGCACTTCTCACAATGAAGTTACTGTTAAGACTGAGAAGCCATCTGTGTCCAAAGTTCCTTTAGCCAGAGAATCTAAAAGTAGCATGAGTACAGGGACTCAATTAGGTGTTCGGCCTTCACGAACAGGTGGTCCTTCCCCTGCCACATTAATTTCTTCAGTGTCCACAATTGCATCACCATCTTCATTAGGTCCTTCCAGTGATAATTCATCTGCTCTCTCAAAAATACCTCAAAGAAAGGCTGGACAACCACCTAGGTTATCTACACTACCAACTGCTTCCTCTAATGTCAGCAGTGCCTCAGCTCAGACAAGTGATACCAACAATACCTTAAATCCAATTGCAAACCTGTTAAGCTCTTTAGTTGCAAAAGGCTTGATATCTGCAGAAACAGACTCAACAACTAAGGTGCCCCATGAGTTGCTGACTCGATTGGAAGAAGAAATCGATAGCATTACCACCAGTAGCTCTTTGCCTGTTGCCTCAGTTTCTGGTTCTGCAGCTGTTCCAGTCCCTTCTATCAAAGACGAGGTAGATGACACTGCAAGAACGCCCATGTCCTTGTCTGAATCAACCAGCCCAGGAGTCGTAAATCTCATTGGCTTCGAGTTTAAGCACAATGTATTACGAGAATTCCATTCACCTGTAATTAATGAATTATTTGATGATCTTCCACATCATTGCAGCATTTGTGGCTTTAGGCTTAGATTCCAAAAGCAGTTCAATAGACACTTGGAGTGGCATGCCACAAGGGACCGAGAAGATAATGGTTTAACTAAGGTATCGAGATGGTATCTTAAGTCAAGTGACTGGATTGTTGGCAAGGCTGAATATCTATCAGAGAATGAGGCTGATTCTGTAAATACAGATGGCAATGAAGCAGACAGAAGTCAAGAGGATGCTATGGTTTTGGCAGATGAAAACCAATGTTTGTGTGTGTTGTGTGGTGAGCTATTTGAAGATTTTTACTGTCAGGAAAGTGGTGGGTGGATGTTCAAAGGAGCTGTTTACTTTGCTAACTCTGATAGCAACAGTGAGATGGGAGTTAGAGACATGAGTACTGGAAGGGGTCCCATCATTCATACAAATTGCTTATCAGATAACTTGATTTCCAGTGTCCCTGAGATGGTAAGATTTATTACTTGATGTATGCGGACAGAAACGAGGTTTTCTATTTAAGTTCAATGTAACATACCTTTCCTATTTGAAAGAGGGTCTGGTTAAATTTTTGGTTGTTATGCTCTCATATATCTATAGAAGTTGAACATTGAAAATTTAACTTGCCCTGTTTCAAGACCATTTCAAATGACTGTCCTAGGTTCTCTGTTTTTCAAGTTAAAAAATCTATTTTGTTATTTCCTTCTCAATACGACCTTTGCCCCCACCATTTGCGTACTTTAAATCGAAGGACTTTTGTTGCTGATAAGGTCTTGACCTGTTACATTTTTCAGGGACAGGATTAAAACAAGTTAACATTGGAGCTCTGTTGTAGCAAGAACTTAGAAGGTGAGGGAACACAGGTTTACTTTAAATTAATTACATCTGATGGCTCTTAATGCTAATTTGTTTCTCTAATTGGTTTCTAGAGCTGTCAAACAAATTTTGTGCACTTCTTTTTTTTTTTCTTTAGTTTCTTTTGTACTCAGGAAGGAAGAGGAAATTCCTTAGTGTTCAAAGTATATAAAGTACGTTAGCTTTTGCAGCTCAACTTTTGCTCATTGATGTGGTTGCATTACTTCATTTTGCTTATTGAAGTGGATTTTTGCCTTTTAAACAACATCTGGTTGTAATATGGGGCAAAACACTATGGTCATTGTAGTTATCCCAAATGTTGGATGGCATTCTCTGTATCATATGAATTCCAACTATTCTGATTCCCTTTTGTGTTTTCCTTGCAGCCCCTCCTTCGCTAGGGGTTTTGACATTGCAGTATTACTTTCTACCTAGACGTTGCTTTCGTAATGTTATAAATTTCAGTTCTATGAACAACAGTGAATGTTGATTTGTATTTTTCTTGCCGAGTACTGACTGAGTTTTTCATTTTTGGTGGTCAATAAAGAAGAAAGATGTACATTTCCAATTTGGATGCTGAGCTTTTATTCTTTAGTGTTGGTTCTGCTAGGTAAATACGCCTTTTCACCCCTAGTATTTAGTTGGAGAATTATGTACTTAATGAATGATATTAAGTACGTTTTTGTGCGAGAAATTTCTGCAAGCATTTTAGTTTGCGTTTTTCTTTTTTAGTAATTTATTTTTGCTACTGTCAAATTTCTCCCTGTTCCTTGTAGCACAAGAGTTGATATTAAGTTTTTTTTGCATTACTTTCTGCACACGTTCTAATTGTTACCGGGTCGCATGTGAGGTGATGTGTTTCTTGTAAAAACTATTCAATATCAAATCAAAATGTTATTGGAGAGGATTCATTAGTCACCCATTTGGTAATCTTGTTATTAATCAGGTAATGAAACTCTTTCAACTATATCTTGTCATAAATACACTCGTTAACTGATACCTTATTGGTATTATTTTATATTATTTTTCTAACCTATCGGCTGCTTATGTCAACTTGTTCCCCTTAACATTGGACCAATGGTGCTTGTGCCAGATGCAACATCAACTGGTTCTTGTTCATGGGCACTAAACGTAAGGTCCAATAATTATAGTTTAGGTTTTTGGAGTGATAAGGTATCCTAATCCAAATTATATACCATCCTTGAATAAAAAGAGAAGGTTTAGCGTTCCATTGCGCGACAAGTTGTTATATCTAATGCTATAGAATTACAAATCCTTCTTTCACACGAACAGCAAAAGACTAAAATGGACTTGTCCCTGAATCCATTCACTCACGGTAACGAGGGTGCTATTATCGAAAATACTTTAACTTATGTGTGGTTTCCGTATCCGAGTATTCTATTTGTCAAATTTTAATTAATGATTTCAATTTTACCTGTGTGTGCAAATTTTACAATATTAGTTTATTCGTTAACATGCTAATGTTGCTATGCGTGCAAGACACTAAAATTGCGTAATTACTACATTTGAGAAACTTAATAGGTATGATTGGAACTGAGAAACTCCTGAGAAATTAAAATTACAAAACCGTGATTCAAAGCCTAAAAGAGCATTTTTAACTTAGATATTTTTTTTGGGCAAAGTGACCAAGATGGTCTTGTCTACTCATAGTTATGTAGGAATAATTATATAAATTATTATACGTTTGTGATTTTTATATATATATATATATATACACACACATTCATGGATAGCGTATGGCCCGAAAACCTTGTGTGATGATTCACTATCTATCCTTAGCTAATATAATTACTTATTTCCTTTTTCATTTTCAATGACAGGCACAACTTGAGTCCCGGAAAAACAGAAACGGATTTATTGGTTTTATATTTGGGACTCGTACTTAATACTCTGTCTTTGAACTAAAGTTGTAGCTCAATTAATTCAAGGCTTATGGTGTTGTGTGTAGATGTAATCCAAGTGGACGTCCACAATCATCCTTCTGCTTCTGCAGCCTTCATCCTTCACATAGCACTCCTCTGATCCCATTAACTGTACCAGATGAAATGACATCCAATCAGAGAGAGCAATTCAACTATTGGCGTTTGGTCTGGGAACTAGTTCCTGTTTTCAAATTTTTTTAAACTCTATAAAAAATAGTGAACAGAAAGTGAAAGGAAAAGGCAAAATTCTTTTGACTAGTTTTTGTAATAACTTTTGAAAACAGAAAACAAATTAAAAGAAAAAAAATATAATTAAAAGTGAAAATATAAATATAAACAGCAAATATTTTAAAGGCCATAAAGAAGCCAATCAACCAGGGTAAACAAGTTCATTTTGGTTTTAAACTCTGTGAGAAGGCAACATGCAAATGGAGACAGGTGACATGTATTCTTACTTCTTCCATATTATCTTCTAGCTCAAAGGATGACTGAGAAATAGTGTTATCATTGACTTCCGCTTCCTTCTCTACTACATCAAGTTGTTCCAACCTCAGAAGAAGTGAACAAAGACAAACACATGAAATATATAATATAATATAATATACCATGTGATGTAGTTACCTTGTCTTGGACCTTTGGGTGGTTGAAGGAGACGGGCAGAAGCTAGGAAAGAGGAAAGAAGGAGAACAAAGAAAAACCAGCCAATTTGTTGCTTCATTGGTTCAATAGTAAGGGAGTGAGAGACCGATAGAGAGGGATCAAAGCAAGAGAAAGTAAACAAAGCATGCACCAAAGAAGGTGGAAGAAGGAATAAATAAATGAAAGAACTGGTAGAGCTTTGTTAAAGCTGTTTAAGGAGGGTTTGAGTCACATGGTGACCCACCGTAATAGTCCACAAATTAGAAGCACCTTCATGGGACCCTACCCATTTACCATCTTTGTCTTTAACTCAAAACCAACAATGCACCAACATTGGTCTTGTACGTGGTAGCCTCTTCATTCTTCATGTGATAAGAGCATCGCATCATTTCTGTGTACAGAACCACCATTTATCTCAGCATGAAGACACAGGAGAATAAGGATTGTCATTTTCATTGTGGTCCAAAACGTAGCTACAAAACAAAACGAATTAAAGTGAACATAGTCAACAATGAAAGATGAGTTACTCACACTTCCTTCGTATCTTTAAAATAGAAAAATGAAATATCTACCTTGTGTGAGAGGATGAGATCACCAATACGTATTTATTATGCATCTAGTGGATGTTCAGAGGGCACCAATAGATGGTGTGCCGACAGCTGTTTCTCTTTAGATACCTTTGTTTTTTCATCCAACTCTTTCTTTTTTTAAATTTAATGTCAGTGTCCCTAAGTTCTTTTAATAAATTTAATGTAATTTGAATTCATATGCATATAAGCACGTAGCAATACTGTCTAATTTCAATTTAAAGACAACTTCGTACTTAAACGTAATATTATCTGATAGTTTCTCCAATTAAAAATACATTGATCTGTTAAAAAAAACTCAAGCAATTATATGAACATTTCGAATTTATCAGACATAGCATTACTTTGCTTTTCCTTTTTAATAAATATACAGTGGTGTCTGTAGTGCAACAGCAAACTATATGAAGAAAATAAATGTTTATGAAATGAATCCTTGTCATGATCGACATGCATGACATTTTTATTTAGTGTTTCAAACAAGTCTTGAGCAGGAAGCAGACAACATCTACCCAATGATTTGTGATCAAACTACAAGCAGTAAGAAAAGGACAATGTTAGAAAAACAGAGTAGGCATGTTGGACCGCTGATTAATTGTTCAATTAGGAACAGTGTTTTCCCTTTGGTAAAGTTATATTCTTATCTTTTGCTTTAGTCCTATCTATCGAAAAGCCTGTAATTTGAAACTGCAACGACATGCATCATCATGTGCAATGCACATTTCATAAAGATGTTCGTATACCAATTTTTACTTAAA
The DNA here is from genome assembly GCA_030347555.1 of Lablab purpureus. Taxonomy (NCBI): domain Eukaryota; kingdom Viridiplantae; phylum Streptophyta; class Magnoliopsida; order Fabales; family Fabaceae; genus Lablab; species Lablab purpureus. The sequence goes on from CM059260.1 coordinate 22,831,268, forward strand.
ATGAGAACTTCCACGCATGTTTATGAATGTGTTTACGTAGAAATGTTCACAATGGTTAAATAATAGACAATAAAAAAGTATAAATTTCTGAGGCTTAAATGTCTAATATCATTCCTAAGTCTAAAAGGTAACAAAGTAGAAGATGATTTTCACACACTGAATCATCTGACTATAATCGACAAGATTATTAATAACCAAAAAAAGGGACCAACTTGTTGACTCCAATCATACAGAAATATAGTTATGATATCAATTATTGTGGCCGAAGCTCAGGCTAAGAACAAAAACTGTTCAAGAATGGGTGGAGCCCGCTCAAAGAAAGCACAACCTTACATGTTTATTGGGAGAACTTCTGAGTTTTTCACAGCACTAAAAAAGTCCTTTTTTCTTTTCATTATTCGCTTTTTGCTGTTAAAGTAATTCAGCATTGTACATGTAAAGGGTGCAAAAGCAAAAGTGATGCGAATCGAACATGATTCTATTTAATGTTCTTATCATCCAACTCAAAATTGAGGGTTTAAGACATGAATGGATTTTTGCCACAAAAAGGATTAATTCTTGTTCATAAAAATTAAATAGCGTTTTGCTATTGATGCCACTTTCCCCACATGAAAGTTATGCAACTTGAGGCGATCTACGCAGAATATTTTCTCACACACTCTTTTTAACATTTTATGTTATTGGATGAAACTACATTGATAATCAATCAAATGACCTTTGTTCAACACTTTATTTAATAGATATCACCTTTTAGTGGAACTCACAAGCATATCACCCAACCTTTAAGTTATCAAAGAGTAATTTTCAGCAAAACCTTTTACAATGATTCTTACCTAGAGTTGAGGCCATACTCAAACTATTTCTAAATCTTTGTAGTCTATGAAAAGATTAATCTCGATTCGTAGCAGCACATACCTGTAAGATTCTTAATTTTAATTTTTAAAAACAATATACACTTCGACATATTACTCCATAAACACTTTTAGCTGAAAAAATATAAAAAAATTGAAATAAGTTTACTCATAGGTTAAAATTAGTTTATATAAAAGTCAAAGAAAAAATTTAGAAAAACCATGTCAGAGAATTTTATAAATAGTTTATATATATATATAATTTTAATTTATAAACAAACTAATTCTATTTCCATTTTTTTTAAAAACATTTATAGAATGTCTAAACATATTCTATAAAGTTATGCTTGAAAAATTCCTTACCTATTGTTTTCGATGAAAATTGTTTCTTACAAATCGAATTCAGTTAAAATTGAAAAGACGTTTTTAATTTATCATCTACTTACAAATGTGATTTATAGGTTCTTTTTAGGCTAGCAGTGTAATCACTTTTAATCTTTTCTTTTGTATGAAATTTTTTATATTACATGAACAAGAAACATAAATGACAACTGTGAAAGAAAACAATCTCTAACCCATTAAATAGATGCGAAATGTAAAGAAGAACATAAAAGCAGAAGGGTAAATTTTATTCATTATCAGGGGTAATACCACAGATGTTGCAAAAACTCATTAAATAAAGCAAAGAGTGTTAGAAGCATGAAGTGTTTCGTCATTTTTGCTCTTGTAGGTTTCTGGCTTTTCACTCGTATGTCTAACCCCTTTTTTGTCCCCCTCCCCTCTTATTTATACTAAATCATACAAATAACCGTTTACAAAACGGTTCCCCACGTTCACCACGTCTTAAATTCTTTAATTCTTTTCCACGTGTCTTTCATTTATAAAATCGACCTGGAATTGTGTGATGTATCATCATACATAAACTTTTCCTTGTTCTTTGATGTTGATTTCTAAGTCATCTTCGATTCTTTTATCTTTATCGATCCTTAAATCCTTTCCCTTACTCATACTTTCGATTTTTCGTCTTTGCCGAATCTTCGATATATTTTGAACCACATCGATAACAGATGCCCTCAAGATAATATCGACATGAATGCTCATCATGCAATCGATTATTATCTTGTACCAGAGATATCATTAAAGTAGAACATTCCTGACACTTCTGACTTGCATTAAATGAGACGTCGCTTGGGATTCCCGCAAAACCCCTTTACCTACCTCAATCAAATCTTCGTCTCAGAAAATCTCTCACGAATCCCAACCAAATTTCGGAAAAAACAACTTTTTGTTTTTTCCCTCCATAAAGTCTCTCTCAGGGTTTTATAAAAACCCTACCTTTCTTCTTCAACACATCACGCTCATTTCTCACTTCTTAGAACTCTCTTGGTCTCCTTTGCTACTATCTCCAACAAAGCCCTCCTATTTTCTTCTTACGCTCAACCTCCCTGTTTTTAAATTATTAAATTCGAGAATTTTTATCAAGAATGCTATAATCCTACAAACCTGAGGGGCACTATATTAGGGGTAGCTCGTTCTCTCAGACACAAAGTTAATAAAAATCGAGAATCTTTCAAAATTATCAACCCTTTAGGAAAAACTATTTTCGAAAAGTATTGTCCAAAAAATCTCCCGATTTTTCCTTCAGCCCCTTTTGGAGTAGTCAAACCTTTGACTCATCCTAAATGGGTTCGAGAATTACGCTCTGCCAAAGAGTTATATCGAGTCGATCATGAAAATATCCCTAAAACCAACGTAACAGTTTCTTGATTATCCTATTTCCCTTATTTAACATGTCGAGAGAATGAACTACCTTCGTGGTTGCAACATATTAAGTACACAAGGATTTTGACTCCCACACTTTGGGGTGATAATTCTTACTATAATATCCTTTCTCGATATGTACTCCTTGATTATTATTAACTTTAGGTTCGATTCTTGTTTTAGCTAAACCAAAAAAGCTTCCCGAGCAAGCTGAAGATTGGGGAAAAGATGATGGGGCCCCATCTCGACCAGAAACAGCTTCTTCGAACCCCACAAAATCTTCGAAGCGGAAACCTTCGAAGCTCCTCAGTTCCAAGTCTAAAGTCCCGAGGACGCAGGTAAATACTTTGATGCATTTTACATCTATATTTTTTTTTCAATTTTGATTATCATTCTCGAGTTTCCCTATTTATTTATCCTTTCCTTAGTCTCATCCGACTCCTACTCGGGTTTGCTCATCGGAGAGCGAAGAAATTCCTCTCGTGAGGAATAAAATCAAAGATCCTCAACTTCAAGAGGTATTACTATTCTTTTATCCTTCAACTACAACATTATCGAACCATATTTTTATCGTTATATTATGCTAAATATGATTCTCTTTATTTCATGTCACCTCGACCACCAATATCTCCAGCAATCTGGATTCACACATCGAGGCGACCTCGATTATTGACCCAATAATTTCAACTCCCCATGATCCAACAATCGATGTTCAAGTATGATTTCGATACAAATTTCATACCTTTTTCTTAACTTTATCCTCATTCAATGACTTAGTCTTTATTCTATTTTCAGAATCCAACCACGTCTCAACCACTAGCCGCTATCACCCCCGATGGTGATGACTTGGTCATTGTCGAAGGTATACTTCTCATCTATAACTTATTTCACATTTCTTCGAGTAATTTTCACTTCTTAACTTTTACTCATGTACAGAGGGTGTTACAGTTTCGATGGGTTTGGACCAAGCAACATCGAATGTTGAGCTACCCTCTGCCAATGTTCCAAAGGTTGACCTTGCTCCAGAAAACAATAGTGGTGACAAAGAGGTTCCTCCTCCAAACTCGCCTACCATTGTCGAAGAAGCCAACCTTCCACCTTCTCCAAGTACATCTGAGCATCGAGAGACTCATGATGACGAATGATGAGCCCCTGACCACAAATAAAGAAGAGGAGTGTCCAAGGAGGATTACTAGAAGCATGATGAGAAGGGACACTTCCTCCTCTCCCCTTTTATTTAGCCTTTTTAGAATTTCTATTAGTTGTTAAATATTTTCTAAACTCATGTTTTTTTTGGGTTTTGCAGGATTGCTTTTGACACACAAATAAAGAAGAGGAGTGTCCAATGAGGATTACTAGAAGCATGATGAGAAGGGACACTTCCTCCTCTCCCCTTTTATTTAGCCTTTTTAGCATTTCTATTAGTTGTTAAATATTTTCTAAACTCATGTTTTTTTTGGGTTTTACATGATTGCTTTTGACACCCCTTTTTTTACAAGTAGAGCCTTGTTTGGAGCAAAGGAGCACTTGGGCTTGAGGCCCAAGTTTGGGACATCCAAGGGGGGTGAAGAAGTCAATATTGACCTTCTAGAACCCCTGGAAAATGTCCTATCATCATCCCAATCATTGGCCACCCGTTTTTTTGTGCCCTATCTTCTAGAATGTGTGAGTCTTGGCCACCAAGAGTGGAATATGCTTATGAATCTTTTTCAATGTAATTCCCTCTAAGTCCCCACCCCAACTCTATATAAGGAGGCCTCTCATTCTTGTAAAAGGGTTGAACATTAATGAAATAGAGAGCATTCTTGCATAGCCTAGAGCTTCTGTTGTGTTCTTGGGTGTTCTTCCCCCTCTTGGAGTCTTATCTTGAGCCTTGACTCAAGTGGCGGCTAACACCACTCATCTTGGGTTGGACCATCCCCCAAGTGGCGTGTAGCACTCCACTCCCCTCCCCCTCTCTCAATCTCTTCCTCCATTATTGTTTCATGTTCTTTACTTTCATGCTCTTTAATTTTCAGCACTTTACTTTCATGTCATTTACTCTTATGTTTTTATGAATCAAGCCTTGTCTTAAATTGTGTTGGCTGGTTTTTATATTTTGTCATTCTCTTCTTCTCTTGAGCTCCCTGTGAAGTGAACCTTCACACTTAGATAACCTCCAGGATTATCTTTGTGTCCAGTGGGAATCTTCCTTGAGGCTTTCCTTCTAAGTGACATTCCATCAAACACCTTATATGCTAAATATTAAAATGAACCTTTATCATTTGGTAATCAGAGCTTTGGTTTAATTTTCATGCTTACAAGGTGTTTGTCTTCTTGTTTCATCCATATTTTATTGGTAGCTTGTGCAAATTGTGAATCCATGACAAAATCTATCCAAAACTGGTTCCATAACTAATTTTCGTCAAAAAAAATCTGCACCTAATTCTGGAATTGTTGCTTGCTGTTTTTTTGGTTTAACATGCTTAACTTTCATGCCAAAATGATCCACCATGAAGTATGTTAAGTGTGTGCATGAATACTAGTCGTAAAACTCAAGTTTGGACTAGTTTTTGCATGAAAGTTACATGTTTGATCATATGCTTGAGTCAAGTTTAGAGTCTTTTTTTTTTGTTGCTTTCCCTTTTGCTTGAGTCACATGTCATATAATTTTTCCCTTTGAGTTTTCTTATCCTTGCTTCCAATACTTGAACATGTTTGATAAAATGTTTAGCTAAAATTGCATGTAACTTGAATTGATTGGTTGAACCTAAACATAGGAACTAAGTGCTTCATAATCATCTACAACCATTGCAAGTGTGTATGTTAAGTCTAGAATCAATTAAAGAACATTGAGAAGAGCTAAAAAAAATAAATCATCAAGGTCATGAGCTATATATGCTGTTTTGAAAAGAAAATTGCAAGAAAAAGTGACCAAGTGCATGATTCTAGAATTTAACTACATGGTTGTATGCTTAAGGATGAGTATGACAAATTAGTACCATCATTTCTAGGATCCTAATCTTCTTGATATGTGTGGTTTGCTGGAAATTTTTTCTGCATGTTCTAAGTGTTTCCATTGAGTTTTCTTTCAAGCTTTTCTCTTTTGTAATCTCTTGTTAAGTTGATTGTATTTTCCTTAGTGTGCCTCTTTCTTGTTTTGAACTTTTCTTGCTTTGTCTTTAGGAAATTCTATACGTATTGTCTTTGAAGTTTTCTTTCTTGTTTCTTGAGTGTGGTGGCCGAACATCCTTCATTTGAGTCCACTCAAGATTAAAAGTTCACCATTAAGGGTTGGAACACTCTTGATACACAAGAGAGTTGAGTGAAACATACCATCAATCTTTGGAAAGTTAGTCAAACACTTTGAGAGTTATATTTTTTTTGTTTCCCTTCTAATCATTAAATCTTTTTTTGGCCTTTGTCTACTTGTTTTTGGTTATTTTATTTTTGATTGTAGGAATCATGTCTTCCACATCTTCTCCTATCTCACCCGAGGGAGCCAAAGAGAAGAGCATCACCTTGGAGGCCCAACTCAAGTCCCAAAATGAATTTCCTCTCATGGAGTTGCTAAGGGAGATGAAAATCTCAAGAAAAGAAAGTGAAAGACACTTGAGAGAAACCATTGAAAGAATTGAGCAAGAGAAAGCTGAAAGGGAGAGAAGGCGGGCTCATTCCTCACCTAGCTACAATGGAGAGGAAGAAGAAGATTGGGGCTACTATGGAAGAAGGAGGGCTAGGTGCAACACCCCTCAAAGGAAGCCCAACCACAACATCAAAATTCCCAAATTCTATGGAGACAACAATTCGGATGTCTACTTGGAGTGGGAAGAAAAAGTAGAGCAATTAATGAATGTGAACCCTCTTGAGGGACAAGAACAAGTGGATGTAATAGTGGTAGAATTTGAGGGTTATGCCATGACATGGTGGCATAAAGTTTGTATGGATAATTACCAAGGGCCACCCGTGGCTTCTTGGACGGACATTAAACATTTGATGCGTGCTAGATTTGTTCCTTCCTTCTATAGGAGGGAGCTCCTTTTGAAGCTCCAACAAGGAAATTTATGTGTGGATGATTACTTTAAATTGTTGGAGTCTTTGTTGCTTAAGGCTGGTTTGCATGATGAAACTAATGAGGCCAAGGTAGCTAGGTTTGTTAGTGGCTTGAGGAGAGACATCCAAGACTTAGTAGAATTGTATGAGTACTCCTCCATTGAAAATGTTTTACACCTTGCACTAAAAATTGAATCTCAACTCAAAAGAAAAGATAGTGCAAGGAGGGGTCACTCAAACAATGACTATTATAGCTCTTCTTGGAAGGATAGGAACAAAGAAAAGCATGATAGTAAGCCTTCCAAGTCTCACCAAGAGTCCACTTCTAGGAGCCATCCGGCTAGGGCCACTCCCAACCCCTCCAATTCCCAAAGGTCAAGTTCAATGAAATGTTTTAAATGCTTAGGGTATGGGCACATTGCTTCAAATTGCCCCACTAAAAGAACCATGACCTTGAGGGAAAATGGTGAGGTTGAGAGTGAACATTCCTCTCCCCCTTCCCCTTCAAGAGAGAACTCCTCCCACTCTTCCTCTAGTGATGAAGAGGTTAAGCCTTGTGAGGGAGATTTGTTGATAGTAAGGCACATGTTGGGACAAGTTCAAAAGGAACTTGATAACTCCCAAAGAGAAAATATTTTCCACACCAGGTGCCTCATTAACAACAACCTTTGCTCACTCATCATCGATTGAGGAAGTTGTGTCAATGTGGCTAGCACAAGGGTGGTAGACAAACTTAGTTTACCTACCATTCCTCATGCCAAGCCCTACAAGCTCTCATGGCTTAGTGAGGATGGTGAGATTGAGGTAAATAAACAAGTCCTTGTTAACTTCTCAATAGGGACTTATGAGGATGAGGTACTTTGTGATGTTGTACCTATGGAAGCAACTCACATTCTTCTAGGTAGGCAATGACAATTTGATAAACAAACCTTCCATGATGGCCTTACCAACAAATTTTCCTTTAGCTTCCATGGTAAGAAGATCACATTAGCACCCCTCTCCCCTCAAGAAGTTAGTGAGGACCAAAAGAAAATGAAAAAAAAGAGAAAAGAAGAAAAAAAGGAAAAAGAAAAAGAAAGCAAGGAGGCCAAGAAGAAGGGCATCATGATCTCCCACAAGGGAGTTAAGAAGGTAATGCTTGCCAATAAACCCATGTATGTAGCTTACCCTACCTTAGGGTCATCTCCATCTTTTCATGAACCCTCAAGTTGTTCTAGGGGATTGGGATTAGTCTTGAATGACTTCAAAGATGTTTTTCAAGAGCCTCCTAAGGGATTACCACCTCTAAGAGGAATTGAACACCAAATTGATTTCATTCCGGGGTCATCCTTGCCTAATAGGCCAGCCTATAGAACTAACTGTTGGCATATTTCAAGAACAAGTGTTGATGAAGTCCTCTCAATATATCATGAAGATTTAAAGTTTTGATGATGAAGATTTGAAGTTCTCAAACAACATTAAAAACTTGTGTCATCTCAAAAAGGAAGGTTGCTTGATGAAAAAGGCAAGACATAAAGGATGTTTAAAGCTTTCAAGAGAGAAGATTGATGAAGATTTTCTCAAGTGCTGGAGTTTCAAGTTTAAAAGTTTCTGTTTTGAGTGAAGGATAAAAAGAGTAAGTCATAAATCCCATTCAAGACCATTTCAAACTTGAGAGCAAGTCGTTTTCTCGCAAAAACGTTTTTCTATGCTTTTAATCGATTAAGATACGAAGTCTAATCGATTATTTCACTTAAAATTTGAATCAAAATAGTTTAACGAACAAAATAATCGATTAAGTGTTTTTGATAATCGATTATATTGGTTCTGGGTTAATATAATCGATTATGGCCTTAATCTAATCGATTATATCAGGCAAAATGAGTTTTCCAGTTTTTTAACTCTGATATAATCGATTAAATACGTCGTTTTTGCGAATTCAATGCTGAATCAACCTAAGAAAGGAAACTTTAAGCCATTTTTGAATTATAAAATGAAAGGCAATGTCTTAGGTTCAACACATCTGATTAAACACTATTCAAAGTGTTCTTGCGCTAAAGTTTTTCAAAACCGCTTTCTTGCTCTCTTAAGGTTGATCTAAGTCTTTGGAAGTGGTGATCATTGTGCTTAAGCTTTCAATCCAACACTCAATCAGGTGTTTTCTTTTACTATTTTTCTGAACAGGTATAATTCATCCCTTGGATCTGTTCTAAGGGAGGTGTGTTCATCTCTTGTGTGTCAAGAGAGGTGGGAATCATCCTCAGTGTGTCTAAGGAGGTGTTTCATCCTTAGTGTGTCTAAGGAGGTGTTTCCTTTATCTTTATTTGTTATTGCATGAATTGGTGTTTGTAATTTCAATTAAAGATAGTGGGGTGATCATCACGTGTTTGTGGTGTTTGGGAACTGGACGTAGGATTGGCTAAATCCGAACTAGTATAAATCTCTGTGTTCTTTCTCTTTTCCTATCTCTTTATTTTATTGTGGATCATATTAACAATTGCAATTCAAACTGCGCTCATCAAAGGTTAAGGAAAATCCGCATCCTGGTTTTAGAACATTTATTTAAAATCTGGAAAATTATTTTAAAGGGAAAAAGTTTCTTAAAAATCCAATTTACGCCCCCTCTTGATTTTTACACTGTCGTTATTTCTAACAATTGGCCTCAGAGCTGATTTTTGAAAATTACTCAAAATCAAGATCCTTATGGCAGGCAAAAATCAATCTTTTACTGAAGGTGCATCTATTCATAGACCACCACTCTTTACTGGTGAAAACTATCCTTTTTAGAAAAAGAGGATGGAGATTTTCCTTAGGTCTAATGATCAAGGCGTTTGGGATGCAATTGTAAATGGTCCATATATTCCTATGGTATTGTTAATGAAGTGCGAGTACCCAAAGTGAGAGCAAGTTGGACGAAGGATGAGTACAACGAGTATCAATGTGATATAAGGGCATGCAATATGATATCATCTGCTTTAACTGTTGATGAGTTTTACAGGTTGTCTGATTGCACTACAACAAAGGAGATGTGGGACACTCTTGAGGTCACACATGAAGGAACGAAGGATGTCAAAAGATCTAGAAAGAACACCTTGATTCAAGAATATGAGATGTTCCGTATGAGCAAAGGGGAAACCATCTATGACGTTCAGAACAGATTTACTCACATTGTAAATCACCTCGAGGCGTTAGGTAAGAAATTTGACATCGAGGAATTAAATGTGAAAATTTTAAAATCTTTGGACGAGGACATGACAACCCAAGGTGACGATTATCACGGAATCCAAGAATCTCACAAGCATGAACATGACAACTCTCTTTGGAAAGCTTAGAGAACACGAAATTGAGCTTGGACGCTTCAAAGGAGAAGGATGAGAGTAGTGATTTAGATGACAACCTTGAATGCAGTGACATCAACTTGTTTGTCAAGAAATACAAGAAGTTCATCAAAAACAAAAACAAAGGGAACTTCAAGAAAGGTAAGAAAGCTGAAAATTTAAATTCTCTTGATAATTTTAAATGCTATGGTTGTGGAAAAAGGGGACACTTGAAGTCGGATTGCCCCAACATCAAGAAAGATGAAGAAAAAGCAAAGAAAAGCAAAAAACCTTTTGACAAGAAGAAAAAGAAGGCGTACATTACTAGGGAAGATAATGAAGTGAGTTCTTCTGAAAGTGCAAGTGACTCGGAAGAAGAAGCAAACATTTGTATCATAGCGGATGATGCTGAATCCACATGCAGTGAGGTAAGTGATTCTGATCTTCCTAATAATTATGATGAATTGCTTGAAGAATTTCTTAGTCTTTGTGAAAAATCTGAAAAGCTTACATCTCTTCATAACAAATTAAAAAATGATTACAAAAGTCTTGAAAAGAAAATTGTGGATTTAGAAGAAGAGAAAAAGGTTTTGAAAGATGATTTGGAAAAGGCAAAAATTCCTTGTAAATGCAAATAAAAAATTCCTGTTTGCGAAAACTGCAAGGTTCTTGATAATAAAGTATCTTATCTTGAAACATCTCTTTCAAAAATTACTATGGGAAATAAAAATTTAAATGATGTTTTAAATGTGCAAAAAGGTTTATATTAAAAAGCAGGACTTGGCTATAATTTCAGATTTAATCATAAACCTTCCAAAACTGTTTTTGTAAAAGGAGAAACGTCTAACCCAAATAAGGTTTTTGAAAATATAATTTACCCAAAGAAAACCAATATTCCTATAAAGAAGGTTTTTAAAAATGCATATTTCTCAAGAAAAACAAATGTTCCTACATGTTTTTATTGTATGCATAAAGGTCATTCGGTTAATAAATGCAATATTAGACATTTTAGTGTTCCTAATGGGAAATACAAATGGGTTCCCAAAGGAAAAATTGTTTCTAACCCATGAGGACCCTAATAAGTGATGTTTAGGGGACCAGGATATTTCTTGTTTGTGTTGTAGGCTGGTTCCATCAAAATCCTCTTTGGTGATGAGATAGCAAGTGATCAAGCTTGAATGGAGGCAAAAACATCAACGAGTTGGCATATTTACCAAACTCTTATCCCGAGTAAGATTTTATGAGCTTAGAAAGGTTTCAGGTGTTGTTGATGATAAATATGTTGATTGATTGATGTTTATTGATGAGTTTTGATGTTAATTGTGTGTTTTTATGAAAATCTCGTATATAATCGATTAGTTTTCGTATGGTAATCGATTAAAAGCGCTATTTGTGAAAATGTTTTCGTACATAATCGATTAAGCTCGTATCATAATCGATTAAAGCACTGAGGAGCAATTTAATCGATTAAGGAATGTAGATAATCGATTAAATTCCTGGGTTTTCGTTTTCTGGAAAATTTTGCACGCAAATAATCAATTAAGTTCATCACATAATCGATTAAATGCGACGTTTTGAGTTTTTCTGCACACTGGTTTTTGAACGTTGAGCCTCCAAATCATGTGCTTTTCATTCCTAACGGCTATATTCGAGTTCTAACGGTTATTTTCGCATTAAATCAATGAATTGTAATCAGAATCCATGCCTATAAATACCAAGATTGAGAATTAAAGTGCCACTTTCACTCTCTCTCACTCTTGTTGATATTCTGCTGTTTAATACATTGTTGTGCGAATCTCTCTTGCTGTTTTTGTGTTAGTTCTCTTGCTTGTATTTCTTTTATCTATTCTCTACACAAATGTCTGATCAAAGGAGGAGGAAGATGCCTTCAAGGAGAAGAGGCAAAGCTCCAATGTCCTCCCAACAGCAAGAAGCTGAAGCAAGACCACCAACTCTTGCAGGGTGGATTTTTGATGAAGACTTGCAAATAGCATATGTCAACCACTGGAAAGACAGAAAAATTCTTAATCCTAAGTTTTTATCATGTGAATTTTTCAGAGCTCACAGTTTTTCATTTTAGGAACTCTTAGTGGCAAGTGGTTTGAAGACTTTTGTGGAACTAGAAGGAGCATATTACCCTGATTTAGTAAGAGTGTTTTATTTAAATTTATCTTCTAGAACAGGTAATCCAAGTTCAAAAGTGAAAGGAGTCTGCATACATCTTGATGAAGATGTGTGGAACAATGTAGCTGGCCTATCCACAGAAGGAGGAATCAACATTACATACGGGTTTGAAGATTTCAACAAACTTGTAGAATTTAGAAAATTCTGCAAGGACCCCAACCTGCAAGTGGAGAGCTTGTACAAAGTTGTTAATGTGAAGTTAAATGAAAGAATGTTACATTATGTCATTGTTTGGATAATTGTTGCTAGGGGCACTAATCATGCTCAATTAACTAAGGAAGATATTCTTTTGATGTATGGTTTCTTTAATAATGTTAGTGTTGATTGGCCCGCAATTATTTTAGATAATATGTTTAAAGCCACTAGGCTATCATCATTTGCTTTACCCTATGCTGTGTTTATCTCAAAGATATTAGAATACAAAGGAGTTGATCATAGAGGAGAAACCAAGCAAATTTTGCTTAGCAACAACAAAATTGGGAAGAATGTTCTAAGGCACATGAGCCTTATTGAACAAGGAAATGTGTTCCGGCAAAGAGATGATGAAGCGGCTATGGATGAAGATGAAGAGCCTCAAACTCAACCTCAACCTGGCTCAATGGAAGCAAACATATATTCAAGAATGGATAGCATGATGAATCTCCAACTCACTCATTATGAAGATATTTGCTCAAAACTCTCAAGGCTGAATAGGAGAGTATACCGGGTAGAGAGGAAGCTGGAAATAGAAGATGTATCTCCAGAAGAAGATAACACTGGATCTTTAAGGGGAAAACAACTAGCTCAAGCTGTCGAAGAAGAAAAAGATCAAGGGGATAGTGAAGATACAAAATAGGCTACAAGTTCACTTATTCCTTAAGCTTAAATTTATTTTTTTCATCTGCTGTATTTTTCTCTCTCCATATTTTCTGTGTATTAATTGCTTTTACTGTATATCTCTTGATATGTAATCTTTTTGAAAATGATAAAAATAAAGGGGGAGAAAAATAAAATTATTTTGATTGATAATATGTCTATATCTCAAGCATTAAAGAAAATTAAAGTTTCAGGGGGAGTATTAGGAAATATTTCAAATATTTGCCTAGAATATCTTAAACATTTAAGAGAAAAGTTTAAGGAGGAGTTTTTAGAAATAATTTCCATGCATTAAATTCCTTGAAATTTAAAATTCAAATTCAAATTGAAAATTAAATGCTATGAGACTGTCTATATTATTTCCTTTGTGGACTAACTTTTATGATGGAGATATCCATACATTATTTTCTAAATTTTTCAGGATATCAATCACAAGTCTCTAAGTTTTTTTTATCATCATCAAAAAAGGGGAGATTGTTGGCATATTTCAAGAACAAGTGTTGATGAAGTCCTCTCAATATATCATGAAGATTTAAAGTTTTGATGATGAAGATTTAAAGTTCTCAAACAACATTAAAGACTTGTGTCATCTCACAAAGGAAGGTTGCTTGATGAAAAAGGCAAGACATAAAGGATGTTTAAAGCTTTCAAGAGAGAAGATTGATGAAGATTTTCTCAAGTGCTGGAGTTTCAAGTTTAGAAGTTTCTGTTTTGAGTGAAGGATAAAAAGAGTAAGTCATAAATCCCATTCAAGACCATTTCAAACTTGAGAGCAAGTCATTTCCTCGCAAAAACGTTTTTCTACACTTTTAATCGATTAAGATACGAAGTCTAATCGATTATTTCACTTAAAATTTGAATCAAAATAGTTTAACGAACAAAATAATCGATTAAGTGTTTTTGATAATCGATTATATTGGTTCTGGGTTAATATAATCGATTATGGCCTTAATCTAATCGATTATATCAGGCAAAATGAGTTTTCCAGTTTTTTAACTCTGATATAATCGATTAAACATTTTAGATAATCGATTAAATACGTCGTTTTTGCGAATTCAATGCTGAATCAACCTAAGAAAGGAAACTTTAAGCCATTTTCGAATTATAAAATGAAAGGCAATGTCTTAGGTTCAACACATTGATGTATGTCATTTTACTCTTTATTTTTTGATCTAAGAACACTTTCTAAGCCATTTGTTCTATTCTTAAACCATGCATTTTGCATGTTTTTATAAAAACAATGACATAATTTAAGTTTAGTAAATTTATTGCATTTTACATATTTTTAACATCAAAACATACATTCATACATTCATATTGCATATTTTTTTTTTCTGGTTGAGACTTTTCTTGTAGGAGAAAAAGAACTTGAAGTTATTTTGAGATGAGTCCAAGGTGCTTCGGTGGAGAAAACTTTTCTATCTTCCAAATTAAATTCCTCGCGGCCCATTTATCATGAAACCAACAGTAGGTGCAACTTAGGTGCATTCAATGTGGCCTAATTCAATGCGTGGGCCAGCTTCATTTGAAAATTTGAAATTCGTGCATAATAAACTCCCCATTTTCAGAATTCCCTTCCCGCAAATTCAAATCCGCAATCCAATCGAAGCATTAAATTTATTCTGAAGGAGCAATTATTTCTATTCTTGGCAGAGGATCTCCTAATCAGCAAAACCAAATTCGGGGAAGAAATATTTATTCTGAAGGAGCAATTATTTCTATTTTTGGCAGAGGATCTCCTAATCAGCAAAATCAAATTCAGGGAAAAAAATATTTGACTTGAATTGTAATTAATTTTCAGATTTTTATTTATAATAAGATCTTGGCTAATCTCTTATAAATAGAAGATTTAGATGCAAGGCAAAACAGACTTCACCATAGCAATAGTCTCTCTTCTTCCTCTCTCCCTTTTTTTCATTATAGTTTTGTTGTTAGTTTCGGGTGAAGCTGCAGAAAGTTTTAGGAGCTCTTGCTACAATTTCCTGGTTTTGTTTTCTTTCATGTTAATTTATTTAATTTCATTATTTCGTATTTTAGTCTTCATTTTATTTAATTCTGGTCAATAATTTAAATTTTGTATGCTCTACTTTCTCACATTCACATTCACACCCTTACACATATCTATTTATTCTTCAGACTCCACTAATTTTATTAGCATTTTACTTTTAATTTAAATTCAGTATTTTATAATTCCAGCTTATATTTTAAATTCAGTATTTTACTTATTCATTTTAAATTTTAATAGTTAATTGAATATATTTTTTCATTTAATTGTTAATTATTTATTTATTTTTATTATAATTTGAATTAGCATCAATATATCATTCTAATTATTGCTCTATCTTAAAATCTATGATTTAACTGTTAATTTTTTATTTATTTTTATTTGAATTAGTATAATAATTTCATTCCAATTATTGCTTTGCCTTTAAATTTTTCTTTTAATTTATTTATTTTAATCATATAAGCATTTATAAACGTTCTCATTATTAAATTCTTAGCATCGTAATTCTGCATGCATTAGCTTTTCGTATTTAAATAATTTAATTTCCATATTTGTTTTTAATTTTAGTTTCCCTTAATTATTTTATTTATAATTTTTTTACTATGTGTTTTTAATTTTAGTTGTCATTAATTATTTATTTACAATTATTACTCTGCATTGTTAATTTTATCAATTCGACAAAACCCCCTTTATTATTATTATTGTTTATTTTAACTTTTCTTTGGAGAACGATGTTTAACAATGGTTACACTTCTACAATTGTGTTCTTGTGAGATTCGACACGGGTTAGCTATATTACATTAGTTAACTTATTTTCTTTGATCAGAATTTTGTGCGACCAAAAATCTGTTTGTCACACATCTGATTAAACACAATATTCAAAGTGTTCTTGCGTTAAAGTTTTTCAAAACCGCTTTCTTGCTCTCTCAAGGTTGATCTAAGTTTTTGGAAGTGGTGATCATTGTGCTTAAGCTTTCAATCCAGTACTCAATCAGGTGTTTTCTTTTACTGTTTTTCTGAACGGGTATAATTCATCCCTTGGATCTGTTCTAAGGGAGGTGTGTTCATCTCTTGTGTGTCAAGAGAGGTGGGAATCATCCTCAGTGTGTCTAAGGAGGTGTTTCATCCTTAGTGTGTCTAAGGAGGTGTTTTCTTCATCTTTATTTGTTATTGCATGAATTGGTGTTTGTAATTTCAATTAAAGATAGTGGGGTGATCATCACGTGTTTGTGGTGTTTGGGAACTGGATGTAGGATTGGCTAAATTCGAACCAGTATAAATCTCTGTGTTCTTTCTCTTTCCCTATCTCTTTATTTTATTGTGGATCATATTAACAATTGCAATTCAAACTGCGCTCATCAAAGGTTAAGGAAAATCTGCATCCTGGTTTTAAAACATTTATTTAAAATCTGGAAAATTATTTTAAAGGGAAAAAGTTTCTTAAAAATCCAATTCACCCCCCTTCTTGATTTTTACACTGTCGTTATTTCTAACACTAACCCTGAGGAATCTAAGGAGATTCAAAAGCAAGTAGAGGAATTAATGGATAAAGGGTGGGTGCAAAATAGCATGAGTCCATGTGCTATGCCAGTGATTCTTGTCCCCAAAAAGGATGGGAGTTAGCGCATGTGCATAGATTGTAGGGCTATAAACAACATAACCATCAAGTATAGGCACCCTATCCCAAGACTTGATGACTTGCTAGATGAGCTACATGGTGCCACCATATTTTCTAAGATTGACTTGAAGAGTGGTTATAATCAAATAAGAATCAAAGAAGGAGATGAATGGAAAACCGCCTTCAAGACAAAGCTTGGATTATATGAGTGGTTGGTCATGCCCTTTGGGCTAACTAATGCACCAAGTACCTTCATGCGGCTAATGCATCATGTGCTTAGGCCCTTTATAGGCAAGTTTGTTGTGGTTTATTTTGATGATATTTTAATATATAGTTTGTCTATAGAAGAGCACATGCATCATGTGAGAAGGGTGCTTGAGACCCTTAGGAAGGAGACTTTGTATGCTAATAGAGAGAAGTGCATTTTTGGCATGGATCATGTAGTCTTCCTAGGGTTTGTGGTGAGCTCCAATGGAGTTCAAGTAGATGAAGAAAAAGTGGCGGCTATTAGGGATTGGCCAACTCCTAGGAATGTGAGTGAGGTGAGGAGTTTTCATGGGTTGGCTAGTTTCTATAGGAGGTTTGTAAAAGACTTTAGCACCATAGCTGCCCCTTAAGTGAAATAGTGAAGAAGGATGTGGGCTTCAAATGGGGCATTGATCAAGCAAAGGCCTTTGCTAGTTTGAAAGAAAAGTTGATCAATGCACCACTTTTAGCACTACCCAACTTCACCAAGTCATTTGAGGTTGAGTGTGATGCCTCTAATGTAGGTGTTGGGGCTGTCTTACTTCAAGAAGGCCACCCCATAGCCTACTTTAGTGAGAAGCTTAAGGGTAGTCATCTCAACTACTCCACCTATGACAAGGAGTTGTATGCCCTTGTGAGAGCTTTGCAAACATGGCAACATTATCTTCTTCCAAAGGAATTTGTGATCCATAGTGATCATGAGTCCCTTAAATTTTTGAAAAGCCAAAGCAAGCTTAGCAAGAGACATGCTAGGTGGGTAGAATTCATAGAACAATTCCCTTATGTGATCAAACATAAGCAAGGGAAGAGTAACATAGTGGTGGATGCCTTATCTAGGCGCCACACTTTGCTCACTCTTCTTGAAACTAAATTTTTTAGTTTTGATCACATTAAGGAATTGTATCCTCATGATGATGACTTCTCTATAGTCTACAGTGAATACTCCAAAGGGGGTTACAAAGACTTCTACCTACACCAAGATTATCTTTTCAAGGGTAGAAGGCTTTGCATACCCAAGGGGTCCTTAAGAGCATCACTAGTGAAAGATGTTGGAATAAATGGCTGAGTTTAAGAGGGGGGTGAATTAAACTTTTAAAGATTTTCGAAATTCAAGGCCTATTTAGAAAAACCAGATTCAAAATGAAGAGGAAAATCAATTCTTTAAAGGTTCTTGAAATGCTTTTTATCAATGTATCATATATGCAATTCAATTAGCAATTCAAATTTCAATTACAGAATCTAAAAGAGTAGGGAAAGAAGATCAACACAAGAGATTTATACTGGTTCACCTTTCAACAAAGGCTACATCCAGTTTCCTAAACACCTAAATCAAATCAATTCACTAAATTTCAGTTTTTACATGAACCCTACATGAAAAACTAAAACCAGAAAAACTGCACCTGATCTTGAACCCTACAAGACCTGTATACTCTTGTAAAACCCTATTACAAGAACACCTTAATCACCTTGATTAAGAGAAGCAAACGCAGCAAACAATTACACAAGAATTTGGAATGAATTCACCTGGAAAATCAGTGCAAGACTGAAAAAATAGAGCACGCAGCAACCAAAAAATAGAGTATGAATTCCATATAAAATTCTCTATTCAATTTGATCTTGGACTTCTTGATTGATTTCGCAAATTGATTTAGAGCACTTCAAAAGATTTCTTGAACAGTGGGTTTCTCTGTAATTGATTCGTCACTCAGTTCTTTGAATTTCAAAGTATTTATAACAAAGCTGTTCCAGTGGTTTAAAACTGTTTATGATAAAATCAGTCGGTTGAAATGCGATTTAACTAGTTGTTTTCATTAAAATGAATTTTCCAGAGAGCACCCCTTTTCTGAAAATTGAAAACAGTAAGTTGAAAACACGATTTAACTAGCTTATTATTACTGGTGGACAAATCACGGTGAAGAGTTGCCACTATTTCCCTCTGTGGTTGTTGAGAGTTCATATCATGGAACTTTTGAGCCAAGGGGGCAATTAGGTCCTTACTATAAAATGATCATGGATCATGTCAAACCCTCAATTGACCACCTTCTAGAAGTACAAGATGTAATTAGACCACAATACATGGAGGAAAATCCAGATCCTGAAACTCAAAATTTTTTTGACATGCTAGTTGCTGCTCAAGCACCCTTATGGCAAGGATGTGAGAATCATTCAGAATTATCAGTTTCTTTGGAAGCTCTAAGCTTGAAATCTGATTATAATATGTCTGAAGGATGTTTCAATAGAATGGTCAAACTTGTTAGGGAAACTATGCCAAAAGATCATCCAATGGTGACTAACTTTTTCAAAGCTAAGAAGTCGGTGGAAAAATTGGGTTTGGGTTGTATAGAAATTGATTTTTGCCCAAAAGGATGCATGTTATATTACAATGAAATTTCACGTAAGAGTATAACTAATTGCTTTATTTGTGGAACGGATCGATATAAGATAGTTAATAGGAGGGGAATTGAAAGGAAGATTTCTATTAAAAAGATGTGGTACTTTCCTATTATTCCTAGACTTAAAAGGTTATACTCTTCAATAACCACTGCACCTCACATGAGATGGCATAATGAGAATCAAAGGGACCTATATATTATGTGTCATCCATCTGATGGGGAAGCTTGGAAGCATTTTGATATAATGCATCCAGAGTTCAATCAAGACCCAAGAAATGTCAGATTAGGTTTGTGTACAGATGGGTTTAATCCTTTTGGTCAATATGGGGAAAGTTATTCTTGTTGGCCGGTTATCCTAACTCCATACAATCTTCCACCTACCATGTGCATGAAGAGGGAATTTATGTTTTTGACTATCTTAATTCCAGGTCCTTCAAATCCAAAGCATAAGATTGATGTGTTCTTGCAACCACTTATAGATGACCTTTGCACCTTATGGACTGAAGCGATATTGACTTATGATGTGTCATTGAGGCAAAATTTTACGATGAAAGTTGCTTTGATGTGGACAATTAATGACTTTCCAGCTTATGGCATTTTATCGGGTTGGACGACTTCTGGTAGACTTGCTTGCCCTATATGCATGGAAAGAACAAAGACATTCTATCTTAGTCATAGCCACAAGATCTCCTATTTTGACTGTCACCGCCAATTTCTTTCATTTGATCATCTATTTAGGAGGAATAAAAAGGCATTCAAGAAGAAGTTTGTTGAGACTAGCCCCCCTCCTCCACGTTTCTCTAGTCTTTATATTTAGAATAGGTTGCACACTTACCAGTTTGCTACCAATTATAAGAACAAGAAAATATTCCTGAATATGGTATTACACATAATTGGAAGAAACAAAGTATTTTCTGGAGGTGGCCTTATTGGAAAACAAAACTTTTATGTCATAATATTGATGTTATGCACACACAGAGAAATGTGTTCATGAATGTGTTTGACACTGTGATGGATATCAAAGGCAAAACTAAGGATACAATTAAGGCTCGATTGGATGTAGCAGAAATATGCGATCGAAAAGAGCTACAGTTGAAAGACATTGGGTGTGGTAAAGTTATCAAACCAAAGGCAGCATATGCATTCACCAAATCCCAAAGAGTCTCTATTTGTAAATGAGTTAAAGAACTTAAGTTGTCATATGAATATGCTTCCAATTTAGGAAGATGTGTTGACTTGAATCAAGGAAAGTTACATGGATGAAAAGTCATGACTGTCATGTTTTCATGCAACGATTGCTTCGAATTGCATTTGACTCATTGCCAAAATCAATTTGGAAAGTACTCGTTGAACATAGTCTTTTCTTTAGAGAATTAACTTCCACAACACTAAATGTTGAATACTTAAGAGTTATGGAAGAAAATATACTTGTGTTATTGTGTAAATTGGAACAAATATTCCTACTTAGCTTCTTTGATTCAATGGAACATTGTTGATGAATTTGATTTGATGATGTTGCTGGAACGTTGGTGATTAATTGATGATTATGTAGTTTTTTAATAGCTGTTAGATTATCTGTTATTAGTTAGCTAATTATGATATATTAGTCTGTTGTTTTCATTAATCTTCAATTAGTCAACTAATTCTGATATATTAGTCGGCTATTTTCATTAATATGTCAGGAATGTGCTTTTAATGAAATAAGCTAACTATTTCGCTGTTTAGTCGACTACTTTGTTCCAGGCCTTCCAGTATGCAGAAACAGAATAGCGCCTGTTTGAAGCTCATCTCTTTCTCTATAAATACAAGTCTCGTGGGAGATTCAAACAACGAAAGAATAGCGAAAAGAACAGAGAGAGAACAGAGAAGAGTGAATCAAGAAAAGCTTACTCACAAATCTTTTGAAGAATTCAACTTTAGAAAGAATCAAGAAGAGAGTCTTGTTTAGTATATTCTGAATTGTATTGTTCTCTAGTTTGAGATTGTTTTGTGGTGTTACAAAACCTATATTTTGGTGAATGGGGTGATCACTGCAGGCTTGGTGTGAGTCTGGGTTAGATTGAATTCTATAGGGTTTAGAATTTCATCTTTTGGTTTTGTTAGTCTTTAGCAGAGGGGTTCTTGTAAAGACTTGATCATTTAGTGATTTGAGATCTGTTAGTGTTACAGATCGAAATTGGATGTAGCTCTTGAAAAAGAGTGAACCAGTATAAATTCTTGTGCATTCTTTCTTTTCTTTTATCTTCTTTAATGATTTTCTGATAGAACTAATCGACTATTTTTTTGAAATCAGTTAACTAATCTGTTCTTGACAGCATCAGAAAAATCTGAAACTTAACAGTTTTCAAAGAAAATTCAATATCAATTCATCCCCCCTTCTTGATATATCTCTGCGTCTAAAAATTGGTATCAAGAGCAGGTACTTGAAAGATATTCAAGAGTGATCCAAGATGGCTGATAAGCTTCCCTTTGCTGAAGGAGCATCTACCAACAGACCACCACTCTTTGTTGGAGCAAACTACCCGTTCTGGAAAGCAAGGATGAAGATTTTCTTTGAATCTGTAGACAGAGGCGTTTGGGATGCTGTAATCAATGATCCATACATTCCAAAATTGAAGGCTGAAGATGGAACAATAACTGAAAAACCTTGGGAGACATGGACTGATGCAGAAAACAAGAAAGCACAATTCGATTGTAAGGCCAAAAACATTCTAACTTCTGCTTTAAATCTTGATGAATTTTTTAGGATTTCTCAATGTGCAACTGCAAAGGAGATGTTGGACATCTTACAAGTCACCCATGAAGGCACATAAGAAGTTAAGAGAGCAAGAAAGCACACTCTCATTCAAGAATACGAATTGTTTAGGATGCAGCCTGGAGAAAGCATCCAAGATGTTCAGAAACGTTTCACTCACATTGTAAACCATTTGCTGGGTCTAGGCAAGAAATTTGATGATGAAGAACTCAATATCAAGGTTCTAAAGTGCCTAAATAGAAGCTGGCAACCAAAGGTCACTGCTATTATTGAAACAAAGGATTTATCTGTTATGAATACAACTACATTGTTTGGGAAATTGAGGGAGCATGAACTGGAATTGAGTAGACTTGATCAGCTGGAAAATTCTGACAAGAAGAATAAGAGCCTTGCCTTAAAAGCCAAAGAATGTTTGAAAAGTGATGAAGAGGAAAACGAAAATGACAGTACAAAATTTGCCATGCTTGTAAAGAAGTTTGGAAAGTTTCTAAAGAGGAAGAACAACTCAAGAGACAGATTTCAAGATCAAAAAAAAGGTACACAAGAAAATCTGATTTCAATTCTTCTAATTTCTCTTGTTTCAACTGTGGGCAGCTAGGACATTTTAAGATGGATTGTCCTTTCATGAATCAAAGAAAAGAAAGAAGCCCAGAAAGAAAAGAAAGAAAAGACAAAGAGAAACGAATTCCTCACTTCAAGAAAGGAAAGAAAGCCTACATGGCTTGGGATGAAAGTGAATCTAGCAACATCTACTTCAGATTTTGAATCTGAAAATGAAGCAAATATGTGCCTTGTTGCAAATGCTGAAACCTCAAGCCAAGTGAGTAATTGTGAAACTGATCTTAGTGAGAATTATGACACTTTATTAGATGCCTTTAAAGAACTGCATGATGAAGCAAGAAAGCAGGATCATCAGATTAACCGACTAAAAGGACTAAATAGTTGGCTAGAAAACAGATTACTGGAACTGGAAAACCAGATTAGCAGACTAAAAGATGAAAACAGTTGGCTAAAAAACAAAGTTCTGGAACTGGAAAACCAGATTGATTCTGATAAGTCTGAATGTGATAAAATCAACCCTGCTAAGTGTGAAAACTGCAAAATTCTTCAAGATAAAGGTTCTTATCTGATAAAAACATTAGGAAAGTTTCAATTGGGACAAAATACTCTTGATCAACTATTAAACTCTCAAATAGGTTACTCAAACAGAAATGGTCTTGGGTATGGAAAATCTGTAAAACATTATCCAGCTGCTAAATGTAAATCTTTTACAAATAACATATTTAAAAAGTGTTTTTATTGCTTAAAAACTGGGCATACATCTAAACACTGCTATATCAAGAATTTTGGCATCTCAAGAGGAGAATACTATTGGAAACCAAAATCATCTGCTATTCCTAACTCAAAAGGACCCAACCTATTTTGGGGACCTATATATCTAAACTAAATTTGTTTTGCAGATCTGTCAAAGAGCAAAGAGAGCTTTATGGTATTTAGATAGTGGTTGCTCTAAACATATGACAGGTGAAAAATCAAAGCTAATAAATTTCAAGGGATATGAAGTTGGTTCTGTTACATTTGGAGATGATAGCAAGGGTAAAATAAAAGGTTCTAGAGATATAGGAAGCTGCTCTTCTTCACAGATAAAAGATGTTCTATTTGTTGAAGGATTGAAACACAATCTGCTGAGTATTAGTCAACTATGTGACAAAGGTATGAAGGTCACTTTTGATGCAGAATTTTGTGTTATATATAATTGTAAATCTGCAGATATTGTTCACATTGGAAGAAGAACAAACAATGTATATATGTTGGACATTGAATCCTCAAATCTCAAGAATATATGCTTGTTGACCAAAGAAAATGAAGGTTGGCTTTGGCATAGAAGATGTGGACACATTAACATGCAATTATTAAACAAAATCTGCTACAAAAACCTTGTTAGAGGCCTTCCAAATGTCAAATTCGTGAAAGACAAAGTTTGTGCATATTATCAAAAGGGAAAGCAATCAAGAAACTCCTTTGAGTCAAAGAACATCATCTCAACAAGAAGACCACTTGAGCTATTACATCTTGATCTCTTTGGTCCATCAAGAACTGTAAGTCTTGGTAACAATTCCTATGTTCTTGTCATTGTTGATGATTTTTCAAGATTCACTTAGACATTATTTCTATCTTCTAAAGATGAAACTTTTTATGCATTTAAGAAATTTGCCAAGATTATTTCAAATGAAAAAGATCTTAACATTGTTTCTTTGAGAAGTGATCATGGAACAAAATTTCAAAACATTCATTTTGAAAAGTTTTGCTCAAAACATGGCATATCTCACAATTTTTCTGCTCCTAGAACTCCTCAACAAAATGGAGTTGTTGAAAGAAAGAATAGAACACTTCAAGAATGTGCTAGAACTATGTTAAGTGAATCTAAGCTTCCTAAGTATTTTTGGGCGGATGCAGTTTCCACAGCTTGCTATGTACTTAATAGAGTTTTGATAAGACCAATTCTCAATAAGACTCCTGATGAACTATTGAATGGTAGAACTCCTTGCATTGCATACTTTAAAGTTTTTGGTTGCAGGTGTTTCATTTTAAACAATGGAAAAGCATCTTTAGGTAAATTTGATGAAAAACCTGATGATGGTATATTCTTAGGATATTATATGCGTAGTAAAGCCTATCGTGTATTCAATAAAAAGAATTTGACTGTAGAAGAATCAATTCATGTTGTATTTGATGAGTTCATATGTCAAAAAGAGAGAAAAGGTAATTCTCTGGCAAGTACAGATGATGATAAGTCTGAAAAATTAGAAAAGAATGATGATTATGCGGAAAAATCACTGACGTCGTTGACAGGCAATTGAAACAGATTGACTATTCACGCAACGGACAATGTTTTGTCTAAATCCTGGAGAACTCAAAAACGATTATCACTGGACAACATCATAGGAAACGTTGAAAAGGGAGTTACAACTCAAAATTCTTTAAATGATTTCTGCAATCATATGGCTTTTGTGTCTCAAATTGAACCTAAGAATATCAATGATGCCTTACTTGATGATAATTGGATTTCTGCTATGCATGATGAATTAAATCAGTTTATCATAAATGATGTTTGGTTTCTTGTACCTAGAAATAACAATATGAATGTTATAGGAACTAAATGGGTGTTTAGGAACAAACTTGATGAAAATGGGATAATCACTAGAAATAAAGCTAAACTAGTTGCTAAAGGTTATAATCAAGAAGAAGGTATTGATTTTGATGAAACCTATGCTCCTGTAGCTAGATTAGAAGCTATTAGACTGTTACTTGTTTTTGCTTGTATTAAAGGTTTCAAATTTTTTCAAATGGATGTCAAGAGTGATTTTTTAAATGGCTTCATTAATGAAGATGTATATGGTGAACAACCACCTGGTTTTGTTGATTTTAAACTTCCTAATCATGTATACAAACTGAAAAAAGCTTTGTATGGTCTCAAACAAGCACCTAGACAATGGTATGAAAGACTTACAACTTTCCTCATATCACAAAGATTTAAAAGAGGAGTTATCGACAAAACTCTTTTTACTAAGAAAGTTGATAATGAACTCATATTGGTGCAAATTTATGTTGATGATATAATTTTTGGTTCATCTAATCAATCTCTATGCCAAGAATTTGCAGATTCTATGAAAGGTGAATTTGAGATGTCCATGATGGGAGAGTTAAATTTCTTCTTAGGACTGCAGGTTAAACAATTGCCTAATGGTACATTCATTAACCAAACAAAATACTGCAATGAGCTGTTGAAGAAGTTTAGTATGGAAAGCTGCAAAGAAGCCTCTACTCCTATGTCTTCAAATTGCTATCTTGACATGGATGAAAAAGGAAAATCAGTTGATGCAACCATGTATAGAGGATTAATTTGTTCCTTGCTTTATATAACAGCTAGCAGACCAGATATCATGTTTGTTGTGTGCTTATGTGCAAGATTTCAAGCCAATCCAAAGGAATCACATTTCACTGCTGCAAAACGAATTCTCAAATACCTCAAAGGAACAGTGAATGTTGGGCTATGGTATTCCACTAGTAATGAACTGAATTTAGTTGGATATACTAATTCTGATTTTGCAGGTTGTAAATTGGATAGAAAGAGCACAAGTGGAACATGCCATCTATTTGGGAATTGCTTGATATCATGGACCAGCAAGAAACAAGCTTGTGTTGCATTATCAACAGCAGAAGCTAAATACATTGCTGCTGGAAGTTGCACTGCAAAAATACTCTGTTTAAAACAGCAACTATGTGATTTTGATTTACACTTATCTGATATTCCTATACTTTGTGATAATACCAGTGCAATTAATCTAACAACAAATCCCATTCAGCACTCTAGAACAAAACATATTGAAATTAGGCACCATTTCATAAGAGATCACACTGAAAAGAAAGATTGTATGATTGATTTCATTTCAACTAATGACCAACTAGCTGATATTTTCACTAAGCCATTAGGTCATGACAGGTTTTTCAAACTAAGGAATGAATTAGGAATCCTAAACATCAATAATCTTTCTTAAATGTTCTACTGCTGCATTAGATAGTTTGTTAATTTTTTGAAATAGTTGACTTATTTCATTTAATTGACAAAAATGTTATACTGCTGCAGAATATAGTTTGTTAATTCTTTGAAATAGTTGACTTATTTCATTTAACTGACAAAAATGCTATACTGCTGCATA
Organism: Lablab purpureus; assembly: GCA_030347555.1. NCBI lineage: Eukaryota > Viridiplantae > Streptophyta > Magnoliopsida > Fabales > Fabaceae > Lablab > Lablab purpureus. The sequence goes on from CM059260.1 coordinate 22,857,985, forward strand.
AAATAGTTTGTTAATTTCTTTGAAATAACTGACTTATTTCATTAAATGAGCTCACTGCTATAATTTTTGTCAGATTAGTCTATTAATTTCTTTGACTAGTTGAGTGATTTCATTTACTGCAATTGAATTCAATTGGGTATTCAAGCAAATTAGTTTAATTCTTTCAATTCCAATTGAACCTAATATGTCTAAAATCAATTTGTACTTGGGTCCACTGTTATTCAAAGCTGAAACAGTTATAGATGCATGTGAGAATGCTTTATTGGTTTTCCGAAATTGAACTTCCATTTCTCAACATATTCCTTCTGCATTTTCTGACCATGAGCATCTGTGATTGATTGAGTGCATATCTGTTCAAAATATTCTCACAGTTATTATTCGTTTGACCAAGCTACTCAATCCTTCTTTATTAATCTGGTTCATCTGTATAATACATACCATTTCTGTGCATCATACTATCACTACAATTCCTCACCAAAATGTCTTCTAATGACTATTTCTTGATTGAAAGAGATGATGATTCAGAGGCACCCTTAGCAAATGCAGTTTAGAGGCTAAGAAGGTCATCTAGAACCAGAATGCCAACTCAAACTTCACAGACTCCAGTTAGGAAAGCTCAAAACCGCAACAGAGGATCAACCTCTGGTTCTCCTGCACAGCCCATCAGAAATTCTGCATCTGCTGTTGGACCTTCAAACCCAGCTATGGGACAACCTCCTAAGAGGTATAAGGTTCGTGTGAGGATCCCTTCTCTTGTGCTTGATGAAGAGAATCATTCAGAAGAAGAAACTGAGTCTGAACGTGAAGAAGGTGCTGAAAGTATTGAGTCATTGGAGTTAAAAATGCAGAGAAAGTTGGTGCTGATACCAAAAATCCTCAAGTTCAACTGGTTGAATAACGAAAATCTTATATTTGTTAAGAATGCTCTTCAAACTCAAGGCCTGAGGCAGTTTGTTGAGATGGAAGGTAATTTTTATAGTGATTTGATTAAGATTTTCTATGCTAACCTGAAAGCAGAAAACAATATGCTGGTTTCTCAAGTCAAAGGAAGAGAAATAAGGATTGACAACTCCTTATGGAGAAGACTAGCTGGCTTGAAGAATGAAGGTGTCAAGATAAGTAAAGGAAATAATTCCTCTGTGCCTGAATTCAACAAGGAATATGCATTCAAGTCCTGCATGAGAAATGCAGATGAAGCTGTTCAGAAATTCAATGTTGGAAAGATCAAACGTGATGAAAGACTTCTTGCTTTCATAATTGCTTGGCAGCCCACACCCAGGGGGAGCAATCATGCACAGCTGATGGAAGAGGATTTGACCTTGATTCACTGCATGAAGAACAACATTAAAGTCAACTGGATCTATGTCATCAAAGGACACATGTTCAAGGCAAAATGACTTAATGATCACAAGCTTCCCTATGCTATCTTCATTTCAAAAATTCTGGACCACTTCAACATTTCCACTGAAGGAGAAACAACCAGGATTATCAATCATAAACATATCTTTGACAACTACTATCTTAGGAAAATGGGGCTGTCAAAGATTGATGATGAATGGACTTTTGAAGCTGACTCATCTTTGCTCTGCACCTAGATCATCAATTCATGTTGATACTTCAGGGAATTCCCAAGACTACTCTGCATATCAGATGGTTCCCTATACAACACCTCCTGCATACCAAGGAATTCCATTATCTGAATTTGAAAGAATGCTTATTTCACGTCTTAATGTTCTTGGTTCTATGCAGTGAAACACTCATGAAACCATGGTTGCTAGGTTCACAAATATTGATTATGAGATTGAACTCATACAGCAACAACTTGCTGAGATTCAAGTTTCAGTTAAAAGCTTTGAAGGAACCTCTGCTAATGCTGCTGCCATGGATGAGGATGTTGATGATGATGATGATGAAGATGATGAGGATGATGATGATGATGAAGATGATGCTGAAGTTTAACATCTGCTGTTTTAATGCCTTTAATGTTTTCGCTTTAATGATGTTGCTTTCTGAACATTTCATGGGTCTGTAACATAATTTGCACTCATATTTCTGCATTATTCAGACATTGCTTATATATAGTCTGCTTAATCTACACCTATTTGCTAATGTCAAAGGGGGAGATAATCTTCCATCTATTCTCTTTGATTTCAACAAGTTTTGCAGGTTGCCATCATCAAATAGGGGGAGTTTGTTGATGAATTTGATTTGATGATGTTGCTGGAACGTTGGTGATTAATTGATGATTATGTAGTTTTTGAATAGCTGTTAGATTATCTGTTATTAGTTAGCTAATTCTGATATATTAGTCTGCTGTTTTCATTAATCTTCAATTAGTCAACTAATTCTGATATATTAGTCGGTTATTTTCATTAATATGTCAGGAATGTGCTTTTAATGAAATAAGCTAACTATTTCGTTGTTTAGTCGACTATTTTGTTCCAGGCCTTCCAGTATGCAGAAACAGAATAGTGCCTGTTTGAAGCTCATCTCTTTCTCTATAAATACAAGCCTCGTGGGAGATTCAAACAACGAAAGAATAGCGAAAAGAACAGAGAGAGAACATAGAAGAGTGAATCAAGAAAAGCTTACTCATAAATCTTTTGAAGAATTCAGCTTTAGAAAGAATCAAGAAGAGAGTCTTGTTTAGTATATTCTGAATTGTATTGTTCTCTGGTTTGAGATTGTTTTGTGGTGTTACAAAACCTGTATTTTGGTGAATGGGGTGATCACTGCAGACTTGGTGTGAGTCTGGGTTAGATTGAATTCTATAGGGTTTAGAATTTCATCTTTTGGTTTTGTTAGTCTTTAGCAGAGGGGTTCTTGTAAAGACTTGATCATTTAGTGATTTGAGATCTGTTAGTGTTACAGATCGAAACTGGATGTAGCTCTTGAAAAAGAGTGAACCAGTATAAATTCTTGTGCATTCTTTCTCTTCTTTAATAATTTTCTGATAGAACTAATTGACTATTTTTCTGAAATCAGTTAACTAATTTGTTCTTGACAGCATCAGAAAAATCTGAAACTTAACAGTTTTCAAAGAAAATTCAATATCAATTCATCCCCCCTTCTTGATATATCTTTGCGTCTAACAAACATCTTCCAATTCATCTACCTTATGAGGCAAAAGTTGGTGGTCCAGTCCAATATCGTTGGATATATCCATTTGAGAGGTATGTTTAGACTAATCACTTTTACACCATTTCACAAATATTATTCAATATTTTAAAAATTCCATCTTTATGTTCCTTTTTAGGTTCTTACACTCCTTAAGAAAGAAAGTAAAAAAATAAAGCTAGGGTTGAGAGCTCTATTTGTGAAGCTTACTTGGTGGAAGAAACATCTACCTTTGCCTCCTTTTATTATCTTGATCATGTTGAAACAAGAAGGACTTGGATTCCTTGCAATGTTGATGTTGGTGAAGGTTCTTCATCCACTCCTCCTATTTCAATTTTCAATTACTTGGGAAGAGCAACTGGAAAAGCTCAAACATATTGTCTCCACCAAAGAGACTTTAATGCTGCCCACTTTTATCTTCTTCAAAATTGTGAAGAGGTTCAACCATACTTTGAGTAAGATGTTGTTCACTCCTTTCTCATTGAAGTTACTTATGTTATTTTGTGTGGTTTGAGTAATTTGTTACTTCTTTGCAGTATTTATATGGACTATTTAAGAGAGCTCGATGCTACTGTATCTGATGCCCAAATTGACCAAGATATTTCATCCCATTTTCCTACATGGTTTAAACAATACGTAAGTTTTTAACTTACATGTTATGCAAATGTCATTCTATCTAACATAGTCTAATTTATAATGTCATCGCTCTTTTATTTAGGTTCTAAATCCAGAAAATAATATTCAAGATTCATTATTGGTTAGTTTGGCATGGGGTCCTAAGAGAAAAGTTCAATCGTGGCTTATGTATGTTATCAATGGATACAAATTCTACACTACTCTTTGGAGTGAAGACATGAATTCCTTTAACTATGGTGTTTATGTACGAGGAACCAATGGTCAATTAGAGTCAGATTTCTACGGATTATTGTCAAATATTATTCAATTACAGTATACTAGCTTGCCAATAATGAATTTAGTTCTCTTTTAGTGTGAATGGTTTGATAATACTCTTAATTTAGGAACCAAAGTAGATAATAAGTTTGAAATCGTTCAAGTAAAGCAATCACGGAGGTATAATAAAGCATATGATCCTTTCATTTTTGCACAACAAGCAGGACAAGTTTATTATACAAAATATCCAGAGGGACACCAAGGTTGGTTAGATGTAATTAAAGACAAAAGCTCGCAGTAGAATCACTGATAATATAGTAAGTCAAGTTGAACATGAGACTCCATACCAAGATGATAAACTTATACAACTTCAAGTAGTGCTACATGTTGATCCAGACTTCATTAATGATTCTCTTACTCATGTTGATGGTGGGGGAGAAGAAATAGATATACAAGTACTAAATCAAACAAACATAGATGATTATGAGGAGGAATACATTTCAAGTGAGGGCCAGATTGAGAGTGATTTTGATGATACAGATACCTCTTCGGTAATTCATGCATTAAAATTACATTAATGTTGTTAAAATTATTGCATACCTTTACTTAATGCTACATATTTATCAATAATATGATTATGATTTATAATAATTGTAGTGAATGAGAGGAAAGATAACTAACACGTTTGGGGTGTAGAAAACACAATCAGGTTTGAGTCTTTTCATCCTAATTAGCTTTTTTGTTTACTCAAAATTCGTTGTTGAAGGTTTTTTAATTTCTTACATGTTATATATGTAATAAGTTCCACTTGCAGATGCCACAACAGGGTAGAGGTGGTGGTTGTAGACCACCTTATCGTGGTGGTTGAGGTGTTAGTGCTGGTGAGAGAGCTTCACCTAGCTCAAAATCTCCTAATTCTTCTATTCATCCAACAACCATGTAGTCTACTCGTCTTGTCCTTCAAAGACCAATAGTTCATACAATCCAGGAGGAAGAAATTGGACCTATGGTTGGAGAATCAATTCCTACTACCTTCTCTATAGAGACCATTATGAATCAACCTACACCAATAGATGGGTCACTTACACCTGAGTATGATTCCAGCAATGCAGTTGATCAAAGGCCCTGGCTATCAACAGACCAAGGAGAATAAGTATATTTTAATTTAATTATTATTCTTCAATTTGTCATTTTGTACATGTATCAGTTTGGTAATATGTTTGAACATAGATTTACACCAACAAATGGCCCTTCTACTATAATATCTCGGATCATCAAACAAAAATTTGATGAACCAAGTCCCACTTGGAAAAAGGTTTGACATGACCTTCGAGATAGATGGTTTGGAGAGTTTAAGGTAATTTGAATTATGCTTACATTAAAAAATGTGATTTTATTATTCTATTATGTCTTTTTGCTAATTGATATTTCATGTAGAAAGAGTATAGGTGGGATCCGGAACAAGAGCAAGTCATAAGATCTATTTGTGATAAAAAAGGCTCACGAATTTTTAAAAATGCAATGAATAAAGTTAGAAATAGTCAGTATAAGGGGAGCTGGATTCCACCAGATGTTCGAGCATTGTTGGACCTACATTGGAGTTCTATAGAATTCCAAAACAAGAGTGCCATTGCCAAGGCAAATCGGGCTGTCGAGAAGGGAGCCTCAGCCTACTGTGGTGGTTCCATATCTACTGTAGCTCACTTTGAGAATATGGTAAGTTTATTATATTTTTGCATATTTAATTTAAATACAATATATTAGACTCAAGGTACTAAATTTTATCTTGTGTTTAAATATATGTAGACTAAGGAGTTTCAACGACAACCAACTGCTTAGGAGGTTGTTGAGAGGACAAAGAAATTAAAGACCGGAGAATGGGTCAATGATAAGACTCGTGAACTTTCGGTATGATTAACCTCTAAGTTATAATTTAATTTTTGTTAATCTTCACAAAAATTATATTTGACTTCATTTTCAGGAGAAATATAAGCAACGCAGAGAAGAAGCCCAACAACATAACTTGGTTGAAGGTTCATCTTCACAAGACTTTATTGTTGTCTCCAATAACAATGAAATATACTTCTCAGTTGTTGGAGATGGAAATAAAAAATGAAATTTGTATGGTCTTGATGCATTGAGCAAAAAAGTTCACTACTTCAGGTGCTCAGTTTTCTACCAGCCAAACTCTAGTGGTTCATCAAATAGAAGAAATGCGTGAGAGTATTCAAAAGTTAAATGCTGAACTTATAGCAAAAGATGCTAAGGAGAGGACACTTGAAGACAGGATGGAACAATTGATGAAAAATCACCAGGAGAAAAGTGAACGCATACGCCAACAAGATGAATAAATGAAACTTATTTTACAACACATTCAGATGAAGAATCCTATGTCTGGCCCTACTCATCCTACCTTGAGTGGAGATGACATATTAGATCACATTTGTGATATTATACCTGAGGACTAGTACTTGCATATTTAATTACATAGTGACTTTAAATCTTGTTTGGTTATTTAGTATTAATTTAGTTATGGTATTATGTTGGATGATTTTGAATTATGTCTTAATGTTTCATGTTTGTATTGTAATGCTTATACTAGTGTGTACTAGAGTACTAGACTAATGCTTATACTACTGTGTTATGCTTATACTACATTATGGACTAGAGTTTACAATAATTTAGCATAATTAAATTATTATCATTATATAAGAACGTGAAAATATTGATTATAAATAGGTACAAATATTGTTTGTAAACAGTTAAAAATTTTAGGGAATAGAAAAATAAAAAAATATTGTTGTTGAAATAAAATTAGCGACCGAATTAGCGACCACAAGTAATTAATAGTTTAAAACACACTAAAAATTAGCGACTAAAATTTCGGTCGCTATTTCTTTTTCCTTTTTGCTACCAAATTAGTGACTGAAAATATAAAATATTTAAAAAAATTGAAATACATTAGCGACCGAAATTTTTAGTTGGCTAATTTTGTTACCAAATTAGCAACCAAAAATATTTAATATCTTAAAACAAGTTCACAGCATTAGCAACCGAAATTATTAGTCGCTATTCTTTTCTCTGTTTGCCACCGAATTAGCCACCAAATTATTCGGTCACAAAATTGGTCTCCTACACATGTGGGTGACTAAATTGTTTAGCCACCAAAATAGTGATCGAATTTTCGGTCGCTATTTTGCAACCAACAAAAATCGGTTGCTAAAAGACTTTGCGACTAAGGTTTTTGCTTCCAACTCTTTCGGTCGCTAATTATTTTAGCGACCAAAATTAGTGGTCGCTAAATTACATTTTTTTTGTGCATTATTGAGGATATGAAAAACGTCTCAACACTAGTGGAATGACTTTAGCGAATGGAGAATTGTTCAAAATATATCTGGTCAATATTTCGAAGATAAAAAAAATAAAATACATTAACACATACAAAACACATAATTGGATTGGATAATAAGGACATTGGATAATAATCATGGAACTGGTTACTTGAGCAGAAATTCTTCCATCCCTTGCCAATTTTAGTTGATTTCTTCGGGGAATTACGAATGAGAATTTTGCATCTGAATTCACTGATTGGTCCATGAAGAATAACACTATGGAATTTATGTTTGTGAACGTGGTTCACAAAATCCACAGCCAAATCGTGAAATGAATGTTCATTTTAGGTAAAAAATTGAAATGGATGCAAATGAAAGTGAAATACAAAGAGTTTCACCAATTGGCTGGCAGTGGCCTAGTAGTTGGACAATCTTAAGTTAAAAGCAACATAGGGTAGTTGCCTAGTGATACGTTTTTGGTATTTGGTCAAAGACAAAATAGTGCACGAAGTTTTGAACACAGTTATTTGAAAAGTTGATTTTCCCAACATATCGAAATAAGATATAGTGGTGGCCTTCCAAGTTAAAGAATTTTCTCAAATCCAACCACCCTCGGGTTAACAATGGTTAATCTAAATCCATATTGTAAAGAACCACGTGTGGGTTACCTTTGGCGTCAACCAATTTCCAGATACCATCTAACTCGTTTTCAAATTGAAGTGAAAATCGATGATCAACATACATTATTTCTAATCACACATTTGACAATATGAATTTGAAAAAGACAAGAACTTTATGGTCATAATATTTGTTATTGAATTAAAAAGATGCTATAAAAACACAGCAGCAAGCAATATTCAATAAGACGTAAGACAGAGAAGAAGAAGATGTGTGAAAAAAGAGAGTACCTTGTTTGGGATACTAATGGCACGAAACTTGACCCTCGTTTTTCTTCGAAGAAGCCGACTTGGGTTTCACATTCTTGGTTTGTAATACTTACAGCACGACATGTCAAAAAATTCCACTACAATGACGAAACTAGAGCACTGTACAGGAAGCAACCAAAAGAAGAAAAAAGTTACCTTCTTTAGAGAATAGTGGTAGTTTTCCCAGCAACTATTCAAATCTAGTCAAAAAAATTCAGTAGACCGAGGAAACAATACCATTGTACAACAAGAAAGCAGAAGAAGCAAAGTGTTACCTTCTTTGGAGAAAAGTGATAGCTTTCCTAGCATAGGATTTAGAGTTTATGGGAGGAAGAAGACGAAGAGCGCATTTCAGGATGGATGGTCAAGGGTATGACTTGTGAGAGGAAGAATAGAAAAAGCAAAAATGAAGGAAGATGAACGGTAGGGTTTTTGGTAGGAAGACGAAGAGCGATCATGGTCCGAAGATGGTCGGTTTGTTTGCGTGAGGAAGAACTCTTCTTTCTCTTCAAGGGGTAGTGTATATTATATTGTTGAAGGATAGGATTTTTCAGAGGAAGAAGACGAACAACGGTGGTGGTCCGAACATGCTAAGTTCATTTGCGTGAAGAAGAGCTGTTCTTTCTGTTGAAGGAGTAGCGTATATTATATTGATTGATATTGATGAAGGGTAGAGTTTTTGGGAGGAAGAGTAGCAAAGGTTTGAAGATGGTGGGTTCCTTTGCGTGATGAAGAAGTGTTGTTTCTGTTGAAGGTGAACTGTTGTTGAGTGCATTTGAAAGTAGGCTTTGAGCATGTATTTGAAAGTAGGCTTTGAACATGCATTTGAAAGTAGGCTTTGAGCATGCGTTTATGGGGACACGTTTTGGTTAAGATGTTGCCACATGTCATGTAATGAAGTGCTTGGAAATCCATATACATGGTAAAATGAAATTTGATATTTTTTTGGTTAAAAAATGGGATTGTGACAGTGTAAAAAACTTTCCCAACAGTGAGGTGAGTGTGTATTTTGTATTGATTCCAAAATAGTGCATTACAATGCTTTACATTCCTTGTATGCATTAACAATTTTTCTGCATATCATAGTAACCACGTGTTGAACAAAAAAGATTCCAATTCCATAACAAAAAAAAAAACAAATATAGTAAATCATAACATTCTCTCAGTGCATGTAATCATCCGAGTCAGGGTCTCATCATATTTCTTTGGTGAATGTTTGTGCATGTTTTTAAAAACATGTTTCAAAACTCTCTCTGCCTTTTACCATTTATTGTTTGACACCTTATTAATTATTGTATAGAAGGATAAATTATAATTTTTCATCTTCTTCCCAATTCTCTCTGCTCCCTCCTGCATCTACCCCTCATGCATGTCCACTTCCCCGTCTGCTACCTTATCGTTATTGTTATTGGAGTCGTTGTCTCCACTGTAGTCCACCTCCTCCATGTACTTTTCTATCTGCTTCTTTGCCGACACCATTATAAACACAATTGTCTTTGTCTCCACTGCACCGTCTACCTCTCTCCTAACTCCATCCATTTGCCTCCTCCTAGATCTCAACGGTATTACCATCAGAACCTTCGTCTAGTTGTAGATTTCAACGACATAGTGGATGTCGTGGTAGCGAACCTTGCCGGCGGTGGTTGTGGACCTTGTCGGTGGTGCAGTGGATCTCATCGGCGTTCTCACAGAACTCAGCGACACTACCATCAGAGTCGTATGGTTGCAGATAATGGTATATAATATGTCGCGGTAGTTGTGGACCTTGCTCGCAGCGACTATAGATCTCTCATCGGCGGTACTTGTAGACCTTGTTAGTAGCACAGCAAATGGATCTACAACTTTTAACTTTTTATTTTAAAGACAATTTTGTCCTTGATGTAAGAAAAAAAAAGAAAAAAATAAATGTTGGCATGTAAAGTAAAAAGACAAGTGTCTGGTAATGAATGGTGAAAAGTAGAGAGGGTTTTGAAACATGTATTTTGCAACATGTACTGTAGCAATAACCTATTTCTTTTAAGCCTAGCACTAAAACTTGGGTTGTTAGCATTAATTGGGCCATTCTCCTCTTAGTGCATGTTGCATCATTTCTTGCACCATGCAAAAGAACCTTGTCCTTAAGGTTGAAAGTATGTTGGATATCCACCCAAGGTTCCCAAGTAGCTTCCTCAGGAGAAAGTCCTTACCATTGTACCAGAACATCCATTTGTGGAGAATCACTGGAAGTGTCCTCACGGGTGCCTAAGATGACTAGTGGACTAAGTAAGGGTCCATTATGATAAGTTTCCGATGGCAGTGTGCCTGTTTCCAGAGGAGGAGGACCAATATGTGGTTTCAAAACAGAGGAGTGAAATACAAGGTGAATTTTTGAAGTGGTGGGGAGAGCCAAGCGATAGGCTACTTGGCCAATACGACCAAGAACTTGAAATGGACCAAAATAACACTTCGCCAGTTTCTGTGGGGTCTTATTAGCAACTGAAGTTTGATGATACAACTTGAGTTTCACATAAACCCATGCACCCACGTCATACTGAATATCACGAAGCTGAGTGTTAGCCAATGATTTCATACGATCCTGAGCCTTTTGTAAATTACGACGTAAGCCAGATAGAATTTCATCACGCGAGCTAAGTAGTTTATCAACAACCTCCACTGGAGATTGGCCCAATATATAACCAGGCAAAGATGGAAGAGAGCGACCATAAACAATTTCAAATGGGGTGTAACCAGTGGCCGAATGAATACTAGTGTTATAACACCATTCTGGTTAGGAAATGTATTGACTCCATTTGGAGGGCTGCGCATTACAAAAAGCACACAAATATTGCTTAAGAGTTCGATTAAGAAATTCGGATTTCTCGTCAGTCTCAAGGTGATATGCAGAAGACATCCGTATCTGTGTACCACTGGCTTTGAATAGATCCTACCAAAACTTGCTCAAGAATAAAGGATCGCGGTTAGAAAAAAAATACTCTTTGGCATGCCATGTAGGTTGCCAACTACGTCAAAGAAAAGTATAGCTACTTGATATGCTGAGAACTAAGGAGGAAGAATGGCAAAATAGGTCGGTTTGGAGAAATGGTCAACAACCACAAAAATGGCAATGTACCCATGTGAAGGAGGAAAACCGATAATGAAGCTCAAGGCCAAATCTTCCCAAATGAGAGGAAGTGGCTGAAGCAACCCAGCTGGTTTCAGAGGTAGATATTTAATTTACTAACACACCACATATTGACGAATGAAGGTCTTCACATCTTTAGTCATAGAAGACCAAAAAAATTCTATTGCAATCGATGAAGTGTCTTGACAAGACGAAAGTGCCCATCAAAGGTGTTGCATGAAATTCATTCACGAGAACCTCACGAAAAGGAGACGTAGCAACCAACCAAATTTTACTTTTATAAAAGATCAACCCATCCTGCAATTTATAATCCAAAAATACAATAGAGTCATGGTTGATATCATGCAGAAGCTGTGCAAAACTTGTATCATGTTGTAAAGTGGCGTGCAATTCCTCTAAAAATTGGAAGTGAGGAATAGTGATCACAAGGAGGTTGAGATGTCATCATTGAAAGCACCAAATGATAGGAGTTGAATTAGCAATCTGGTATTTTTGGTATCGGGCCTCCAAGAAGATGATAGAATTTTAGTGTATTATATTCTTATTCCAAAATAGTGCATTACAATGCTTTATATTCCTTGCATGCACTAATGATTTTTTTGCATATCACAATAACCACATGAAAGCTTTGAACAGAAAGATTCCAATTCCATAACAAATAAAACAAATAAATATAGTAAATTGTAACACTCTCTCAGTGCACGTAACCATCCCGGTCTGAGGGCCTCATAATATTTCTTTTGGGCCTAGCACTAACACTTGGGTTGTTAGCATTAATTGGGTCATTCTCCTCTTGAGTACATGTTGTATCAACAAGTTAATTAGTTAATTGACATGGACAAAAGTGATGATAGGAATTCCATGTTGGATTCAAGTTTAAATTGGAATCAACCTTGGAGGAGGAATGGACATATATAGAGAAAAAACGACTCGCAAAGTTCTAAGGTTTTGAGAGTTAAAGGTGTTCTTACAATTTATTTGAATTTTAGGTCAGGTTGGACCAAGTCGGGTTAGGATCCACGTTAGACCGAGTTGAGTTGGTCCCACATCAAACTAAGTTGAGTCAAAACCATTTTAGGCAAAGTTAAGTCAGAATCCCCTCAGACCGAGTCGAGTCGAATCAAGTTAGGCTTACATTAAGCCAAGTCGAGTCAGACCCACGTCAAACCAAGTCAAGTCAAGTCAAAGTTGGACTGAGATGAGTCAAGCCACCTTAGGCTGAGTTAATCCCACCCATGTTGGATTGATTTAAGTTAGGCCACCTTGGACTAGGTCAAGTTGGGTCCACTTTGGGTTAAGTCAGGCCCAAGTCAAGTTGGACCCTCATTTGGCTAAAAAGGGTTGAGCCCATGTCGGTTGGGCCCATGTTAGGTCCTTATTTCACCTCCTTAGTGTTGTCTTAACTTCTTGACACAGTCATACATTCATGGAATGTTATGTATCCATGTCCTGTGTTATGTTGATATGTCCTTATGCAGAGTCCAACATGATCTACAAGCGATCATATGAAAGAGGGTCAAACTGTTAGAGGCCAACTCGAGTTATGGGTGATCATGTGAAGGGGTATTCAGTCCATGTCTAGAACCCTTTAACCATATACATATAAACATACGTGGGAGTTATAATATTACACAACCCCCAAGCTTAAGCCAGGAGGCCATAAGGCAACAAGACCATTACCGTTCAATGACCAAATCACCTGAGACAATATAATAATATCATGACACCACATGGCCTCCCATGCTTAGGCCTAAAGTAAAGAGTTTAAGGTTGATATCATGTCACTAGTGTAATATCTCAAAATTTATAATACAATATTTTTCAAATTCAATGTATTAAATTATATTTATTTCTAGATAATTTTAAATATTTTATTAATATTATAAATTATTTAATAATGATGATAATAAATAAATAACATAAAAAATATACAAAAAAAACTTTTTAAAAAATACAGTATTTAAAAAATATATTATTTAATTAAAAGTTATAATTTAAAAAAAAGTTAAGGTGGCTTATCTCTTTTGTTCCAAGATATAAGCTTTTGTAAGCAAAGATGAATTCAAATTCCTTGCATTCAATTTTCCCATTAATGCACAGAAAAAAAAAATGAAAGTATAAATATGTGTGTGGGGGGAAAGGGCAGGGGTATAATACCATGTTGAGAGAATAAAGAAAGAGGAGAGAGAAGAGAGAAGAAAGAAGAAGAAAAAAAAGAAAAAAGAGAAAAAAGAAAGAAAAAGAGAAGAGAAATCAACTTGAACTATAAGGTAAGAGAAAGAAATATATATCGTTCTAATTATTTTAATTTACATCTATCTTCTTTGTGTAAGATGTCTCTAACCTTATCTTATTTATTTATTTATTATTCTTATATTTATATTTGCTATTTGAGGTGTCTCAACTCATCTTATTTATTTATTTATTACTCTTATATTTATATTTGTTATGTGAGATGTCTCTAATATCATCTTCTTTATTTATTTATTACTCTTATATTCATAGCTCGATGAGATGTTTCTAACCTCATCTTCTTTACTTATTTATTATTAGTGTGAGGTGTCTTTAACCTCATACAATTTACTTATTTGGTTATTTTATAATTTATATTTATTTATTTATTTTATCTCCAGTTACGTATTGATCCTTTTTATAATTTATATTTGTATTATTTATATCCAATTCTGCACTGGTCCTTTCTAATCATTTATATTTATATTATCTAATTTATATTTAGTTCTACATTAGTTCTTTCTAACAATTTACATTTATATTATTTAATTTATATTAAGTATTCTTCTTATTTATATTCATGTTATTTAAATTATTTTCAGTCATGTATTGGTCCTTTTTATATACTTTTTAAAGTTCTGTACTGATCATTTTATTTATTCATATTTGTTTTATTAAATTTTACTTATAGTAATGAAATGACCATTCCATATATATATATATATATATATATATATGTTAGATTTGATAAAATTGTAGTTGAAAGTTTGATCTTGAGGATTTAAATGAGTAGATATTATCCAAGATGAAGTAATCTAATGCTATTCTATTACAGTAATAATACACCTACATCATAAAGTGCTGATACACTACTTTGACACTACCTTATTAGCATTTTATAATTAATTTATTGTGCATTTAATAAAGAGGGACAAATTCATTTGATATTAGCATGTGTAGATATGTGATATGCCACCTTATGTAGTACATTTATCATTTTCCTTTCTGTTAACCATGGTAAAGTTAATTTATTGTGACTAGTCACTACAAAATAAATTCAAATATAGAATAAAATAGAATATATTGATGAAATTGGGATGTTGATGAATTTATTAATGTGATATTTATATATTAGTAGTTATATTTATATATTATTATATTTTGGTATAAAATTATTTTACATGATATTTGTTCTCACTTTTCTATTTTGTTTTTTGTACAAAAAATATCAATTTAAATAAGTGGAGACACCAAACTTTTTAAATTTAGTTTTAACAAATATTTTTTATTTTAAATACAAAAAATTCTATATATATATATATATATTTAATGGTGGAATAATAATGTTGTAATATAAAAACATCTATATATATTTTTATTCTTATGTCTAACAAATATTTCTTCTTAAAATATAATTAATCAATAACTACACTGTACAAGAGAAAGGGTGTTATAGCTAATATGTTGATTCATGTTTCCATCCCTCTAAAATATTTGGATAAGAAACGAAGGTTCTAGAACCAATAGTGACACGCCATTTTGACAAGACGTTCTGGGAATGTGAAAACGTCACGTCTTTAGGGCAAAACGCTTGAGATAGTTTGTAGTTGACCTTTCAATCCTAGCCCCTGCTTCAAACAAAAGAAAAATGCTTCTTCTGACTATGTCTCACTGAACCTTAGTCCTCAACATAAACCTTTGTTTGAAACCCTTTTATATGGAGGTATTGCCGCTGTTCAACGGGGTGGTGGGATACACCGGTTGTTCTCCCTCAGCTGCAATGGTGACTTAAACCACTAGGGGAAAAAGACAGTTCCGTACACTTTGCAACAACAACCACCCTATTCATCATTGTCGCACTCGAGTACGCCATAATAGTGCTAACAACGAGTTTTTGCACTATCAATTTGAACTGGAATCAAAACATGTTTGAATAACACTATTGCTACGCCTGTGCTGGAATATAATCTATGAATAATATGTTTTTATGCACATGAATGTTCTTAATGTTCTTGGTTTCTTTAGGTTTCGTCTAAGATAAAATGGATTATGCCGCCATGTATCCTCGGGAAAAACCAGAGATTATAAATATTGGTTATACTAATTTGGAAACCATGGGAACTCTCAAGAATTTGCGACCCTTAAATAAATTGGAAAACAAAAAGAAATCAAATTGCACCTCTCCCACATTCTCTCTTTCCTTCTATTCCACTAATTATTGTAACACATAATTAAAACAAACAAATCAGTATTTTATTGACTTATTTTTTTTATTTTATTCATATATATTTAATTATATTTTTATAACATTTAATTTTTTTATTTTACTTTATTTTAAACACAAGAAAGTTTCATATACTTTTATTACTAGTATTTTCTCATTTTTTTTTATTTTTTTTAAAAAATTTTCTCATTAATTTCTCTATTCTTTTTAATTAAAGATTTCAAAATTAAAAAGATAAAAAATATGTCATATTTTCATTGAATTATTTTAAATTTTAATATGACATATTTGATACATATTTTAAAATTAATTTTTTATCTTATAATAATAATGTATTAATAATAAAATAATTAATTATATTAATAATTGACACATAAATTTTAATTATGAGTGATTAATTTTTAATTCTAATAATAATATATATTGAAAATGAAATAATTTTTCATATTAATAATTGATATATAAACTACAACATATATAATTGTTGATTTATTTTTATTCTACCCAAGGTTCCACTCTTACTAATTTGGTCATTTTAGAGCTCATCCTTCTAGTGTATTTAATGAAATTAAACAATATTCACTTTATTATTGATTTTTTTATCAACTTATACTTTAATATCTTTTCTTTTGTTAAAAATGTTATTTGAACATGAACAATATTGTCAAGATTTTAGCATTTAATGTTCTGTTTTAATAATTTTTCTAATTAAATAACTTAAATTACATTATATATTTTTCTTTAGTCACCCACACTTAAACCCACACTTAATCTCAATGGATGATTTAAGACTATTGTATCAAGATTTTAGCATTTAATGTTCTGTTTTAATAATTTTTCTAATCAAATAACTTAAATTACATTATATATTTTTCTTTAGTCACCCACACTTAATCTCAATGGATGATTTAAGACTATTGTATCAAGTCTTGACATTAGTGATTGAAATACAAATTTTGTGTTATTTTATTTTTAAATAATTATTTTGTACTTTCATGATTTTTAGGAATGACTATACGTGTCAACCCATCTCGTTTTGACTTGTCTTGAATTTAACCTAAAAAAATAGATTTGAATTGACTGATTCACATAAGACTTGTGGACTAATATATCTTACTTGTCTTAGATAACTACATATAAGTAGATCAATTAACACAAGTTTAAGAAAAATAATTAAAAAAATTCAACAAAACTTTTAATAATTTTTAATCCTAAATTTATCTATCTTATACAAATAAGAATTTAATATAAATATAAAAATTAAACAAAACTTAAAAGATTAATTATTTATTAATGTGAATAAATAAAAAGTCACAATATAAAAATATATTAAAGAAGATCAAATAATAAAAACTATATTTATATTTATAAATATATTATATTAATTAAATAATAAATAAATATATTTAATTATATTTACCACTAACAGTTATATGTAAAAAAAGAAAAGATTAAAAAAATTATATAAGTTATGGTAGAGGTCAATCCACATAAGTAATAGCAGGACATATCCTACATTTTTTTTGCGAATTTTTTACTATTACAGTGTGATTTTGTTTACAATTTACTAATATGAATAAATTTTTAAAAAATTACCAAAATAATAAATTTCCAATAGTAAAAATGACTTCAAATAAAATAAATCCTACTTTGGAGTAGGATTTCTAAGTTGGCCGAAATATTCGCAGTAACTCGTGCTCTAGATTTTTAATGTTTTTTAAAATTAGTTCAAAAATTATTTTTTTTCTTATGAAATTGGGTAAATAATCACAATTTTTTTAACAACTTTTTCTTGAAATTTTAAAATTTTAATTTTTTTCATTTATTTAAAAAATATTAATTTTTATTTGAAATTAAAAATTAACATAGATTTTTTAAATTTTAATTAATGTTTATGATACATAAAAATAATTTTATTAATTTATTTAATTTTAAATTCATCTATTTTTTATTTTTTAAATTACATTTCATTTACACATGAATTTAAAATTAAATAAATTAATAAAATTACGACAACGTTTCCAAATAAGAATTTGGTCTTTGTATTAATAAAAAACTACATTCGTACTGTATAATTTTTTTATGAGCCCATTAAGTAAAATGAATTAAATTCCTAAAATTAAATAAATTACATTAATAAAATTAAATAAATTAATATATGTGCATCAGATATATTAAATGAAATTTAAAAGTAATTTTTAATTTTAAATAAAAATTAATATCTTTTAAATAAATAAAAAATTAAAATAATTAAAATCTTGAAGTTTAAAAAAAGTGTTAAAAGATTTTAAATCGTGCTTTAGGCCATGACTTAAGAAAAAAACAAAAATTTCGTGAAAAAAATGCTCAAACAAAAATCATGTTTTCTTGGTCAATTTTACAAAAATAAAGTTAAAAATCATCATTTGGAGTACGATTTGAGCTGCATAGTTTGTTCCGTTCAAAAATTGTATTGTAAAGTACTACACGATTGTTTTTTTTCTATTTGAAATCGTTTCTATCGACACAATTTGTTGTAAATTTTTAAAAATTTGCTCATATTAATAAATTAGAAACTAAATTGTAATAAAATAGTAAAAACAATCCATTTTCATTACATTAATTTAATTTATCAAATCATTAACATATTATCCTATCATTATATTAGTTTGATAATAATTTAATTATTAAGGCTTAATTATATTTTTGATATTTAATATTTAATGTTTAAGATAATTCTATTTTTTATCTTCAAATTTAAAAATAATTATTTTAATCTTTTAAAATTGAGAAAATATAATTTTAATCCCTAAACGTTAAATTGAAGGGACTAATTCGAATTCAGAGTGCAAAATAATCTAAGAAGGACCATTTAGAAACTGGGGAAAAAACCCTATCATATAACATATTGAGAATATTTTGTAAAGTTATTATTTTCTGAAAAAAAAAAACGGAAATCTTGAATGAAATAATACATTTGTTTTTAGTTTCCAAATTATGATTCTCAAAAAAGAAAAATTAAGAAGAAAAAAAGGAAAAGAAAACAGTACTATTGAAATGGTGAGGGAGAAGTTGTTAAAGAACTGGTTCTTTGTTTTAACACAAATAAGAAAATGAAGACGATAATAGAATGCTGTGTCTCTGCAACTGCCACACGTGTGTGTGGCCCTTTGCCATACACAAAGTATCCATCTAATAACATGCTTTCCACTTGTTCAGCATCATCCTCAACAACAAGAAGACCTTTATCTCTTTCTCTCATCTCCACCACTTTCTCTTCATTCATCTTCTCACTTCCTCCTCCTCCTTCCTCTTCTTCTTCTTCCAAATTCCCCTTATCAAAGTTCTTTGAGATCCCTCACTCCGGTGGAGTTAAGGCTTTGGACCTCCTTGATGGTTCAGGTGAAGTTCCCTCAGATGGGGACCAGGTATCTATTTCATACCCTTTTCACCTATATAATACTAACACTTCCCAATCTTTCATATTTGCAATAGATATTCTCATCTAATTTTACGTGATATATGAATTCAATTTGAAGTAGAAAGCATTGATGATCTAAACCTTTTACATACATGTTAAGTTGTAAACTTATATAATACCTACTTTCAAAAAGTATATTGGAAACAATTTTTCATTCATAATATTAGCATTTTATATGGCTGGTTTTATGCCATGATGCATTTAGTTTGTTGGTAGTGTAAGATAATTTGTAGCATTCTATTTCTCATAAACATGTAAATCTTTTAATTTAGTTTGTTTACTTTGGCTCGGTTAACATTGTAAATATGTTGTTCTTGTTTTGAAGGTTGCAATTCACTACTATGGCAGGCTGGCAGCAAAACAGGGATGGCGCTTTGACTCAACCTATGACCACAAAGATGACAATGGTGATCCCAATCCATTTGTCTTTGTCGTTGGCTCTGGCAAGGTATAGAAGGGTGATGACTTGACAGAATATAGTTTCACTGCAAATTTCAAAATGGGATTTATTATTATTTTCATGTTCAATATATTCAAGTTTTATATGTCATGTTTTTGTTGAGTAAGAAAATATTTTCACTTCCTAAATTTATAACTATTATCTTTATATTTTTTGAAACTGCCGCTCAAGTTTTTTGTGGATGGATTGTAAAAATAACTTCTATATGAATGTTCTTCAAAGTTTGTGATTAAATTATATATTTATATCCTGTGTATGTCATATCTGAATCAAATGTTATGTGTAGGTTATTGCTGGAATAGATGTGGCAGTGAGATCGATGAAAGTAGGAGGTATTCGTAGAGTCATCATACCCCCATCACTTGGGTATCAAAACACATCACAAGAGCCAATCCCACCTGATGTAACAAACTTTTTCTGCTCCAAACTTATTGCATCTTTATCCTTTTCTATACCATATCTCAAAGTAATTTTTTTGCTATAATCTCTTCTGCTCTTGAACCATGGATTGCATAGAAAACTAGTAAACATCTATCTCCAATATTTCCTTGTAATTAATTGTCTGATGATGCCATGTTTTCTTTACCCCCTTGAAGAATGTAAGCACTAAAAACACCTCCCTGAAACATATGTAGGACACACTATGCACCCTATTATGGCTGTGTTATAAGGTCTCATAATATTGGACTCTGATTTGAGGTCAAAGCATCAGCCTAAACAAAAGAAAGAAATAGAAATAGACTTAATTCTCATTCTTGTATGTTGGATCATTACAATTAATATTTATAACATCATGATGCTCACTTGTTACCCTAGAATATTGTTGTTATGCAGAAAACAGAAACAACAATAAATTTTTTAACAATTTCCTTTCAGAATCTAGCTGGCTCATATTTCTTATTACTGATAAAAGACAAAATATGCATCTAATATTCCTTTGGATCTAATAGTAAGAATGAGTTGGGCCATATCAGGCTGTCATAATTATAAAAGAAAAACCGAAACAAAAAAAAAGGGGATACTAGACTGATGTTCAGAGGAGTTTGTGTAACACAGAATATGGAATGTACTCTTAGGAGTTCCAAATGAATTACTTGACGTGAGGCTCTCCCACCTAATAGACTAGTTTTCTTAGTTAGACTCTTCTCTTGTGCTTAAGTGCTAATATTAACATGCCATGTTATATCTTGTGTTTATTTTTCTTAACGTTAAATGAAGTAATTACTAGTTGCTGTATAAAATATAAATGTTATCCCAATTGACAGTTTTTTAATGTTGGAAAAAATAATGATTCACTTTTCTTTTCCCCTTTTCGTTTGATGAACAATTAATTGAATATTGAATTGTCAATCTCTTTAGTTTGTTCTTATAGTAATTTGTGTCGTATTCCTTCAACCTTCCTCCTCCAAAACAAAAGTTCTTTGACAGGCAGAGGCTGTTCACTACCATATTCAATCCAACTCGCCGTGCAAATGGAGAAGGCTCCACTTTAGGAACAGTTATATTTGATATTGAACTGGTTAGCGTGAGGCATCTGTGAAGTCAACAAATATGATCCAACATGGCAATCAGCTATACTCTGATCATTATTGGCAAAGATAAAAACTTATCTTAGTGTTGCATAACCATATTGGTTTTGGTCTATTATAGTTTATGCAGTTATATCATGATTGTCTGCTTTGTAACTGTTAGTTTTGAAGTGATGGACCCATAATATTCCCTCAAACTCCTCATACTTCGTAAGAGTGAAAATGGAAAATAGTGGAAAATAGAACGGTGAAAATGAGATGTTATTTAGACTTATGATCATGGTGACCAATCATGTCAAATTCACACAAATATGGCTGGCTGTCTTGGAAGATTTTCTCCGTTACATGACGAACATGTGGCTGTTGAAGAAAGGTGGAACAAATCCTTTGCATTTGATAACTTGAACTTGATTTGTGAAAGTTGCATTTGACTTCAATGATTGAATGTTTGCTTATAGTCCCTATTGGCAAACTTTGTAATAGTTAAACATAAGCATTGTGTAGATATTTTGTAGAAACAGTATGTTATGTATTTCATCTAAGGGAGGTCTTCATGGTCTGAATTGATTTCTAAGTTGGTAATTAGAAGCTCTTCCCGCAGGCTGCAGAAGGTTGCTACGATGGTGTATCTGCTGCAGTAGTTAATTAGTTACCTAACCTTGATATATGGAGATATTCTTGATTTTTGCCATTCACAAAATTTGGGTCAGATCCAAGATATCCTTAATTTCTGTCCCATTTGAGTAGTAGATTCTAAGTGGATGGATAGGGTGATGGAAGGCAAGAAAATTTCAACTTCGTTAGTGAAATGTGCAATCAAAACTCAATAAAAACCAGAAGGAAGACACTACCAAGAGGAGCAGCAGAAAAGTTTTCATACAAGTTATAAAATATCTTTTATATAAATTTCATGCTTTCTATCAGAAAAAAGTTATTATTAAAGTTATACACCTTTATTTTATATATATGTCTGATATATAATTATTTTTTCTTTTTTATCTCTTCTCTTATCACATCGTATCATCTATTACTTTTCTTCTTATTTTAAATGATATTTAAGAATCATTTATTTATTAAAATATCTACTATTGTAATAAAGATATTTTATGACAGTTAAAATAGACTTTATATGTCGATTCTAGAACCGACATAGATACAGACAATATAGAAAGTCGAAATTTTCTATGTCAGTTGAATAATTGTCATAGAAAATTCACTTTCTATGTCAGTTTTATAGACTCGTCATAGAAAAATATGTCATGTTTATATTTGTTTTTTACTTTTTATGACTGATAAAACTACTCTTGTCATAAAAAGTCATTTTCTATGATTATTCTATTTATAACCATCATAAAAAGTGTTACTTACTACACCCATTATAGAAAGTCTATTTTTTTATTAAAAAAATATTTAATCGTCTTCCTACTTACAAATCAGATATCCTGTATACTCAATTCCTAAACAAAGATTTTTAAATAATGTAGTACATAAACAATTATATATTTTATTAAAAATTAAATAGTTCAACTATGTACAAAATTATTAACTAAAAAAGTTGTTAATCTTAAAATGATAATTTACAATAGATACTGAGAAATGATGCTTGTTGCTCCCCAATATCTTGTAACCCTTCATTCTCCAAGAAAGATGAGTCACTGAATATCTACAAAATCAAATATTTAATTGATCAATAAGAGGTGAAATATAATCATAATAACTTGAAAATTATTTATAATTTATTCAAGAATATCATAAAAAGAACTCAAATCTTTTACTGTTATTGATACTATATTATATTTTTTAAGTATTTTTTAGAAATTTTAATTTAACTAAATTCTTTATCATATTCTTTGATATTAATGTTTTGAAAATACTATCGTTGATATTGAATTTTTTTTAAGATCCAGAAATGATTTTTTAACTTTAATTTTTTTTATTTTGTTATTTTTTATTAAAAATAATTTTTTAACTTTTTTTTAACTTAAATTAATGTTTTTAACTCAATAACTTAGATTTTCTTAAGATATCAAATACTAGCATTATTTCATGATCAAATTTCATAATTAGTCAAATAGTTATGTAATTGTACAAGTTGGTTTTCTAATCTTATCTTATATTATAGTCTTGTATCCCACATGTACCTAGATTTAATAGTGAAAATTTTGTATGTGTTTAAAATGTAAGAGTCTACACTTTAAATATTTGAATTTCTTATTTAGACTAAAGGTAAAAGAAATTTTGCCAACTAAACATTTTTCAAAGTTGCATTCTAGATGAGAAAAAAGTTATTACACTCTTTACCTTTATTGCATTAGAAAATAGAATAGTAATTAAAGTATAAATTTTTTCCAACCATTAAATAGAATTGATATATGTATGATATTATCACATATTACAAATCATATATAAATATGTAAGAAATCAAATATGATTTTAGACTTTACAATAAATTCTCAAGTCACAATAAGAAACAAGATTTTTCAATAAATAAAAGAAACAAAGTAAAAGGGTGAAGTAAGCCTCATGTATTGAAATAAAATTCTTCATTGTTATTGATTACTAACCTCTTGCTGTGTTTGATTTAATATTCTTAATTGAAGAATCTCTTCCACTAACATTGACAGTATGAAATTTTTTAAACTTTGGTAGTGTGTCTCCAAGTGCCATATATCAGAATGGGAACATTCTCTTTGCTAAGATTGTAAATCAAAGGCCTCCATTGGTGGTGTTCTGCCAATGTCAAAATTCTTAGTGACTTCCTAACTATATTTAACCTAAACAAGAACTAAAGCATATTATTGTCAACCAAAACCAAATGCATTCTTCACTTCTTTTATTGCTGAAAAACATAGAAAAATATTCCTAAATAACTTCATAAATCTAATTAATGAAAGGGACAACCTGTAGCACAACTTGCAGTCCTGAATTCATATATACCAGAACAAGATAAATGACAAAACATCCTTTCACATATTTATGCAAAAAGAGGTCTTGGGTAATTTCTAGTAATTCTACAAATTAAAATCCTCTTGCAACCAATATTCAGCAAGAACAAGGCAATACATAATATACATCAAGAACAAATATTTATATGATCAAACTTTTTACTAAATTCTACAAAGACAAGAAGATGAGTTTGTAGGAAAAAAAATAAAGAAAATCCCTTCAAAGTTGAACCTACTCAGTTGATTTGTAGGTGTAACGTTCCATTCACAAAAGAATGCAGTTTTTTCTCTCAGACGTGTGTCCGTATTGGCGTTGTATCACAATCTGTCGATTGGGGTTGCAAATCCAAACAGCTTCGTCATCTGCGGCAAAAGATGTCTTCGCAGCAGCAAATGCAGAACAGTGGTGGCGACAGTATCAACAACATGAGCATCCTAATGGCGCTTCTATTGTCCTTCGGCATGACAGGATTAGCGAAAGGATGATTCTAATGTACAAGTGTGGTACAATAGGTGGACGTGAGAACCCTAACCTCAACCTCATTAGGAAGGACGTACTCCTCTACATGCTTCTTCCACTGTTTAACAGTGTGTTGCTATGGACACTAGGGTTCAGGAGTGGCATTTTGCTAGTGCTACCACGGTGGGGATGGTGCTTCCTAAAAAGTGGTTGAGGGAGATGAAAAGGAAGAAAGGAAAAAACCCTAAATCTAGTGAAAGGGTAAAACATATACAAGGGAGAAGAAGGAGAACAGAAGCAGGCTGTGCGAAAAAAAGAAAAGTTATATCTAAAAATACTTATTATGACGGTTTTTTCTTGAACTGATATAGTAAGTATTAATTATATCAGTTAAAAAAATAACTGTCATAGTAAATGACTTCATAATTACAATTTTGCCACCGCCTTACTTATTATGACTGGTGAATCATAACTGTCATAATAAGTCGTCATTGAATCATAATTTTGTACTAGTCTTTTATAGAATATAAGTACTAAAGGAGTATTTTGTTGATGTTATCAATACAGTATTTATAAAAATATATAAGTAAACTGATATTTTTATTACATATTATTAATTAGTATATTTATTAATATATATATTAATTTTAAGAATGTTGTTAACTAAATATATAATAAGCTAAATAAAAGTATTGGTAATATATGTATATTGAACATGTAACTTTTTATATGGATTTATTTTCATTAAACTTATTATCAAATAAAATATAATTCTTAGAAATTAAGTATTATATATATATATATTTGATATTATAATTTCTACTATTAATTATATTTTATTATTTAAATTTCATTATATATTTAAAAAATGTGAAAATTGCACTTTTTCCTCTTTCGTATAAAACTCCCACACATAATTAAAAGTCATGGTTAAAGTTGAAGTAGATGCAAGAGTTCTTATAAGAGTAGAAACTCCTATTGAGATTCAAGCTCCACATATGCTTAACCAATCTCAATATAACCACTGGTGTCACCTATTTTCGATGAAAATTTGTTTCTTACAAATCGAACTCAGTTAAACTAAACAAATGTTTTTTGATTTATCATTTACTCACAAATGCGATTTATAAGTTCTTTTTAGGCTAGCAATGTTTTCACTTTCAATCTTTTCTTTTGTATTAATTTTTTATATTGCATGAACAAGAAACGTAAATAGCAAATGTGAAAGAAAACAACCTCTAACCCATGAACCGAGTGCGAAATATAGAGAAAAATGTAAAAGCAGAAAGAAAAATTTTATTCATTACCAGGGGTAATACCACAGACATTGCAAGAACTCAGAAAATAAAGCAAATAGTGTTAGAAGCATGAAGTGTTTTGCTATTTTTGCTCTCGTAGGTTTCTGGCTTTTCACTCGTATGTCTAACTCCTTTTTCGTTCCCCACCCCTCTTATTTATACTAAATCATACAAATAATCGTTTACAAAACGGTTTCCCCATGTTCTCCACGTCTTAAATTCTTTAATTCTTTTCCACGTGTCTTACTTATAAAATCGACCTGGAATTGCTCGATGTATCGACATACATAAACTTTTCCTTGTTCTTCGATGTTGATTTCTAAGTGATCTTCGATTCTTTTGTCTTCCTCAATCCTTAAATCCTTTTTCTTACTCATACTTTCAATTTTTCGTCTTTGCCGAATCTTCGATATATTTTGAACCACGTCAATAACAGATGCCCCCAAGATAATATCGACATGAATGCTCATCATGCATTCGATTATTATCTTGTACAAGATATCATTAAAGTTGAACATTCATGACACTTCTGACTTGCATTAAATGAGACGTCGTTTGGGATTCCTGCAAAACCCCTTTACCTACCACAATAAAATCTTCATATAAGAAAATCTCTCACGAATCCCAACCAAATTTTGGAAAAAACAACTTTTTGATTTTTCCCTCCATAACGTCTCTCTCAGGGTTTTATAAAAACCTTACCTTTCTTCTTCAACACCCCACGCTCATTTCTCACTCTTAGAACTCTCTTTGTCTCCTTTGCTACTATCTCCAAAAGAACCCTTCTATTTTTCTCCTTATGCCCAACCTCCCAGTTTTCAAATGGCTTTTTCTGACGTCTCCATCATCCCGGATGCTCAGCTTTTGGATTTCAACGGTGAAAAGTTTCTCCCTTTCCCAAACCTTGAAGAAGAAACCAAGAAACTCTGGTCTACTCAGGGTCTTCTACCATTTTCCCTCTCTGGTACTCCATTAGCCTTTTTAGGGCCATACCGACCAACCTTCTCCTTAGATTTCATTAAGGATTTCTTCCCGTCAACCCCCAAAGGTTTACCCTTGATCACTGGTTCATCGATCAAGTTAGATTTTCTCGATATCACCTTAAGGGTATATCGCACAGGACCTGCAACCAAAAGAACCAACTACTTGAATTGGTTAAAAAGAGTTGAGAAATCCTACAACGAACACTGGAAGAGAATTGGAATCTTCGATTTCATTCAACTCAGTAAACTTGACATTTCATCCTTTGATATGTCGATGTTTTTGGCCGCCGTTCACCTATGGAACAAGGACTTGCATACCTTGGAGCTCCCATGCGGCCCAATATCTCCAACTCTCCTCGACGTGGCCGCTATCACAGGTTTGAAGCCAATCGGGGAAATATATACCCTCTCTGCTTTTCTTGTTGATTCCGATTTTCAAACAGAAGTCGATTGGTCCCAGAAAGCCTTTGACCACTTTTTGGCTCATCATTGCAGTGAAGATGCCGATGCAGCTGTATCGAAATCGGAGCATATTGTCTTTCTTGTGTATTGGCTAACCACACAAGTCTTCTGCTCCCGCTCAATCCAAATTTCGTCGAACATGTTTAATTTGGCGTGCCTTCTCCACCAAGGAAAGCCCCAAATATGCTTGGCCAAGCTTCTGCTAGCACATGTATATTTTGCATTCCATGAAGCTTCGGACATCCTCTACTCTGCCAAACCAAATCATAATTTATCGGGACCCATTTGGTTCATCCAGCTATGGTTGAACTCGATATTTGAAGGAATCCTCCCCACCTCCGATAAAGCACCCACTGACTATCCTCTCAAGGGGGCTCGACTAACTACGCTCCTTCCACGCAAAATGAAGCCATCTCGAGAGAATTACGAAAGGTGTCTTCAATTTTTCCTTAGTAAGGAAAAATTCTCTGAAGACTTGGCTCCATTTTTGAAGACCTCCATCCAAGGCCCCACCTAGCTGCTTCAACGTTTCCCAACTCCAACGCCAGGTGCCCAACAGGAATTGATCGATATACGGAGGAACTTCCTCGCGTGGGACATGATCGTCGGAGGGTTCCAGATGAAGGACGTAAAGTTCTTCCCTTATCAACCACAACTCTTTTCAAGGCAATTTGGCCTTTGCCAGATGCTACCCTACCCTCGGTTGAGTGACCCTAACTTACACAACATAGTCATCACCGAGAAGACTCTTCAAGCAGAGTTAAAGGCCATGCTTCCAAAGAAAACTTTCTCTCAAGTCTTATCCTTTCGAGCCGGCCTACTATTGTACAAAGGAGTTCCATAATTGGTGGACACAGTGGTTTACCTCTACCTATGCAACTATCGATATAATTATATTGAGATTAACCACTTCTCCATCTCTTGTGCAGGATCCCAACAAATCGAAGAAAGGTAAATGGACTCACTGTCTTCAAATGATTAAATTCGAGAATTTTTATCAAGAATGCTATAATCCCACAAACCTGAGGGGCACTATATTAGGGGTAGCTCGTTCTCTCAAACACAAAGTTAATAAAAATCGAGAATCTTTCAAAATTATCAACCCTTTAGGAAAAACTGTTTTCAAAAAATATTGTCCAAAAAATCTCCCGATTTTTCCTTCAGCCCCTTTCGGAGTAACCAAACCTTTGACTCATCCTAAATGGGTTCGAGAATTACGCTCTGCCAAAGAGTTATATCGAGCCGATCATGACAATATCCCTAAAACCAATGTAACAGTTTCTCGATTATCCTATTTCCCTTATTTAAAATGTTGAGAGAATAAGCTCCCCTTGTGGTTGCAACATATTAAGTACACAAGGATTTTGACTCCCACACTTTGGGGTGAGAATTCTTACTATTAATATCCTTTTTCGATATGTACTCCTCGATTATTATTAACTTTAGGTTTTATTCTTGTTTTAGCTAAACCAAAAAAGCTTCCCGAGTAGAACGAAGATTGGGGAAAAGATGACGGGGCCCCATCTCGACCAGAAACAACTTCTTCGAATCCCACAAAACCTTCGAAGCCTCTCAGTTCCAAGTCTAAAGTCCCGAGGACGCAGGTAAATACTTTGATGCATTTTACATGTCTTTATTCCATTTTTGATTATCATTCTCGAGTTTCCTTATTTATTTATCATTTTCTCAGTCGCATACTACTCCTACTCGGGTTTCCTCATCGGAGAGCAAAGAAATTCCTCTCGTGAGGAAGAAAATCAAAGAACCTCAACTTCAAGAGGTATTACTACTTTTCCTTCATCTTTCAACTATAGGATTATCGAATCATATCTTTATCGCTACATTATACTAAATATGATTCTCATTATTCAGGTCACCTCAACAACTAATATCTTCAGCAATTTGGATTCACACATCGAGGCGACCTCGATTGTTGACCCAATAATTTCAACTCCCCATGATCCAATAATCGATGTTCAAGTATGATTTCGATACAAATTTCATACCTCTCTCTTCATTTTATCTTCTCATTTAATAACTTAGTCCCTATTCTATTTTAAGAATTCAACCACGCCTCAACCCCTAGCTGCTATCACCTCCGAGGGTGATGACTTGGTCATTGTCGAAGGTATACTATTCATCTATAACTTATTTCAAATTTCTTCGAGTAATTTTCACCTCTTAACTTTTACTCATGTGCAGAGGGTGTTATAGTTTCAACGGGTTTGAGCCAAGCAACATCGAATATAGACCTACTCTCTGCCGATGCCCCAGAGGTTGACCCTGCTCCAGCAAACAGTGGTGGTGATAAAGAAATTCTTCCTCCAAACTCGCCCACCATTGCTGAAGAAGCCGACCCTCTACCTTCTCCAAGTATATCTGAGCACCAAAAGACTCACAGTGATGAAGGTGTCGGTCACGGGTCCCCACATAAGCTCTCTACCGAGACAATCCCAGAATTGAGTAATCTTACCAACATTTTGGAAGAGATTGAAAAGGACCCTTTCTCGATCCTCGACATGTTGGAAACCATGTTGGATCCGTCTCGAGTAAGCAGCTCGACATCCCAGCCTTCCACATCCACATCAGATTCCAACATCGACGCTATCACAAAAAGCTTCAGAGCGCTGGCTTACTCGACTCCTCTGGACATCCTGGTACAAACTCCTCAACTAAAATGGGAAATCCAAGAGATCGTCGAGCAGATCTCGAAATTTGAAGCGAGATGCTTGCCACCAGGTTTTGATGCTGAGGTAAAAGAGTTTGTCTTCCTTTTTAATCACGCTCGAGACATCCAGAAAAAACGAAGACAACTCGAAACTTGCAAGGCGGACTATGAAGCCACTAAAATAACCGGAGTAAACACTTTGAATGAACACAAACGTTCTATCGAAGAAATTGTTTCCCATATGTCGCAAATCGACACTGAAGTGACTTCATTTTCCCAAGAAAGGGCAAGTATCGAAGCCGAAATCGCCAATCTGAAGTGCCGACTTGTTGAGCTTGATAACAAAGTGGAAGGACTAGGGGTCACCAAACAACAACTCCAGGAGAGACGACAATCATCCTTATCTCAAGCTAGGTTGTCAGCTATTGACCTATCAAATACCTTAACCGAGATAGGAAAACTGGAGCAAGAACTCGAAGATGTCGCTCTCTCCTGGAATCAAAATGCTAGTGCTTTCCAAGTTCATATTTTTGAGCATCGAGACAAAGTCACATCTTAGATGTGATGTTTATTGTATATATTTACACATTTCATTTTTTTATATAATTTTC
This sequence comes from Lablab purpureus, assembly GCA_030347555.1. Lineage (NCBI taxonomy): Eukaryota > Viridiplantae > Streptophyta > Magnoliopsida > Fabales > Fabaceae > Lablab > Lablab purpureus. Next base: position 22,888,704 of record CM059260.1, read on the forward strand.
TTCTTCCCATGATTTTCCCGAGTCACAATCGACTATTTTATAAGCGTTACCCGATAAAACCTTTATAACTTCAAAAGGTCCCTCCCAACTTGGAGACCATTTTCCAAAACGCTTCGATTTTTTATCAATGGGCAATATCACTTTCCACACAATATCTTCTTCTTCAAAAGATTTGTTCTTGATCCTTCTATTATAAACTCGAGCAATCTTATTCTTCTGTTGAATTATGTTCTCCACTGCATTCAACCTTTCTTCGTTCAACTCATTTAATTCGTAGAACATTGAATTCCAATAATCCTCACTTGAGATTTCTCATTGCCTTTGAATTCTTACTGATTGCAAATTTATTTCAACTGGTAACATTGCATCTTGGCCATAAACTAACCTAAAAGGTGTTGTTTTGGTAGAATTCTTAGGAGAGTTTCGATAAGCCCACAAAACTTAACTTAACGTTTCGTGCCAATTTCGAGGTTTACTTCCAATATGCTTCTTAATCAAGCCAATTATTACTTTATTTATTGCTTCCACTTGCCCATTAGCTTGCGCATAATATGGTGTCGAGGCCAATAATTTAATATTCCTCGTTCAGCATATTGAACTACTCTCCGTCTCGTAAATACCGTTCCTCAATTAGTCGTAATCGATTATGGTATCCCAAATCGATGTACTATATGATCTTCAATAAAGTCGATCACATCTTTTTGTTCTACATCTTTTAAAGGGATAGCTTCAACCCACTTAGTGAAATAATCTACTGCTACTATGATAAACTTATGTCCTTTCGATGAATGAGGATGAATTTGACCGATCAAATCAATAGCCTACCCTCCAAAAGGCCAAGGTTTTATCACCAAGTGTAATTCACTAGCAAGAATTCTTTGTATCAGTCCAAACTTTTGACATTCTTCACAAGATTTTGCATAATTTATACAATCCTGTTTAATCGACGGCCAATAAAATCCCCTTCTCAAAATCAACCACCTCTTTTTTTTCACCTGCTAAATGGGCACCACATAACCCACTATGAACCTCTGCCATAGCAATATAAGCTTCAATTTCACTTAAACAACGCAAAAATATCCTTTCAACATTTTTCTTAAATAATTCATCACCAATTAACATATAACTCTTAGCTCGATACATAATCTTCCAATCAACCAGAGCAAGTGGGTTTTTCAAATGAGTTATTAATGATAACCTCCAATCATTAACGTCGAAGTTAGTAATACAACATACATCGAGATTCTTGGACAACTTTTTACGGATTTCTATAATTCTTTCTAAGCTTTCTATCGATAATTTGCATTTAGACGCAATTTGAGCTAATTCATTTTTCTCTAAATTATATTCTCGATGTATATGCTCGAAATGTATATCATCGAACCCTTTTATTAACTCTTGTACCTTTGATAAATAAGGCAATAGATTAAGGTTCAAACACTTATACTCCCTCATAACTTGTTTAATAACTAATTGGGAATCACCTCTTACCAAAATACACGTGGCTTTCATTATTAAAAGAGTTTCCAACCCAACTATCAAAGCTTCATATTCAGCCTCATTATTTGAGCAACCAGGTGTTATTTCAAATAATAACCTCATAGGAACATGATTTGGAGATATTATTAAAATACCAACTCCAGTTCCTTTATCATTACTGGATCCATCGAAATACAAGATCCATCGATGATTTTCAACATAACAATCGATTAAATTATTATTGGTATGATCTGCCAAAAAATCGGCAACTACTTGTCCCTTTACTGATTTTAATGGTTCAAAATTTAAAGTAAATTCAGTAAATGCCAGGGACCATTTACCAATTCGACTATGTAAAATAGGTTTCGTTAAAAGAAACTTCAACATATTATTTCTTGAATAAACAATCACTTCATGCGGTCTTAAATAGTACTTGAGTTTACAACATGAATAATACAAGCAAAGACCTAACTTTTTGATAGGAGCATATCGAGTTTCAGCACTAATCAACAATCGACTTAAATAATAAATTGCACATTCTACTCCATTTTCATCCTCTTGAGCTAACATACTAGCTATAGTATCCTTGGATGCCGAGATGTATAACTATAAAGGCTTTTCTCGAGTGATTGGTTTCAACACTGGAGGATTGCTCAAACTTTTCTTAATTTGCTCAAGAGCTTCTTGATGTTGAGTTTCCCACTTGAACTTTTCCTCTTTCTTCAAGCTCAACAATGGAGAGAACACACGTGTCCTTTCGGCTAAGTTAGAAATAAATCTCCTTAAGTAATTCACCTTTCCCAATAAAGATTATAATTGCTTTATATTCTTTGGGGGAGATATTTCGAGAATTGCCTTAGCCTTATTCTTGTCGACTTCAATGCCTTTCTTATGGACTATAAATCCAAGAAATTCCCCTGCATGTACACCAAAAGCACATTTTAGAGGATTCATTTTTAAACCATGCTTTCGCATCCTATCGAAAGAAAGTTTTAAATGCTCGAAATGAGCTTCTTTCGATTTAGATTTCACAATTATATCATCTATATAAACTTGCATGAAATTATCAATTAAATCATGAAAAATTAAGTTCATGGCTCGCTGGTATGTTGCCCCAGCGTTTTTTAAACCAAATGGCATAACCAACCATTCATATGTTCCCAATGTCCCTGGGCATCGAAACGCTGTCTTCGATATGTCATTCAGGGCAATAAAAATTTGATTGTACCCCGTATATCCATCCAGAAGACTTAGCATTTCGTTGCCTGCTATGGAATCAATTAACATTTCCGTTATAGGCATTGGATATTCATCCTTAGGAGTGGCAGCATTCAAATCTCTATAATCTATACAAACTCTCATTTTTTTCATTTTTCTTAATCACAGGAACTATGTTAGAAACCCAGTCTACATACCTGGCTGTTCGGATGAATTTGGCTTTTAACAGCCTTTCGACCTCTTCTTTAGTCTTGCTCAAAACCTCTGGCGCAAATCTTCGAAGTGTCTGTTTAATAGGCTTCTTTCCCTCAATCAAAGGTAGTCGATGCTCTACTAAACCTCTGTTTAATCCTGACATTTCATCATAGTCCCAGGCAAAACAATCTTTATATTCTTTTAGAATAGTGATTAAAATCTCTCGAGACTCTTGATATAATAACCTATTGATAAACGTAGGTCTTCTCATATCTTCATTTCCCAAGTTGATCTCTTCAAGAGGATCTTGTGCCCCGATTTTGCTTGTATCTGCGATCGTTTTTCAAAACCCAGAGGAGATTGGTCATATATACAATCCAACCTTGTCTCTTCATTATTACAGACATCTACACCTAAGTCGATTTCAGCACTCAACTTTATTTGTCCTATCCTACTTACTTGCATTTCTTGACTCGATCCATTTTTTCCTTCATTAGCATAAGCTGCTAATCGAGTCAAGAAATCTGTCCATAGCTTATCCTGCATCGTCATCGGCCACTTCGAGGTTGGCCCCCTCTTTTGGCAGAAAACCTTCTTCAAGATCCATCTTGAGATGGCGAGGCTCAAAGAACTTCGAGTTGAAGTCACTGGTATCCTCGAAAGTAAATGGTTGTGTAACTGCCATTGTTTTCAAGGGTTGTTCAGCAGTCGACACAAATGCAGTGTATACGCATTGATCTGCTTCGACTACTTCCAGCTGGCCTTCTCGATTCCATAGAAAATTTTTTGATGGGCAGTAGATGGTACTGCCCCTACTCCATGAATCCACTCCCTCCCCAAGAGCACATTGAAATTGGCTCTTGAATATAAGACAACAAATACAATGGGTCTCCTCACTGTACCTATGGTTACATCGAGTGTAATCATTCCCTCTAAACTCGATGCCTTTCCACTGAAACCTGAAACCATTACATTATGAGGAACTAAATCCTCCTTTGTCTTTCCAAATTTCTGCAGCATGTTACTAGGTAGTATGCTGATGGTTGCTCCTCCATCGACTAGGATCTTATCTACCTTCAGACCCTCTATCTGCGCCGTCAGCATTAAAGGTTTCAAATGAAACCTTGTTTCCTCACTTGGAGGATCTATGAACGCCGCGTCTCGATCTGGAGAGACGCATGCTACTTGTGTCACCCAAACAGCATTGGGTTTCAAGGTTGGTTCATAATAATCTTCTCGATCTTCATTTTCTTTTCTTCTCTCCTCTCGCTCGACTGCCGGAGCGAAATCGAAAGGAACTATTGACACTACTCCCAAGTGCATTTGTTCTTCTTCAGTTTCATGATAAGCAACCTTCGATGGTCCAACCCACTCGCCCATCTCAGGCCTGACATATCTTGCAAAGTTCCTCTTATAGAACTTCTTCCATTGGGTCTTCGACATATTCATTTGTTCCCAAGGTGCCTCGTAAAAATATTGAGGCTTTTGGAAACCCCGTCCCCTCGCATAGGATAATCTATCGAATACCCGCCCTCTTACACCTCTTCCTCTTGGGATTTGAGGATAGTAGGCCTCCTTTCGCACTCACTGATTCACAGGTACTCTAGCACTGGGAACGTATGTTTTGGGAGACATCATTCCTTTCTCAGATACTTCTGACTTTTTCTCCCTTGCGTCCTTGAATGACTTAGCAGCTCATTTATCGAATAATCCTTCTCATATTGTTCGAATTCTTCCAGTTCTCTTTCCAACTCATCCATTTCCATTTTTAGGTGTTTCGGATCGACATCATCAGTAACGTCGACCATGAACGCCTCAAAGACATCAGATTCGTTGATACCATCAGTAGTACCAACATGTAGCATAGGCTCCGCTACATTAACTTGGACATTGAAGGATCTGTATCCACTTCCATAGTCCTCTCTTCGAACTTCAACCTCCCTAGTTCAATAGCATCTTGAATGACATTCCTGAAATGGATGCAATTATTAGTCCAATGACTATATACATTATGAAATTTACAATATTTCTTCCTTGTTTTTGTTCTTGAGTTGGTAATTTATGCTCATTAGTTAATTTAATTTGCTTGTCTTTTAGCAAAATATCGAAAATTTTGTCCGCTTTAGTTACGCCGAAGCTATAAGTCCGATTTGCAAGTTTATCTTTTACTTTCCCTTGTTGTAACAATTTACATATGTAAGGCGGACCTATTCTTAATTCCACCATATTTGCTTCTTCCTCATATACTGACTCATCCTCTAATGAATCTGGCGTTTCGACATATGATACTCTTTCTTTCCTATTAGTTTTATCAAAATTTCGATACCTCTTATTTTCATATTTTATTTGTTCAATTCTCCGAACTTTGTCAGCTAATTGAGTCATATCTCTTAGAGGTAAATTAACCAATTTTTTCCTAATTGGGAATTCCATGCCCGAAGCAGCCATTCGCACCAACTCATATTCTGGAATTTGAGTAAAGCATCTTGATTTCATCTGCCTAAATCTATTAAGGTAATCATCTATACTCTCATGATTATACCTTTTGATGCTCATCAAATCGACAAGACTAACTCTATTTTCACCCCTAAAGCATTGATCGTGAAACATTCTTTCTAACTGGTTCCAATTATATATAGAGTTAGGAGGCAATGTTGTAATCCAGGTAAATGCATTTTTTGTTAAGGAACTTGGGAAATATTTCATCCTCAAGTTCTCAGTTGTGTTGAGATTGCCACATTCAATTTGGTATCGTGCCACGTGTTCTACTGTGGACTCCCCGATTTCCCCAGCGAACTTAGTAAATTTTGGGATTTTACATCCCCTGGGGACTTCTGCCTCCAAAACAAAATTAGGGAAAGGTGATATGAAATAGGGCTGCTCGACGTGCCTCATTTCTAATCGCTGCTCATTCAGGAACCTATCCAATACTTGATTGAATTGTTCTAGTTGATACGGACCTCCGAACCGATGTGGTTCCTCATTCATCCCAGGTCCTCGATCATTATTTCTAATCTGACCGAGATTCTCAGGATTTTGACCTCTTCTCAAAAATTGGTAATCTCCCAATCGAATTTGAGGTCCCTGATTTTGGTCATTTACTGGAGTTCTATTCCTTACATTTTCTCCGACTCTTGGGATAGCAAATGCATCCCCTATTCGAGTCATTTGGTCTGCTAACCTTTGGAAAATATCATTAGTAGTTTGTACTAATGGGTTAAGTACAGTTGTAATTTGCTGAGTCAGCATATTCACCATCTCGAAATTACTATCATCCATTTGTTGTCAAATTACTTCCAAGGATGCATTCGATATCCCTGTACTCAGATTTTCGATATCGGGATGATTTCTCTCGAGCTGTTCTTGATTATAGGCGTATCTTCCTTCTTGATACCCTCTTTGATTATCTTGACCCGACCTCGGTGTCAGTCGCCATCTCGGCATGCCCCAAGGATATCTTTCATTTTGTGGTGTCCCTTGTTGTCTGGGCATCGAGGTTCCAGCCCCCGCATTATTGTTGTAAAACACTGGAGGAGGTATGGACTCTATCCTAGTCGTCACATGTGGACCTACACTAGTCGTTACTAGACTAGTGATAGAGGCACTTTGCGTTGATGTCGTGCCTTGTGTAATTATCGGAGCATTAGCATTACTGGGTATATTATCGGGTAATCCAGTATTAACTATGTTACTCCCTTGCTCATTTCTATTGGCATCAGAGCCATTGTTACACTATTCTGATTATTCATAATTACTTTACCACTTCTTAATAACATGCAATTCCAAGTGGTTTTAGAACTAGCCAAATAAGGTCCCACTGGGCGTGCCAATTTGTTTTCGATGAAAATTTGTTTCTTACAAATCGAACTCAGTTAAACTAAACAGATGTTTTTTTATTTATCATCTACTCACAAATATGCGATTTATAGGTTCTTTTTAGGCTAGCAGTGTTTTCACTTTTAATATTTTCTTTTGTATTAATTTTTTATATTGCATGAACAAGAAACGTAAATAGCAAATGTGAAAGAAAACAACCTCTAATCCAGGAACCGAGTGCGAAATGTAGAGAAAAACGTAAAAGCAGAAAGACAAATTTTATTCATTACTAGGGGTAATACCACAGACTTTGCAAGAACTCAGAAAATAAAGCAAATAGTGTTAGAAGCATGAAGTGTTTCGCCATTTTTGCTCTCGTAGGTTTCTGGTTTTTCACTTGTATGTCTAACCCCTTTTTCGTTCCCCGCCCTCTTATTTATACTAAATCATACAAATAATCGTTTACAAAACGGTTTTCCCACGTTCTCCACGTCTTAAATTCTTTAATTCTTTTCCACGTGTCTTACTTATAAAATCAACCTAGAATTGCTCGATGTATCGACATATATAAACTTTTCCTTGCTCTTCAATGTTGATTTCTAAGTGATCTTTGATTCTTTTGTCTTCCTCGATCCTTAAATCCTTTTTCTTACTCATACTTCCGATTTTTCATCTTTACCAAATCTTTGATATTATAATTTCTACTATTAATTATATTTTATTATTTAAATTTCATTATATATTTAAAAAATGTGAAAATTGCACTTCCTCTTTCGCATAAAACTCCCACACATAATTAAAAGTCATGGCTAAAGTTGAAGTAGATGCAAGAATTCTTATAAGAGTAGAAACTCCTATTGAAATTCAAGCTCCACATATGCTTAACCAATCTCCACATATGCTTAACCAATCTTAATATAACCACTGGTGCCACCCAATTATGTCGTTATACATAAAGTATTACAGAAGAATATTATTTTCTATGATAATCTTAGTGTAATCTAATTAAGAAAAGATTAACTTTATGACGAAAGAACTAAACATATTAATATTAGATATATAGTTTCTTTGCCCAACAAAACAAATTGAAGCGTGAAAAGATTGGTATGAAGATTCCAAACTTATTTGTAGAAGTAAGTTCATCCAGTGTTTTGGATCTATTAAATGTTGATTGTTGATGCTAATTGTTTAATAAAACTAAATTGGAAGAAGACTTAAGTTAAAGTTAACATTTTCGTCTTACATATTGTTTGACATGCATCTTATTAACGTGTCTGATAAACTGAAACTAAAACTTACATCTATCATCTACAGATTGAACATCTGTAAATAGTTTATATATACTTTGGACTATGTGTCTTAGCCCAAAAAAAGTTAATCTTTCGTGTAGTGATATTTTCAAATTCAACTTGTGCTATCTATAAACTTTGTATAATCAATATATTATATTCGTATATGTTTTCTTTAAGAACATATTTATAAATATATTGTTTCCTCTCATAACATTGTATATTTTTTTTATCTTTCCTTACATGTTTTTTTAATGCCAAATAATATATTCTCAAGTGTCAACAAATCATTTAAGTATTAAAAACTAGTTTCATTAATACAAATTTAATACCTACTATTTGATTATTTCATTACTAAATTGAGGAGCATCTTCTCCATATACCCCCCTATTAGCAATAGCTAGAGACAAATTGGAGAAGAAAGAAAAATATTACTCCCTCTATTTCTAAATAAGAGTCGTTTTAGAAAAGTGATTTTGTTTCTTTTTATTTGTCGTTTGTAGAGTTTAAGATTGCATTAATTGCTTTTTACCAATTATACCCTTACTTTTGAAAATATCAATAACAATTAAATTTTTTCTTTTATGAGACTTTAAGTAGCCTACTGCTTATATCAACTAATTACTTAATATAGTAATTATTGTTTCCACCTTTTCATCCACCTTCTCTTTAATAATTAAAATGTATTTAATTTTCAAAAAAAAAAAAAGACGTTAGAGTGAAATTATAAAGGAAATAGAAAGAGAAGTTGGTACTTACACAGAAAAATGAAGACAGAAGTTGACAATTATATCATAGAGAGATAGAGAGAGTTGAAGACTCCTTTGATAACACACATTGAGAATCTATCTCCATTACTCATATTTGTAGAATGATAATTTTTTTAAAGTTTAGATTCAATATATATATATATATATATATATAGTGAAACTAAGAGTGATATGAAATTTTTTTGTGGGAACAAGAATATTCTTCAAATTTTTAAATAAAAATTTTTTGTGGTGAAAATTTTCAGATTAAAAGTTATAGAGGGAAACTTATTTTCAAGGAGATGAGAGAAAAATGTTTTATACAGAGATACTGTATTGTTGAGAATTGAAAGTTTTTTTTTTTAAGTGGAGAGAAAATACATTAAGTACTATTTATTATACTTTATTATAGAGAAAAAAAGAATACACTCTTTTAACCTTAATGACAAGGGTATTACTGGAAAAAAAATTAAAAATTTATTACAAATACTAAAAGTTATTGTTTTTATTGGTCTTTGTACCAAAACCTTAAACGACTCTTATTTAGAAACACATGGAGTATATATTTTGGTTTGTATTAATAACTAAAAGATAAGAATTTTAATATATTTTTAAAATTATATATATATATATATATATATATATATATATATATATATTAATTAGGGATAGTAATTAAACTCATCTAATTCGTCTCATTCCTGCATTGACTGGGTTTATATATAATATTTTAAATTAGATATGGTAATAAAGATGTACATCCCATCTCGTTTGTCTTTCCATACCAGTTTTAATATTCTCTCTTTGTGTTTATATTCATCTTTATTTTAAATTATTAAAATATATTCAATTTAATAAGTAATATAAAAAACTTATATTAACTTTTTTTAGTATTTATTTTTATAATTTATTTCTAAAACATATATTTAATAATTTTTTTATTTTTTTTCTATAATTATTTTATTTTTATTTAAGTATTATTCAATAATATTTTAATTTAAGATTTATGTAGTTATAATTTTTTATTGATATTTATTATTAGAAAAAATAAGATGTATATTATTTTAATTTTAAATAATTTATAATATTATATTTCTTTTATTATAATTTTTTATTTTTTTAAAAATTTATTTAATTAATATTTGAAATTTGAAATGATTATCTGATAAAAATATATTTATATTTAATATTGATAAAAATAAAACAAAAATTTTATATCAATTAAATATGGAAACAGATATGAAAATAAATTTTCACCGGAAGAATGAAATCTCACCCATCTTGTCTCCTTATCATTTCTAATATACGTATATTAAACTTATCATTCCTAATGGAATATAAAATTTAAAAGATATATATGAGGGGTAAGAATATCATCTATACTATATAAATCTACGAAAAAAATAATCATTTTAATATTTAAAAATATAGTTCATTGCCCTTGAGTACTGAAACTATTAAATTTTATAACTCTTTTAGAATAGAATTTGGTGTCACTTTAGTTCTATCATTAGAATAAGAAAGTCTTCATTAAAGTTAATATATACGTGTCTATTATATATTTATTATCATTTTGACTCTTATATTCAAATACTATAATTTCAATTTTTGAACCTAAAAATAAACCACTATTTCAATCTCATAAACTAAATTATTCACTATGATTCCTTAAACATAATTAACCTTTACTAAATCATTTTAATAAAAATTCATTAAAAATTTAAAATAATTGGTTAAGCTTAAAATCAGATTAAGTGGTTAAAGTCATGTAACATTAATTTGAACAAAGATTTTCTAGGTAAATTACAGTTTTGAGGATTAAAATAAATATTTATTGATAATGCAATAGTAGTTTAAAATATCATCTGCTAGGTATTTATATTAGAAAGGAATAAAGGTCAGAGTTGTATACTTCTAATAGTGTTTTGTAATATGCATATGAGCATCATTTGGTTGTCATCAATGAAAGCTATACAAAAACTAACCACTATAAAACTAAGCATGTCTTCATTGTTATATATTTAGGCGTGTTTTAGACCGTTATCAGCACTCTATAAATTACATCTATTTTTAAGTCAATGGTTCACGTTATTCTTTTTAAAACTTGCATTTCATCATTATCATTTACTTATAATAAAGGTGATACACTCATTTCCTTTGCAATTTTTACTTATTAATTATCATTTTACTGTTGCAATCGCTTATTCTTTTTATTATTCTTTCATTTTTCATTCAATCTCCTCTTCTTCAATGATAAAATAATATTGTAAAATGATACGAAAAAAACTTCTCTTCCTTGATATTATCCCATATGGCTATGGTTAGCAATCCCCAATTATAGTGTAGAAATAATTTATTTCATTACCTTGTTGTTCATTAAGATAATTCTTCATATTGTAATAGAAAAATATCCGTCCACAAAAATATTAAATTACTTTTTAAATAATAATATTGATTAGACTATGACATAAATTATAATTGATTTATTTTCTAATGTGAAACAAAAGATTAATTTATTTAAAAAGTTAAAAAAATATATAATTATTTTAAATAAATTAATTGTCAAGTAATAATGAATGTTCATTTAATGATAGAGTTTGTTTAATCAATTATCAGTTAATATTAATTATTTTTAATTTTTTTAATAAATAAATATTTGTCTTTGTGAAATTAAGATGATACTAACTAATTTTAACTTTTTTAATAAATTAAAAATATTAGTATTAATATCAAATTAACATCAACTTAACCAATGCTAAATTTTTAATTAAGAATTAACTAGTGATGTATTAGTGCCCGCATAACTATCAAAAATTAAAATTGATCTTTAAAAGTTGACATTAATAAATTGACGTCCATAATTTTAGAATTAGTTATAAATATGACCTAAATATGAAATTATTGAATACTTAATTCTCACTTTTACTTGTTAACATAAATTTTTGACCAATGTTAAATATATATTTTCTTGTAGTTAATATTTTAATCTATAAACATTTCATCTCCTTCCTTGATCGAGTTTGAATACAATTTTAAAGAAATTTAAATACATTAAATTTCAATTTCTTTTTTTAATTGTTTAATTTTTAATTTTTTATTGGATTAGGAAATTTAAATTTATTAAACTTTAATTTTCTTATCTTGATGGAGTATTTCAAATGCATCGAATAAAAATTTTATTTAATAATGTTAAATAATATTTAATAATTCAAAATATTAGTGAGTGATATTTGCGTGTTGACGTTGGTCAAAGCTATTCAAATTTTGCTAAACTTTTCTACTTAACATAAAAAAAGATTTTTTTTCTTTCTCTGTTAACAACAAATAAGATTATTTTTTTCAATTGATAGTGGTTACATTTACTTTAACTAACATCAATTGTGTTATTTTTTTGAAGTCTTTGGTAAACTTTTTTTGCTAAATTTTTCTTAATGTTAAGTGAAAAATAGTCTTGATTGAAATTGGTAACAATATAGAAAAAAAAACATCCCACGAGAAAGCTCTTATTAGTATTGGTTGGAAAATAAATCTAATCTATAATTTAATTAACACTGGTTAAAAAATAACTTCAAGTGACACTCACTAAAAATAACCCCAATTGATATTAACCGAAAAAACTGTGTTTGATATCAGCTGCAAAACACCGCTGATAATGTTAACAAAGAAAATTTTCAGCCATGCGAAATAATTTAAAAAATGTCTGAACACTTGACAAAAAAAAAATCATAATCAACTTTAATTTAAAAGAAATTCTTACTAACAACAACTAAAATCGAACTGACAATATCCTAACTAAAACCAAATCTATTAGAAAAATATGAAGAAAAAAAATAGAAGTATAAAGAAGAAAAAAATTAATATAAAAAATTTCTAAGTTTTACTTTTTAGGTGAAATTAATTTTTTTTTAATTTTAAATTATTGAACAACTTTATAAACTTTCTAGAATTCCAATTTAATTTTATTATAAACAATATACTTTTATCATAAATTATTTATAAAAATATATTGTTTTCTAAAAATTCTCCATCCAAATTAAAAGAATAATTGCTAGAAAAATTGATTGACAGACTTTAAAAGAATTCCGTATATAGCCACAGAAAAGCACATTTGGCCTCCCGAATACCTTCACCATGGGTCTTGCATGAATATGGGTAGTGTGGAAAAAAATAAAGATTAAATATATTTTTAGTCTCTGAACTATTTATTAAAATTGTGTTTTGTTCTTGGACCAAATTTTAGATCTATTTCGTCCTTATATTTTATAAACAGGTTTAAATGATCCTCAATGATAATAAAAACATCTTTAAAGAAAAAAAAATAGAAAAAATGAAAAAGAAAAGAGTAAAAGAAAATTAAGAGAATGATGATAATAAAGTAGAAAACTATAAAAAAAATAAGAAGATAAAAAAGAATTATAACACATCATTAAGAATAATTTACATGAGTTTATAAAATATAAGGACGAAATAAGTCTAAAGTTTGTATCATGAATAAAACACAATTTTAACAAATAATTTAAAGACTAAAAACATATTTTAAAAAAAAACAATACACAAATTTTTTTACCTAAAACAATAAAATGAGATAAAAAGTTTTTAACAATATACAGGAAATGATAGAATATAAGAAGGCAAAACAACGAAACCTAGGTTGGCAGGTGTGATTCAAAAGGTGGTTAAAAAGGATTAAAGCACATGAGCTAAAACCTAGAAACCTAGCTCACTTATTGGAGCATGCCTTCATTTGACAATCTTGGCATCATCCTTTGTCCCTTTCTCCAATATGATGCAACTTAACATGTTTGTGCTGCCAAGATGATCAATATATTACAAGAGGAGTGGTTGCTGATGCCGAATGAACAAGAAAACAAGGGAAAACAAAACAAAAGAGCCCCAAGTCAAATGATGACGTTTAACTATATTAATTCAATTAACTATATTAACGACACGAAGGATCCACACAGAATCTTTGCTATATTACAAGATGGAAATAAAAAAGAGAGAACAAGTGATATAAAATAAAGTTAAAGGAGTGAAGTGAGTTAAGAAAAGGTTAGTAGGGTAAAATCTACCTAAATTTAGAGGATCAAAATATTAATTAATATTGTCTAATGTTTTGTAAAGTGTAAGATATATTAGTTGGTATTTGTTAATACCCTTCCTATATTTTTAACGGTTAATTTAATCCTTAAATATGTATTTATTTTTTATATGAATTTCTAAAACCACAAACTCATTTTATGAGTTCATGAAAACATTTAAGATTTTATTTAAGTGTTTGAAAAATTTTATTTTGGTTCCTAATTGGGATAATTATAATAATAATATATATCTAGGAATTCAAATGAACTTAATTGTTTTCAAGAGTTTAATCGAACTCTTTATTTTTTTAACTTTAGGGATAAGTATGTCAAAGTATATAAAGTATATAAAGGTATATAAACACTAAAGTAAGATTAAGAAAAAACTACATAATTCAAATTTAATTTAAACCATTCAACCATTTTTTCAAAAAATATTTTTTGGTTCAAGGCTTACTTGGAATATTGAGACTTTATTCATTTCTCCGCAGTTCTAAAACCCTTGAACCATAGACATCAGAAACAGAGCTTCACTTTAACTAACCTTTTACAATTACATCCGTCTTTATGTCTTATATAACATTCTTATTCTCGATTTAAGAGAATATTATTATTAAAAAATACATTTTATTTTGGTCACTACAATATAAAAATCGGTTGGTAAATTAATTAGCGATTAAATTAGTGTGTCTCTCAATTTTTTTATAAGATTAATTAAATATTTTTATTTTAATTTAATTAATATATTTTTTTTATTTGATTTTAATATAGATTATTCATTTTCATAATTATAAAACAATCAATTTTAGAAGATGGGATGTTATTTAAATAAATATTGAAGTCTTAGGTCAAACCCTAAACTAATATTTTGAGAGAGAGGAAAAGAGAAAATCATTCCTGTTTTTTTTACAGGACTATTACAGTAAAATCAATGTTATAGATTCGTTCACCGTTAGACCAAGCTGAAAATTTAATTTAACAGGTGGTTTGTGACACCTGATTCTTCGTTATGACCGGTTGGATCATTAATATGAGATCTACGTAGAGAGATATTCAGTCAGTTCACACACTAGCAGTAATTTTGGAGTTTTTCATCTTCTTTATTCTCTATTTAAAAAAGGAGAAGAGTAAGAGGGAAAATTTTAGGATATCGGAAGCACCATCTACACACAAAAAATATAAGGGGGAAGTGAGAACTCGCTTTGGGGTGTAGGATATTCATTGGGTAGTGTAGTTGACCTCCAATTCCTTAATTTGGGTGTGTTATTGAAAGATGGGTTTTCCTCTTTCATCTCTGTTTAATTCCTAATTTCTCTTATATGTTCTTTATGATGAGAATTGAAGAATAATATGTGTAATTTCTTAAATTGATAATATTTTGATTGTTTAGCCCCAATTTCTTATTTTAGGTGTCTTATTGAAAGAGGAGTTTTCCTCTTTTATTTCTGTTTGACTCCTAATTATTCTTGTGTGCTCTTTATGGTGTGAATTGAAGAATAATATGTATAATTTCTTAATTAGATAATATTGTGATTACTTTCGAGCACCCTAAGGGTTCTTATAATATCTAAGAAAGGAATAATCAAGGGTAATATAATTTTAATGATGAACAAAGGATAATGTGTATTAATTGAATATTATTGTATTATTTTATTCACTGATGATGATAAAAGTCTTTGTGTTAAATGATTGTGACTATAAATGTGAATCTATATGAAGGGAAATGTGTATGAGTGTATAAGAAGTCATTACACTTATGTAAACATGCATCATAACATGAGATCATTGTGTATTGCTTTTGCAGTCAAGTGTGATCTGTGATTGGCGCCTCATGAATCATAATGTGAGATCATAACGTGAGATCATAATGTGAGATCATTGTGTATCTCTTTTGCGGTCAAGTGTAATATGTGATTAGTGCCACATGCATTCATCATCATAGTATATATATGGGTACGACATGCATTGCATACAATGCAATTATGATATGTTGAGCTTATGGATAATTCCTATTGAGGTTAAATTAATTTGTTTCTCATGTTTGGACGTGATTAAGTATTAATTAATTATTTGTTATGTGAGACTATCCTACTGTGTCTTTACACCGTAACCTGAGTGAGATATTTCTCACTCCCTTTGTTTCTTTGTCTTGTTTTTCTTTTCATATTGCAGGTGATCTTTAGTTTGATGTTGGTCATTTTAGTGGTGAAACTTAGTGTTCATGGGACTGCTTTGATAGGATATGTGATATCGGGATAAAACTAGAAAATTAGAACTTTTGTTTATTTATTTTTATTTAAGACTTTAGTTGGTTTATTTTACAACATATAATGTTATTAGTGAATATGAATCTTTTACCCTATGTACACTATTATTATAAATTTTATTAATTATGAGATTACTATAGGCATTATAAAATGTGTTACTTTTATTCTCATGATATATGATGTGGGGTAAAGGGTGTCACATTTAGTGGTATTAGAGCCATGTTGTCCAAAATCGGACTTGTGTGTTATGTGCCCACTGTTGTTTTTTGTTGTGTTCTCTAATAGTGTTACAATTTGATGACTTACACTTAATTTGTTTATTACTTTTCTCATAACATGGCTGATAGGAATGATCGTGTGATAGCTGACGCACTTCAAGTGTTAACACAAGCTATAGGTAATGGTAAAGCTAAAACTATGCTTGTTAGAACATTTTCAGCGTAACTATCCATTCTCTTTTAAGGGATGATATGTTCCAAATGACATTATGATTTGAGTGACTAAAGTAAATAAGATATTTAGAGCAATGAAATGTTCCACTAGTGTTTCTAATAAGTAGTTCTAGTTGACTTGATATGTTTCCCTCTTAGTCAATTAGACATTATTTTTTGTATGGACTATTATTCTTCCAACTATGTCTTGTTGAACTAATTTGATAAGTCAATTTCGTTTGGTGAAAGTAAGAGTACGAAATTTCTAAGTGTTGCTAAAATTAAAAACGGTTTAAAAGAAAATGATAAGGTATACATGATTTTAGCCTCCTTAAAACTTAAGAAAGATAATGAGCTTAGTGAGTACCTCGATGTTTTATCTAAGGATGTATTTGTCTACCACTTGAGATAGAGATTGAGATCTCCATAGATTTAGTATCTAGGACAGCACCTATATCTATAGCACCCTACAAAATGTCCTTTAGGAAGTTGACTAAGCTTTAAAGTAAATAGAGGAGCTTCAAGAGAAACAATTCTTTAGGCTTAGTGTATCACACTAGGGAGCACTGGTGTTACTAGTTAAGAAAAAGGACATGAACATGAGATTATGTGTAGACTATCGTCAATTGAATAAAGCTATCATTAAGAATAAGTACCTTTTACCTTGAATAGATGACTTGATGGAACAATTAGTTGAGGCACGTGTTTTCAATAAGATAGACTTGAGATTCGATTACCACTAAATTTGGGTGTGGTCTTAGGATATTTTGAACACCATTTTTATGACCCACTATGAGTATTTGGTTATGCCATTTGGTGTGACTAATGCCCACAGTATCTTCATGGATTACATGAACAAGATATTCCATCCATATCATGATAGGTTTAGGAGTATTCATAGATGACATCCTAGTGTATTCTAAGACAAAGGAAGAGCATACCGAACACCTCAAGTTTTTCCTACAAACCCTTAGAGATAAACAACTCTACACTAAGTTGTTCAAGTGTGAGTTTTGGTTGGATAGTATAAGCTTCTTAGGTCGTGTAATTTTTGAAGGAAGGATAGTTGTAGACCCTATCAAAGTAGAAATTGTGCTAGAGTGGGAAGCACCTAAGTTAGTCTTTGAGATTAGGAGTTTTCTTCCATTAGCTGTATATTAAAGGAAGTTCATACATAATTTCTCTAGGTTATTTTTGCCCTTAACTAAGTTAATTAGGAAGAACCAACCGTTTTTGTGGGATGCCAAGTGTGGGAGTTTTCAGGAGTTGAAGAGAAGGTTAACTAGTGCATCGATATTAGTGTTACCCAATCCAATCCTAGTGAAACCTTTGTATCGTTCTATGATGCTTCTAAGTTGGGTTTAGGGAGAGTGCTTATGCAAAATGGTAAAGTAGTAGCATATTCCTCTAGACAACTTAAAATCTATGAGCAAAACTACCCTCCCTATGATTTGGAGTTAGCTACGATAGTGTTCGTCTTTAAGTTAGACATTACCTTTTTGGGTTGAGTTTTGAAGTGTTTAGTAATCATAAAAGGAATTGAATATGAGGAAGAGGTGATGGTTAGAGTTTCTTAAGGATTATGATTTTCAGCTTAGCTACCAATCGGGTAAGGCCAATGTAGTAGCTGATACATTAAGTAGGAAACCCCTTCAAGTGTCACCTTTGATGATTAGAGAATTTAGTCTTATAGAGGAGTTTAGGGATATGAACTTAGCTTGTGAGTTAGCCCCTAGTAGTATTAGATTGGAAGCTATAAAAGTGTCCAATAGCTTAATTGATGAGATTAGAAAGGGGCAGAAAACAAATTCTTTCTTATTAAGCCAAGTAGAGAAGTTAAACCAAGGTAAGGATAGTGACTTTAGAGTAGGGATTGATGGATTGTTGAGGCTTAAGGATAGGTTGTGTATTCTTTGGATACTTGTGCTTAGGAAGATGATCTTGGAGGAAGGTCATAGGAGTAACCTTTGCATCTACCCAAGAGCAACAAAGATGTATCAAGATCTCGGAAAGATATTTTAGTGGCCTAAAATGAAAAAGGAAATAGAAGAGTTTGTGTATGCGAGTATAGTTTGTTAGAAATCTAAGATAGAACACAAAAAGTCTTCAGGGATGTTGCAATATTCTTAAATATACCGGTGTGGAAATGCATTAGTATCTTCATGGACTTTGTAGTTGAGTTGTCTAGGACTACCAAGAACATATGTGTCATATGGGTTATTGTGGATAGACTGACCAAATCCACTCACTTCATCCCTATCAATATTAAGTATCCTTTTGAGAGGTTGATCAAGTTTTACAAGAGGAGAAAAAAACTTGAGTTTGAAGAAGATAATAATGTATTCCTTAAAGTAACTCATTGGGCTCGAGTACGTAGAGCACTGAGATTATGAAAGCTTACTTCTCGTATTATCACTCAATATTAGATCCTAAATAGCATTGGTAGTGTTGCTTACCAAATAATGTTACCTCCTTCTCTTTCAAACCTACATAATGTCTTTTATGTTTCCCAATTGAAAATAAAAAAATCCCTTTAGTCAAGGTCGTTTGGGGAAGGAATGTAGATGAAATTGCAACTTGTAAACTGAAAAGTTAAATGTGTGAGATGTATCCATTATTGTTTTCTTCTTCACATAAATTTTGAAGATAAATTTTTTTATAAAGAATGAAAGAATTCTAGCACCCCAATTTTTTTTAGATTAATTAAATAGTTTTAAAACATTTTAGGATTTTTAATTTAATTAATATACATTTTTTATTTGATTTTAATTTATAATATTCATTTTCATAATTATAAAATAATTAATTTTAAGTTTTCTTAAGAAATAAGAGTGGAATAGTTTAATTTCCACAGTTTTCTTTTAGTTTAGTGTTATCAATTTACTAATGTAAAAAGAATTTATAATCTAAAATATATAAAAAAATGTGTATTTTAATTAAATAGTCTACAAATATAATAATTAAATATTTTGGTGTTACAATTATATAATATCATAAGGTGTTAAAAATATCAAAATGTGATACATTATTTGGGTATGGTATGTTTATCATTATATATTATTTTTACAATATCTTATTAACATTTTATAATTAATTTATCATACGAAATAATATAAATTCATTTGATACAAAGGTCTAAATAAGCTGTATGCCACATGACATTTTATTACTTTCCTACCGCTGTTATTCCTATAAGCTAATAAGACAATTTTATATTTAATTTAATTAGTAATAAAAATGTTAAAAAATGGTCCGAGAGAGTGTATTATTCACGTTTATCTTTGGGGTCTTGTTATGATTCTTTCAATTACTAAACAATAATTTATTTTGGGAATAAAAAAGGAGTACAAATTTTATTCCTTTTGCTAGGAAAATGAAAAAGAAAAAGTGGAAACTGAGAACGTGATGAAGGTGGGGAACCCCACGGGTGGGGCGTGAAATGAAGGAAGATGAAAAGGTCCAACTTGTTTTACGGACCTCGCAACGTTCAACTTAAATCTTCAAACATCAAAACAAAGCCCCCAGTTTCTAGCGATTGTTTGGCCCCTTCCTTTTCAGTTTCCCCTTTTAATTTCTTTCACATCTATGGTCCGTATTTGCCCATTGGTTTTGACTTTTCCATTTCTTTATTTATAAATCTCCAAACAACAGCTTTATATACAAATCTTCACACTTCTCCCTTTGCACTTGTCTTCTCTGCTTTTCAAACTACACACACAGCAAACCCTTCTTTTTCTTTTGTGATCTCACAAGCCCCTGAAAGGCCACCATGTCTTGCTTCAAGAGCAAATACCAAGGTTAATACATATGCTGAGTTTTCTTTTCTGTACTCTTCTTCTTCGTTACATCCTACATTGTTATCCCATTACTCCATATAAGATTTGGGTTCATCGTTTTCTTATCGTTCCCACTTTCATTTCCTAGGACACGTTTTTCTTGGTGTTCCAATTTTGTTTTTAATAATTAGGTCGGATCATCTGGGTACGAATTTCTACGTAAAATATTGATTTGAATTTGATGATCCCTCATGGAAGAAGATACGATCCAGGCTCAAAATTTTAGCATAGAGATTCTGAACTAAATAACAACTGATTGTGTCTTATGGAGATGAATTGAAAGCATAAGAATAATTTGGATGATATATAGTCTTTTTTCTCTAATCATGGTATGTTTGTGGTGGTTAATTAATGTTTACAAAGAGATTTTGGATGAAATGCAGATGAGCTTATTGCAAATGCTGCATACATTGGGACCCCTGGAAAGGGTATCCTTGCAGCTGATGAGTCAACGGGGACCATCGGAAAGCGTCTAGCGAGCATCAATGTGGAGAATGTTGAAACAAACAGACGCATTCTTCGTGAGCTTCTATTCACCGCCCCTGGTTGTGTTGAATGCCTCAGTGGTGTCATCTTGTTTGAGGAAACCCTCTACCAAAAGACAGCTGCAGGTACTTTATTTCTGTGAATTATATATATCTAGAGGATGCAAACACGTGAAGATATGCAAATTGATGAACTTTTCTGTGTGTGTCACAGGAGTACCCTTCGTGGACGTGATGAAGAAAGGAGGAGTGCTTCCGGGCATCAAGGTCGACAAGGGCACGGTAGAGCTAGCCGGAACAAACGGCGAAACCACCACCCAGGGCTTAGACGACCTCGCCCAGCGCTGCCAGAAGTACTACGAAGCTGGCGCCAGGTTCGCCAAGTGGCGAGCAGTTCTCAAGATAGGCCCGAACGAGCCCTCACCACTGGCCATCCACGAGAACGCCAACGGGCTGGCCCGTTACGCCGCCATTTGCCAGGAGAACGGCCTGGTCCCGATCGTGGAGCCCGAGATCCTGTCGGACGGGCCGCACGACATTTTGAAGTGCGCGGACGTGACGGAGCGCGTGCTGGCGGCGTGCTACAAGGCGCTGAACGACCACCACGTGCTGCTGGAGGGAACGCTGCTGAAGCCGAACATGGTGACGCCTGGGTCGGAGAGTAAGCGCGTGGGGGCGGAGGTGATCGCGGAGCACACGGTGAGGGCGCTGTTGCGGACCGTTCCGCCGGCAGTCCCAGCCATCGTGTTCTTGTCGGGGGGGCAGAGCGAGGAGGAGGCGACGGTGAACCTGAACGCAATGAACCAGCTGAAGGGGAAGAAGCCGTGGTCGTTGACTTTCTCGTACGGAAGGGCCCTTCAGCAGAGCACGCTGAAAGCGTGGGGAGGGAAGGACGAGAACATTCCGAAGGCACAGGCAGCGTTGCTGGTTAGGTGTAAGGCCAATTCCGAGGCCACGCTTGGGACTTATAAGGGTGATGCCAAGAGCGATGGCTCCTCTGAGTCTCTTCATGTTAAGGATTATAAGTACTGAGAGAGAGAGAGAGAGAGAGAGCCATGTGTTAAGGTTTGGTTTGTTTGTTTGCATGCACTGTTGTGGATGGTGCTGTTTTTTGTAGGGTTTTTTGGTAAGGAGCTGTTTTCAGTATCGGTTGTTATGGGAGGCAAAGTGGTGGTGAAGTAAGAATAATGATGGCTTTGGATGCATTGGCCTTGTCGACGTTTACTATTTCACCTTATTTGTAAACATTTTCTTGTTTTTTTTTCTTAATTCTTACACTCCTTTCTTTCTTTTTTGTAATAAAAGACCAAGAGCAAGAGAAATATACCTACTTCTCTGGCCACCACTACTGTCTCTGTTTGTTCTTGAAGAATTGAAGATGAGGTTAATTTGGTTTACGCTAAAGATTAAGTGACGACCTAAAGAATTGTTTGGAATGGTACAAATTTTAAGGTTATTGAATATTTCATTTTAACGAAAACAAGACTTGTTAAGGTGAGGATTTTCATCGCCTTTGAGGGTTCTCTCGGGTCGGATTCACAGTTGGTGTGAATTCCTTTTTTGTGTCTTTGGGTTAAAAATTTGCAACTTTGAAATAGGAATCTGTATTCAGCACTAATTGGTGAAGTTTTTTTTTTACAATTCGAAAGTCCTTCTATGAATTAGTATTTTGTCATTATCTTCAGACAACATTGTACTTTATAAATTAGTTGTATCTTGGTTTTGTGCCTTATTTTCGATGAAAACTTGACTAGGTAATTTAATAAATAATAAATATAAATTATGGATACTTTTATTTAGACTAAACATTTAAATGATTTTCAATTTAAGTAATAAAAACATTATATAAAATCAATTAAATTTATAAAAATTAAACAACTTCAATCAAACAAACTGATCCTTAAGAAGAGATTTTTATGTTTATATCAATATAAATTTAATTTTTTGAATAAATGTAAAGACAACGTTTAAATATATTTTATTTTGAGTTGTGAAAGCATGTCGCATAAAACTAAAAAGGTAATATTGTAAAAAAATTAATTTGCGAAAATGTTGATGTTACTTGAATTAAACGCAACCATTGTTTAAAGAACACGAAAGTAACATCAAGAATTCAATTAACAATAGATAAAATATAAAGATTAATGACGCACAAACATAAAATCATGCAAGAAAAACAAGCAAAGAGAGTAAATTACTAAGCATTCATACAAAACTTGAATAAATTAAGCACAAAAGTGGTGAATAAGGGGAAGAATACAATCTTTTTATTAGTTGTTGCCATTTTTTGTGTCCCAAAATTTTATTACATTGTACTTTTGTTACCTTTAAATTTTACATAAAGTTTATAAGGTTATTTTTTATAATTATTTTCTTCCTACATCACACTTATGCTATATTTGTTCAAGGTCCACTTGTGGACATGTGTAATGATACATGTTTATTAGGTAGTTGTAACTTCTACATTATTTGTAACTTTCTCTTATTACTAATTTCAATTTTAGCATAGAACTATAATAACCTTGTATTGGTTTGTTGAGTGAGAGGATTAATTGGGATGTGTGAGTGAATTGTTAATGGTTTAACAAATGTCTTGTTATCAACTTTGTATAGAGTCTTGCGTTTTCTCATAGATAAACTTCTAATGATTGTCGTTTCGAAGTCATTGATAAAGAAATGAGTAAACTTACTTTTTTTTTATGATTTGATTGTTTTATATGATTAACACACTAAGAAAAAAAAATAATTCACCAAAAAAGATCATTATTCTACATAAGTGTCAAAAGAATTTGAGAAGAATAATGAAAGAACTATGCAAAGAGAATTGTGTGTTAAGACTTGAATGATCTAGTGTAGACTAAGAGCACTATACAAGTCCATGTTGAGAGTTTTCATGATAATAAATATGACTAAGCTATGAACTAATTATTTCACATGTTTATACTACTTATTATTATCTAGCTAATTCAAACTTACGCTTTGATATGCTTAATATATAGTAATAAGTTATCACATGATGTTAGGAACTTCCACTACAGTAAACGAACTACCAGTAACTTGTTAAAGGATAAATGAATCATTAAAAAAATATGATAAACTACTTTTGGATATAAAAATGAACACTCATGGTTAGAATTTTTTACTAGAATTAACTCAATCAATTCGAAAATAGATTCCAATGTTAAATCTCTTTGCATAAAACTTAATGATTTTATGCAACTACTTTAAATGTAAAATAGGGAAAATATTGACATTATTTGATAATTAGAACAATTAACGTGGACACACAAAAAGAATTTACATATTATTATGAGATATTATATATTGCACAAAGTTTCAAATTTTATGTAAAAAAATTTCTAGAGGAAACTCAACCTCCTATGAAAAGACACAAAAGTAATATTAATATATTTCAATTAATTTTAGGAAATGCATATTAATGATTACATTATTAAAATTATGAAGACTACATAAATAAAAACATTGTTCAAGAATAGATATATTGGAGCATCTTTATAAATAAGTCGAAGACATTAGAGAAAGAACTAACAATCAAGGGAATTAGTTATGTATAATGCCAAAAGTTTGTTTACTAAAAGTATCTCTATTATTTGTTGTGGGAGAGTGAATGTTAATCTAAAGATGAAGAAAGATCTTTAAAAGTATTTAAAGGATAACTATTTTGATGATGACTCTAAAAGAAGAAGATTGACCTTCATGATTGAAGTTTTGGAGTCTTGAAGTCTTGTGGAAGGTTTAATCTTGTATTTTTGTGTATATATTTGCTTGTAATAGTTAAGAATCATGTTAAAGATCATAGCATGCACATTACTCCCTTTAAACTTTGAAAAAACTTTTTGTTTTTCATAAAAAACAATTAACATCAAAATAATCTATTATCTTATGAAATAATCGATTATCATCTGCAAACTTTTATATTTCAATTACTCTTTGGAATAATCAATTATCTCAAATAATAATCGATTATTCTAAACGTTTTTAGAAAAATGTTTTTATATTCTACAGAACCTTCCACCCCTTTTTGTTTATAAATTGAAAAGGGGCTGAGCATTAAAAAATAACCTAGAGAGATTTTGTATTTTCAAGAGAGATGTTGTTTCATCCTTTGTTCTGTACAAAGGAGGTGTCTTGTTAATCTTCCAGTTATCTTTCCTATTGCACTGTAAGTTTGTAAACTTTATTATTAAGATAATTAGTAGAAACTTTATTATTAAGATAATTAGTAGAAATCACTCTCTATTGAGGTATAAGTCATTAGATGTAGGATCTGTTTTGATCTGAACGAGTATAAATACTTTGTGTATTTTGTTCTATCTCTACACTCTTTATATTTAGCTTATATTTTGCTTATTTGTGTTATACTCTGATTCCTATAAAGCAGAAATTAAATTTATATTGGAGTTTTTGTTAAACTCTGTTTTAACAATATTAAAATCGAAAAATATTTAATTTTTATTAAGAAACCAATTTATCTCTCCTCTTGGTTTGTTTTACCTGCCTTATTATTCTAATAGTAAAAATTGTTGTACTATTCACTTTATGAAGAACCCACTCAAGTAAGGAAAGCCTTATTATTGCTCAAGGCAACAACATAAATGAATGCATAAGGTTGAAATGACTAATGATATGTATTTGTAATGTTTTTAGGATGAAAAGACATGTTAGGGGTTAACATGCAACTCAAAATAACTTTCTCTATTAAATACTCTTTATGACATAATAAAGTGAAAATGAGGTGCCTTAAATAGTCTAATGCATGATATAGAAGGCTAAATGCATGGTTTTAATGATTAACATATTTTTTGTTAATCGTTCTTCAATAGAGGTCATTCCAATAATTTACATAAACGATTAAATCTCTCTTACATAACAAGTATTGTAAATATATCGACTAGTTAATCATCATCTGTGGGTACAAATTGTAAATCCATAGTCCCTTTTTGAACATCACCCTTAACGAAGTGATGTTTAATCACAATATGGTTAGCTAAGATAGGATTTTAAAAGAGGCTAATGATTGTAATGTTATTACAACTGTAGTCTTCAAGTTGGTTCTTTATCAATAATAATTGAACAACAACTAGAAGCTTATATGTATTCTACTTCATTTATAAAAAGTGTTATTGTACCTTACATCTTGCTCATCCAAGACATTAAATTACTTCCAATAAAATGATATTAGGATCGTCAAAATAGGTCTGACTTGATGAGTCAACCCTTGTAACCTATGATTTAGGTCAGGCTTCGACCTAAATAAAAATAGGTTTTCGTTAGTTTGAATCGTTTAGCCCGACACTCATATAGATCAAGGTTAGACTAGTCAATAGGCTAATGGCCTAACCCGCTTTTTCTTTTATGTTATTTTTTTGTTTTTAATCTTTATTTTATTTTAATTATGCATGTTATATCATAAATATGGGAGACATTAATAAAATTGTTTCAAGTAATACTAGACAAAGAATATGCTAAGGACAAGAATTATTTGGTGTATGCGAAGGGCAAATAATGTGTTATGTAGATAAAGAAGATTTGTAAAGAGGAGAATATTCAATAAAGAGTAGTACAAGAATGAGGACAAAATCAACTATCTTATATTTTTCATAGTGGTACTTTAATCCTGAACTTTTTTTAACAAAATTGTGAGAATGGAGACTAGATATATACTTAAAAGTTAGGTTGGATAGTGTGGTAGAGAAAGACAAGTTTGGACTCAACGCTAGATTGTCTTATTCCTAATAGATAGATACAATGTTTTTTTTATTCCTCCTAGCTTGGAAAAGGTATATCTCATACTCATTCTTTTATATATATGTTTTAAGTTTTTTCTTATTTAAATATGCTCTGATAATTTTTAATGTATTATATATTTAAAAATTAATATTAGAATAAGATGTGTGATAATATTTTATAATATATTTCATTATTGTATGCATTGGTTTACCTTTATAAGTTCTATAATTTTTATATTATGTTGTTATATTGTTGTGGTGCTTTTTCTATAATATGACTAGTATAAATGTGCTTGTTCTAACAACAACAATGTATTTACAAGCTCTCTAAACA
This sequence comes from Lablab purpureus, assembly GCA_030347555.1. Classification (NCBI taxonomy): domain Eukaryota; kingdom Viridiplantae; phylum Streptophyta; class Magnoliopsida; order Fabales; family Fabaceae; genus Lablab; species Lablab purpureus. Next base: position 22,915,634 of record CM059260.1, read on the forward strand.
TAAATTACTTTTGTTAATTCAAATCACAAACTTTGATCCCTTTTCAAAACAAGTTAATATAAATGACTTGATAAAAAATGAAATACATGTTTTCTTTCTTACAAAACTAATATTGTTTTTTATAATAAAAAAAGTAAAACTTTTAAGGAACAAATAATTCACTAAAGAATATGCGCAAATCTATTTTTAAATACTTTGTGTAAAAGTCTCGCCCAAGATTTTTATGACAACAAAATTTGTAGTTAATATAGTTGAGTTTACTAAGGAGAAACAAAATAAAGTTTCTCAAACTAACGTAATAAAATCCATGTCACAAAATATTATAATAAATAATTTGATAAGTTGCTATGCACGGAAGCTCAAAGTAAAAATAGACGCCTATACTTCAAACATTATATGCAAATTCATGAAACGTTAAGCGACTACGTCAGAACCAGATGACTATAAAACATCAAAAATACTAAAAGTATACTATATCTTTAAACTCATAAAAGGTTGTCTATTAAAAAAGTGAAGTTTCACAATTTTTAAAATAGATCCTAACATTTACTTAATCTATTTCTAAGTGTGATATATGTTTGCTTTAATAGGGTTAATACAATAAATGGCCAAATCGAGTTTTTCATCACCTAAATAAATAAGAAAGGCCAAGTAGAAGTATAAGCAAAAAATCAAATATCTTCTTAAAACTTTAGCACAAAGGAAAAACAGAAAAATTGTATAAAAAAAATATTTTCAGGAATCCTATAAATAAAAGTTAACATCATACAAGTTCAATTCACTCTCCCGGATGAACGAATATATGCTCTTTAAGGTATAGATGATTTTTTTTATTCCTTAACTTCTTAGTATTTTACAAACAAAAGGAAGGTCATTTTCCAGGCAACCTTATGAGTCATGGCGTGCTGACTTTACCTTGTTTATACTGTTTATTTTACTTAGATTCAAATATTTTTAGGAATTTTTTATCTAATGGTTCTAGTAAATTTTAAGCCATAAAAATTGGTGGATACTCCTGACTTAAATTGAATGATGAAGAAAGCTAAGTTGATGTTTTTAGATGATTAAATAAAATTTTGGGTGAGTGGGGTATTACAGTGGAGAAGATAGGATGGGTTGTCCAGTTTAATGATAAAGAAAAAGGAAGGTGAAGTGGATCCAATTGGAGTATGGTTATGGTGTAGATAGATGAAAGGGCATGACCCAAAGAAAGAAGGGTCGGAAGGCCCAGACAGAGAGTGATGGAAGGGTGGAAGAGATTGGTAGGGACTAACATGAGTTGTGCTTATTTCCCTGCCAACTCAAGTCCAAGGGTAGTTGTTTTCGTGAAGATATGGATCACCTTTTCCTTGACAGCAGTAGATACTATCACAAGGATAAGTCCCTCTCGCACTTTACCATCCTCTGCTCCTCAGAACCTGATGCCAGATTTTCATTATTGCCTCTCATTTGTGATCAATAACACTTAAAGCTTCTTCCACATGCCAGAATATTTCCCTTCTCCACTCCTGCTACAACTAATGTTTAAGTGTAAATATATTGTTTTTGAAGGTAATGGTAGAAGAGGGGTAAATGGGAATGAGGTGAAAGGAAGGGTGGTTGGAGAGAAGGGAGAAGAGAAGGGTAAGAGAGAAATGAGAGGAAAAGGGTGTGACGATGGATGGTGCTGCCACTTTGTCTCCCCAGCCCTGTGGGCCGCTTCACTTTTGCAGGAACCTTCTTTACTCTTTCCCAGGTACGGACACTGCCTGTCCAGACCCACTACTGGAGACCAACAACAGGATCAAATAATTATAATAATATTCATTTCTTTTCTTGTTTTTCTGCTATCGGCTATAGTCTTGGTAGAGCCCTCCTGTCAGTCCCTACAGCCTTATCATGCAACATTACATAATTCATTTCTCTTTTTTTATGTTAAGAAATTACAAAACACCTCTAGACATTAGATTTTTTAGATCCTTCGTCATCTGGGATAGTACCTGGTTAAAGAAATAAGAGAGATAAATGTTTACTGTATCAAATCTCTTAACTTCAATTTCAAACATTTTTAATTCATACATTAAATGTTTTCAAGCAACCTCGGATAAAGACATATTCATTTACCAGCTTATGTACCTTGCAAATTTATCTACAAATCCCTTTTCTTTGGCTTCTCTAACATATTTTCACCAATATTCATCGAATTATCATGGCTCTTCATCTTTTTCAGACACGGGTTTGGATCCTCTACAAGAAAATTCACATGGTAGACATATATGGAGACCTGACACTGAGACGTCTGTAGAACTTAAATAATTGTTATTGGATTATTTGTGATTTAGATATTTATACAATGATTCTCTGGGTTGCATGTCATCTCTTTTTAGGTGTAATCTAACATGTCAGCCATGTAATGATATATGAATTATCTAATAATATATGAATTGGTAGGATTAGTTCTTTCTTATCATTTTAATGGCCTGATACACACCATCATATATCTATATCACATAATTAAACATAAAAAATACACATGGTTATGTTTAAAAAAATATTTAAATTAAATCGAACTAAATTGTGTAACGTGGTTTGAATCAGTTTCTTCAGTTTATAATTTTTAATTTTCATTAAATGTTTATTCTTTTTATTTTTAAATTAAATACAATAATATAAAATATGTTATTTAAAATTTAATAAATATATTAAATAATATACATGTACTTACAAATCCATTTATAATTGGAAGGAAAAGAATGTATGTTATTATAGACACTTTCTCTATGTTTTCTTATGTATGTTATTGTAGACACTTTTTCTATGTATTTTACGTATATAATAGTTATCCAATTGATTGTTGTTATTTTTTTTAAAAGTTAATTTTTATTTTTCTTTGGACTAGTAATTTATTTTTTATGTAATTGACATGTTTTAATAAGTTTTATCTAACTTTTGCTTATTTTTTATTAAAATATTCTCTTCTTATTTTAATTATAGCACACAATAATATTCATTAAAACATCTTTATTAAAATTGTACACAGAAATTTAGGTAGAGTATATAACTTATTATTATTATATTAATAATAATAATGATAATTATAAAAATTATATTTATTATATATTATAATATGATTTGGTTTAGATACATTTTAAAAATTCATATGGCAAACTCAAACGTATAATATGATCTTTAGAAAAAAAATCTAAAATAATAATGATCTTTTATTTTTTTGTTATCAGTCATTTGGATTAATTTCTGTTACAGAACACTCCTTAATTTCTACATAAATAGCCATCTATTTCTTCCTAAAATTATAACTAAAAAAATATAACCTTTTTTATGATTAATTATTTAGCATTTTTCTTATACTTAATATGGGATACTCAAAAGAAGCTTAGTGATATGCAACTCATCATCTGTGCATAGTTTTATCGTATGGATTTACGATGTTGTCATAGTTGATATATCAAAAACAATATTTTGATAATACACCATTTGAGAACCCATCTTCATAAAGAAAATGTTTTTTTTTTGTAATTATACTGTTTTGAAGCAATGAAATAATATATATTAGGAAATGCAAATTGGTTGTAATCTAGCATGGTGGTATGCACATATAGTAACCCTAAACGTATAGGCGGAGAAGAGAGTAAAGTGCAGGAAGGTCAAATTAATTACTTGCGCCGTGTTGTGGGTCATTGTTTCACAGTCAAATTGGAAGGACCACAAAATATATATAACTGTCGAGTGTATCGCTGGAGAATTACTATGCTGTGATGTATGGCTTTTTTGGGTATGCGCTGCAACGTGTTGCTGTATGATATTGATGGATCCTTGTGCACAAACCTGCTAACTGTATGGTCATTAATTTGCACACTCATCAAGATCAGTACATGATATTCCTGAAGAGAGATCGGTCTTCCTACACATACATGTTTATGTGTGTGTGTGTGTGTGTAAAATCTCAGTTGCAGTTGTACTTAAGACAAGTATTACACCACACAAGTTCTTTCTCTCAAATTTCCTAACTATCCATAATTAATCCATGCACAAGATATAATATTCTTATTTGCTTCCCTCAAAACTTCAATCACTCACCATTTGGGTGCACATCCAGTTGCAGAGATATGCAACATGCTAGACCTCGTGATTAGCTAGGTTTTTCTTTTCTTTTCTTTTTTTCTAGTAAAACACCAAACGGATAAGACTATATTAGAAATAAAAATTAAAGTTTGGATTGAATTCATTTTGTGAACTAAGTTTGCTGATGAACTCTTCTTTTTTCCTTTAGACCGAGTTTCAAGACAAAATTGTAAATAAAGCTTAGTTTCAAATCAAATTCAACTGAAATGTAAGCATTTTTTTTCAATTTTACCCTTTTTTGACGTATGTTTAGCTTTCAAATTCAAAACCAAACGTGAGTTAACTCTACGGTACTGCATGTTGGAAAATTTTCTTAGGGGAGGGTGTACAAGAGAAAAGATGACACCACTTCCAACATAAAACCTTAAGGCTCAATGTCTATAGGTCTTTGCTTTTCTTTTATACACTTCAACTTTATCATTTCTACTCAATGTGGAACTTTATGTCCACTCACACACTTGAATACCTAACAATGCAATGCTGTTTTGCTGCATAATTATATTTATTTCTGCAACCTGTAATTGCCAACAACTTTAGTTAATCAAAGATATTTATATGAACTAGCATAATTTATATTGACTTAATTAGTAATTAGTAATTTTGAATTGGTGTCTGTAATATTGTATTAAATATTTAAAGATCCATTATAAAATATTTCTCATTTTTAACATGATTAAAAATATCTCTCGTATAAAACAAAAGAGTGTGGAACATAATACGGTACTTTCAGCATCTATTTTAACTCGTTTAGCCTAAATTATTCTTTCAAAAATGGAATTAAGAATTTACAAAGACTAGTTTTTTGCCTGCTGCTTCTACTGGTGCATATATATATGTTTGAGGTTTTATACATCAGACCATAGATGACAACTTAAAAATTTGCCAACTATTTTGCATGACGTATGGTAAATTAAATTGTTGAGATATTTCTTCTTGATTTTTCAAAGTGAATAAAGTAAAAAGAGAAGAAGAAGAAGAAGAAATCATATACGACCATTTACTAAGTTATCTACAACGTGGACACATGTTGTGATTTTCCTCTAATTTTCAATCCAAAGCTCTTTCATAATAGTAAAAACTAGGGACCTGAATTGATGCCTGAACAAGCACAATAATCTCCTTGTTCATACAATATTTACTGAAAAACAAAGGAAAGAAGTTACTGCCTCAATTACCCACCTTCAGTACACACACCAAAAACCTGCACTATTTGAGGCAAAGCTACATAGAAAGAAGCACGAGAGAGGAAGGAGAAAAACAGTAACCAGCACTGATATGCAAATATCGTCGAAGGTGCAACATACCAGGTAATACAATTTTGATTCCATTTGCATGCACTAAAGAAAAAGAAACTAACCTGAAATTGGTGTCATATTCCAACACGCAAGTGAACTTTGTCACTTCGCCTCCCTCACTAAAATATAAATTGAAGCAATTATTTTTCTTCCAAATGCCTCATAAATATATATTAAGATCGATCATCTAATCATCATCAATCTCTATACATAAACCCTCAGTTATCTCTTGCTTAGACAATGCATGTGAGACCGTCTCAGATCCTGGGCTGTCAAATTTCTGTGCTTCTTACACGAGTCACTATCCATATATTTGACTCAGTGGTTTTGGTTTTCTTTATTGAGCTTTAGGCCATAGTTCTCCCACAAGTTTCCACCCTCAGTACTCATCAAGAAGGGGAAGCAACTTTCAGAGGGATCAACATTTCCAGCATTGGATTTTGAAGGTGAAGAACTATTATTCGTTTGTAGCCTCTCAATCTCTTTCCCTTGATCTCCGATGTCATCACAATAGGCACTTCCTTGGTCGTATAAGGAAGATTGTCGATGATCATCGTTGTTCTTGAAGTAAAAGCTTCTAGAGTTTTCCTTGCACTTCTTGGTCCCTTCCTTGTCACCTTCCCTTGGATAGTTACTGAGACTTTCCCATTTCTCTTTGCACATCAAAGCACTCCTTTCGTAGCCAAAACAAGCCATTTTGGTTGCTACTACCTCCCATGAAACCTCTTCTGAAATTTCATTATACGGAAACCTTGTTTCCATCTCAGCTCTCAGCTGTTGAAGCCTTGTAATTTCAGATTCTGGCCACCTATCAGCACCTCTGATAGCATTGCTGCTGTTTAAGATTTCACTATCATCTTCATTATTCTGGTTTTCACTATGGTTTTGAACTTCAGCAGCCGTTATATTTATACCATCATTAGGAATTTCAGCCTTCATTATTTCTTTTCCAGTTAGCTTTTGCAAAGCCTCCATTAGAGCAGCATCCCTAGCTTCAATCCATGCTCTCTCTTTAGCCCAAAACTTTTGCTCCCTCTCTAACCTGTTTGCCTCTTGTTTCCTCCATTCTTCCTCTCTTAACATCCTCTCCTTCTCCTTCTCTTCCAGTGTCTTCACCAGTTTATCCAACCATTCCTTCTGCTTCTCCACAAGCTTCCTCATCTGTGAGTCAATGAAGTCTTTTATCTTCACCTTCCAACTCCTCCCACTGTTCCTCTTTCTCCTCTTCTCCACGGACTCATTCTCCATGCTATGGTGGTCATTGTCATCATCAGATGATGTTGTATCGAAGTTAGTGGAGTTGGTGAGGCTGAGACTATCACAATGCTTGCTATTGTGAGACTGAAACTTATCTTGATTTGTTTGGGAGGGGGCATGGCTGCTTGCTCGAAAATGAATGCTGCCAACAACATTGGTTTCTGGGACTGCAACTGTGCTACTGTTTTCTCCATATAAGGCTTCAAGTTGACGAAAGAATCTGTAATGCTTCCCATCATGTCTTCCTGCCTTACCATCTTTTGTCTTCTTGTAATATTTGTACAAATTCTCAAACTTCTCCCTGCACTTTTTCCCACTCCTTTGATATCCATGTTCTTCAGACATGATCCTGAGATCACCAGCACAACCAAAAGTGAAATGGGTGTGGAAGACATTAAACAGGAAAAAGCTACAAGAACTATTGTAGAATAGAACCCTAGTTCTCAAAGAAACAGCCCTTCCTCGATCCGCCCATGTGACGATGAACTTTGGCATTTAATTAATAATTTTATGCAATGCCATGCAGTGACGTTTTTAGGTTCTTGGTACCTAGTTATAGCAAGCATTACAAAGCATGCGACACTGCAATTGCCATATAAGTGAGGCTTCGAAGGAAGAGCCTCGGCTTGGTGTCATTTCATACGATGGAATCAGAAGACAGGTGCAAATGCATTGGAATGGTCAATGAATTTTCAACAACCAAAAACAAATAATGAAACAAAGGGAACGAAATCTTACACCTAAAAGATGGGTACAAAATTTCAAAATGCTAAATGAGTCTGTGAAAGAAACCGTACTAGAATCGGTATACACACATAAACTTAATGCTTTTGAGTACACGATCAATAGTCGCAAATTGAATATACAAATATAAACAGCTTCTGCACACTGTATAGTCATTTCCCACGAAAGAGAAGGTTAACAAAATTAATGCATACCGCTACATGTCATGGTTTCCAAAACTCCCAACGACAAAATTAACGTCAAGTCCATCCATGTCATCTCACAATTAACAAAATCGCGGAAGCACCACATGTGCATCCAATTTAGTAGGTTGCCCTTATTATTTTTTTTTTCCAAAAATCCAAACAGACTACACCAAAATTATCATTTTAAAATTCTCAACTCGAATCTACAGAAATTGAAGAGAAAAGCAAGTACTATCAAAGAAGAAGAATTATTAAATCTACTATATAACTCTGTAATTTAGATGTATTTTACTTCCAAAAAATATAATAAAAAAACTTCTCTTGAAACCTGTGATTAACTTATCAACACTTATAGAAAAAAGGTAAAATTAATTAAATTTCTGTTATAACCTAAAATCAACTTATGCAGTGAAGTTGAAGAATTTAAACAAGAGAGTTTCTGATTAACTTACTATGCAGTTTATTTGGAGAAGTTACGGGAAAGAGTTTATTTGGAGAAGCTAAAGAGAATGAATATTGTACCTAGAGACTTCATCCCATAAGGGTCCTTTGTGATTAGCCTCTTTGAATTTAGGGTCCAAGCGAGATCTGATCTCAAGGAGAGTGAGGGTCTCTTGTCTGGGCCACCTTCCAGTGGAGGGGTCTCCACCGATGCAACCTGCACCCTCGGCATCAAAGGTAGGTGGAGTGGGTAGAGTGATGGTGGCTGCTGCTGCTGCTGCTGCAGCAGCAGCAGAATCATGGGGTGTGGAAGCGAAGTCGTGAAGGCCAGGTGGCATTATGTCACGACCGAACATCATAACCTCGTAGTGTTGTTGCTGGTGCTGGGGAGTGGGCAAGGGTGTGAGATTCCGGTGGCCGGGGAAAAGCTCCACCGTTGGGTGGGGCGGCATGGAGGAGAAGTTGTTGTGGGAGGTCCTCGGCCCATTCACAACTTGCCTGAGATCGTTCACGCCAAAGTGGTGTTGATGTTGATGCTGATGCTGATGCTGATGGTGGTGGTGGTGATGGTGATCTTCCATTTCCATGAATGGGACTTGAGAGAGAAAGAGGGTGTGATGAATTGGAAATAAGGGGAGAGAGAGAGAGAGAGAGAGAGAGAGAGAGAGAAGGGAGAGTGGTAGAAGCGGCAGAGTCGGATCCTGTCGTGCACGAAAAAGCTCAAAATTTTAGCTCAGGACTATGGTCCCATCCCATGTCCAAGTGTATGCTTGTGATGGCGTATATGTATATGTATGAGAGTGAGACTAAGAGAGAGAGAGAGAGAGAGAGAGAGAGAGAGTGAGTGACACTGTGTGTGTTTAAACTATAGTATGTAGTATTAGTGTTGGAGTGTTCGGGTATGTTATCTGTCTATTTGGCCTTTGGAAGAACAATGCTGCTTCGTTCTGTGTCTTTGTTCAGAACAGTGTGGGGAGTGGGGTTCAAGTGCTTGCAAGGAGCCAGCAAAAGGGTCTAAGCCCTAAGCCACCAACAGAGGAATGTGTGTGGCCTCACTTTTCAGGGCCACAAAAATTATTAAATCTTAATTAACTCTTCAATTTTCTTACACATTATTCAAATCACAATTTAATTAAAAACTTATCTAATACTTTTTCTCCATTTGTTTTGGAGACCATCACGTCCACCAACTAAACATGTCTATGGACAATCTTTCTATTAAAGATTCAAATCTTAATTTCTCACTAATCTCTTCCATTAAATATGACTTTGTTAATAATCATGTTATTGTTTTAGAAAGCTAAGAAAAATTAATATTATATATATATATATATGTACATATTTACATCTCATTGTTTCATATGAAAGAGACAGTTTCAGTAAATAAATCCCCTTCCCACACGTTAAATTATTTTTAAAGCAAGCACAATTAATAAAGTTTCACGTAAGAGAAAAATATCTATTACCTTTTTATAGTAAATAAATTTTATCATTTGAACTATTAAATTGAGCAATATTATCACAATAATCAAGTATATTAATTTAACACGATTTAAATGTTTATAACATATGAATATTATATATATATATAGCTGACTTAAATTTAAAGTATATTATATCACACTTAAAAATAAAATGAAATATCAGTACATTTTTAACTGTATAAAATACTATGCATATGATATTTTTTAAAAGATCTAATATCTAGAAAATTAATTTGATTCTAAAAAAAATATTTAGAGGAAATTTTTATTGACTTTGATGTATATATATTGGTCAAGACTGACTTTATTAGTATCTTAGTAAGTGATAAAACTAAACCCTTATAATGATTTAAATGTTATTCTTTTGTATGTTTTCTGCAAAATCATCTATAGTTATTTCATAATCAAGAGTTTTAAAAAGTTGGTTTCAATAAAAATTACAATAAGGTTATTTAATCAATTTTATGAAATTGTAAATCACAAATAAGATTTAAGAAAATTATTTGAGTGAACTTCTTTTTAATTGATGAAATGTTAAAAATAGTTAATATTATTCTACAATTAAGATGATTTAATATTAAACATTCATCCAGCCATAGTTTATGAAAATAATAAATTAAATAATGAAAAGTCCACTTTATTAATAATTTTGAAGTGATTATTCTCTTAATTTTTGTCGAGGGGTGTGGCAATGAGTGAAAGCATGAAAGGAGGATGCTAAAAGTGGGATGACGAATGGAAGACAGCAAGCTTATATTGCTGACGCGTGTATAGTGGCTGGGATGCTACCTTTTTGAATTTTGGTAATCATTCGCTACAACAAACTCTGCTTCTTTCAATTTATTTTTAAATAAATACTTTTAAACATTTTCTTTAACTTTTTCCCCCTACTTTTAGTTTAAATTATATTTTGTGGATTCTTTTTAAAGTTTTTTGACTGCAAGACTAAAATTATTGTTTACTCATAATATATACTAAACATTCAAAGTCTTAATATTTTTTATTATCTTTTAGTTAAGTTAAAAATTACTATAACTTTTAAATATATGAATTTTAGGTAAATTTTACTTCTAATTGGAGAAAAAAATGCCAAATATGTTTTTACTATATTTTATATAAAAGGAAAGTTAAAATTTGGCTATTTCAATTAAAAATCTAAATACACCTTAAATATTTTGCTCTTAATATTACTATAAAAATTAGTAAACAGTTGATTTTTTATTACACATATTTTTTTCTTACATTGAAATTCAATTGTTGTAAATAAGTTTTAGCAAAAGTAAATACTATAATTATGTGTGTCTCTATATATAAATAAGTGATTATTACCAACTTAAATATTAAATTATAATTATATTTTTAAAGATTAAATTATACTTATATACTATTTGGATTGTTTGTTAAAATTGATCAACACTAAAAAAATCAAATGATTCATTTTCTCATAGTTTACAAAAGTGTATATTGTAATACCACATGAAATATCTATCATGCTAGTCGAGTAATAATACTATATTATTCTATTATAATTATCTAAAAGTATATATATATATATAATACAACACAACCATCTAATTTATACTATTTTGCTCCTCGCCTAGAAGCCCACTCGCTTCCATTGACATTTGTAACAAAATCTGTTCACATACATTGTACGATCATAGCAGTGTTGTTAGAAATATATCATTCCTTAATTAAGAGATGTAATTCCTATGTATGAGAAGTAATAAATAGTTTATTCCTAGGTCTTGGAATTATTTCACTGACTCTTGAAGAGATGTACATTCATCTTTGAAAATGAGAACAACATTTAATATCCTCTATCACTCTGGAGAAGCCTCAGCACTTATCTATAAATAAGGATTTTGAGAGAATTGGAAGGATACAGGAGTAGTAGTAGTTGAAAGAGAGAAAAAGGGTTTCCACCACTTTATGATGAGATTGTTGTAAGTCATTCTAAGGATGAGTGAGCATATTATCCTCTTGAAAATACAGATCCTTTTGTAATCTTACTTTTATAGTGGAGTTCTTATACTAGCTTGGTCCCGTGATTTTTCCTTCTCAATTTGAGTAGGTTTTCCACGTAAAAATATTGTGTGTTATTCTTTTATTCCTTTTTTCTCTTAAGCCTATTTTAAGTTACACAGACGGTGGGAAACTTTTTTGCTTCCGCATTATTAGCTAATAGAGAAGATTGACAAAGAATGGTAGCTTCTGTGGCTATGATTCAGAAGTATATTGATAGAAGTTTGTTCGAGCATATGTTGACATACACAAATGCTTTTGAGTTATAGTCCAAACTTAAATCTATGATTCAAAAGAAAACTCCTGGAAATAAAGTGCATCTTGCCAGAAGATTGGTGAAGATGGAATACAAGGACGGTCAGAGCATGATAGAACATCTGAACGACTTCAAAGGCTTAGTCAATTAGATGGTGAATTACAAGCACTTTGGTGGTCACTTCTACTTCTACTTCTTAGTTCATTGTCTGAGAGTTGGGACACTTTGGGGGTCACTCTTAGCCATTTTGTGCCTGATGGAAAACTCTTAATGCATATTGTTTCAGATAGCTTATTGAATGAAGAATCCATACGAAAGGAGCGAGATATTCCTTACCAATCTGAGGCTAATGTCATTGATAGAAGAGGAAGAAATGAGACACGTGGAAGAAAAGAATCCCACGAAAGAGGCAAGAGTAAGGAGAGAGGGTGGTCCAAGTCTCGATCCAAAGTAAGTTGTTACTATTGTGGCAAAGCAGGACATAGAAAGTCTAAGTGTAGATTTCTAGAAAGATATCAAAGATCTGGGTCTGTCCATGTAGATTTACTGGAACCCAAGAAGGAAAATGAAAAATCCACCACAGCTGTTGTATCAGATGAAGATGTTTTCCTTATTAGAGAAGACAATTACCTTAATGTTGCTTATGGTGATTGTTCATGGATTGTATATTTTGGTGCATCATTTCATGTGAGTCCACATTAAGGTTTCTTTTCAAATTATAAGGGAGATTTTAGCATCATTAAAATGGGAAACCATGTTACAAGCAAATTTTTTGACATAAGAGATGTGATCATGTCAACAGATGCAGGAAGCAAGCTTGTGCTAAAAGAATTAAGACATGTACCTGACATGTACCCATTGTGACAGTCGTCGGAGAAGTAGATTATCGGGAGAAGAGTTCTCGAAGAAAGAATGGGACTAGAAGAAGAGAAGTGGTGGGTCAACTCGGTTCCATGTAAGAACACCGATACATAAAAAAATGTAGAAAATATATTTAAAAAAATTAAATTAAAATTTCAATAAAATTTCAATAAAAAATTGTAAAAGATTGAAATGAAATTTTAGATTAAGTTATACTTTAAATAATATAATATAAATTTCACATTTGAATACATAATTAAAATTAAACACAATTAAATTACAATGATTGAAATAAAAATTAGGAAAAAAGAAAACTAAAATAACATAAGCTTATTTATTCAAAAGAGTCTCGCAAGTGGTAAAATCTTTCTTGAAGATCATCATATTTTTTATGTAGTCTCTCAAAACCTTGTTCATATTATTTATCCTTCTTGCAATTCTTAAATATCACTCGAAATTTGTGAAAGCATTTGAGCATCAAGGTGTACTTCATGTTTTGCTTTGATATCCACATGTCCTCAAGTATTGGTGAGTCTTCATCATTTACATGTTCTTCATGGTCTTGGTTCACCCTACCATGTTGTCAGACCTTGTTGACATTAACCACATTCAATTTTCAAGGTTTTTTCATCAATAAAATGTTGTCAGCCTAACATGACCACTACAACAATAGATAACTCTACGCTATAGTAAGCTATAGTAAGCTTTAATGCATGTAATAACAATGATGTATAGAAGAAGCATGTCGTTGTCCCTATATTTGATCATGTGTTTCGTGGCTTATTTTGTTCCATTTCTAAAAGTGTAAGAGGAAACTTAAGCTTGTAAGCACACTACACCAAGGTAAGGGAAGTTAATGTTAACATATATTCAGTGTGTTGACTATTTAGATGGGTTATGTGTATGGTGGTTGGATTGATGTATATATGTTAAGGTAGATATATATATATATATACATATAATTTTAATATGGCCTTCAAAATAAAATAAAGTATATATGATTTTGGTAATATATGTGAAGATGAATATGTATATAGTTGATGTTTTGGAATAATTGGAAACAAGAAATGGGAAGAGCTTCATGTTGCTTTTTCCTATTCTCTAAAAAAGATGCTCTCGAGTTTAATATCATTCAAGCAACATCTCACCGCTAACATGACACTAAAGCAATGTGTAATGATTATACTCACCATTGCTTGAGCAACAATGTGGACACTTAAGTAATGGAATGGATAACTCAATTCAGGGAGAGATCGACACAATTCTCTCCTCTTTAGAAGGAAATCGCTCAAGCAAAAATGTTGGTCTCTCAAGCAAGATTGATAGTGATCTGCGTGAGTTTTGGAATCTTAGGAATTCAGGAAATATGATAGGGCACTCAAGTGAGACTGTTAGCATAATAGGGAAGATGCTATAAACCAAGAGGGGGCTAAATCGGTTACTTGATAAAAATTTAACATTTCCAAAAATTAATCTTGTTAAAATAGAATTTAACAAAAACCCAGGTTTTTTTTTAAGTTTTGCTTTATCAAATAACCAGAGTATAATATAGAAAGCTGAATATAAGTTGAATATAAATGAGAGTAGGGATAGAGAGAATAAACACCAAGTTTTGGTTCAGATCAAAAGATCTTGCGTCCAGTGTCCAATCACCTTAAAGAAAGTGATTTTTACTAACTATCTTAAAAATAAAGTTTACAACTTACAAAGTAACTAAATGAGTAAGGTAGTAAGAAGATTGACAAAAATACCTCCTTTATACAGAACAAGGATGAGACAGTACCTCTGTTAAACACACAAAGAGATGAATAAGCAGTTTCCTTAAACACCACAAGGAATGAAGACATCTCCTTTGAATAACACCAAAGGATGAACACCTCCTCTAAATAGTACAAAGGATGATAACAAGCTCAAACCCTAGTTGCAACACAACTTTCTGAAGTAAACCAACTTAAGAAAATAGACTAGGTTTAAAAGATTAAGAAAGCAAAGAAAACACTTGTGTTTGGTATATTTTTAATCCCCAAACCCTAGTTTTATTTATAGCCAAAGAGAAGCACCAAAGTTTGAAGAATTTGAAAGGTTTTTGCAAAAACATTCTGAATAATCGATTATTGCTTGGGATAATTGATTATTCAATAAAGAAAAAAATTCTAAGAAACAAACGCATGATAATCGATTATGGCACGAGATAATCGATTATTGCACTTATAATAATCGATTATTTCTTGAGATAATCGATTATTCTAAAGAACAAAGGTTTTCTAAAAAAATTTCAAAGCTTTGATAATTAATTACTTAAAGAAATAATCGATTATTTTAACATTAATTGTTTTTTACAAAAAACAAAATACTTTTTCAATATTTAAAGGAGAGTAGTGTGCACACTAGAGTCTTTAACTTGATTCCTAACTATTACAAGCAAACATATGCACAAAATACAAGTTTAAAGATTCCTCAAGAGTTCAAGACTTCAACTGTTAAGGTCCAACTTCTTCTTTTAAAGTCATCATCATTAAAACACTTATTCTTTAGATATTGGTAAAGATCCTTCTTCATCTTTAAATTAACAGAGGCTTGATCGCTCAAGTGTCAATAGAGAGGTGGTTGAAGCTCTAGATATTGTTGGAAGAAGTATGTCATGTGTGTATTGCTCAAGCATGGTCAAGATGTAGAAAGTAAGGAGGGATTTTTTTATCAAGATTATCAAAATCAAACAAGTTGAAGTGTTACAATATTATCCTACACATCTTGAAATTTTGTTTAAGTGTTGTTAAACAACAAAACATAAATATTGAAAGTGTTTCATTTGTAAGATGCATGCTATCAAAACAGATCATGAAAATGCAAGTGCTTTGTCAACCTAATGACATGAACCTTGCAAATATTACTTCATCTGATAAGTGAAGTACTCGTAAAATGATTAGGGATGGAAAATGAACTTGTCCCCATGGGTATTAACCGAACTCGTCTCAAGTTTGACGAGGATTCCCCGCATTGACTGAGTATGGATATGGGTATGGATAATACCCAATTTTTTAAATTGGGTATAGGGATAGGTATGTACATATCTGCCCCGTCCCCATCCCCGTTTCAATACTCGTCCCCGCCCCTATTTGAAATTCCTAAAACACCCATAATTTATTAGATAACCTAAAAAATTTATATTTATTGTTCTTTTTGGTCCTTACTTTTGCAACCTTTCTTTTTCTCTTTCACTACACAATTCTTTTATTCTCTCTCAACCATTCATCTTTTTCAAAATCCACAAAGTTTACTTAGATCCTCAAGATATTTTCCTTCTTATCACAACATTGATTATACGTTTTCCCCTTTGTGCGGTTTGGTTCAAATGGTGTATTGTATTTCAGGAAACACAAACTTCAATTCCATTTAGTCAAATATTTTCTAGGTTACAAATTTGATTATTTGTACTCCTTTATAATATTTTTATTTATTATTTATGTTTTAACATGAGAATGTTTAGCTCTCAATCTCAAGTGTTTAATCACCTAAACCCTTAGTTTATTGGGTAACATAAAAAATTTATCTTTTTTTTTTCTTTAACCTTATGTTTGTTTTTGTTTTGCAACAAAAATGTTTCATTCTCTCCCAACAATACTCATGTTTTTCCTTTATGCGATTATGTTTGAACAGTGTATTGCGTTTCATAAAATACAATGCAACTCTCAATTTTATTGAATCAAATTATTTTGAAGGCACATATTTGATTATTTTGACTTTTTTCCAATATTTTTATTTGTTGTTTATTTTTATTATGTAAGGATGTATGACTCTCAATTTCTAATTAAATAAAATTTAATTTTTTATATAATTATGATTTCTTTTTAACTCTTTCACGTTTACTATGATATAATTATTTATTGTCATGAATATTTTTTTAACAGAATCAAGAATTGATTTAAATCCAAAAGATGAAAGATGCATTTCTAAATTCTAATAATTAGTTTAAGTTTTCCCATGCAATTTTATTCGCATTGTGTATTGTAATCTTCATTAGTATAAAAAATTATCTCATTAGAAATTTATAGAAAGAAAATAAAGAAACATTTGAAATAATTTTGGACGTACACTATTTATTTATTTATTTTTTGTAATTTTTTAAAAGTAATTTTTAACTTTGTCACTTGTCTTTTCTTCATGTGTTACATATGTTAATTTGTAGACAAAAATAAACATTAAAGGTAAAGGTTTACAAGTACCAACCCTATGATATTCACAACAATCAACACCCTTATAAGGTTCTAATAAAAGAATGTGGGTATGAGAATGAGTGTATACTCATTATCCGATACGGAGAGACAAAATTTTTATACATGTTAGTATGAGATGAGAATGAGAATGAATTTTTATTTTGAGAATGAGAATAAGATAGTGAAATCCGCACCCACTTATCCTATTGTCATCCCTAAAAATGATACACATGAACATATCAATTAAAACTAACATTGTATTATACAAATATTCTATGTTTATGCTTATTTTAATTGTAATTATATTTTTTTGGATTTATTTTTATCTTGTATTTATAATTGTCTAGAAACATGACCATTATGGATAAATATTTACCTTTATATCATTCAGTAATTTTCATTTTATTTTCATTGTGTGTATAATTACTATAATTATCTTCCGCATTTTGCTTATGTCTTTTTATGTTTCATTTTGTTTATGTGCTGAGTTTAAAAATTGAAGTAAAACAAATATCACAAATATTTTATTTTTTTATTACTTTGTGTTATATAAACACTATTTTATTTATATTATTCTTTTAAATGTGTATAAATATAATTATTGTAAATGTTCATTTAAATAAAATTAGTTTATTTATAGAAGATTATATTTTTGATTATGTATTCAAATGACTGGTTAAAGTAAGATAATTTTATAAGTAAAAATGAATTCAATCGTTTTACAACATTTGTCTATATTAGTTGTGTTATATTTATCAGACCATTTCAGTCTGTTTATGCATAAATAAGTTCATTCTTATTAGTATTGGTTAACATAAATATATATTTAAGAGTTAATAATATATAATAAAAATAATCACTGGATCTAAACAACTGTGTCCAGTTGTTCAAAATTTATCAAATTCTAAAAATGGTTAGAACTCATAAACTCAATAATGTTAATTTAAGTGGAAGAAAATGATAATATAGCATTAATTTTAAAGTTAAAAGATACAATTTGAAATTTTTAAAGAAACAAATTAAACAATATAACAGGGTTCAAAAGCCTACTCGTTGAGCCCCCGCACCATGATTATAACTTATTTTTAGTCCCATAAAAAAATTTCATTAATCATTTGATAATCATAAGACTAACTAGTTTCAAAATTCATGTATTAATTATTATCCATCTTGTTGGCTATTTTGTTTTTCACTTTAACAATTTATAATTTATATATAAATAAGTTATGTATGTGGCACCGAGAGAGAACATTGAGAGAGAATAATTAATGTGAAGTGATTAATAAACTAAACTACATAACCTTCATAATTTAATAGTATATCACTTTATATACATGCTTTAAAATAACGATGTTTCACGACAAAACCTAGTAGTCACTATATTTACTTTTCTTGTTCCGGTATAAAAAATTATTTCATTAAATATGTTATAAATTATCAATTTTAAGTCTATATAAATTTAAATGTTTTTAAATTTTTTATTAAAAAATTATTTTATTTAATATTTATTTTTTAATTGACATTTGTTATTTGATTTTGTCATGAAATAAAAAGTGTTTGTCATCTTGCATTATCAATGTATTACTAACATGTCTCCACATTAAAAATAAAATTAAACTTAATTAATTTTTAAGTTTTTTATAAATTTGATATTTTTAATTGAATTATTATTAAAAAAAATTATTCTATTGAATACTCAAAAATTTTATAGTTTTTAATTAAACTTTTAATATTGATTTTACCATCAAATATGGCTATATGACACACAACATTACAACTAAAACCATAATTATTAATTATTTTTATTTTTTTCAAACTTTAAAACTTTAAAAGCTCTCCAAAATATAAATTTTTATCTTTTAATTTTTCAAATAACACTGCCAAATATTTATTCATATGATATCGTTTATTGGTCATAGATCGGAATTTAGGTTTTTTGAGAATCAAATTTTGATTTGAATTTTAGATTCTTTTAAACATTTTCTATGATACATTAAAAATTATTTTTAAATTATACAATTTTAAATTTTTTTTAAAGGAAAAAATAACTTTCAACCAAATATAAAAGATAAGATTTTTGTATTCATAAGCATGTAAAAGAAAAATATAAAGGTATAAAAAGAAATTATCTTTGTCTTGAATCAAATTTTAAAAAAAATATGACAATTTAACTTGATTTATATTTTAAAACGAATCTTAATTTTTTTATGATCTGATCTTTTGTTAGGTCTACAGATAATGGATATTTTTTACCTAATTAAAAATTAAAAATATTATATATTTATAAAAAAAAATCATGATATATCATTTTACAAAAATTTTAAAGTTTAATATTCTACAAACTTAATACATTATACAATAATAATATTATGCATCTTAATTTTAATATAACTTGAAACGATGTTATTAGTCTCTCTTCCAAACCAATAACATAATATATATAACTAAAATAAAATAAAAAATAAAAACAAAATATTTACATAAAAGAAAAACTACATCAATTCATTAAACTACAAACCATCTTAACTTTATAGATCTCAAAATCAAATGAGTTAAACTTAAAAGATATATTTTTATTTTAATCATTAACTTTGAAAACTAGTCTAACACAAATTATAAACCACTCAAATAATCTATGATAAGGTTGACCCACTTTTGCATTCCTAAAACATTTTCAGTTTAGAAGTATATACGTATTAAATGAATTAAAATACATGAAGAATCAAGGTGACTCAGGTGTGTGTAAATTGAATAAAAAGACGTTTTTGAGTAAAAAGGTTTATGAACAAGATTCCATGTTGAAATTTGTAAAGTAAGTTTTAGCATATCTTTGATTGAGAAAAAGGGTAGGATCGTAATAGCGTTACTTTAGCTAAATCTTGAATGAACCAAAGGGGCAACATAGTGCCATGAATAATAATGGTGGAAAAGGCAAGTTTTCATTGTATTTTTCACAAGTGGGTGTAACTTTTGGGAATTACTGAAGCATCTCATCTTATACACCAAACATATGATATTGATTTCTAGATGCATATCCTGAATCTTAATATAAATAATTATTGTTTCTCGTCGTTTTCCTCATTTTCTTTTCTTTCTACTATGTTATGCAAAAATAATTGAATTCGAACCACATGTCATAATCAGATAAGAAAAAAAAACATTTTCTTTATTTTGAAATACAAATATAAATGTGATAACAAGCCACGAAAACGCAGATACATGAAAGCACTGCACTACAGATATTCTTTTTCCATTATCAGCATTGTTGAAAATATTAAAAAAAAGAAGTTTTGAGTCACGCTACTAAATATTTGTAGTCTTTTATTATTATTATTATTATTATTATTATTATTATTATTATTATTATTATTATTATTTAAGAAAATTGCTCGTATAAAAACTCTTTTTTATTTGGAGTTTAACACAATTAAATGCAACTGTAAACAAACATAATTAAAATACAATAATTTTTTTAGTCAAATAATAAAAATAAGTTGGGTGATCGAGTTTTATTTATACATGAATTGCAAGTTGACTTTAAAGTTTTAATCAGATTCTAATTGTAAATATTTTAGAAAAGCACAATCTACATTTTTTTTCGTTAAAAAAAGTATAAACATATCTTTGAAAAAGTAATATAATATATATATATATATATATATATATATTATTTCTGAAAAATATCCTTTTAATAAAAAAATAAGATAAATACAATAAAAAATAATATATAAAAAATATAACTTGAAAACTTTAAAATTGGATAATATCTATATATAATCAGAGAATAATATTATGTAAAAATTATAATGCACAATGTTCATGTATAATTACCACACACCCTACACCAATGTTAGCAAATGGTCGTATACAATTACTACCACCGCACACCTTGCATTATTACTAACCAATGCTCGTGTTTAATCACCACACACACACCTTCCACCACTGTGCAATTATCGTTAGTAAAACTCACCATTTTCCATGACAACACGGATATGTCATGAGAATACTTAACTCATCTTTTACAAAAGATCATCCTCCTCAACACGAGAGACAATCCTTCCATCAAATTTCTCAGTCACATTTGATAGCACTTGCAAACAACATTGCAACTTCAACAACGAAAGATTATTCTCCAACAATAAGGAATTAATATTTTTTTATGTAGAAGATCAGACTAAGCTGCAACCACGGAACAAACATACTAAGAATATCCTACCGAACAATAAGCTTTGATACCAGTGTTGGTCAAACAATAGCATATTTACCTCTGGAGAATAATCTTTCCAATAAAGAAATAAGATAAATGCAATAAAATAACTAACACATAATAATATAAAGTGGAAACTCTGAAATCGGAGAAAAACCACGATCATTCTAAAGACAACTAAAGAATAACACTATGTGAAAATTCTTACAACACATAAACTACTCTCTCATGCCCTTCAGCCCAATACAATCACATTATCTAAATCAAGTAATTAAATCAAACCTCAACACACTCTACTACAATATTATAAGAAAGTCAAATACAAGTTTAAAGTGCTTTTGAATGAGCTACCTAAACATCATGAACTCAAGTCTATTATATATATATCAAGATGTATTATTTTCATTAACCCCAACAACATATATATATATATATATATATATATATATATATATATATATATATATATATATATATATCCACCAATAAAATTACATTATAATCGAATTATAATCGCTCAATTAAATATTTATATGTTAGGTGATAGGAAAATTTGCTAAGTGAATAGACTCAAATCTATGTCGTTTTAAATTTTTCATTGTTTTAAATTTTGAATAAATACTTAAATCCATAATAAATTATTAGAATTCTCAAAATCTTTATGAAAATTTAACATTAATAAAAAAATAACTATATAAAAAATTGATATTATTTTCAACATAAAATTTATAAAATTTTAAAATTCAATATTTGTATGTTTTTTATTTTTTATATACCGTTCAACTTTAACATTTTTAATTTATGTAAAATTTTATTTATATTCTCATATTTGGATTTTTAATAATTATATATATTAATATGTCATAGTTTATCAATGTTTTAGTATTTTAAAAATCTTAACAAATTAATTTGTTATTATCGTAGAAAAGATATCATTCTTTTTTTTATATATTTAAAAATAATAATAATAATAATAACTATAATAAACAAACAAGTGATTATATATTTTAAAGTGTTTATAATTATTTTTTAAATTTAAACATATATATATTAAAGTATTTGTAGTTATTTTTAAAATTTAAATAATATATTTATATTTTTTAAATATATTAAAAATAAAATAAAAATATAAAAATATCATTATAAAAGAAAATCTTCTTTGTATATAATTTTATGATTGGTTAAAGTGTCATTCATAATATTATCTCCTCATAAAACACACTCGAGTTGCTTTCGAAAAAAATCCATAGGTATTTTATAAGTTTATGTACGTATCGAATTATATTACTCTGAGAAAATAAGGATATTAAATTTGCGATATAATTATATTGAATCCATAACATAATATTTTGTTGATACATTAAAAAAAATATTTTTATCAATCATATATTAACTTATAAAATAATAAAATTAATCACTAATAAAATTAAAAATTAATTTAAAATTTAATTTTATAAGTAATTAAAAATTTAATAATTAATGTTAAAAAATAATTTAATTATCATCATATATAAATTAATTTATAATTTTTTTAAAATTAATAGTCATTAAAAAAATTGTAATTTTTATTATAATAAAAATTATTTTAAATATTAATAATTTTTAATTTAATTATAATGACTAATTATTTTTTATTTTAAATTAATTTATATTTCATAAATTACTTATTGATAAATCGTTGCATAATTGATAAGCGTTATTTTAAAACATAAAAAATAGGTCGATATGAAATCTTGAAGATTTGAATATGAATATAATATATATATATAATAACATACATTAAAAAAAATCAACTTTTCTAATATTTTAAAAATTTTCAACTAAAAATATATAAAAAAATGTTAATTAATTTGGTCTCAAATGCAAATATTATTGTGACTTCTCAGTGAAGTGCAGAGATATTAAATTAATGGTAAAGTATAGATTATCCCCTTAAGTAATAAGGTATTAGTAGGGTGAGATGTGTTCGGGAGATCATATCAAATTTATGAGGTGAAATTTATAAAATTGATGAGGTATATGCAAGAGTATATCACTTTTAACACAAAAAATAAAACTCGATTATGGTCCGCAACTAAACATTTTTGTAGTATTATTCAGAAATTCGATTCTTACTTTCTCATTATGATGTGATTTAAATCATGTAAAGAATGAAATATATCTTTTACAGAATATTTAGGTTTAAAAGAACCTGCAAAAGCACATTGATTATGTCCAATGAAAAACAAAGGAAGCATTATTTGTGCGAAGACTATTTTCTTGAAATTTTCTTCTAAACCAAGTTTCTGTATTAACGCATTGTTTTTCTTGTTTTGTTTTGAATTTTTTCCTTTTTATTAGATTTTTTATTTTTAATGTTTTTTTATTATGGTTTCTATATAAACCTGATATATTAAAAAAGTATTTTTCATACGTAATAAGAAATGCACATAATTTTCATTTTTGCACTGTTTACATTTTTTTTTTCAAAACATACCATTATTTTTTTTTCAAAACTTGCCATAAAATCTAATATGATATTAAAGTGGACATATCTTATGTACTGTTTTAATAATTTTTTATTATTTTTTCTTTTTTTCTTTTTTTAATTTATTATTCTTATTCTTGTTGGCCTTCTTTTTTTTAATTATGAAGTCAAACAAAATACATCACAAAATTCATCAAATCCGTATTATTTACATCCTAGAGAGAATTCAGGAATGATTCTCATTACTCCTCAATTAAATAGAGGAAATTATCATTCTTGAAATAGGAGAATGAAATATGTCTTGCTTTCAAAAAATAAATTGAAGTTTGTTAATGGTGAGATTGAACAACCACCACAACGTGATATTATGTTTGATGATTGGAAATGTTGTAATATTATGGTTATATCTTGGATAATGCATACTCTTTCGCTACAAATAGTGCAAAGCACCATAACATAGACAACACTAAAGATCTTTGGGAGGACTTAATATGAAAAGACAATTATTTCAGGATATCCAATCCGCTTCAAGATATACACTCAATCAAACAAGGAGAAAGAAATGTAACTGACTACTATACAAATTTGAAAGTTCTCTCGGAAGAGCATGAATCTTTGAGACACATTCCTCCATGCACTTGCAAAGTGAAATGTAGCTACAATCTTGTCAAAGTCATCACTCAATATAGAAACTCTAAAAACATAATGTGTTTCTCAAAAGGTCTTAGAGACCTATATGGTACTATTAAAACCCATATTCTTCTCATGGAGCCATTGTCAAACATTAATTGTGTCTTCTCTTTGGTTCTACAACAAAGAAAGACATTTAAATGGAGGTAATTTCAATGATACTAAAATATTGTTTGATAATGTTAGATAACAGAATTATGAAGCTTTTGATAAGGATAACAATCAAGCCTACGGATGGAAGAATCAAAGAAGAGGTAGGGGAAGAAACTGCAAAGCAGTGTACGTTTTGTCATAAAATGAACCACACTGCTGAAGAATGTTATTCCAAACACAACTTCCCTCCTTGGATAAAATAGAAGAATAAGCACATCATTGGTTCTCTTACTAAAGCTGGGAATGAAACATGTCAACATTTTAACACAAATAACTTTATTCAAAATCTTGGTAAGACTAACCAAGATGAAAATTCTATTACTTCTTACCAACAATTGTATAGTGCATCAAACTTCTTGTAAGACTATCAATTCAACAATTCAATAAGTCTATCAAGACTATTAGAATAGATAATGGCTGAGAATTTAATCATAGAGATTTCTATAACAACAATTGTATAGTGCATCAAACTTCTTGCACTGAGACACCTCAACAAAACGCTAAAATGGAGAGGAAACTTCAACATATTTTAAATGTAGTTCGATATCTTATCTTTCAATCTAAAATTCCAAAAGTCTTATGGTCTTATGTTGTCATACATGCTATTTATTTAATAAACAAATTATCTATCATCTCCTGTTATAAAGAACAAAAGTTCGTATGAGTTTTTGTATGGTCACAAATCAAATCTTCTAGATTTGAAGAATTTTGGATGTTTTTGTTATGCATATACTTCTAAAAACAAATGAACCAAACTTGATCCTAGATCACATAAATGCCTTTGTCTTGGATACAAAATTGGAGCTAAAGGGTATTTGATCTTGATATTAATATCAGGGTTCATATCTCGAAATGTTATCTTTCATGGATACGACTTTGTATATTTACAATCTCATGAGTTAAAACAAATTAAAAATAAAAAGGGTGAAGACATCTTTGATTTCTTTTTGGATTCTCCACATCATCAAAATGCTACAAATACATAAAACACTGAGCAAATCTAAAATACAAAAGTTGAAAAACTATATAGATCTAATAGAGAATGTAGAGCTCTAACATATTTAAATGACTATCACCATCAAATTTACAATTCTACATAGGTAGTCCCACTAAAGGTTTTAACAAGATACAATTTCCCACAAGTTTGTTTTGTCTAATAAAAATTTGTCTTCAAATCACTTGCATCACACTCTTTCTGTATCTTCAAAAATGGAGCCATGATCTTATGAAGAGGCCACACTTTCCTTGAATGGAATGTCGCCATGCAAGCTAAAATTGAAGATCTTGAAACAAACATCACATAGAAAATAGTTGATCTTTCCCATGAAAGAATTTCCATAGGATGCAAATGGGTTTAAGATTAAATATAAACCTACTGGTAAGGTAGAATGATACAAAGCCTATCCAGTGACAAAAGGATTCACTCAACTGGAAGGAGTGGATCACTTGGACACCTATTCCCAAGTTGTTAAAATCACTATAGTACACACTCTCCTTTCTCTAGTGGCTACGAAAAATTGGTATCTAAATCAACTTGACGTAAATAATGTCCTTTTAGATGGAGACCTCAATGAGGGAGTCTACATGACTATGCAAACAAGGTTTGACATTTGCTATGCCCAATTAGGTTTGTCATCTCACTAAATCCCTATATGGTTTGAAGAAATTTAATAAGAAATGGTTTTCCAAACTTAATTCACATTTACAGAGTATTAACTTTAATCAAACTAATTTAGATCACTCTCTTTTTGTTAGGAAAACTTCTTCTTTCGTTGCCCTGCTAATTTTCGTGGATGACATAATCTTAACAGAAGATAACATGATTGATATAAAAGTAGTAAAGAATCCTTAAATAACACCTTCAAAATCAAGGACCTCAAGCTAAATATTTTCTTGGGATAGAAATAGCCCGATCACATAATAGAATACATATTTGGCAAGAAAGTATGATTTGGATGAGCTTGTAGATACATATATGCTAGATGCAAAGCCTTGTTCTACTCCCATGATGAAGAGTATAGATATGATGTTTGAACAAGATCCTTGCATATATGAAGTTGAGTCTTTTAGGAGGCTCATTGGTCGTCTTCTATATCTTACCAACACTAGACCAGATATCAGCTTTGTTGTGCAGTTCCTTAGTCAATTTCCACAGAAATCTTCAAGGCATCATCATCAAGTTGCATATCATATATTGAGATATATCAAATCGTCTCCAATTTTGAGGATGACTGTTGATGACAATGTTACGGTGGATCTATCCAAAATTGAAAGTGCTAAAGAGTTTATGGGGTTAGTGGGAGAGCGTTCTCAAATAATTGATGAGGCTCGATGGGACATTAATGAGTAATTTAACCATCATGAAGTTTGATAGGTCATGTACTATGCATGAGTATGTTATTGAAATGACAAATATTGCAACAAGATTGAAGTCCTTAAGTATGACTCTAGATGAAAACTTTCTTGTACAGTTCGTTCTTAACTCATTACTGTCTGAGTATGACCTTTTTTAAATAAGCTATAAGACCATGAAAGATAAATGGAATGTGTCATAAATTGCACAATATGTTAGTTCAAGAAGAAATGAGACTTAAGAATCAAGAAAGTAACTTAGTCCATTATGCAAGTTACCAAGGAAATCAAGGAGTTGAAAAAAATTTATGAAGAAACGTGATAAGAGTAAAGGGCCACTTAAAAAAATAAATGAGACATATGTGAAAATTCAGAAGAAAGCATCAAAAGAAAATAATTGTTATTTCTCCCGAAGGATTGCCCAAAACGTAAGGATTGATTTGAAAAGAAAGGTAAGCTTAATGCTTATGTATCTTTTGAATCAAATCTAACTGAAGTTCCCCCTAACACGTGATGGATTGATTCTGGATGTGCGATTCATGTTTCTAATACAGTGTAGGGATTTTTCACAATCCAAAGCATAAGAACAAATGAAAAATTTCTCTTCATGGAAATAGAGTGAAAGCTCCAGTGGAAAGAATGAGAACTTATTGTTTAATCCTTGATACTAGACATCATTTACATTCATTGGAAACTCTTTATGTACCTATTTTATCTTGAAATTTGGTTTCATTATCTAAACTTGATGTTACTGGATACTCTTTTAATTTTGGTAATGGATGTTTCAATTTATTTAAGCATAACCATCTCATTCGTATTGATATTCTTTGTGATGGTTTATATAAATGGAATTTGAATGGTTTGTATATTGAAACGCTTATGACTCTGCATCATAATATTGACATTAAATATAATTTAGTAAAGGAATGTTTTGCTTTCTTATGGCATAAACGTTTGGGTCAAATCTTTAGAGAAAAGATGGAAAGATTAATAAAGAATGAAATTCTTCCTGATCTAGATTTTAATAATTTAAATATTTGTGTGGATTGTATAAAAGAAAAACAAATAAAGTGCACAAAGAAATGAGCTACAAGAAGCAATCGACTTCTTGAAACTGTACACACTAAGATCTGTGGGTCTTTTGATGTTAATTATTTTGGGAAGGAAGGTAATTTATCACTTTTATTGATGATTAGTACGTTATGATTATGTCTCTAATTGCATGAGAAATCTCAAGCATTGGATGTAATTAGACAGAAAGGTGGTGAAAGTAGTCAAGTCTGATAGAGGTGATAAGTGTTACGGAAGGTATGATGAAATTGAACAAGACCCAGACTAAAAGTTCTTCATAATTGTGACGTTTATGAATGTCAAATACATCATAACAAAATGAATGTATTAGAAATACATAATAGAATATTAAAGGATATGGTTAGGAGTATGTTAAGAAGTTCTTCTTTACTCACAGTCCTAGTAAGACAGTTCTAAAAACACTTTTTGAATTATGGACTAATAGGACACCAAGTATAAGACACGTGCATGTTTGGGGTTGTGAAAGTGAATTAAGGATGTATAATCCACAAGAAAAGTAACTGGATGCAAGAACAACCAGTGGGTACTTAATTGGTTATCCATAAAAATCAAAAGGGTGTATATTTTATTATCTCAATCAAAGTATGAGAATCGTTGAAACTAGAAATGCAAGGTTCATTGAAAATGGTGGTGAAATTAGTGGGAGTTCAACTTCACAACAAGTGGAAATTAAAGAAGTTGGAGTGCAAGTTCCTTTAACTTGTTCATCTAGCAATAAAGTAAGTATTTCTCTGACTATTGTGTCAAATAACAATAAAGAAGGGCAACACAATGATAAGTCCATGATTAAAAGATAAACCTGTTGTAGAAGAACTATAAGAAATAGTATTAAGGAGTGTCAAAAAATTCAGTTATTTCAAATGACTATGGTATATTTACATAAGTCAGAAACTGATTTAAGCAACAATAATGATTCAGTTATGTTTTCACAAGCTAAGTTGTAATAGTTATGAGAAGTGATTAGATACTATGAAAGAGAGTTAGAATCTATGGAGCATAATGACATTTGGGACCTTGTAGAATTACCATAAGGTTGCAAGAGAGTTGGAAGTGAGTTTCTTAGACTAAACGTGACTCTCATGGCAAGCTTGAATGTTATAAGGCCAGTTGATAAGGATTTTACTCAAGAAGATGATATTGATTATAAAGAGATGTATTTTCACTAGTCTCGTGAAATAGTTATTTCAGAATTATTATGATACTAATAGTTCATTATGACCTTAAGATACATCAAATGAATTTGAAAACTGTTTACCTAAATGGAGATATAGAGAAGAGTGCTTATATGGACCAGCCAATGGGATTCTCAATCAAAGAAAAGAAACACATGATATGTAAAATAAAGAAATCAATATACAAACTTAGCAAGTTTCCCACCAATGGTATTTGAAGTTCAATAATATCATTATTTGCTTTGGGTTTAAGGAAAATGTTGTTAACCAGTATATATATATATATATATACATGAAATTCAGTGTGAGTAAGATTATATTTCTAACTTTGTACATTGATAATCTAATTTTGTATATCTTGCTTGAAAAAATTAATGATATTAGTCTTCATCAATTCTAATTCAGAAAAGAGACAATTTTAGTTTCACTTAATGTCCTAAAAATGATGGAACAAAAACAGATTGAAGTAATCTCATATGCATCTATTATTAAGAGCATTATGTATGTCCAGACTTGGATGTGAAAGCTTATACCTGAGATATCTAAAGGGAACAAAAGATCACATGCATACATATAGGAAGAAAGTCTTATCATTTTAAAGTGATGGGATATTCAGATTCTAATTTTGCTAGATATGTGGATTCAGCAGAATTCGTTCTTGGCTATGTATGTCTTTTAGCCGAATGAGCAATATCATGGAGAAGTGCAAAAATATTAATTGTTGTTACACTCATAATGAAAGTTGGATTTGTAGTATGTTTTTAGACTACAATTCAAGCTAATTGGTTGCGGAACTTTATTTCAGGACTTGAAATTATCGACAGTATTGTTAAGTGACTGAAAATGTATTGTGATAACTCCAGAGTAATGTTTTCTCTAAGAACAACAAGTACTCTAAATATGCTAAATGTATGGGGTTGAAATACTTTCTTGTAAAAGAGGAAATTTAGAAACAAAGAGTGTCAATAGAACACATTAGCACAAAACTTATGGTAGTTGAACTTTTAACAAATGGATTACCACCCAGAACATTTATTGAACATATTGAAAGTATGGGTATCATTGTTAGGAATGATTTTTAAAGTATAATGTTTATTATGTCTTATATTATTCACACTTTAAGCTTAATTATGATATGTTTATGATTATCTGTTCTTTATGTTTGCATGCATAATTGTATTTGGGTAATGTACACAAGTATTCTCTTGGATAAAGACATTATGTTGGACCGATTATAAGCTCCTAATTATGTTCATATAAGGAAGAAGTATAGTTTGTGGTATACGGAAGAGAGTATCTCAACTAAGTGATGTACAACCGCTATGACTCAAATTAGTTCATATTCTTGATTATGAAATTATGATGTACCCAATATAAAGAATGTAAATGTTTTAATTCCTTAATGTGCATTATGTTTGTTTATTTTGTTTATTCATGAGTTTGTAAAGGTATCCAAAGTCACATGAGCCTTAAGTGGGAGAATGTAAGAATTTATATCTCATGTGAGAGGCACGTGACTTGTTAATTAAAAGGACCAATAAGTAAATAAATTAATAATAAAAGATAAAACAATAATTGGGTTAAGTGGTTTTTTAATAATCACTCCTATGACTATTATCAAAGATACAATATCTACTTCCAAACAAGTACGTACATCTAGTTTTCATCTATCAAGAATTTAATTTAATCTCTAGAGTACTAAAAGAAAATATCTCAAAAAGAAAAAGTGTACATATTTTTTCTTTATATGTAAAGATTATTTATTTCAAAATTTTATTCTTTAAATTTTTTTTATATAATCACAAAAAAAACCATTATATTTTTACATAACCTTCTTAAAAAAATTAGTTTAAAAAGAACTAAAAAAATCAATAAAACAATTATTGAGTAGAAAGAATCCAAAAGCAATCATAGCAACATTATTAATTAGAAAGAAAACATAAAACATGTTCCATCTTAGCAAACACTATAAATAGAATGTTGTGATCATTTTATAAAGTTTACTTCTTTGAAAAAAAAATCACAATGCCAATGACTATCAATCATAATCTTACCATATATCTCTTCAACTTTTTATTCTCTCTCTTTCTAATTTTTTCCATTTTTAAAATTTTTCTTAACATTTATTTTTTCATTACTAGTTGTGTTTATTATATAAAATGAAGAGTTTACGTTATAAAAAATTTAAAAAATGTTAGAATGAATTTTATATATTATGGCTGAAAATTAAATTATTTATATTATCATAAATATAATAATAATTTGTTTAAATTCATATATTTACACTATTTTATAAATATTTATTTTTATTTAATGATAAGTAAAAGTTAAAATAAACTGCTGGTGATTCCGAATATTAAGTTTTGATCAAAAACAGATATTCTTGTGAGGTTTTAAGACCTAATGTTCTATTTAATTTTCCTCAACTTGTCTGTATCTAACAAAATCCATTGGGTGTGAGAGAGAGAATGAGTGAAATTTATGACAATAATGAAGTGTATAACAAATAAATTATACACTCATATATAGGAAGCATGAAATTATTATTCCTTAATATAATTCTCATGAATTGAACTTAATAAAGTAAGCTGGAGAGTGTAAAACAATTATAAAAAGGTAACATATATGTTATGCTACAGTACTGGAGAGAAAAAGGTGAAAAATTTAGTTGAATTATATATACATAAAAGATTAACTTTGAGTTTGATAAGAAATCTAAGAGAAGAATATGAATGGGAATATGGATATAAGTATAAAGATGAATTTTTGTTATATTTATTAAATATGTATAAAAAATAAGAATAAAATTTTATCTTAAAAAGAGATATGGGATAATTGTTTGTGTGGTGATGTGTGTTGATTGGAGTGGGAGGATGTGAGTATGGGTGGGGTAGAGAAGGAGTGTGTATTGATGATAAGACCATGTGAGCCTGTGGCTATATCTATAAGTACAACTACTTAATAATACTTACCTCCTGCATTAATTACCACTGCATTATCTTCCCTGCCTTATGACTAAATCAATAAACAAGACCTCCATTACTTATTTAAACAACATACTACATACATGTAAC
Organism: Lablab purpureus; assembly: GCA_030347555.1. Taxonomy (NCBI): domain Eukaryota; kingdom Viridiplantae; phylum Streptophyta; class Magnoliopsida; order Fabales; family Fabaceae; genus Lablab; species Lablab purpureus. The sequence continues at coordinate 22,947,728 of CM059260.1, forward strand.
CAATGTAATGAAAATTAAGATTTTATTCGTAAAATCATAAAATTGTATGATTTTTATTTCAATTTTTTATAATTGTAATATAGTGTAATTAGTAAGATCATAAAGAAAAATAAAAAAAAGGTAAAATAAAAAATTTTAAAGTTTTCACAAATGCAATTAGTGGATGTGTTTTAATTTTATTTTAATAGGTTTTAATTTTTTTTAATAGGTTTTAATTTCTTTAACATTTAGCATTATTACTACTCCTTTCAACGGTTTTTAATTGATTCACATTGAGCACTTTCCCACTAATTTTAGAGATGAACAATTTTTAATTTTTTAATGGTTTTTAATATTTTTATTAATGTTTAATAATATTGTTTCCATTAATTTAGGAGCTGAACAGTTTTTTTTAAAGATTATTTTAATATTTAATTCAAAAGATTGTTTTATTTTTTAAACGTTAAACAATTTTCAAATTTTTTAAACCTAATAAAAATAATTAAAAATTACAATATTTCCTCTTTTAAAAATAAAATTAAAACTCTTTCTTTTTCTTCGTAACTTTGTTTTACACCTTTAGTTCAATGATATGTTGGATGTCATTTTAACAAAATTTGTACGAAGTAAAATCTACTATCTGTGTTACGATTTCACGATTTATGATTTTGTAAACCTTTCAAAATTTTAAATATAATCTCGATTTTAACTACCATGCAGGTAAGAATTACTTATTTATATACCATTTATAAAGACTTTTAATGTGTGTGCTCATCAATATTGTTTAATATTTTTTATTTAAATTAGTTTTTTGAAAATTTATTAATCTTTTATTATAAAATACTTTTATAAATATAAAAATATATTTAATTATTATATAGATTTAAAAATTAAAATTGAGATATTATTAGTATTTAATATTTTATTATATTTTTAGTCTGTATGTTAATAAAATAAAATAGAAGCTTCTTTATATATTATATTTCTTATATTTTAAAAATATATTTTCAATAATTCTAAAATGCCAAGAATGAACTAAATCCATATATTTATTAAGATTCTTTTATGTTTAATTAAGTTTTTAAGAATAATTAGATTATTAATATTATTTAAGGATATAGTTGTGTCAGATGGTGTATTAAGTATTGAAAAGGACGTCAAATATAAGATAGTACACAAAATATAATAATAAATACATAATTAATGAATATTACAGACTTTCAAATCTTCATTTATTTAGATAGATGGTTTATATAGCCTCATAGAATTCAAACAAAATGGTTGAAGGTGAGGTGGTAACTACACGGGTTTTTGGTATCTTCACGGGCTACAAGACTAAATCTACTTATCATAGTTAATCACATATTTAAAATAAACACCAAAAACGAAAATTATATTTGCTTATACTAATTTCTTGAATTCGCATCAACTCTATTTCCTTTCAAGCACTATTACAGGAACCACAATCCACGTCGGTTCTGGGGATAATTTCACGACAGTCCCAAAACCGACGTTGAATAAGGAGACGTTGAAAGTAATATTTTCAACGTCGGATCAAAAGTGAACCGACGTTGAATATGACATAGCATACAACGTCGGTTATACACATAACCGATGTTGTATGTGGAGCAGGCCAAGGCAGTAGGCTCACTGGCCCAGGATGCAGCTCCCGGCAAAGGCCACGAAAGTTATCCCCCACCGAGCCCGTGCTGGTTCAATACAATAAAAGGGGGTACTACGAGCCCTCTGCCCCACGCATCTAACCAACTCGCGTGGTTCACCGGTTCCACCGACTAGACTCTTAGAGTGATTCAGTCGATACAGAGGTGCGCTTGAAGTGGGGGGTGTGCTGTCCCTATTGGGCTGGGCCCTTCCCCATAAGGCCCACCGTCGGGGCATGAGCGCCCTCTTGCTACCCATATGCGAGGCGTCGTCTTAGCCTTCCCTGACCAGGATCGCTCCCACACCGATCCACCGCTGCAATTCTCCCAGCGAAAACCAACAGGAACGGTGGAAGTGACTCGAGCTCGTAGATCCGCATCCTCTTCTGCAGCTCCATCCACTCCTCGATCGTCGTTGTGTAGTCCCCGGCGCGCCACCGCCATAGGTCGATCACCATCATGCCGGTGTTGAAGTAGCAGGGCCGCGTCCAGTTGGAGAAGGATAGCGAAAGAGAGGGATTGGCCCAAAACGTTCCAGGCACGAGGTGTGTTGAAGCACGGAGAGGATGGATGCCATGGAGCCTCGCAGGTACTCCGCGTCTAGGGTCATTGCCACGTGGACTGCGTTGCGGGGGCACGTGTGATTCGGGTGGTGCTGGAGGGTCTCGCATGTGGGGGAGTTGTAGAATTTCGGAGCTTCAAACGGTGGTGGGTGGTGGTGGTTGTTTGTCCGGAAATTGCGACGATGGCATATTGGAAGGTGAAGAGGAAGAAGAAGGAAAATGTGGAGGTAGATGCGATTGGTGGCATGGTGGCATGCTTGAACAATGTGGGATTTTATTTAAACATGACAGAAACGGAGATGGGCTTGCGTATTAGTTGGGTTTGCTTCTACCGAGGCAATGTTCCGGAAATTAGATTTATCTAAAAGAGCAACCGACTGAGCACGAGGTCCCACATTGTCTGTCAGTACGGATTCGTAGCGAAGCCCTTTCTCCTCTACCGAAGGAACTCGGCTTGGAAGCAAGTCGGTCAATCCCGTAAGTAGACTTTCCTTGACCTGTACAGCTAGTAGGCGGATAAATTCACTCGTGAAATAAAAAAGAGCGTAATATGATTTGACATTCTACGTCGGCTCTTCAACTAACCGACGTAGAAGGTAGAATTCAAAAGATTCTACGTCGGTTGACATATATAACCGACGTAAAATGATCAACTTAAACGTTCTACGTCGTTTGTACTTAAACCGACGTAAAATGGCGACGTTAATTGCTAATTCTGTAGTAGTGAAGTAATAATGTCACCATCTAAGAAACTTTGTACTAAAAAAATCAATAAATAAAGACAATTTCGAAAATCAAAAAAATAACAAGTAAAATAAAAATTATGAAAAACTAAAGGAAAAAACAAAAAAGGTAATCGAAAATTGAAATTGAAACCTCGTTATGATATTTACACGCCGCAACAAAAGAGAATGAAAAAAAAATAAAAATAGAAAATAAATGCTTAAACATTCTAATTAATCCAATTAAAAACATGTTTGCAATCACAAATGGGACACGAAAAGATTTTTATTGTCATTCACGATCGCGAAAAAACACTTTAAAGTTGTTGTATTATCACCAAAATTACAATACATTTAAAATTTTCATCATACAAATAAGATGAAGGGTCTGTGTCTGATTTAACACAAACTTTACATCGTAAAATATCAAACTAAAACTTCAAGTTTACGTGGAAGACCTTACTACTTTAACATAAATTTCAAATTTTTTAAATGATTCCTTACAATATGATAAAAGAATTACAACTATTTACAAAAATATCGACACATTTTTAATAACATAAAAAATGAAAAGGTGATATGAGAGAAATGAGAAAGTTAATGTAAAGAGCATGTTCTATTAGTGTCTAGTTATATAATTTGTACTGAACTTTCATGCACATGAGTGATTGAAATAACTCTATTCTTATTTTGGTCCTAAGATTAGCAACAAAATAATTTCGTAGTCTGGGTAATGCATTTGCTTAGTGAATGATATTATTAAGTGTTTTAAAACCTGGTTAAACCGATTACAGCAAATTCTGTAGAGGATTAATAAAATATTTAAATTAGCATGGGATGAGTAGGGTTTGTTTCTTCAAGCAAATTTGACCAGTCTTGTTTTTGCATTATCAGGTCAAATTTTGTTGAGATATAGTTCCCTTTGAGCGAAGCTTATTGGAGAGATATGAGGGACATGCAGCAGAATTCGTGGGTTCCTCCCTAAACATACTTTCCTTCAAATGATAGATTACAATGTATCGTATTTTGGACTCATTAGCTAGCATTGCGTTGAGTTTGGCCAAAACTTCTCAAAATCCATCGTAACCAGAGAGAGAAATGAGAAAGATAACGCTACCTTCAATAAGAGAAAAGTAACTTGAAGACAATTAACTTTATTGTTTATACATTTAAGGAAAAATTATGGATAAGCAGGTCAACAATGTCGAAATATATAAGGAAAGAAATGACACAGTTTTCGATCACAATTATACACTGTTAAAAGAAAGCAATGAATAAATATTGAAGTGTGGTCACAGAAATAAGGCACCCCCACTAATACTATTCGCTGTCAGCAACAATTGGAACTGTACTTTTGCTGTTCAGGTATAGCGTAACACTCTTCTAGGACATATAGCAAGAGAAAATTAAGTTGTTTCTCATCATTTTATTTTCTTCTATGTCTAACATCTTATCCATTGTTTTAAAAATTGGATTATTAACATGTATCTATTTTTTTCATCAGATTATTTTTTATCTTTTTTCATTTTTCATTACATATCAACACTATTATCTTTCATTTATTTTTTTTCTTTAGTATGTTTGTGCCTTCCATAAAAAATGGAGTGAAAAGTGAATATTTTTGTTGAAAGTTATTACAAATAAAATGTGAACTTTAACTCATATAAATGATAAATTATACGAAACATCGGACTAGGAGACTCAAATGTTTAACCATTATTGATTTATAAAATAATAAAATTGGTCACTAATTGAATTAAAGACTAATTTTAAATCTAATTTAATAGGTGACTAAAATATTAATAGTTAAAGTTAGAAATTAATTTAAATTTTTATTTAAAAAATAATTTAATGTTAATTATTTTTATTTTTAAATTAATTTATATTTTGATGAATTCCTTCTAGTTAAGTAGTTTCATATTTGCAACAACCTACCAACTGACTTCTATAATTCCGTCCACAATAAAAGTTTGAAAATGACAGTCACCAAAACAAATTGAACTATTGTGTTTCCGTGTTTGAAAGTTCGTTTTTGAAAGTACCCCAGTCAACAAAACAAGAGCAAAAATATTTGAGGATTAAAAAAAATGGATTCATAGGGTTTACAGGATGAAGGAGAATAATTCGAAGAATTTGCATTGGACTTCTTTATAATTTTGATGAAGAATGCACAAAAGAATGAGTTTTCAATCGAAAAAACAGAATGTTACACAGAAGAGAAAAATCGTTATAAAAAATATACTATATTAATAATTGAAGAGAAAGCTCGTTAAATAAATTTTCATTTTTCTATTAGTTAACTGGTGGGAGATTTTGAAAGGAGAATAAACACAACCATACAAGTGATTATAACATCATTTTCACAATCATACAAGTATATATGACATCACATCCAATCCAAAATCTTAAGGCAATGAATTTATGGATCTTTTTATGTATACATGTTCAATTTATTCATTCTTATTTAATATAGAACTCTAACATCAAACTTATATCCTAACATCAATCACGTTGAAAAAGACCTACGGAAAATTATATATATATACAATATATTGGAGCTGAGGAAAAGATATTTTATTCCTAATAAAAGTATAGGGTTGAAATATAAGTTGATTAGGTTAAAAAGGAAAGAGAGTGTAATGTAAGGCACAACAGCAGGAGGAAGGGGAAAAAGTATTAAGGCAAGACAGGGGTGCAACGGTGCAAAGAATCTTTGACAGGCAGAGCCACAGAACTGATAACTTGCTTTAGAAGTATATAGCAGAACGTGCAGAACCTTCCATCCATGCATGAGCAAAAATAATAATACCACGAAAAATAAACACCATCACTACAATTATTATTCAGTTCACAAATCTTATAGCGTGTCATCTTTTAATTGTTTTAGACCAGTAAATTACGAGGTTGAGTTTTGTTCTTAATTAATCAATAATTATATAAGAAAAAACTCATGAATAAAATACACTAAAATTATTTCATATATATACGCATAACTAGTAGAGGATTTTTAATTAACTATTTGAGAAAGTCAAAATAATATTACCCGAGAAATTGGAAAATGAAAGTTCTATTAATTTTAATTGTTTTCAAAAAATAAAATAGGAGATCGTAATTCCATTCGGTTGTTTATAAGTTCCGCGACTGGGGATAATGTTAAGTTTATTAATATTAGCATAACATTTATACAGGAGTCTGGAAGGTTACTACATAAACATTTTAAAACAATTTTTTGAATAATTATACTTCCAGTATATAGTGTATGGTGGAAAACCATAATGGTGGAAAGCTAAGATCACCTATCTTGGAACCTTATGTTTGATCATCTTATTACACATTGAAGCTTGAGTTGACTTTCCTTAGCCTTCTTTGTGAGTCTTTTTCATCTCCCCATCAGCTTCTCATCTTATTTTTTATTTCAATATTTGTTTTTTAGCATAATGATGTATTTAGATGTTTGATATTATTAGAGTTGTCAAAATAAGTCTGACCCAACGAATTGATGATTCATATTAGATTAGGTTTAAAAAATAGTGATTTAAATAACAATAGGTCATTTTTAGTCTAGTCTATTTGGTCTGATACTTATATATAGACCAAGGTCAAGCTAGTTTGTAGGTAAATGGACTAACCCATTTATTTTTTATATTAAATTTTTAGTTTTGATTTTTATGTTGTCATACCAAAAAAGAAAATTCTAGTGTCTTAGAGTTTCTCTTTTCTCATTTATTTCTTTCCTTCCTCTGTTACAAATTCCTCCCTCTCTTCTATTGCACTTCATATTTATATTACATTCACTGTTGTAGTTATCACAACTTCTCTGTTTTATATTAGTTTAGATTCTTTTTTACTTTTTGTTAATTTATATTCTCATTTGTTACATTTTTAATCAAAACTCTATTTTTACTTATATTTTTCTCATATCATTATGAAAGTTTGTCTTATTTTGTTAATATTTAATTAATTATATAAAGTAAAGTTGTTGTAAAATATTAAATAGGTTTTTATGTTTTTTATCTTCTGTGTTTTAGATTTTTTACTTCCTGTAACAGTATTAAGAGTTACTTCTTTAATTAGTAATTCATCTATAATAATAAGAGAAATAATTTTAAATAAAAATATAAAGAGACTAAAAAATCTTAAAAGTATTTAATAAACATTTTAAATTTATTTTATAAATTGTTCAATAAACATTAACTAAAATACTTTTTAACAATATCAATTGGAAAAATCATTGGACATGGATTAAAAATAAAAAAAATCAACAACATCACAAAAATAACTTAATTTACATCGGGTTTAAATAATTGTGTTCAGATATTAACTAAAAACAATTTTGACTATGTCAATAAAAGAACTTCAACAATATTAATTAAGAAAATATTAATAAATTTTATCTGAAAAATAACATTAATAAAGAAAAAAAAGTAATCAATAATTATATTTTAAATTATTAATATTTTTTAATATTTTAATTATATATATATATATAACATATTTTTAAAAAATAATAATAATAAAGTCTCGAGTTTCAAAATAGAGAACTATTTAAATATAATGATTGATTTTAATAATGTTATTCTAAATAAAAAGTTTAAAGTGAAAATATTAGTGTCAATTGTAAAAAATAAATTCTTTTTTTGTAAGATACTGAATAGTCTCATATTTTTAAAAATTATTTTTTAATTAATAATATCATGAAAATTCATAATAATTTAATAAGAAATGTGTTTGAGACATATAAATTGGACTATATCTACTTTCATTAACCTATCAATCTATTTAGTCTGTTTAACAACATGTGGGGAGCTCTTTTCCAAGCTTATGAGTTATATGCTTCTTCAGTTCAGGTATTGATATTTTATTTATCATATTAATAATAAACATTTTAATATAATTTCACTTTTATGTTTTCCTTTATTTTTATTTTATGTAAACACCCCGGTTTGTTGCATGATACTGTACCTCACATATATGCATTGAATAATAAACTAAATAAACTCTGTCACTGAACATTATAAGACAAAAAGTAGAAAACAAAGTGAGTTATGTAGATCTTTTGGTGATAAAGTTGGACTCCTGTCACTAAAATTAATCTCTGTTCCTATATTTTAAAAAAACATTGTTTTGATAATAGAGTATTTAATCAAATCGGGATTTGCTTGTTTAAAAATTGAATTGATAGAAGTGAAAAAAGTAGTTAATTTTTAAAGTCCAAATTATGTTTATTATTTTTATGTAAATTAAATATATTATGGGAAAATGATGAAGATTAATATACTTCTATACTCCAAATAAATAGATGTTACTACAAAAATTTCTTACATAATCAATCATTCTAAAAATAAATCAAATATGCGAAGTTATTTTGCATAAAAGAAAATGTTTTTAAGTCTGATATAATTAACTAAAAATTGTATATAATTAATTAAATAGTTACTAGAAAAGTCCACAATCTATTATATATGTCACTTTTAAAATTAGTCATCAACTACTATTTTTTAATGAAGGTTACTTTTACATGTTAGCTTGTGAAATATTCACCATCACAACACTGAATTTTCTTAAATGAAAGTTTAACTACAACGTCTCTCTCTCTCTTATATATATATATATATATATATAAACAATAAAAATAATTAATTCATCACTCAAAGTTTAGGAACTATATATGTACTAATAAGAAGGATCTCCATCGCTTATAAAATCTTATTTCACAAAAGATTTCAATCTCCTTCAATCAAGTTGATGAATTTTCTTTTGACGGCAATCAAGTTGATGAATAAGTAAGGTTAAAATACAAATATGAAACATTTATAAACTAAAAATATCTATCCCGTATAATTATAAACATAAAAATAATGTATTAAAAAATAAAGAAATAATTTGAAAATAAATATTCTTTTCGTTTCAAATTATAAGACGGACTTTTAAAAGAAAAGTTGTTTTATAATATAAGGCGTTTTAGAATTTTAATAACTTTTTTTTTTTTTTCCTTATATACCTCTATTAATAACATGATTATTTATGTTAATATTAAATAGTAGAAAGAGAAATTAAAATCAGGAACTAAGGATTAATTATCTTTTATTAGTCGGACTCTTCATATTTCATTATCATCTATTAATATAATCTTTTACCAAATCTATATTAACTGTCATTTTCAAGTTGTAATACCATATTGAAGTTGTAGTACCTATATCATTTTAAGTCAGTATTTCTATTTGCATTTTGATGGGAATTGAAAATTTTGAGTGAAATTTTAAAATAAATTTTGAGCATAGTCATTTACAATTTAGTAGAAATTAAAGATTTTAATTGAAATTTTAAAATAAAATTTTAGCATAATCATTTGTAGTTTGGTGGGATTTAAAAATTTTGATTAAAATATTTAATTAAAAAAATTAGTACTTTTGATTTTAAATTATTTAAAAATAATTCTAAAATGAATGCAAAACTATTAAAATTCCAATCTCAATTAATATACAGTTTCATTAAAAAGTTAATTTATTTTATAAAAATTTCTGATTTAATTTTAATTAATTTAGTTAATAGTAATTGATAAGGGTAAAAATGGAAGATTTATAAAAAACTAAACAAATTAATTACTTTTCTTGATATATGAGAATTTGTCAAATAGGTCTTATAATTTGAAAATAAATAATCCTACTTGTAATAATTTAACTAAATCTTATCAAATTAAGATAATAATTAATAAAATAATTAAAAATTATGACTTTTAATTCAAAAAATATAATTATATGTTAATAAATATAATCCATTATAAATAAAGGGCTTTAAGATAAAAAAAAATTAGGAGTGTTTGTTAGGTAGGATCATTATCCAACTAACTAAAAAAAATATTAGATTGAACTGAATTTCTATATTATTTTATGTTAGATTTAGTTCAACCGAATTCATTATTGAACTAGTTGGATTTGGTTAGATTAATAAGATCAAAATTTTAAAAATCTTTATTTTTTTAATTTTTTTAAATATCAACCTAATTAAAAGATAACATAATGTATACAAAAGTTAGTTTAAAAGACTTCAAGTAAGTCAATAAATCAAAAGTTAATTTAAAAGACTTCAAGTAAGTCAATAAATCAAATTATAATAAGTTTATCTTAACTAATTCAAGATATTAAAAAAATATAAATCAATTTATCTATAACACAATTTGTCCAAACTAATAAGATATAATTACAATATTTTAATACATGAAGAATTTCCAAAATATCAAATATTATCAAACAAAAATAAAAATATAATCAATTATATATAGGTAAGGTGAAATTTGTGAGTATATATGTATAAAATAAAGATAAAATAAATTTTATACGTAAAAAAATAATTTTAAATTTTAATATTTTCAATTCTCTTCGAAAAATAATAATATTTAATATTAAATCATATGTAAACTAAATAATCTAAACATTTAAAAATTAATTTTTATTATGTTGTAAACAAATAAAAATAAAATAATCATATTATAAGAATAAGTTTTAGATTAAGTATTAAATTACACTACTAAACTCATTTCCTAACTTATGTAAAAGTATCTTAATTTAAATTGTATCAAATTTCATTAAATCATAAATAAAATTTATCCAATTTTAATTAAAAATTGAATGAAATGTTGAGTCTAATAAAATTATAAAAAATAATTTTATAAGAAAAAAATAACTACAATGGAAGATAATAAACGATTTAGGAAGAGAAGAGAGGGTCTAGCTTTTGTCCCATTTGACAGTCATTAACGGATGTTATTATTTATTTGTGTTGATCCAAACTCAACGGATGAATGCATGGAGAGGAAGCATTAGGAAATATTATGAAATTAGTTGTAGAGAAGTAAAAGTAAAATAAAAGGGTATTAAAAAAAATAATAAAAACACATGTGATGAGGTGTGAGGAAAAGACAAAGAAGTGCTAGATGAATTAAATAAATTTGGGTAGAAAGAGAAGAGAAGAGAAGAGAAGAGGAGAGGGCATGGCGCTATGCCCTGGAAGCAAGCTGATCAGGTGCTGCATGCAAGCATGCTGCGATGCCATGTCATCATCACCTTTCCACTCTCCTCACTTACGTCCCACATCGATCACTGAATGATTGGATCCTCTTTTTCTTCCTTCCAAGGCCCTGCTTCTGCCACCACCCATCCCCGACCTCCCTCTCTCTCTCCATTTAACACACTGCCTCCTCTCATCTCTATTCTATTTTCTTTTTCCTTTCTCTTATTATTTTAATACTTTCAATTCACTCTCACTTTTTATGTTTCTGCTTGTTTTTTCTTTATATATTATTTATTTCATAATAATACTACTAAATAAGGGAAAACAAGAAAAATAAATTTAATGTTGCATAAGATAAGAAATATAATGAGTATTATATTTTCTAAACAATTTACCTTCTCTCAAATCAATTAAATTATACATAACTTTTTATAAACTAAAAAACATAATGTGTCATAGTTTGATTCGATGGAGATGATTGAAATGGGGGTGAGGTGAGATAGAATATTAAAGCAAAAAAGGTAGGGTTGTGGAATGAGGAATGCTCAAATCCAAAATTGGTGGTGGTGGGTAAGGGTCACTCTAAAGAGATAGTGGTTCATGGAGGAGAGAGCTAATGTGGGGGCCTAATCCCTTCTCTCCATTATTATTCCTCTCATCAACACATTCAAACTTAACACTTCATTATAATGAGTATGAGTATTGGGAAAATCAAATAAAATCTTTTCATAATGTAAATCAAAAGTATTTTAAAAAATCAACACCAAAAATCTTCTACAAAATTACTCTATTATAAAAAAAATAATTTCTCTCATTTTTCTTTTCAAAATGTTTATAATTAAGAAAATTAATCTAAACCACTTTTAGCTATATCATTCTTTGTATAAGTTTATGTCGTAAGAGTATGCTTATCAATTATTTTGGCATGATAAATAATAATAATAAAATTACTTTTTATTAGGTAAGTGTGACTATTAAAATTTCTTATATTTTATAAGAATTATTTTTATAAATTTATTATAAAAATTTGTAAAAAAAGATTTTCTTATTACTTTTCTTAAAAAATTCCTATAAATTTATAAGAAAATTATCATAAAATATAAATTTTTTTAGTAATTATGCTAAAAATGATTTTAAAATAATTTGACTTCAATAAAAAAGGCTTTTACAATAAATTAAGAAAAAGGGTATGAAATTAAGAGAAAAAGATTCTGAAAATTTGAGAGTAACTTGAAAATGACACATTTAAGAGAAAAAGTATTTAAAATTATTGTAAGCTAAAAATGTTCAAATGCATGAAATCAAATTTTTTGCACAAAATCAATTATTTTTTAAGAAAAATCTCCCGACATCAAATTAATTTATATGTGATTTTTTTTTTTTTTATTACTAAGTTTCTTCATGTGTGTCACAAAGAAGAATCTCTATGGGAGTGAGAGAAGAATGAAAGGGGATTTGATTGGTAGCTGAAAATGAGGAGGAAGGCTTCTAAAAGTAATCGTATATGTTTTATTTTTACATTATTTCTTCATTTAGAAATCTAAATTATAAATTGTACTTTTAATTTTTTTTATATTTATTTAGTAAGACAAATTATTAATTAAATAAAAATTATATAAATAAAGTAAACTCTAGTGCACAAATTAGAAGTTATTTAGTGATTATTTACTTTTATATATAACCCATCATTGTTTTGAAATTGGAGGAAGTACATATACTTACACTAGTATCTCCTTATGTTTGATGGAATGGTTTGTCGGTAATTAATTGGCTAATAGAAAAATTAATGATGATAAATAAGAAAGTGAGGGGACATTGATTTTAAGCAGAAATAATTAAAGGAAGTACCTTTCTAGTTTCTTGCAGCAAAATGTCCTTGTCAATCTGGGAACCATTCTATTCAATTTTCGAGTCAAATTACTATTTGTTCTCTATGAATAATTGAAAATTGGTTAATTTATTCCTAAAAAGAATAAATTAAAAAAAATATAATTATTTTTTATCTTTCAAATGATTAATGTAATCGACTCTATAATTTACTGCAGTCAAAGTGATATTACCACATGTGTCTTGCATATTCTGTAATAATTCAACACTTTACTTCTTACTTTTTTGTATGGCATTACTTATCTCTTTTAAAAACGTTTAAATTATTTGCATTTTCCCTTTTCTTTTAGAAATTATACTCATATTACTTTTAAAGTCATCAAGGAGTTTCTTGTAAATATATTTCCCTATTATTTTCACCACCATTAGTTAGTGATGTTGAGCACTTTGTTTTTGGAAGTGATTAAACAATGTTCAACACTTTATCATTAGTTTCAAGACTTTAGAAAAAAAAATGAAGTTTTAAGGATTTAGAAAAAAAATATGAAGTTTTAAACTTTATAGTACTGAACTTGAAACTTTACAAATTCTTCATGTTATCTTCTAACTTTTAACGATAAGATTTAAAGCTAATTTCAGATGCTGAGAATAATAGAAAGAGAAAAAATTATTTAAAACTTGTTTAGAAAAAGAGATGACAATGTAATTTAAAAATATATTAAGGGATGAAATTTAATTTACCTTATGCGAAATATGTGTATCATTGTCACAATGTATATAGTGAATTCAAATCCTTATTCTTGAAAACAAAACAATTGGACATATTATGTGTTATATATATATATATATAGTAGTCATATAAAATAAATTAATATTTGGTAATTAGTTATTATTAAACTAAATGGTTAAAAAGTTCATTTTGATGAATAATATATAAATAAGTAGATTCTAAGACATCAAATATTATTTATGATCTTAACTTTAGACAATACATTATTTAAATTGTTTAGAGTCTTAGACAAAATTATTCTACATTAGACAATACAAAGCATTTGTCACCTCAAAAGCTGTATATAATTTGTTTAGAGTCTATAATTTTAAGTTGTATAAAAGCTCCTTACTTTTTTCTCTCTTTTCACCTTCAAGAAAAAACATCTTTTAGAAATATGTTATAGAAAAAAGCAAAAAGTTTTCATTTACATGTTTAAAAAAACAATTTATCCCTTTTGTCTTTTCTTATTTATTGAAATCTTTTAATATTTTATTTGATATTGACAAATTCTAAAACAATCTTATTTTAAGCATGTTTATATTTTTATTTTGGATTGTATTTCAAAATATTCTTATAATAAAAAATGAAAATATATAACATAAATGGTAAGATATAGATTTTGATATACGATTAATAAATATAATATTGTGAATTTAAATATTTTTATTTACGTTATCTTGATGGCTTCAAAAGCTCAATAGGTTTATTTCTTATTTGATATGATTTTTTTACTATAATAAATTCATTAAATATAAATTAATTTAAAAATAAAAATTAATTAGTTATTATAATAATTAAATTAAAAATTATTTTATAAATTAAAAATTATTGATATTTAAAATAATTTTTATTATAATAAAAATTATATTGTTTAGATAATTATTAATCTTAAAAAATTATAAAATTAGTTTTTATATAATAATAACTAAATTATTTTTTAAATTAAAATTTAAATTAGTTTCTAATATTAGTTACTAAGATTTTAGTTACTTACTAAACTAGTTTCTAATACAATTAATAACCAATTTAATTATTTTATTGATCAATAATATAATTGATAAAACTATATTTTTTTAGTATTTTTCTTCTTCCATTTTCATAATTGCTAATTGTATCCTATACATTTAATTTTTTTAATAATCATTTTACACTTTATGCTTTATTTTAATGGTAGCTTCATATCATCCATTTCGAAAAAAAATTAGAATTTTTTTTCCAAAATATATGTACTTTAGAAATATTCTTTTGGAAGTTTATCTAAATATTCAATTCAAAACACTGATATTATTCTTAGAAGTCAAAATTAATATTCCAAAAACTTTAATTCGAAAAAAGTTTTTTTTTCTGATAAATATCTTCTAGAATATGTTTCCGAAAGCTTCTCAACAAATGACTAGATATTCAAATAAAATAACAAGGATAAATTGAGTATTTTAAAAGATTTATAATGCAATTAATAAATATGGGGTGCAGGAAGCAAAACCCAAAAAAATAGAAAATATGTAAGCAAGGTCCAACAAGAGATGGTTAATTCAAGGATGATTCTTTCTCCACCTCCATGCTTTCAACCTACACCTTCATTATTTAAAAAGATAAAAAAATATCCTTATATTTTTAGTGTTTTTAAGTGGTAGGAGTTCATATCGGATACAATTCAGTGATGTTCAGGATTACATAATCCGGAAGTTAAAGTGTATTTAAAATTTTAGCTTCTGGATTGTATAATCTGAAAATCATTCTTAGTTTTTGAATTATAGAATTTGGAGGCAAAAATTAACTACGGAATTGTGTAATTTGTAAGTCAAAATATACTTAAAATTTTGACTTTCAGATTGTACAATCTGAAAGTCAAAAATAACTTCCGAATTATACAATCCGAAAGTCAATCAACTAGAATAATATGTGGATTTAGTTTTGATTTCGAGATTGTGCAATCTAAAAATTAAAAAATAACTTTTGAATTGTAAAATTTGGAAGCCAAAATTAAATAGGAACATTAGTCTAATTCATTAAAGATTGACTTCTAGATTACAAACAATGGCTTCTGGATTGGGAAAAATGAAGATAAGGATATAGCAACATTGAGGGTGTTTTGGTCTGATTTATTCTCTATGGAGGTACAAGTTGAAGTGATGGAGATGAAGAAAGAATCGGCCTTAGTTCAACTACTCTCCACCAAGCGTGACTTTTCAGTTCACAAGCCCAATTCTTTATTCTACAAATGCATGCCTGCATTTTCTATTTGCAATCAACCCAGGCCCATAAAGAAATATGGGGTAATTCAACCCACTTATGTTATTTACTTTTCGATTTTGTGTAACTTTGCTACTATGCACACTCCCTTTTGTTTATTTTACTTAAAATGACGTATTTACCCATATTTTTACCTTGTTTTAAAATCACTCTTATCTCATTTGCTCTCATGCACTCTTATGTAAAGCATGACGTTGTACTGTTATTGTTATTAGGTGGTATTCAGAGAATAACTGTTAAATTATAAATAATATTTATTATGTTCTTTTTGCATCTGGGAAGAGGGACAAAAAACTTCCTTTTAGTAATTTTTTTTTTGTAAAGATAGATTGAACCTTGTCAACACTCTAATTAAACTATATTAAATTTCTTTTTTTCATTATTTTTTTTATTTCTATTTTTTATCTTTATTGTGTTTTTGTGATAAGCTGATTTATTTAAAACTAAACCAATTCTAAAAACATATCTGAAAACTGATAAAAGAATCAATAATTAGTTAAAGTCGATTTTTTTTATCGATGTAAGTGATTGTTCTTTAGAAACATACAGTTTAGATTGGACTTCTAAAACTAATTCAAATCAAATTAAAATTAATTATTTAAATATTATTATATTATATATTGGATTGTGATTTAAAATTTAAAAACTGATTTAAATTAAATCAAAATTAATTATTTAAATATTATTATATTACATATTATATGTATATATGTATGTGATGGAAAAAATATAATATTACTCATTTAGTTGATGTCTATTAATATATGATAAAAAAATAGTTTAATATAGGAATAAAGTGGAATAAGAATTTTCTTACCCAAAGAATTTAAACGTTATATTATTAGTCTAAAAAAATTAAAAATTAAATAATATATAAAAAATATTTTTTTTGTTTATATTTTAAATTTTGTATAATATTTTAAATATATGTAAAGAAATTTATTAAATTTATAAAAATAAATTTTATAAGTTATCTAATATTTGTATTACGATTATGAAATAAAATTTCATAATTGATCAAACCAAATTGTAAATATTAATTTGATTTAAATTTTTTTAAATATTTAAATTAATCTAAATCAAATTGATATACATTTTGTATTTAGTTTAAATATGTTTTAATTAAAAGTGGAATTAAATTGGATATTTTTATAAAAATATTTTATAATTTTTTTTAATAAATTCTATAATAAATTTATATCTAATTAGAATATATTTTTAACTAAAACCGTAAACTAGATATTTCTATATTTTTTATAATTTTTTTCAAAAAATTCTATAAAAAATTTCATAATAAATATAGTATGCATTTGTCACAACTCAATCCGCTCAATTAATAATTGATATAATAAATTTCAATAAACCATCTCTTCTACTCTAAAGGTAAATTAAAATAGCAATAATTTGTTATTAAATATAATTTTTTAATTATTAATTAAGCTTTCTGAATAAATATAACTTTTGTACCTAAATAGAATTTAATAAAACATATTAATCTGGTTTATTTTAGAAACAATACCATTATGTACTTTTATCATTTAATAATTACATAAAATACTAACAAAAATATAAATAATTACAGCACTTTTACATGCAGACATTAAAATATAATAAATATAATTAAATTTTTTGATATAATTATTATTATGATAAAAAATAATTACCAAAACATAATATGTAAAGTTGTAATGATATATATATATATATATATATATATATATATATATATATATATATATATATATATAAAAGATATAATAAAAAAAAATTCTACTAATTGGATATAATTAAAGATACAATACAAAGGTACAAATAAAAAAATGTGTATAAAAATAGTTAAATTTCTCATTATTAAAAATTAAAAATTATATTAATTATGCATGTCATATTTGATAATTTGAATTATAAATAATTAATTCTGTATTCGATTTCTTTTACTAGCTAAAACGCACCTATTAGTGCATGTGTCTCTTCATTTTTGTTATACTAATTCATTTTTATTCAGATTAAAATTTAAATATTTTAATAATTTTGGTTAAATTTAATTCTTTAAAATATTAATAAACTTTTATAGATAATTATATAATAAATAATAAAATATATATTTACATAATTAATTTTCTTAAATATAATTTTAATTATTTATTTAAAATAACATAATTATATTTAAGTATTTGTTTAAGATGTAGTTTTAGTCAAAATAGAGATGAGTTTAAAATTTTTATAGGATCAAAATTATAATAAAAATATATTTAATTTTTTATTTATTTTAAATGAATAGAAATACATTTTTTTCATTTATTCTAATTGAAATTATAAGATATTATTATAGTTATATAAAATATAATAGTTTAAAAAAATAACTTTTAGATTATTAAAAATAATTAAATTATAGATAAATATTACATACATAAATAATTTAATAAATTCATAACAAGATATAAATAAATATATCTAAATATGTCTAATTATAATATTATTATAATTTTAAATTTTAAAATAGTTATATTTAATTAAAATTTATATTGTATAAAATAAATAAGATTTTCATAAAATAAATATTTATCTGAAGTATTAATTTTTAATAAAATATATTTTCATAATATTTTAATTATTAAATATATATTAATAACGAGAAGAAAACGAATTGTAATATTAAAAAATAAACATTAATATTTATCTACAAAATAATTAAATGTATTTATTATTTAATTAATTTGAACTCTTTATTTAAAATAAAATGCAACATTAAAATTAAAAATAAGTTATTTGACTTCTTTACTCGAATTAAATTATTTATATATATTAAAGAATATTAGAGAGTAAAATTTGTATACTAAAAACAAGAATTATGTTTATATATAGTATGGGAAACAAATGCCTTATAGTACTTTTATGTCCACGTTTTTCCTTCTAAGTTACTTTAATGAGTTAAAGTTTAATATTAATATTAATTTGTAATTAAATAAATTTTTAAAATATAATATTTATATTATTATTTTTTATGTATATATATATATATATTAGAAGAATAATTTATATGTATTATTATTTTTCTATTATTTAATACTGTAATTTTAATATATTTTTAAAGAATAAAATAAAAATGTGAAATATGTATATAAAATAGAAAATTTCTTCTCATATATTATTATAAATTATTATTAATATTATATATTATTTAAATTGATACCAATCAAGACAATTTAATAATATTCCGCTGGTTTGACACATAATTTATTAATTCAGCATCTTTAGTTTAATACTGAATTTTAAACTTGTGGCGAAATCCAATAAATGTTTATTAAAATTTATTAAATTAAATTAAATTAAAATTAAAGAGAAATAGATGGGTGATATTCAATTCATAGTTTACATAAACTCTATGATTAAAATTGTTTAATGAAATGTAAAGTACCAATTAAAACCAGATAGTGAAATACCATTTAATTAATTAATTGAGCTAATTTATGCATTTCATTAATAAATTTTATTTTATTATTATGTTAATAATTATTTACTCAATTTTTTTAAATATTTTTCATACACTTCAATTTCTCTTTTATCTAATATTTAGAGAGCACATAATACATTTATAATCAAATAATATATTATTATTTAGCTTAATTAAATTTTAAATCTTTATATTAAGTCTTTATTAATTTTTTTCTATTTATTACTTAATATTTATATTTTTAATTTAATATCTATTCTTTGATTTTGTTGATAAGTGAAATGACTTGTTTAATATATTATACGTGTTTCCACGTGAAAAAAAAAACTAATATAATTAAATTTTAAGTTCTTTGTAAATTTAGTATTTTTAATCAAATTTTTATTAAAATTTTATTCTATCGAATATCTAAAAATTTTATATTTTTTAGTGTTAAATATATTTTTAGTTTTTAAATTATTTGTCAACATTGTGTTTTGTCTCTAGAATAAATTTTGGACCTATTTCGTCTTTATACTTTATAAACATGTATAAATGATCCTACATGACAAATAAAAACATATGTAAGGAGAGGAAAATGAAAAAAAATAGAAGGAAAAAGAGTTATAAAAGTTTAAGAGACGGATGATAGTGAAGTCGAAAACTATGAAAAAGGAAAATAAAGAGATAAAAGATAATTCTGATACATTATCAAGGATCATTTACACGAGTTTATAAAACATAAGGACGAAATAAGTCTAAAGTTTATCTAAGAGACAAAATACAACTTTGATAAATAATTCAAGAACTAAAAATATATTTAATCCTATTTTTTTTAAATAAATATTAATTTTAATGTCAAGTGGAGTGATGTAACCATTTAATTTTATATACTCATATACAACTCCAGCAACTTGGAAAACAATAAATAATAATTAAAGTTTAGAGTTTCATTTTTGTTGTTTTTCAAATTCATAATATTGTGCTTAAAATTGTAAAATTAAATGGTCACATAACCTCTACTTGAGGATAAAATTAAAAAAATAAAAATTCAATTAAAAAATATTAAGATTTTAGGTTCTCAATAAAATATTTTTAATAAGAATTCAATTGAACATTTAAAATTTATAAGAAACTTAAAACATAATTAAGTCAATTTTTATTTTCCATGTAAAGACATGTTGATAAGAACAATACAAAGTAGTATATATGTCATTTCACTTAATAAAAAAAATCAAATAATAACTATTCAATTAAAAATATAAATATTTTTTATATTTACTAAACAATATTTTTTATGAGGAGTCAATTGAAAATAATTAAATTTATAAGAAATTTAAAATTTAATTTAACATTATTATTTTCAACATCGTTTTTTCATTCACCAACATCAACTATTTTTTCCAAAATTTATAGTTATAGAATATAAACACTTAAAAATTAAAGCTTAGCTTCTAATAAACATTATAAAATATTCATTAAATATAAACTAATTTATAAAAAAATAATAATTAGTAATTATAGTAAATAAATTAGAAACTATTTTAACAACTAAAATTTTTTGGTACCTAAAATAATTTTTATCGTAATAGAAATTATATTCTTTGTGACTATTGATCTTAAAAAATTATAAAATTGGTTTCTATATAATGGTGACTAAATTATTTTCTAAATTAGGATCTAAATTTATTTCTAACATTAGTCACTAAGATTTTAGCTACTTACTAAATCAGACTTTACATTAATCTCTAATTTTATGAGTGACCAATTTCATCATTTTTATGGATGACTAATATGATTGGTAAAAATAATTTTTCTCATGAGAATTATATTACTTCATTATATTATCAAAACAAACTTATTACTATATATTATGTAAAGCAAGATAAACAAATAAAAAAAATAATTAAAAATATATAAAAAATAGGATAATAACAAGAACATTTAATTAAAAATAATAAATACTAAAAATTATTAATTATTTTACATATTTTAACGTGTTACATCTTTTCCCCTGTTATTAAATAATGAATGTAGTTTATCTCTAATTTAATGACACATGTTACATTAAACGTTAATTATAAGATTGTATAAACATTTTAACGTTTAATTGATTTAATAGTTCATTTAAATTTAGTAGTTAAATTGATAGAATTCATTTAATGTAAAGTAGTATAATACTAAAACATTTCCAATTCAATAATTATATTTAAAGTTTTATGAAACTTCCGTTAACGTATGTCGACAATATTTTTTATTTATTTTTAAAATATATATTTCTATTAACAATTAAATAAAACGTCAATTATAATATTTTATAAAAAATTTATATTATATATATATGAATTTTTAAAGATAAACTAACAAACTAAAACTTACAAAAAAATAAACGTATATTATAACTTTTTTATTAAAATAATCCTAGATGTAAGATTTTTTAAAAATTCTCAATTAACTTAGGGACAGTTTTCTAACGCTATTCTCATATATATATATATATATATATATATATATATATATATATATATATATATATAGGGATGGATTCAGAAATTTAAGAAAAAAATTGAAAGGAAACAAAATTTAATAAAAATTAAATTACATAACGATAAATATGTTATCATCTTATATATTATTTATAAAAGTAAATTGAAAAAATAAGTCAAACTAAACTTTCATGAATTATGTATTAAAAAAGAGCATATACTAATAAAGTAATGAAGAAAAAATTAAATGAAAAAAAGTAAACACCTGAAAATTTATGTAAAAATTATGTGTCTTGCATGAGTTCCTTTAATTTTGTCTTTGGTCTGCTGTTAAAGAATTGTGAAAGCTGAATAAGAACAAAAGGATGAAAAATTACAGATTATTTAAAAGTGTTAAAAAGATATAATTAATTCTTCACAAAAGAAATTATGTTTAACTTCTTAAAGAAGTTTTGACTTTTGTTTTAATATAATATATACTTGGTCTACAAGACTTACTTTTGAATGAAAACTTGTTTCATAATATAAGGTGTTTTAAAATTTCAATAACTTTATTTTTTTTTTGTATACCCCTATTAATCACATTATTATTTGTATTAATATTAAATAGTAGAAAGAGAAACTAAATATTAAAAACTAAGAATTAATTTTCTTTTATTAGTCTAACTTTTTATCTTTCACTATATCTATTAATATTATGTTTAAATTTTTATTAAAGTTGCAACAACTAATATAATTTTAATTCAGTATTTGTATTTGCAATTTGGTAGGGATTGAAATTTTAAAATAAAATTTAAACATATTCATTTACAATTTAATGAGAATTAAAAATTTTGATTGAAATTTTAAAATAAAGATTGAGTTGAGTCATTTGTAATTTTGTGGAAACTAAATTTTGATTGAAATATTCATTTAAAATAATTAATAGTTCTAATTTTAAATTATTTAAAGATAATTCTTAAATGAATTCAAAACTGTTTGAAAATTTAATATCAATCAATTTACAGTTTTATTAAAAAATTAATTAATTTATAAACACTTTTAGTTACATTAATTTATTTAATATAGTATTAATTAATAAGGATAAAAAAATTTATAAAAATTAAACAAATTAATTATTTTTATTAATACATAAGAATATATTATGTATTATAGTTTGAAACGGATAGAGTATATAATATATTTTAACCATGAATGCTCGTCTATATCCGTTTATATATATATTACTTTAAGAAAGAAAGATTATAAAAGTTGACAGATTTCTTTGTTGATAAAGAAGATTGAACGTAGAAGAAAAAGCTACACAGAAATGACTCTTGCAGTGAAGCATATCTTGGCAGCCATGGTTTTTGTTCTATTCTCAGCAGGTATAAAGATGAAGGATGTGATTGAAAACATAATAAAAAGCTTAGTTGTTTAAATAGTTATTTTATATAAATATATGTTGTTATATATATACATGTGATGTTGGTTAACTGTGAGCAGGTATGAGCACAGAACATTGTCTGGGGCCATGTTCTCAATATCCAGACTGTGATGGGGCTTGCAAGAAGGCTTCATATCAGATAGGGAAATGCGTTCATGCTTTTCCAAACAATGACTTTTGCTGTTGTGCTAAGTATAATGTTAAACCTGCAATGGAACATTTCAACTAATTATACTCTTTCTTCTCTTTGAATGTGTTATGAATTATAGATAAATGAGTATAAGCTTTATATTCCTGACAATGAAAATTTATTATAAGTTCTACAAGAAGCATAGTTTGTCTACAATCTTTTGTTTTTTTTTTGTCAGAATTGTTGGTAATATATATAAACGATTAAATTTAAAGTTATTATTTTTTAAATCAAAACATTTGATAACAATTATTTGAGTAGGTAGACTTTGTTCACTCAAATAAAATAAATTGTTTCAACATACATGTGACAAAGTATATATAATTTCGTCTTTAAGCGCCATATTTTTAGTGGAAAGAAAAGTTTTAATATCTCTCTTACTTAAGTTATGACTATCGTGATACATGTTTCATTTGATCAAACTAAAACGATAAAAGCTCAAGTTATATACATGTCACAATTAGACTTTCAAAACCTATTAAAGTAATTTTTTCTTATTCCAACATCCTAGCATATGTTCTACATATATATATATATATACAACATTGCATAAAACAATCAATATTATCATATAAATACCACAACCAACCCAATATCTAACAATTTCGTATTTTTCCTTAACTCCAACCAATGTTCAACAAACAATCAACTTATAATGGAATAGTTAGCTTCCCTTATCCGGATTGAAGCATTATAATTAACTTTTAATTCTATTATGTATTTCACTTAGTCCAGATAAGTTTCAAACTACACTTTTAACAAACATAGTTTTCTCTTAAACTTTTAACCAGAAAAAAGAAAGGAGAAAATATTTTCAACATAAAAGAGTACCAAACCACTTACCTAAATAAAAATCTAATCGAGTTGATATAAATTTAATTATCTAAAAAAGAACAGAGAGAGTTTAAAGTAGGGATGACAAAGCGGGACGAGCCACATAGGGGGCCCGCTAGCTTGCTACAAAAAACGAGGGCGAGCTGGGCATTTGAGTCCACTGGTCCGTTTAAACCTACCTTGCATAACCCACAACCTGCACAGGCCAGTGACGGGGTAGGGCAAGCTGGCTCGCATAACCCGCAAAAAAATCTTATCTATTTAATTATTCTAATTTCTATTTACAATGCAATCTTAGTTAAATTAGTTTTTCTATGTTTTAACATGTGAATGTTTACGTGCTAAATAAAACTTCATTCAAACAAAATAGATTGATGAGTGCATATTTTTATATTCAATTTTTTCGTTTAGGGTGTGTTCTAGCAATTTTAGGGTGTTTTTAAACAATGTCATTTAGTACTAGCAGTTTATTACTAGTTTATTTGAATGAATTTTTCAATATGCAGGTAATGTTAAACATAAAATTGAATGCATTATGAATTTAAATGGAAAAATATATAACAATATCATATAATATAAAAAAAATTCATTAATTACGCAGGCTGGCTCGCAAGCTCATGGGCCAATGACAAGGCAGGACAAACCAGCAAAAGTAGTCCGCAAAATTTATGCAAAACGAAGCGAACTGGACCATATTTTGTGGGTCAGAAGCGGGGTGGACCTAAGCGGGGCGAGCTAACCTGCATTGTCATTCCTAGTTTAAAGTTGATAAATTTTAAAATAAACACAATTTTTTATATAAACATCGTTAATAATTTACTTTAAAATCTATTATTAAAATAAAACTGGATCTTCCAAAAAGTCTTTTATAAGAAAATCATAATTAATAAATTAAATATTATAAATTGAGTCTTATAAAAATAATTAAACACCAGTTATTCTTTTCTTTTATTCTCTTATTGATACAAATAATCATTAAATACATATTATATATATATATATATATATATATATATATATAAATATGATGAGATTCTCTTATTTAATATATCTATCACTTTTTTATTTTGTCTTTAGTAATACTTTAAAGTCACAATACAAAATTCAAAATTAAAAATAGTAGAAAAAATAAAATAAAAAATAAAATAGTTAGGGAACTAAAAGAAAGAAAATAAAAAAATTAATATTAAAAAAATTCTCCCACATACATTAAACAAAATAACTATCTACACTCTACCTACCATTAATATAAATATTAAAATGTTTACTTTTATATAATTAATTTTTTTATTGCAATATAACTTCAATATAATATGTAACGATCAAAGAAATCGCTACTACTATCATAATTAGTACACAATAATACCTTGCATTAACTGAACATAAAATATATGTATTATAATTGTATTATCTGTTACAAAACGGGATTCCCACTAGTAAAGCATTCTCCCAAAATACAGAAATACAAATATATATACATATGATCACATGGTTATCTATTCTTGTTTCCCCGAATCCTCTCCAAGATCACTTGATAACACCTTTGCTCTCATACACACACAATCATTGTAGGTCTAAGACATGCTAGGATAAACATTCATTTAAAACAATAATATTCATAAACTATTTATTAGACAAAGCACCAATATAAACATCCCGAAGCACTAAGCTTCCATACATATATCATCATACTATATCAACCATGAGCACATAGCAACACGGTCTTCCAGAAGATTACGACTGCTATACTTGAACTTAGAGAGTATTCCCTCTGTTTCTAAATAAGAGTCGTTTAAGGTTTTATTACACAAACCAATAAAAGGAGTAACTTATACTATTTGCAATAAATTTTTAATTTTTTTTCAATAATACCCTTATCATTTAAAAGAGTGTGTACTCTCTTTCTCTCTGTAATAAAGAGTATTCAATCTATTCTCTCTCTATTTAAAAAAAAACAATTTTTTTCAATTCTCAACGATACAGTACTTGTACCTAAAACATTTTTTTCTCATATCTATAAAATAAGTTTCACTCTATAACTTTTAATCTTAAAATTTTCACCACCAGAAATTTTGATTTAAAAATTTGAAGAATATTTTTGTTCTAAAAAAATTTGATATCACTCTTAGTTTCACTCTATATATTGAACCACTCTTCAACTTCAAGAGAATCTTCAATTACTTTGTTAATATCATCTTTTGTGTTATCAAATAAGTCTTTAACTTTCTCTATAATATAATAGTTAACTCCTCTCTTCATTTTTCTGTGTAAGTATCAATTTTTCTTTTTATTTCCTTTATAATTTCACTCTAACGTCTTCTTCCTTTAAAATTAAATACAGTACATTTTATTGATTAAGGAGAATGTAGATGAAAATGTGGAAATAATAAATTAATTATTAAGTAATTGGTTGGTCACTTAAAGTCTCATAAAAGAAATAATTTAATTGTTATTAATATTTTCAAAAGTAAGGGTATAATTGGTAAAAAATAATTAATGTAACCTTAAACTCTACAAACGACAGATAAAAGGAAACAAAATCACTTTTCTAAAACGACTCTTATTTAAAAACAAAGGGAGTAACATTTGTGGGTCACATTGTGATCGCTTACTGCATTAGGCGCATGGATCAGATAGTTAGGATCCATACTACCTTATGCATAGAGTAAGACCACTTACCCCTATCAACCACAATTGGCGTACCTCATCTCGTAGCTCCGGGAGGTCTACCAGTGATCCCTCCATCGGCTCCTCACCACCTGGCATCTTACTCTAGTGTTTGGAACTACTAGTGGAACTTGAAACCTCATTGAATCCGCAAAATATAACTCATCGCAATATATAGTGTACCACCCCGGGTACCATCGCAATAACTCACTGCTTGAGCGTCCAAAATAATGCTTGAGTGCCTGAAATCCATATGTCATGCTCTGAAACACCTCTAGGACACACATATATTGTCCCCAACTTCACTCAAGCGACCAAAACCTCGTTTGAGCAACCAAACATGTTGGTTGTGATAAGAATGGAACTTTTTGGTTGGTCATAGCCTTGAAGATTTGATGAAGTCAACCCCATTGAAGCCTATGAAAATCATTATGTGATTGTATTTTTATGTTTCTAGGTTGCCTTGTAAGCATCTCTCACTTAGTAATTCATATGATCATTTGATAAGCTTGGATATATTAATGAAAACTATCTTAGAAATTATCTTGATCATCTACATATTTTAATAGATTAAAAGATCACATTAATATGTTAAAATGCTTCTGAAGTATAGAAATTAACTTCAGTGGTAATTTTAATTGGTTAAAGCATCAATTTAATATGTTAAAAATACTTAAGATCTTGAATATTTTTAAGACAAGTTTATTAGTCTGTTGAAGATTATTTTTCAATGGATTAATTGTCTTTGACTCAGATATTTTACAGCTTGGATATGTTTTATCATTAAAAATTTGAACTGGTCCATTAATTTTACTGTTACGTAAAATTAACAGATTAATTCAAGTTTTTAATAAGTTAAAACTATCAGTTTTTTCTGAAAACCTCTCTCTATATAAATAGTTTAAATTTCAAAATGAAAACAGATCTTTTACAAATCTTTTTGAAACGCGATTTGAGAGAGAACCTTTCTGAGCAAGAACAACTGTGTGGGCAATCTAAGACTTAGAGATTTGATCCTTGAATTTGGTTCTTGAAGAGATTGCATAGAAGATCATCATTTATTTTCTGTTTGGATCTTTGTCTATAAACCAGGTGATTTCGTTTCTTGTTTGTGTTTCTTGTAAGTGTTTCTAAATTGGAATTATCCAGTGGAACTGCAGTAGGGTTTTGCAGTGGTTGGGTGCATGTCTCGTAGGGTTCAAGACTTGTGCTCTTGTTTGTTCTTAGGCTTACTAGGTTGTAAGTGTGTGTAAGAACAAATTTTCATATTAGTGAAATCTTTTTTGTGGTTGGGTAACTGGATGTAGCTCTTGTGAAAAAGTGAACCAGTATAAATCATTTGTGTGTCTCTTTATTTCCTGTTTTGCACTTTATTGATTTCTAGGTTTTGACAATCTGCATCTTATTCCTTGTAATTGAATATGATACGATAAAACAACAAGTTAATTCGCATTTTTAATAGATTAATTTTTCAAAAGATTTATTCACCCCCCCTCTAGATCTTGTTTCTGCATTTTATCAGGTTGAGCGTCGAAACTAGCTCTTGAGTGATATTTCTGTAGTGGAGAGAGATTTGTGACACCTCAATACTTCAAATTATTCAGAATAATATAATTTAATATATCAAATTTTAAAAATATTGTATTATAAATTTTGGATATTACAATATTTGTTTAAGCATTTCTCTTGCTCAAGCTATAGGACATCACTTGAGCAATGTGAGGCAATGGGTGTTTTGATTACACACCATCTAAACCTTGCTTGAGCGATCATACATCGCTTGAGTAAGGCTTCTCAACACAAAAAACTCAGGGACAAAGAAATCATGGTTTCTCATTCCTAACCAACCAAAAATACACATCGCATGCATCATTTAACATCATACAGATCAATCAAATAATCATATGACGCATTTCTAGCAATTCTACCAATTCATATACTAGTTATATTTCCATTGCATCATTCAAAATCACTAAAGTTCCTATTTCTATCATTTTCAAATGAAAGCTTCCCTAACCTGGATTCTTGTAGCTTTCTGATTCCTTCAGGGAATAACCTTTCACCATCGGATACTTCATCTACTCAAAACCCGGGCAACATTCCACCTTACCTATAGTTAGTTTTTTATCCTCAGAAATCCAAAATACATTTTCAACTAAAACTTAGAAAACAATCACGAAAACTTATTTTGCAAACTTACTTATTTTACAAAACTGATCGGTCAGAAAGCTTTCTTATTATTCTTTCAGCTCTGACTTGTCTCTTCCCGTTTTGTAAACCGACAAAGTTTCAATATAAAACTTATAGAGAAAAGTAAAAAAGAGACTTGAGAGAGAAATATAATTTATAACAAATGAAGTGTCCTGTATCCTTATTTATAAAGTCTTTAAAAAATAAAATATTATTATTTCGCTTATAAAAAAATTTATTCGTTACATAATATACAATAAATGATATATATAATTATCTTACTTTCATATAATAAACAAAACCACATAAAATAAAAGCTAATAATACATATATATATATATATATATATATATATATATTTATTTATTTATAAAAGCATTATAAGATGGAATAATAAAAAATGTGACACAGAGATATTTGCTTTCGAACACGATTTTTTCTATATTTCCTAAATAATATGTTTAAGATTTAAAACTACTTTATTAGAGGACATAAATTACAACATCACTTTTAATTTAAATTCCCAGAAAAAGAACTTTTTTACTGTAGTTATTATTAATATTCTATATTAATTAAAAACACCAGGTAAATGTTACTAATGTAAAAAGTAAAAAAAAAAAAGGAAAATTTACATTAGTTGATAATCCATGTAGAAAGTGTAACATATAATATTGATTATAATCATAATTAAAATAAAATAATATTTGTTAGTAGTATGTTTATGAATTACATTAATTTAATATTGGAACTAGAATTTTCTTTTAATTTTTTAAAATTTAGAAAACAATGTCAACATATAAATAAGAATAAAAAATATAAATAAGATGATAAATTAAGAAAGTTCTTAGAAACTTACAAGTGACTCTGAGTTTAATTTATATGATTATACTAGTGTGAAAATTTGTTTATAAGAAGAGTGGAACATGAACATATACATGGAGATTAGGAATGACAATGCGGAGTGAGTCGGCCCGCAACCCACTGCTAAAATATGCAAGGTGGATAGGATATTTTAATCCGCCAGCCCGCATAGGCCTGTCCCATATAACCTACAGCTCGCGCGGGTTAAATGCGGGTTGACCCGTTTCGTCCTTTGGCCCATATAAAATTTTTCATTTTTATTATTAAATTTTTTTTATTGTTGTCTTATATTGCGTGTGTTGAATATGACTAAATATTTTCATTAATTATTTGATGAATACTGTATATTTACAAGTACAAATTTAAATTTTATTTCATGATCTAACTTAATATATTTTTTCATAATATGTTTTCTTAATTACTTGTAATAGATAGTAAATAGTTATTTTTTACGTTCCATTTTGTAGTTGTTATACTTGCATTCAATATTTGGTTCTAGATTATACTCAAATCTAGGATTAAAAATTATAAAAAAACTTTCTAGATTTCTTTTTATTTTTTGAATTTTATGCAAGCCGACCTGTAGGTCCGTAAATCCGCAACTATGCGAGACCGGCAAAACATTTTAACTCACATTTCTTATGCGGGCCACTTCGCTCTAACTCATTTATGGCAAGCTAAATGCATGGTGGACCATAGTGGGACAGGCCCCCTAATGGAGATAGAAGTAGAACGAAGCTTGAGGAAGATAAAACATAATCAACAAAAATATGAATAAGAGAAAAGAATATAAAAAGAAAAACTTATAAATTGATGGATGAAGACATGCTACTTGAACAAACTTCAAGATTATTGAATTAAGTTGTTACTAGATCCTATGATCGAAGATAAGACTCACAAAAAAAGATGATTCTCTTCTTTCAAAGAATTCTAGAAATATCTTAAAAAATATCTTTCAATTCTCTTATTATTAAAAAAAAAATTTACAAAGAAAATGAAGTACTACTTATAACAATTTTCTAAACTAGATCAATTTTCTAAACTAGATAAAATGTAAATACAATTAGAATTATATTTAAATCTAAATCTAGATAAGGTAAGAAATCACAAAGAGATTGGTAAAAAAAATATTGAAACATATCTCATGTTTGAGTCAATAAAGTTTCTACATTTCATTCTTCTTACTTTGTCGCTTGTTTGATTCGTAGTTATGGATGGAATTGCACTTGAATTCTTTCCATTTGCTTATTATTTATCAATCTCAAATATTTACACTTTTCTTAGGGTTTAATAAACCAAAATTTAAAATTTAAACATATTGTTTACAAGAAAGAAAATGTAAACAATTTTTTTATTTTTAAAAGTTTGCAAACAAAATAAACTATATTTTCTTATGTTTATATTTTCAAAATTTGAATGAAAACAATGTTAATAAATCTATAGATTAAATTTTATGAAAAAGAAGAAAAAGAGATTTTGCGGAATAGTTGAGACATGTATAGTTATTTTTAGGAGAAGAATTATTTATATTTACTATAATTCATTTTCCTTTTAATATTAAAATTTTAAAATATTATTAAAAATAAAAGAAAAATATATAAAAAATATATATAAAATAAAAATTCTTATTATATATAATTTTATTATAAATTATTATTAATATAATATGTTATTCACTAAATTAAATATAAATTAATTTTAAAAAAATTATGAATTACTAAATTAAAAATTATTTAATAAACTAAAAATTATTAGTATTTAAAATAGTTTTTATTATAATAGAAATTATATTTTTTATTAATTTTAAAAATTATGAAATTAATTTCTATACAATAATAACTAAATTAATTTTTAAATTAAAATCTAAATTAGCTTTTAATATGAACTATTAATATGGTAATTATTTACTAAATTAGATTTTAAATTAATCTATAATTCAATTAATGATAATTTTATCATATTATACATTAATAATATTATTAATAAAAATAATTATTTTTAGTAATTTAAATTAATATCCATAAATACAATTTAATAATAACACGCTAGTTTGACTCATAACTTATTAATTCGGCATCTTTAGTTGAATAGGGAATTTTAAACTTGAGGCAAAATCCAATAAGTAATTATTAAAATTCATTAAATTTAATTAAAGAGAAGAAGATAATCTGATGGTATTGAATTCATAGTTTTCGACAAATTCCATGAGCTGATTAAAGTTGTTTTTAATGAAATTTATATTACCAATTAAAACCAAAGGATGGGATGAAATACCATGAAATTATAAATATGTAGAAACCTTTTAAAAATTAGTTCATTTAATACGCCATCTAAATTTCATTGTTAAAATGATAGAATTCATTCAATGCAAAGTAAGATAGTATTAGATATATAAGAGTTTCTTTAATTCTGAATTAACTCAGCAACACTTTCCTTTTAATGCTATTCTGATAAATATAACTGTTGAAAGGGTATAAATAGGTTGCTGTAAGAACGAAAGATCATAAACAGTTGACAGATTTCTTTGTTGATAAAGAGGATTGAACGTAGAAGAAAAAGCTACGCAGAAATGACTCTTGCATTGAAGCATATCTTGGCAGCCATGGTTTTTGTTCTTCTATTCTCAGCAGGTATAAAAATGAAGGGTGTGATTGAAAACATAATAAAAAGCTTAGTTGTTTAAATAGTTATTTTATATAAATATATATATATATTGTTATATATATACATGTGATGCTGGTTAACTGTGAGCAGGCATGAGCACACAACATTGTCTGGGGCCATGTTCTCAATATCCAGACTGTGATGGAACCTGCAAGAAGGCTTCATATCAGATAGGAAAATGCGTTCATGCTTTTCCGAACAATGACTTTTGCTGTTGTGCTAAGTATAATGTTAAACCTGCAATGGAACATTTCAACTAATTATACTCTTTCTTCTCTTTGAACGTGTTATTAATTAGAAATAAATGAATATAAGCTTTATATTCCTGAGAATGAAAACTTATTCTATGTTCTCAACAAGAAGCATAGTTTGTTTACGATCTTCTGTTTTTTTTTTTTTTTGTCAGAATTGTTGATAATAGACGATTAAATTTAAAATTAATATTTTGAAATAAATTTTTTTAAAACAATTGTTTATTTAAGTAGGTAGACTTTGTTTATTAAAATAAAGTAAACAGACTCGACAAACACGGCTTGTTTTTTTTATTAATAATAATTTTTAATAAAATAAACTCAAAAAATACAAACTTAATATATACGAATTTTCACTTTAAATATAACACGTTTATAATTAATTCATATTTATAAAGAAATTTTATTAATGGTATTAAATTTTTTTGTAAAATTGTAAATACTTTTTAAAGTTACTGTTGAATAATGAATGTGTAGAAATTAGGGTTTAATTTTTAAAACAAAACTATTTAACTTTCCGAAGTTTTAATCTTTTAAAACTAATAAATTCTTTAATTATTCAATTTTTATAAAAAATTATTCATATAATTTATATTAGAAGGGTTTAGAATCGAATCAATTCAAAAATAATTATGAATTGATTCAAAAATTTAAAAATTGATTAAAACTAACTTTTCTTGTCGATTTAGATATTTTTTTAAAATGGAATGGTTTATATTAGATTGAAGTTTAAAATTTTAAAATTAATTTGAATTGAAATAAATTATTTAAATATTATTATATTATTATATTATTTATTATTTTATTTATATATAAAATTAATAAAAATATGTTTAATATATGAATGGAATAAAAGAAGAATTATCATGACAGTATAAACATTAGATTATTAATCTTGAAAAAGAATATTAAAAAACAAATATAAATAAAAGAAAATAATACAACAACTAATTTTTTATATTTATATTTTGTATTTTGTATAATATTATATTTATTTACAAAAAAATTATTAAAATTATAAAAGATAGATTTATAAGTATATAATATTTATAATATAATGTATAAATATAATATATATATTAATAAAAATTATATAAAAAATTATAAAATTGATTTAAATTAAATTATAAAATTAATTTGATTTGATTAAAATTTATTTTTTAATTTTTAAATCAAACTAAATTGCATATAATTTTAATGTTAAATTCAGATTCACTTTTAATAAAATATGATCAAACTATAGTGCGAACACTCCTAATTTATATACTAAAACAATTAAAAGTCTCTTTGAAAAAAAACTAATGCAAAAATCATTTAAAATATAATCTTATTAAAAAATGAATATTTGAGAGTCTTTTACTACTTACATCTCAAGAGCAATTTTCAATTTCATCCTCACACAAGGCCCACTACTGTTTATGGTAAAAATTGTATATATTACAAGCAAATTCAAATTTACCTTTTTTTAATATTAATAAGTAATTTTTTGATATAGAAAACCCAAACATGTTTCTGATAATAGTGATGATTCCATATTAATAATATTTAAAACTACATATAAAACTTGTATATTATAAATAATTTCAAATGATAAATGAATTAATCTATATACATATACAATTAGGAGTTGCACACAAGATAACTTTCAAAAAAAATTTCATTTTCGTTTTTTATTAAAAATAGTAAAATTGACACGTGACACATCTACATTTTTACACATCACACTCTTTTTTCTCTCTTCAATTAATGTCTCTCTCTTCCTACACACGTCTTTCTCTTTCCAATTTTTTTACTCATAATATTTATTTTTCTGGATTTATATTTTTAAGTTTCAAAAATTAAAATTTCAACTTTTTTTAAAAAATGGTTGGGGCAAACATCTGATTATATTTTTTAAAATATTTTTAAATTATGAAAAATTAAAAAATCTAATTACATTATATGTTGTAAAAAATTGAGAAATGAAAAGAATACAAATATGGATTTATATCTATTGGATCTTAAATATAATAACTTATTGTAAATAATTTAAAATCGTATGTTGTAAAAAATTGAGAAATGAAAAAAATACAGATATGAATTTATATTTTTAGGTTTAAAAAATTAAAATTTATACTTTTTTTAAAAAGTGGTTGGGGTAAAAATCTGATTATATTTTTTTAAATATTTTTATAAAAAATTTAAAATTATATGTTGTAAAAAATAAAAAAAATACAGATATGGATTTATATTTTTAGGTTTGAAAAATTAAAATTTATACTTTTTTTAAAAAGTGGTTGAGGTAAAAATGTGATTATATTTTTTAAAATATTTTTATAAAAAATTTAAAATTATATGTTGTAAAAAATTGAGAAATAAAAAAATACATATATGGATTTATATCTATTGGATCTTAAAGGTAATAA
Source organism: Lablab purpureus (assembly GCA_030347555.1). Taxonomy (NCBI): domain Eukaryota; kingdom Viridiplantae; phylum Streptophyta; class Magnoliopsida; order Fabales; family Fabaceae; genus Lablab; species Lablab purpureus. Next base: position 22,982,922 of record CM059260.1, read on the forward strand.
CTTATTGTAAATAATTTAAAATTATATGTTGTAAAAAATTGAGAAATGAATAAAATACAGATATGGATTTATATTTTTAGGTTTGAAAAATTAAAATTTATACTTATTCTAAATTTTAAATAATTAAAAATTATATGTTGTAAATATTTCAGAAATTAAAAAAATACAGATATGGATTTATATATTTAAGTTTGAAAAATTAAAATTTATGCTTATTCTAAGTAATTAAAAATTATATATTGTAAAAAATTGAAAAATTAAAAAAATACAGATATGGATTTTTATTTTTAGGTTTGAAAAATTAAAATTTATGTTTTTTTTTTAAAAAAATGGTTGGGGTAAAAATCTGATTATATTTTTTTAAATATGGAAAAATTATATTTAAAATTATATGTTGTAAAAAATTCATAAATGAATAAAATAAAAATAAAAATATAGATTTATATTTTTAGGTTTGAAAATTAAAATTTATACTTATTCTAAATTCCAAATAATTAAAAATTATATGTTGTAAAAATTTCAGAAATTAAAAAAATACATATATGGATTTATATTTTTAGGTTTGAAAAATTAAAATTTATGCTTATTCTAAATAATTAAAAATTATATGTTGTAAAAAATTGAGAAATTAAAAAAATACAAATATGGATTTTTATTTTTAGGTTTGAAAAATTAAAATTTATGTTTTTTTTAAAAAATGGTTGGGGTAAAAATCTGATTATATTTTTTTAAATATGGAAAAATTATATTTAAAATTATATGTTGTAAAAAATTCATAAATGTAAAAAATACAGATATGGATTTATATTTCTAGGTTTGAAAATTAAAATTTATGCTTATTCTAAATTCTAAATAATTAAAAATTATATGTTGTAAAAATTTCAGAAATTAAAAAAAATTACAGATATGGATTTATATTTTTAAGTTTGAAAAATTAAAATTTATAGTTATTCTAAATTCTAAATAACATTGTTTAGAATATTCCTTCTGAGATGTTGATTTCTTTTGTAAAAAACACTTCAAAATTGATAGTTTTTTAAAGAACATTGCAAAGGCCTTCTATTGTTATGTGAAGTACTATTTATAATTCATGATATTAACAATTATGAAAACTAATTATATAGTCAAATTTTATGTGCATATGTTTTTGCAGAATTTTTTTGCTAAATTCATAAGTGAACGTGATAATTTTGATTCTAAATTAGTAGACATGAACTTTAATTTGATTTAAAGAATAATGATATAATGTCACCTGTTAAATTTTTTTGATATTCCTTTGAAAATGTTTAAGTGAAACATCATCATTGAAAATGACGAATATGTATTTTAACATTATTATATGTATTATTTCGAATGTATTACAAAGTTTCTTATTTATTAGGTTATTAAATCATTGTTGAGATGAATTTGATCTTTTTAACACTTCATGTACCAAATTATTAAATAAAATTTAAACATAATATTTATAATGTTTATTGATCATTATTAAAATATTTTCTTTAATTTTTATATATTTTATCATTATTAAATAAAATATAAACATAAATGTTACATTATATTTATAATATATATTTTTTATTATATTATGTTTAATTTTGACTTTTGTTCTTATAAGATTTTTTAATATTATTTTAGAAATGTGTAAATAAATTTTACAAAATTATGGATTAAAATTTGAGTTTGACTTAAAAAATATTAGTTACAACATTTAAATATTAATATTATTTCACAAAATTAAAAAAAAATATTTAATTTACTATAATAATTCTTTTACAAAAGAATTTTGTTGGAAAAAATTAAAATAATTTTTATATAATTAATATATTTTAGTTATTTATAAAAAATTATAATGAATTTTATTACTATAAGTTTATGTAATTTAAATAATTTTTTTATTTATAAAATATATATAAAAATATATTTTTATATACATAAATTTTTTTATTTAATTTATGAAAACCATTGAATTATTATATTTAAAATAATTTTTTATACTTTTAATGAAAACACAAAATAGTTTACATTTAATTTATTAAAAAAAATTAAACATTCAAAAAAATATGTTATATAAAAAAATAAGTAAAAAACACACTTAATTTTTTTATTAACTTTTTTGTTAAAAATTTATATTGGATCTTTAGAAAAGAAAACTAATTTTCATTCTATATTTTATAATTTTAATTATATACTTTAATCATATTCTATGAAAAAGTATCTTAGATAAAAAAAACTTAATTAATAAAAAATGTTTTTAAATAAAATTAAAATATAATATTTAAATCATTTGTTATAATTATTAAAATTAATTTTTAATTATAAGAATTAATAGTAATATCTTGAAAAGATAACATATGTAACAATTTATTTTATGCTCAAATACAAAAATTATTTCATATTTAATATATTTAACTAAATTTTATTTATTATTTATCAGAATTAACTTAATCATTGATTATTTAAACAAATATAAATAGGTAACTTTGAAAATAATTTCAAATTGTTCATTTAAACTTTTATTTAATTTTTATCAAATATATCTTTCATCCAATAATATTTTAAATTCATTCTTTATTAAATTTTTGAATTTTTTTTTATATTCTTTTAAACAAATTTATTAGTTTTTATTTTACATTGCAATTACACAAATACAAGAAAACAATATTAGAAACATTATTGTTCAAATAAATAATAAGATTTTGTTATATAAGTTATGTAAAACTATTTTTCACATTATTATAAAACATAAACATAATAATATAAATTTTAATAAATTTGTATACATTGTTTATAAATATTTTATATATTTTTAAATATTAAAACAAATAAATAATAATTTAAAAAATAAATAAAATAATCTCGTACGTTGTACGGTAAGGAGACTAGTATACTTACATATCACACACTCTGCCGCCCTTGAGAGTTTTTATAAGATTTAATTAACTAACTTTAAAGATTATAAAATAATTATCTAGTTAATAATATTAAATTGATCATGACTTATATATACATACATGAGTGTGTGTATATATATATATATTTTTATTTTTTTTCTTTTTCAAATTGTCCCCGCAACTGGATTCGAAATTCTTTTATTTTTTTAAATATCAATTATTTTGTAAATCTCTTATCATTATCATATTATTAGTTTAATTTTATCAGTTATACATGTAAACCGCGTTAAATTAAGATTTTCAAAATGTTGTTTATATAAAATAAAATTAGAATTTCAAAGAATATAAGTCATTAATGTATTTTGTTCATTATTTATTAACTACAAAAAAATACTCAAATAAAAACTGTTTTTGTGAGAAAAATCATAATTAATACATTAAATGCTATAAATTGAGTCTTATAAAAATAATTAAACACTACTTATTTTTTTCTTTTATTGCCTTATTGGTACGAATTATTTATTGTAAAAAATAATCATTAGATATAATACTTATATCTATTATATATATATATATATATATATATATATTAGTATGTACAATTTTTTTTCTTATTTTATTCTCAATAATATTTTTAAAATTATAATAAAAAATTCAGAATAAAGAAGATTAATGTAAAAAAATCATGAGAGCTAAAAAATAAAAAAGGAACTAAGATAGTAAAAAAAAGTCTCCCGCAACATAAAACAAAACAAATACCCACATTCTACCTACAATTAAATTGCAAATCTTTCAATGTTTAATTTTATATAATTAAAGTTTTTTTTATTACAATAATAACTTCAATGTACAATAAATAATATATTTTATTATCTTATTTTTCATATAATAAACACAAAATTATATCAAATAAAAAATAATAATACATAATATTTTAATTTATATGGATATTTGTTTTGAAACACGATTTATTCAATATATCCAACTAATATCTTTAGATTCAAAATCACATTTAAAGATATAATGTCAACCAATATTATAAAATTACTTTTAACTTAAATATTATTAGAAAAAAACTCTTTATCTTAGTTATTATAGACATCATATATTACTTTAGAAATGTAATATAGAGACTACTATAATGTATAGAAATGTAAGGTAATACAGTAAGATATATTTTACATTGATTGTTAACCCATATAAAAATCTTGATATTCAACATTGAGTACAATCATAATTAAGGTAAAATGAATATAAAGAAAAATTAAAACCACATCATATAAGTGTCTACTTATCAATTATCTTAATTTAATATTAAAATTTGAATTTTTTTACTTTTTTAATATTTTAGAATTTAAACATAGACAATATGAAACTCAAAAATAACTGTATACAAATTTAATCTATAAGAATTATATAACTATGAAAGTAACATATAGTAGAAAAAGAATATAAACATATAAATAAGAATAAAAAATACAAGTAAGATAATATAACAAGAGAATCTTTAAAACTTTGCAACCGTACTAGTTTAATCTATAAGATTATTTAAGTGTGAAAACTTATTCTTAAGAAGTAAGTAACATAAACATGTTCATAGAGATAAAAGCAAAATGAAACTTAAAGAAAATAAATCACTTTCAATTTCACAAGGAAGATGAATAAGAGAAAAGAATAGAAGAGAGAAACTTATGAATTGATGAAGGAAGTTACACCACTTGAAGGATCTCAAGTGTTGAATTAAGTTACTACTTAATCCTGTGTTCCAATATAAGACTCAAGAAAGAAGATGACTTCTTACTTTCAAAGAACTCTAGAAGTACTATAGAAAATTTCTTTCAATTCTCATTAAAAGGGTCATTTTACAAAGAAAATGAAGAACTGTTTATAAAAATTTTCTTAAGTTAGATGAAATGTAACTGTATCTAAAACTACGCATAGTAAAGCACGTTGGCCCACCCTATTTTGCCTCGCTTCACATTTGGCTTGAAAAAAATGGATTGAGTTAGACTAGTCCACATAAGATTTGCAGGCTAAAAAGTGTACTTTACCCTACATATCTGCATGTTTGTGGGCATGTGGGCCAACTCACGTAAATTTTTTAAAAAATAAAAATAAAAATCTAAAAATTCTCTTATAATTTTTTTAATTCAAAATTTGAGTATAATATAAAAACAATAATTTAGTGCAAGTATAATAATTAAAAAAAAACGTATAATATAATAATTTACTATTTAATACAAGTAATCAAAGAAATTTAATATAAGAAAAATATATTAAATTGAACCATAAAATAAAATATATATTTCTACTTGTAAACATAATATTAATGAAATAATGAATAAAAATATTTAATAATATTTAACACACAATATTTTATAATAATAAAAAATTAAAAATAAATATAATGTGAGTTATGGAAAACATATTTATGCAAATTAACGGATTAAAATGTCGTACACATCCTGTATTTTTTGAGAGCAAGTCATGCACTAACCTGCACGAACCACAGGTCGACGACTTGCACAAACCACAGGTCGACCTGCACGGCCCGCACCGGATTGCCAAAAATTACATTTAAATTTGGATCTAATGGTCAAAATTAACTAAACTAATTCGAAGGAATATTTGAATTTTAAAATTCAAAAAGGCAACGATGAAAATCACAAGAGGTTGGCGAAAAATATTGAAACATATTTCATGCTTGAGTTACAGTTTCCATTCTTCATTTACACTTGTCTTTCCTTTTTTTTATTTGATTTTTCTTTGCCCCTTTTTTATTTGTCTTGACCAAACTCCATGTGCCTGAATTGGGCTTAATTCCTTTCATTTGGTTATTGATTACTAGTCCTCCAATATATAGACTCTTCTATCTTGTTGTGCTTAATAGGTTTAATTAAAAAAAAATATTATTTTCACCTATTTTACACAGAAAAAAAATTATAAGCAAATTTTTTGTTTCTAAAAATTTACAAACAAAATATATTCTAATCTATAATAATTTATTTATTTAAATTCAATTAAGATAATTTCTAACCAAGAACTCATCATTTGCATCTTTGAGAAGAGAATTCATGAACGAGAAACTTATATAAGAAAAATATCTTACTAATATGCTAGGATAAAAGATAAATTTTTCTTTTCTTTTTACTACATAAAAGAAAATTTCTATAAGCAAAAAAAATATTTTCTTCAAGTTGTTTATTTTGTTTTCCTCTTTCAAATTTTCTTATGATATCATGAAGTTCATCATCTAAATAGAATTTTCTTTCTAACTTTTTATTTTCACAAACTTTATTTTCATCGATTTTTTATTTTAACATCTTTACAAACAAAAGTTTTATTAGTTTTGTAAAACTATGTATGGTAATTAAGTTGTAAATAGTTCTTATATTTTAAAACTTTACAATAACCAAGATTAATATTTTTGTTATTTTTCATTATCTCTTGTAGCTTCTTCTATCCTTTCAAAGAGTAAGTAGTTTAAAGATTTACATACGAGGTATTTTCAGATTTTTGCCAAGAAACTCAATATTTGTTGCACGATTGTTTCTTTAAACAAATAGAAATAAGAGACAATAGATTATTATTTTCACTAGATAATTTATTTAATTCTAAATTTTTAGATGATGTAGAAGTTTTTAAGAGAAATTTTTCTTTCTTTTTCTCACATTGTTTTCTTTAATACCTATAAGAGATATTTCGTTTTTGTAGAAGTAAAAAAATGAAGAATTTAAGAAAAAATAATGCTCTTATATGATTTACATGTTTTTCTTCTCTTAATATTAATATTGAAGTTCTTTTTATAGGACAATTTAAAGTAATATATTCATGTTCTAAATATTTAAAACATTGCATTAGACTCCTATTAGGAGAAGTAAAAGAAGAAATAGAAATAGAAGACGTGAAATATTTATGATTCTAAAGTTCTATGATGAATAGTTTCTTCATATAATTTTGAAAAAGATTGATCATATTTTTTATTATTTATCCTTTTTACGTAAATATGATGGGAGAAAAATACAATAAAAAAAAACTTAAGAAATAGATAAAAGAAGTATGAAAAGAAAATTTCAAAAAATAATTGAGCGAAGATTCAAAAGGGTTAGAAGAATTAGGTAAAGAGTATATACTAAAATAAGATATTATTAACATTTGCAAATCTTAAAACCTTGATTTTAATTAAATTTGTTCCTAACAAAAATCATATGATAAATAATCGCACAACCACGTAGAAGATTCGGAGTTGAAATTTCATGTTCAAATGTGATATATGGGCCTCTTAAAGTTCATGGGGGCAAGTGGGTTGTTATGATTATGATCATGATCTGTGCAGTGAGATAATTATAAACACAATTTAGAAATTATGAGCCATAACATTAAAACTAAGAGTGATACCCTTGTTTATTTTTTTAACCACGAATAATCAGCAGCACACACAAATATTTGTTTTATAAAAAAAATATAAACACAAAGTAGAAATTATGAGACAACATAGTATAGTTATTTATTTGTCTACTTTTATGCTAAGTTGTACTAAAAATAAACAACAATAAACTCATAATACAACATTTTAATATAAAAACATTCTTCATCTGGGGATTTTAGATGGAAATCATCTTATAAAATTCTGTTTTTTTCCTTCATCAATTCAACTAAATTGACATTAAAACAAATTTTTTATAATTTTAAGAATGTGTTTGACAAAATTAGTGTTAATTAAAAATTTATAACCAGAAATATAGAAACTAAAGTTGAAAAATTATTAACAATCTTTAGTAAATTGAAAGGATTTAATAAGATTTAGTAAACAAATTGTTACATATATATATGAGGACATAAAAGAATATATTCAATCATTTCTTTATAACTATACAATTCTTGTTTTTAATATTTAAATATATTTCTTTTAAATGGAATTTAAATTTATTCTCTTAAAAATAATAATAATTTAAAAATTTACATTATAAAATGGAGTGAAAATTTGAAAATATGCTAACTATGAAAACAAACTAAAAGTAATTAAATAAAATTATTAATTAAAAAACTTATTTTGATCTATTTATAATATTAAAAAAATTCAATCTCACTTAAGAATTGAGAATAAAAATAATTCACAAAAAAATATGACAAAGTTGTCAAAATTTAAAGTGAAAAATACTTTAAATATCAAAATAATTGAGGAGACTTGACTTTGGACTATTGATGCTTTCTCTTCTCCCTTAAACTCAAATATAAGTTTCTGCTCACAAGTTCAAAACTCACATATTACTTAGTTTCCCTTAAAATATGATAACTTCAACTATGTTAAACCTAATTAGGTTAATGAGGAGGTGAAAGCAGTGAAAGAATGAGTAGTTATAAATATAAAATCTGAAGTGAAGAAGAAAGAAGGGCAGATTGGTCCAGAAATGAACAGCAGGAAGATGGCATTAATTTAGAGAGGAGAAAGAAAGAAGCATGTTGTTGAAAACGCGGTTGGCGGCATTACCCTTTTGCATATCTAGCCGTAATAATAGTACGTACCAAATTATGTTAATCTGCACAATACAACAACACAACTCACCAATTCAACACTCTTCCAACCTTTTCCTCTCTTCATCCCATGTCTCCATCAACACCAATAACTTAACCAAAATTGCTTTTGCTAACTCATAATATATATATATATATATATATATAAACCCAACCCCACATAAATAACAAAACTATGTATATACCACAATTCTTTTTTATTTTTTCTTATAAATAATTTTAAGTTTAAATCAATCTTATATTTTTAAAATATCATAATTTATTCAAAAATCTTTATTAAAATATTTAGATGAGTTTTATTAAAATTTCTTACCATCTTAAAAAAGTAAACTTTTAACGGAACTTAATGTTTATCTAAGTTTTATTAAAAATATATATTGAATTAATTTCATATCAATAAATACACAAAAAATTATTTCAAATTCAAAACTTTAAAATAATAAATTTTTGAATCTTATTTTTAATATGTTATTTAAGTAACTTATTTCTATATAATATAAGATTTTAATTTATAAAATAATTTGATAATATAAAATATAATGTACTTTTCAATGATATTTAACAAAAATCAGAGTATTTTCATTTCATTTTTGAGGTTATTAGCTCCACCGATTATATCCTTTATCTATTCATTAATCTCATTCTTCAAATTCATTTTGACTGCTTTCACTATCTTTTCTTTCTCAACATTATTAACTCAATATATATACACTGTAAGTTGGATAATTTTTTAAGCTAGCTGGAGTTTTAATTAGAATACTTTTATTATTATAAGGATTTAACTTTTTATTGTTATTTTAATATGTTTAGTATATATTTAGGGTTTAAAATTTAGGGTTTAGGATTTAGAATTTTAAAGTTTAGATTTAGGATTTAGAATTTAAGATTTAGGATTTAGGATTTAGAATTTAAATATAAATGTAAATCAGTTTTAAAAATTCACTCGTAGAATAAGAATTGTTCACATTTATTTGTTATTTTTTTATCAGAAAAAAAATATATACTAAATTCTAAATTCTAAATCATAAATCTTAAATTCTACGAGAATACTTTAATCTATATACAAACGTAGTAAAAAATAAAAATAAAAATATATAAATGTCTTACCAATACCTACAAATTCAAATGAAGAGATTACATATATGTATGTTAGATTCCTGTTGTACCAATGAAAAATAATCTCCTATCTTTACAATTTTGATTTCATTAGTTACTTGTATATGCTTGACTTCCACTTTTGGATTCCTTATTCATTATTGTTGGTGGGAGCAGGGAAGAACTAACATCGAATTTCAACAATTGTTCCATTGAATTCCAAAAGTAACGATATTTGCATAATACACCAAACAACAAAATATTTTCATACAAAACATATTTATAAGTATCTTCTCCTTGATTTAGTTCCCTATCTTATCTTAAAACATTCATGCATTAATATTTTGTTTTGATAGCTTTTTTACATGCATGAGGAGATAAACACCTATCACAATAAAGAAAACAAGTATTAGTGAATTTGTATATAATCCAAGCCCATTAATCTATGCATTTATTTGTTTATTTAAATTTTATCTTTAACCCACGCGAAATTTAGGTCTTTTTAGTGAATTAATTGAGTTTCAGTCAGCTCATTAAATGAGATCATGTAACTATGTTAGTACGTTCTAGAAAATATAGATTCGTTATATTTAACGATGTTAGTAGTTTTTTGTTTTCTATTATCTTTGAGGGCTAACAAGCCCAAAAAAAAAATATTAAACAAGGGCCTTTACAGAAAATTACTGGATCATAATGTTGAGTGTACAAATGAAGAGCACTGGGTGTGTTTTCCCAATTTTTACGTGATACTTAATTATATAGATTTGGATTGGTTAAATGGTAAATAAAAAAGGTTCTATTAGAAATTATGGCGACAATATGTTATACTCTTTCTGTTCCTTCTGTTCCAAATTACAAAGTGTATTTGATTTTGATAAATTCTCACATAATAAAAAAATAATTAATTTATTTAATTTTTTATAAATTTTCTATTTTTACTCTTATTAATTATTATTAAATAAATTAATTAAAATTTAATAAAAAACCTTTATAAATAAATTAATTAATTTTTTATAAAATTATAAATTGATTTCAATAGTTTTGAATTTATTTCACAATCATTTCTAAATAATTTAAAATCAGAACTACTAATAATTTTAAATATATATTTCAATAAAAAATTTTAATTTTCATCAAAATTACAAATGACTATACTCAAATTTATTTTAAAATTTTAATCAAAATTTTTAATTCCTACTAAATTACAAATGACTATTCTTAAATTTTATTTTAAAATTTTAATCAAAATTTTTAATTTCCACTAAATTAAAAATACAAAGACTGAGTTAAAATTACATTAGTTGCTGTAATTTTAATAAAAAATTAAAACATGATATTAGTAGATGATAGTGAAAGATAAAGAGTTAGACTAATAAAAGAGAATTATTTCTTAGTTTCTAATATTTAATTTCTCTTTCTATTATTTAATATTAATATAAATAATAACGTGATTAATAGAGGTATATAAAAAAAAAAATTTATTGAAATTCTAAAAGGCTTTGAAAGTAAGTCTTATAATTTGAAACTGAGTATAAAAAATTTATTTTTTTATTTTCTATCCAATATTGTTTTGAGAATAACAAGTAAAAATATATATATAATCATTAAAAAAACTATTTTTTTCTAGAAATATATTATTATTATAAAAAATTTATTAAATATAAATTAATTTAAAGACCAAAATCATTAGTTATTATATTAATTAATTTAGAAATTAATTTATAAACTAAAAATTATAAATATTTAAAATAATTTTTATTATTAATAAAATAAATAAAACTATATTTTTGATAGTTAGTGATCTTAGGAAAAAAATATAAATAGACTTCTATATAATTATAATTAAATTAATTTTTGAATTAAAATTTAAATTAATTTCTAATATGATTTATTAAGATTTTAATTAGTTTTTTTACTAAATTATATTTTAAATTAGTTTCTAATTAAATTAGTGATTAATTTTATCAGTTTAGACATTAATAATATAATTTTTAAAAGATATTTTTAATCTACCTTTAAAGTATTTTTTAGTGTTAAAGCACATGCGTCTCTCAATTAAATTAATTTTACTCAACAAATGAATCAACTTCACAATTTCATTTAAGAATTATAGAGGCGTCACTATTAAATACCCATTAAACCTAACCGTTAACTATTAAATATCATTATCTTAAATTGTAGTTAAGTGTTTTCAAAGTTTTCCAACCTTACAAAATATTTTTTTAAAATAAATTAATTATTTTTTGTAAAGCGACGCATATACCTCGGAGGACTGATGATATAAGTTTTTTTATTACCCTAATAATATATTTTTTATTACTTGTATTTAGTTTTTACAGATGGATATAGCCACGTATCTCTTCTACCTTTGTTTTATTTTTTTTATTTGCAACATGTCAAGGTACACTTAGAAAAAGGATAGAAAAAAAAATATTTTTTAATAATTTTTTCTCAGAAAGCAGCTTCTTTTGGGTGTTGATTTAGGTATTAAAATTGGTTTTTCTTAAAAAATTTGTACACATTTTAAGCAAGTATCCTGAATAGGAACAAAAAACGACCATAAACCTTAAAAAGTTTTAATTATACAATAATATAGGTAATGCTTAACTTATTTCAATGTTTGATTGTCAGTTCAAATAAATTTTCAATATTATTTTTGAAACAAAAATATGAACTTTTTTTTATGCAAGTTTTTGAATTTGAAGCTCTTGACTTCTACGTTTCCTTTCCAATCTTTATGTCAAATATTAGCATTCAAGAATTCATTATACAAAAATATTTAACTTAAAAACTATGTTTTAAAAAAATATAATTATCAGGTAATATAATTTTAGTAGTGAATCTTTCTTATTTTTAAAATTTTAACTTTGAAGTATATTTTGAACTCTCTTAAAAAATCAAAGAAATTATAGTAAATATTAAAAGTCATCTTAGAATATATTATGTGAGAAATTACTCCTCTAATTAAGAAAACTAGTTACCTAAGTATGAGTTCTACAAGCAAATAGTTTATCTGATTCCCAAATTCCCTTGCATGTGAGATATGCAAATTAAGAAAGTTATTAAGGTATCCATACCATACATTTAAGATTACTTGATAAACATTTATTAACCATTGTTTCTTTTTATACTGTGTTTAAAGTTAAAATATTATAACCAGCAGAGAGCAATAAAATACGAACAATTAAAAACTGGTTGTTAATTACAACACCATTTGCTTTTAGCAACAAAAATCTAAGCCTTGTCAATCCCAATTACAGTCCTCAACTTTCCAAATTTGGAAAGTAGGCAAAAGTTCTTTAACATTGCATCCATATTTTTGTGTAGTTTATTATGCATATATTTGTGTAGTTTACTATGCATGGAATATACAATTGGATTAATTGCTTGCAAGTTGGTACGTTTGCTCCCCCATATATGATAGGTCAAGAAGCAATGATACCAATTCAATTTTTTTAAGTGCATGCACTTAACCCTAATCCCACACTCCATCATGTGGACCTATTGAATATGACTCCAATGGCTCAGACAGAAGGACAAGATAATCTTTTTATTTACGAGAATAATGGAAAGAGTACAAGCTAATTATAAAGATAAATAATGGAAATAAATATTAATGGTTGAGTTTCATTTTGTTGCACTTAGTCATACAAAGGAAAGCAAAATGCATGCAAGAATGTATTTAGTGAGAGAAAATCAATGCAAATAAAGGATTGTATAAATATAAGACACAAAATGTGAAGATTATATATTTTGCATTATGTATAAATATCATTATGTAAACAATATTATTCATCTCAACAAAAAAAGAATTTTTTTTTATTTTATAAGTTTATTTGGGTTGAATTGAGTATTTTCTAAACATTTATTTTATAATTTTTTTAATATAAAAAGTATGTAACAATAAAGAGATGTATGCACAATTGACTGAATTCTATTATCAATTTTGTGTATGATTATTCTACATTTATTTTGTTTCTCACAAATCTTATTATAGGAAATGTGATGAAAGATGTTGTGAAGAGTTGTAGCATCTAAGTTGTATGAAAGAGAAGAATGATGGAAGCTTAGAGTTGAAGGTGAAGTGAAAAAGGAAGGGTGGTGAATGCTCTCTAAGGAAGATGCCTTGTGAGTGACCAATTTTAGGAGAGAAATCCTAAGGAGACTCAAGAACAAGTGAGATATATTTAAGTATAATAACTACTCATTCAAAAGTGAGAAAATACAATGGACGATGACTCTTGTTTACAGGTGAGGAGTCCAAAATTTGAAAGAAGAAAAGGGAGGGAGATTCATATTTGAATCCCTCCCAAAAACCCTAATATGGATTCAGTTCCATGATTCAAAATGCCACATGGTTAAGTCACGTGTTTCACACACATTCATGCACAAAGTGTGAGCACATGCGGGAAGCATGACTAGGTTTAGACGTCTCTCACCAAGCTATGACCGACCTAGGTTTTCTCTTAAGCTTAAGGTAGCCCAATTGAAATCCTAGAAGACCTACTCTAACCCTAATATACTCTCTACACTACAAGGTCCAAATACAAACCCAAAGACCTACTCTACTTGACTCAAATACAAGTTCCAAAATCCTATTCTACTAGTCCTAATTAGGAACCTTATTATTCCTATTCTAATATTTACAAACTAGGGATGATCCATATTAAGATCAACTCAGCCCTACCAAAGTCAGTGGAAGCTCAATCTTCATGTATCCTCCTGATCATAGTCCTAGTGGTGGGTCACTTCAGATGGATGACCTGTGATTCTCCATTAAAATGTGTGTAATTGTCCAACAACTGGTATTAGAGTAAATTGTTACTATTGTTTATATTATAAACTATTTAGAAGGAATCCAATTGGAGTGGGAGCAATGACTACAGAAGAAGAAAAGGTGAAAATTGAGAAGTTTGATGGTGCGAATTTTGGCTTTTCGAAGATGCAATAGAAGATTATTTGTATTAGAAAAATTTGTATCAACTTCTCTTAGGAAAAAAACATTAGGGTATGAAAGACGAATATTTGGCTCTTCCTGATAGGCAAGCCCTCGAAGTTATCTGTTTGATGTCATCCTGGAATGTTACATTTAATACTGTAAAAGAAACAACCACAATGAATCTTATGGAAACTCTTTCCCAAATGTATGAAAAGCCTTTACCCTCAAACAAAGTTAATTTGATAAGGTAGTTGATGACAAAAGGTGCATCGACAACACAACATCTTAATGAAATCAATATAATCACAACACAACTTTTTGTTGGAATAGAATTTGATTGATACTTTTGTCTTCTCTATGATAAAGTTGGAATGCTACTATCACAACTGTGAGTAGTTCATCAGAAGTAATAAGTTGAAATTTGATGATGTTCTTGATTTAGTTCTTAGTGAAGAGATTTGATGGAGACAGTTAGGTGAATCGTCAACCTCTTATGTTTTGCATACAAAATTAAGGTGGAGAAATTTAACCAAAGGATCATGAACGTGGTAAATCCAAGGAAAGAATGTCTAGGTCTAAGAATCCTTGTAGCTTCCATAACTCATACAATTGAGTATTTGAGTTGTGGAAAGATTGAACACTACAAAAATCAATGCATGAATGCACCACAAAATCAAAATGTGAAGGTAGACGCAAATATTGCTTCTACCTCGAGAGAAAATGATGCATCAACATGTTCTTTAGAGAATAAGGAAGCTTATTGGGTGTTAAATTGTGGAGGATCCTTTCATGCCACTTCATAGAGAGAATTATTTGAGAATTATGTTCTTGAAACCCTTGGTAATGAAAAATCTTGTGAGATTGTTGATAAAGGTGTAGTGAAGACTAAGTTAAATGAGCCTTGTGGAAATTGAAAAATGTTAGACATATTCCTGACTTGATAAAGAGCTTAATCTCAGTAGGTAAGTTAGTTGATGATGACTATACAACAATCTTCCATGGAGATCATTGAAAGATTTCAATGGGTGCAATGTCAATTACTCTTGGTAAAAAGAATGGTACTCTTTACAAGACTACAAAAGAATATAATTTGATTTTTATTACAACAAATGAAAATCCCAATCTATGGCACCAAATGTCAAATCGTATGAGTGAGAAAGGAATGTAGATTATGCACTTAAATTATAAGGTATTCAATCAGTAGAAATTGACATCAGTAAAGAATATATACTTGGAAAGAAAAAATGAGTTAGCTTTGAGACAAGTGGAAAAACCCCATAGAAAGAGAGACTTGATCTTGTTCACTTTAATGTTTGGAGTCCAACGATTGTCCATCCACAAATGTGAAACAATATTATTGGAACAACTGCCTCTAGAAGGGGGTTGAATTAAATCTTGGACTCTTCTCACAAATCAAGCAATGTAAAACAGCACAAACAATGTTTATACTAATTTACCAAAACTCTCGGGCAATGTTTACACTACAAAAAATTGTTTTTATCAACCATATTAGTGACCTATAAAATGATGAAATTGGTCACTAATTGAATTAGAGACTAATGTAGATTCTAATTTAGTAAGTGAATAAAACCTTGGTAGCTAATATTAGAAACAAATTTAGATTTTAATTTAGAAACCAATTTAGTCACCATTATATAGAAACCAATGTCATATGTTTCTAAGATCAATAGCTACAAAAAAATATAGTTTCTATTATAATAAAAACTATTTTAGATACCAATAATTTTTAGTTTATAAAATTGTTTCTTCTTTTTTAGGGCATTTTTTATTTTTGTTTTCTTTTATCTTTGTTTTGAGCTCATTTTTATGCATTTGAATGTTGGATATGGTTTGAATAGATTTTTTTGTCATGATTTTTTATTTTTGCAGTATGAAGAGCCCAATCATAAATAGATTGATTTTGCTTTAACAAATGAAGAGACATTCATAAATCACTACAAAAAATCATGTTAAATATGACGGTTATAATATGGCGGTTCTAAAACACTGTCGTAATTTACTTCATAATATGGAGCTTTTGTAACCGTCATAATTTGCATTCAAAATATGGCGTTTACAACTGGCAGTATTTTTTTTTTCCCGCAACTCCCAATCTTTTAAGTTTCGTTCCCTCCATGATAATGTCCCCAATTTCAATTAATTAAAAAATAAAATTAATTTAAAATAAAAAAAGTAAAGGAACTTCATTTCTCGCTGATTGTACATCCTTTCAATTTCAACTTATTTTATGAAACTGAATGCACTCGTTAGGTTCAACCTAGGGCTGAGAAAGAGCTTGTGAGTGAGGAATGAGGCTCTCTATGAACAGAATCCGCAGCTATCTTGCTTGAAGAATTCCGATTGAAGATCATTTCTCCAAACTTTTCAAAGGAATAGTTCACTCTATACGGTATGCACTCGTTAGGTTCATAAGGGTTTTTTTCTTTTCTCTTACCAGTTGCGCGCACGGACACACATAAATTTTGTATTTACAGCATATTCGATTGTTGGTCGTATTCTTAGGAACACAAGTCTTGTTTGCTTTTTGAAAAGAGCAAGAAAAAAGGGATTTTTTTTCTTGAACGCCTTTCTGGGATTTGGGTTTAGTGTGACTAAATATTTGGTTGAATAATTGTGCATGTTTTGCTTTGCCCTCTTTTTCTCTGTGTCTTGCATTGTTGATTGGGTGTTATTATTAGGCGAGGCCAAAGGACAAGAAGAAGGGTAGAGGGCCACTGAGGATTTATGCTCCACCGGCACCTTCCAAGAAAGACAGGTTCGAAGATAATGAGGTGGTGAAGATTGAAATTGATGAGTCCCTCTTTTCTGGCTGATTTTACTGGTGAATTGTAATTTTGGGGTCTTTCACGGCTTTGTCATTGATATATGATTCCATTGTGACATACACAATTCGGATTTGGGTAATGTTACATAAATTTTTTTTTCCAGCTCTTTTATTTCTCTAGTTTTACTGCACTGTTTATGAATGGTCTTTCTTTAGAGTTTTGGACATGGAGATTGGAAAGACTTGTAAATTGTAATTTTAAAAATAAAAATAAAGGATTTTTTTTCTTAGGATTTGTGCTTCACTGGACTTTTTGTACCCTTTCATTGATCACTAAGCAATGGTTTCTGCCAACGTAAAAGAGAAATATTAGATTTTTGCAGAATGAGAGATAGGAAAAGGGAAGTACTATGAGCATGCCCATAAACACTGGAATGGTTGTGTTTTACCGGATTAAGCTTGCCACAAGAATTCACATTCTGCCTTATACTGTAACTCTGGTGGCGGCCACGTTCTTCACTTGATGCACTTGTCCACAGTGGAACAGACTCAGCAAGAGGGTAAACGCGTGAAGCAAGAGCTTCAGAGATGCACCACAAGGCTTCACACTGCTGGAATAACAATTGAGGCTGCAGACATCACTCATCGCCATTAGTTGGTGGATTGGTTCAACTTTGACATTAGTCTGAGTGACAGTATGCTAAGAATTCCACCACTGTGTGTGAAGGAAACAACAGAAGTGAGGTGGAGGAACTTGATTGCGTGGGAGCAGAGCAGAGTTTGGATCAGATGTAAGTACACTTCGTATGCATTGTTCCTCCAAGGCTTGGTTTGTTGTAAGCATGACATTGAGCTGCTAGAGGAGAAAGGGGTGATAGTGAATAAGGCTAGGAAGAGCAAGGAAGAGTTGTTGGATCTGTTTAATACTATTTCTAAGGGAGCTGAGTACATGGATTCGAGTTATAGGATATTTGTGATAGATTGAACAACTACCCCCGGGGAGGAAAGTCAGAACTGCATTGCGGAAAGTTCCAAGTGTCACTTGGCATGGATGCAGAGGGGTTTATGAGATTATTGTTTACTACTGCAGAAACTGGTACAAAATTTTGATACGTGATCAGATCCCCACTGTGTGGAAATTCATTGGAGTGTTAGCAGCGGTTGTACTCCTTGTTCTAAACAATTATGCAGACCTATTCATCCCGCACAAAAACTGATTTGTGTTTTGTAATTTCCACTATTTAGGGAGGATGACAATGATGAACTCTTAAATACGAAAAATCCTAATAATGAACTTGAAGCAAATGACTCAATGTCAGAATAGTAACAATTTTCTGGTATGACTTCACTAATAAATGATTGTCTACTTGGTTCTTTATATTTTTTATTTCACTGTTTTAATTTTTTTGCAGATATGCCAAGGGCAAAGAGAATTAGGAACATGCTAAAAATAGCTACTGGACCACCCCAAATCCACCATATTTCATCTGATTCTAACCCATCTCTAGGTAACAATTTGGAAAGTAATTATGAACCTGCACAAAGTACACAACAAAGTGTAGAACAAGGTACACAACAAAGTGCAGAACAAGGTACACAACAAAGTGCAGAATTGCCAACTAGTCAAGAGGAATGTACAGAATCACAAGGTCAAACTTCTCAAGAGCAATCTGCACAACCACAAAATACAACAATGCGACGAAAAGGTGGAAGACAATCCACACATTATTGGTTTGTAGATGTTATAGGTAATTTTGTTACTATAAAATTTAAGTTATTTTTGCATCTAAATTTAAGCATAGAGTCACTAAGGAATCAAACTTTTAAATTTTTATAGATGAGCATGGAGTTGTTAAGAAATCTAAGATGAAGGTTAAGGATGTTCATAACATAGAACATGGATTGCGTGTTGTGGTGGAGTATGATGATATGTATCAACCTGTTGGCGAGGCATCTGGATTACTTGCAGGAGTTTGTGGGCAGTTGGCAGCAAATACTGTATTGTTTCCTATAAGTTTTCATAATTGGTCATCTGTCCCAGATACTTACAAGGATATTGTCTGGAATTCAGCGCTCAAGGTAATTTAACAAATATTGCAGGATTTCATCTTTCTTTAATTTTTGTTTACGTTTCTTCTAAACTAACTTTTTGTCATTTCAAGACTCGGTTTTGTTTCAAGGTTAATGAAGATTTGGCAAAAAGAGATGTTATGTTTAAAATTGGAAAACTATGGAGGGAGTATAGATGTAAGCTTTGGAACGAATTTTATGATCCGCTTATGAGTAGAAATGATCTTGTGAAGAATGTTCTAGATGGTCTTAGCATGGAACAATGGGCACTATTTGTTGATTATCGCTTGAAACCATCTACAATGGTATGAAGTGTACTATTTAGTATATTTACATTAATTATGTTATATACTAATACAAACTGATTTTATTTCGAACTTATAGGACCTTTGTAATAGAAATAGAGAGATAAGGAAAAAGCAAAGTATTCCTCACACAGGAGGTGCCATGTCTTTGTCCAGGAGAAGGGAGAACTTGGTAGTTTATTTGATTTGCTCATTAATTTTAATTATTGGGTTAATTTTAGTGATATATATTTTTTGATATTTTCAGAAAATTGATACTGGTAAGACTGTTGGTCGAGCTGAAATGTGGAAGATTACACATAAGAGGAAGAATGGAACCTATGTCAATGATGAGGCTATGGAAATAGGGGTAATTTCTAACTGCTTGAGTTTGTGTTAGATATATTGGCTACTCTGGAACTACTTCTATAAAGCTAAAGTATTTTGAAACTGATTTTGTAATGAAACTATTAGACATATGAACTTAACTCAATCATTAATAATTTCATATGCACTTTGGTTGTACTTAAGCGTAGTGACATCAATACATAAATAGACTTCAGTCATATACATAGCTTTTGTTTTTAGGAGTGGAAGGAAAAGACTATGACAATTGTTAATTAATAGAAATACAACATTGTCTTGTGTAGAATATGTTGGTTGTGGTTGTATAAAAAATGTGAGGAATCGGTTTATATTTGCAGGACAAAATTGATGAGCTATTATTGGAAAATCCAGAAACTTCATCTGATATATCTCCAAATGACCCAATTGGTGTGATCTTTGGTAAAGAGCATCCAGGTCGGGTTAGAGGATTGTCACTGGGAGCTTGTCCAACACTTGTTTTTAAGAACTCGGGCACAAGATTGAGTGGTATCAACCTAGGTTCATCAAGTGCAAGTAGTACACTAGAAATGGAACAAAAAGTTTTGAAGATGGAAAATGAACTTGCAACTGTGAAGGGACAAATGCAAACACTTCTAGCCTTTATTGCATCTGGGAGAAATATTCCAGAAGATTTGGCTGCAATGGCTGCTGGAATAGTTAATACTTCTATTAATCAGGTATGAAACCGTACATAAAATATTTATGAGTTTAATAATTTTCCAAATGTATTGAAAATAATTATATAACTTTATTTTATTCAGGCATCAGATGCAAGTGGTGCTCCATCGCCTAACATTAGACATTCATCCGAAGCAAGCAATGAGCAAGGATAACAATAAGACTGTTTTTTACTTTGTTTTGTAATGTTGTACTTTTTCATTTTATAAGAACAATTAAATATGTATGAGTTGCTTAATGCTTTTGAACAATTTATATTAACTATATCAAATTTAAATCAATTTATATTAACAATTTATAAATATTTAAATCAAAATATTAAATATCACCAACAAATATTAATATCAAATAAAAATAATATCTAAATATTTTGAACAATTTATATTAACTATATCAAATTTAAATCAATTTATATTAACAATTTATAAATATTTAAATCAAAATATTAAATATCACCAACAAATATTAATATCAAATAAAAATAATATCTAAATATTATAGACATTACGGTAGTTCAAGCTGCCACAAATTTCTACATTAGATTACTTTAGCATGACACATAAAATCGCCATATATCGCTGTAAGAAATGACA
This sequence comes from Lablab purpureus, assembly GCA_030347555.1. Classification (NCBI taxonomy): domain Eukaryota; kingdom Viridiplantae; phylum Streptophyta; class Magnoliopsida; order Fabales; family Fabaceae; genus Lablab; species Lablab purpureus. The sequence goes on from CM059260.1 coordinate 23,004,179, forward strand.
GTTCTAACCACTATATTTTACATGCTGAGTGGTCCTTTGTTGTTGTCATTTTTTACATTTTCGAACTGCCGCATTTTACATAATGAAACCGCCATTTAACACATTGTAATAAATGACGGTTGTAGCGGTGGTTCAACTAAAACCGCCATTTATTACTTTGTGGCGGCCAGAATTATGGCGGTATAGGTACCCGTCACACACGTATTTTGTGGCGGTTAAAACTGTCACATCTTACCAAAATATCCGTCACATATTACATGATTTTTTGTGGTGAATAGATTGATTATAAGGACATTTGTTGGAAAGCGAATATTATCCCTATATGGTCAAACATTAATTAAAGAATACGGTGAATGATGCATTATATGTTTGTTTTATTGTTTAAACTTTGTTTAGCAAAAGGTATACAATGTGGTTGACAAATTGTGAGTTTGTTTTTATTTGTGATTATTGTTTTAATTCATACCATGGTTCTATAGATTTTGTCAACCTTTTTAAGCTTTTGACATGTTGCCACAGAGAGACACCCATGTTTGTTAGTTGATGAAAGTGTATTTTTTTAAGGTTGTGAGCTTTTCGGTGAAGTTTTGCATGTTGGGTTTGACCGTGATTCGTCAGAACTTTGAAACACCCACCTTTTATGTATGGCATACTAGGGTCGTTTTTTATGTCTTGTGGTGCCAATGTTTTTAGAAATTGTTCTGTTCTATTATGTATCACAATGAATGTATACATTTAATCTGATGATATGGTAAATTTCTTGTTTGTCATCCACTGTATTATTTATGAAATTGTGGATATGGTTTTGTGTGGTAAATTGTGTTTAATTTACAATTTGGAGGTGTCAGAAAATAAAAGTGATGCTCCATATACACGTTAAAAAGTGTGTTTATTAAAAAACATATGATATTAATGTGAACCCAATTTAATATATATTTTTGTCTTAAAAAAAAATATGATGCTAACAACCAATTTCCCTCTATACGACTATAGCAATACCCTTTTTATAATTAATTTTTAATATATTCACTTTTATTTACTTATTCAAGTAGGTTTCACTATTTTCACACAAACTCACACAAACATTGCATAGATTTTTTATTGAAACAATAACTTATAGAGTTATTTTTATCTTCATTCAATTTTCTATAATATTAAAGCTTTTAAAATACTTTAATTTTCACTTTGCTCTTATTATGTTAGGGTTAGGGGTGTTTTTAACGTAGATCTGAAAAAAAAAAAAACTTATAACAATATATAACTTTAAGTTACACAAGAAAACTTAATTGATCTTTCATAACACGTTCTCCCTCTATACTCGAAATACGTATAATTTTTTTACTTTTTCATTATATTACTCTTTTATCCATCAATTTTTTTCTCATATTTCTATGTTTTTCAAGAGTGATAGGAACCAGGTTGTAAAAGAAACACTTTCCAAATATAAACACATATTGCTCCCCCATTGTTTTTACTATTCGGAACATCAATTGGAGCTAAAATAAATTAAGTTATTTTCAAATAAGAACTCACTAGTTTTTAGTTGAAGCTTGAAAGAGGGTATTCCAACTCTCGCTCGATCCATTGAACGCATCCACTTGTTTCTTCAAAGATAGTTAACAACTCAATTAAATTCTTCCTATCGCTTTCAACAAAAAACTTCCGTCGCAAAAAGAAAAGAAAATCACTTCTTTAGTGTAAAATTAGTAATGATGTGAAATCAAATCACACATAGAAAATCCCTGAAATAAAATTTTGAGACAAACTTAAACTATAACCGATAATTTGCTATTGATTTCCATGTTGCTGACGAAACAAAACTAGCCTTGTACTGTGCTGTCTCTGAATGAAAATTATACTCATGGATCACTTGCGACAACATCACAAAAACCCTACCTAATTAAATGGTTGGAGAATAAAACATCTCCTCGTAAATTTGATTTGCTAAATGCCATCGATGGAAGAGAATCCTACGTCAATAATATTCCTATGTGCTATCTCGAACACATGTCACTGCTGCTGCGCAACATTGTGTAAATAAGAAGAAATATCCATGTTTTATGTTCTCGAAAATCTTTGTTGGAAATAATTGAAAAAGGAAAACAGGGTTTTAGTGATGTTACACTATATTGACAAAGTGCACCACCACTGTGGACAAAATTTGACGTTGGATAAGTTACACGAATTGAATTCAGTTTTTTTTTTTCTTTTTTCTTTTTTCCCTTTTCACTTTCTTTTTGATTTTTGATTTTGTAACAGAACACGCTCTCCGACCCAGATATCAATCGTTGGCAAAGCCAAGCTGGCTTACACCCGAACCATTCACACTTCGCAATTCAGAAACAACTGGTTTGCACTTTCCTTTCGCTACTTCTTCTCCAACCTTCGTTAAACTCACCTCCATAAATGGCTTCACTCAATTGCCATCCACTTCCACTCACAACACACACCTTCACACACCACCACCACCACCACCATGTATTCTGGTAATGCAACCGGCAGCAGCAGAGCCTCTTCCGGAACCGGCCGCTACCGCGGCGTGCGGCGTAGGAGCAACGGAAAATGGGTGTCTGAGATCCGTGAGCCGAAAAAGCCTAGTAGGATTTGGTTAGGTACATTCCCTACACCTGAAATGGCCGCAGTGGCTTATGATGTGGCAGCTTATGCTCTAAAGGGTAAGACTTTGTGAAAGGAAAAATGTTTCTTTTTCTTGTATACTTTTTCAAATTTAATTTTGGTATCTGAGTATTCAGATTAAATAGTTTTCAAATTTTAAAAAATCCATCCATTTAATCTTTTTTTAATTTTTTTAATTATCTAAAATAGTTATCAAATATTAAGTTGATATGGAAAAAAATCTACACCAATAGCTTGAATGTATAAGAAATAAAATTAAGTTTGACAAAAAAATTAAAAAACAAAATTAATTCTTTTTTATGAATGACAGATATTTCATTGTTCGTATATGATATCAATATTTTCATATGAAACCACCTTTAAGAAAATATTATTATAGTTCTTCAATATGAACATGTACATATAAAATATGAAAAATATTGTTTATATATTAATTAAATTAACAAAACATAATCTCGTCTGAAAAATGAGACTTTTTATTTTTATTTGTAAACCAAAGTAATATATTTATATTAATAATAATAATAGTAATATAATTTATAATTTTTATATTTTGTTTTCGTTAATGTTAATGTTTCTGTACGTGATATCATATATAAATACGTATTGTATCTAATACACGTATCATATCTGATAATAGGTAAGGATGCTGAGCTCAATTTCCCTGACTCTGCTTCTTCCCTTCCGGTCCCCGCTTCACTCTCGGCGCGTGACATTCAGGTGGCGGCAGCCGCTGCGGCGGCGGCTGCTGGAGCTGCGAAGGATGCTATGCAGACACCAACAGGGAATTATAACTCTTCAGGGGCACAAGAGAACGACGCAGGGATGAGTAACCAGTTCGTGGACGAGGATTTGATCTTTGACATGCCGAATGTTCTGGTCAATATGGCTGAGGGAATGCTGCTTAGTCCTCCTCCTTTTGACATTGGTGTGGAACCGAATAGCCCAGAAAACATCGAACATGAGACAAGCCTGTGGAATTTCCCTTAAGACAAATTAATTCTAATTAAACCCTTTTACTAAATACAGTATTTGTATTTATAACTATACATTAATGCTTTAAATGGTAAAAATGGGGAAAAAGAGAGCAGAAAAGGTATCCTGTTATGAATTATATGGGTTAACTCTCACATCAAATCTTTTGCTTGGCCATGACGAAATTAATGTAATGTGTGTTAAGAGTAGTGCAAATATTTTCCTTGTCTTTTGGCTCTATTTTTCTGTTCCCTTATGTATAGGTACAACTAGCACTGTCTACGTTAACGTAAGAGGGGGTTTGCTAGCTCCTAAGTTGTTTTTATGTTTTTCTTTTGCTTTATATATATATATGTGATTTGTGATGTTTCGAACAATCTTTTTGGACATATATTGGTGTTGGTTTATGAGCTTATAACTTTGCAGGCGTGTTTCTTAAAACTCTAAAACCCCAAAATCTGGAACCACACGCTGTTTAGTTTATAACTCGTTTAAATTAATTGATTCTGGTGTTGCCCTAGTGTTCTATTATACCAATGATTCCATTCTGAAGCTCTTCGCCGTGATCAGGACTTTGGCTCTAGAACATAAAACTAATTAAACGAGGGAATAATGAAAAAAGAAACATTTTATGTCATTTACGCAAGTGGCAAAGTTTATTATTACTACGTTGAATGTTGGGGTGTTTGGTTTCCTAATCATGTTCCAACCTACTTTTCCCTTGATATCAGAAGAATGAAGGGTCAACTAACTTCTGTGTTCAGTGCTATAAGCGAATATATAGAGATGAAGTTTGTGGTCCACCTTATCCCTTGTTAACGTGTCATTCTCAAGAAGTTTTGGTATTCTTACACAAGGGTTTCCAACAGTGGAAAACTGATACCGATTGTGAATCTTAAAAGCACAACTAAGGCATATGGCTGAATTTCTGTTTTTACAACTCAACAAATAAAATGGAAAGGAACTGTAAATTGACGCCTCTGTTGGTCTGAGTTGTGGTGAGAATTAATTTGCAGAGAGAATTATGGAATAAGATTTTCAGTTCGGCTATTACCAAATTCAGAAATAATATCTTTTAGCAGCATTACTTCAACTTCTATTGATGGCAATTCTTGCTACCATGTCATGCATGAGTGTAAAATTGGCATAAAGTATTATAATATTGGACAATAGGCCTGCGCACGTTTTTTGAGCAAATCTAGCGAATCCTGATAATGGATGTTTGTTACAAGACAGCAGATACTGAATGGTGATTTTAACACCTCTTTCGCTGTTTATCTTCTGTTTCAATCAATCTTTCTTAAGTATGAAGAGAGAGAAGACATAAAAAAAATCGACTTTCTCATGTACGCTAAAAATAACTTGTCGATTTTATAGTATTTGAAGAAATTAGACGGAAAAAGTTATATTATATGTATATATATATATGCATAAGCTTATTTAACATGTGAAACTTCAATTTATTTTATTTGTATACTTTCTTTCTTGCATATTTATATTATATTGTTATCAATAGGAATTTAAATCGATAATAACCAGGGTAAGTATCGAGACAGGTGGAATCCAGTGATAAATGATCGAAGATAGAAGTGAAAGACTTAGGTGCGACTCAGTAATGAAGATTTCGTAAAATATCGAAAAACACTAATATAGATGTGTGATTAGAGATTGAGAAAGCTGGGACAATCGAGGAACATGAAGAATAGATATCGAAGAAACTTGGGAATATCCACGTCATTCTTGTGAAAAGGAAAAAAACATGTGTATAAAAGTAAGAGTGGGGAACGTGGGGAAAACCGTTTTTTAACGGATATTTGTAATGGGATAGTATAAATAGAGAGCGCGGGGTGCATTTCAAGGGTTGGACTTTTGTAAGTGAAAGTCAGAGAGCAAACGAGAGCAAAAATGGCGAAGCATTGCATAATTCTAACATTTTTAGCTTGCATTCTAGATTTCTTGCATTTGTGTTGGTTCTATCCCTGGTAATTAATGAAATTACTCTTTCCGCACTCATTTATCGCCTTTCTTTACATTTCTTGCACTTGGTAATGGGTTAGGACTATTTATTTTCCGCCATTAACGTCATTTAAGCTTTCTGAAATTTCTTCAATTAAAAAACCAAAAAAGAAACTAAAAAGAAGGATTGAAAGTGATAATCACTGCTAGCCTAAAAGCAATCCACAATCGTATTTGCGAGTAGGTGATTAAACGTTAAGTTGACATTCGATTCTATCGAACCAAAAATCATCGAAAACAAATTGGCACGCCCAGTGGGACACCATATTTAGCTAGTTCCATAAATCCACTTTAGTTGTATTCATTGCTTGCATGTTATTGAGAAGTGGTAGGGTAATCATGAATAACCAAAGTAGCGTTAATAACGTCTCTGACGTTAATAGAAATGAGGGAAGTAACTTAGCGAATACTGGGATACCTGAAGGGCCACCCAGTAACGTTACTACCCCAATTTTGACACAGGGCACTGTGTCGACTCAGGGTGCATCGATTACTAGCCCGATAACGACTAGTGTCGGTCCCCATGTATCTGCTAGGCTAGAGTCGATACCTCCACCAGTGTTTAACAATAGCACGGGGGCAGGGACATCGATGCCTAGGCCACAAGGGACATCGCACAATGATAGGTTCCCTTGGGGTATGCCGAATTGGCAACCGACTCCAAGATCGAGTCGAGATAATCAAAGAGGGTATCAAGAGGGAAGATACTCTCTAAACCATGAGCATTTCAAAAGAAATCCTCATTTGAACGTAGAAAATGTCAACACAGGATTATCGAGTGCATCGCTCGATGTGATAAGACAACAGATGGATGATAGTAATTTTGAAATGGTCAACATGTTGTCTCAACAAATAACAACTGTGCTCAACCTGTTAGTACAAACTACTAACGACAGTTTTCAGAGGTTGGCAGATCAAATGACTCGAATAGGGGACGCACTAGCTGTTCCGAGAGTCGGAGAGAATTTGAGGGATCGAACTCCCGTGAATGATCAAAACCAAGGACGTCGCATTCGATTGGGTGAATTCCAATTGTTAAGAAGCGGTCAAACACTTGATAATGTGGGTCAGAGACAAAATGACCGTGGACCCGAAATGGTTGAAGAGCCAAATCGAATCGGTGGTCCATATCAACACGAGCAGATTAATCAAGTGTTAGATAGGTTTTTGAACCAACAAGGGTTAGAAATGGGGCGTGTGGAACAACCCTATTTTATATCACCCTTCCCTAACTTCGTGTTAGAGGCAGAATTGCCTAGGGGTTGCAAAATCCCAAAATTTACCAAGTTTTCTGGTGATACTGGAGAGTCCACAGTGGAACATGTAGCTCGGTACCAGATAGAATGCGGTAATATCAATATGACAGAGGACTTAAGGATGAAATATTTCCCAAGTTCTCTGACGAAAAATGCATTCACTTGGTTCACTACATTACCCCCTAATTCGATATATAATTGGAACCAACTTGAAAGAATGTTCCATGATCAGTTTTTTAGGGGTGAAAATCGAGTTAGCCTTGTCGATTTAATGAGCATCAAAAGGTATAATCATGAAAATATAGATGATTATCTTAATCGATTTAGACAAATGAAATCGAGATGCTTCACTCAAATCCCAGAGTATGAGTTGGTGAGAATGGCCGTCTCTGGTTTAGAGTTCCCGATAAGGAAGAAATTAGTTAATCTACCTTTACGGGATATGGCTCAGTTGGCCGATAAAGTTCGAAGAATCGAACAAATAAAATATGAAAATGAACGTTATCGGAAATTTGATAGGTCTAATAAGAAAGAAAAAGTAGCCTACGTCGAAGTACCAGATTCGATAGAGGAAGAAACAATATGTGAGGAAGATGCGAATCTGGCAGAATTGAAAGTAGGTCAACCCTATATTTGTAAATTGTTACAACAAGGGCGAGTAAAAGACAAGCTCGCTAATAGGACCTATAGCTTTGATGTAACCAAAGCCGATAAAATTTTCGATATTCTGTTAAAAGATAAACAAATTAAATTAACAGAAGAACATAAACTGCCAACTCTAGAACAAAGACAAGGCAGAAAATATATTGTAAATTTCACAATGTGTATGGACACTGGACTAACGACTGTATTCATTTCAGGAATGTTATCCAGGATGCGATTGAGCAAGGGCGGCTCAAGTTTGAAGAGAAGCAGATGGAAGTGGACTCTGATCCTTTCAAAGTCCAGATCAACGTAGTGGAACCTGTGCTACGTACTAACACTACTGAAGGTGTTGGATCTGCTGATGCGTTCGAGGCGTTTATGGTCGACGTTACTGATGATGTCGACTCTGAACACCTTAATATGGAAATGGATGAAGTGGATCGAGAGTTAGAAGAATTCGAGCTTTATGAGAAGCCAATATATCCCAAGGCGAGGGATACATTATTGGACTTCTTGATTAAGAAGAAGACCGAGGATGAGACAGTAGCTCTTTGTCCTCGGTGCAGTGCAGTATTCGACAAATCAGCTGCGACTGCATTTTCTGAATCCAAGAAGAAGAAGCTCGAAGACGCGAAGGCGGCGTCGGATAAAGGAAAGAAGGTGCAATTTGATCCTAAGGTTGCATCTCCTAGAACTTACATGCCTAATGCTCGAGTACCTTTGAACCAATGGGTACGAAGAGAGGCATATTTCCCTCAAGTTTCGAGAGGTAGAGGGTCAAGGGGTAGGGTATTCGATAGAATATCCTATGCTGGTGGAAGAGGTTATCAAAAACCTCAATTTTACTATGAGGCTCCTTGGGAGCAGATGAACATGTCAAAGACCCAATGGAAGAAGTTCAACAAGAGGAACTTCTCGGGGTATATGAGGCCTGGGATGGGGGAATGGGTAGGACCATCGAAAGCTTCATTCCACGACATGGAGGGAGACATGAATATGGGAGTTATTTCGATACTCCCATCAGAATTTGCTCCAGTTGTTGAGAGGGATCGTCGAACGACAAGGATGTTCGAAGAAGCTGAGGATTATTATGAACCTGGATTAAAATCCAATGCTGTGTGGGTAACTCAGGTAGCCTGTGTCTCACCTGATCGAGATGCAGCATTTATATATCCTCCAAGTGAAGAGATGAGGTTTCACTTGAAACCTTTGATGTTGATAGCTCAGATCGAGGGTCTTAAAGTAGATAAGATCCTCGTTGACGGGGGTGCAACAATTAACATATTACCAAGTAATATGCTGCACAAATTTGGTAAGACTAAGGAGGATTTAATTCCTCACAATGTAATGGTTTCTGACTTCAGCGGAAAGGCATCGAGCTCTGAAGGGATGATTGCGCTCGATGTGACTATAGGTACAGTAAGGAGGCCTACTGTATTTGTAGTTTTATACTCAAGGGAAAATTTCAATGTGCTCTTGGGTCGAGAATGGATTCACGGGGTGGTGGCAGTGCCATCGACTGCTCATCAGAAGTTATTCCTGTGGAATCGAGAAGGTCAGCTTGAGGTGGTGCAAGCAGACCAGTGTGTTTACACTGCGTTTGTTTCGACGGCTGACCAACCGTTAAAAACTATGGCCGTGACAAGGCCATTTACATTTGAAGATACAAGTGACTTTAATTGCAAGTCATTTGCACCTCGCCATCTGAAGATGGACTTAGAACGAGGTTTTCTGATTGAAGAGGGGGCCAACCTTGAAGTGGCCGATGATGATGCCGGATAAACCATATTCGGAGTTCTTGGCTCGATTAGCAGCATATGCTCATGAAAGGGAAAATGAATCGAGTCAAGAAAGAAAAGTAAGTAGGATAGAGGAAATAAAGTCGAATATTGAAGTCGACTTAGGATTTGATGCTTTCAATAATGAAGAGGAGAAACTTGATTGTATCTACGATCATTCTCCTTTAGGATTTGAAAAAACAATCACCGATACAAGCAAGATCGGGGCGCAAGATCCTCTCGAAGAGATCAACTTGGGAAATGAGCATGTGAAAAGGCCTACATTCATTAGTAGGTTATTAACCCAAGAGTCTCGAGAGAGATTAATCAGCATATTAACTGAGTACAAAGACTGCTTTGCATGGGATTATGATGAAATGCCAGGATTAAACAGAGGTTTGGTAGAGCATCGATTACCTCTAATCGAGGAAAAGAAACCTATTAAACAAACACCTCGAAGGTTTGCACCTGAGGTCCTAGGCAAGATCAAAGAAGAAATCGAAAGGCTGCTAAAAGCAAAATTCATCCGAACAGCCAGGTATGTCGATTGGATTTCAAATATAGTTCCTGTTATTAAGAAAAATGGCAAAATGAGAGTGTGCATAGATTATAGAGATCTAAATGCTGCCACTCCTAAGGATGAATATCCGATGCCTATAGAGGAAATGTTAATTGATTCCGTAGCAGGCAACGAAATGCTAAGTCTTCTTGATGGATATTCGGGGTACAATCAAATTTTCATAGCCCCAAATGACATCTCGAAAACTGCATTTCGATGCCCGGGGGCATTGGGAACATTTGAATGGTTAGTCATGCCATTTGGCTTGAAAAATGCTGGGGCAACATACCAGCGAGCCATGAATTTAATTTTTCATGATTTAATTGATGATTTTATGCAAATTTATATCGATGATATAATTGTGAAATCCAAATCGAAAGAAGCTCACTTTGAGCATTTAAAATTTTCTTTCAAAAGAATGCGAAAGCATGGATTAAAAATGAATCCACCAAAATGTGCTTTTGGTGTACATGCAGGTGAATTTCTTGGATTCATAGTTCACAAGAAAGGCATCGAAGTCGACAAGAATAAGGCTAAGGCAATTCTCGAGATATCTCCCCCAAAAAACATAAAACAATTGCAATCATTGTTGGGGAAGATAAATTACTTGAGGAGATTTATTGCCAACTTAACCGGAAAGACGCGCGTATTTTCTCCATTATTGAGTTTGAAGAAAGAAGAAAAATTTAAGTGGGAAACTCAACATCAAGAAGCTCTTGAGCAAATTAAGAAATGTTTGAGCAATCCTCCGGTACTGAAGCCGATAAATCGAGGAAAGCCTTTAAAGCTATATATCTCAGCATCTGAAGATACTATAGCTAGTATGTTAGCACAAGAGGATGAAGATGGAGTAGAAGGCGCGATATATTATTTAAGTCGATTGTTAGTTAGTGCTGAAACTTGATATACTCCTATCGAGAAGTTAGGTCTTTGCTTGTATTTCTCATGTTGTAAATTGAAATATTATATGAGACCTAATGAAGTGATTGTTTATTCAAAAAACAATGTGTTAAAGTTTCTGTTATCGAAATCCATTTTACACAGTCGAGTTGGTAAATGGTCCTTAATTCTTACTGAGTTTACTTTAAATTTTGAACCATTAAAATCAGTAAAGGGACAAATAGTTGCCGATTTTATGGCAGAACATACCATTAATAATTTTACCGACTGTTATATTGAGACTCATCGATGGTTGTTATATTTCGATGGATCGAGTAATGAGAAAGGAACGGGAGTAGGAATTTTAATAATATCTCCAAGTCATGTTCCTACAAGATTATTGTTTGAGATAATCCCAACTTGCTCGAATAATGAAGCTGAATACGAAACTTTGATAGTGGGTTTAGAAACTTTACAATTAATGAAAGCTAAGAATGTTTTAGTGAGAGGAGATTCTCAGCTACTAATTAAACAAGTAATGCGAGAATACAAGTGTTTGAACCTTAATCTAGTACCGTATTTATCGAAGGTACATGAGTTAATAAAAGGGTTCGACGAAATACACTTTGAACATATTCATCGAGAATTTAATATAGAGGCAAATGATTTAGCGCAAATTGCATCTAAGTATAAATTGTCAATAGAGAATTTAGAAAAGATGATTGAAATTCGTAAAAAATTGCCTAAGAATCTCGATATATGTTGTATTACAAATTTTGACGTTGATGATTGGAGATTACCATTAATAACTCATTTAAAATATCCACAAGCTTCGGCAGATCGAAAGATCATGTATCGAGCAAAGAGTTACATATTAATTGGTGATGAATTATTCAAGAAAAGCGTCGAAGGTGTGTTCTTGCATTGTTTAAGTGAAAATGAAGCTTATATTGCTATGGTTGAAGTCCATAGTGAATTGTGTGGTGCTCATTTAGCAGGGGAAAAAATGAGATGGCTAATTTTAAGAAAAGGTTTTTATTGGCCTTCGATTAAACAAGATTGTATAAATTATGCAAAATCTTGTGAAGAATGTCAAAAATTTGGGCCAATACAAAGAATCCCTGCAAGTGAATTACACTTAGTGGTAAAACCATGGCCTTTTAGAGGTTGGGCTATCGATTTGATAGGGCAAATTCATCCTCATTCATTGAAAGGTCATAAGTTCATAATAGTCGCAGTAGACTATTTCACTAAGTGGGTGGAAGCTATCCCTTTAAAAGATGTGGAACAAAAGGATGTGATCGATTTTATTGAAGATCATATTGTACATCGATTTGGGATACCAGAATCAATTACAATAGATCGAGGTACAATATTTACGGGGAGAAGAGTAGTCCAGTATGCTGAATCGAGAAACATCAAGCTACTAGCTTCGACACCTTATTACGCTCAAGCTAATGGTCAAGTAGAAGCGATCAATAAGGTGATAATTAGTTTGATTAAAAAGCATATTGGGAATAAACCTCGAAATTGGCATGAAACGTTAAGCCAAGTGTTATGGGCATATCGGAATTCTCCTAAGAATTCCACTAAGACTACACCGTTTAAGTTAGTTTATGGACAGGATGCGGTATTGCCTATTGAGATTAATTTACAGTCCTTAAGAATTCAAAGGCAAGGAGAAATCTCGAGCGAAGATTATTGGAATTCGATGTTCGACGAGTTAAACGAGTTGAACGAAGAAAGGTTGAATGCTTTAGAAAATATAATTCAACAAAAGAATAAGATTGCTCGAGTTTATAATAAAAAGGTTAAGAATAAGTCCTTTGAAGAAGAGGATATTGTGTGGAAGGTAATTTTACCCATGGAAAAGAAATCGAAGCGTTATGGAAAATGGTCTCCGAGTTGGGAAGGACCTTACGAGATTATAAAAGTCTTATCAGGTAACACTTATAAAATTATCGATTGTGAAACAGGGAAGTCGATATTAACAATAAATGGGAAATATTTAAAACATTACGAACCACACATGAATAGAATATAAGAGGAAAGTTTTAAAATAAACTAACCTCTTCGATTAATATAAAATGTACATGATACAATTGTGTACAAAAGGAAAATAAAAAATTATAAAGATAAAAATCTAAGAGACTGATTTGTCTCGATGTTCGGAAACATGTACATTAAAGGCCCGAGCGTTTTTGATTCCAAGAGATAGCGACGTCTTCTAAGTCTTGGTCTATCTTGCCTATCTCAGACAGAGTACTTGATAGGTCGATAGCAGATGACCTAGCCTGAGATAGAGAAGATTGCCGCTTCTCTTGTAATTGAGATTCCTTGTTGCCCAGCTCTTCCTCTTGTGTGTCGAGCTCGATGAGTTGAAGCTTCAGAGCCTTGATTTCGGAGTTGATCCGTGCCCTCTTCTCAGAAAACGAAGCCTTATCAGTCTTGATTGAAGACATTTGGGAAATAACATCTTCGATTGAACGTTTGTGTTCGTTCAAAGTGTTTATTCCCATAATTTTGTGGCTTCGAAATCTACTTTTCGAGTTTCGAGTTGTCTTCTCTTCTTTTGAATATCTCGAGCATGGTTGAAGAGATAGACGAACTCTTTTACTTCGGCTTCAAAGCCCGATGGTAGGGTCTTGGGCTTGAACTTCGAGATTTCTTCGACGATTCCTTGGATCTCCCTTTTTATTTGAGGTGATTGGACGAGGATGTCCAAGGGAGTTGAATACGCCGTTGCTCTGAAATTCTTCACTATGGCATCAACATCTGACGTAGAAGTTGAGATGGAAGGCTGGGACGTCGAGCTTGTTATCCGAGACGGATCTAACATATTGAGGATGGAAAATGGGTCTTTTTCGATTTCCTCCAATATGTTAGTGAGGTTGCTCAGTTCAGGGATCGTCTCGGTCGAGAGCCTGGGAGGTGACCCTTGACCTTGCCTCTCTTCACCTTGAGCCTCTCGATGCTCCGATGAATTTGGAGAAAGAGGAAGGTCTACCGCTTCGATGGCAGGAGGAGAGTCATGAAGAGGAACCTCTTCATTTATAACAGTGCCCTCGGGGGCAGGGTCAACCCCTGGAACGTCGTTACTTGCTTTCTCGACGGTTAAGGTGACTGGATCCTCGACAGGTGGTGAGGCTGCAACATCCCCTGTATAAAATCATAAGATAAGTGAATTGTTCAAGGAAAACTTGAGTCAATATAAGTTATGAGGGTCTACCTTCGATGATAGTCAAATCATCTTCATCGGGGATGATAACAGCCAAAGGTTGAGTCGAAATGGGATCCTGTAAATAAAATGAGGAATTGAAGTTATTGACAACAATAAAATATCGAGTCTCGATATAAAATAACTATCCAACTCTTACCGACACATTGATAATTGGACTGACGAGGGTAGGAAGTGTTGGACTCATTGGGGTTGGAAGTGTTGGATTGATCGGGGCTGTAATCGTGGTCTCAACGATGGAGGTTGCCTCGATGTGAGAGTCCAGGTTACTGGAAATGTTCGTTGTCGAGGTAACCTGAAATAAGACATCATTCAAGAATGTGTGAATGATGTTTGATGCTATTGAAAATCGATAAAGATCAGACAAAATAAAGTTTACCTCTTGTAGTTGAGAGGCTTGTATTTTCTTTCTTACGAGAGGAATTTCTTCACTCTCAAAAGAAGAAACCCGAGTTGGCACTGGTTGTGCCTGAAAATGACAAGTTAAATAAAATTCAATAAGTCGATGAAATAAAATGTCGAAAGACATTTTTTAATATTTACCTGAGTGCTCGGGACTTTGGATTTGGAACTCAGGGGTTTCGAAGATTTTCTCTTCGTGGACTTGGAGGGAATCGAAGAAGCCGCCTCAGGTCGGGACTGGGTTCCCTCATCGTCTTTCTCCCAGTCCTCGGTTTGTTCGGGAAGTTTCTTCGGCTTGGCTGAAACGCAAATCGAATATAAAGGTTAGTTACACACAAGGAACAAATATCGATCAAGATAAGTGATAAGAATTCTCACCCAAAAGAGTGGGAGTCAAAATCCTTGTGTACTTAATGTGTTGCAACCATGTAGGTAGCTCGTTCTCTCGACAATTTAGGTAAGGGAAGTAGGATAATCGAGAAACGGTTACGTTTGTTTTGATATTTTCGTAATCGGCTCGATATAGTTCTTTGTCGGAACGAAGTTCTCTAACCCATTTGGGGTGAGTTAATGGTTTGGCTACTCCAAAGGGTGCCGAGGGAAAAATCGGGAGGTTTTTAGGGCAATATCTTTTGAAAGTGGTTTTGCCTAAAGGGTTTATAACTTTAAAAGACTCTCGATTTTTATCTACCTTACGTCTAAGAGAACGAGCTACTACTAAAATGGTGGCCCTCAAATGTACAGGGTTATAACACTCTTGGTAAAAATTCTCGAATTTAATAATTTGAAGGCAGTGGATCCATTTACCTTTCTTCGATTTGCTGGGATCCTGCACAAGAGATAGGGAGGTGGTTAATCTCGATATAATAACATCAATAGAAGTGTGATTGGAGAAAAACCACCGAGTCCACCAATCGTGGAACTCTTGTGTAATAGTAGGCCGGCTCGAATGGATGTGGCTCGAGGGTAAGCTTCTTCTTTGGGAGCACGACCTTCAACTCTTTCTGAAGAGTCTTCTCGGTGATGACTAGGTTATGAAGGTGTGGGTCACTCAACCGAGGGAATGGCAGTATTTGGCAGAGCCCGAATTGCCTCGATAATAGTTGTGGTTGGTAAGGAAAGAACTTGACGTCTTTCATTTGGAACCCTCCAACCACTATGTCCCACGCAAGGAAGTTCCTCCAGATGTCGATAAGTTCTTGTTGGGCACCCGGTGTTGAAGCTGGGAATCGTTGACACAACCAGGTCGGCCCTTGGAGTTTGGTCTTCGAGAAAGGAGCAAGGTCTTCAGAAAAGTGCTCATTACTTAGAAAATATGAGAGACATCTCTCATAATTCTCTCGAGATGGCTTCATTTTGCGTGGAACCAAAGTGGTTAATCGGGCCCCTTCCAAAGGATATGTCGATGATGTCTTGTTGGAAGGGGGGAGGATCCTTTCGAGGATCGAATTCAACCACAACTGAATAAACCAAATAGGCCCCGATAAGTTACCATTTGGTTTAGCTGCATAAAGCGTGTCTACGGCTTCGTGGAAAGCAAAGTAGATGTGGGCCAGTAGAAGCTTCGCAAGACTTATCTGGGGCCGTCCTCGATGTAGTAAACATGCTAGGTTGAACATGTTCGAGGATATTTGGATTGAGCGGGGGCAAAAAACTTGTGTATGAAGCCAGTACACAAGGAAAGCCACATGCTCCGATTCTGATACGGCTGCATCGGGATCCTCATTGCAATGATGACCCAAGAAGTGGCCATAGGCTTTCTGAGACCAATCGATCTCTGCTTCAAACTCGACATCGACAGGGAACGCGGCAAGCATGTAAATTTCCCCGCCGGGTTTGAGTCCCGTTATGGCGGCAACGTCGAGGAGTGTAGGCGAGAGTGGACCGCACGACAATTCCAATGCGTGCAAGTCCTTATTCCATAGATGGACTGCCGCTAAGAACATCGACATATCAAAAGACGATATGTCAAGTTTACTGGGCTGGATAAGATCGAAAATGACGATTCGTTTCCAGTGATCACTGTATGTTGCCTCTACTCGCTTCAACCAATTTAAATAATTGGTTCTTTTAGTGGCTAGGCCGGTTCGATAGACTTTTGACGTAAGCTCCAGAAAATGGAGCCTAATCGATGCTCCGGTACTTAATGATAATCCTTTTGGCGTGGAAGGAAAGAAGTCCTTGATACTCTCCAAAGAAAAGTTGGGCCGGTAGGGACCGACGAACGCAGAAGAGGTACCAGAGAGGGAAAAGGGAAGAAGTACCTGGGAAGCCCAAAGCTTCTTTGTTTCTTCTTCTAACCCTGGAAAGGGGAGATACTTAGCTTCGTTGAACTCAAGGAGCTCGGCGTCGGGGATGATGGTAACGTCAGATGAAGCCATTTGAGTGATTGAAGGATGAGTATAGAGAAAGGATAGAGTTGGTTGAGCTTCGTTAAAGAACGAACGAAGAACGGTGAGAACTGTGAAAGTAAAGAGGATTCTGAGAGTTGAGTTGAAAGCGTGGAGATGAAGGGTTGAAGGTAGGGTTTTTATAAACCCTGAAGAGATAACGTCGCGGAGGGAAAAAACAGAAAAAAGGCTGTTTTTTAAATATTTGGTTGGGATTCGTGAAATATTTTCTGAAACAATGTGACAGAGGTAGGTAAAGGGGTTTTTGCGGGAACCCCAAACGACGTCTCATTTAATGCCAAGTCAGAGATGTCAGGAATGTTTCATTTTTGTTTCCTCGTACAAGATAATGATCGAATGCATGTTCATTCATGTCGATATTATCTTGGGGGCATCTGTTATCAATGGGAATTTAAATCGATAATGACCAGGGTAAGTATCGAGACAGGTGGAATCCAGTGATAAATGATCGAAGATAGAAGTGAAAGACTTAAGTGCGGCTCAGTAATGAAGATTTCGTAAAATATCGAAAAGCACTAATATAGATGTGTGATTAGAGATCGAGAAAGCTGGGACAATCGAGGAACATGAAGAATAGATATCGAAGAAACTTGGGAATATCCACGTCATTCTTGTGAAAAGGAAAAAAACATGTGTATAAAAGTAAGAGTGGGGAACGTGGGGAAAACCGTTTTTTAACGGATATTTGTAATGAGATAGTATAAATAGAGAGCGCGGGGTGCATTTCAAGGGTTGGACTTTTGTAAGTGAAAGCCAGAGAGCAAACGAGAGCAAAAATGGCGAAGCACTGCATAATTCTAACCTTTTTAGCTTGCATTCTAGATTTCTTGCATTTGTGTTGGTTCTATCCCTGGTAATTAATGAAATTACTCTTTCCGCACTCATTTATCGCCTTTCTTTACATTTCTTGCACTTGGTAATGGGTTAGGACTATTTATTTTCCACCATTAACGTCATTTAAGCTTTCTGAAATTTCTTCAATTAAAAAACCAAAAAAGAAACTTAAAAGAAGGATTGAAAGTGATAATCACTGCTAGCCTAAAAGCAATCCACAATCGTATTTGCGAGTAGGTGATTAAACGTTAAGTTGGCATTCGATTCTATCGAACCAAAAATCATCGAAAACAAATTGGCACGCCCAGTGGGACACCATATTTGGCTAGTTCCATAAATCCACTTTAGTTGTATTCATTGCTTGCATTTTATTGAGAAGTGGTAGGGTAATCATGAATAA
Organism: Lablab purpureus; assembly: GCA_030347555.1. Lineage (NCBI taxonomy): Eukaryota > Viridiplantae > Streptophyta > Magnoliopsida > Fabales > Fabaceae > Lablab > Lablab purpureus. The sequence continues at coordinate 23,022,209 of CM059260.1, forward strand.
TGGATGTTTGTTACAAGACAGCAGATACTGTATGGTGATTTTAACACCTCTTTTGCTGTTTATCTTCTGTTTCAATCAATCTTTCTTAAGTATGAAGAGAGAGAAGACATAAAAAAAATCGACTTTCTCATGTCCACTGAAAATAACTTGTCGATTTTATAGTATTTGAAGAAATTAGACGGAAAAAGTTCTATTAAGTGTATATATATATATATATATATATATATATGCATAAGCTTATTTAACATGTGAAACTTCAATTTATTTTATTTGTATACTTTCTTTCTTGCATATTTATATTATATTGTTATCAATGGGAATTTAAATCGATAATGACCAGGGTAAGTATCGAGACAGGTGGAATCCAGTGATAAATGATCAAAGATAAAAGTGAAAGACTTAGGTGCGGCTCAGTAATGAAGATTTCGTAAAATATCGAAAAACACTGATATAGATGTGTGATTAGAGATCGAGAAAGCTGGGACAATCGAGGAATATGAAGAATAGATATCGAAGAAACTTGGGAATATCCACGTCATTCTTGTGAAAAGAAAAAAAAACATGTGTATAAAAGTAAGAGTGGGGAGCGTGGGGAAAACCGTTTTTTAACGGATATTTGTAATGACATAGTATAAATAGAGAGCGCGGGGTGCATTTCAAGGGTTGGACTTTTGTAAGTGAAAGCCAGAGAGCAAACGAGAGCAAAAATGGCGAAGCACTGCATAATTCTAACCTTTTTAGCTTGCATTCTAGATTGCTTGCATTTGTGTTGGTTCTATCCCTGGTAATTAATGAAATTACTCTTTCCGCACTCATTTATCGCCTTTCTTTACATTTCTTGCACTTGGTAATGGGTTAGGACTGTTTATTTTCCGCCATTAACGTCATTTAAGCTTTCTGAAATTTCTTCAATTAAAAAACCAAAAAAGAAACTAAAAAGAAGGATTGAAAGTGATAATCACTGCTAGCCTAAAAGCAATCCACAATTGTATTTGCGAGTAGGTGATTAAACGTTAAGTTGGCATTCGATTCTATTGAACCAAAAATCATCGAAAACAAATTGGCATGCCCAGTGGGACACCATATTTGGCTAGTTCCATAAATCCACTTTAGTTGTATTCATTTGAGAAGTGGTAGGGTAATCATGAATAATGGATGTTTGTTACAAGACAGCAGATACTATATGGTGATTTTAACACCTCTTTTGCTGTTTATCTTCTGTTTCAATCAATCTTTCTTAAGTATGAAGAGAGAGAAGACATAAAAAAAATCGACTTTCTCATGTTCGCTGAAAATAACTTGTCGATTTTATAGTATTTGAAGAAATTAGACGGAAAAAGTTCTATTAAGTATATATATATATATATATATATATATATATATATATAAATAAAAGCTTATTTAACATGGGAAACTTCAATTTATTTTATTTGTATACTTTCTTTCTTGCATATTTATATTATATATAATTATTTTTTCGTACGTACTATATGTATACTTCAAAGTTAAAGAAAACATCTTTCGTTATCTCATTTTCTTTCGATCGAGGCTAGGATGCTGATTAATTTGAAAGTTTCACGTCAAATCTTAATCACTTACATCCCCAACTTCTGCCATACTTTAAAGGAAATAAATGTTCTTCTGTAAAAACATGTCAAATGTATCTTACTATGTAAGATACAGGCAAGGGGACAAATTTTATAGAAAGGAAAAATAACAAGTAATGTTAATTAGAACATGTTGATAAGTTCTGTAAAAACGAAAAATAAAAATAAAGGAATTGTTTTCACATACATAGCTATATTACCTATCAATCGTTGGTTCTGGAAAACTCAGACACTGATAGCAATAGAAAATAAAATATTAACAAAATGATTTATGACACTGCAAACGAGAACTCTAATGTTTTATTACGATGACACACATACGCAGTAAATATCCTTGTCATGATGGGTGATCTTGTAATGCTTGGAATGTTTATTTGTTTAGCAAATGTTTCGAGACGTATTTCTATGGTTTTTAAAAAAATAATAAATAATTTACCTTTAAATAAATTTAATCAAACATATAGTTATTTAAATTTTTAAATGTAGATAGAATTTTCTCGACATTATTTAAATAATTATTCTTATTAATGAATAAGATATTACAATTTGTTAAAAAAAAATTAAACTTGTATGTATTTTTCAGTGTATCCATAATTTTATCTTGAGAGATCATTAAAAAAAATTGTTTTTACTAATTATATTAATAATCTATATAATGATGAAATTTGTCATTAATTAAATTAGAGACTAATTTAAAATCTAATTTAGTGAGGGATTAAAATTTTGGTAGCTAATATTAGAAATAAATTTAAATTTTGATTTAAAAATCAATTTAGTTACCATTATATAAAATCAATTTTATAAATTTGTAAAACCAATAGAAAAGAAAAATATAATTTCTATTATAGTACAAACTATTTTAGATGCCATAATTTTTAATTTATAAAATAGTTTCTAATTTAATTACTATAATAATTAATTATTTTTTGTCTCTAAATTAGTTTGTATTTAATAAATTTCTTGTAACAAACTGTTCACGGTAATTTTTTTGTGAATAAATTTTTTAATTATAAATAGTACTATTTTGAATTAATTATTATCTAATAATTTAATAAGATAAACTCCTATTGAATGACCAATAAATAGTACATTAGATTGTATAATATTGGATAAAAGTATAATAAGATAAACCTTAAATCTTAAACATTAAATTGTATATTTATGGTTAAGATAAATAAAATAATATTATATATAATTATAGAAGGGATAATAAAAGTTTATATGTATAAGGTGAGAGGTGAGAGGTGAGAGGTGTGAGGAGGTAAAAATAGTAGAGGAGGTCAAATCCTTCTTTAGAGATATATTCAAAGCAAAACATTTTTTAATATTAATTTAGGGAGATAAAGGTAGAGTATTTAAAATTGAATTGATAAAAAAAATATGCAAAAGTCGATTAAAAAATTAATAACCAACTAAAATAAAAAAATTAGATCAATTTAGATTTTTTTAATCGAATGATAATTCATTTTGAAGTTTAACCTTTTAAAATCGATTAAAATCGAAATTAATTATTTAAATTTTATTTTATTATTTATTTTTTCACTCATATATGAAAGATGTGTTAGAATAATAGGATAGACGAAGAGTGAATTGGTTTCTTTAAAAATTTAATCTCTTTTAAAATTAATTAAGTTAAGTTTAACAAAATCTTCAAAGCTAATTTTAAATTCTGCTTAGCAAAAAACATAGTTATATATATATAAACAAAACATAGGCTAAATATAAATAAGAGTAATGGATAGAGAAAATTAAAGATCAAGGTTTATACTAGTTCAGATAAAAATAAATCCTTTATCCAGTATTCAATCACCTCTTTAAGTATGATTGTTACTTACTATCTTAAAGTTAAAATTTACAACATTTATAGAGAAGTAGAATTAAGATAGTAGAAAGATTAACAAAAAAAAAACACCTCTTTTGTAAACCACAAAGGATGAACAACATCTCTCTTCAAGACACAAGAGATGAACAACACCTTCCTTGAATAGCTACAAGGAATAAACACACCTCTTTAGCAGACCATAAAAGATGTACACCTCCTTTAAACAACCCTCAAAGATAAAACAAGATTGAACCCTAGCAGCACATAACCTTCTCACAGTAAACCAACTTAGAGAAAATAAACTAAGTTTAACACAAGCTTTTATAGAGCTAAAACACTTATGATATGTGTATTTAAAAAGTTCAGACTCTATTTCATTTTATAGACAAAGAGGAGCACAAAGGTATGAAGAATATAAAAGGTTTCCACAAAAATATTTAGAATAATTGATTATTGCTTAGGATAATCAATTATTTCAGAGAGTAAATGATTTTTGAAAACAATGTGTGAAAATCAATTATCACACGAGATAATCGATTATTTCAAGCATGATAATCGATTACTATTAGAGATAATCGATTATTCTAGAAGTTTAAAAAGGTTTTTCAAAGCTTTGCATAATCAATTATCTTAAAGCGGTAATTGATTATTTTATGTTAAAATGCTTTTTACAAAAAATAAAAGTTTTTTCTAAGTTTAAGGAAGAACGTATTAGCAAGGGGGAGTTTGGATTTGATTATTGCAATCAAGTTAATCAAGCTTCATCAACTATGATGGTGGCTCAAAAACAATTCTAGATTAGTTTTTCTTTTGTGTTTTGTAAGTCTCTCTTCCATTTGAATTAATCTAACTTATTTGAGAGAGATTTTTGAAAATCATGATTACATTATTTTGTATTTAATTTCTTCATAAAACTGGAAAAGTTTCTAAACTCAAATATATTTTAATTGAAAATATGTTAAAATTTTAATTCAACTTTTAATGCATTAAATTCATTAAATCAGAGTTTGTTACAGACTTAACAACATTATGTTTTATAAGTAGACCTTTCATAAACTGTAACAACAATCAAGATTTTAGATTTTTATTGAGAACAAAAAGCATAGAGATTCATAGATTTCAATTGATCTGATCTTCAAAAGTTTACATCAAAGAAATTGTTTTGAAAAAGACTCTTTCTCTCTCTCATCTGGGCAAGAACAATTCATTGGATTAAAGGGAGTCTTTTCTTTCCTCTTTCTTTCTTTCATTCATCTTTCTCTCTTTCAATCTTTTTTGATAGTATTCGTATCTGTATCAGAGATTAGGTATTTGTAAAATTGTTTCTTTCAATCTTTTTAAAGGATTTTGCAAATTTCTTGGAGTGGGAACATGTTTTTGCAAGGTAGAGGATTGTTCTTGTAGAGTTCAAGAACATATCCATTTATTTGTTGTGTGTTTGTGTGTAAAATAATTCTTGATAATAGTGTGACATAGCTCATGTTGAGTGAACCAATACAAAAATTTTCTGTGTGTTCTTTCTTCTTTTCAATCTTGATATTTCTGAAATTTATATTTCTTTTCTAAAAAATATGGTATGCTTTTAATCCATTAAGACTTGAATTAAAAATTGTATCTGAGTGATTAAATATAGTCTTTGTTAAAAAAATCAGCAATTAATTTTCACTAAACTTCAATTCACTCTCTCTCTTGAAGTGATCTGTGTGTTTACAATTGGTATCTAGAGCTTACTACTTTTAATTTCTTCAAGTGTGATCCTTTGTGTTGCATGATGGCTGATAAAGGAAAGCCTTTTGCTGAAGAGGCCTTTGTTAACATACCACCTTTGTTTACTGGTGTGAATTATCAATTAAGGACAATTAGAATGAAAATCTTTGCTGAATCTATGGATGATGGTATCTGGGATGCTATAGTTAATGGTCCTTTGTTCCTAAACAAAAGGTTGAATGTGATTGAATTGAAAAACCTTGGAGTGATAGAACTAATTTTGAATTAAAGAAAGCCAAGTATGATAAAATTCCTAAGAATATTATATTTTTTGCATTAAATTTTGATGAATTTTTTAGAGTTTCTCAATGCAATACAACGGGAGACCTGAGAAGTTACACATGAAGTTACCACAGAAGTGAAAAGAGCTAGAAAGCATGCTCTCATACAAGAATACAAAATGTTCAGGATGAAACCTACAGAGACTATTATTGAAGTCCAAAAACGCTTTACTCATATAGTTAATCATTTGATTGGGCTTGGAAAAACATTTGAAAAGGAAGAGCTGAATATAAAGATTCTTAAATGTCTTGACAAGAATTGGCAACCAAAGGTTACAACAATCTCTGATTCAAGAGACCTATCAACAATGTCTGTGGCATCTTTGTTTGGAAAGTTGATTGAACATGAACTTGAGATGAACAGATTAACATAGCAAGAAAATAGTGAAAAGAAAAAGAATAGTTTGGCTTTAAAAACAACAGCTACAAGGAGAAAAGATATGGAAGAAGTTTCAGAATCTGATTTTGAAACTGAGAACTTGAACCTGCTGGTAAAAACGTTTGGGAGATTCATCAAGAAGAAGAACAAGGACAGGATAGCCAAATAAAAAAGGTATGATTTAAAAAGAAATTATTCTAATATACCTAACTATACATGTTTTGGATGTGGAAAACCAGAACACATAAGGAGTGAATGTCCAACAAATCCCTACAAGGATAAACATGCTGAAAAGAAAGCTGAAAAGAATTTTGAAAGAAGATTTGAAAAAGGCAGCAAAAATAAAAAGGCTTATATGGCATGGGAAGAATCTCAAAGTTCATCCAGTAACAGTACCTTTGATGATGATGAAGAAGTCAATTTGTGTCTCATGGCTGGATATGAAGATACAAACATTGTAAGCAGTTTTTAGAGTAATAATGATAACTATGATCAACTTCTTGATGCTTTCAATGAAATGCATGATGAAGCCAAGAAGCTTTCTTATTCAAACAATAGATTAAAAGGTCTGAATAATTGGCTTGAAAACAGAGTTTATGAATTGGAAAAAAAAATTGATGTTCTGAAAAATTATTTAGAAAATCTGGATATAATTTACATAAATTCTTCTAGCAGTTGCGAAAATGAATCGATTAAAACTTAGTGTAAAAACTGTGAAATATTGCAATCTAAAATCTGTTATCTGATTAAGACTCTCTCAAAGTTTGCTAATGGAAAAACTAATCTTGATAATATTTTGGGATGACAGATATCAATTTTAAATAAGAATGGCTTGGGATATAATCCTTTTTCAAGGCACTTAAAAAGCCTGAAACTCTTTTTCTCAAATAAAACAAAATACAAATCTGCATCTGTTACATGTTGCTTTTGTCTTAGAAAAGGACATACATCCAATATATGCAGAATCAGAAAATTTGGTGTTCCTAACGGTGATTATATTTGGAAACCAAAAGACAAAAATAAATGTCTAACAATGATGGACCCTTGAATAAAAACAGGTACCAAGTTAAATTAATCTTTGTTTATGCAGGTATGTCACAAAAACATGTGGTATTTAGACAGTGGATGCTCCAGACATATGAGTGGAGACAAGAGCAAATTCAGTAATCTTTTGCTTAAAGATGATGGATTTATGACATATGGTGACAATAATAAAGGAAAGATTTTGGACAAAGGAAATATAGGAAATGATTCTACAATTCTGATTGCAAATGTACTGTATGTTAATGGATTGAAAAACAATCTGTTAAGTATTAGTCAGCTGTGTGACAGGGATCACAAAATTATCTTTGAACTCAATCATTGCATGATATGTGATGCAAAAATAGGTGGTATACTCATGATTGGTAAGCGTATCAATAATATTTACATGCTAGACTTAAATTCTGCATCTGATAGCAGTCTGTTATGTCTCATTTCACAGCAAGATAATTCTTGGTTATGGCATAGACGTGCATCACATATAAACATGCACCATTTAGGAAAATTAGCATCTAACAAACTAGTAATTGGACTATCTAAACTCAGATTTGAGAAGGACAAACTGTGTGATGCATGTCAAAGAGGCAAACAAACTAAAGTTTCTTTTAAACTGAAAAATATTGTTTCAACATCCGGACCTCTTGAATTGTTACATATGGATTTAATTGGTCCTTCAAGAACTATGAGTCTAAGTGGTAATTACTATGCATTAGTAATTGTAGATGATTATTCTAGGTTTGCATGGACATTATTCTTATCTCTAAAAAGTGATGCTTTCAAAGCTTTTAAGCATCTTGCTAAGATTTTACAAAATGAAAAGAATATGAAAATATGTTCAATTAGGAGTGATCATGGTGGAGAATTTCAAAATTATTTATTTGAAAAGTTTTGTTATAAACATGGAATAAACCACAATTTTTCTGCTCTTAGAACCCCTCAACAGTATGGTGTTGTTGAGAAAAAGAATATATCTTTAGGTGAAATAGCAAGAACTCTTTTAAATGAAACCGGTTTGGCAAAATACCTTTGGGCAGATGCTGTAAATACTGCTTGCTATTGTTGGCATATTTCAAGTCCAGAGTTTTATGGACACCTACAGTTTTGATGATGAAGTTTTTAGGAAGTTTCAATCAACATTAAAGACTTGTGCCATCTCACAAAGGAAGGTTGCTTGATAAGAAAGGAAAGGCATAAAGAGCATTCAAAGCTTTCAAGAGAGAAGATTGATGAAGATTTTATCAAGAGCTGAAGGATCAAAGGTAGAAGGTTCTGTTTTGGGTGTTCGATAAAAAGAGTAAGTCATAAATCCCATTCAAGACCTTCCCAAACAAGAGAGCAAGGTGTTTTCTCGCAAAAACGTTTTTCTACGCTTTTAATCGATTACCATACGTAGATAATCGATTATTTAACTTAAAATTTAAATTAAAAATGTTTAACGAGCAAAATAATCGATTAAGTGTCTTTGATAATCGATTATATTGATTCTGGATTAATATAATCGATTATGGCCTTAATCTAATCGATTAAATCAGACGATATTTGTTTTCCAGTTTTTAAACATGATATAATCGATTAAGCTTTTAATATAATCGATTAAATGAGTCGTTTTTGCAAAATTAATTCTAAATCAACCTAAGAATGGAAACTTTGGAGCATTTTCAAATTATAAAATGAAAGAGAATGTCTTAGGTTTAACACATCCGAACAAACACAAAATATTCAAAGTGTTTCGCGCCTTAGCTTTTTCAAAGCCGCTTTCCCGCTCTCTTCGCTTGATCAAGTCTTTGGAAGTGGTGATCATTGTGCTTAAGCTTTCTATCCAAGCACATTTCGGTGTATTCTTTTACTTGTTTTCGTAAAGGGAAAATTCATCCCTTGGATCCGTTCTAAGGGAGGTGTTTCATCTCTTGTGTGTCAAGAGAGGTGGGTTTCATCCTCGTGTGTCTGCGGGAGGTGTTTCATCCTCAGTGTGTCTGGGGAGGTGTTTCATCCTTAGTGTGTCCGAGGAGGTGTTTCCGCTTATCTTTATTTGTTATTGCATGAATTGGTGTTTGTAATTTCAATTAAAGATAGTGGGGAAAATCATTACGAATTTGTGGTGGTTGGGAACTGGACGTAGGATTGGCTTAATCCGAACCAGTATAAATCTCTGTGTTATTTCTCTTTCTCTATCTCTTTTAAATTGTGGATCATTATAACAATTGCTAATCCCAACAGCGTTAATCAAAGGTTTGGAAAAATTCACATCCAAGTTTTTGAAAGTTTTTCAAAACCTGAAAATTTATTTGAAAGAGAAAATTTCTTTAAAAATCCAATTCAACCCCCCTCTTGGTTTTTACACTGCTGTCTTTATTTAACAATTGGCCTCAGAGCTGGTTTTTTGAAAATTATTCAAAAACAAGATCCTTATGGCAGACAAAAATCAACTTTTGCTGAAGGTGCATCTATTCATAGACCACCACTTTTTAAAGGTGAAAACTATCCTTTTTGGAAAAAGAGGATGGAAATTTTTCTAAGCTCTAATGATCAAGGCGTTTGGGATGCTGTTGTAAATGGTCCATTTATTCCTATGGTTGTTGTTGAAGAAGCGCAGGTACCTAAGAAGAAAGCAAATTGGAGCAAGGACGAATACAACCAGAATCAATGCGACATAAGGGCGTGTAACATGATAGCATCCGCCTTAACCATTGATGAGTTTTACAGGTTATCGATTGCACTATCGCAAAGGAGATGTGGGACACTCTAGAAGTCACACATGAAGGAACGGAAGAAGTAAAACGATCAAGGAAGAACACCTTGATTCAGGAATATGAAATGTTCCGTATGAGCAAAGGAGAAACCATATGCGACGTACAAAAGAGATTTACTCACATCGTAAATCATCTCAAGGCGGTAGGTAAGAAATTCGACACTGAAGAATTAAATGTCAAAATTTTGAAATCTTTGGACAGGACTTGGCAACCTAAAGTGACGGCCATCACGGAATCAAAGAACCTGTCAAACATGAACATGACAACTCTCTTCGGGAAGCTCAGAGAACATGAAATGGAACTTGGACGCTTCAAAGGAGAAGAAGAAGAAGTCAAAAGAAAAGGTGTTGCTCTTAAAACGGAATCCAACAAAGAGGAGAGTAGTGATACTAATGATTCAGAAGACGATGATCTTGATAAATTTGTAAAGAAATACAAGAAGTTCATCAAGAAGAAAAGCAACCATAAGAAAGGTAAGAAATTTGAAAGTTCAAATTCTAATGATAATTATAAATGTTATGGTTGTGGCAAAAAGGGGCACATGAGAGCAGATTGTCCAAATTCCAAGAAACCTGAAGAAAGGGAAAAGAAAAGTAAGAAGTTCTTCAAAAAGAAGAAGAGAGCATATATTGCTTGGGACGACAATAAAGTGAGTTCTTCTGAAGGTTCAAGTGAATCAGAAGAAGAAGCAAACATTTGTCTCATGGCAGATGATGATGTGGAATCCACGTGCAGCGAGGTAAGTGATTCTGATCTTCCAAATGATTATGATGAATTGCTTGAAGAATTTCTAAATCTTTGTAAAAAATATGAAAAGCTTTCTTTGGTTTATAATAAATTAAAAAATGACTACAAGAGTCTTGAAAAGAAAATTTCAGATTTGGAACAAGAGAAAATCGTTTTGAAAGATGATTTGGAAACAACGAAAATTCCTTGCAAATGCAAAACCAAAATTCCTATTTGCTAAAATTGTAGTGTTCTTGCTAACAAGGTTTCTTATCTTGAAACATCTCTTTCAAAAATCACGATGGGCAATAATAATTTAAACAATGTTTTGAAAGTGCAAAAAGGTTTATATGAAAAAGCAGGTCTTGGTTATAATTTCAGGTATAATCATAAACCTACTAAAACTGTTTTTGTGAAAGGAGAATCGTCTAATTCAAATAAGGTTTTTGAAAATTCTAATTCCTTTAAACAAAACGTTTATACAAAGAAAGTTTATAAAAATGCATATTTCTCAAGAAGAACAAATGTTCCTACATGTTTTTATTGTATGCATAAAGGTCATTCTGTTAATAGGTGCAATATTAAACGTTTTAGTGTTCCTAATGGGAAATATAAATGGGTTCCCAAAGGAAAATTTGTTTCTAACCCGTGAGGACTCTGATAAGTAATTTTAGGGGACCAGGATTTTTTTTGTTTATATTGCAGGCTGGTTCCATATCCAAAAGGCCTCTTTGGTGATGAGTTAGCAAGTGATCAAGTTTATGAAAGGAGGCATAAACATCAACGAGTTGGCATATTTACAAATCTTTTATCTCAAGTAAGATTTTATGAGCTTAGAAAGGATCCAGGTAAGTATTGTTGTTGTTTTTGATATTATTTCAGTGTTTTACGAAAATTTACGTATTTAATCAATTAGGTTTCGTGTATTAATCGATTAAACGCGGTGTTTGTGAAAATGTTTTAAAACATAATCGATTAAGTTTATGACATAATCGATTAAATCGCTGGGGAGCAATTTAATCGATTAAGGAATGCACATAATCGATTAAATTTCTGGGTTTTCGTTTTCTGGAAAATTTTTGAAGGCAAATAATCGATTAAATGAGAATATAATCGATTAAATGCACCGTTCTGTGTTTTTTTGCAAATCTGATTTTCGAACGTTGGCCATGTTTTCACGTGTTTTGTCGTTTTTAAACGGCTATATTCGTTCCCAACGGATATATTTTCATTAAATCAACGTTTTATGACCCGGATTTCATTCTATAAATAGCTGGTTTGAGAATCAAAGTGACTCACTCACTCTCTCTCTCACTCTTGTTGTTTCTGCTGTTATTTGCTGTCTTGTGCGAATTTTAATTCTCTGTGCTATCTCTATTATTCCATTATCTTGTTGTGCAATTTCTCTTGTCTTTTATATCACCACAATGGCTGATCAAAGAAGAAGGAAGATGCCATTAAGGAGAAGGGCAAGGAGCCAATGACTTCTCAAGAAAGGAGACCTCCAACTCTAGTCGGTTGGATTTCGGATGAGGATCTGCAAATTGGTTTTGTTAACAAGTGGAAGGATAGAAAAATTCTTACCCCTAAATTCTTGTCTTGTGAATTTTTTAGATCTCATGGTTTTCAATTTCAGGAATTTTTAGTAGGAAGTGGACTACAACAATTTGTTGAGATGGAAGGGGCATTCTATCCAGATTTGGTTAGAGTGTTCTACATGAATTTGACATCAAGGACAGCCAGCCCAAGCACCAAAGTGAAAGGTGTAAGGATCTTCTTTGATGAAGATTTGTGGAACAATGTAGCTGGTCTCTCAACTCAAGGCATAAACATCACATATGGCTTTGAGGACTTCAACAAGTTGGTAGAATTCAGAAAATTCTGCAAGGATCCTAACCTACAAGTTGAGAACTTGTATAAAGTTGGTAATGTAAAGTTAAATGAAAGAATGCTGCATTATGTTATTGTTTGGATTTTAGTTGCTAGAGGCACTAATCATGCCCAACTTACTAAGGAAGACATCCTTCTAATGTATGGATTCCTTAATAATGTAAGCATAGATTGGCCCTCAATTATCCTTGATAATATGTTTAAAGCCATTAGGCTTTCCTCTTTTTCATTACCCTATGCTGTGTTTGTTTCTAAGATTTTAGAATACAAAGGTGTTGATCTTGAAGGGGAAAATAAACAGATTTTGCTAAGCAATAGCAAAATTGGCAAAAATGTTCTAAGGCATATGGGCCTCATAGAATAAGGCAACAGGTTTACCCAAAGAGAAGAAGGAGTTGCTGCCATGGAAGAAGATGATGAAGACCAACCTCAACCTCCACCTCAATTTCAACCTCAACCAGGATCAGTGGAGGAGCTTCTCATATCAAGAATGGATTCTATGATGAATCTTCACTCCAAGGACTTTTAAGGCCTTTCTCATCAACTCTCAAGGCTTAATAGAAGAATGTATAGAGTTGAAAGAAAGATGAACATTGAAGAATTATCTCTCGAAGAAGATAATACAACATCCTCAAGAGGCAAACAGCCGACCAATGTTGAGGAAGATGAAGAAGATAGTGAAGAAACTGAATAGGCTACAAGTTCACTTTTCCTTAGCTTGTTCTTCATTATTTTCCAGCTGCTGTATTTTTTTTCTCTCTATTATTTTTTGTGTATTAATTTGCTTCTGCTGTAATTATCTCTGAAAATGTAATCTTTTTGAAAATGATAAAAATAAAGGGGGAGAAAATATTTGTTTTGATTGAAAATCTGTCTAGTTAATATAGATTTTAAGAAAATTAATTTCAAGGGAATTTTAGGAAATAATTCAAATAAGTGCCTAATATAGCTTAAACAATTAAGAGCATAGTTTAAGGGGGAGTGTTTAGAAATAATTTCCACTCATTAATTCCTTGAAATCTCTTTTTCAAAATTCAAATTGAAACTTAAATGCTATATGACTGCCTATTTTATTTCCTTTGTGGACTAATATTTATGATGGAGATATCCATACATTATTTTCAAGATTTTCGAGGATATTATCACAAGTCTCTAGGTTTCTTTTATCATCATCAAAAGGGGAGATTGTTGGCATATTTCAAGTCCAGAGTTTTATGGACACCTACAGTTTTGATGATGAAGTTTTTAGGAAGTTTCAATCAACATTAAAGACTTGTGCCATCTCACAAAGGAAGGTTGCTTGATAAGAAAGGAAAGGCATAAAGAGCATTCAAAGCTTTCAAGAGAAGATTGATGAAGATTTTATCAAGAGTTGAAGGATCAAAGGTAGAAGGTTCTGTTTTGGGTGTTGGATAAAAAGAGTAAGTCATAAATCCCATTCAAGACCTTCCCAAACAAGAGAGCAAGGTGTTTTCTCGCAAAAACATTTTTCTACGCTTTTAATCGATTACCATACGTAGATAATCGATTATTTAACTTAAAATTTGAATTAAAAATGTTTAACGAGCAAAATAATCGATTAAGTGTCTTTGATAATCGATTATATTGATTCTGGGTTAATATAATCGATTATGGCCTTAATCTAATCGATTAAATCAGACGATATTTGTTTTCCAGTTTTTAAACATGATATAATCGATTAAGCTTTTAATATAATCGATTAAATGAGTCGTTTTTGCAAAATTAATTCTAAATCAACCTAAGAACGGAAACTTTGGAGCATTTTCGAATTATAAAATGAAAGAGAATGTCTTAGGTTTAACACATCTGAACAAACACAAAATATTCAAAGTGTTTCTGCGCCTTAGCTTTTTCAAAGCCGCTTTCCTCGCTCTCTTCAGCTTGATCAAGTCTTTGGAAGTGGTGATCATTGTGCTTAAGCTTTCTATCCAAAGACATTTCAGGTGTATTCTTTTACTATTTTCTCAGTAAGGGAAAATTCATCCCTTGGATCTGTTCTAAGGGAGGTGTTTCATCTCTTGTGTGTCAAGAGAGGTGGGTTTCATCCTCGGTGTGTCCGGGAGGTGTTTCATCCTCGATGTGTCCGGGAGGTGTTTCATCCTTAGTGTGTCTGAGGAGGTGTTTCTGTTTATCTTTATTTGTTATTGCATGAATTGGTGTTTGTAATTTCAATTAAAGATAGTGGGGAAAATCATCACGAATTTGTGGTGGTTGGGAACTGGACGTAGGATTGGCTTAATCCGAACCAGTATAAATCTCTGTGTTATTTCTCTTTCTCTATCTCTTTTAAATTGTGGATCATTATAACAATTGCTAATCCCAACAGCGTTAATCAAAGGATTGGAAAAATTCACATCCAAGTTTTTGAAAGTTTTTCAAAACCTGAAAATTTATTTGGAAGAGAAAATTTCTTTAAAAATCCAATTCACCCCCCCTCTTGGTTTTTACATTGCCGTCTTTATTTAACAGCTATGTTCTAAACATGATGCTCATTAGACCAATTCTTAAGAAAACTCCTTATGAATTATTTAAAGGAAGAAAACCTAATGTAACACATCTAAGAGTTTTTGGTTGCAAATGTTTTGTTCTTAACAATGGCAAAGAATCTCTTGGCAAGTTTGATGCAAAAGTTGATGAAGCAATCTTTTTAGGATATTCATCACATAACAAAGCATATATAGTATACAATAAACATTTAATGACAGTTGAAGAGTCTTTTCATGTTATTTTTTGAGTCTGTTCATGATGATCAAGAAAAGACAGGTTCATCTAGTGACAGTTGATGGGTGTATAAATTGTCTTTATATTCATACTTTAGTTTAGACCATTTACATAAAAATTCTCTATATGTTCTCTCTTCTTTTCAATCTTGATACTACTAAAACTTATATTTCTTTTTTGAAAAATCTAGTAAGCTTTTATTCCATTAAGACTCGAATTAAAAACTGTAACTGAGTGATTAAATATAGTCTTTGTTAAAACAAAATCAATAATTAATTTTCATTAACCTCAATTCACCCCCTCTTAAATTGACATGTGTGTTTATAGAATGGTGTGGATGCTAGGATTTTTAACTTGTCTCCTAACTATTACAAACAAGCATATACAAATAATACAAGTTTAAATGCTTTCAAAAGACTTCAAGATTGTAAGACTTAAATAAATGAAAGTTCATCTTCTTCTTTAAGAGCCATCATCACTAAAACACTTATCCTTGTGATCTTGTTAAAGATCCATCTTCATCTTTAGATTAACAAGATGTGTGTACAAGAGAAAAATTTGATGTGCCTAACTTCGTTCATATATATACATATGTGATAGATGAATAACAAATTATGTTTAAAATTGTTATGAGGTGGAGGAAAAGTTAATCTGATGATGGAAACGTTAAATTATTACTGGAAGAAAATAATACACAATAATTGATTTTAATGTTTATGTTATGAATTTCGTGTAATATTGATGGGATTTTTTTTTCACACTGCACTTGGCAAGCGGACCAAGTTTCGATGTAGAATTTAAAATATTGTCCTCAGGGAATTGTAATACCAATGATTACTATTTAAATGATTCGATTGAGAAATAACATTTATAGTTTGTGTGATTTAACTAAGAACAAAAACACTATTAAAAAAATTACTAACAAAGTAAATGATTAGATTCAATGCACTAACTAACTTACATTCCTCTTGAACAAATATGATCCTATTTTATCAGACTTGTTCTCAATCAATAATTTAGTTCAATCCCTCAAACTAAATCCTAAAATACTAACTCATGATCATGATTCCTTACTGATTTAAAATTAGTATTCAGCATTAATCACATAACTTGAGAAATAACAGCTATAGTATCTAGTCTATTCCTAGAACTAGAAACTGTTAGATGTTGGATTTAGATTAAAATTTTGAAAATGTTTTCCAACCAAATTCAAAAGTTTTCAATCATAACATGGTTGATCAAACCAAGTTAAGCATTAAGTGCAGAATCAAACACAACTGATGAAAATAGGAATCATATATATATATATATATATATATGTTCAAAAGAGAGTAAATCAGCAGTTACATTGAGTCCAATAAAAGAAAGTTAACTACTCATGAAGAGAGCCATGACAGTAATGGAGAAGAAGAAGAAGAAGTTACTGGCGGCACCCAGAGAAGGGTTTAGGGATACCAATTACAAAACAAGAAGGGGAATTGAAGGAGGTCCTTGTTCCCAAGCGATCTTCACTCTCGGATTCAACTTCCAGGTCCTTCTCTTCAAAAACTCCCTTTTGCTTTGTGTGGATTTTCCTTTTATATTAATCTGTAGTGAAATAGAATATGAGGAGAGAGAGTGATCCGCTGGACTAATTGGAGAGTTCTTCAAGGTGAAGAAACCTTATCTGCTGAGCAGAAGAATATCCGCTGGGCTGATTGACTCTAGAGTTTCACTAGTCACTGCCTTGGATCCGCTGAGCTAATTTAATTTAGCTTAGCGGATCTTTGGTTCCTTCAACTCTTCCTTTCTCCATCCTGTAAAACTAAGAGAAATTTGCAAAATTGGCTACCAAAGTAAAAACTTGTTGAGGTAATACAAAATTGTTACCTTCACAATTAATTAATTGTTTAAGCATGCTTTGAAGGTAAAAGGTAACAAAATGAGTCAAGAAATGCCTAATTTCTTATTTAATTTTGACCTCAATTAGACACTTAACAACTCCCCCAACTTAAAACTTTGTTTGTCCTCAAACAAAAGGTAAAGAGACAAACACAAAAAAAATTTGACTCCTAGGACACTAAAGTTCAATATGTGCAAACATAATTCTTTGGATTTCAAGCAGACAAAGTATTTCTCATTAATTCACATGTCAAGTGGTGCCCACTGATATACCTTTCCTCCATAAACAAAAAAAAAAATTCAAGCATGAAATCACTCAAAATCTATTGCCTTTCAAACAGGAACACCTTTTTCTCAGAGAGTGTTTCTCTCATTACTTTGAGGTGTGGGTAAGTGTTTCACTTTCCATTCAGTCACTAGAGATCCTGAATCAATTTTGTTACCTGTCTCTTTCCTGATCACAAATACAAGCTAAGCCTGGATCACTAAGGTCTTTCAAGAGGGTTATAATGAGGTCTGGCTATAAGAAAACTTGGTTTTTCTGGGAATACAAAGGCCCAATTGGCAAAAGAGCAATGTCACTCACTTTAGGATTTTTTTATTTTTATGAAATTAGCTACTCTTTCACCTTTGCTTTGTTTCAACATCCCCCTTTTTCACCACACAATTTTGTGTATATTCACATTCACTTTCTTTAAAACCTTTGACAACTTAGAATACTTATTAACATTTACTTTGTTTGAACATTCTGAACAAGCGTTCCACTCCCTTGATTCACCTAGCCTAGAGATTTCATGAAATGCTCAGTTGCCAATTAGGATTAAGGAATAAGGTTTGATTGTTTTACTTCTTGGGTTTAAAAGGTGTTTGCATAAAGATGAAGAATTTTTTTAAGGCCCATAGTGGCTTGCAAGGGTTGTATTCATTGAAGGTAGGCTTTTTAGCTCTATTTCAAAATAAGTAAAGAACAAAATGCCTTGATCCTTTCCACACCTCACTTGAATTGTGATCATGAGAGACTCAAACAAAACCAATTAGGTTGAACAGTACTGACTCTCAGAAATTTGATTCAGTGTTTGGCTTACTCACTCACTGGCTTGGTTAGGTGTTCCTGAAATCAGACAACTTCAAAATTGTCTAAAACTTGCTTGATTTTGTTTTAAGTTCAAAATTTCTAGTTGTAAGAGTTCATCCACTTGAATAAAGAAAACTTTTCATCATACTTCCTGGGTGAATTTTCTTCAAATCATGTTTCACATAATTCAAGAATGATTTTTCTTTAATTCCCAAAAATATATTTCCTATACCTCTACTACTTAAAACACACATTAATAACACCTATAACATTATATAAGAACACTTAAGATATTCACATGCTAAACCCTAAATCCTAAACCCTAAACCATAAACCATAAACCCTAAACCCAAAGCTAAATTTAAACTAAATAAACTCAAATTCTTAATCTTCTCTTCAATCTACATCCTCTTCATCTAATGTTTCTTCATCATCTTCTCCTTCTTCTTCATCTTCATCAGCTCCTTGTTCCGCTTGGGTCGCTGGAACCTGCTCCCTTGGGAAGAGAAAGGTCTGTCCCCGGGCCACTGTATAAAGGCATCAAAAGTGTCTGGTGCAGGCCAGGGAAAGGAAGGGGCACCATAATATTGTTGTTGATGTTGCTTGGATGGGTAAGAGAGAAAAGAATGAAGATGAAGATGGTGGTGCAATAGAACGTTTGAGTTCTTGGAGGTGAATGAGGGAAAAGGGAGTAAATGGGTTTAGGGTTAAACTGAGAGAAAACAAAAGAAGTGACTAACCTGGGCATGATTTACAGTTTTTATTCCATTTTTTATTGCATCATGGCACATCCGCTGAGCAGATTTAAATTGGCTGGGTGGATTTGCTCTAGAGTGCTCCTTCTGAATCCCACTAAATTGGCTGGGCAGATTAACATCCACTGGCCATATTTACTCAAGAATATACATTTTTTATGCAGACCCTAAATCGCTGGGCTCTCAAAAATCAATTGGGCGGATTTGCTCCAGTGACAACTCTTCAGGTTTTATTTTTTTCTTGAGCCCTACCCCAAGTTTTTACTTAGTGTTCTTTGTTTCCTTCCCTTTTTCCTTTGTTCACTTCCACACAGAAACCAGAGGTTAATAGATTTAGTTCAAAACATAATAGCTATTCAAAATTAAATTCAACTAGCAATCTAATTTGAAATTCATATATATAGCAACCACATTTATCTACCTATTCACAGAAAGAAACAAACATGAACAACAACAGATCACAAATTACAAACAAACTATTACTAACACATATTAAAGAAGAAATATGAAATTAAACAACACAAAGGCATGCTAGTTTAATGTCTTTAGCTTGACATTCTCTTACGATCAAGGCTCTCTAAGGTGTGTGATGGTGGTTAGCCTTTCAACCTCACCACCCAAATATGGCTTGGGCCTTTTACCATTTACCATCAAAAACTTCTTCCTGTGCTTGCATCCTCAAGTTCAATTGCTCCATATGGTTTGACAAATTTAATTACAAAAGGTCCAGACCACTTGGATTTAAGTTTGCCTGAAACCAATTTTAATCTAGAATTGAACAATAAAACTGACTGACCAGGCTGAAAATGTCTCTTGATAATTCTTCTGTCATGATAGGCCTTAACTTTATCCTTATAAAGCTTGTTATTCTCATAGGCCTATAGTCCCAACTCCTCCAATTTATGTAATTGAAGTTTTCTTTTGTCACCAACTGCCTTCATATCATAATTCAAAGCCTTCAATGCCCAAAAAGCCTTATGTTCTAACTCTACAGGCAAGTGACAAGCCTTACCATACACCAGCTGGAATGGAATCAGCCCAATAACAGTCTTGTAAGCTATCCTATATGCCCACAATGTGTCATCAAGCTTTGCTGCCCAATCCTTCCTTGAACTGGCCACAATTTTTTCAAGAATTTTCTTCAATTCTCTATTGGACACTTTTGCTTGGCCATTTGTTTGTGGGTGATATAGTGTAGCCACTTTATGCCTCACCCCATAGTGTTGAAGGATTTTTTGCAACTGAGCAATATAGAAATGAGATCCACCATCACTTATCAGCACTCTAGGTGTGCCAAACCTGCAAAACACATTTTTTTTTCAGAAATTTGATAACAGTCTTGGCATCAACTTTCTGAGTTGCATTGGCCTCCACCCATTTTGAGACATAGTCCACAGCTACAAGTATGTATTCATTTGAGTATGAAGATGGCAGTGGACCAACAAAGTCTATTCCCCAGCAATCGAATACTTCAACTTCAAGAATGTTGTGCAAGGGCAACTCATGTCTTTTTGAAATCCCTCCTGTTCTTTGACATTTGTCACAACTCTTGCAGTATTCATGAGCATCTTTAAAGAGTGTTGGCCAATAGAATCTAGACTGGAGAACCTTGGCAGCTGTTCTTTCTCCACTATAATGACCACCATAAGGCGAATTATGACAGTGCCATAAAATATCTTTGCACTCATGTCCTACCACACACTGCCTAAGCAAACCATCAAATCCTAGTTTGAATAAGTGAGGATCATCCCAGACATAAAAATTTGCATCCTTAAAGAATTTTTTCTTTTGTTGACAGTTGTATTCCTCAGGAATAACTCCTGCTGCTCTATAGTTTGCTATATCAACAAACCATGGTCTCTCACTTATAGCAAACAACTTTTCATCAGGAAATTCTTCCAAGATCTCATCTTCTTGACTGGTCACCTGCTCATTAACAAGCCTGAAGAGATGGTTAACTACATGATTCTCACAACCTCTCTTGTCCTTAATTGTTAGATCAAATTCTTGCAACAAGAGAATCCACCGGATCAATCTTGGTTTTGAATCTGCTTTGGTCAACAAATACTTGATGGCAGCATGGTTAATAAAAATAGTAATCTTCAAACCTACAAGATAGGATCGAAATTTTTCCAATGCATATACTATAACAAGTAGTTCTTTCTCTGTTGTTGCATAATTAATTTGAGTTTCATTTAACACCTTACTTGCATAGTGTATGACATGAAAACAATTATCCTTTCTTTAGCCCAAAGCAGCTCCTACAACATAATCACTAGCATCACACATGAGTTCAAAATCATATTTCCAATAAGGTGTTGTGATTATGGGAGCTGAAACAAGCTTATTTTTCAATAATTCAAAAGCATATAGACAATTCTCATCAAAATCAAATTTACAATTTTTGAGAAGGAGAATACTCAAAGGCTTAGCTAGCTTGGAGAAGTCTTTAATGAATCTTCTGTAAAAGCCCGCATGCCCCAAGAAGCTCCTAAATCCTTTGACATTCACTGGTGAAGGGAGTTTGGCAATGACTTCAACTTTGACAGGATCAACTTCAATTCCCTTTGCCGAAATCTTGTGACCTAGTACAATTCCTTCAGTCACCATGAAATGACATTTTTCCCAATTGAGTACAAAGTTTGTTTCTACACACCGCTTCAGGACGATGTTCAGATTTCTCAAGCAATCCTCATAAGATGAGCCAAATACTGAAAATTCATCCATAAAGACTTCAATGCATTTCTCAATTAATTCAGCAAAAATAGCCAACATGCACCTTTGAAATGTAGCCCGGGCATTGCATAATCCGAATGGCATTCTTCTATAAGCATAAACACCAAATGGACACGTGAATGTTGTCTTTTCTTGATCCTGTGGATCTACTGCTATCTGGTTATACCCAGAGTAGCCATCTAGAAAACAGTAATATGCTTGACCGGCTAACCTTTCCAGCATCTAATCCATGAATGGTAAGGGAAAATGATCCTTCCTGGTGGCTTGATTAAGTTTTCTGTAATCAATACACATGCGCCAACCTGTGACTGTTCTTGTTGGGATTAATTCATTCTTATCATTTCTTACAACCGTCATACCCCCTTTCTTTGGAACTACTTGGACCGGACTGACCCAAACACTGTCTGATATAGGGTATATCATGCTTGCCTGTAACAATTTGATAACTTCTTTTCTCACCAACTCCTTCATAGTTGGATTAAGGTGCATCTGTGGCTGAGCTACTGGTTTGTAATCCTGCTCCATCAAAATTTTGTGCATATAATATGAAGGATTGATCCCTTTCAAGTTAGATAGAGTCCAACCAATAGCACCAGAGTTATTTTTAAGCACCTCAATTAATCTCTACTCTTCCCCCTCAGTCAAACAGCTACTGATAATCACAGGTTTGCCTCCATTTTCTTCAAGAAACACATATTTTAAATGAGATGGGAGCTGCTTTAATTCCAGTTTCAAGGGAGTTGAACCTTCTTCCTTTGATACTTCCAATGAAATTTTATTTATTTTTCTATCCAGTTCCTCTAGGCATTTTTTAACTTGGTCATTTTCAATGTCAACTTCATTCACACAACCAATCAATACTTTTTCTAATGGTTCAACCTTTCCACATCTTCCTTGGGCTTCCATATAAATCTCATCTAACACATCAATTTTAAAACATTCCTTTTTATCATAAGGATGCTTCATGGACTCAAAAACATCAAAATTCACCTCATCATCTTGGATGCAAACCTTCAGCTTTCCATCATCGACATCAATGATCACCCTTGCAGTTTCATAAATGGGCGACCAAGAATTAGAGGGACTTCTAAATCTTCTTCCATGTCCATCACCACGAAGTCCACAGGAAACATGAATCTGTCAACCTTAACCAAGAGATCCTCCACTATACCATGAGGATATTTAAGTGAACGGTCAGCTAGATGCAAAGTCATTCTTGTTGGTCTGACCTCCACATCACCTATCCTCTTCAACATTGATAGTGGCATAAGATTGATACTAGCTCCTAGATCTAGCAATGCTTTGCCTACTGATAACTGTCTGATGGTAATAGACAATGTGAAACTCCCAGGATCCCTAGATTTCTAAGGAAGGGATTTTTGAATAATTGCACTGCACCCTGCCTCCAACTCCATAGTTTCTGCTTCACTCAATCTTCGCTTCTTTGTCAAGAGCTCCTTCATAAATTTGGCATATGTAGGCATCTGCTCCATTGCCTTTGTGAAGGGAATATTAATCTAGAGTCTCTTAAGAATGTCAAGGAACCTTGCATACTGACGTTCCTTGTCCTTTTTGGATGGAGTGTGTGGATATGGTAAATTTTTCACAGGAGGGGATTTAACAGCTTCCTTTTCTTTCTTTTTCTTCTCCCTCTCAACTCCATTTGATTCTTGTAATTTTTCTATTTCTTTTCCTTTTTCATTATTTACATCTAACTCTACATCTTTATTCACTTCCATTTGTGACTCTTGTTCAATCTCTGTCTCTTCAACCTCTTTGTTCAGATCTTCTCCAATTCCTTTCCCAATCACAGTTCCTCGCCTTATAGTAATTGATTTGCAATACTCCCGAGGATTGTCCTGTGTGTTGGCTGAAAATTTCTGCTCTTGTTGTTCAACTAGCTGCTTGGCTAATTGACCCACCTGAACCTCCAAATTCCTTATAGATGCCTTAGTATTTTTTTTATTTGTAGAGGAAACTTGGATGAACTGAGTTAAAGCATCCTCCATCTTTGTCAATCGATTTGGCTGATAAGGTTGTTGCACCTGATAGGGCCTAGGAGGAGGCTGTTGTCTATATGAAGAAATTGTTCCTGCATCCTGTCTCCACCCTCCAAACAGATTATAATTGTTTCTCTAGCCCTGATTCTGATTATAATTTGCCTGATAATTACCTTGTCTGCCTGTATTATTCAAATAATTCACATCCTCCTCATGCTCAGCTTCAGCTTCAGCACAATAGCCATTGGGATGATCACCAGCACAAAAATCACATCTTATGACATGGTGTTGTGGTTGAGAACGAGATGAAGATCCAACATGTACTTTAGTCATCTTCTTTTTTAAATCTTCAATATGATGAGAGAGGAGTTTGTTTTGAGCAAGGATGGCATTCTGAGAATCTAACTCTAAAATTCCTCTCTTTTGCAGCAGTGGGTTGCTTCTATCATGATGTGCTTGAAAATCACTTGTTGCTAATGCATCAATGATAGTAATAGCTTCCTCAGAATCTTTCATCATCATAGAACCTCCAACAGAAGCATCTAGTAGCATCTTGGTCTATGGCCTGAGTCCATTGCAGAACATGTTCAACTGACCAACATCATCAAATCTGTGATTTGGACACTTCCTTAAAAGAGACTTGTATCTTTCCAAGGCTTCACAAAGTGGTTCATCTGCTCCTTGTGCAAAGGTTGCTATGGATGACTTGGCACTTGTTAGAAATAGACGGCAATGTAAAAATCAAGAGGTGGGTGAATTGGATTTTTAATAAACTTTTTCTCTTTAAAATAATTTTCCAGATTTTAAATAAATGTTTTAAAACCAGGATGCGGATTATCCTTAACTTTAGATTAGTGCAGTTTGAATTGCAATTGTTAATATGATCCACATAAAAAGAGATAGGGAAAGAGAAAGAATACATAGATTTATACTAGTTCGGATTAGGCCAATCGTACGTCCAGTTCCCAATCACCACAATTACGTGATGATCACCCCACTATCTTTAATTGAAATTACAAACACCAATTCATGCAATAACAAATAAAGATAAAGGAAACACCTCCTTAGACACACTAAGGATGAAACACCTTCCCAGACACACTAAGGATGATTCCCACCTCTCTTGACACACAAGAGATGAACACACCTCCCTTAGAACAGATCCAAGGGATGAATTTTACCCGTTTAGAAAAACAGTAAAAGAAAACACCTGATTGAGTGCTGGATAGAAAGCTTAAGCACAAAGATCACCACTTCCAAAGACTTTGATCAACCTTGAGAGAGTAAGAAAGCGGTTTTGAAAAACTATAGCGCAAGAACACTTTGAATATTATGTTTAATCAGATGTGTTGAACCTAAGACATTCTCTTTCATTTTATAATTCGAAAATACATCAAAGTTTCCATTCTTAGGTTGATTTAGCATTGAATTCGCAAAAACAACTTATTTAATCGATTATCTAAAAAGCTTAATCGATTATATCAGAGTTAAAAATTGGAAAACTCATTTTGCCTGATATAATCGATTAGATTAAGGCCATAATCGATTATATTAACCCAGAATCAATATAATCGATTATAAAAAACACTTAATCGATTATTTAGTTCGTTAAACTATTTTGATTCAAATTTTAAGTGAAATAATCGATTAGAATATGTATCATAATCGATTAAAAGCATAGAAAAATGTTTTTGCAAGAAAACTACTTGCTCTCAGGTTTGGAAAGGTCTTGAATGGGATTTATGACTTACTCTTTTCATCCATCACATAAAACAGAACCTTCTAAACTTGAAACTTCAGCTCTTGAGAAAATCTTCATCAATCTTTTCTCTTGAAAGCTTTAAACACTCTTTATGCCTTGCCTTTTTAATCAAGCATCCTTCCTTTGTGAGATGACACAAGTCTTTAATGTTGTTTAGAGCACTTTAAATCTTCATCATCAAAATTTTAAATCTTCATGAAATATCTAGAGGACTTCATAAACACTTGTTTTTGAAATATGCTAACAATCTCCCCCTTTTTGATGATGATAAAAAGAAACATAGAGACTTGTGATTGATATCCTGAAAAGTTTAGAAAATAATGTATGGATATCTCCATCATAAAAAATTAGTCCACAAAGGAAATAATATAGGTAGTCTCATAACATTTAATTTTTAAATTTTGAATTTTGAAATTTAAATTTCAAGGAAATTAATGCATGGAAATTATTTCTAAAAACTCCCCCTTAAACTTTCCTCTTAAATGTTTAAGATATACTAGGCAATTATTTGAAATATTTCCTAATACTTCCCCTGAAACTTTAATTTTCTTAAAAGCTTGAGATATGGACATATTATCAATCAAAACAAATTATTTTTCTCCCCCTTTATTTTTATCATTTTAAAAAAATATATATCAAGAGATTAGTACAGTAGAAGCAATTAATTACACAGAAAATATGGCGAGAAAAAAATACAGCAGCTGAAAAAAAATGGAGCTAAGGGAATTAGTAAACTTGTAGCTTATTCTGTGTCTTCACTATCCCCTGCATTTTCTTCTTCTTCAGCATCTTAAGCTGGTTTTTTTCCCCTTGAAGATCCAGTATTGTCTTCTTCTGGAGAGACATCTTCAATTTCTAGCTTTCTCTTTACCCTGTAGACTCTCCTGTTCAGCCTTGAGAGTTTGGAGCAAATATCTTCATAATGAGTTAATTGGAGACTCATCATGTTGTCCATCCTTGAGACTATGTTTGCTTCCATTGAGCCAGGTTGAGGCTCTTCATCTTCATCCATAGCAACTTCATCATCTCTTTGCCTGAACATGTTTCCTTGTTCAATAAGGCCCATGTGCCTTAGAACATTCTTCCCAATTTTGCTATTGCAGAGCAAAATTTGCTTGTTTTCTCCTCTAAGATCAACACCTTTATATTCTAAAATCTTGGATATAAACACAACATAGGGTAAAGCAAAGGATAATAGCCTAGTGGCTTTAAACATATTATCTAAAATTATTGCAGGCCAATCAACACTAACATTATTAAAGAAACCATACATTAAAATAATGTCTTCCTTAGTTAGTTGAGCATGATTAGTTCCCCTAGCAACAATTATCCAGACAATAATATAATGCAACATACGCTCATTTAATTTTACATTACCAACTTTATACAAGTTCTCCACTTGTAGGTTGGGGTCTTTGCAAAATTTGCAGAATTCCAACAGCATTTTGAAATCTTCAAAGCCATATGTTATGTTGACTCCTCCTTGTGTGGATAGGCCAGCAACATTATTCCACAGATCTTCATCAAGGTGGATTCGGACTCCTTTCACCTTGGTACTTGGATTTGCTATTCTAGAAGTTAAATTCATATAGAATACTCTTACCAAATCCGGATAGTATGCACCTTCAAGTTCTACAAAAGTTTGTAAGCCACTTGCAATTAATAATTCTTGAAATGAAAAACCATGAGTTCTAAAAAATTGACAAGACAAAAACTTGGGAGTAAGAATCTTCCTGTCTTTCCAATGGTTAACATAGGCAATCTGCAAGTCTTCATCAGATATCCACCTAGCAAGAGTTGATGGTCTTTCTTCTTGCTGTTGGGAGGACATTGGAGCTTTGCCTCTCCTTCTTGAGGGCATCTTCCTTCTTCTTTGATCAACCATGTGAGTAGATAAATGACAAAAGAAGAACAAACACAAAAGATAGCACAGAAACAGCTAACAAAATTCGCACAGCAGTGAATATACCAGCAGAATATCAGCAAGAGTGAGAGAGAGTGAAAGTGGCACTTTAATTCTCAATCTAGGTATTTATATGCAAAGATTCTGATCACAATTCATTGATTTAATGCGAAAATAGTCGTTAGGATTCGAATATAGCCTTTAGTACTGAAAAACACGTGATTAGGAGGCTCAATGTTCAAAAACTAGAGTGCAAAAAAATGCAGAACGTTGCATTTAATCGATTATGTGATGAACGTAATCGATTATTTGCATGCAAAATTTTCCAAAAAATGAAAACCCAGGAATTTAATCGATTATGTGCATTCCTTAATCGATTAAATTGCTCCCCAGCGATTTAATCGATTATGTTATGAACTTAATCGATTATGCTTTAAAACATTTTAAAAAACAGCGCTTTTAATCGATTACCATACGAAAACTAATCGATTATATACAGAATTTTCATAAAAACACACAATTAACATCAAAACTCATCAATAAACATCAATCAATCAACAGATTTATCATCAACAATTACCTGGAACCTTTCTAAGCTCATAAAATCTTACTCAGGATAAGAGATTGGTAAATATGCCAACTTGTTGATGTTTTTGCCTCCCTTCAAGCTTGATCACTTGTTATCTCAACACCAAAGTGGCTTTTTGAAAGAGGAACCAGGCTACAACACAAACAAGGAAAAAATCCTGGTCCCCTAAAAATACTTATTAGAGTCTTCATGGGTTAGAAACAATTTTTCCTTTGGGAACCCATTTTGTATTTCCCATTAGGAACACTAAAACGCTTAATATTGCATTTATTAACCGAATGACCTTTATGCATACAATAAAAACATGTAGGAACATTTGTTTTTCTTGAGAAATATGCATTTTTATAAACTTTCTTTGTAGGAACATTTGTTTTATTAGAGAAATTTATATTTTCAAAAACCTTATTCGGGTTAGACGTTTCTCCTTTTACAAAATCAGTTTTCATAGGTTTATGATTATATCTGAAATTATAGCCAAGTCCTGCTTTTTCATATAAACCTTTTTGTACATTCAAAACATTATTTAAATTTTTATTTCCCATGCTAATTTTTGAAAGAGATGTTTCAAGATAAGATACTTTATTAGCAAGAACATTACAATTTTCGCAAACAGGAATTTTTGTTTTGCATTTACAAGGAATTCTTGCTTTTTCCAAATCTTCTTTCAAAACCTTTTTCTCTTCTTCCAAATCAATAAATTTTTTTTCAAGACTCTTATAATCATTTTTTAATTTATTATGAACCGAAGTAAGTTTTTCAAATTTTTCACAAAGACTAAGAAATTCTTCAAGCAATTCATCATAATTATTAGGAAGATCATAATCACTTACCTCACTGCATGTAGATTCAGCATCATCCGCTATGAGACAAATATTAGCTTCCTCTTCTGAGTCACTTGAACTTTGAGAGGAACTTACTTCATTGTCGTCCCAAGCAATATATGCTTTCTTCTTCTTCCTTTTGAAGAATTTCTTTCCTTTCTTTTCCTTTTCTTTAGATTTCTTGGAATTTGGACAATCTGCTCTCATGTGTCCCTTTTTGCCACAACCATAACATTTATAATTATCGTTAGAATTTGAATTTTCAAATTTCTTACCTTTCTTATGGTTTCCTTTCTTCTTGATGAACTTTTTGTATTTCTTTACAAATTTGTTGAGATCATCGTCTTCTGAATCATCAGTATCACTACTCTCCTCTTTAATGGATTGAGCCTTTAAAGCAATACCTTTCCTTTTAACGTCTTCTTCTTCATCGTTGAAGCAACCTAGCTCAATTTCGTGTTCTCTAAGCTTTCCAAAGAGAGTTGTCATGTTCATGCTTGTGAGATTCTTGGATTTCGTGATAGCCGTCACCTTGGGTTGCCATGTCCTGTCCAAAGATTTTAAAATTTTCATATTTAATTCCTCAGTGTCAAATTTCTTACCTAACGCCTTGAGGTGATTTACAATGTGAGTAAATCTTTTCTGAACATCGTAGATGGTTTCCCCTTTGCTCATCCGGAACATCTCATATTCTTGAATCAAGGTGTTCTTCCTTGATCTTTTGACATCCTCCGTTCCTTCATGTGTGACTTCAAGAGTGTCCCACATCTCCTTAGTTGTAGTGCAATCAGACAACCTGTAAAAGTCATCAACAATTAATGCAGATGATATCATATTGCATGCCCTTATGTCGCATTGATACTCATTGTATTCATCCTTTGTCCAACTTACTCTCACTTTGGGTACCTGCACTTCATTAACAACAATCATAGGAATATATGGACCATTTACAATTGCATCCTAAACGCCTTGATCATTAGACCTAAGGAAAATCTCCATCCTCTTTTTCCAAAAGGGATAGTTTTCACCAGTAAAGAGTGGTGGTCTATGAATAGATGCACCTTCAGCAAAAGATTGATTTTTGTCTGCCATAAGGATCTTGATTTTGAGTAATTTTCAAAAACCAGCTCTGAGGCCAATTGTTAGAAATAGACGACAGTGTAAAAATCAAGAGGGGGGGTGAATTGGTTTTTTAATAAACTTTTTCTCTTTAAAATAATTTTCCAGATTTTAAATAAATGTTTTAAAACCAGGATGTGGATTATCCTTAACTTTAGATTAGTGCAGTTTGAATTGCAATTGTTAATATGATCCACAATAAAAAGAGAAAGAACACAGAGATTTATACTGGTTCAGATTAGGCCAATCCTACGTCCAGTTCCCAATCACCACAATTGCGTGATGATCACCCCACTATCTTTAATTGAAATTACAAACACCAATTCATGCAATAACAAATAAAGATAAAGGAAACACCTCCTTAGACACACTAAGGATGAAACACCTCCCCAGACACACTAAGGATGATTCCCACCTCTCTTGACACACAAGAGATGAACACACCTCCCTTAGAACGGATCCAAGGGATGAATTTTACCCGCTTAGAAAAACAAGTAAAAGAAAACACCTGATTGAGTGCTGGATAGAAAGCTTAAGCACAAAGATCACCACTTCCAAAGACTTTGATCAACCTTGAGAGAGCAAGAAAGCGGTTTTGAAAAACTATAACGCAAGAACACTTTGAATATTGTGTTTAATCAGATGTGTTGAACCTAAGACATTCTCTTTCATTTTATAATTCGAAAATACATCAAAGTTTCCATTCTTAGGTTGATTTAGCATTGAATTCACAAAAACGACTTATTTAATCGATTATCTAAAAAGCTTAATCGATTATATCAGAGTTAAAAACTGCAAAACTCATTTTGCCTGATATAATCGATTAGATTAAGGTCATAATCGATTATATTAACCCAGAATCAATATAATAGATTATCAAAAACACTTAATTGATTATTTAGTTCGTTAAACTATTTTGATTCAAATTTTAAGTGAAATAATCGATTAGACTACGTATCATAATCGATTAAAAGCGTAGAAAAATGTTTTTGCAAGAAAACTACTTGCTCTCAGGTTTGGAAAGGTCTTGAATGGGATTTATGACTTACTCTTTTTATCCATCACCCAAAACAGAACCTTCTAAACTTGAAACTTCAGCTCTTGAGAAAATCTTCATCAACCTTCTCTCTTAAAAGCTTTAAACACTCTTTATGCCTTGCCTTTTTCATCAAGCATCCTTCCTTTGTGAGATGACACAAGTCTTTAATGTTGTTTAGAGCACTTTAAATCTTCATCATCAAAACTTTAAATCTTCATGACTTGTGAGATGACACAAGTCTTTAATGTTGTTTAGAGCACTTTAAATCTTCATCATCAAAACTTTAAATCTTCATGAAATATCTAGAGGACTTCATCAACACTTGTTCTTGAAATATGCTAACAGCACTAACATATCTTGAAGATGGGAAAAATTTGGTCAAGAACTTCCTTTCAACATCTTCCCATCTATTCAGACATTGGTTGGGATGGGACTGCAACCATGTTCTGGCTTTCCCTGTCAAAGAAAAAGGAAATAAATGAAGATAAACTGCTTCCTCATCTTTGCTAGGAATTCCCATAGTGCCACAGAGTTCATAGAAGGTAGAAAGATGATTATAAGGATCTTCATGATCCATTCCTACAAATTGGTTAGAAGTAATCAAAGATAACAAAGCAGGTTTCATTTCTACCCCCTTTTCAGGCCTCACTATGCTGGAAAAGTGTCTAGGCCCCAATTGTTGAGCATAGTCACCTAAGAGTCTCCTTCTGTTTCTAGCATCACCATTTTCTTCATTACTTATTCTTGCTACCATTTGTTCTGATTGAGGTTGTTCAAGTCGTGAGGTGGATAGGTTTTCCTGGAGTTGTTGTTGCCTATCCAATTCTTGTTGTTTCCTTCTTCTACTATTATTTCTCCTAGCTGTTCTTTCTATTTCTGGATCAAATTGCAATTGCTCAGCTGGGACTTTGGCTCGCATAAACAAGTTTGAGTCTACACAAATGGATTAGTTCAAAAATGAAAATAACTCTATATATAATAACTATTCACAAAATCACAAGAATAGAAATCATCAACTATTGCCATATTCCTCGGCAACGGCGCTAGAAACTTGATGGGATTTTTTTTTCACACAGCACTTGGCAAGCGGACCAAGTTTCGATGTAGAATTTAAGATATTGTCCTTAGGGAATTGTAATACCAATGATTACTATTCAAATGATTCGATTGAGAAATAACATTTAGAGTTTGTGTGATTTAACTAAGAACAAGAACACTATTAAAAAGTTTACTGACAAAGTAAATGATTGGATTCAATGCACTAACTAACTTTACATCCCTCTTGAACAAATATGATCCTATTTTATCAGACCTGCTCTCAATCAATAATTTAGTTCAATCCCTCAAACTAAATCCTAAAATACTAACTCATGATCATGATTCCTCATTGATTTAAAATTAGTATTCAGCATTAATCACATAACTTGAGAAATAGCAGTTATAGTATCTAGTCTATTCCTAGAACTAGAAACTGTTAGATGTTAGATTCAGATAAAGATTTTGAAAATGTTTTCCAACCAGATTCAAAAGCTTTCAATCATAACATAGTTGATCAAACCAAGTTAAGCATTAAGTGCATAATCAAACACAACTGATGAAAATAGGAATCATATATATATTCAAAAGAGAGTAAATCAGCAGTTACATTAAGTCCAATCAAAGAAAGTTAGCTACTCATGAAGAGAGCCATGACAGTGATGAAGAAGAAGAAGAAGAAGAGGCTACTGGCGGCACCCAGAGAAGGGTTTAGGGATCCACCAATTACAAAACAAGAAGAGGAATTGAAGGAGATCCTTGTTCCCAAGCGATCTTCACTCTCGGATTCAACTTCTAGGTCCGTCTCTTCAAAAACTCCCTTTCGCTTTGTGTGGATTTTCCTTTTATATTAATTTGCAGTGAAATAGAGTATGAGGAGAGAGAGTGATCCGCTGGGCTGATTGGAGAGTTCTTCAAGGTGAAGAAACCTTATCTGCTGAGCAGAAGAATATCCACTGGGCTGATTGACTCTAGAGTTCCACTAGTCACTGCCTTGGATCCGCTGAGCTAATTTAATTTAGCTGAGCGGATCTTTGGTTCCTTCAACTCTTCCTTTCTTCATCCTGTAAAATTAAGAGAAATTTGCAAAATTGGCTACCAAAGTAAAAACTTGTTGAGGTAATACAAAATTGTTACCTTCTCAATTAATTAACTATTTGAGCATGCTTTGAAGGTAAAAGGTAACAAAATGAGTCAAGAAATGCCTAATTTCTTATGTAATTTTGACCTCAATTAGACACTTAACAAATATTATAGGTGTGTGCAAGGAGTTTGTTTGGCTTATCAGAGGTGGATCGTAAGGGTTATCTAGTATGTATATCACAATATATATATATATACAATATAGTCACATATGTTCCTTGTTTTTCTTTTGTTGTAAAAGCATAGACATCCTTTGTGCCTTTTATATTTTATTTTAATTCCTTTATTGATGAAAGAATGAAAGAGAGAATAATACTATACATAAACAACTTGTTTAGTATTATATATAATGTTGAAAAGAACAAATATTTAATTACAATATAATATTGAATGAAACTATTAATCATGATATAACATTAACTACTCATGTCAACAAAATAAGACTGAATATATATATACTAGCAATAAATTGTAAATAAAATCTCAAAAATTGGTTTAAACCAAATTGTTAGAATAATACGGCAGGTAAAATAAAACAAGAGGGGGATAAATTGGTTTCTTGATAAAAATTAAACTTTTTTCGATTATAATCTTGTTAAAACAGAGTTTAGCAAAAAGCCGAATATAAATTTAAGTTCTGCTTTATAAAAATCAGAGTACAAACTATATAAGTTGAATGTAAAGAGAGTAGAGATGGAGAAAAATACAAAGAGTATTTATACATGTTCAGATCAAAGCGGATTCTACGTCCAATGACTTATCACCTCAACTGAGAGTGATTTCTACTAACTATCTTAATAATAAAGTTTACAAACTTACAGTGTAGAGGAATGAGAAAGATAGTAGGAAGATTAACAAGACACCTCCTTTGTACAGAACAAAGGATGAAACAACACCTTTCTTGAAAACACAAGAGATGAACAACACCTTCCTTGAACACCACAAGGAATGAAAAACACCTCCTATGAATAACCACAAAGGATGAACAACCACTTCCTTGATCTCACAAAGAATGAACACCTCCTTTGAATAATCACAAAGGATGAACAACAACACCTCTTTTGAAAACCTAAAAAGATGAACACCTCCATTGAATAACCACGAAGGATGAAACAAGATTGAACACTAGTAGTAGAGCAACTTTCACTCTGATCTCTCTGGGTTGATTTTGAAAGCTCTGAACCCTTTTGTATTTATAGAAAAAGACGGGTGCCAGGTTCTGCACAATATGAAAAGGTTTTCGCAAGGGATAATCGATTATTCCAAAGAGAAAATTGATTTCACAAAGCAACGTGAGATAATCGATTATTTCACTTATGATAATCGATTATTGCTCGAGATAATCGATTGTTTTGATGCTAAATGTCTTTTACGAAAAATAATTTTTTTTTAAAGTTTAAGGAGAGTTGTGTGCATGTTGTGATCTTTAACATGATTCTTAACTATTACAATCAAACATACACACAAAAGTACAAGTTTAAAGCTTCCACAAGACTTCAAGACTTCAATCATGAAGGTCCATCTTCTTCTTTTAGAGCCATCATCATCAAAACAATTATCCTTTAGAAATTTCTAAAGATCCTTCTTCATCTTTAGATTAACAATCTCCCCTCTTTTTTATGATGATAAAAAATTCTTGAAGACTTGTGTAACCTGTATATGTTTATCTTAAGCAAATAGATAGTTAGCAAAAATAAGCATGCAAAAGTCTAATTTTTCTCCCCCAATTTTTGATAAGAATCAAAAAGAAAATGAAAACCAGAAAGCTCCCCCAATTTGAAAGAAATAATACTTCCTCTTAATAAAATGCTCCCCCTACTTAAATGAAGTATATAAAAAATATAGAGAACAAACAACAAAGGCGTGAAAAGATTGTTAGAGGGAAAGTGAACACAATAAGGGAATATATTTCATAACCCAAAAAAAAATTCAATTATCTCCCCTTTAATTTAAAATCCCCCCCTAAATAGATGCAATCTTCTAAACAGAATATGCAAGCATAGGTAAACATTGCAACTAAATCATTTTACGAGTAGATAATAATAAAAATTCAACACCAAAACTTCACCAATTCTTTTTTCTTAAATCAAGACATCTAAAAAATTCTCCTTCATTGTATAAACAAGTTCTCTTCTATAAATCTTAACAAGATACCAAGAGACATCCTTGTTTTTTAGACAGCCTGCAAAACAAATGAGAGAAGCTTTGGTCCCTAAAAACTTTTTTGGGTCCTTTAGGGTCAGTGTAAAAATTATTTCAATTTTGAAACCCAAATATATCTTCCTTTAAGGACATGAAAATATTTTATTCTGCACTTGTTTAAAGAGTGTCCCTTCTTCAAACAGTAAAAACAAGTAAGAATCATAGGCTTAATGGATGTTTCACCTCTAACAAGGTTTTGCCTATGAGAATTTTTCTTTTCAATACACTATTTATTTTTAAAAGTTTTCTTCTTTAAACAAGAAACATCATTCAATTTATTTTTACTTTTAGAAAATCTTTTAATAGATTTTTCTAGTTTTGAATTTTTTGTTTCACAAAGTTTACAATTTGCACAATGAACAATTTCTTGTTTTATAAACTAGATAAATTTCCAACAGTAATTTTTGCAAGGGAGTTTTCAAGACAAATAATTTTATTTTCAAATACCTTGCAATTTTTACACTCAACATTTTCAACTTTTTCTTTTTCTAAAACATTTTTCTCTTCTTCTAAAATTTTAACTTTTTCTTCAAGAACTTTATACTCAATTTTTAGTTTATTATGCAAAGTTGAAAGCTTTTTAGATTCAGCACAAAGTTCTTGAAAAACTTAAAATAATTCATCATAATCATTTGAAAAACTAGAATTACTAACCTTGCTAGATGAAGACTCACTTTGCACCATAAAACAAAGATTTGTTTCTTCATCAGATTCACTTGAGCTTGAAGAAGAGCTCGAGTCAACATCAAAATAGACTTTTTTCTTTTTCATGACTCTCATATCCCTTGTATTGTCTCCTTTCTTTAGATTTGAGCAATTTGTTTTGATTTAACCCTTCTTTCCACATCCATAGCATTTGTAATTTGAAGCAGGAGCATGGTCATCATTTTTTAACTCTTTGTGATGACTCCTACTTTTGTTTTTCATGAACTTAGTGAATTTCTTCAACATAAGTTCCATGTTTTCATAATCAGAGTCATCTTCTTCCTCATGACTCTGCTTTTTAGAAATTTTATATTTGAAGGTTATATTTCTCCTTTGCCTTTCATATTCTTCTTCAGTTAGCCTTCCTAACTCAAGTTCATGCTCTCTAAGCTTTCCAAATAGAGCCGCCATAGACATGTTCTCAAGATTTTGTGATTCCATCATGGCAGTAACTTTAGGTTTCCATGACCTGTTCAAAGATTTTAAAATTTAAATATTTAACTCATTAGTATCGGAAGACTTATCGAGACCGACGAGGTGGTTTACGATGTGAGTAAAGCATTTTTTCACATAAAAAATATTTTTCCCTGTTGTATCCTGAACATCTCATGCTGTTGGATGAGAGTTTTCTTTTTGACTCTTTTAAGGTTATCAGTTCCTTCATGTGTGACAACTAACACGTCCCAGATATCCTTTGCAAATTTACAGAAAGAGATCTTGTAAAATTCGTCAAGAGTTAGTGCAGAGGAAATAATATTTCTAGCTCTTACATCATACTTAGCTCTTCTATTTTCCTCGATTTTCCATGCAGAGTACTCTTTAAGACCATTCATAGGAACAAAAGGACCATTTGCAACAACATCCCAAACTCCTCTATCAACATACTCCAAAAATATTTGCATCCTAACTTTTCAGAAAGGATAATTTTCTCCAGCAAAAAGAGGGGTCTGTTAATAGAAGCACCTTCACCTAAAGTTTGATTTTTACCTACCATTACTGATATGTTTTGAAATAACAATAAAAAACCAGTTCTAATACCAACTGTTAGAATAATAAGGCAGAAAAAATAAAATAAGAGGGGGATAAATTGGTTTCTTAATAAAAATTAAACCTTTTTCGATTTTAATCTTGTTAAAACAGAGTTTAACAAAAATCCCAATATAAAAATTTAAGTTCTGCTTTATAAAAATCACACTATAAAATATATAAGTTGAATGTAAAGAGAGAAGGGATAGAGAAAATACACAAAATATTTATACTGGTTCGGATAAAAGCAAATCCTACGTCCAATGAGTTATCACCTCAACAGAGAGTGATTTCTACTAACTATCTTGATAATAAAGTTTACAAACTTACAGTGCAGTGAAATGAGAAAGATAGCAGGAAGATTACCAAGACACCTCCTTTGTACAGAACAAAGGATGAAACAACACCTCTCTTGAAAACACAAGAGATGAACAACACCTTCCTTGAATACCACAAGGAATGAAAAGTGCCTCCTACGAATAACCACAAAGGATGAACAACCACTTCCTTAATCTCACAAAGAATGAACACCTCCTTTGAATAACCACAAAGGATGAACAACAACACCTCTTTTGAAAACCTCAAAAGATGAACACCTCCTTTGAATAATCACAAAGGATGAAACAAGACTGAACACTAGCAGCAGAACAACTTTCCCTTTGATCCCTCTGGGTTGATTTTGAAAGC
The DNA here is from genome assembly GCA_030347555.1 of Lablab purpureus. Classification (NCBI taxonomy): domain Eukaryota; kingdom Viridiplantae; phylum Streptophyta; class Magnoliopsida; order Fabales; family Fabaceae; genus Lablab; species Lablab purpureus. The sequence goes on from CM059260.1 coordinate 23,059,692, forward strand.
TCTGACCCCTTTTGTATTAATAGAAAAATAGGGGCACAAGGTTCTGCAAAATATTAAAGAATTTTCACAAAAATGTTCAGAATAATCAATTATTACTTGGGATAATTGATTATTCCAGAGAGAAAATTGATTTCACAAATTAACGCGAGATAATCGATTATTTCACTTATGAAAATCGATTATTGCTCGAGATAATTGATTGTTTTGTCGCTAAATGCTTTTTACGAAAAACACAAAGTTTTCTTAAAGTTTAAGAAGATTTGTGTGCATGCTGTGATATTTAACATGATTTCTAACTATTACAATCAAACATATACATACAAATACAAGTTTAAAACTTCCACAAGACTTCAATGTTGGCATATTTCAAGAACAAATGTTGATGAAGTCCTCTCAATATATCATGAACATTTAAAGTTTTGATGATGAAGATTTAAAGTGCTCTAAACAACATTAAAGACTTGTGTCATCTTACAAAGGAAGGTTTCTTGATGAAAAAGGAAAGGCATAAAGGATGTTTAAAGCTTTCAAGAGAGAAGATTGATGAAGATTTTCTCAAGTGCTGGAGTTTCAAGTTTAGAAGTTTCTGTTTTGAGTGAAGGATAAAAAGAGTAAGTCATAAATCCCATTCAAGACCATTTCAAACTTGAGAGCAAGTTGTTTTCTCGCAAAAACATTTTTCTACGCTTTTAATCGATTAAGATACGAAGTCTAATCGATTATTTCACTTAAAATTTGAATCAAAATAGTTTAACAAACAAAATAATTGATTAAGTGTTTTTGATAATCGATTATATTGATTTTGGGTTAATATAATTGATTATGGCCTTAATCTAATCGATTATCTTAGGCAAAATGAGTTTTCTAGTTTTTAACTCTGATATAATCGATTAAACCTTTTAGATAATCGATTAAATAAGTCATTTTTGCAAATTCAATGCTGAATCAACCTAAGAATGGAAACTTTGGAGTATTTTCGAATTATAAAATGAAAGAGAATGCCTTAGGTTCAACACATCTGATTAAAACACAATATTAAAAGTGTTCTTGCGCTAAAGTTTTCAAAACTGTTTTCTTGCTCTCTCAAGGTTGATCTAAGTCTTTGGAAGTGGTGATCATTGTGCTTAAGCTTTCATCCAACACTCAATCAGGTGTTTTCTTTTAATGTTTTTCTGAACGGGTAAAATTCATCCCTTGGATTTGTTCTAAGGGAGGTGTGTTCATCTCTTGTGTGTCAAGAGAGGTGGGAATCATCCTCAGTGTGTCTGAGGAGGTGTTTCATCCTTAGTGTGTCTAAGGAGGTGTTTCCTTTATCTTTATTTGTTATTGCATGAATTGGTGTTTGTAATTTCAATTAAAGATAGTGGGGTGATCATCACGTGTTTGTGGTGATTGGGAACTGGACGTGGGATTGGCTAAATCCGAACCAGTATAAATCTTTGTGTTCTTTCTCTTTCCCTATCTCTTTATTTTATTGTGGATCATATTAACAATTGCAATTCAAACTGCGCTCATCAAAGGTTAAGGAAAATCCACATCCTGGTTTTAGAACATTTAATTAAAATCTGGAAAAGTTTTTAAAATTGAAAAAGTTTCTTAAAAATCCAATTCACCCCCCTCTTGATTTTTACACTGCCGCTTATTTCTAACATTCAAGACTTCAATCATGAAGGTACATGTTCTTCTTTTAGAGCCATCATCATCAAAACAATTATCCTTTAGACATTTCTAAAGACTCTTCTTCATCTTTAGATTAACACAAACCACAAAAATTGGTTTGGTTTGGTCCAGAATTTTTTATATTCAAACATATCCAAACCTAACCGCATATTTTTTATGTTTAGTTTGTATGTATTTTTAATAAAAAATTGAACCAAAATAGACCACAAACACTCCTAACTATGAGTAGTAAAAGTCTTTATCCATTGAACTTTACCTTTAGGTTTATTGAGAAATTTTGGAAACTTTTAAAGAGGAAATCGTGGAGGCCATAAATGTAATCCATAGTAGTGGGAAATGGCCTACTAGAAAGAATGCCTCATTTATAATACTAAAAGTGATAACCATTAACGATTGCATGAATATAGACTTATATATCCAAAAGGTAGTATGATAAGATCTTATCAAAAGTGCTATCAACATACTGAAGAAAACTCTCACTAAACTTATATACGATACTCAATCAACATTAATTGTAGATAGAAGATTACTTGATGGTGTGCTGGTAGCCAATGAAGTATTGAAAGAGGTTAGATGTAAGAGGAAAATTTACATTATTGTTAAAGTAGACTATGAGAAAACATATGACTCAATTAGGTGGAGTTTTCTCTGTTACATGATGGAAACATTAGGATTTTGTACATAGTGAATTAATTGGATAAATGGTAGGCCCACAACTCAAATCTTCAAATGGTATAAGACAAGGTGAGTCGTCAGTACCATTCTTGTTTCTGATAGTAGTTAAAGGATTAGCAGGATTAGCAACAAGCCATTAGAAAATGATAAAAGGTGTAAAAGTAGGGGTAAATGAGATTGAGGTTAATATGTTAGAATTTTTTGGTGATACTTTGTTTCTTTGTAAAGTATAAGTACAAAATATCATGGTTTTGAAGTATTTTGAGGTGTTTTCAACTTGCTTCACAACTTAAGGGTAATTTTGCCAAAATAAGCTAGGGGTTATGAGTTGAAAAAAATAATCTAGAATGATTTAGCGTTATTTTCAATTCTAGAATTATGAGTATCCCATTTATATATTTACAAATGTCAATTGCGGAAAATCCAAGAAAATATCAACCTTTTCAAACAATGTTGCAAAAATAAGGAAGGGATTATCAAAATGGAAAGGAAGTCACTTATCCTTTGTGAGTAGAGTTTGTTTGAAAAAAATCTATCCTTTGTAGGATAAAAGTAAAACATATCATAATTTTGAAGTGAATTTTAAGGTACTTTGAACTTTCTTTATGACTTAAAGGGTAATTTTCCAAAAGTAAGCTAAGGGGATAAGAGTTGAAAGGAATATTTTGAAAGTATTTACTTTTATTTTTGAACTGCAAAATTATGAGTATCCCATTTATATATTTGGGATTGCCAATTAGGATAAATATAAGGAAATATCAACTTTGTTAAACAATGTTGTAAAATATAAGGAAGAGACTAGTGAGATGGAGGGGAAGTCACTTATCCTTCGTTTGTAGAGTTTAGTTGATAAAATATGTCTATAATGCTCTTCCACTTTTACACTTATCATTCTTTAAAAAGCCAGTTTGCAAGGTGTGAAAAATAAGGAAAATTCAAATAGAATTTTTATAGGGTTGGGTAGCGAACAAAATGAGATAGCATAAGTAAAGTGGAAGCAATATGTAAGTTGAAATAAGATGGAGGTCTAGGAAGAAAATACTTTAAAATATTCATTGATGTGTTTTCAGCCAAATGGAAGTGGCAACAAAAAGAAAAGGTTTATGGAAGGATATATTGGATTCCAAATACAGGTCATGGAGAAGTTTAAATGAGAGGATTGAGTTAATACATAACTTATGGTGGCAAAGGGATCTAAAGAAGGTATGTGGCGAAGGGAACAAGGAAACTAATTTGATGACAATTTTTTATGGAAAGTAGGAAACAATACAAGGATTAGATTTTGGGACGATAGGTAGAATGAAACAACATTGTTTATCCGAAGGTTTCCTAAACTATATGGTAACTTGAATTTCAAAAATGCAAGTGGAATAGTTGGGTAAATGGAATGTCAGTACTTGAGAATGGAGTTTGAATAGGAGAAGGGAGTAGTATGAATGAGAAGTATCCCAAGTATCCATCATGATGAAAGGGAGTGGGTCTAGAAAGGTGTAGAAACGCAAAGGTACTAAGGCTTTTAGCATCAACCCAACATAGAGTTTTGTTTAATATAATGACTACAAAGAAGAAATTGTCATATAGGGGAGTACTAATAGGTAGTAATCTATGTCTACTTTCACAATCCTTAAGAATGTCACATTTATGTCATTATTAATTATTTTTAATATTCTTCTTATAAAAATTAATTTGGAGATTTTTCAAATTGAAATATAATAAAAGCCAATTGAAAACCCAAACAATAAAATGAAATAGATTGGAAAAAATGAAAATCAAATAAGATGAAAGGTCAATTGACAGATGCAAGATCCAAACAATTCTTCTTATCATGCTTCTCTAAAAGTTCAAATTAAAGTTTAAACAACTAAACGATTCAATTAATCAATTCAATTGAATTATTATCATTGACTAGGCCTTCTCTTTTAGCATTTTGAATGCCACTCTTGCTTCGTTGAGTTACCTCTTCTTGACCCAAATGCAAGCCCAATGTTAGCCCAATTTGAAACCCAATTATATCTCTACAAAATCCTAAAAAAATTATAAACAAATATGTATATCTATACAATTTTTAAAAAACTAAGAAGAAAAAGAAATTTCTAATATTCTACTCTCGAAAGTAGTAGAGTTTTTTGCTTTGAAACTCCCTCATCTTCTATCGTCTTAGCCATGGACCTTGTTAAGGGCCCAATGTGTTCCTTCACATATTCCTTCACATATGGCCCTCCCTTAGTGTTTCTCATGGCTAAAACACTTGTTTACAAAGCGTGAAATGAAATATCACAAGTTTGCTTACTAATAGAGAGACAATGTCCTAAGAATATGAGGTTCACTCTTCTAGATAGCTAAAGAACACAAGTAGTATTCAAACAACATTCACAAGTTAGGGTATAGGGATTTCACAATCTTTCTTATCATATGAAGTTCACAAGTTTTGTCAACCTGTCTTCTTCAAGGTATCTTTTATTTATAGAGATTGGAAGAAAGTAATTGTTGTAAATCCTTTCTATTCGTTGTGAAAATTTGAGATGTTCTTCTTCTACATGTTGCGTCTGTCCTCATTTATACATAGAGATGCATTAAATGTTCTTCATGCAACATTAATTGCACATCTCTTTCAAGCAACAATATGATACTTGACATAACTTATCAAGCCTAGGTCAGATAGCTTTTATCCAAATTCGAGTAAAAGAGAGGATTGCACAGGACTAATGATCTATACAAAGTTGATATTCAATCTTTTCAAAAGGATTGTTGGAATTGAGTAGCTCTAACGTGTACTTCAAAAAGATCTTTGATGTTGACAAGTTTTCATGAGATCCTTTTATAAGTAAACAATTTCTCCAAATGTAGAATAAACATTTAAAATATTTGAATTGTACCATGTAATGTTTAAGATCATGTAACTTTATCATTTGTCCAAACCTAACCTTATCAAACAAATATATGTGTATAAAATGCTATACATCAATCAACAGGCAAAACACTTGCATCTATCATGATATAATATATAAACAAAAGTTGTCTTCATATCTAACACTTTAATTTAAACCACTTAATGAAAATAACTTTAGATCTAATGAACTTTAGGCAAATATATATATATATATATATATAAAATATGTAGGTAGTGGTGTCACTTTACACTCAAAAACTAGATGAAAATACCGGTTGATGAAACTCAAAAAACTAATACTTGAATGACTTTACTATAGAAGTTGGACCAGTGAAAGATTAAATGAAGACATTTCTAGGTTAGCTAAGGCATTTGGTCAAATCACTTTCATGACATGCAAAGGCATTACGTTGTATTTGTTTTTATTCACTACTATAGAATTAGCAGTTAACGTCGCCATTCTACGTCGTTTTAAATACAAATGACGTAAAACGTTTGATTTCACCATTTTACGTCGGTTGTATACATAAACCGACGTAGAATATTTTGAATTGTACATTCCACGTCGGTTATAGATTACAACCGACGTAGAAAGCCCTTTAAAACCTATTCTCCTTTTCCTTTCTCACTTTTCGTATTGTGCTCGCGACCCTCCCAAACTCTGTGATATCTTCCTCCCTGCCTCGCTCCGTCTTCCTCGTCGCCGGCGCTGCCGTCTTGCCGCCGGTCTCCTTGCGCGTGGCCGCCGCTGTCGCCCCCTTCGTCTTCTCTTTCTTTCTCCTCTGATTCCTGCGTTGCGTTTTGGTTTTGGTCCAATTGCGAACTCACCCCAACCAGCTCCTCAATCTGTTTCACTTCACTTTCGCCTCAAATTCGATTCCAACTATGTGAACGCCACTGTTGTCTCGAGTTTGTTGTTGTTGCTGCTGTGAGTTTGTTGCGGTGCTACTGTTCTGTTAGGTTCGGTTTGGATCTCCTAAGCATGAATCTGAGCAATGGAAAGGGATCCATGTCAACGGTTACTACAAGCGCGATTATGGAATTCGGCGACGCTGTCTCCGACCAGTTTCCGGCGGGTCTCAGGGTTTTGGTGGTCGACGATGATCCCACGTGCCTCATGATTCTCGAGAAGATGCTCCGCACGTGCCTCTACGAAGGTACCGCGCTATCGCTATCGCTACTACTTTGTTTTTGTTTTACGTTTCGGTTTCTCTCTTCCTTTTCCTATTTGAACGCATCGGTTATTAATTGACCTTCTCGAAAGATAAAAGAGAGAAACAGAACAAAAATTGAAACCCCAACTTAATTAACCACTCGGTGATCAGTTTTCTTTTCTTGATTTGTTGATTCTTCCTTCGAATCAGACTTTGGCTAACTGTTGGATGTCAGATTTGTTATTTTGTTTCTGTCGTGGAATTGTTGTTTGGTTTATGTTTATGTGAATTCTGAGGGCTTTTGTTGTGGTGGTGATATTAGGTACCAAATGCAATCGAGCTGAGACTGCGCTTTCACTTCTCAGAGAGAACAAAAATGGGTTTGACATTGTTATAAGCGATGTGCATATGCCTGACATGGATGGATTTAAACTTTTGGAGCACATTGGGTTGGAGATGGACCTTCCTGTTATCAGTGAGTACCTTCTTTGACCTGATTAGATCTATTTCTTGTGGAGTGCATTGGTGTTTAAATTTACATGTTTTCTGTGATGGTTGCAGTGATGTCTGCGAATGATGGTAAAAGTGTTGTTATGAAGGGTGTGACCTACGGTGCTTGTGATTACCTGATTAAGCTTGTTCGCATTGAGGCTTTGAAGAACATATGGCAGCATGTGGTTCGGAAGAAGAAGAACGAGTGGAAAGACGCAGAGCAATCGGGCAGTGTTGAAGAAGGAGATCGCTAGCCTAAGGCATCTGATGAAGCAGATTACTCTTCCTCGGCTAATGAAGGCAGTTGGAGAAATTCAAAGAATAGAAAGTTTGCTCCACTTACAACGTCGGTTATACACATAACCGACGTTGTATGCTATGTGATATTCAACGTCGGTTCAAAGTGAACCGACGTTGAAATTTTACTTTTAACATCTCCTTATTCAACGTCGGTTTTGGGGCCGTCGTGAAATTATCTCCAGAACCGACGTGGATTGTGGTTCCTGTAGCAGTGATTATTCCTATATAAGTGTATCAATGGTACACTGGGTTATTTTTTCATGGTTTGAGATCATGTCCGACATATGAACTGAATTTGACTATAGGTTGAATTTTATTAACTAAGTAAAATTCAGTTTTCACGTATAAACCATACTCACTCATGATTCTTGGATAAATTTTAACCCATTTTACACTTAAAAACAGTTATATACGGTAAAACAAACATCTTCAAGATTTAATTAGCGTTTAATTTCCACGACACTGAGTTTTCCTTGTTAAAACAAAAAAGGTCCATTCGCTTCTATCTATTTTGGTATCCACTCCCTTCCTGATTAAACCATTCTGGAAGCCATTTTCTCAAAAAAAATCACCCATAACAACTTGTAAGTTCGAGAAAACGGGCACGTAAAATAAATCATATAATGAAGGAATAACAAGGACATAATTTACAATAGATATGTGTCCCAAAACTACGATATGTCCAATCACAATAAATGATTTTAGGTACAAAATGATTGTAGCAAATAATTCACCACTAATTAAGTGGTTTATGTTATAATACAGTTGTAAAATGGGTTGTACAAATCTAAGAAAAGGAACTTGTCATTCGGGCCATGAAAGGAAAGCACAAATAATCATATCAATAGTCAATAGTGGAAGGGTGATATAATTAACGTCATGTTGGTGCTTAAACCATTGGTTATTACCTAATAATTACATCTTTTGACTGTGTCCATTACTTTCCTTCAACAATTCATCTTCCAAAAATGAATTTGATAACACACAGCACCGATTCTCAAGGTTTTTAAGTTCACGCACTAACTCCTTCACTTGATGGAAATTAATAATCAACTTTCACTCTTTTTTACTAATGCAAAATTAATTATTAAATTTATGTATTCAAGTTTATAAAACTTACTTTGTTTCCCAATCAGGGAAAATAGTTTAATTGTTTAATTTTTAGGCATAATTCGACACATTTAATATTTTTTTATGTTTCTCTCCTCTAAAAGTATATTATAAGAATAAGAATACTTGATAATATAGTATACACTATTCATATATTTTAAATAAAAACAGCTTTATGTAAAAATTGATACTTTAAATTGTTTTTATTTATATATTTATAATGTATTTTAAGATATTCAATTTTAAAACTAATTAATTTTTTTCTTTTTATATTTTAAAAGATTTATTTTTAAAATATTTTCAAGTTAATTACGATTTTTTTAAAATTTAATTTTTTCACTAGTTAATAGATAAGTTTTTTTATTCCCCAAGAGAAAAAAATTGGTCATACAAACTTTTGTAACTTACTATTAAACTTTAAATAGATAAAGAATATAAAATTTATAAATAAAGTATAGTAGCTCATTTTTTACCTTATTGAATATTTTATCTCTATAAAATTTATATTTTTTAAATTCTTTCAAGTTTAAAAAATAATTAATATAGTAATGTACTTAAAGTTATGATTTGGATAAGGGGATAATTCTCTATTAAAGATTATATGTTATTTTTGTAGAGTTTGACTTTTTGGTAATTTACTTGGAGTTTTATCGGAGTTCTGCAATCGTCAAATGAATCTTTATTGGAGTTTTATCGAAGTTCTGGAACTATCAAATGAATCTTTACTAAATAGGTATTTTATCTCTAGGTAAGGAGATTAATGTTTTGATTATTGAGATGTGTGAAGAATGTGACGTGATATATGTGTACATGATTTAAAATGAGATTAAGTGTGTTTATACTAGAAATCCATATGAAGCTATTTCCAATATACTTGATGATTTGGATAATTTTGTAGTATTTTTTGGTGTTATTTTTCATTGTTGGTTTGTCGATAAAACTGGAAATGGCGCTCCAGAGCTTGATATGGATGAAGCAGTGTTTCACCACTCAAGTGGTCGCTAAACGATATGTAATGATTACTTTCAATGTTCATCATTGCTCAAGTGGTAGTTTGGACGTTGAAGTGAAAACTTGTAACTTGAAGATATATGATGAAGATATTTATATGGAATGAGTCCTTTATTGGTGGTCCTTACAAGTTTGTGACCTCTTTGTGGCTGTGTGTAGTCAGTGATACTTGGGATGATATCAAGGCCTAAGGCTTGAGGTATTAACCATGAAGGAGATATATTTGTTTCATTGACGATATGATCATGTAGATTGAGACATCAGGTGGTGAGAAATTGAAAGAGTTTTACATATGGCTTAGTAGTAGGAGCATGAACCACTCTGACATAAGAAATTGGTATTGGTTTTTACTTATGGTATTTTATAGGTAAAATGTTAGTATTTGGTAGGTTGTTTTTAATAGTGTGAGTCTTCCCAAAGACGTTGAGTGAAAAGTTACATTGCGCATTAGGGTTTCTCCATCATGATGGTGCACCAAAGTAATCGTGGATTTCTCAACCACCACAAACACCATGTACACATTCTTGGTGCTCTAGTCTTCCTATGGTCGTCTACAATATATCCTTATGTTTAGGGAATAAATGAGACTTAGGTGGGTTACTAAAGAAACCTGCAACATATTGACAGTAAATAAGTATATCCTTAACTAGTTCATATATGAATGATGCAGAATGGAGAATGTTATTAGGTGTATTATTCTATTTACAATTTTATTAACAATGTGTTGTGTAGACCTAGACCTCATTTGTCCAATTGAGTTTATATGAGAAACCTCCCAAATCTCATATCATCAAGGTGGAGGTGGAGGTGAAGGGTCAAGAAATTCCTCAAACAGCATTGCTTCTTCTCTAACTTTCATGAGTCTTTGCTATAAGAAAGCATGTCCCCTCTCAAGACAATAGATGGGGTTCATCATTCATGTTCTAGTGTTCTTGGATAGCTATCATTTCTCCTGTAATGCGAATAAAAAAAATATTAGGAAAACCTATAACTACAAATGGTGGAGCCCCATCCATAAAAGAGCCTATAACTAGGTCAATGGATAAAAGGGTTGAAGGAGAGGAAGCTTCAGCGAAAAATACTTTACTTGTTTAGAGAGTAGACTATTAAAATTTCTTCTTCTTAGCTTTGTAAATATTTGTATAAGTATACAAATTGTTCAAATTTTTAGGAGACTTGTAAATAGGTTTGGATTTTAGAGTAGGCCAACTGTGGACCTCATTTTGGACCAATAAAAGGCCAATAATAGGCGTCTACTACATGATAGGAAATCTTCATGAAGAAGTCCCACATTACTTGAAATAGATCCTAAAGAAGACAATATTTAGGCATCCCAGATAATGAGAGAAGAGTTTCATGTGGAAGTCTCACATTGCTTGAAAGAGAGCTTAATGAAGGAAAGAACTCTTTTTGTCCAAATGTCCAAAGAAGCTTCACAAGAAGTCCACACGAAGTTTAACATCGGCTAGAATAGAGTGCAAGAAGAGCTATATAATTAACATCCCATATAATTGATTAATTTGTTTTTTATAAAGCTCTTTTACCTAAATTGGAGTAAAGCATATCATCGTACATGGTAGACAGCCTTTACCAAAATAGTGCATGTTAGAATGGTTATTGATGCAAAACAACTTTAGCACATCTTCCAAGATATTTTTATGTTGACGTGAGCTTTGTGATATCTTCTTGGTGTGTTGAAAATGGAAACATCTCAACAACACATAATAAGCATAGAATATTTCATGAATTACAATGTTAACTTAAATATTGTGTGCATGCATATCGTTTGATGAAGTCTTCGCTTATCAGAAGAAGCAGAAGACTTGCATAGTGCATTTCATCTTATAGAAGAAACATTTATGTCTTACATGATCTATTTTATTTATAACTTACGTCTTACAAATGAAGTACTTTTAATGTTTATGCTTTGTTGTTTAATAGCACTTAATCAAATTCTAAGGTGTGTTGGATAATACTCTAACAAGATATGTTATGTTTTGATTTTTAAATCTTAAAAGTTTGTCTAAAGTCATGCTTAGATCCTTTACATGTTCTTAATCCCTTTAGAAGTTTTCCTAAAAATTTTGTTTAATTTTTCTTACATAAAAAGCAGGAAATCGTGAGTAATTATTGAAGTTTTCATGTGTTTGAGTTTTATGCTTATTATTTTATTAGTAAATTCTTAGAGTTAGATTTCTGACTTGTTTAGTCAATAGCAAAGACATATATGTCATATTTTATGAAGTTTTAATTGAATCTACTTTATTAGAACATGATAAACACAAGTGTTTGTTGAACTTGAAATATCATTGGTTTGTTTGTATATTGAAAATTAAAAATGAAAGGTGTAGTCTCATAAACAAAAGAAGATAAACAAAGAAAAAACAAAAAACAAATCAAAGAGGAAAGATTATAAAAAAAGTAAGAGATTTAGAAAAAGAAAAAAAAAGGAAAACAATTCAACAATAAACGCTTTTTTTATATAAACCTTCACACTTAGTTAATTATTGGCTTAACTTTGTGTCCAATGACAAGCATCTTAAAGTTAAAAGACTTGTTCGACATTTTGTGCAAAACATATACTAAGTATTTAAGAGATTCAAGATGTACCAAAAAATACATAAGAGTTTGTATTCTTACCATTTATCTAAAAGTTAACTTATTAGACACAGATAGAACTACAAGATATTTTAAAGCTATCAAAACGGCAATCCAATCCAGCCTGGCTTAGCCTTATAGGTTAAGTTAGCGGTCCAACCTAATATATATTTTAAAATGGACCTTAATTTTTTGTCTAGCCTAGTCCTATGTCAAACCCATGAGCCATGTACATACAAACAATCATGATGTATTATTGTTCAAAAGTCTAAAGTTTAATAATCAACAATTAGATACATTATACAACAATATCTAATATTACTTTTTTTTGTTAACAACAACAATATATATATATATAATACACAAACAAACAAAAGAATTGTACAAAACTGTTCAAAATTAAAAAGAATAAATTGAGTCAATAAAAAACTTAAAACAACAACAACAACGGAAAGGTACTCCCATATATAGAAATAAATATAGTGAATAATTTGTTCTTTACACATCTCTTTTGCTTCTATGACATATTTATTTCTTGTTATCTACATACATGTACACACACTACTAATAAGAGATTATATGGTTTAATATTACTTGAAACAATTTTATTAATGTCTCTCACATCTATAACATAACATATGTAATTAAAATAAAATAAAAATTAAAAATATTAACATAAAAAAAATCAGATTTCATTGACATACATGTTAGCTTGACCTTAGTCTATACATATCTCAAATCAAATGAGTGAACCTTAAAATATAATTTTGTTTATATCGCTATTTTTTAAATCTAACTTAACTTAAATCATAGGTATGGGAGATCTATTTTAATAATCTTAAAGATATTACATCTATTAAAAAGAAACACTTATATAACAAAATACATTTTATAATTTACTTTTATACGTCATTTAATAATATATTATATTACTATTTTAAAGCATGTCAAAATAAAATTGTTAAATGAACGTATTTTTTACATGTCAAAATATAATATTTAGAAATATAAAATAAATTAGCCTATTATTTTTGAAAAGAAAGAGAAATTAAAACCACACATAATTAAAATAACTTGTGCTACAGATCATGACGTTGTGAGCACTGGGACAGCCTAGTCTGACAATTCAGAATTCATTGACACAGATGGGCTCCAAATTGTCCTTTATGTGGACGGTGAGACTGTTGAGGGGGAAATATTAAGTGATAATGATAGTGGGCTTGATTCAGCATCTAGGCCCAACCTGATGCCTACAGCAATGATTAAGAGTTGTGGGGCAATGCCAAATTGGACCCTATAGTAGTGATTCGGAAGTATTGCTAAGTTTGTGATCTTTTATCAGTTTCTTTTTAGCTATGCAGTAGAAATTATTTATTGTCGGAAACATTGATCAATATTATCAGAGTTCTTATTCATTATTCTCCTCGAAATCTACGCTTATGGTAACACCACTATAAATCAAATCCTAAATAACTAGATTAAGCATGTCACTATTTATAATGTAAATATTAGTAATTAAAAATTATATACTCTTTTATTCTAAATAATAATCTGAAATGTCAAAATTTTGCTTTGGATTAATCCTTTTATAACAAAATAAGGCATCTTTGCGTATGGTTAATGGACTCAAAAATGACATTTTTTATCTCAGTATTTCAATGATTTCTTATTAATTTCAACTTACATTCCTTGATTTTGGTAGAAAAATGCATTATTTTAGCTTTTGTAAATTTTAATTCCTGATATACAATAATATAAATTGGGTTTCATGACGATATTAAGTGTCTGCTTTTACCTTATATATTTATATATTTGGGTATATTTTGAAATAGTGATGTGTATTGTTAAAAAAAATTCAAGCTTTAAATTTTCATAAAACTTAACAGCAAGAAAAATAATTTGTGATGAGATATCATGGTTCTACACACGTGATGAGATATTGTGGCTAAGTAAGACAATATTCTATAGAGGGAGAATTTTAAGATAATAATTTTTTTTTATAAAAATTTTAAAATATTGATAAAAGTATATTATTTGGATAGGAAGTTTTAAAAGTTTTAAAATTCTAAAAAATTATGAATTTAATTTGATTACTTGAGATTTAGGAACTTAAACTTTAACTTAAAAAAGTGTAAGATTTTGAAATTTATTATATCTTTTTTATATTCATATGTTTTTTAATGTTTTTCTCTTTAGTTTTGTTGGTGCATTGTTTGTTTGACATAAATGGAGACATTATAAACTTGATTAAGGGCAGACTATATAAATAAAATTTATTTTTCAGGTTGAAGTTAATTGTGGTTATTTTTCTACCGATATTATTAAGATTTTTTTGTCAATGTAAATTAATGTTATTTCTTAGTTAATGTTAGTTAGGATTTATTTTTCGAATGACAATTTATTTTATTGATTTCAAATGAGTTATTTTTAGTTGATGTTAGTCAAAATTATTTTTCAATCAATGTAAAATATAATTACTTTTTACCAGTGTTGGTTGATGTTATTTCTTTATTGAAATTGGTCAATATTTTCTAAGTTGATACTAATATCATTAATTTTTCTAGTGAAGGTTTTTCTGTTAATATTGATAGTTATTTTTATTTCTATTGACATTAATATTAACACTATTTTTCTGTCAATGTAAGTCCATGTTATTTATCATTTGATGTTACTCAAAGGTTCTATGGTCGATGTTAGTTAGATTATTTCATTTTAACTCTTTTTGATTTATTTTTTTAGTCAATATCTAAAACAATTTTTTAATCGATTTCACTAGTATTATGTTTCGTCCAAATTTAGTTAGTATTTTTTTTAATAAGAAATAAAAAAACATTTTGTCAACTTTGATTAAGTTTGTTTTGACATGTCACTTAGGGAAATTTGGGTCTACATTAATTCAAAAGTCAACTAAAAAACTCTTAATGAAAAATAACCTTAATCAATGTTAGTTTAAATAATTATTATCAATATTGATTAAAAATAACCTTAATAAAAAATATTTCATTGTTGAAGTTAATGAATGTTTTGTCACCTAAACATCTCAAATAAATTTATAACATATAAAAGTTAGAATGAACCTAGGTCATTTTCAAACGGGGGATTGATTATTATTCTAATTTTGATTTCATAAATTCATAATTTAGTTTGTGAAGATATTTAATTGTTCAAAAGTGCTAAAACTAAAAAAAAATAGTAGAATTAAAATATCTATATAAAAAATAATTAATTCTTAGATTTTCTCTTTAATTTTGAAATATCATTAATTTTAAGATCTATTGTAACAACAAAACATAATTTACGTGAAATACTAAACATTTTTATTCTAATTATTAGTTAGCTCTCATCTCATATGCATATAATTCA
Organism: Lablab purpureus; assembly: GCA_030347555.1. Lineage (NCBI taxonomy): Eukaryota > Viridiplantae > Streptophyta > Magnoliopsida > Fabales > Fabaceae > Lablab > Lablab purpureus. The sequence goes on from CM059260.1 coordinate 23,074,965, forward strand.
AACTAAAGTCATGAATTAAACACAAAGAAAACAACCACAAACTTATATTCACTTCATGATGTAATTGGAATTACTTAAATAAATAAATAAATACAATTACATATAAATATTGTTATTGAAAAATGAATATTTAGAACCATAAAAAATTCATATATCAACCAATAAATTTCACTTAACATTTTCATATTTGTTAAGCGGATTGATCATTTTTAATATGCATTTGGAACAACTTTTGTTAGGCAAATGACATTTTCATTGACACTGACTGTTATTTTATGTATTTGCAACTATGAAGCTTTTTTTTTTTTTTGGAGTGAATACATCCTTGTTGAGAGTACTTTTGCAATTAAAATTGTTATGGCAAATCTTGGTTATCTATTGGGTGGATTATAGTTCAGTAAATGAATTGACTCTAATTTTAATATTTCTGGCCAAATTTTGTGTCCATTCATCTAGAAAAAGTTAATCATAATAAAGTGAAAACATAAAACATATAAGATCTTTTATGATTGAATAATTTTTTAACTGTTATTTATCAAAATTATTATAAAGATTAAACACTTAATCATATAAAATATATTATAAACAATCCAAATTACAAAGTTAAAAATATACATAAAATATATTCATTAACATTAACTAAATAAATCATGCAAACTTCAATAAAAAATAACTTTTAATGACATAAACTAAATAATATCACAAACTAATATTTTTAAACTATTAAAATTTTAACATTATTTGGAAATACTTTATTTAAGTAAAAAAATTATAAATTTGAATTGTTTTATATATTAAAAAACGAAATAATTTGAAATAAAGTCAAATATATTTAAATTTCCGGAAAAGTATCATATTTTTTATATCCATTATAGAAAATAATTGAGATAAAACACTTGAATCGTGAGTAGTAAAGCTGATAGGAGTTTCTTAACATTGTTTGTTTAAGCACTAATATGAGGAGTATTAAATTTAAGGACTTGAAACATGTGCAGAATAGCAAAATAAAAAGTTATATTTCATAAACTTAAATAGAAAACAAATTTTAATTTTGAAATTTGTTTAGGTTATTATTTCAAAATCATTTATACATTTATATATTTAAATATTTATATAATTTATATATTTACCATGTACAGTGTACAGTAAAGGAAGATAAAATTAATACTAAAGATCTAATTGGTTGTAGAATTAAAGTTTGGTGGCCTATGGATAAGAAATAAGTGATAATGATAAATTTTATAGGAATCAGTTGTTGAATAAAAATAAATTAGTTTTGGCCTTTAGGAAGCACATGAAAAAAAAATATTTTTTAATATATAATATGTTTTCAATATTTAAGGTTTGTTGAACCTACATTAATTGAAGTGGAGAGGTACAGTATGTCATTCCATCTTCTAAATCTTATATGAAATTTGTAAAAAGTTGAAGTCATGATATAATTTTGAGGATTTACTAATTTTTTTTAAATATTTAAAATTTATATTAAAGTTTGATTTATTTTTATGTTTTATTAATAATTGTAGTCCTTATCACTTTATCTTGTTTGGACTTTGGATAATATTCTTTGATTAATTAATATACAGGAATTTATGGTACAAGATTGGGCAAATATTTATTTTGTATATTATGTTTAAAATTTAATTTTAAAAATAAGTATGAATAGTATTTATTTAAATTATCTTTAAATAATTTATTATTTTAATTATTTATTTAATTTATTAATTATAATCAATATAAATAAAATAATTTATTAATACATTACTTTTTCTTTCTATTTATCTGAAGTACTAATTTCATAATTATTTTAAGTATTAGTTTTTATAAAATAAATAAATAATTTAGAAGTTATGTTTTCATTTTAAAATAATATGAAAATAGAAAATTATATATATTTTAAGAAATTCTTAAAAGTTTCCTGCTATTGTTTTGTGAAAATATTTGTAGAAAAACATTCTTATTTCGCATGAAAAAATTGTTGAGAAATGTTTTGGAAATAAATTATTTATAAATTTAAAATTAGTAGAAAATTACTTTGAAAATTTTAAATTTACAGTAAAACAGACTTGTAACTTTTTAAATGGATTTCTTTCAAAGAAATTTTATGTGATTTTTATTTTTGTAATTAAATTTCCAGTCAATTTTATATTTTTGGGTAATTCATTATTCAAGAAAGAATTAATTGTGAATTAAAATTTATAAATAAATTTACTAAAAATTCATTTATTGAAATTTTTTTTATAAAATTTACAGAAAAAATCTCATAAAATATAAAAATTATAGTAAAGTTATATAATAACTTATAACTCATTAAATGTTAATTATATATATATATATATATATATATATATATATATATTCTGAATAGACCACCAAAAATTAAGTGATCTGAAGAACTTGGAGAATAAAATGACATATGTGGTGATGACTGCCTTACTCTCCCCGTTATACATGCCCAGGGCGACTACACTGTTAGGGTATACATCTCACCACGTGTCAAAATTGTTTCATATTCTCGTCCACATAATTCTATGTCACTCCAACTTCATTACGTCAACAAGTCAGCCCAAGTTTAAAAAGAAATGAAAACGCACTACAACCGTTCTACAGATATAAATGTCGTGTTCATATGTGTTTTTCTTCTGGTAACTAGTTTTTCACCAAGTGTCATAGCAAAAAGTTATTTTTGCAACCATCTTTTTCTTTTCTTCTACAATCCTTTAACAATCTTAAATAAAATAAAATGTTCAATTGAATTATATAATTAAAATATGAATTAAATTATTGATTATAAAATTAAGAAATAGGACTGTTAAAGAGTAATACGAAATTAGACTCTTTTCAATCACTCATTAACATTTAATTTAATTCCATACACATTTCTAGAAGTACATATAATGAAAAATGAATAAATAAATAAAAGCAAGTAATTTTTTTAAAATAGTTCAAATTAAGTTATACTTTTTTAAAAATATAAGCTAATAAAAAAATACTTCTATAAATTATGTTATAAATAAGATAATTTAAATAATATGAAATTTTATTTGTCAATTTATTATTTTAGTTTTGAAATTGTTTTATGCAAGCATGTCCTAAATCCAAGAGAATCTTCAATTGAAGAAATTCATTTGGGTTCTAAATTTATTTTGGTAGTTGCTTTATAATCACATAAAATTTAACATATAAGTGATTTGCACTTTAATAATAAAGACTAACATTTAAAATTCAAATTGAATTCTACCTAAAATTCCTTTAGCCAATCCAATTATTTTTCCATTCACACAACAAAATCTCCCATTTTGATTTAAAAATTTATTTTTAAATAATTGAGCAACATTAATTGCTTGAAGTTACTATCTAATCAACTTCTATACAAAATTCTAAATAACTCAGTATATTCTAAGAGTCTTCCTAATGCGGTTAAGTTCAATTTTTTTCCAAAAATACATCCAATTTGCGATTCGGTTTGGTTCAATTTGAAAGAATAAAAATTTTAAACCAAATCAAACCAATTTGTATGGTTTGATTTGAATCGGTTTATGTGGTTCTTAATTTATAATTATTTATTAATATTTTTTCATTATTTTCATCTTTTAAATTAAAATATAATAATATAATATAAAATATGTTACTCAAAATCTAAGAAATATATTGAATACACTACAACAAATCTAACATTTAGTGACATATAGAAAATGTCAGTATAGATGTAATATATGTGAGTATAGAATTCTTATACATGTATCCACATACAATATTAGTGTAAATTTTGAATGAAATTTAACAACACATATGGTGTGTCAGTATAGTCTATACCTACACTTTATTTAATTGTAGGAATAAATTTGTTAACATATACCTACACTTTTCTCAAATGTAAGAATAAATTTGTTAATACATACCTACATTTTTTTCAACTGTGGGAATAAACTTGTTACTATATACTTACAATTATAGGGTGTTAATATTATTAAGATAATGTCATTATAATCTATACTTAAATAACTAACAATATAATGTTAGTTTGTCATTATATTGCAAACGAGTGATCCAATCAATCAAAAGTCTAAAATTTTAGCTTTAAATCAATATCAAATTGATAAATAACAAATACAGAAACATATATAAAATAGTGATATATCAAATACAAATCCTAAAAAAATCATTTTATTGCATATATAAGAGTCAATACATACTAACTCAGAAAATTAATCATATGATCTCATATGAGATATTCACATTTATTGCATACTCATCATTTTTCGTATGTTAGAAATACTAAAAGTAAATGTCCAACTACTATGACTATTAAACACATTGTTTTCCAACAATAATATGTCCGTATGTCCATAAGCATGCAAAATTTGGCGTATCTGCAATCACATTAAAATTTTGATTTTAGAGACAACTAATGAAATAATTATAACTTCAAATTAATTTTCAAATCATGATTAATATCACTTAACTATTTCCACTTGTAGTTGTTTGAACATTACTATTAGAATCATTTTGATCACTTTCAACATTAGGTATCTACATAAAAAAAATACATTTTTGTAAATATCATATTAATGTTAAATTTTTTTATCAGTGATAAAATGCAATTGCTAGAGTTTTTACCTCTTCATTTACATCTTGTATAATATCATGAATCTCTTGATTCCTAAAAATTGTTTCCACTTATTACACATGTTATTCTTTAATATTCTTTTAGTTTGTTTAAAAAATATTGGTACAAAGTGGAACTTACTCTATCATGAAAATTAATCACAAAATATAATTTGTAAGAGCTATTTTAAAAAATAAAAATTGAGTAAATATTATTTATCTTTTAAAAAAAATACCTTATGAGAAAGAACCTTGACAAGCAAGTTGTCAATTCAACAATAAAACCTCTGATTATATTTTTTTCCCTCCAAAAGAGGTTTGTAGATATGATCATTACGGTGTTGGAACAATTGAGAAATATTTAGACAACTTCTTGTGAATATGAATTTAAAGGATTCATTAGAATAGTTTAGAAAAGTTACATGGTAACTTTCTGTTTTGCCTTGGAAACTAGTTTGCGGCCCTAATGTAGAAATACTTTAAAATCAAGACCTCCTCAAAATATCATCTTGAACAATTAAAACTTTTACTTATTTGCAACGATCTTTTTCTCTTTATGTATGATTTTTTTAATTATGAAAATCTCATTATCAAGAATGATTATTTTCCCAGGAGACTTACTAATTCTCAATGTTTCTTCAAAAATATTCTTGAGCCTTTTTGTGAAATTTTTCAGGATGTGGCATCTGACATTCTTGTATTTGGCGCTTTGCGGAAATACTTTGGGAATCTTGAACGTTTTCCCAAAACTATTTTTGGTGAGATTGGAAGTACAAATGTATAAACATTTATCAGCTACAAAAGCATAATTTTACACATACATTTCCACCTTGAGGGGGTGAACATAGAGATAAGCTATGAATATTTAATAAAATAAATAAGAAACAAATGTGTTTTTTAATCTGCATACCTTCTTTAAAACAAGTGCATGTGAAAGGTTTTTCTCTGATGGTCTTTAATGGTCTTTCTCTTCTCTCTCTGGCACTTATAACTACATCTGAGAAACATTAGAAAGATTCATTCATTCATCAATTAAACGAAATAAAAAAAAATAATGAAAGCACGAGTGAGAAACGAAGAAGAGGCATACTCGCTGGTGATGAAGCTAATGAACTCGGATACACATTCCTGCACGGTTTCCTTCGCGTCCTTGGAAATTTTGTCGTTGCCGGGAAGAACATTCTTCATGATGCGGCTAATGTTAGTGATGGGGAGGAAGCGGTCCTGCTCGCAGAAATTGGAGAGGGGACTATGCTGGCCGCTCTCGTGGCTACCACTGCCGCCTGGACTCACGGGAGCATCGACCATGGTTGCCTGAACCCTAATCGAAGGCAGTGGAAAAACATGGTGAAATTGGGGGAAGGGAAAAACCGTAGAGATTGATAATAAGATAGAAGAAAGGAAATAGAAGAGAGAAGAAAAAAAATTAAGGGAAAGTGTGGTGAGGTGTTGGTACCTGATGTGATCTGTGATTGGCGCGAGAAATTGACATTGGAGAAGAGAGGAGTGAGGAGAGGATGGAGATCACACTTTACCCTTCTATCGCTAGCAACACCCACAGCTAGATACTTTCAAATTCAAATTCAACTATATTAAACATATATTTTCTTAAAAGTAAAATTCAAAAAATGATAATAAAAAAATATACTTGTAGTTGTAATAAAAAATTATAAATTCATATTTTACACCACCAATATTTTTTTAAAAATTTATTTCTATTTTTAATTTTTCTTAAAATATTTATCTTTTATTTTATATAAATTAAACATAATAATAATAATAATAAATAATAATTATATAAATTTCTAAAATAAATATATGTTTTACCTAATAAATTGGCTATTAAAAAATTTATATTATTTAATAATATTATTAAATTTATATGATTTAAATATATTATTTTAAAATCTTATATAATTTAAGTAAATGTAGGTATTAAGGTTATTAGGTTTTACTAATACTAAATATATGTAAGTTTAGAATTTTAATTTTTACTTACATTAAATTTGTGTGGGTAAAACAAAATTGGTTTTACCTACACTCTATTACCATATGTAAGTAAAAATGTATGTAGGTATAAATACTTTTTCTTATAGTGATAATGACTTATAAAGATACACACAAATCTATTCATAATCGAATAAGGAAAAGATATAAATATATTGTACTGTAGATTGTTTTGAAGCAATTTACCTATAAAACATTCATCTAGATTTACAAATCAATCAAAACCTATGAAACTTAATCGTTCTCATTTTGCCTAATGACTAGCTTATATCCTTACTTTGACAAGTCAATCCACTTTTTTATGTATATGATGCTACTGCAGTCAAGCTTTATCTAATTTTTATCTTCTTTTTCCTTAGTTGTAAATACTCTTACTCTAAGAGAGTTTCTGCTGTATTAAAATCAATAAAATTAACAAAGTGAAGTGGTGGTGAACACATAACAAAGTCAACTAAGATAGTAAAGTTGATGACATCATTCTCATAAAGAGTTGACAATGTTGTTGACGGTGAAGAGGAATCAAGAAACCCACAAATCAAATTTGTGAAGCATAACAAACAATTCTGTAAAAATATTTATGTTAAAATGTATATCTGTTAGGAATTTTAGGAGTTTTGAAAATATGTTTTATAGATATATAAAATATAAGAGATATATTTGTCTGGAGGAGTTCTACTTTATTTTATTCATCTACTCTATATATAGAATAAAAATATAACAAAATATTAAATATTAATATTAACATCCTAAATCTAAATAATAATTAAATATATTATTATTTTTATAAAAAGATATTTTAAAATAAAAATTGAAAGATATCTTAGAAATTAATTTAAATAAAAAATATTAAACAAATATTTTCAATAATAACTTACTATAATTATTATTATTATTATTATATTAATAATAAAAAAATATATGTTGAATGTATATTATGATTTAGTTTGATTTGGATAGATGTTAAAAATTTAAATCGCAAACTAAATCAAACCATATAATTCATAGAAAAAAAATCTAAAACAATTTAAAAGTTTAAGATTTTTTTGAATTAAGTTTAATTTGAATTGGTGCACAATTTTAACTTTAGATCGGTTTGGTGTTGAAGAGTCGTTGTATATTCTGATAATATTTTGAAGTTATTTTGAAAGATATCATATTCTAATTGTATTGCACAAAGATGGTACAGATTGTTTCTTTTGACAAAAATCTCAACCTTGCATAAACTTCTGAATTTGTCCACATCTCTTACACACACATATACCTCTTCTCTAGTTGCAGACACCAAGCTAGCGAGAGTGTGTGTGTGTATTTTAGGGTTTAATTTACCAAAGTGATCAGTATTTTACCATAGAGTCAAATCTACTGTGGTTTCCCCACCAACCCAATTGAACCCTTTCTGCAAAGCCGGCGGTGTAATGATCAATGCTTCCGCCATGCTGTTCAATAACTCTGGCATGTTAAATACCTCCTCCTCATCCCAAAAGAACATTCTAGAACCTTCTTCCGACGACAGCTCAGAACAATCTTCATCCCAAGAGAAGCTTGCAGAGCCTCCCTCGGAAGAAACATCGTCCCTCAGCTTTTGAAACTCAGCGCAAGAAAAGTGCTTCTCCGCCGCCTGCGTCGCGGCAAACTGAATCGCCCTGACAGAGGACGTACTCGAGTTGAGACGCGGCAATGAGGAAATCGCGTCGGGGAAGTTCAAGGAAGCGCCGTCGCCCTTGAAAGCCAAAGCGGCAACGTCGTAGGCAACAGCAGCCATGTCGGGGCGTGCGAAGGTTCCGAGCCAGACGCGTGCGCTTTTGTTATTAGGTTGTCGTAACTCGCACACCCACTTCCCGTTCCTCTGCCTGACGCCTTTGTACACGGGGTGACGTGTTTCATGGAACTTCTTCCTCCCCGCTTTTCGTTTCTGCATTTGGGCACACTCTTAATCCAAAACTTCACAGTGTAATTGCAAGGGACTAGGTTTAGTGTACGTAGCCAAGTGTTGGATGAGGGTGGTTTTATATTGGGAGGGAAAAAATAGTGAGTGGGCAACGTGAGGGAACTTGTGTGGCATGTTGCCGCACCACGATGGCACGGAATGTGACAGAACTACAGCGACCTATTATTGTGGCACCAGGATAGTGTGAGAAGCGTGCGTAAATTGTTTGGACCAGTATATTTTATGATGCACGTGTCTGACCCTGAACTTTGAAGCACAGAAACACGTGGAGGAAACTAAATTAAAGAAATTAAAAGTGTTGTTATTGTTGTCTTGTCTGATTTGATTATTTAAAAAACACATTTCAGATTACTATAGTGCCTATTCCAACAATTTTTTAATGAGTCTACTCAAATTGTTTTTTTAAATAAAGTCTCCTCGACTTATGGATGAAATAAATATAATTAGATGAGAACAAATCCTATTTAGTTATAATAACAATAATAATATTATTATTATGTCATATATTAGAAAGGATATAAAAGTTACGAATTCAAAACATAATGTTTTTTTACATAAGACTAATAATAGATATAAAATGTATTATTTTGTATTGGTTATAGTTGAGTAATTAATGTGGAATATATATATTATTTTTATTTTTAATTACAACTGATATAGAATATGACCTATTTTATATCGATAAAAATTGATATAAAATATTTATTTTTATTTCAATGCTAACCACACCTAATGTCAAATGTGTCATATTTTAAATGAATTCTATTTTTTAAAGTGACATTTTTTTGTTTCTTTTCATTGATATGTTGGCTGTTTTCTCATGTAAATAAAAGATTGAATTAGTCAGGTAATTTAACTTAATAAATTCTAAATTCAATATTAATAAACTTTTTCTAAAATTTTAATTTTTAAATTATAATAAAAAAATAAAGTGTTGAAGAAATTGGGTTGAATCACTAAGGAAGAGGTGATGAATTAGTTCTTTTAAATTTCTTTATTTATATTTTTTTGAAAATCTTTCTTTAAACATTTGATGAAGAAGTAAGTTTTCTTCCAATTTAAAGATATAAAAAGGATAAACATATAAAAATAAAGAGATTGCAAATATCTTTTAGACGGGTTGGATTCTCTTTAATTTTACATCTAACATTTAGTATTAATCATTCAACCTGAGAATGATTGTTTTTACCATTTAACAATAGTCATATTACAACTACAATACACATATGAAATATGTAATCACCATTTCAAATAATGTAACTAATAACCTTTTAAACAACCCTCAATAGATATTACAAACATTTATAGACATACTACAACCACACATATACAAGATGATATACAAATCAACAAAAGAAACAAAAAGGATATCACATGTATGTGAAGAATGCTAAGGATTGAATTAAGCAACATGAGCAAAATGTTGAAGACACAACTCTCTCAAGTGTTTTTAAATAATTTCATAGAAATAATATGTTCTTGGAGTATTTCTTGGTAGTGTTTATATATATCTCAATATTCCTGGACTTTGTAAAAAGATATTTAAAGAAAATCTAAAATATTATTGACAAAGACATTTCAATTGTGACTTTATCAATTATGTTAAGTGGTAATTTATTATTATGTTCTTAGTTTTTTCTAAAAACACAACTGGAAACAATCTAATCAATCATCTATGCAATACCGTGAGAAGGTTGTTTTGTAAAGGATAATTAATTATGTAAAATGATAATCAATTAAATGGGTAAGTCAGAGAAAAACATTTAACATTTAAAGTCAACTGAAGTAATCGATTATAAGAAAGATCTAATAAATTAAATGTGAAACCATGAATTTTAAGAATAAAAGAACAAATCAACACATAATCAATTATTTAGAAAGATAATTAATTATTAGTAAAAATAATTTTTTGAAATAAATTGTGTTGATCAACTATAATATATTATTACTAGTGATAATCGATTATTACAAAATATAATTGATTAAAATGTTCTTAAAACATTTAATAAAGCCTTTTAAAATATTTAATAAAGCCTTTTAAAATATTTTCACAAATCACTTGAAGTGGTATAAGGTTTTTTTTTCTCGAACTTAAATTTATATGTCTCCTATGTGCAACAAAAGCACACACACAATTAAGGACTAGACATTTTTAACACACAATAAAAGATCTTCAAGGACATCAAGACTCATTATAAGAAAATATTCAATACTTTTTAATGTGCTTGATCTTGATCATCTAGGTCAACAATCTCCCCTTATTTTCAACATAAAGCTCTAGAAAGGAGTTGAATAAAGCTTAAAAATATTTTACAAACATTTTGTTAGATAATGGTGATCAAAAGGCTTGAGGATAATCAATTGATGCTAACAATAGGTTTAAAAAAATTTCACAAACAACTTGTAAAAGACAACCAAAAGTTAGTACAAATGGAATAAAAATGCAAAGAACCACTTTAATTTTTATATTGATTCACTCCAACACTAGGTTACATCCATTTCTATTTTACAATTGTAAAGAGACTCACTAATCAATAAATAATTACAAATATTTTCACTATCACTTTTTGGAATACGTAAAAACACTTTTGATTATCCATTCTATCTCCTCTTGAGATAAAGAATACATGCATGTTTTTCATGAAATCACTTATGACTTTCTAAAATATTCTTTAATTGCCCACTTTAGGCTACAACAAAAGAGTTTTCATAAGACTAAAAGGATAAATATTAGAATAAAGTATACTGAAAGGAATTCTTTGTGAGAGAAATAGTTTATAGAATGAAGGTTTTACAAAGAAATAACTCTTTCTTGTTGGAACAATTTGATCTAGAGTGGGGGGTGAATAAAGTCCTAGACTTTTCTTGCAAATCACAATTGTTTAGGGGAGATTGTTGCAGGTGACATCAATTATTCCCAGTGGGATGATTGCCAAGGGAGAGATTGTTGTTAGTGACATCAATTGTCTTGTGGTGTAGGTTAGACGGGTTAAGTCACAATCAAATCATGGTGTTTTGACTATTATGCTCTTAATTAGAAATAATTGAACTCTAACTATCAACTATAACTTTTGGTCTAGTAGTAAATGTTCAATTATATAAGAAACATTATATAAAAAAATGTCTTTCTACTAAAACACAATTAAGGGCTGTGGAAGAACGAAAAGTGAAAATGATAGAAGAAGTAATGTTTATCTTTGTTTCTCAAATACAAAGTTATTTTTCCCAACTTATCAAAACTTTCATTGTTGCACCAACTGAATATGCTAAACTTGCTACCCAAATAGCTACTAGTCAACCACCACCAACCTATCTTCGCACAGTAATGATTTCTTGATGCTTATTCCTTCTATCTTTATGTTTCCAAAATGAGGGGAATTAGAACTATGTATACTCCTAGGCAGTATATGTGTACAAGAGTTTCATTATCTTTGTATATCATAAGCATATATAAAATGAGCAAGTGCATCATCTTTGTTCACTTTCATTCACTTTGTTTTTATCTTATCATATGTTGCTCTTTACTTATTTCTTTATTAGTTGGTGTTAAGTATTTGTCATCATACAAAGAAGGAGATTGTTGAGACCCACTCAATATAATTCCTAAGGAGTTTTGGTGATAACAAAATATCAAATGTGCTATATACTTGTCATTTACATGAACCTTCTATTGTGAGTTTTGTGCAAGTTGATGTTCATTAGACCATCTAGTGGCCACTACTAGTGTTACACATTTCAATAGTTCATGCAATTAAAGATTAATCTAAACACTCAAAAAAGCCTTAATCGTAAATGATTTTAGAGTTAAAACAAAAACTAAGAATGAAAAATTTATGCGTACACAAATACACACACACATATATATATATATTATAATTTAAAATGTTTTATTAGAATCTTGAAAAAGGAAAGAAAAGAAATACGTTGTGAATTAATATGAATTGTATCATGATTTGTTACTCTTGTTTGAATTGTTGTCAAAAGATAAAAGAATGAAAGAGAATAATGTCTTTCTAAAAAAACATCCAATCAACACAAGTCAAGAAATGCAATGCACAATGTATGAAGTTTATAAACCTTATGAGTTTAAACTGTCTCTCTTTGAGAGTTTTTTGTTTACTTGTTTTGAATCTTAATCTCATTGAGATTAAGATGGAATAATTAGGTGTGATTTATGTACTCGTAATAATTTTTTGATTAATGGGACCTCTAAAAAGTTATCTTAAGGAACAACTAGATGTAGAGTCTGTGGGTTTGGGTGAACCAACATAAAATTACTTTAATATTTTGCTTTAGTTGTGTACTAAATGGTTTATTCCATTGTTCGTGAGAAAGAGTCCAAGGCTTTATTAATCCTTGTCTAGACTTAGCTATTCCAACAAGTAGTTCACCATAACTAGAAATTATTATTATCATTAAAACTAGGAATCATTTATATTATCTTTGTCTATGAAGACTAGACTATCTTTGTTTAAAGTAGACTATTGCGATAAGATCATAAGACCATATTGTTTCGGAATGGAAAAGTTATAGTCTTATTGGATCTCCTGAATACTTCTACTTTCCCTTTTCATTTTATTTAGCATGTATTTGTATTTTTCTCAATAAGTAGGATTTCTTATAAATACATACCATATATATACTATATTTTCTACTGTATTTTGCATTTTTGCAGCCTGACTTTGCTTCTGTAGTTGTCCTTTTGAGTTAATTCTTTTTTCATTGTATTCTACACTTTAAGGACTTCAATTTGGACACATGGAATGTTACATTTGGAGTTCAAAACTATTTTTAATAACTTTTAGAAGTTTAGGCTATAATATAATGTAATTCCTTACATATTGAGTTTGTAATTGGGCTTTGATGTGCCTAGAGTGTCCAAAACAAAGCCTACTTGCTTCTCTTTACTTAGAGACTATATAAATGCAAAAACATTCATATTGAAAGAGCGTTAGGTAATTAGTTAGTCATAATTCAGTTTTACAGTTTATGCAATTTCCATTTTACAAAAATTCTCTCTTTTTTGTTGTGCATTTTACATTCTTTACAAGTTCTCCTTTTTTCCAATTCTACAATACTTACTTAATTTTTTAACATTTTAAGTACAACCAAGGAGTGAAGGATTCAAGAATACACAAATTCAAGTATGAGTTGAAAAATTAATGAATTTCTCTGAATTTGTCTCTTCTCTTGAATTTTATTATTATTGTTTGATTGAGTTACATGACATTGCTTGTTGAATCTGATTAAATTCTTCATCAACTGTTAAATCACAAAGGCGTTAATTGATCAATTAGTGTTTTGTATACAAGAATAGAACAAATTATGAATAACATCTTGTGCTTGTACGTTTGTATTCAATTTAATTTACAACTCTCGAATTCTAATTTTCATTCAGTACATGTGTATTCTAATTGGCTTAATTGTGTTTTCAATTGATAAACCCTAATTCAATAAGTAGAAAGTTAGTTAATTGGTTCAATTCCTTTCTATTACTATACTTGTATTTGGTTCATCTTCTATACATCACAATTCAATTTCAATCGTTTAGTTTTATTATGTTTGTATAGTAGTGCTTCTCGCCCATTAGAATAGTTATATGTTTCATGTTGGATTTTATATGTTTTTTTATTTCTAAACATAGTTATGTATTGCTATTTCATTTGATTTTGTTTTGTTTTGTTTATATTCAATCTGTAGTTTTTCTTTTCACTTTCAAGTCCAAGTAACCATGCATGTACAAATTTTGAGTTTATAAGTTAGACAATTCTGTTTTTATGTTTCTTTATCTCCAATTATTGTTCCACATTTTATGTTATACTTTCTTGCTTTTGATCCATGATATCAATTAAAAAATAAGTTGAGTCATTTACTTTGATTGTTGTTAATTCATTTTAGTTAGGTTTTTAATTCAATTCTACAAAGTTCTAGTTTTTCGTCTTTGCTTATTACATTCAATTTAGTTTACTACAATTGCCTTCTAGTTTATATACATTTCAATTTTTTTTCCTCTCCTTAGTTTTCCATCATTGTTCTTAATATTTTAAAAACTGAAAATCCCCTAAATTAAATTGTACAAGGAAGAAGCATGTTGCAAAGGACGTATATGATTTGCGTCCTTAGACTATGACTTAGGTTGACCTCTCTACTACATAGTTAGGGGAAAACTTAGTTGCCAAACTTCATGAGCAACAATGAGTTTGTCAATGAGCTAGCATGTTAGTCTATCACGGTGGGTCGAGTTGGGTTTTAAACCCACTAACTCACCCTGATTTGTCTTGTTGGACTCACCAAATAAATGAACTAGAGGAAGTGGGGCGAATTGGCTCGCTAGCCATTTTTTTTTCTTTTACATTAATAAATAAAATAAAAAATAATTTGAAAGAAAAAACTTTTTCTGTTATATTATTTAAAAAATTTAAATATGTCATACTATTGTAACTTAAATCTTTAACATTTACAAATTAAATTTTAATTCTTAATTACAATAAAAAAAATATGTAAAGGAAATAATTTTAATTTATTTAATTATGGACACTAATTAAATAATTAAAAATATAAAAAATATTTATATGATTAAGTGTAATTAAATTATATATATTACAATAAAAAAACATAAAAAAAACTACTAGAGTAGACTAACAGCTTGCCAATTTGCCATTTGGCGATATAGATAAAGAAGTTTAACACACTTCACTACGACGAAGCATGCCTTAAATTGGCCTAACCACTTAAGATCATTCAAAATAGACTAACATGTTCTTTTTTGTTATCTTTAATATCCTCTTATTTCTATATTGTCTAACTTTAAAATAAAGATGTAATGTAATCTGAAGCACGGATAACATAATAACGTAGTGAAAAAGGAGTATTGAAAACATTGGGAGAAGAGTTTTTGCAAAATGGGAGTGGTAATGATAACTCATTAGAACAACTTTTGTGAGTGAGTAGTAAGAAGAGTTTTTGCAACGTGGAAAAGAAGAGTTTTCATAAAATAAAATAAAATAAAAGGTGGGAAAGTAACAAGTTGGTATCCAATTAAATTATGTCTATGAATAATATTGTAACCAATATGGAAACATCTTTTCTATTAATTTACAGAGTAAATGTGATGTAATGTGTTTTCTAAGTTAGTGTATGTAATTGGTTGTTAAGTGTGGCTGTTGTTGTGAAGAGATTAGGAAGTGTTGATTAGGGTTAGGTTTGGTGTGATTATTGTTTGTTAAATATATTATTATTAGTATTATAATAATATATATTATATATGAGATTGTAGCAGAGGAAGAGTAGTCAAGTTGTGTTGATGATAAAGACGCACGCGGGGCCACAAATGTAAAACCAAAGTGTGAAAACCTTTAATTTCTTTGTTTTGAGATAAGATATTTTTTTACTTTTTTTTTATTGAGATAGGAAAAATTATTTTCTTAAAAATACGTTATTAAAAAGTGGATTTTAAGTCTAACTCAACCCCTCAGCTTGTAAGGTGAGATTTGCACCCACTTATATAGATTAAATTGACTTCATCTCTAGTCGATGTGAGATTTCCAACACATTCCCTCACATCGAGGACTGGACATCTCGAACGTGGGACTATAGATTTATGGGTGATCCAATAGCGGTCCGATAGTGGGTGATCCATCAACCTTGTAGAATGAACTTATATGACTTTGATATCATAATAAGAAATAAATTTTAAGCCTAACTCAATCCCATAAAACACAATTCATTATATTAATGTCTCCAATTTAATTTTAACTATTACGCATTTAATTTTTTTCAAAATAAAAACCTATTGTTACTAAATATGACAAATTTAAGCCATACGTTCCTTTTTAATTTGCAACCAAAAATAGACTTTGGCTTCAGGCAACCTCTCCCCCACACAGACCACAGCTGATAGATACTTAAGATAAGTCAAAACTCCATGGACCATGAGGTTCATCTATTTTTTTTTTTTACAAATATAAATGAATTAAAATGATATTTTTAAACGAAATACTTTAAAAAAATGTTTTAAAAAGATGTTTTAGAATTTTTTTAAAATACAATTTTCCACCCCGAGTGTCGTCAATTCTAAACAAAAATTTATCCATTTACGAATTTTTTTCAATTTTACCGATATTGAAAAAAAATAACAAAAACTTTCCACTTCTGATAATAAAAAAATTATACCTGGATTGTTATTGTGTTGGAGTTGTTAAGTGAAATTATTATTTTCTAATTTCAATTTTTTTGTCAATTTCATTAGGAGCATGACCATTATATTAAATAATATAATCAATATTATACAAATAATTTTGTTAACTAGTGTTCTAAATGTTTTTTCGACATGAAAGTTGCTTAAATTTAAGGTTACATGTGTTTTGGTGTCTGAAATATAGTTATAATTTCTTTTTTATTTCTAAAACCTTTTGTTTTGCTTTTGATGCTTTTAAATTTTTTTATTCCTGTTATTCTGTTTTGGAAATATAAAATACTCACATGAAAAAAAAAGTATAGTTACTAAAAAAAAAATTAATTAAAACAAATTAAAATGAAAAAGTACAGGGATTAAAAGTAACGTAAAATAATATTAGGGATTAAAAATAAAATGTAACTATGTTTAGAGATAAAATCATTTTATGTATCTAAAATTTATATGTTAAAAAAATTGTACTACTATATTATTTTCGTGCTAGATTATATTTTAAAAAATATGATTACTTGTATTAAATTGTATAATAATGTATTAATTTTCTTATATTTTGTTTTAATAAAGTGTGTCTATTTCCAAATAATTTACTTTTATTAGAAATATATTTAACTTTACCTTGTTTTAAATTATTAATAATATATTTCATGAATTAAAAAAGTATAATACAGCATATTTAAAAAGAATTATTTAATTTTAACGTGCTACAAAACATGGAATATTTTTTTCCAATATTAACACAACGTCATATGATATGTCATATCCGACGTTGATGGGTAGCAACAGTTACTTTGCCCTTTCATTGACACGTGCTATTATTTATTTGTGTGTGCCTTCTTAAAATATTTTAATTCATTCACACCCTTTCTTTTATCCTCCTTTGGAGCCCTATGTTGCCACTCGCTAATACGATTTCCACAAGCTATTTTACCTAATTTTTAGTTTTGTTTTTACCTAATTAGAGATTAATAGAATTTTTTTCTCAAGAAACTGAAAGAAAAACAGTCTACAACGTGGTCAAGTATATATCTCCCCATCCATGGTAGTTAAATATATAATTCTTAATATCTTTTACAATTAAAATAATAGAAATTTGTTTCTTTACCAAAACAATTTGTTTTGGCAAGTTTGAATGCATATGGAATACAAGAAGCCAAATAAATTTTCCTTGAATTATATTTGTCACAGAATGCATTAAAATAATTATAAGAAATTAGTAGAAATGCATGGGTTGACTCACATCTATGTCATTTTTTAATAGTAAATGTTAATAAAATTATAATTATAATTATTAAATAAAAATTTGATATTTTTTATAATTTTATCATAGATAATTTTTAATGGTATGTGTGATTCTTTTGTGAGTATTTAATTAAATTTGAAAAAATTAACTATTTTACTGTGTTTATCATTTTTGAATTTATATTCAAATTTAAAAAATATATTTAATTGATTTTGAAAAAAATAGTTACAAAACTTAAAAAAAGTAAAATAATAAGAAATTATTACACTAAAGAAAAAATACTTATATATATATATATATATATATATATATATATATATATATATATTATAGATGTAAAGTTACTTACGTAGAAGAATACACACAAAAATTATATTATCAAAATTTTATAATCTAAGCATGAACCCTAAATTCTAGAATTCTAGAAAAAATAAGATTGTATATTTTGTCTTACAACTTAATTTATATTAAAACAATAAAATTCTTTAATATAGTAAAAAATCCACATATTCAAGAAACTTTTTAAATACTGTTAAATGGTAATCATTGAGACATCCTATTTCAATAATTAATCGTTAGAGTATCAACATATAACTCTTTAAAAGGACATTTGAGTATCAACATATGATTTTTTACACAAATTTCTAAGTAAAAAAAATGATGAAGATTAAACCTAGAGAAACAAAAATCTTCAAAGGACTCCTCTCTTGACAAGTTCTTAATCAAAGAATAACTTTTTTTAAAAAGAAAATTTGACAAACAAAATCTTCCTCAATGATCACATGTAATTCTAAAACATTTTAAGAGGAAATGAAGGTTTAGAATGATGTCCTCCAAAATTTGTTGTATGGGTTTCTTAATTAAAGAACAATAAACAACATCTAATTATAGAAAAATAACTTCACGTGCTTAGTTATATTATTTTTATTAGTTAGTTATTTTGTTTTTCATGTTCATAACTAATTTTCAAAAACTTATTTTAAGCTTATGTAATCAATTATATTAACTTAAACCCAAGTTAAGTTAGTATACGATAAAAGTTTTAAATTTTTTAATTATTATCATCTAACATCCAAGTTTTAATGATAATAATAAGACAATTTTAGTTTGTTTGATATATTCTTTTAGTATTCAATAAGATTCAACCAAACATTCAAATTGATATTTAATGATGATAAATAAAAAAAATTATTTTAAGATATAATTTATGATTAAAACATAAAAGGTAAGAGTAGATGAAATCTTATTAGACGTCCTCTATAAAGAAGAAATATGAAGCCTTAAACATTTTTATTCTCTTCAAATAATTATATTTTTCATAACCACAAAAACTTATCCTCATGGCATGAAATATGCATCCTTCAATTCAAGATGGATGGAAGTTGAAAAAGTAGTGCTAAAACAAAACTTCCTCACACATCATCACAAGTAGCAAGATAAAGAAGCAAGAAGAAAATCAAGAAAAAAGGCTTAAAATTATTTTTAGTTTAATGTAACAATGGATACTAAGTGATGAAAAATAGACGAATCTTTAAATAGAACGAAGATCAAATGACCTTGATGTAGCACTTGACAATAGTTTGTCTTCAATGTAGCATCAATAATTAGATGACTCAAGTCAAGTGGAATAAATTGATAACACATATTTTGTATTCACATTAAGAACTATATTGTATCTTTTATATGCATTTATATGTTTCATTGTTTGTATTTTTACCATTTTTCCATTTGTTATAATTTGGGCTTGTTTTTAACAAGTACTTTAATTTCGTATTTTTCTAAAATGACATGTATATAATACTTTGATCTAACTTTCTTTATAAATATTCTTTTTAAATAATTTTTGTTTCATTTGATTCCTTGTTTCTAGGACTTCAATTTCCATATATTGTTTGCAAAGTTTAGAATTAGGAGTTATTTTTTATAATTTTTAGAAGTTCAGATAGTAACTTGAAATTATGTATACGTAGTTGCATTTTGTAATTGAACTTCTAAGGTCAATTTTGGCCCAAACTTAAGCCAATTCCTTCCCATATTCAAGAACATTTATGTGAAAACTTAAGGCTCTCAAGAGACACACTTTTACATCTTTTAAACACTTTACATTTTCATTTTTCAATTAGAAGTAACTTTCTCTTTGGATTCTCACTTCCCTATTCTCTTTTTCTATTCTCTTTTTACCTTTTCAAATTCTCTTTCCATTTTGCACATAGACTATTGTTTCCACGAAAAGTTAATCCATTCTTTCAATATGCAAATTGTAGATTGTATGAATTGTGAAATTGAATTTTTGTACCGAATGATTTACATGCACTCCAAGTTTATGCATTCTTTATCTAATTCATGCAATTGCATATGTGATTATGATTTTCTTGTGTTTTAGGATTCAAATTAGATTTCGATTGAAGTTTTATTTGATAATCAATTGTAATTAACGTCGCAGTTTTACGTCGGTTAAAATACAAACGACGTAGAAGGGATTTTAAAGGGGTTTTAACGTCGGGTATGGGAATAACCGACGTCGAAAGTGTGGAAGACACACTTTCAACGTCGGTTCATTAAGAACCGACGTGGAATGTATGACATTCAGCGTCGGTTCTTCATGAACCGAGCGTTGAATGTGTGGAGACACACTTTCAGCGTCGGTTCATGAAGAACCGACGTTGAATGTCATACATTCCACGTCGGTTCTTAATGAACCGGCGTTGAAAGTGTGTCTTCCACACTTCGGCGTCGGTTATTCCCATACCCGACGTTAAAACCCCTTATATACACAATCCACGCCCTCTTTTTCCTCACTTTTCGTTCTTCGTTTTCGAGTTTCGCTGCCGCCGCACTGGTTTTTCTGGTTTTCCTGCTGCCGCGAACGTCCTTCCTTCCGAGACGCCGCCGCTGCTGCCGGTGCGCCGCCGCTCGCTGCCGATGCGCCGCCGCTAAGCTCCCAGTACTCGAATCCGGCATTGCGAATCGCGCCGCTACCTTGGCCGCGTGGTTTCCTTCACTGTGTCAGCTGCCGCCGCCGTGCCGCTGCTGCTCTGCCCTCGCCACTTGCCGCCATCTGCGTGCCCCTGCGCCGTGAACCGCGCCTGCGAGGTTTCATTTTGTGGGTCCATTGCCAGGTTAGTGGGTTTTTATTATTTTTGTTTTGTAGATAGTGTTTGTATGATTAGGTTATTGAAATGTAGATGAATGTTCGATTATCTGGTTGTGCCCATGGGGCTTTATTTGATGTTGTTTATGTATTTGATGTTGTGTAAAAATTTGGATTTAGTCAAATAACAGAGGAAACTCTGCTGAAATTTCGTTAGAATGAGTTTGTCTCTCTTATAGAGCAAAGTCTACTAAATGATAATTTTTATTATAGTAATCAATGATATTAAATTCATTGATGACCAATAAGGTTTTATTAACTCTTAATTGTAGTGTAAAATCCGAAAATGAATCGAAGTTGGATGAATGCAAGTCGTATATCAGAAGAGTATGAGAATGGAGTTGAACAATTTTTGAGTTTTGCTGAACGAAATGGTCTAAAGATGAATGGAAAATTTTATTGTCCCTGTGTTAAGTGTGTTAATGGAAGAGTTCAAACCGTAGATATAATACGAGAACATCTAATCTGTGAGGGTATCATGAAAAATTATACTACATGGATATGGCACGGTGAACTTATTGATATTCCAATAGTATCACAACCTGTGGAGGAGGAGGATGTGTGTATGGAAGATCGAATAGAGGATATGCTTCGTGATGTGGGTCAGGAGAGCTTTCTTCAAGCACATGCACCTGTATATGATAAATTGAAGACCGATTCAGAGACGGCTTTGTATCCTGGGTGTACAACTTTCACTCGATTGTCTTCTGTATTAAGATTGGTGAATTTGAAGGCAAAGTTTGGTTGGAGTGATAAAAGTTTCAATGAATTGTTAGAACTTTTGAAAGAGATGCTTCCGGATGAAAACACATTGCCTAACCGTATGTATGAAGCAAAGAAGATACTTTGTCCAATGGGTTTAGAATATAAAAAGATACACGCTTGTCCTAATGACTGTATTTTATACGAGAGAAGAGTTTGAATGTCTTGACAAGTGTCCAAAATGTGGTGTATCACGTTACAAAGTCAAGGATGGTGATGGTGATGGTGAAGATAGTCATAAAAGGGTTCTCCTGCAAAGGTTATATGGTATCTTCCAATAATTCCAAGGTTTAAGCGATTGTTTGCTAATGAAGAAGATTCAAAAAATCTCACATGGCATTCGAGTTGCAAAGAAGCGAGATGGACAACTTCGACATCCGGCTGATTCTCCACGATGGAAGAAAATTGACCGTCTATTTCCAAGTTTTGGTAGTGATGCAAGAAACCTTAGACTTGGACTAGCTACGAGATGGAATGAATCCTTTTGGTAACTTAAGCACTAACCACGGTTCATGGCCAGTTTTATTGGTGATCTACAATCTTCCACATTGGTTGTGCATGAAGCGGAAATATGTTATGCTATCTATGATGATTGCGGGTCCAAGACAGCCAGGAAATGACATAGATGTTTATTTAAGTCCTTTGATAGATGACTTAAGATTGTTGTGGGAGGAAGGAGTAGAGGTGTTTGATGCAAATCGACGAGGAGAATTTCAAGTTACATGCAATGATATTTTGTACCATAAATGACTTTCCGACATATGGTAACTTGAGTGGATACGAGTGTCAAGGGTCATCATGCGTGTCCTATTTGTCAAGAAGATACAAGTTATCCGCAATTGAAACATGGGAAGAAGACAATTTATAATAAACACAGAAAATTCCTTCCAGTTAACCACCCATACCGAAGATTGAAGAAAGCTTTTAACGGTTGCCAGGAGGATGAAATTGCTAAGTCACCGATTACAGGTGAGGAAGTTTATGATCGCGTGAAAAACATAAATGTTGAATTTGGAAAGACCCAAAAGAAATCTCTCGACGAAGCAAGTGGAAGAAGAGATCAATTTTTTTGAACTTCCATATTGGTGTCATTTAGATGTACGTCATCTGTATTGATGTGATGCATGTTGAGAAGAATGTGTGTGATAGTCTAATTGGCACACTTTTGAACATCAAAGGTAAGACAAAGGATGGAGTGAATACTCGTCAAGATCTTTGTGAATTGGGAATACGTCCGAAATTGCATCCAAGATGTGAAGGCAAGAGAACATATCTTCCACCAGCATGTCACACTTTATCCAAAAAAGAGAAGACTAGTCTTTGTCGGTGCCTTCGGAGTATTAAAGTTCCACAAGGATACTCTTCAAATATTAAGAGTTTTGTGTCAATGAAAGATCTTAAACTAGTTGGGTTAAAGTCACATGAGCTATCACGTTCGATGCAACAACTCTTACCTGTAGCTATACGTGGCATACTCCAGAAGAATGTGAGAAATGCAATTATGCGTCTATGTTTTTCTTCAACTCTATATGCGCGAAAGTAATTGACGAAAAATCATTAGATCAATTGGAAAATGAGGCAACAATTATACTATGTCAATTGGAGATGTATTTTCCTCCATCATTTTTGATATTATGGTTCACTTAATTGTACATCTTGTAAGAGAGATACGGTTATGTGGCCCGATTTATTTGCGGTGGATGTACCCAATTGAGCGATACATGAAGATCTTCAAAGGGTATACTAAGAATCCATACGGACCGAAGCTTCTATAGTTGAAAGGTATATTGCGGAAGAAGCTACTGAGTTTTGTTCAGAATACTTGGCAAAAGCACAAGCCGTGGGTGTTCCTACAAGTCGACATGATGATAGGATAAATGGAAAGGGTACTCGTGGTATAAAAGTTCAAGCAAAGGATATTACTTGAGTTGAGTCGAGGCACACTTGTATATTTTGAATAATACGGATGAAGTTCTTCCTTACATATCTGCTCATCAATCAATGTTGAGGACCCAAAACCCCAAAATGGGTGAGCGGTTGTTAGTGAAGGAGCATAACAACAAGTTTATCGGTTGGTTTAGAAGCCAAATTTTTCGAGATCGGCATGCATCCGATACATTGAAATGGCTAGCTCATGGACCAAAACATAACGTCATCACTTGGGTAGATACGACATTAATAGATATTCCTTCTACACAAAGTCACAAGATGACAATAGCACAGTTCAAAATAGTGGAGTGTCTATTGAGGCCACATCCATGCACTTTTCTAGTTCAAAGGATAAAAACCCCATCATGGCATCCATAAGTTACTTTGGAGTGATTGAGGAAATTTGGGAGGTTGACTACGATAAATTTAGAGTTCCTCTATTTAAATGTGTTTGGGTCGATAGCAATACCGGTGTTCAATTTGACGAAATGGGTTTTACTATGATAGACCTTAAGAAGCTAGGTCATAAGGAAGAACCATTCATCATGGCATATCGAGGCAAAACAAGTTTTTATGTCACTGGCCCATGTAATGATAGGTGGTGCGTGGTCCTTCAAGACAAAGGGATTGATGTCAACGAGTGAAAATGAAGGCGAGTCGGATGATTTCATTGTCATTCCCAATTCACCACGATTGCCTAGTAGTATTCAAGATGTACAAGAGGATGTGGTCTATGCAACTCGTAATGATCATGATGAAGGGATATGGGAAAATTTAGTTGTCTAAGTATGTTTCTACTTAAAATTCTTTATGTATTTGTTTTATGTTTGTGTATTTAAGATTTATAAATTATATTGTTTTATATTTTCTTTACAGACACATGGCATCTCCTTCACCATCACCTCCTTCCTCACCTCCCTTATCTCCTCCACCACCTCGTCCACCAAAGAAGACCAGACAAGCAACACGATTGCGAGCTTGACGACCGGACACATGACGGAGAGAAGCTCGGTGTGTGCGTTGATCCACGCACTTGGGAAGGTGTCGGCCCGCATCATACCCGATTCAGCGACTACTTGGAGTACAGTGGCACGAGAGAAGGTAATTCTAAGTTTATATTTGAAGTTTTTACATATTTACATATAATTCTTCTTTTCATCTAACTAATGATTATGTTTTAGATATCTATTTTGCATCCAGGCTGGGATAATGTTGACGAGACGGTGAAGAATCTGATTTGGCGGGACATTACGGTAAGTTTAAATTTATTCAATTGTCTTTTCTTGAATATTGATTTTTAATTTTGATGCTAATTATGTTTTATTTTTACAGAAGTATTTTGATATTGAAAACTCCAAGGCAGTTAAGAAGAAGATTATGTCCACCATTGCAAAAATGTGGAGCGGTTCAAGTCCACATTAACTACGAAATGGGTGTATCTTTGAGGATGTCGTTAGCAAGGGACTTACTCCTTGCCAGCGATATGGCATATCCGAGGAGGAGTGGAGGAAATTTGTAGAGATTAGGAGCTGGCCCGAGTGGGAGGTATAAATTAATTTAAATTTATTAACTTATTGTATTATATTCTAATATCAATTATTTTTCAGGAGAAAAGATTAAAGGCGAAGGAGGTTCAAAGAAGAATTTGACCCCCGCACTTTGTCTCGTGAGGGTATGATCTCTTGTCCGAGAGAATGATGTACGAGAAGGCTGCACTCGAGAGAACAAGAAGCGGCCGGTTCGGTATAAGCCGGGATGATCTCCCCCACCATCTCCTCCTAAACGTCATCAAACTTGGAAGAGAGCTCGTCAAAAGCCTTCAGGTGGGATGACATACGAGGAGGCTCAATATATAGCGAGATAGGATTGTAAGTTACTATTCTTTTTAACCCTAATATCATTAATTTGTTACACTTGTATATTATATATATATAATGTGTTAAATTTATTGTAGGATTCCTTGGAGGAGCGAGTGTACACGAGGAACTTTCGTTCCATATGGTCGTCGAGGATATGCTGACCACTTGCTATTGGTAAAGATGAACACCCGGCCGTGTTCGGGGTGTGGGGACCGTGTGGGTATTCGACATTATTTTGGGGCAGCGGTGAAGAATACCCGAGCTCAACAATTAATGAAGAAGAGTTGGAGAAGAAGCTCACGGCGAAGGCGACACCGGTCATCGCGGCACGAGGTTCGGGAGCGGCTACTTAGCATGTTTCCGGACTTGGCGGTTAGGATGGCATCTTCCCACCAACACGCTCAACCATCTCCTCCATCTGTTGGCACAATGGGAAGTACTTCCAGTAATCCTGCTCCTATTCTAGCTTCTCCCATTGCTTGCTGCTTTGCACACTGCACCGATAGGTAAAATCGTTATTTATTTTTCATATATGTCTTCATTACAAATGTCTTCATATCATGCATCCACAGGTACATCTTTTGGGATGAAACAATGTGCCTTATTGGTGGAGGATGACTTGCTTGAACCAAGATTGGTGGCCCTTGGTTCGATTCGGGAAGGGGCTTCTACCATCCACGGTGTGCCTTTGGCACCTGGTTATTTGAGAGTGGTGGTAGAAGAGATTCGAGATGCTGATGCTCGAGTCCCTGTGCCTACTGATGAGGTACAAGTGGTGGGACGAGGCCCTTCACACGTTCATTGCTTAGCCCCGACATTTAGTGAGACAAGTTTCTAAAAAGGTATGTAATTTTTATGTTAATGAGTTACGAAAATGTTATTTACGTATTAAGTAGTATTGTTTTAAACATGTAGGATGTTCAGAAGCCTACAAGTCGTCTTTGCTTCGAACATACTAAAGGAAAAGAAGCAGCTATCCAGAAAAATCCAATTGTTCGGTTGATCAGGTGCCTCTGCAGAATATTATGCGAACTCCTTTGAGATTCATTTGGGATGCTACTGAGATTTGGGATAAATAATGCAAGCTTCCCTCTCTACATTTCATATTCGACATCTCGGAGGTCACGTTGGGTGATAGGGATCTCAACATCTCTATTTTACAACTTTGGACAATGTAAGTACATATTTATTATTATAATTTCAATTTCATTATTTAATATATAACATGTTATTATTTTTCATTTTTAGGATGATGGATGAATTGGGTGAGGAGCGAGGAGCTTCGGATGGGTATGGATTTTTTGAGCCTCGATCAATCCAAGCAGCTGGAAATAGACGGGAGGAAGTCCAAAGATATATCCAAAATTGGATCCTCACCTCTAAAAGGCGAGATATATCTTGGAGCATATTTATTCCGAGTAAGTCAATATAAGTTCATTATTGTTTTTATTGTGATTGAATTATATTTTAAACATTTTATTTTTCAAGGCATCATTGGCAACTCTTCCTCATCGATCGTCCAGAGAAGGCCAGTATCTTGGTTTTGTTCTTTGAATAAAAAACCGGATCTTGATTTAAAGAATATTTTGAATAGGTAAGTATTTTAAACTTTGTGTTTTCAAATATAATTAATGTTCATGTATTGACTAATAACTTCTCGGCGAGTGCTATTAAGGTGTGCGGTACCATTGATGGAATGCACATCAGCAAAGCCACTAACCCACATTGGGAAATCCTACATGTAAGGTTACTTTTAATTCTCTAATGAATATTCAATATGTATTTTTCATAACTAATGACTTCTTCAATTCATTATAGGTTAATAGACAAACGGGTAGCTATGAATGTGGCTACTACGTAATGTCTTGGATGTGGCTTATAGTTTTGGGAATATCGAGAGATACTTGGAGACAGGTTAGTCCTCCAAAACCCTATTCCTCCAAAACTGTATTGGTAAAGTTTCCTACTTGTGATACCTAACATATACTTTCATTTTGTTCCGGTATTCACGATACCCAACCCTTGCCCAAAGAGTCTATCGACCAAGTTCGACAAAAGTGGGCACGAAGTTTTTAGAACTTAGAAATAGGGAACAATAGGAGTTCTTTTATTGTAATTTCATTTATACAATTGTAAATAGATCAAATTCAAATAATTATTCAATATATATAATTCATTTCAAATGTAGTAATTTTAAATTGTTTTACGGTTTTACGGCATTGATATACGGTACTAAAATTTAGGGAAAATGACAAAATTAGAAGCTGCATTGCGGTGGGGGAGGATTTTCAACGTCGGTTCATTTAGAGCCGAGCGTTGAAACTACACTCTACGTCGGTTCAATAAATAACCGGCGTTGAAAGTGTCTTGAGACTTTCAACGTCGGTTATTTATTGAACCGACGTAGAAAGTGTATTTTCAACGTCGGTTCTAAATGAACCGACGTTGAAAATATTACTTTTAACGTCTCCTCTTTCAACGTCGGTTTTGTTACCGTCGTGAAATCATCCCCAGAACCGACGTGGATGTAGGTTCGTGTAGCAGTTTGAATGATTGTATAATTTAATTCATAGTCATAATTGTTCAAATTTGGATTGGTGTTTCCTTATATACAATGATGTTCTACTTCATATTCATCTAGATTTGTAGGTTGATGTTTCAACTCTCTTTCTTCATATAATTTTGCATTTAAATTTTGTTCTTTACAAATTCGGTTTTAATTTTTCTTTTACAATTGCATTGTGTTTTAGTTTTTCATTTACATTGAATGCACTTTAATCATGTCATCCTTTCAATTTGATTGTATTTGAGTTTAGTGTTCAAATATGTTTCTTTTTGTTTTGATATCAAAATCTCCAATTTAACTTGTACATGAAGAATATTAGAGATTAAACACAATTAATATGTTTCCAATGGAGGACAAATGCTACAAGCTATCAGGAATAAGGCTAAAAAGGGAGATTTCATAACTTGCTTCTTTTTAAAAGTCCTTTTTGAACATCTAGTTTTGTGCGTCTGGGGTGTCAACATATCGTCTAATAAGATTCATTTGTCAGACGATACTTCATTTCTTGAGAAAAAGTTTTAAAACACAATTCAACATTCCCTTCTTGTATTTTTCCTGTTTTCACACATGATCTTTCGTATATTTGAGCTTTGCTTTCAATCTTCAAGACTTAATTTGATTTCCCTTGAATCACACTTCTAACAATCAAAGTTGATTAAACTCTATAAAACTTGATTTTCAATGAAAGTGATTATTGTATGTAGTGTTAAAGCTTGATAAATCTTGTTAGATGCAAATAATTTGTCTGTTCAACAAACGCTACAATATCTTGTGATCTTTACTTCATCTAATAAGACAAATTAAGACACATACTCATTAGAATACACAGTACAACTCGAAATATTATGCATATTCTATGTTGCAGAGAATGTTTCCTTTCACAACTCCCAAGAGGATCTCGCAAGCTTTGTCAACATAAAATGATATCTTGGAGTACATGTTAAAGTTGTCCACGCCAGCAACCATCCTAACACACCTCTATGTCAATTCTACAATGACTATCCATCCCATATGGTCTTATGCTTTACTTTAGTTTAGGAAAAATCTCTCAAAACAAAGCCTAATAAGTCGTGCTAGCTATCAGGATGTTGTTTGAAGAGGAGAAAATAATTTAATGTTGCTTTAAAGCATTTAATGAATCTATACATCTAATATGGACAAACACAACTAAAGACAAATATCTTCTCCAAAAGCTTTTAACTGGCAGAAAAGGATTTTCAATGACTCTTTCTTCCTACCCATATAAAGGAGTTCTCAAGATGAAGAAAGGTTGTTAATGTTGATAATATCAATCTTTAAAATGTATTAAGTGAAAATCTTGCGAGCCTTCTACACCTTAAAGCTTGAACACTATTTATGTTCTTTAGAAAAACCTAGAAAAGTGTATATCTTTTTTATCCATTTAAGGATGTATTCTCTCTATCTAGTGAGCAAATCTTATGATCTTTTAGATCACTTTTCTTTGTAACCAAAGTTGTTTTCATTCAAGAGTGATTGTGTTTCAAACAATATCCAGGATATAACCAAGAGTGAAAGCAGTCCAAAAAACACTTGGGTTTTATCCAAGAGTGGTTAAGTGTCAAAATAATACTTAAGTTGTTTAGCTAGAACTAGTTGAGGTCCAAAATATACTTTGTAGTTTGTTAGTCGAATTTGATCTTATTTATCATGAACTGAACGTGTTCCTTGTTTATGAATGAATGTTATTATTAATGAATGTCATTAATTGACCTCTAACAAAATAAGGAAAGTTTCTATAAACTAAGTTTATGAAATGTTTTTTGTAGTGCATTTACCATAACAAAACTACATCTAACTTTATATCATTAAACATTGTCTTTGTAAAATGTGTTCTAAATTTTCAATACACAATTCAACCCTTCTTTCTTGTGTATTTCACCTATTTTTCACACAATCTTCTATCATTTCACCTTATTGTTTAGGGTAAGATTTAAATATAATATGTCATTTACATTATTTATTGTCTCAATTTATTCTCTAATGATATTTTAATGAATTTTCTTTTCTTTTAAGGTTTTATCCATGTAGGATTTCATTATAGGCTATCACGATGACAATTAAGAAATAATATTGTCAGTCATGGCTTACATGGGATTTTATGACCAATGTAGGCTAGGAGATTTTCTTCTAACATTTTAAAGTAATTTATCCCATATTTAATATTACCATTATATAAGTTTTTAGGTAGATTGGAGTTGTAAATAGTTGGAATGTCCATCATTTTTGTTCAATATAAGTGAGGTTTGTATGTGAATGTGATGAACTTGTTAGATTGGGTTTAAATCTTAAGGTTGGAACCTACTTAAGATGTTGATTATAGTCATTTTTATGCCACATTTATTTATTATCAAATTTTCTCATTTTAGAAGTTTTCTTTTTACATAAAGGAAAGTTAATTATATTGGACTTGAAGACTTGACTTCATCCAAATTTGATGTATCCGACCACTTTGATGATGAAGATGATAATGTTTGAAGAATGAAAATTGTTGTCTTAGTATTAGCGTGTCTTAAGTTTTGGAGTAAGATGCATTTTATTTAATCTTGGACTTAATTTTGCTTTTTAAAATGTTTTAAAATGTTTTAAAGCATATGTTAAGCTGTTTTCAACTCATTAAAAACATGTTTTCAATCACTTAAAATGTTCTTAGATTGATGAACAAGTCAAACTTAAACAATTTAACCAACTGACATGGATTTCAGTTAACTGATATTTTGGAACTACTATTTTTAAATTTTGATTGCAACTGAATTTAACTAACTGTTTTTAAATTTTGAATCAACTCAAATTCTAGAGCTAATGTTTTTGAAAAATCCACACTCTTTGAAAAATCTAGTTGATTCGCAATTTAAACAGACTGAAATAACTTTTAAAGTTTCTCTTTAATGATTTACACCAGTTTAAACGCGTTTTCAACCAATTATTTTTCAGTTTTCATATTCTTAGTGCTCTCTGAAAAGTCATTCTTAAGTGGAATAAACTAGCTAAATCGCGTTTTAACCAACTGTTTTTCTTAGTAACAACTTTAAAACATTGATACTAGTTTTGTTTTAAATAGTTTAAGTTTTCAAGAACTGAGCAATGACTCAATTACAAAGAAATCTATTGTTCTGAAAGAGTTTTCTTGGGTTCTAAATCAATTTTCGAAATTCATCAAAGAGTCCAAGATCTAATTGATTTGATAATCTTTCCATAGAAGTCATCACCTGGAATTGTGTTCTATTTTATGCATTGTTGCTATAATCAGGTGAATTCATTTCATAATCTTCTGTAATTTCTTACTAGGTTGTACCCTTCTTGATCAGGTTAATTAAGAGGTTCTTGTAATAGATTTTTATGAGGGTAGACAGATCTTGTAGGGTTCAAGATCAAGGTGTTTGTGAAATTCATTGTATTTTACATGTACGATTCATTTCATAATAGATTGATTGATTCTTATGAAGGTGAATCAGTATAAAAATCACTGGTGTTGATCTTCTTCTCCATTACTCTTTAATTTCTCCAATTATTAATTGAATTGTTAAATAAGTTGTATATATGATGCATTGATCAATTCAAGAACTCTTAAAGAATTGTTTTTGCTGCAATTATGAGTAAAAGTCTAATATTTTTCTGAAATTGACCAACATTTTAGAAAATTTTTTGCGATTTTAATTTACCCTCCTCTTAAATTCAGCCATTAATTCTAAGAAGTTAGAGACTTAAGCATGAAGAAAGCATAAAAGTGAATTTTCATTCGAAAGCCTCACATAGGTTATTTAGTATGTGTGAAAATCCTTCCTAACCAAGTGGTATTTTAATTCTTGTTATAAACAATCATAATCTATTCCTTTGAGACTCTACATAGGTGGAGAAAGTGAGAACTAGGAATTAACTTCTTAATACTAGTAAAAAGAAGAAAAGGTCAAACCTATAGATTGAAAAACTCACTCATAGTTTTAAATATGTTGAAGCAAAATGTTAAATATACACTATATTGATATTGGTATTTTATTTTTTAATTATTTTTTTTTATTTTGTTTGAGTGAAAAGTGTAAAAGTATGATCAAGTGAGGTGATACGATACGTGTATCAAAACTCGTTGTTAAAGGTTTCACATATTATAGAAGTTCAATTTCCACTCATAATTCACAAGAAATTATCCAACTAAAAAAACTAATTTAAACATCTAATAAGAATGAGATGAAAATATATAAAATACAAAATATTAAAAATATCATTAAGTTATAGTATATATGTGAAAATAGACTTGATTTGGAATATTACTTTTCACTTCATTTGAATTGTGTTGGATAATTTAGTTTTCATTTTAAATTTTTGGATTTTGTTTGAACTTATTTAAATTATGTTTTAAACTTTTGGATTTTTTTTTTAAGTTTTTGAATATAGAATGTATGCATTATATAACGTTGCATATTATAAAGCTACAACGCAATTTTATAGGCGTGAATTTCCAATTGATTTATGACGAAAGTTTTGTTTGCCAATAAATTACTTTCCTATTAATTAAGACGTCGATATTACTAATGAATAAATTTGTCTATAATCGTTTCTTATACTTTGTAATCGTTTCTTATGAGTTTAATGATTATGTACTGTAGTTATAAAATAATTTACTATCTCAGACAAATATAAATTAACTATTTATATAACTTTTTATACATACAGTTTGTAATTATAGCATAAAAATGTTTTATACTGCAATATCTCATATTTACTGATACTTTAGTTTTCTTATTTTAAAACTCTTGATATTTCATAAAATTAATTTTTTTATAAATAAACTAATTTTAACTTAGGAAAGGTGTTTTTTTCCCCTTTTGAATTTTTTTATAAAAGAAATTATTAAAAAAGGCTTCTATTATGATTAATGAGATATTAAATAAAGGTATTTTAATCTTAACGCAATATGTCTTAAATGATTGTTATTATATTAACTTTAAATATCTATAGATTTAGGAAAGAGACACTATAAAATGTGTACAAATAATAAAATTATTAGTTATCTGGCGTGATAGTTTTGACCATGGTAAAAGGTACCCAATGTCGTGGATTGTGGAGAACTTTTTTCTGTAACCTCATATTTCTTTTTTCTATATATTATAAATATAAAAATTTCCAATTTTTCTCTGAAAACTTTTTAAATTATGTAATTTAAAAAAATAAAAAATAGTAATTATGTTATTTTTTATGTAAAAAGATTCAGATGATACAATTCATAAGTATTTCTAGATTTCATTATCAAAAGTCATTAGTCATTTTTTATACTAAAAAATACTTTTAAATAATATGATTTGAAAATATCTTTTACATTAAATAATTTAAAAGTTACTTTTATACTGTAATTTGAAAATTATTTTTTGTGTAAATTTTTTTTCAATTATATAATCTAAAAAATATTTTAAATCACATAATTTAAAAAAAATTTAATTTTTTTATACAAAACTAGTTAAACATGAAAAATAATTTTTTCTTTTATTTCATAATTCTACTTGATCGGTATAAATCTTATTCAACTTAGTTGAGATTAGTTCGTTGTTGTGACTCGATTCGATTTATGTTGTCTTGATTTGACTTGACCAATATTGTTCTGATTCGACCTGACCGATATCGTCCTCGACCAATGTTGAATTAATTCAACTTGACTAACGTCAGCTCGTCATTATAATTTGACTTGGCCGATCCTGACTCAACTTTGCCGATGTTGTTCTGACTCAACTTGACTAATGTCAATCCGTCTCAACTTGGGCTAACGTTGGCCCGTTGTTTCAACTCGACTCAACCCACATGGGTTGAGTTGACTCAACCGATGTAGATCGGGTCAACCTAATTTACATGAACTCAACTCAAATTAGCCGACATAAAACTGACGTGCACCCAATGCTACTAAATTTGACATGGACTCATCTCGACCAACTTGACATGATGTCAACCTAACTTAATTTGATCTAAGTCTAGTCCATGGAGTTTTTGTGAGTATTTTGGTCTTATAAATTTTATATTATGTGGGTTTTTTGGCCCTGTGGGCTTTTTGACCCTGACCACATGGGCCAGGACCTAACACTGTGGGATGGCCAAATTTACAACTCGAAGGTCCTGAAAGAAACCCATGGGTTGCCGAAAGAATTTCCGTGGGACAGTTTATGTCCATAAAATGACTTGGATCACATCGATAATGGGCCCGAGTAGACATTGAACTGACTCAGCGGCTAATTGGGCAAGTGAACATGTTATGTTATTAAATTTCATTTTCAAAGGTATTTGCTCTTCCCTATATTTTTAATTCTATTACCCAATGTACCCCGAATCCTGTTGTTTAACACTGTTCTACTTGTTTTCTCAATCTTTACTATTTTTTTTTGTCTTCTTCTGTATATTGAACGACCAAATTTTACTTCAATTTTGTTTCATTATAATTCTACCAAATTTCGTGGTTCATATGAAATTTTTTTTATCCCATTCTTCGTTCTGTTATATGTGCACTGATATATGATTATTTCATTGCTTTTGTTATTCTGGAAGGATTTCAAGAAAGTACATTTCGGACAATTATGAAAAGCCCTTATATGATGTTTTTAATTCTTTTTCAATTTGTTTTATTTATAATTCTTTTTATTGGTGAACATGAAGTTTCATGTCAGTATAGACATATAAGATGGTAAATATTCCACCTGATTTATGAGGAATGGAGAGATTAATAGTTAAAAAAAATATTTTTTATATAAAATAGTATAGAGTGAAGAGTGAAATAACAATAAGCAAGAGTGAAAATAGAAATATTGTGTTCAAAATAATATTAAGACCCTTTTTTCTTTTTTTTCTTTCTTTATGATCGTGTAAAATACCATTAGTACCTCTCTAATTTTAAAATAGATATTCACCACTCTTAAATTTATAATAAAATGACAATAGCAATCTCTTTAATTTCAAAAATAAATTCACCTCTTATAATTTTAATAAAATAACATTAATCTCTCTTATTATATTTTTAGTAATCAGTCATTCATTTCTTATATTTTATTTTGAAAATATTAGTTAAAGTTTAATTAAAAGCTATAAAAACTAAAAATTAAAGTTTCAAAATGTAAAAGATAGAGATCTTTTATGAATAAAGAATTGAATTATTAATTGTGGAAAAATTGCTTTCACCCTTTTTGAGTTTTTTTAAATGATATTCGTGTTTTTCCTAGTTTTAAGATAGACGTTAACATTCTTATATTATTAATAAAAAATGATAATTCTTAATTTATTTATATTTATTCTTGTGAATAAGAATTAAGTTCATGTTGGGGTGAATTAATTTTCAAAATATTTAAAATATTTTTATGAATATATAAATATTCTTTTCATTCAAATTATTCTAAAGAAAAACAAGTTTCATATGTAATTATATTTGATTAAATCAATCTATTTATTTTTAAGTTTTAGAAGCACATCTGAAAAAGAAAAAAAATACATCACATAAAGATTTTAAACCTTCTAAGATCTCATCTACCACCTATGCAACCTATCAGGAGTAACAATACATAATAACCCTACTCAAAATCTGAATAGCTAAAACAAAATTAAGGAACAAGATCGTAGAATAAATTATTATCTTCAATGTGATTTCCTTAATTTATGATCTTAATATCATTGATATAATAGTTTAGCTCTAAGAATTTTTAGTTTTTTTTATATAATTAAAGCTTATCCTAAAGTTTTAGGAAAGTTTTGAAAGTTTTTATTAAACGAGGGAATTGGTTGGGTGGTTAAGAAGGGAATGTGGGATAGGTTATGAGTCTGAATTTTCCTGCAAACAAAATCTATTACATTTGCCAATAAATAAATAAAGATTAAATGAAATGACATATATAACGTCCTCCTCTCTCTATATATTATGTTTATAATCTAAAGTATAATATATACAAATACATGAATAACCTAGTTAATTCAAGATTTTAATATATCTACTTACATGATATTTTAATTTGGTAAGCCATTTCTTTTAATTATTTTAAATTTTTTATTATAGTAATTTTATTAAGATTTGAAATCCGTTAAAATAATATTGTTATGATTAGTTATTGCATATAAAATATTATTCGATTTTGAAACTTAACATTAAGTTCTAGTTTTATTTTTGAAAGACATAACAAATTAAGAGGAAAAAGAATATATAAACTATCATTAATTTCATTTTTAAATAATGTGAGACTATTGAATGTTCTGAAATAATTACAAATTTAATTTTTTTAAATTATAAAAAAATTCTAAAATTATATTATAATAGGTAAAACATTCATAAAATTAAATAAAATCTACCTTCCTTAGCTCAAATAATTTGTTCTTTTATAAAGTTATCCAAAAGTTATGCAAAAATTATTTTCTCTTTTAAAAAATTATCCAAAAGTTATGCAAACTTGATTCAAATACTAAATAGATCACTAAAACCATAAAGTAATAAATATTAATTTATTTAACTCAAATAAGTAGAAAAATTTATGAATACAAACTTTTTTAGGAAGGAACTAATTAAGATACATGAAAAAGAAACTTACTTAAAAAAAATTAATTATCCTAAACTATATGTCCTCCTAAGTTGTTTTTTCTTATATGAGAAAAAGATCAAAAAATGTTTAAAAATAAAGTGAATATGAAAGAGAGAAGTTGAAAGAGATAATAAAAGTTATAAAATAATTACTAAATAGTTAAAATTGTAATTTGTATACTAAATATAATATTACAATTTAACTGTTATTATTTTTTAAAATTATTCCTACTAGTATAAGTTATAACTAAGTCTAACCATATAAGTTATAACTAATAGTTTCAAAGTATTAAAAATAATTTCAGTCCATTAAAAAGTAGCCTTGTGCCTTTCGATAATATTTTAACTTATTAAAACATATTTTTAATAGATGAGAATAAACTTTAGTGATTTTAATTTATTAAAATTTAAAAGGCCTCTTGTTTATGTTTTCTTACAAACACCACATACTTACAAACATTTTAACAAATAAAAAAGTCTCCAAGTCATTATTACGCGCATAATCACACATGTACTTAGAGAGAGTATCAAATCGTTAAACACCAAGATCAGCTTCTATCTCAACATTCGGGGTACTTTTTGACAACATTGTTATACTTATATTAAAATAATAATTCTAAAAATATAATTTTTATATTCTGTAGGATAATTTATAATTTACTTAAAATAATTTTTTTAGGTATTATTCAAATATACAAATTAAATTCTTTAATTTTCTATAAAAAATGTTTATTTTGATATTTAAAGTTTATTTTTTAACATTTTATAGTAATTATTTAAATTTTATTTTATATGTTATTTTTAAATAAAATAAGGAAAGTAATTATCTTTAAAATATAAGAGTGAAAAGTATGATTTTATTAAAAGTCTAATAAAAATGAGTGTCTTTTAAAATCTATAAAAGTTATTTCTCTTATTTTGTTGAATTTTTTTTTAAAAATCTTATATTTTGATAGAAAATTAAGTAAAAATAAGATTTTGCTAAATTAAGAGAGAGGTGAATTGATTTTAAAACTTTCCCATAAGAGTTAATTCCTTTTAAATTATTTTTAAAAACTGTAGCAATTATTGATTTGAAGAATCAAGATTGAGAAAGATTGACACTTAAATATCAAAGACAATAAAAACAGTATAAAATTGCAAAGAATGGATGAGAAAGAACGCACTATACCAATTCAGATCAACAAGAAATTTTATATCTAGATATTCAACCTTAGAACAACTGAAATCCACCGTCTCTATATGTTTCTTACAAGTACTCAACATATGCAAAGCATATATATGATAGGAAACAAATTAGATCAACTTTTGAATAAGATCAAGGAAGATATGTTCAACTCTTGAATTATATTAAGAGTTAACTCAACACATAACTCTTGAAAACTCAAGAGGACCACAATTCTACCCTTGATATAACAAGAGGATACGAGGAAGGGATAAATCCCAACAAGAACATGTTGAAGCGAAATTACCAGTCATAACAGAAGCAACAAGTGTTAAATCAGTCCAAACACATACCCTTTGAAATTTCTTTGAAAAACTAGTGAAAAGAGAGAGTTATTGATTGAATCTTGTTTTCTCTCTTAAAGTAGTATTTGCAAAGCTTTAAAATAATACTCTAAATGTTTGAAATCACACTCTTAAAAGAATGATTATCATTGTGAAAAATTAGAACATTGATCCAATTCATAATGATAACGAAACTTTGATTAAAAACTAATACTAACATATTTATTCAATTATCTTAAGTTGGTAATCGGTTATTTAGTATTAAAAAGAGTTTTTAAGAAAAAGACTTTTTGTTTTTTTAATTGATTATCACATCATTTAATCTGTTAAATTGTTCTTCATTTTTTTTTGGAAATCACATAAGAACATTTTAATAGATTATTTTAACATTTAATCGATTATACTAGAGAGACACATGATTACTCAAAAGACTTAGTCATTTATCCAGAAAATTCTCAATTAAGTGAACTAAGATGAATAAATTAATCGATTATTACATTTGAT
Organism: Lablab purpureus; assembly: GCA_030347555.1. Taxonomy (NCBI): domain Eukaryota; kingdom Viridiplantae; phylum Streptophyta; class Magnoliopsida; order Fabales; family Fabaceae; genus Lablab; species Lablab purpureus. The sequence goes on from CM059260.1 coordinate 23,113,793, forward strand.
AATTGATTAAACTAGAGACTTATGAAAACTCATGTTTGAGATTATTAATTCTGAAAATCTCTAAAGAACATACTTGTGTAATCAATTAAACCATATTAAAAGGCTTTTAAAAACATTTTATCTTTTAGAAAACTTTATTTCAACATCAAGGTTATGTATGTATTTATGACCAAAACACTTGTAAAATTACCTTGCCTAGAAGACTCTCAAATATATGCAATGAAAATTGTAACACTCAATATATATATATAACACCATCTTCATCAACCATCATCATCAAAATCAAGCTTGTTCAAATCTTCAAAGAAACATGACTTGTCTTAATTCTTTATGTTCAACATATTTATTTTTAAAATTAAGAAGAATGTGAATGTCATTTAATCTAAACAGATAAATCTAATTTCCTACTTAAAATTAATTACATAATTTGAATGTAATAAACTAAATAAGATCCCATAGGAATAGATGTGATGTTCTATATACTAACGTGCGTTCAAGAAAAAAAATGTGACATGTTTAAAACATGTTTATGAATTAATTAAATAACTTTTAAAAAATAAATGTGCTTATAATAAAGAATATGTTAAATATCATATTAAAATAGTATTATATTATAAATATAATATAAATAAAGAATATTTTAAGGAAGTTGAGAGTGATATGTTAACGGTCGATTTTAATAATGAGAAAATTAGATTTGTTTTGTTTAGTCTTAGTACTATTTGGTTTGATGGATTTGGGGGATGTTTGTCCAAAAATTAGGGTATATAATGCAATGTGATCTGGTTGGAGCTATTAAGAAACTTTTTTTGTTAAATTTGATTATTCCAAATATGAATTCTAATGCGGATTTGCTTTGGCTAATTTTGTTTTAAAATCATTGTCGATAAGTTTCTTTGCATAGAAACTATAATTATTTCAAGATTCTAGTAATGAGAATGACTTTGTTTTATTGTGTTGAAAGCTATAAATTTGCTTAATCAAAATTTGAAGGATCCCAATGTTGCTTTTAAAATTCATACCATAAAAGCTTTGGGTACTTTAGATTGGGTATCTTATCAAAGTTAAGAGTTTGGTTTTAGTGATAGATTTTGTCATTTATACGATTTTTTGTTAGATTAACACAAACTATTTTTATGTGTAACATCTTGTTGACACTATATATATCATACTAGTCATAATCACCATATAAAATGTTATAAATATATTATATTATATATACACACACATTTATGCATAATAAGAGTTAAGAGTGTTTAAAACATACATAATAAAGTAAATTTATCTAATTATCTAAAAGTTGGGATACTTCCACCATCACACGTAGTAAAATATCTTCTTGTACTAAATATAATCACAACACTATTACATACAACAATAAGTAAAGGTGAGCCAATGAATTTAAAACGTCCATCACATATACAAACATTATCAAGCACATATCAAGATCATGGATATGAATGTAAATAAAATCATATTTAGTCACACATCATGTCATGAATAAATATTAAGAGTCTTCTAGAAGACTTCTAAAAATCATGATAATTAAGTCTTACCAAAAGCTAACACCTAACATATCCTAGACTCATCATATCTTAGTTGATGATGAATGGTCAAGTTGCATTAGAAGGAAACAAGGATCTATCCAACATGATTTTAGACTTAGAAAAACAATTCAATTGGTGCAATTGAATTAGAAAGATGAAAAAAATGCAACCAGCTCCTATTTGGAAGTTTTTATCAGTGCAAAATCAATTAAAACAAGATTAGAGAAGTTTTAACATATTAAATTCAAGATAGAAGTCACAACACGCAATAGAAAGTGAAAACAAGCATTTTAATTGGTGAAAAATGGATTAAAATCAAGATATGAGGAGTGGCTATGAAGAACATTCAAGAACATGAAAAGAGAAAACATGAAGAAGACAAGAAGATGTAGAACATGTCACTTTCATGAAGAAAGATAAGTACAAAGGACAATCACCACTTGATTTTAGAAAACTCAACATAAGATTCTAGAAATGAGGCTTACCTCTTGAACTTCAAAGAGATAATTTGTTCTTGCACTTTATTAATGTTCAAAGTTATGATACAAATAAGACTCCATGCCTTTATATAGGCAAGGGTGTAGCACATAAGAGTCACATAGGTGAAATACCAAAAGGTTAGGCCATGTTTGGTGATGCTCTAAAGCTTCCCAAACAAGGCCTTTGTTTTTACTGGTGTCCTTTTGTCCAAACTAGTTGCTTCTTATTTCTATTTTAAAGAAAGAAACTAAACTATCTCTATTTTCATTTACAAGGAAATTACAAGAGCTATTAATATTTCTAATTTCTTCTTCAAGCTTCTTGTACATTCCTCTTGTCTTCCTTCCTTATTTTTCTTCAAAATCCCTTGTAAGTCATTTTTTCTTATTTTCCTTTTTTTGTCTTCTTGTGGTGACTCCTCCTTTCATAAATTGAGATTCTTTATGAATTGAGATTACATCAGTTGATCTATATTCCCATATTAAAGTGGTACAACACATTTGTTACTAAGCCAGATGTACACCCACTATGAAGCATATATAAGTCTCCTTCAACTTTTCATCACTTGAAGTTTTGTCTATGTGACTAGACAACAATGAAGTAAGGATACCTTTTAATTTAGAGTCAAGTCTATCATCATAACCCAAGGTCTGATACTACCTCAAGTATCTCTACATCACTCATTAGGGCCATGCAAGCACCCATCCAAGGTAAGAATTTATACACATATATACCTAATTCATATATATGTATATAAACAATCCAACATGATCCATTGCCCACAAAGGACTACCCAAAATGACATATTCCTTGCATACATATGCATCTCTACATCAATTATATATTTTTCCAGAGCATATATAATAATTTTACCTTGTAGGCATCATATCATAATAATAAACATGTATAAAAGCATGAATCATAACATGAATAAACGACCTCAAAGCATGACATAACATCACCATCCTTCTACCATATTGTAGCTTGAACGAGATCCTCTCACTTGAGTGACCTCATCAACATATATATGACAGTCTTCATTTCGCTTGAGTGAAACACTTTCCCCTTGAGAAAAATGCAATCCAAGAGCAACATCCTCCCAAGTCTATCCTTGCTCTAACTCTCCGTTGCTAGAGCATCGATCACTTTAGCATTATAGTTAATGCTTTAGTGACATCCACTTATTGGAAGAAATCCAACAAGTTTTAGAAACTCTTTTACCGCCATAGAACACTTAGGTATCCAACCAATGCTTAAGCATTAATGACACATGTCACACACCACCACACGTGGTGACATGTGTACATAGAACCACAATCCTAACTCATAGAACAACAAAACAAAAATACAAACTAAAAATCCTTACTATAACAAGACACGAGATTCACACCTCTTTAACAACAATACAAACTAAAAATCCTTACTATAACAAGACACAAGATTCACACCTCTTTAATTTTCGTACATTCTATACATCTAGAACAACCATCATATTTCACAAAAAAATTACTAGCACACCTTAATTGGATTGAAACATATCTTCTCCAATAATCTCTTCACAACTATCCAAACAACTTTGAGTAAGCTTTTAGAACTTAATTCTATGTTCCAATGTCTCCTCTTAATATATCTAATAAAAGAAAAGAGAAAAAGAAAAAATTACTTAAAACATCAGTAGAAACAACACTGCTAACCAAAATCAAAGTTTGATTAGATGAATTTGATCTATTCTCAAACTCTAAAATGTCAATTAAATAACAATTTTATAGTCAAAACATATTTTATAATTAGAGAAAACATAAAAAAGGAAGAATTTCTAAAAATAAAAATTCTAAAATAAATATATAAATAAATGTGAACTTTTACTTTTAAATGACATATCTAATTCCTTTAAAAAATATTAATAAAATAATATTAAACTTTACATTATAAACTTGTTACCTAATTAATTATTTATGAATTATAATCAATTATCTAAAAATTCAAATTATGTCTAAAATTATGTTGAACATACTCATCTATATAAATTTAAATTTCACATAATCATTAAAAATTAAAAAAATAAATATAAACTGTTTTTTTTATTTTCTCTCTATTAAATATATAACAATTTAAACTTTCCACCTTTTTTATTTTTAATTATATTTCACTTCAAACAACTCAACTTTTTAATATTTCTCAATTTTTTTTCTACTTCATTTTTTTTCACGCCGAGACTGTGTGCCTTCTTTACAAAATAAGATACTATGAAACACAAACTAATTACAAGAATAATATATTCTAGAAAGAAAGTAAACTATTCATACATATATTTTACAATGATAGTAAGCCACAGAAAGGACTGCTTCAGAGAAAAATTTCTCAAGAACGAGTTTTTATGTGTAAAAATATATCTCTTCTAGATGTTCTATGCAATAATAATTATATCTGAATATAAACTCTACCTTTGCCAACTGCATTGATTTCTCATATTATCTGTGTGTAGTTATGAATTTAAACCATTTGAACAGGGCAATAACACAAAATGCTCTTCCATTTTTTATTTTATTTTTAAGCCTATTTTTTTTTTTTTCAGAAACAATCATGTTTAAGACATGATTAGATGTTATTTCAATAAACTAAATTGAAATTTATTTGATCATTGAGAGTTTTATTCTTTTGGTTTGATTTTCACTCTTTATTATAGATGTATTTATATAAGTTTTTTTTATAAATACTTATAAAAGAAAAGATTAAGAAAAATAAAATAAAATAAAATTTTCCATAAGTAACTTGTATAGAAATACAAATTTATAAAGGTTATATGAGTGTGCTTTTAAGTTATTGATAAGCTTATTTAAATTTAATTTTTAAGTTCTTATAGAGAAATCCATTTAAACAAACTTTTATATTTTTAAAAAGTATGAAAATTCAAATATGCAAATGACTTATTTTTAAATTAGGTTAGGGAGTTGAATTTGTGATAAAATGAGAGTATAATTAGAAGAAAAGACATAACTCTATATAACTATTCAAATTTGGTGGGAAGATAATTACTCACAAAATGGTTAAATATTCAATACCATAACCTTATTAAAAAAATTTGTTACTTCTTTTGCACTTAAATATAAGAAAACAAATAAGCATGTATTTAGTATAACTACATATTAGCAAATTACAATTGATTCAGTCATATTTAATATTATTATTTTAAAATATTTTGCATAACATCAAATGGATTAACTATTTTCTTTTTTCTGAAACTTAACTAATTATTTTATAATAGAAAATTAAGTAATTATGTTTTACACTAAATCAAGAGATATTTTTACTAAGATTAACAATAACAATAAATATATATGTTTTTCTATATAAGTTTACTAAAATCATCTAGTTCTCTTGATACATCCATTACGATTACTATTATTAGATAACTGCCTTAGTTATAATTGACATTTATGTATATAATACTTAAAATAATTTATAATTTATATGAGGAGTAAATAAATACTATCTAAACATATAAAATATTTTAGAACAAATTATAAATAATTAGAAACGGAAAAGGAATGAGTTACATAAGTGTGAGCACATGGTTAATAACACATCTTGAAAAGAGAAAAGAAAAAAAAAAGGTAAAAATCAAGAAAAAAACAAAGTTAATCAATTGGTTGCTTATCAGTTACTACAGGAGGGGACCTCGGAAAAGAAAATTAATACGACAAAAGCAGAGGAGATAAACGTGGTTAGTCGTTGTCAAAATGTTCGTTGGTTGACAAACTCTTCCTCTAACTACATCATTCTGTCTCATGGGCAGGATTCCATCACTTCTCTCACCACACTCACTGCCTCATACTATTCATCTTAATTTGGAAGACAAATTGATCATAGAATCAATTTCAAACCACTTAACAAAATTTATAGTTATAGATATTAATAATGCCACCTCCAATATAGTTAAAATATCCATAAATGTTAATAATTTAGTCTTTTTTTTATTAATAATTAAAATGTAAACTAGAGGGTAGTACCAAATGGTTGGATTTAAAGAAAATATATTTTGATTTAATTTTTATTCTCATATACAATGTGCTAATTAATTGTTACTTTTATCTGATATTTAATTAAGTTATGTATATGTGATGATTGTGATTAGAAGTAAAAAGGTTTTTACAAAATAACCTTAAACAAGAGATTTTTTTTGAAAAAAAAAAGGAGTAACAAGTGAATGCAATGTCATTTGTTAAGGTTGTTTATAAAGATAAACTAAGAATGCTAGTTACTAAGGTGGATGTATTGATTGAATATAGATGAGGATCAATAAATGCAAAAATTATAGTATTTTTAACTACTAAAGGTGATTTACATACACGAATCATGTACATACCCCCATGTTCTACCCCCATCCAAATTATCTGCTTTTGGGTCTGTTTTTTTTTTTTTTTTATCTAACTAGCCTATTCAAATAAGGTGCAAGTTAGATTGTAATCTTCTAGTGAAAAGAATAAAGATAATCATTCATTCTAAAATTCTTCAGCTGCTTCCAAATTTTCTCACACTAACATACTAGCTCCTCTCTGCAAGTTCCTCCACAAGACAGCAAAAGATTGCAAGCTCAAGTTCCTGAACTAGCTCCCCTGTGTGCTCAGCATTTTTCTTCCACCTACCTTCTTCTCTAGAGAAGTCCTCTCCAATCATCATATCAATGGTGTTGCACTCAACTTCTTTCCATGACTCCAGTCTCCTGCAAACCCTTCTCATCACCACCCTGTTCCTCTCTTCTGAAGAATTCACTTCTGTCTCTTCCTCCATGATCAGATCATGAACCAGCCTCTTAAGGTCCTCAGCAGCTTCCTGCATGTCATCAACTCTTGAATGACTGAGGATTTCAAAAACATTTTCTTCAAGAACCTTTTGTTCACAACATTTTGTTTCGCCGTCAACATCATCGTAATCACCCTCTTCAATAAATGTTTCATACTCGCTGTTGTCTTCTTGATCTAACATTCTCTTCTCAAGCTCCACTGGATCTAACTCTGCAAGTTTCTCAAATCTACGAAGCCTGTCTAGTAGATGCTGCGTAGTTCCTGAAAATTTAATACAAAGAAAAGAGAATCAGTGTAAACATCTTCATTCAGTTAATTATTAGAGACATTCATTTCATACAGATCATATTCCAGCAATCTCTTTTTTGTACAGAACTGACAACCTTTCTTGCATCTATTTCAAGTTCAGTGTTTAAGTAACTCAGCATGGATAAACAGCAATAAGTACAAGCACAAAAGTTTTAGCAGCTATTTGAAGCATATAAAGTTTAGGATGCCGAAATTGGTCTTGAAGCACTGGTACTGAGATAAACAAAAATGTTCTCTTCATGCCATTCTTTTACACATTAGATAAAATGCTGAATCACACGAAAGAGAGAAAAAAAAAAGGATACATTTTTAAGGAGGATAAAGGGATGTAATTGAAAGAAAAGAAAATAAAAAAGGCGATGGTGTTTAAATGGAACGTTTGACATGGTTTGCTTTTCAGAAAATTAAATATGATTAAACTTAAATGGTGTTGGATTGCTGAAAGCTTACACAGCACATTGAATGGAAGCATGAGGTCTTCCAACTGTGGGTCATGTTGAAATTTATAACGATACTAGTAGCAAAGTGTAGTTGTGAAGAAAGAGTAGGGCAATTTCGCATTGAATGCGAGTGCATGTTGGGGGATGAGCTATTGCAATCTTGGGATGGAACCCACAAAGATAGGTGGCAGGGGTAGAAACCATATCAGCAACATAGCCCCCCTTATGGTATTTTGTAACAGACAATGAATTTTGAAGAAGCGTGTACGATGGCATGTTGATGGAAAACGACCAAACAACATAAAATGGTGGAAAATAAACCAAAAAAAAAAATATTAAAACAATGACGTACTTTGAACATTGGCATAGCTACAGTCCAAATCAAAGCCATCATCTCCATGGTCATTATCATCATCATCGAAGGGTGGGTCTAAAACAGACACTGGACTGCATTGTTCCTTATCTTCTTCCTCTTCTTCCCCAGATTGGAATTTGTTGACGCCATCAGCACTATTAATTTCATTGTCCTATGAAAAATTTCACAACCACCATAGTTAGAATATTGTCGTAATTGGGTAGTTAACATAATTCCCTAATCATTCTTATAATGCCCATGGATTTAGACTCAACACTTGCTTCATAATTGGGTTGTTGACTTCTCTTTTTTATGTTTTGGTACCCACTCCACTATTAATGTGATAGAAAATCCAAACCAGAAACTATTTTTCTAGAAAACCGAATGTCGGGGGCCAATAATTCATCCCAATAGAACAAACAAAAAAGAGATTCGTCTTATATTTAAAGGGCTTTTTTTTACCGAATAACCCCAAAAAGTAAAAGGAAAAATCGAGAAGATTGCATGGCAGACACCTGGACGAAAAAAACAACTGAGAAAATCCAAATTAAATTAACATACGTGACCCTCTGCTTCACGAAATACATATATATCAAATTTAGGAAAAATCGAGGGCTAAAATCGTCTTTGTAAGAAAAGTTCCGGCAAAACTCGCAGACCCCGAATCCAGATCCTATTTGCCGACAAAAAAAACACCACGAACTATCACGGTTAATTCACGAGCTCAACTCGGTGCTCCAACTCACCACACCACCGAGTCAAACCAGAGAGAGAGTTATTATTATTATTACAATTACAGTTCAATTAAAATGTAAAATATGATACATATTTGAGATAGTATTGTGAAAGCATCAAATTTATATTTTTGAACTGTATTCTAAATATAAATATAAATACTTTATACGGCAATATGCAGATTTTTTATGAAGAAAAAAACCTACTATCTGAAAAGTCATTCTAATATCATAAGTAATAATTTGGTGCAAGAACTTCTACAGTGCATGTATGTATTTTAAACATTTTTTATTAAAAATTATTTTTTTCATAAAATCACGAGTTACAAAAGCTAAGAGCGGTATGAGTTAAATCAGAAATACTTCTATTTTAAAATAAGTCCTTTTGATTTTTTTTGTTACTTTAAATGATAATTTTAAATTTTTGTAAACAATTTTTCATATAATTAGAAAAAATGATCACTAATAATTGAAAAATTGGTGGTATTTTTTACTAAATCGTGTATTTTTACAAAAAGAGCATTGATTTAGTAAGAGTTAATTAAGTCGAGTAAATAACAAAAAAAGAATTTCTATTATTTGAAAACAAGATGTTAAAAGCATTTGGCACTAGAATAATGTGAAAAGGAGAAACCTGAGTTGTGTGGCGAGAGGGAGAGGCGAGTGGCGAAGAGAATTCCGGCGTGCGGCGGGGGGAGTAGTCGGGGCTCCGTCGGAGAGAGAAGTGGAAAGGGGTTTGGCAGAAGAAGAGATCATGAGCGTTGAGTTTGCGTTCGTTGAGAAACTGAATCTCTTGTTCGACAGAGTCGTCGAAGGAGTGGCCACTACTGCAAGTTTCCAAGTCCAACGACTTGTCCTCGTTGCTCTCCGACCACACGCCACTACTGCTGGGCCTGCCCTCACAGGATCCCACCACCCCGACGCCAACATCATCGGCTATCTGTTCCCTCTTCCTTTGGTTCGTGAGTTTCTTGAAGAGCGAGCCGAAGATGCCCAAGGCCCTGTTTGGCTTCGGTTTGGCGTGTTTGTGGATTCTGAGCGCGGCTTCCAGGAGGAGCGCGGCGGTTTTCGCGTTGGAGGGTCTGAGGGGACTCAGCTTCTTGGTGGGTGACGCGAATTCCAAGAGCGGGGATTTGGTGGCGTTGTGGAGGGAGAGGAGGCATTTATTAAGTGGGAAGTTTGAGTTTGAGGTGTTTTTTCTTAAGGTGGTGTTTGGGGAAGGTCTTTTGAGGAGGCTACGACGTTCCGAAATGTAGTGTTTGAGAAGAAAGGGCTCTTGGTCCTCCAGCAGCAGGTCCCGCAAGTGCTTCTCCGCCATCTTAAGTTTAGGTTTGGGTTTGGGGTTTGTGGCGAGTTTGGGAAGCGCGTTTGGTAGAAATAAGAGAGAGAGAGAGAGAGAGAGGTTGGTGATTCAAATGTAGGGGTTGGAATGAGGAGGGGAGAGAGTGAAATGAAATGGTGATGAGTGAAGGAGTTATTATTAAATAATAATGGAGGGAGAGATAATATACTACTGCTGCTACTGTTCAGTGTTGCATTTCTTTTGTGCTTGTATTTTTTTTTTGGTAACTTTCCTGTGGTTTCTTATCAGAGTAATTTCAAGTACGAAAGGAAATAAAGTGTTTTGTTTTGGTGTTTTAGAGTAATCTCACTCAGTTCCAAAGTTAATTAAAATTGCAATTTCATTTTAGTCAGTTTTTGGAAGATAAGTACAATTATAGTTTTATCTCGAAATAATCTTCTTTCAACGAATAAAAATGTAAAATGAGTGTGAGATGTACAGTGTAGGTGTAGGAGGAGGAGGCTTCCTGTCCTCCCTACACGTCTGACTGGGATCAACTCTCTCACACCATCATGCACATTCATTCACCTCTAATATTCTATAATTTACATATTATAGTTACACTTGATATTTTAATATATTTATTTATCCTCCATTTATTTTTCTGTGTAATTATAAATAGCAATGGATTCAAAATTATAGAGAATTTTCATAATTGATGGAAAGTTATTAACAAATGTAATGCATTCTTTTACTTTTTTTTATCAATCCTTTTACTTGTTTAAATTACTTTGAAATTTTCTTTTTCATACTTTGATATAATTAAAAAAAAATTAATGATTCACATTTATGTAAGATTTCTTTATTTAATATTTAAAATTAAAATTTTAAATCATATTTAAAGATACCAAAATAGATTATTTTATTGGTGGAACAGACTGATAGATCAGACTGAAACACTGAGTTATATTATGAAAAGGACATACTATCTGATCATCCAGCTAATTATATATATATATATATATATATATATATATATATATAATTAATTTCAATACTTATTGAAAATGACTAAATTATAATCAAACTTTTGAAACTTAATTTACAAGTATTTATAATTTAAATTACAATACTATTATTATATATTTAGGTATTTTAATAATATTTCACAAATATTATAATAATTTAAATTATAATTATATTTTTAATAAATTAATTTTAACATTTTACATATATAATAGACAAATAAATAGATATATCTCTAACATTTTAATAAGAAATTTTATAATTTCTAAAAAATTTAAATACATTAAATTTAAATTGATATTGATTCAAATTTTCATTTTTCAAATGTTTTATTTCTATAAGATAATTCAAATGTATTGATTTTTAATTTTATTTATTTATTTATTTCAATTATTATTAAATATAAAAATTATTTAAATATCAAATCATTGTTAATTATAAGACTTAAGTATTTTAATAATAGATTTTAAAGTGAATTACTAATTATATCTATACATAGGAGTTAGATTCTCATTTTTTAATTCATTTTGAACTTTTTCTCTCAACATTCTCTCTAAATTACTAGAAATTCTAACCACAAAAATCTTACAAAATTAAAGCATTGTGAAGTTGGTGAATGATAGATCAATTTGACCAATTGGTGTTTGGTTCTGGTAAGTGGGTTTATGTCATTTGATATTTTAAGTTTCCTCTCTCTCCTCTTCATAATTAGATTATCTAAGAGGAAATTCTACCCGTTTATAATGTAGCTAAAAGCTTTCCTAGGTTGTCGGGAGTAGATTTGACAAGATTTTTAGTTATGCTTCAATCCAAGTAAAGAGAGCTAACTATCTTTCAATACTTGGATTGTTGGTAGAATAATGGTTTTTAGCTAGGCGTATGAAATCAGGAGATATTTAAGTTGATTGTAGTATTTGTATGATACTATAGGTTGTTATTTGTTGGTAAATACATTGTTGGGAGTCTATATATGTGTAGAGCCTAAGCTTGGATGTAGAAACATAGAGATTGGGTTTGGTTGAGCTGAAAAAGGGGAGCTCTCGACCCTGATATTGCTCAACTGACACAAGTCACTCAAGTGGTGAATAATCATTACCTTCACCATCTTAGGTTGCTCAAATAATGGATTGGTCGCCCAAGCGACAACATGTATCTCTCATGCAATAGCTACAACTCATGTGAGGGAGAGGCCAAGGTTGCTCTCTCTCCAGTGGAACTATGTCTCTCAGGCGACGAGGTGGTCATTCGAGCAACAAGTGAGATCTTAGAATGGACTGCTCTCGATCTCAAAATCACTTTGGTGATAGAACAACCACTCAAATGAAGAGAGAACTGAAATTCAGGGTACTCTCAGCTTTGATATCGCTCAAGCGATGGGTGTGACTCAAGCAATATGAAGGTGAGGTCACTAAAGCAACATTGGTCTGAAGATTAATATGGTTATGTTTTGCATGGTTATTAAATTATGATGTTGTATCTAATGATGGGTTGAGAATGATATGATGCTTATATACATGAATTGTTAATTTTGATGTATGTAAGATGAGTTGGAAATATATTTGATGTGATGCATGACATGTTAAATGCATATTTAGAGCCCTTTATCGGTGGTGATTAAAGTCTATCAAGGGTGGTAAAATATATGGTTGGGTTTCGTGGATACATATATATGGTTGTGTTATATGTGTATCGAAAGCTTAGAGCTCTTGATAGGTGGTAATTGGAGCCCTTCTGGGTGATTTGAGGATACACAAGGTGGTATATGATATTATGTAGCTGTGATAAATATGACACTTAGTTAACAAATGTATCCCAACTAAATTGTTGTCTTGTCATGTAGACAGGACTTCAGGTGGTGAGAAGATGAGAAAGACTTAACCAAGCGTTGGAAGTAAATGTACATTTGGTATCGTCGACAACAGATGCTTTGTACCACCCTGACCCTAAGGAATCTTTGGCTCAGTTCTGGAATGGATTAGGTGTTAGCCACTGGTGAGACATGTTTATCATGGATAGAGTCTTTTGGAATACACCTCATATTTAGTCATAACATGTTGTGTGGCTAAATATGAGTGTTGTTGTTGTATGTTGTAGTTGGTTATATGTATAATGATAGTGTATGATGTATAAATATTGATGATAGATATAAGTTGACTATGTTGTTTTTTGTTACCTCATCCTTGTTGTTGTGTGTGGGTGATGCTGTGATTGTATTTTGTACAAGAGTAGACTCTTTTACATGTGGCAGTGGAAGTGAGCAGGCTTCTAAGAGAGACTTAAAGTATGTATTTTGAGGACGTATGGTCATGTGATGTATGTATGTATGTGTATGTATTACATACATGTGTATTATATAGGTGTAATAAAACTAATATATATTACATTAATAATTCAAAAATATCAATATTGATTATTTTTTTATAGGGGAGTTCAGGGGTTGGGTTGGGTAGGATTTGAACAAACCCATTATGCAACCCACTAAAAGAATATTGGGTTGGGTTGGGTTGGGTTGGGTTGGGTTGAGTTTCTATATTTTTTATGTTAAATTCATTCCAACCCAACCTTTGAGTGAGTTGGATTAGGTTGGGTCAATTGTGTCAAAAATTTGAAATATTTATTTATTTTTTAAAAAAGTTATAATTTTCAAGTATCACTAGAAATAAAGGTCGTATACGAGATTGTGTCGGAGAAGGACCAGAGGGGAACAACATAGACAAACAACATCATAGACAAACAATAGAGACAAACAACGTAGAGGGAGGTGAAAGATAGAGGCAAATAACAAAGGCGAATAGTGAAGGAGAACAACAAAGAGAGATTACAATTGTCAAAACAAGTGACTCAACCCAGTCTAGCTTGACCCAACGAGCCTAGTTAAGAAAATTTAACAACCTAGCCTGATTTATACTTTAAAATGGACCATAAATTTTGGCCTAGCTTGACCTTATGTCAAGCACATGGCCCATGAGTCATTTTTGTCTAATTAAAAATTAAAAGGAGTACAACTATGTCTATATAAAAAGTCATGATATATTATTATCCAAAAGTCTAAAGTTTAATATTCAATAGCTAGATGTATTATACAACAACATCATATATCTTAGTTAAATATTATTATTTTTTGTCAGCAACAATATATACTCACACACACACAAAATGAAAAATTGTGCAAAATTGTTCATGATAGAACCAAAAAAATTGAAACAAAAAAAAGCTTAAAATACCATACAAAGAAAAAAGTACAATATATACCTTACCCAAAATAAAGGAAACAAAAAAAATTCTTTATTTAACCAACAAGAATAATACAACCTAGTTTTGGGTTCAAACTTGTTTTTCTTTACCTGATCATCCAACCTGACTCTTATAAGTACAAGTACCATCATTCCTCACAATTTTGTTAAACAAAGTAAAGTATTAAAGCACCATTGTGAAACATAGAGCAATTGATTTTGTTCTTACTCTTGTAACACTCTTATATATAGAAATAAATATACAGAATAATTTCCTCTCTACGCATCTCGTTTGCCTCAATGACACATTTATTCTTTGTCCTCTACACCAAATAACTTCTGCCCATAAAATATTCTTAGTCTAATATTATTTGAAACAATTTTACTAATGTCCGTCAAATCCATAATATAACATGTCTAATTAAAATAAAATAAAGATTAAAGATAAAAAATTAACATAAAAGAAAAAAGGAGTTAGCCCATTAGCCTATGAGCCAGCCTAGCCTTGGCCCACACAAGCCTCAGGCTAAACATGTCAAGCTAAAAAGTTTCATTTCTATTTAGGTCACCATCTTTGAAGTCTAGCTTAACTTAAATCATAGGTCACACAAACTAGCTCGTCGGGTCAAACCTACTTTGACAGCCCAGACAAGATGTTAGGACTTATGTGAAGAGGAAGACTCACCACAACAATATTTATGTTTGTTTGTCTAATGTTAGGATCAACATATGGTGGAGGCAAATGGCGGATATCGATGGTAAAAATGAACAACAAAGACAAGAATGTTAACATTGATATGAGAAAGAAGATACACTGTCATGAAAGTGTTTAATTAGGTTGGATTGGGTCATTAGTTAGCCCGATCCAATGAGCACCCCGACTTTGTTAGTTAATCTTGGTTGATGTTATTTATTAGTCAAAGCTCATCGAGAATTTTTAATTGATATTGATGAGGCCTTTTCTTGATTAATGCTAGTCAAGACTATTTTCAAGATGTCAACCACAATTATTTATTCTAACATTAACCAAAATTATTTTTAAATGTTTTTAGTTGAAGTATTTTTGTCGATTTTTTTTATCAATGTTGACTAAAATATTATCCAGTTTGTGAAAAATAAGTAAAACACAAGAAGGGTTGAATTGTGTTTTAAAAAACTTTCACCAAATTTTTCGAATATCGTGTGATCAAGGAAACTTATTCGACAATAGACGCACTAAGTCTGTTGGTCAAAAACAATTTTGAAACAACACGTGTTTAGATACAAAATCTCCCTTTGAGAGTTAGACAATATAATAATATGCAATTGAAAGGAGATAAAGATAAAAGGCACTTAACATAGGCTTTTAGATTGGTTCATTTGAAATCCACAAACTAAGTCCAATTTTCAATCAACTCGATTAAGTTCCACTATCAAACTAATGTTGCAAGCAACAAGTATTCTTTTGACTTGTATTCTTTTGACCTGTAGCCACTTTTGGCTAACTCGTACAAGTATTCTTTCCACAAACCACTTCTGGCTCAACCAAGTATTCTTTCTACAAACCACTTCTGGCTCAACCAAGTATTCTTTCACCAAACTGCTTCTGTCTCAAACCTAAGTATTCCTTTAAATAAGCCACTTCTGACTCAAAGTCTTTAGAAGCTAAAGAGAGGTGTGATTAAATAATCACAAGGTAGCTAATCTAGAGGGTCTATGTCCTATAAATGAATACAAGTTTAGGTTTTCCTTCTACATATTGCTAAGGAACACAAAAATGTTCTTCTAATGCTTTTTAAGATGTGGAGAGAAAACAACAGAGTTTTAGCACTTGATCTTAAGTTCGCTTTCTTTTTTTCTTCTTTGAATTGGACCTTTATATAGTGCGTCAAAGGCAACTAGCTATTGGAGTCCCGTTATTATATCTTCTAGCTTTAGGTTGGCTTCAAAGACTTGATCTTCAATTATTTGTTGAGGCTTCACGTAAACTGCGTTAAATGAAACTCTAATGCATTAAATGTGTGTCTCTCTCTCTTTAGCACTATTCCTGATAATATCCTTTATTGGATAGTGTTAGATGCGGAAGTATATCAAGAAGGGGGGGGGATTGAATTGATATAAAGATTTATTGAAAACTTTTTCGTATCAGAAAATTTACTGATGCAGTATATTGAGAAATAGTTTACTGATTAACGCAAAATAGTAGGTTAGTTCAATGCAGAATATAAGAGATGATGAAGGATAAGAAAAGATAACACCAAGAATTATACTGGTTTGTTCTTTATGCAAGAACTACATCTAGTTGGTGATCTGTAACTCCTACAGATCTTTAATCACTATCAGAAATGGATTCTTTACAACAATTCTTTCTTGAACACTACAAGAAACTCAAAGAACCTATTCTAAACACTATAGAACAGATCTTAATCCACTAACTCACACTGAGTCACTGTGATCACCCCAATCACAGATAACAGGGTTCTAAAACCCTCTCACAAATCTCTACCCAGAGATTAAAGAATACAAAGAAAAGTGAAAAACAAGATTCTTCTTGAAAAGCTAAAAGTTGTAACACAAATTCTGCAGAATTCTTTTTACTTTGATCTTTATGCAACTCAGTATGTATTCTCTTGAATTCTTTCGCATTCAGATTCGTCCTTGAGAGTTGTATATATAGGCATAGACAAGAGCTATGGGTCGTGCTCTTCTGAGAACTTCAAAAGCGCGTTCTGCTGTTTTCTGCATAATAAGGGTCTGGAACAAAATAGTCGACTGAAGCAGCAAAGCAGTTAGCTATTTTCATTAAACTCATATTCCTGGTACATTAATGAAAATAGTCGACTAAAGAAACAAGATTAGCAGACTAATTGATGATTAATAAAAATAACGGATTATTATATTTCAATTAGCTAACTATATAAAGATAATCTAACATCTTATCACAAACATAACAATTCATCAAAGTTCCAGAATATCTTCAAACATTAACAAATCCTCTTAAACATCATCAAATCCAAAATCATCAACAAAATCCCCCTATTTGATGATGTCAACCTGCAAAACCTGTAAAAACACAAAGAAAAGAGATGGAAGATTATCTCCCCCTTTGACATTAGCAAATAGCAGATATAAGCAATGATTAGCATGTTTAATAAGCAGATATTAGCAGAAAGTATGTGTATCAGCAATATTACAGACCCAATTGTTCAAATTGCAGAAATATAATATTGAAAATATTAAAAGATCAGAAACAAATAAGATCAGGCATCATCATCATCTTCATCTTCATCATCCTCATCATCATCATCATCATCATCTTCAGCATCATCCTCTTCCATTGCATCAGATCTGGGTACACAGGAGCCATAAAAGCTTTCCGCTGTAACTTGAAGTTCAAAGAGTTGTTGTTGGATAAGCTCAATCTCATAGTCTACATTTGTAAACCTGACTACCATAGTCTCATGTGTATCTCGCTGCATAGAGGTAAGCACATTAAGTCTAGAAATTAACATGCATTCAAATTCAGACATAGGAACTCCTTGATATGCTGGAGGTGCTGAATATGGAACCATTTGATATGCAGAATAGTCTTGCTGGTTCCTTGATAAGGTGCCATCATTAATGGTTGATCTTGGTGCAGAAGAAGAAGATCCAGATTCGAAGATCCATTCATCATTGATCTTGGACAGGCCCATCTTTCTGAGATAATAATTGTCAAACATGTGCTTGTGATTGACAATACGTGTGGTTTCTCCTTCTGTGGGGAAGTTGAAGTGGTCTAGAAACTTGGAAATAAGGATGGCATAAGGAAGCTTATGGTCATTGAGACGCTTAGCTTTGAACATATGACCTTTGATTACATATACCCAGTTAACCTTGATGTTGTTTTTCATGCAGTGGATCAAGGCTAAGTCCTCCTCCATGAGTTGAGCATGGTTGCTCCCCTTGGGAATAAGTTGTCAAGCAAGAATAAATGCCAATAACCTCTCATCACGCTTCATCCTGCCAACATTGTACTTGAGAATAACTGCTTCATCAACATTCCGCATGCAGGACTTATAAACATCATCTTTGTTGAAGTCTGGTACTAATCCTGTATTTCATTTGCTAATTTTTACTCCTTCATTCTTTAGTCCAACAATTCTTCTCCATAAGGAGTTGTCTATTCTGATTTCTCTTCCTCTCACTTGGGATATCAGCACATTGTTTTCTGCCTTTAGATTAGCATAAAACAACTTAATTAGATCAATGTAGAAGTTACCTTCCAGTTCAACAAACTGTCGCAGTCCCTGTGCTTGAAGAGTGTTTTTCACGAAAATCAGATTCTCATTATTAAGCCAGTTGAACTTCAATATCTTTGGAGTGAGGATCAGCTTCCTCTGCATCTTTAACTCCACAGCTTCAACAATTTCATTTTGTTCTTCAGGTTCTGATTCAGTCTCCTCATCAGAATCATTTTCTGCAGGAGGCACTGGTTGAGGAAGCCTCACACGTACTTTGTACCTTTTTGGAAATCTTCTTTCTATTGGATTAGAGGGTCCAGCAGCTAATTCTGGAACCTGAATTGGTTGGGCTGGAGATCCAGATGTGGAACCTCTGTTCCTGTTAGTTCTAGCTGGTTGGTGAGCAGCAGCCTGTGTGGGTACACAATTTCTAGATGACCTTCTTAGTCTTTGAAATGCAGTAGCAATTGGTGCATCAGAGTCATCACTCTCTACTAGGAAATACTCATTTGTTGACATTTTAGCTGAAGAAAAATGAGAGAGTGCAACATTACTGTAATGCTAAAATGCAGCAAGAAAGATGCACAGTTGTAGTATTTGATATGCAGGGAGATTAGAATTATATAGAGAGATTGATAGACATCGTCAAACGAATATTAATCAGTGAATATTTTGAACAAATTTGCACTCAATCACTGATGCTCAAGGTCATAAAATGCAGAGAGAATATGTTGAGAAATGGAAATTCAGTTTTGCAAACCCAATAAAGTAACCTCACATGCACCTAAAACTGTTCATGCTTTGAATGACAGTGCACCCAATGTACGAATTGGTCATTTACTGATATGGTTTGAATTATTTTGATGGAATTTAAATTGATTTCTTGAAAATTCAATTGAATTTAATTGCAGTTAATGGAATTAGTCAGCTAGTCAAAACAATTAATAGGCTGTTCTGATAGAAATAACACCAGTAAGCACATTAAATGAAATACGTCTGTTATTTCATAGAAATAAGCAAGCTATTTTATGCAACAGTAAAGCAATTGTGTCAGTTAAGTGAAATAAGTCGACTGTTACAAGAAATTAACACACTAAAGTCTGCAGCAGTATAATATCTTTGTCAGTTAAATGAAATAAGTCAGCTATTTCATAGAATTAACAAACTGTTTAACTCAGCAACAGAAAATTTAAGAAAGATGATTGATGTTTAGGATTCCCAATTCATTTCTAAGTTTGAAAAACCTATCACGACCAAGAGGTTTAGTGAAAATATCAGCTAACTGGTCATTATTAGAGATGAATTCAATCCTACAATCTTTCTTTTCTATATGATCTCTTATAAAGTGGTGCCTTATTTCAATATGCTTAGTTCTAGAATGCTGAATAGGATTCTTAGTTAGATTGATTGCACTAGTGTTATCACATAAAATTGGAATATCAGAAAGGTGCAGATTAAAATCACTTAGATGTTGTTTTAACCATAGAATCTGTGCAGTACAACTACCAGCAGCTATATATTCAGCTTCTGCTGTGGAAAGTGCTACACATGCTTGTTTCTTGCTGATCCATGATATCAAGCAGTTCCCAAAGAGATGGCATGTTCCACTTGTGCTTTTTCTATCTAACTTGCAGCCTGCAAAATCAGAATCTGTAAAGCCAACCAAATTTAATTCATTACCAGTGGAATACCACAACCCAACATTCACTGTTCCTTTGAGATACTTCAGAATTTGTTTTGTAGCAGTGAGATGTGATTCCTTTGGATTAGCTTGAAATCTAGCACATAAACACACAACAAACATTATGTCAGGTCTGCTAGCAGTGATGTACAACAAAGAACCAATCAAACCTCTATACATAGTTGCATCAACTGATTTTCATGATTCATCCAAGTCAAGATAAAAACTTGAAGATATTGGAGTAGAGGCATCTTTGTAGCTTTCCATGTTGAATTTCTTTAATAACTCATTGCAGTATTTTGATTGATTTATGAAGGTTCCATTTTGCATCTGTTTAACCTGCAATCCTAGGAAGAAATTTAACTCTCCCATCATAGACATCTCAAATTCACCTTTCATGGAATCTGCAAACTCTTGGCAAAGAGATGGATTAGATGAACCAAAAATGATATCATCAACATAAATCTGCACTAATATGAGATCATTAACAACTTTCTTAGTGAAAAGAGTTTTATCAACAACTCTTCTTTTAAAACCTTGTGATATGAGGAAAGTTGTAAGTCTTTCATACCATTGCCTAGGTGCCTGTTTGAGACCATACAAAGCTTTTTTGAGTTTGTAAACATGATTAGGAAACTTAAGATCAGTAAAGCCAGGTGGTTGTTCAACAAACACATCTTCATTTATAAGGCCATTTAAAAAAGCACTCTTAACATCCATTTGATAGAGTTTGAAGCCTTTAAGACATGTAAATGCAAGCAACAATCTGATAGCTTCTAACCTAGCCACTGGTGCATAAGTTTCATCATAATCTATGCCTTCTTCCTGATTATATCCTTTGGCTACTAATCTAGCTTTATTCCTGGTTATTATTCCATTTTCATCAAGTTTGTTTATAAAAACCCATTTTGTTCCTATAACATTCATTTCATTGTTTCTAGGTACTAGATACCAAACATTTTTTCTAACAAACTGATTTAACTCTTCATTCATAGCAGTAATCCAATTATTATCAAGCAATGCATCATGTATATTTTTAGGTTCAATTTGTGATACAAAGGCCATGTGATTGCAGAAATCAGTTAAGGAGTTTCGAGTTGTAACTCCCTTTTCAACATTTCCAATAATGTTATCCAGAGACAATCCTTTTTGAGTCCTCGAGGATTTAGATAAGGCATTGTCTGCTGCAGAGTAGTCAACTGATCCAGAGTTATAGTCGACTGGTTCATCTTGTCTGTCAGCATCAGCAGATTTTTCTGCATAATCTTCATTCTTTTCTGATTTTTCAGACTTTTCATCATCTGAACCTGCAAGGGAATTACCTTTTCTCTCTTTTTGGCATAAGAACTCATGAAATACAACATGAATAGATTCTTCTATAGTTAAGTTCCTTTTGTTAAAAACTCGATAGGCTTTGCTATTCATAAAATAACCTAAGAATATACCATCATCATCTTTTTCATCAAACTTGCCTAAAGATGCTTTTCCATTGTTTATTATGAAACACCTGCAACCAAAGACTTTGAAATATGCAATACTAGGAGTTCTACCATTCAAAAGCTCATATGGAGTTTTATCAAGAATTGGTCTAAGCAATACTCTATTAAGTACATAGCAAGCTGTAGAAACTGCATCTGCCCAAAAGTATTTAGGGAGCTTGGATTCACTCAACATGGTTCTTGCACATTCTTGAAGTGTTCTATTCTTTCTTTCAACAACTCCATTTTGTTGTGGAGTTCTAGGAGCAGAAAAGTTGTGAGATATGCCATGTTTAGAGCAAAACTTTTCAAAATGTATGTTTTGAAATTCAGTTCCATGATCACTTCTTAAAGAAACAATGTTAAGATCTTTTTCATTTGAAATGATCTTTGCAAATTTCTTGAATGCATGGAATGTTTCATCTTTTGTAGAAAGAAATAATGTTCAAGTAAATCTTGAGAAATCATCAACAATGACAAGAACATATGAATTATTTCCAAGACTTACTGTTCTTGATGGACCAAATAGATCAAGATGCAATAGCTCAAGTGGTCTCCTTGTTGAGATGATGTTCTTTGACTTAAATGAGTTTCTTGACTGCTTTCCTTTTTGGCAAAATGCACATACTTTGTCCTTCATGAATTTCACATTTGGAAGGCCTCTAACTAGACTTTTGTAGCTGATTTTATTTAATAACTGCATGTTGATGTGTCCACACCTTCTATGCCAAAGCCAACCTTCATCTTCTTTGGTTAACAAGCAAATGTTCTTGAGATTTGAGGGCTCAATGTCCAGTATATAGACATTGTTTGTTCTTCTTCCAATGTGCACAATATCTGCAGTTTTACAGTTGTATATTACACAAAATTCTGCATCAAAAGTGACTTTCATACCTTTGTCACATAGCTGACTTATACTTAGCAGATTGTGTTTTAATCCTTCAACAAAGAGTACATTCTTTATCTGTGAAGAAGAGCAGTTTCCTACATCTCCAGAACCTTTGATTTTGCCCTTGCTATTGTCTCCAAAAGTAACAGAACCAGCTTCATATGCCTTGAAATTTATCAGCTTTGATTTGTCACCTATCATATGTTTAGAGCAACCACTATCTAGATACCATAAAGCTCTCTTTGCTCTATGACAGATCTGCAAAACAAAGTTAATTTAGAAATTTAGGTCCCCAAAACAGGTTGGGTCCTTTGGAGTTAGGAACAACATATGATTTGGGTTTCCAATAGTATTCACCTCTTGAAATCCCAAAATTCTTAATATAGCAAAATCTAGATATGTGTCCATGTTTCAAGCAATAAGAACACTTTTTAAATCTGTTACTTGGATAAGATTTATACTTTGCATCATGATAATGTTTTGTAGACTTTCCATAACCAAGACCATTTCCATTTGAATATCCAATTTGAGAATATAGTATTTGATTAAGAGTATTATGACCAATTTGAAATTTACCTAGTGTTTTAATCAGATAACCAACTTTATTTAGGAGATTAATGCAGTTTTCACACTTTGCAGAGTTGATTTGATCACATTCAGACTTATCAAATTCCATCTGGTTTTTCAGTTCCAGGGCTCTGTCTTTTAGTTGACTGTTTTCATCTTTCAGTCTGCTATTCTGGTTTTCCAGTTCCAGTAATTTGTTTTCTAGCCAGTTATTTAGACCTTTTAGTCAATTATTTTGATGATCCAGTTTTTTTGCTTCATCATGTAATTCTCTGAATGCATCAAACAAGGTGTCATAATTCTCACTAACATCAGAATCACAAATACTCACTTGGCTAGATGTTTCTTCATTAGCTACAAGGCACAGATTGGCTTGGTTTTCAGATTTAGAATCTGAAGTTGATTTGCTGGAATCACTTTCATCCCAGGCCATGTATGCTTTCTTGCCTTTCTTGAAGTGCTGAATGCGTTTGTCTTTGTCTCTTCTTTCCTTCCTTTCTGGGCTTCTATCTTTTCTTTGATTCAAGAGAGGACAATCTATCTTGACATGTCCTAGTTGCTCACAATTAAAGCAAGAGAAACTAGAGGAATTAAAATCAGGTTTCCTGGTGTACCTTTTCTAATTTTCTTGAAACCTGTCTTTTGGGTAATTCTTCCTCTTTAGGAACTTTCCAAACTTCTTAACCATCATTGCAAATTATGTACTATCATCTTCTTTCTCTTCATCACTCTTTAAGCATTCCTTGGCTTTTAGTGCAAGACTCTTGTTCTTTTTATCAGAAGTCTCCAGTTGATCAAGCCTGCTTAACTCCAGCTCGTGTTCCCTCAATTTTCCAAACAGAGTTGCAGTGTTCATGACAGTCAAGTCCTTAGTTTCAATGATTGTTGTGACTTTTGGCTGCCAGCTTCTACTTAGGCATTTGAGAACCTTTATGTTGAGTTCTTCATCATCAAATTTCTTTCCCAAACCCAGCAGATGGTTCACTATATGTGTAAAACGTTTCTGCACGTCTTGGATGCTCTCTCCAGGTTGCATCCTAAACATTTCATACTCTTGGATAAGGGTGTGCTTTCTTGCTCTCTTTACCTCTGTTGTACCTTCATGGGTAACTTGTAGAATATCCCACATTTCTTTTGCTGTTGTGCATTGAGAGACCCTGAAAAACTCATCAAGATTAAGAGCAGATGTTAAAATGTTTTTGGCCTTACTGTCAAACTGAGCCTTTTTATTTTCTGCATCAGTCCACTGTTCCCATGGTTTTTCAATCAGTTGTCCATCTTCAGCCTTCACTGTTGGAATGAAAGGACCATTAATCACTGCATCCCAGACGCCTCTATCAATAGACTCAAAGAATATCTTCATTCTGGCTTTCCAAAAGGGGTAATTCGCTCCTACAAAGAGTGGAGGTCTGTTGGTAGATGCTCCTTTAGCAAAGGGTAGCTTATCACCCATCTTGGATCTTTCTTGAGTACCTTTCAATTACCTACTCTTGATACCAATTGTTAGATGCAGAAGTATATCAAGAAGGGGGGTTGAATTGATATAAAAATTTATTGAAAACTTTTTCGTATCATAAAATTTACTGATGCAGTATACTGAGAAATAGTTGACTGATTAACGCAAAATACTAGGTTAGTTCAATGCAGAATATAAGAGATGATGAAGGATAAGAAAAGATAACACCAAGAATTATACTGGTTCGTTCTTTATGCAAGAACTACATCTAGTTGGTGATCTGTAACTCCTACAGATCTTTAATCACTATCAAAAATGGATTCTTTACAACAATTCTTTCTTGAACACTACAAGAAACTCAAAGAACTTATTCTAAACACTATAGAACAGATCTTAATCCACTGACTCACACTGAGTCACTGTGATCACCCCAATCACAGATAACAGGGTTCTAAAACCCTCTCACAAATCTCTACCCAGAGATTAAAGAATACAAAGAAAAGTGAAAAACAAGATTCTTCTTGAAAAGCTAAAAGTTGTAACACAAATTCTGGAGAAATCTTTTTGCTCTGATCTTTATGCAACTCATTATGTATTCTCTTGAATTCTTTCGCACTCAGATTCGTCCTTGAGAGTTGTATATATAGGCAAAGACAAGAGTTATGGGTCGTGCTCTTCTGAGAACTTCAAAAGAGCGTTCTGCTATTTTCTGCATAATAAGGGTCTGGAACAAAATAGTCGACTGAAGCAGTAAAGCATTTAGCTATTTTCATTAAACTCATATTCCTGGTACATTAATGAAAATAGTCGACTAAAGAAACAAGATTAGCAGACTAATTGATGATTAATAAAAATAACAGATTATTATATTTCAATTAGCTAACTATATAAAGATAATCTAACATCTTATCACAAACATAACAATTCACCGAAGTTCCAGAATATCTTCAAACATTAACAAATCCTCTTAAACATCATCAAATCCAAAATCATCAACAGATAGTGAGCTCCTGCACTTAAAAAGATTTGTGCATAAGGCCATGTACTCAAATGACGTGGAACTTATATCGTCTGATCATAATAATCTGCCAGACGATACATGGATGATATGATAAAGGGCTTGATCATCTATCAATTTGCATCGTCTATAGACGTGCATTTCATATTTAATTATTTCTAAGCATTTACTCAAAATCTTAGAGGATGTTGGACTTTTTCCTAACACAGTTGACATTGGACAAAAATAGTCCTAATGTTGGTTGATAGTTTTCCTAATCAACATTAGAAGAAAAATCCTAACAAATTATTGAGAAAGAATAAAATTTTCGTCGATGATAAAAAATACTATAGACATCAACAAAAAGTAATTATGACAAACATCAATCAAAAAAATCTTGGAGTGTTTAAATCTAAATTGATCCTAAGAAAATAACTACAAATCGATAACTTGATTAAAATAATTTTAATTGATTTTGATATTTTTATTTGAAATCAAGGAGTTCTGTTCGATTTGTGGTTTGACTAAAGCATTATCTAGTTGACATTGGACAAAAACAATTCTAGTTAATGTCGCCTAACAGTTTTCCTAATCAACATTAGAATAAAAATCCTAACAAATTATTGAGAAAGAATAAAATTATCGTTGATGATAAAAAATCATTGTAGGCATTGAGGATGTTCGCGGTGTGGTTTGGTTTGATTTTTTGTTAAAAATACATCTAAATAAAACATAGAAAATATATGTGATTCGATTTGGTTCAGTTTGAAAGAAAAAAATTCAAACCAAACCAACTTGTGTTGTTTGGTTTGGATCAATTTTATGCAATTTTTAATTTGTAATTTTTTATTAAATATTTTCTCATTCCTTTTATATTTTAAATTAAAATATAATAATATAAAATATGCTCCATAAAACCTGCTAAATATATTGAATAATAACATTACAAAGGTATGCACAAATCTATTCATAGTTAAACAAGGAAAAGATACAAATGTATCTTACAATAGATTTTTTTTCCTAAGCATTTCACCCATAAATATTCATCTAGATCTATAAACGAATCAAAACCTATGAAACTTAGTTGCTCTTATTTTGCCTAATAACTAGCTTTCGTCCTTGTTCTGGATAGTCAATCCACTCTTATATATATATATATATATGATCCTACTGCAATCAAGCTTTATCTAATTAAAATATTATCCTTTTTCCTTAATTGATGTACTATAACTTTGAGAATTTCTGGTGTGCTAAAATCAATGACAATGGCGAAGTGAATTGAGAGAGGACATAGTGACGAAGTCAAGTGAGAGAGTGAAGTTGATGACACCACCCTCAAGAGGAATAGACAACATTGTTGATGGTGAAGAGAATCAAGAAAGTTACAAATCAAATTTGTGAAGCAGACCAAACAACTCTATAAGGAGACTTAGGTTAAAATGTATAACTTACTATTGTTGTTATTATTGTTATAATTATATTATATATTATTATTAATAAATATATACTGAATGTATATTACGGTTTGGTTTGGATCGGTTTTGAAAATTCAAACTGTAAATCGAATCGAACTACATGGTTCTTAAAAAAAATCCGAACCAATCCAAAAGGTTTTTTTTGTCTTTTTGTCTGGTTTGGATCAGTTTTTGAATTTTTCTTTGAGGTAATTCGATTTTGAACACACCTAGTAGACATCAACAAAAATAATTATAACAAACGTCAATAGAAAAATTTAGAGTGTTCAAAACTGAATTGTTCTTAAAGAAAAACTAAAAATTGATAATTGATTAAAACCATTTTTTATTGATTTTGATCTCTTTATTTGAAATCAAGTAGTTCAATTCAATTTGTAGTTTCAAACTTATAATTTCATTTATATACGAAATATGTGTGTGAGAGAAAAATATAATGTCTAAGTTGGTTCATACCTATAAATATGCCACAAAAGAATAACATATTTTAACATATGAATAAATTGGAGGAAGAGTAATATTAGTTATGAGGAAGAAAAGTATTAAAAACAAAATAAAATATTATTAGAAGGAAATAATATAAATGGGTCGATTTTGATATTTATATTTTGAATTGTAATGTACATGTGTGTGTCACGTGTTTGTTAGGCTCCAAAAATACATCCTAATGGTCATGTGGTATTTAGATTAGAATGTGTAAATAACATAATCACATTTATTCTTTTGTTTGAAAAAATATAAAGAAAAAGAGAAAAAATAATATATATAAATAAATTATTTAATAGTATATACAATATTAAAAAAAATTAAATAGATTAATTATTTAATTATAGAAAATAAAATTATTCATCATAATATAATATTAAATTATCATGTAAAAAACAAAATTAAATATATATACTTATAAAAAAATTATATAATAAAATCATATTCAATCCAAACCAAACTCTAAACGTTAGCTTGATTTGGTTAATTTTTTTATTTGAAATCAAACCACATATAATTTTTAAGTTTAGTTTATATATTTTTAACCAAAAATTAAACTAAACACACTCTATAAACACTTAAAAAATCTAATTCACAATTGCCAAAAAAGTAGTCTTTCTACATTTGAAAAAACTAGTTAATATAAGGTGAGAAATAACAAGTAATAACAACAACAATAACCCCAACAACTAAAAAAAGCTCTTATAAACATAAATAAAAAAAACCATAGTTGATATTAAACAAAAAGTAATTATTTTAATAATATATCAGCTTTAATTAATCGATTAAGTTAAAAAGAGAAAATATGAATTTCAGAATGTGAAAATTTTTAAATTTTTTTCTCTAAAATAAAATTTGAAAATTTATAATATTAAAAAAATTAAATTAATGTCATAAAAGTTTATAATTTTTATTTCTTTTAAATTTTTTATTTAAACATTATATTTTGTGATACAAAATTAATGAATTTTCTATATAAAAAACCTATTCTTAAGAAAATCTTTTCTATATAAAAAACCTATTCTTAAGAAAATCTTTGTAAAAACATACTATTACAACCACAAAAGTCACCTCATATACAAAATTGAAGGTAGACTTGTAGTTAGACTCAATTCGTCACAGTACATCGCTACTCATACCATAATCAACATTACTCTGTTCATAACTTATTTTCCATTCTACTATCACCTTTATCTTCAAAAAATTCCAAATTAATTATTAAATATATTTTTTAAAATTATCCTTAACTTATGTATTCTAGAGGGAGTAAATTAACAATTAATTAGAGAGATAAAAAAATCAGAAAGTTACATGATGTTTGTATGAAATTTAAAATATTAATCATATTGAATATTATATAAAGTAAAATGAAAGACATAGTAAATATTCATTTCTAATTACTTTTATATTATTATTAAATTTAAATAAAAACATTTAGGAGAAAAAATGTGACTAGTAAAATAAATAATATTCCACTAACTATAAAAGATTGTTTATTTATCTTATTCAACAATTCTCTTGTATTTATTTAGTAGTCGTTGTAAATTATAAATTATGCAAATGTGTATTAAAAATGTTATTTTGCAAGGACAGCAATGGTGACTATGACCACACTCATCAGGGAGACAACAACAGATAAGAATAGAGACAACAGGAGCGACGCTGGAATATAACAGAGACGAGAATGCAAATATCATAAATATGAAGAAAAGTGATTTATTATTTAAATTCGTTAACTATTTAATTAACCGTTGTCAATAAACTATTAGTAAAATCAATAAATATTCTGATAACAAAGAATTATATTTGTTTGACTTTTTCAAACAAATTTAAATCTAAAATAATATCCGAAATTAATATATTAGTATTCAATCTAAAATCAATATACAATAAATAAAGTTATTAATTAATATATAAATTATATCCGAAATAATTTTTAAGTGAAATAATTGTTTCTCAACATATTTAATAAACAGAAATAAGGAAAACAGTGAAATGTAGAATAAAAGTTAATTAATGGTGTAAAAGTAGTTATGAATCTGAGAAGTGATTTAAAAAATTTGTTGTTAATGTTGGAACAGCAGGGTAATTAGATTACAGAATGATTAGGATTATGATTCGTACGTGGTGACTGAGAAAACAGAAGAGGCAGTCACCGTGACAGTACTTGTGAGTGCTGATTGAGACCCGTTTCTGTTCTGGTTTTGGTTCTGTTCTTCCCTCTGTCCTCTTTCTCAACCCAAAGCCTGGTTTTCAGTTTTCACTTTTCCGTTCCATCATTTTCATTTTTTCATCATGTCATACATTTTCGTTTGTAATATATACGTATACGTATACGTATTTTCTTTCAGCAGAAGTAGATAATAATTTTCTTATGTTCATGATTTGTTTAGTCAATTAATTTGATTTTTGTTTTATCTTAAAATAGTTTTCCTTAACCTAGGCGCTATTTGAACCCAAAACGCGAGTATAAATCATGCTACTAGAATTATATTATTAATATAATTACAGAAAATTATATTTAATCCCTAAACTAAACTACTTTTGTTTTACTGATAGACAATTTAAATTTTAGTTTCGTCGTTATTGCTTTTTAAACTTTTTATACTTTAATTTTGTCCAAACTTACGCATAAGAAAGAACTCATCATATCAAAACACTTGAAATATTAAGATAAGAAAAGAAAAAGATAATACACAAAGGTTAACAAGCCCTTTAATCCCTTAGTTCAACAAAATAACCTCACATTACTTAAAACTTAAATATAAAGACAACGTATAAAAAAATTTATACTACTTATTAGATAATTATGAGAAGAGAAATAATAGTAAGATTAATCTCAACTCACTTAAACATGGACAAAAGATAATTATGAGAGGGGAAATAATATAAAATTAATCTCAATTCCCTTAAAGTTAATTTTACGAGTTTGATATAATAAAAAAATTAATTAAGTATAGACTAATTTAAAAATAAAAAATAATTAATTATTATATTAGTTAAATTGAAAATTATTTTATAAATTAATATTATTAGTATTTAATATAATTTTCATTATTAATAAAATAAATACAAATTATATTTTTTTACTATAAATCTTATAAAAATATGAATTGTTTTTTATATAATAATAATTAAATTAGTTTTTGAATCATAATCTAAATTAATTTCTAATAATAACTATTTAAATTTTAAATACTTATTAGATTAATTTTTAAATTATTCTTTAATTAAATTAGTAACAAATTTTATTATTTTGAAAGTTAATTATATCATTTTTGAAAACAAAATTTAATGCTAATTTTTGAATTTTTGTGTTAATATACAACAACATAGCTACTGATATTAATTGAGACTAATAATCTTAGAATTGTACCATTATAGCATATTTATACACAAATAAATAAATAGTAAATAATAAAAGGTCATTTTAAAAAAATAGAAACATAAAACATAAATTCACAAAATCATTTAAAGAGAAGAAATATATAGAAACAAGGTGGGTCATCACTAGATAGTTTTCACAAATTCATAAGACCATATAAAGACAAGATATCTATGAAACAAGGTGTCTCAACTTTTATGATGTTCCATTCAATCCATATGCTACTTTTAAAGTTTTTCTTTCTTTTCATCCAATCAATTCCTACATTTATTTAATAAAGCACCCAATCGATTATAATCTCACGAAATGTAAAGGTTGTTGTTATTAGAATCTACAACACTAGTCAACAACTAGAAGTTTCTAGCAATTTAGTTTAATTTTATAAATAATTTATTGATATAAAAGCTTTTTTCTTGAAACATTCATATTCCTCCTACGTATTCCAATCAATTGCCATGCATCTACAAAATCTGCCACGCTTTACTTTTATTTTTAAATAGGCTCATGTACAAAAATGCATATGTTGATAAGACGACAAGGCATTACTTCAAGTTCACTCATCTATAACATGTTCCACACACCTTGCATGATGTTTCTCACAAAGAGTAATTGTTGCACTGGTTTTTCCTCCTGTTAACAAAATAAACTTAAGAGTTGAGGTTGTGAGTCCAAAATCTTCCTTATACTTGGTTCTCCTTTGTAGTTGCCCTATTCCATATCATTCTTCAAACAAAACATTTAACCTTTGATGGCACCCTAACTAAAAAACATTCATTGAATTTGTAAGTATCTTTCAATAAGATATTTATATATAGTTTAATTGTATTTATCTCTTTAAAGTCATCCTTCCATGATCAATATTTTTTCTCTTGTATTCGACTTAATTGTATTCAAATATCTCATCATCTTTTTCACTAAGCTAATCTCACAAATAAATAATCTTCCATGTTAATATTCACTTCCATTTTTCTGTCATCCATACTCCATGTTTATCTTTATAAATAAGTTATTGTCTCATCTCATACTCTTTTAGAATAAACTTTTCAAACCATTTGTTATGACTTCCTTTTCCATACACTGTGTTAAGATCCCTCTACCATATAAAATAATTTTTATTCTTCTCATTTGTCGTTATGTCTTTTCAAACTCCATATTTTGATGACACAATCTTTGTACATAAATTTTCATTATGATTTTGGAAACATCCCTTTATCCAAGTCACACATTTTTCCCAAAACCAAGTGATGAAGGCATGAGTAGACTAACACCATCTAACCAAGATCCTTAACCTTCTAAGAGGGTTAGTAAGAGCATGACACATAAACTAGTGCTTGCTCAAGTAACCCAAGAACTAGGTCCTACACCTCCAAAGAGTATCATTAGGAGCATTGTGTAGAACGAAGGATTAATTCATCAACTTTTCTCTTTATTTTTGTATTTTTGTAACATAATTTGCCTTGTATGAGCTTGCATACAGAAATCTAGGGTTAAATAAGGTATGATTAGCGTTGATATGTTGCACATTAGGCTTCTCCATGCCAACATAAACCCTAGGTCGATCACTCCTTTTTCCATAGGTGCACATGGGTAGCATGCTTTGCATTTAACACATGCTAAATGTGAAAAAGCAAGCAAAATGTGCACATGGGAACATCCCCTCT
Organism: Lablab purpureus; assembly: GCA_030347555.1. Lineage (NCBI taxonomy): Eukaryota > Viridiplantae > Streptophyta > Magnoliopsida > Fabales > Fabaceae > Lablab > Lablab purpureus. The sequence continues at coordinate 23,146,278 of CM059260.1, forward strand.
AGGGCCAAGATTATAGGATCAGATGAGAGAATTTAAATTTGAATTTTCCTCTCTTTTCCCTTTTGATTTTTCATCCATAACATTTATAAATAGGGTCACCCACCATTTTTAAATACACTTGATTTCAAATGAATGTAAATTTTTGTAGAGAAATTTATGTTGTTTTGTTGATTCAAGTGGAGACTCCAAGCGTCATTCATCTTGGAAGGTCTTCTAAGCATCATTGACATCACTTTTCCATCTCCACATATGTCGTTTCTTTCACTTCCTCTTTTATTTGTTCTTCCTTAATTGTTGATCATGTCTTTTCTCTTTTTCGCCATGTGTATCTTCTTGTTGTTGTGTATTTTCTTATCTTTTACTCTTTTAAGAGTGTTTTTACACTTAGATAACCCGTTTATATTAAATTCATGTCTAGCGACTATCTTCACCGAGTTCCCTTTCTTTACATCTTAAATCTCTTGTTACCATCGAGAATTCTCTTGATCCTATTTTGTTTGATAAAATCTTATATGCAATTTCCAACTTATATCATGCAGCATTCAGAGTGTAACATTGATGTTAATTGTTGTATGAGTTTGAGTTAAATTGCATGCTTAGTTTTGTTTGGGTTGAATTTGAAAAACGATCATCAAAATTGGAAATTCGTCACACTATCATTTTTTTGTCACAAAATTGATTGTTATTTTGTGTTTCTAGTTATATTTTCATTATTCTTTTATATTTTCTTTGCTAGTTTAAATTTTCATTGCTAAATTATGTCACTAAATCCGTAGCTAATTATTGGATCATAAAATCTGGAATAATTTTATTAATGAATAATATTATTGTACTTTGAACTTTTCATAATTATGATAATGATATTGTTCATTGGTTTCAATTACCTATAAAAGTCCTTTTTTTCTTCATTTGAGTATTTTGTTCTATAAGTTACTTTAGGCTCATAAGTCTTGTTTTTAATTTGCTTAAACTTTTATTGTGAACTTTTCTAAGTAGAAATTATTTTAGTCAAAGGAATGATTTATTGTTCGAAAATAGTAATTCAAGTGCTCATACCTCTCTTTTGAGTCATTAACATCTTTATATTAAGTTTGCAATGAGCAAAGTATATAGAAAAATATAGAAGTTTGAATTTGAAGAATCATCTTAAGAAATCAAAGAAAGACTTTAAATCCAATTGAAAGTATCTTTCCAAACTTAGTATAAAAAATATTTTGATTCTTAAAGTGTGGTAAATTGAGTTCATCATTGTGGATGTATTGATCATATTTCCTTTAGTAAGATTTGCTTGAAACTTTCATATTTAGTTTAAGTGAATTTTTTGTATTATTTCATTCTACAAATTTGAAATTGTGCTTTACTTGCTTGTCTCTTCTGAGTTTTGTTTATATCTTTAATTCTCTTTAGTTTACCTTTGTTATTATTTTAAGCTTTTTATTGCTTGTCTTTAAATTTTATAAGTTCTGTTCTTAAAATTCTTGAGTATATAGAATAGTTGCTTCTCATTCACTTGAATCTTAGATTTAAGATTTGATTCATTTAAAATTTTAACTCTTTGTTTATCAAATTGAGAGATTTGAGAGCATTTCTTTCTTTCTTCTACAACACAAAATCAAGAGGCAAACACTTAAAGAGTAATTTTTTTACTTGTTTAATCATGTTTACTAACTTTTTTTTCCTTTGATAGCATTATTGTCTATGATTTTCAGTTTTTTAGATCAACATGTCAAAGCACTTTTCTAGACAAACTACACCTCAAGTCTTTCCACAAAAAGTGTCTTTAATAATGAAACTTGAGAAAACAAAAAGAAAGATGACCACAAAGGATGATAACATGAGAGAGATGATGGAAAGGCTCCAAAGGCTAGAAGACTCCCAAAGACAAAATAATCAAGGAAGGAGGTGCACATGATAAAATAGAAAGAACACATTCCACTATGGGAGCTAAGAAGATGGGGAAGAATATTGAAAGGTCCAACATTATGAGGAACAACACCAATATCACCATCCCAAGCCCCAAAGTTTACACTTTAAATTACCTTCTTTTAATGGGGATTGTGATCCCAATTATACCTAGTATAGGAAGCTAAGGTAGATCAATTGTTTAGTATGTATAATAGACGTTGGGCTAAACATGAGTACATACAGTTTTTTGGGATGATTTGGAACAATGCATGTGTGCATGGTTCGTTCCTCCTCATTAAGGAAGGAACTCTTGTTGAAGCTCGAACGACTTCAATAAGTACATATTTTAATAATTAGATAGAAGAAGTCAAAATTGCTAATTTTTGAGTGGGCTTAGAACAAAAATATATCTTGTGGTAGAACTCTATGAGTACACTTTATTAGACAAATTGGTTCACCTAATCATCAAGGTTGAATCACAACTTTCGAAAAAAGAAATTTAAAAAAATGTTCATAATGTTGGCTTCTAAAATCATCTTGGAAAGATAAAAACAGATTTAAAAATGAAAAATCTCTTTCAAGTTTCTCCAAAGAACTGAACTCACAAAATAGAACATTTGGAACATATCAATCCTCCACTTTTAAGACAACCCAACACATGAGTCAAATCAAATGTTTGAAGTGTTTGGGATTCGTGCATATTACTTTTAACTGCCCTAATAAGATGGTCATAATGATTAAAGAGGGAGGGGATAGTTACTAGTGATAATATTTCCTCTAGTCATTTTGAAACTAGTTCCCCAACCTCTTTACCTTCCTCTAGTGATATTGAGTATGAAACGCCATGTTATTGATGGTAAGGTGGGTGTTGTGGCAAGAACAAAAAGAATTTGATAACACCCAACGATAAAACATTTTCCATACCATAATCTTATCAACAACAAGTTGTGTTCCATGATCATAGATGTGAGGAGTTGTGCTAATGTGTAAAGTACGAGAGTGATGGAGAAATTAGGATTACATTATACTACTCATACCAAGCCATACAAATTACAATGGCTAAGTGAAAATGGTGAAATAATAGTTAACAAACAAGCCCTCATATCTTTTACCATTGGAAAGTATGACGAGGTAAGGTATGATGTTGTGTCAATGGAAGCTACTCATATTTTTTTAGGGATGCCATGGCAATAAAGTTGTACATGATGACCTTAGTAATAAAATTTCTTTTTTCTTCTAAGGGAACAAAGTCATTCTAAAACCTTATCTCCAAAAGAGATCAATGATGACCAAATAAAAAAAATCTAAAAAAATGTGAGGAAAAAGAAAACTCACACCAAAGACAATATGAAAATGGGCCTCTAATTTCTCCACTAGATTTTAAGAATGTAATGTTGGCCTAAAAGGAGATATTTATAACATATACGTTGAACTATCTTTAGAGTTTTCTTCCTTTCTTTCTTTTCAAACCCTAATAAGAACTCATCACTCAAATAGTTTGTTAGAGGAATTTGGAACGTTTTTCAAAACCTTCCTAAGGGATTACCACATTTAAGAGGCATATCAAATCAATTTTATCCTTAAATATTCTCTACCAAATAGATTGTCATATCAAACTAACAAGGAATTCAAAGGCAAGTCGAGGAATTGATAGAAAAGGGTTGGATCCAATATAGCCTAAGCTTATGTGCTATGCCATTCAATCTTATCTCCTAAAAGATGGGAGCTAGCATATCTGTATTGAGTGTCATGCTCTTAAGAACATCGATATCAAGTATAGGCATCCCATACCTCAATCATATGACTTATTGGATGAGTTACATGTTTCTCACATATTTTCAAAAATTGATCTAAAAAGTGAATATAATTAACTAAATTAGAATGAAGCTTAAAGATGAATGGAAAACCGCTTTTAAGTCCAAAATTTGGATTGTATGAATGGTTGGTCATGCCCTTTGGCCTTACCAATGCTCCTTGAACCTTCATTGACTCATGCATCATGTCTTTTAAGACCTTTCATATGCAAACTTGTAGTTGTATACTTTGATGACATCTTAATATATAACTTGACTATGGAAGACCATAAGAGTCATATGAGGAGTCTTTTAGAAACCCTTAGAAAAAAAGTTTTATCTGCTAATTAAGAAAAAGTTGTCTTCACCATTGACCGTATCATCTTTCTAGGATTCGTTGTTAGTTCCAAAGGTATCCATGTAAACTAAGAAAAGGTACTATGTGAGTGGCATACCCCTACATGTGTGAGTGAGGTGTGATGTTTCCATGGGTAGACCAACTTTTATCCATATTGATAAAAAACTTTAGTACTATCACTGCTCCCTTAAATGAAGTAGTAAAAGAATGATGTAACATTCATTTGGGGTCAGAATAAGCCAAGGCTTTTGATGAACTCAAGTAAAAATTAACCAATGAACCAATCTTAGCACTACCCAACTTTGCTAAATTATTTGAAATTACGTGTGATGCCTGCAACATAGGCATTGGGGTTATTCTTCTCCAAGAGAGCCACCTTATAGCCTATTTCAGTGAGAAATTGAAGGATTGTATGCTCTTGTTAAGGTTTTGCAAAAAATAGAAACATTATCTAATAAGGTTCAACCTTTGAATTAGAAGTTAGGATCTATAAAACGTGAATTAGGAAGGATGATGAAACCCATGTCGTTCTTGTTTATAATCTATTTTCAATCAGTTCAATCATATATATATATATATATATATACACACACAATATTTAGATGAATTTAATCCATTTAGAAGTAGATTTTTTTTTATAAAGAACAAGTAATAGGAAATAAAAACTAATCAAACCAATGTAAGAAAATGAATTAAAACTCATGGAATAATCATGAACATGTCGTAACAAATTAAGGGAAAAATAGTGATATGTCCTCTCTTGTGATTTTGGTCTTGTATGTTTCCTTCCCTTTCTTTGATTGGAGAAATATAAGAAACTTAAGATCTCACTAAGTAATATTTTTAAATATTTTAATAAAAATGATATTATTTAAAACACATGAGGTACACGACATAAGAGAGAAGCCAAATTTGAAAATTAGAAGACAAGAACAAAATAAGCTCTTAGAATATATCTGCATTGAAAACATGATTAATCAAGTGATTATTTAAGTGTGAAGATTTGATTCTAAGAACAAACAAACAAATAAGATGGAAGAGGTAGAAGATGAAAAACATGTCACTATGACAAGGAAAGATAAGTACTAGAAGGAAAATCACCACTTAAATTGTAAAAAACTCTATTAGATTCTATAAAGGAGAACCTAACATCTTGAACTCATAATTGAGAATAAACCTCACAGTTGCTTCATTCAAAATTGCAAGTTATCATGTTACAAATGTGTGTTTTTAGTTTATACACGCTAGCTTAAGAAGATGGAAAGACAAAGGCTTGTTTGGTTGGTGTATTGAACTTTCCAAACAAGGCCCTTACATTGAAGATGAAGTGTTTAGGCCTTGTTTGGTTGGTTCATAGGGTTGGCTCACATGGTCATTGTTTAAAGGGATGAAAAATGAACTTGTTCCAACGGTATTATTAGAACTTGTCTTGATTTTGATAGGAATCCCCTCGTTGACTCTGACTATGTAAAGGTATATGTATGAGTAATGCACAACTTTTTAAATTAGATGTGAACACATCCATCCTGTATCCATTCCCATACTTGTTCCAATACATGTCTCTATTCTCATATTACATTTTAAATTACTAAAATATCTTTAGTTTACTAGGTAATAAAAAAAACTTGCATTAACTATTTTCTTTGGTCTTTATTTTCTTAACTTGTTTTCAGGGCACACATTTGATAATTTTTACTCTTTTTTATAATTATTTTATATTTATCTAATTGTTATTTGGTACTCTAATTTGTTGTTTATGTAATTATAATTTTTTTCATGATATTTGATATAAGAGAAAAGAAAATATGTATCCTTTTGATATTATATCCTTGATAATATCATGTTTTTCATACTATAATTTTATTTTTTTTGTAAAAATTATTTAGTTATTATTTTGAATAATAAAGGATAGTATGAACGTAACTATTATCCGATGGAATAGGAGGACACAAAAATTTTATATCCATTAATTATGAGGACATTAATGATGATCTAGATATTTTTACTTTAATTAATTTGATAATCTTTATATAAGTTTATTTTGCTATTCTTCAAATATAAAAACTTATTATTTATTATAATTTAAATTATGAATAGTCTTTAAACATATATATGGTTTTTTTTATCTGATTTTAGTCTTGTACACTTTCTTCTCTTCTTGAAGAAATAAAAGACACATAGAATCTCATTAAGTAATATTTTTAAATATTTTAATAAAAATAATGTTATTTAAAACAGGTGCACAACTAAAGAGAGAATCCAAATTCCTTTAAACACCACATTAATTATAATAAATTTTCTATCATTAAATTGTTTATGCCTTAATAAAATCATTCTCAGAATGAAAAATGATTGAGATGAGTAAAAAAACAAGGAAATGAAAACTACCATACTTATTTTGTTTTTGTTTCAATTTGGCCTCAAGGGATGTGGTCAAGCTAATTCAAGTTCAAAAGAATTTAAGAAAACACAATTTATTTAGCAATTGAATTTTAAGACAATATCATAAAGGTTCTCCTACTTTTCTGTGTTCTTGTTATAGTATTTATTATATACTAATCAAAATTTACTTATCCAAATTGTAAATGTAAGTGGGAAATTTTTATAGCCAATACGAAAGCTTTGGGAGGATTTAAATTGAATTTAAAACTGGAACTATTATTTCTTTTATTTGCTTTGAAAAAAAAATGTTTGTTCAATATAGTTTATTTGATTAGTTGAAATTACACTTTATAAATTAAAATTTATACTCCTGAATACAATTTTAGATATTTTATATTTTTACTATTAAGAAGTGTCGTCTCACATATATAACATGACTTCGTCTCTTAATCTTTTAACCAGTCCCACATTTATGTACATTTACGCATAATTATTTTTTTAATGGCTAAAATTGTATTTGTAAAAATGACTTAAGTCAATTTTAGTTATGATAAAGTTGTGCTTATAAATGTAAATGTAAATTTAATATTTAATATTTATTTTGTAATTAATTTGATAAAAATAGAAATTGTATTTCATTTTTTATAACTTTTTTATGTTTAATTTACAAAAAAAAGTTAAATATAGTTCTTAAATTATCAAAATTTAAATATAAAATAAAAAAATAAGAAAAGTAAAACTTATAATATAGCACACAACTTTAATATAAATGAAAATTATCTAAAGTAGACTTATAAAAACAACTTTATTTCCATTAATTAGAAAAAAAATTATATATGCATGCAAGAAAAAAGGTTATGTTATCTAATACACTTCTTAAGAATAAAAAAAAACTAAATTCATTCTTAAAATTAAGATTTCTCATCTGTCAAATTGTACTTTCCTTAATTTTTAATTAAAAATATCCATTTCGTGAATTTAGAGAGTAAATTACACCTTTATGATACATTTCCTAGTACTCACTTTAAGAAATTTTTAAAAGTAAATTAGTTTTACCACGTGTTTAATTATTTTCATACTTATATCTACAAGAAACTATATTAAGAGGAGCATATAGGGGTACTTTAACCCATTATTTAAACTTGAATTTATAAAAAGAAACTTGAGTTAATTTTACAAAATCAATCTACAAACTTAGTTTGGCTAAACTCTAATATACATGTAAATGATCCTAATAATAACAATAGTAAAACTCTCCTTTCCAACTGGATAAACTTCTTCTGACATTTGGAACTATTAAACTATTCTTCACTTCAAAATGTGGCACTGAAAAATTATAGGTTGGCAGCAGCAGCATCTGTATGTAACTGTGTTGGTGACTTTTCATGACTGTTTGAAAAAGGAGCAACAAATGGCACTTTCCCGTGACTATCATTCATCAATGGACTTGAATTTGGCACTTTACAAATGACTTCAACCCCCTCACATATATTATGATTTAATATACTTGTATATAATATGTTGTAGTTTTTAGTAACTTGATCACAACATCATAACTAGCTAGAACCAACCATGCTTCAAATAGGACAAAGAGATATCAATTAACAATGACCAATAACTTTAACGAATGAGATACCTTTGTGTGGATTTAACTTTTCTTTTTTTACACTTAACATAAAAGAAATGAAAAATTAACTAGATTAACACCTATTCATGCAGATATGAACAAAAATGGGGTAATTCCGAATGTTGACTTACCCTAATGCACTAATCTCTTGCTTTGTGCACTCAAAATGAAGGTTTGAATTAAAGTGAAGCTTAAATATATATATATATATATATATATATATATATATATAGTGTAGTTAATTATACTGCTAAGTTTGCATGGAATAACACATGTGTAGGTCAGCAAAAGAAACAAAAACATAATTTAATGAGGAAATAACAAATCTCATGCACGCTCATGTTCCTGTCACTGGATTCAAAATGCAGAAAAGACTATTTGTCTGTATCTGGTTGTATAAGTACGCAATCTACCCTTCATTTGTCTTTCCATGATCTATATCATTTTTATTCACACTCACTTTCATATGGCGGACATAACCTAATTTTTAATCCATGCCCATCATGTATAATTACAAGAAAAGTAACATGATATATTAATCTGCTGTTGCACACCTCCATATGGTCAATTAAAAGAGTTCAAGAAAGTTGGTGAGAATCTACTGTCTTACTATGTTGTCATATAATATATGGTAAAGTAGTTCATCCACTTGTAGTAAATATACATGTAAACGTCAATGTTATAACTTAATTAGCTCAAGTCTATGACTTGGAAGTAAACTTTTTTTTTTCTAATATTGTTTTCCTTCCCTTTGTTAATATGGTAAAAACGAGGAATCATGTTTGCATGTCTTCATTCACAGCTTTAGTGCTGGAAAGTGGTGGAATGATAGCATCAGATTGAATTTAGAACAAGGTCATGATGATGACTCAATTTTACAAATTTCTATGTCATACTTGTATTTGATTTTGTCTATAAAGGGTAACTAATTAATAAGGAAGCATCCTAGAGCTTATTGTAAGAAAGCTAGTGTTAGTACCACACACATACTTGGAAAACAAAATCTGTACCATCCAAACATGTTTCAGTTCATATCCTTTTTATTTCGTTTTGTTTTAGTGTGAAGGCTGAATACATTTTGAAAAATCAATAAAAAACATACATATGGTTAAAATAAAACATACTATTACAATACAATAATAATAATAATGATAACAGTTTTTTAGTGATAAATTATTTTATTAAATGAACAATTATGCTATTTTTTGTTTATTTGTTCTTATAATCATTAATATATATCTTATAATCGTTTAATCATTTATAGTTATAAATGCATACACATATTATACATGTATTTATGGTACTAATGGTGTCCTATTTATATAATGAAAATATGTTTTAATGATAATAATATTCAATTTTAATATGGAGAAAGGAGAGTGTGGAGATAAAGGCATAACATGGTAGGGATAAGACTCCACATGCCCATTTAACAACACCTGTTAGTCAACATGTATTTAATAGGACTCCCCAAAAGTAAATAAAGAATTTCTCATAATATATAGAAAGCAGATCACAACTTGTAATTTTGTTTTGTAAAGTAATGCATATGCCATTTCTCCTTAAGGTTCCTCTTGAAGCTAAGATTTATTTATATTCTTAAGATCATTGTATTAGTTAAGACTTAAAATTCAATTATGGAATAAATTCAAGGCAAATTTATGTACTATGATATCAGAACATATAAATAATAATATATGCGGTTATAATTAATACAGTTTGCTTTTTCACATTCAAATTATCAGATATATAATGTAATTTTATAGTAATTATATAGAAAGTTAGATTACTTATATTATCTAAAATTTGTGTAGTTGTGAATTTTTATTTTTTGGTAAAATTATAGTGTTGATTTTTTATATTTAGTTCATATAATTAGCTAATTAAGTGATTTTTATCTACGATCTTTACGGTTGTAACATGTATTACCAAATCAAATTTAATCAAATATATAATATTTAGTATTTTTATAAGTTATTATTAAGTCTAATTGAATCTAAAACATAATATTTTTTTACTTTGATTGGTTATCATATTTAATTTAATTTAAAATTTATTTATTTTATTTTTATTAATTGTACAGTATTTAGTGAATTAAGTATATTGTGTTTATATAAATAAAAGTTAAACAATATCAATCTATCTTTGTATGTAGGAACTTATCTGTTTAATCTAAGTTTTACAAAACAAATACAGTTTATTAAAATTAAAAACTCTTTAAAGTACAAACTAAACAGATAAATTTTTATAATGCAAGTTTATACAAGTGTAGACTTAAAGAGACACATTGATCCATATACCCAATTCTATATACATACTACTAAATGATTTTAATAATACATAAGTTATCAAATTCACAAAAAAATTAACTGTTATTAAAAATTATGTATAATTTTTAATAAAGTAACCTAATTTTTTTTTTATTTTAATAAAATCAAGAAAAACCTTCACCAATGACAATTTATGATGAGATTCACATGTCTAGTAATAACAACAAGTTATCATATAAATGTAAAAGGCGAACTAATTTATTCAACCAACGTTGATAATCATTTTTTTTTCTAATAATGGGTATGATAAATAATTAACATTTCTTTTCGATCATGTCGACATTTATATGTAATCTACTTAACTCTTTTTATTTTGTGGATATCTGTCAATGGGCATTTCTAATTCTATATCTATCTCTCTCTATATATATAACTGCTATTCGTTAGACGGATTTTCTTAATATATTTTTTATTTCCATATTTAAAATGCCATTCTTGTGACTCGAAAACATGTCCTTCCATGCATTAATTAGCTAATCAGGAAACTAATATATTATTGTACATGTGTGCACACCTACTTGATTCCAAACTTAAACGTGATTTAAAAAAGATCGGTGTTGTGTTGACACATGTTAGTATTCTTCACAATGTAAATTATCAAAGCACCGAAAACAGAATAAAAAGCAAATCAAATTAATAAGTTTGCTAATTCTTGCAGGTTGGTAAACTATAAATACGAATAAGTTGGCCACACTGCCATGGGACAAGGCGACCACATAATATAACGCGAATCTCATCAAAATAGTATTTACCTTGACCTAATTATATAAGGTGTAATTTAAGACCTTAACAAGAGTATTTAGTATGTATTATCTTATTCTTTTAGTCTATTTATATGTTCAAAATTCATTTTGGTCAATTTTAAAAGGTGAGATACATTTATGTTTTTTTCTTTTACTTTTCAACCATGATATTTTTATTTCTTAGGTGATTATTCTAATTAAGCTATTTTTTGTGAATATCTTAAGCGAATAATAGGATATCTCACATAATATTTGGTTACTTAATAAAATATAATAATAATCAATTATTTGGTTATTAGAATTGTTCTCGGTCTTATTTTTGCTTAAGCGAAATATGCTTTTATAATTAGATTTGGTGGTTTTCATGAAAGTTTTAGCTTTTGATATTAGTTTTCCAATGGTTTTGAAATCAACTAAAATGAAAGTCTAAAACTCTAGTTATGTTCTTTTTAGTGAGCAAAAGTCAAGTTGCTGTCTAGTTGGAGTTGTGGCATATTTAAATGTATTTTGATGAGTTGAGTTGAGAGGATGTTGATTATGTTGCAAGGTGATAGATGCTAATTGAGATTTTATAAAATGATGAATATATTAGTATGCTTATATGCAAGAATGATGAATCTTATGTTGTATACCTGTAAATATTATTGTTAAGTGGTTTGTTGTTGATCATATACATATTGTTAGCCTATCAAATGGGGTAAGTGGTTGCTGATATAGCTGACAGTGAGATACAAGGTGTTAGCATTTCTACTGGTGAGTGTTGAAAGCCTTTGATAGGTGAGTTGTTATGGCCCTGATGGGTATTGACGTTGTTGTTGGCCCTTTATGGGTGTTGTTGTTGGCCCTTTATGGATGTTATTGTTGGCCCTTTTGGGATGTTGGTACATTACTCGAGGTGGTATTTTACGATAGGAATTAGTGGTAAACTTGCTAGCTCATGGATAGAGATATCTCGGCTTCACTTATGTTAGTCACGTAGATAGAGCATCATGTTGTGAGAAGTTGAGGGAGTCTTACATCAGGTTCTCAGAGTAGGCATACACCTAACTCTCGATAGCAGGTGTTACTCTCTTGTGGGACTTGTTTACCATGAATGAAGTCTTTTGGAAGACGATTTATATTTGGTCATATCATGAATGGTGATTGGATATAAGATTTTGTTGTATGGTTATAATGTTGTGATTGTTTAGGATGTTGATGTTTGAAACATAACTTGTAGTATGTTTATGGCTTATAATTGTTAGCTCATCATTGTTGTTTGGTGGGTGACAGTGTTATGATCGTACAATGTACGGGAGCAGATCTTGCTGCAAGTGATGGTGGAAGTGAGTAGGCTTCCAAAAGAGGAGTAGAGTGGTGATGTTTTTCTTTTGCTTGAAATTTTTTAGGGCTTTGAGCCTTGTAGTTGTATGATTTTATAATGGAAGATGTAATAAAGTAGTATTTTGATATTTATACAACTAGTATAATATAGCTAGTTTTTCTAGGATGTTGCAATTAGCGAACATCACATTGAATGGTACACTATCTTTGTCATTCACAAGCTAGGCTCATGTCATCCTAAAGGAAGATGATTATTTTAAAAATTCGTTTCTTTTGCAAAATTTGTATTCTAAAAGCTTCACGTATGATATGATTATCACCTTTAATATGATGGTAGCAAAACATAATATTAAGGTAAGTTATTGAATGACACTCACATGTGACCATCCGTGTGGTCATGACTTATAAGTGTATTACTTGCATGTGGTAAGAGTCATGCCTATTTGTAATCATTACAATGCTTGTAGTTAAAACACTTTGTTGTATCCTTACTCCTTTTATAAATATTCTTTCCTTTGGCGAGTCGTTTTTAATTTCATTCTCTAAAAGCATTTGTGATTCTAAGTAAAGTTATATCAAGTTTCGAGTTTCCAATTAACTCTTAATCCTTTTGTTTTTGTTTCTTTTTGGAAATCATAGGAGTGAATTATTATAAAATATATCCTTAAGCGAAAATAGATGTTGTTAGAGAAACATTTATATATACTTTTACAAAGAAGATTAGAGCTTCGAGAAATATTAATAGAAAGAAGATTAATAGAAATAACAAGCTCTCACAAGTTTCAATATCCTTGGAAAATCATAACCATATAATTGAATCTCCTCTAAACATGTTAAGTTTTGACTTGATTCAAACAACATAAAAACAAAAAAAGAAATAAGAACATAATAATGAATAAGATATGAATCAAAATTAAAAGGACATAAGCTTGAATAGGAAGCATAAGAACAAATAGAAATAAAAATATAAATAGAAATCAAAAGAAATGAAAAGGATAAATAAGAAGTATCATGAGTTTTATCTCAATCATCCTGCAGCCGAAACTTTAAGATGGATTGAAAATTCTTAAAAATTTTCAAATTTCCCAAGGAACTTGGAATTGATCTTTTTTTAAGGAAGGTTCCTTAAAGAAGAACTCGGGAGGAAAGTACTTCTTTTGTGAATGAACAAGAAAGCTGTTAAAAAGGACATTCAATTCTCATTTAATTTAAAGTGATTTTTACAAGAGACAAGAGGTTATACACATAAAATGACATAATTTTCCTTGTACACTAGCCTAAGAGATGTGGGATTAAAAGCTTATGTGGCTGAACTAGCAAAATTTTCAGTGACAAACCAAAAAAATTTCATAATAAAATGTTTTTCCAAGTGATGTAGGACTTTCTCTTCCAAGTTTCGCTTCATGCTATGGGACATAACTCTTACGCACTTGGATGTCTCTTCCTTACCCAAATGGAAGCCCATGCTTGGTCCAATTGGAAGCCCAATTATCTCCCTACAAAAATCATAAAATTTATAAAGAAATATGTATATTTATACAATTTTTACAAGACTATGAAAAAAAGAAGAAAATTCCTAATATTCTACTCTCCAAAATAGTAGAGTCTTCTTAATGAGGCTTTGTCTTCTTTTATCTTCTTAATCATAGACCTTTATTAATAGTTGAATGATTTTCCATCATACTCCCCCTCTTGAAAAGGATTTTTTCCCCATATATAAATGATTCTCAATGACAGCAACCTTTGAATAGCCTGCAAACAAAAATATACAAATTTAAGTACTAAAAGAAATCAAAGCTAAAGTAATTAAAAACTAAATATATCTAATTTTAATATTTGAATCCTAGGAGAGGCAACTATCTTATTATCAATATGCTTGTAGATCATCCTCCAGGATCAAATATCAACCTACAATAAACACCTAACAAAAATCAAAACAAATCGTCAGTTGCAAGTAAACCAGGAAAGTTACCCTTAAAAGCAAAGGTAAAATAACAATACCCTTTATCGTCATAAAATTTTTATCATATAAAGAACTAAGGGAGATTTTATTAGAAACATATTTATTTATGAACAATTTTATTTTTTCTATTTTAGAAATTTTTGAAGAAAAATTACATTCATTATTTAAGATAGAAGAGTTCAAATTTGTACAATTCCTCTTTAAAGATTCTTTCTCATCTATACCACTATTGGACTTTATAATTAACTTTATATCTTTTCTAGCTTTTTCTCACAATTATTTTTCTTAAATTTTTTCTTCTTCAAACTTTTTTGTTTTCTCTTGGGTCTTTTCCACTTGTTGAAGTGTGAGAGGACACAATACTATTTTTTACCCTTATGAGTGAAACTTATCTTATTGATGAGGTCATCATGGACAAATTGTTTATCAAATTGTCATGGTTTTCCAAGTAAAAAATTTCATGCCTCCATAAAACCTGTCGTGCAAACTTTCATCTTAATATTTGCCTATGTAAATATGTATACATACTTGTTTGTTAACTATTATACCTCGATCATATTAATCCACTAAATTTTTTAAGTTTTTGGATAGGGTTTACAAGTGTAGCTAGTTCGTCCACTAACCTAAAACTACAGCATTTACGACAAGAGTCATTATCCATAATAAAGGAACAAATGTTTCCAAAACTTTACACCTAGTGTGGAATAGGCTCTCTCTTTATGACTACTCAAGCTTAAAAATATTGGCTTTCAAGAAGCCTTCTCACCACAAGTTGGTCTCCTTCGTAACAAAGAACTTCCTCCTTGAACTCTAAAACATCTTCTTCACTAGGTGAAGAAGGAGGTTCATCATAGCTAGTAAACTCTTGGTCTTTTAAAATCATTGATTTCTTGTCGGCACATTGATAAGCATAGTACTTGTTGGGAGATTCTAGAGAGGAGAATGGGCTACAAACACAACCATATAAGTGTCTATGACACCACCTCTAACCCAAAACCTTAAGACAATGACTTTATGGGTCTTCTTTCTTATATGTTGATCAATCTACTCATTTCTCCCCAATGTGGGACTTACACTCACACTTGGATTCTCAAAAATCTCTCCCTCAAGTGTGAGTCTTTCCCCTCGAGTGGAAGCATTTCTTAGCCACGAGTATCTTACGGGTGACCCTTACTTGTACCGACATTCATCAATGGGACACACTTGCCTAGAACCTCCATCGGAAAAACTTTCGATACAGAGACCACTTTCACCCACTCGTCTTGGTCGGCTAACCATAAACTCTAATACCATTTTTTGGGAGATTCTAGGGAGGAGAATGGGCTACAAACATGACCACAAAGTGTCTATGACACCACCTCTAACCCCAAACCTTAAGACAATGAGTTTATGGGTCTTCTTCCCTATATGTTGGTCAAACTACTCATTTATCCCCAATGTGGGACTTCACACTTAGATTCCCAATAGTACCTTCTACCAAGACATTTAAAGCATTGTTCATCTTTTGCTCTAGTTTCCTTATAGAATTCTATATTTTCCTTTTCTTTTTCTCTTTCTTTTTCTTTCTTTTTTTTCTCTTTCTCTTTCTTTTTCTTGCTCTTTTTCTTTTTCTCTATCCCTTGACCCTTCACATCTAGATGTGAATTTGGAGGGTTAACCCTACCTCTCATAGTCTTTCTTATTAGGGAGTAAGGTCGTAGAATAGTTGTAGGATAGTCTTTCCTATATGTAGACCTCTTAATTTGTTGTTCTATGTCTCACACAAAGTTGAACTAAATCATTAAGATCATTATAAGGTATAAATTCAACCTTGTCCCTAATTTCTAAGTTAAGCCACTTTGGAACGTAGTTATATTTATTCTCTTGTCTACTCTAATTGTTGCCCTTATCCTAAGTAACTCCATTGTTTGTCTGTACTCCTCAATAGTCATATTTATTTGTTGGAGTTTTCAGAGTTTTTCCATCAACTTCCTACCATAATAAGAGGGCACACGCCTTCTCTTCAAGGAAGTTTAGAGTTCATTTCAATATCTTATAGGAAGGTCATTATGTAGACACTTTTTTCTCTCTAAGAAAGTTTACCAATACATAGCATGCCCTTGACAGCTTAAGGTAGCCATAGATACTTTCTTTACATCATGTGGAAAGTGAAGAGTTTTTCAAACATGAAGAATTTGTTAATGATATAATAACAAATATGAAACTCAACACAAAACAATACATACCACATATTCACGACTTCATGTTTCTTTTGTAAAAAGAATTGAACAAAAACTTTAAGCCAACTTTTAAAAGAATTAAAAACATATGTCTAGACAAACTTTTTAAGATTTAAAAAATAAAACATAACAATTCCTAATTAATTTAACCTAATAATACAATAAAAAATTCAAACACAAGTAAACATACATTTATAAAATCCTAAACAAACTTTAATCAAAATTTAATTAGCTCGACTTGATTTTTACCTTCTAACCTCCTTTTATATATATATATAATTTCATTGCACATCAATATCTTAGTTAGCTTTATAATTTAGAAAGAGTTTAACAAAAAGAATAAAGAGATTAAATTTCTAATAAAATAAATAATGTTATTCGTAATCTATTTATTATTTTTTTATTTTTTATCTATTAAAAATTTATCTTCACTAAATCTCAAGTCTTATAAGATATATGATATATAATTAAATTTTTTAATTGATTATATTTTTTTGTATTTTATTTATAAATTAATCAGATTATATATATATATATATATATATATTAATTGAAAATATTTTTTAATATTATAGTTCTATATAATTAATATTTTATTGCATCTTATAATATTTTTAATTACGTTTAAAATAAAATTAATTCACATAACCGAAATAAATGCTATGTTTTTTAGTATAATAGTTAAAACGTCTTAATGTTTAATATCAAAATAATAGGAGAAATAATATAATATAATATAAATTATGTAAAAAGAAAAATAGAAAAAAGAATACCTTCAAAATTATAAGATTTTTTAAATAAATATTTGAAGGATATAAAAATTAAAATTATTATTTCAAATCTTTTATTCGACAAACTATGGATAAGTCTACAAATTACTAAAACTAAAATCTTATTTATTAAATATTATAAATAAAATTTTAACAAGTCGAAAAAATTAAAAAAAAGTGTCAAAATAGTAAAAACCAAATATAATATATATAAAAATCACAGACAAACTTTATAAAGATGTTGAAATATAATATAAGACTTTTTTTGTAATAATCACTACTAATAGCATAGTATCTATACAACAAGAAAGGTATACTATACTTATATATAGGTTAACTTTAACTCTTTAATTATACTATCTTTTTTTATAAAAAAAACTTTTTAAATTTTGTAGTATAATCAAAATCAATTAGAACCAAATAGATAATATTAATTCAGAAAATAATACATTAAAATATTTCTCATTATCTTGGGTTAATCTCCTCTAATACTCTAATACTAAGTGTAACATTTTCATAAAAACATAATTATACTACATAATCCAACACCTACCATGTACAATCCACATAGTAATTCAAAATAAAATTAAAGTTTGACACATTTATATAATACACATATCATTGTAGGTCATCACACAAACAACAAATGTAAAAGTAAACTATTAAAATAAGTTTTATCATAACATAACTTTATATCCTATAAGAGTATTGTAATTAGTCATTCACAATCCATTCAATACATACTCATTCCATAAATACAAACATATCAACCAATATAAACCATAGATGATTCTAGTTATCAGAACTAGAATATTAATTAATGTCTTTCAGAAGACACGTATTAAACATTCATTACTAGATATTTACACCTAACCCCTTAGGCTAACCTAAATTACATGGATCAGGGATCAAGGTAAATTAAAAGTATATCCATACCCAGATCTCAACATGTGTTCTGATTTACTTTTCAGATCTCGACATGCGTTCTGATGATACAATAAACTTTCCTTCAGCTTCTTACCACATTTCTTAGTGTACATGAGTTAGACAAGTGAAGTTAGGTATCTCTCTTACACCATAGTTCTTTGCTTAATACACAACACCAAACAATGGTTCACAGTCATCCCAGATTTGTGACCTCAAATTCATACATTTTCATATAACATTAATAAGCATAATTGATTATATAACAATAATTAAAGATAACAATTCATATTAGATTACATTCATTCAATCAATGCTCATAAGAAAACTAAAAGGATAAGCTACAACTCCTATGAAGAGTTCTAATTCAAAAGGAATCATCTACTTAGCTTAAAAGCATAGAAACTACAAAAACTACAAATAAAATTGTTCGCACGCCTAAAAAACAAGCCATGATGGTTCAAAATTATCATAACAATCCAAAATCAAATGAGAATCAACTACAAACAATTATCTATTTTAACTCATAGTATTCAATCTCAAGGTTCAAGGTTCAACGTTCAAAATACAATAAAACAACACATAACCACTACATAAAACTCATGATATTGTAACCACATCACTTTCATATCCAGATCACCTACCCTATGGTACTATTAAAATCATAACTAGCATCTCTTACCTATAAAATTGCTTGAACCTAGAGATCCCAAGGAAGAATTGAGAAATCTAAAAAAAAAAATCTAAGAATCTAAGCAACACAGTAGAAAATAACTAAACGTCAGACAAATGTTAAACTAGTTGATAGGATCATTTTTTCCAATTATCAAAATTGAAATTGATATTAAATCTAACGAGAAATAAAGATCTAAAGATTTTTAGAACAGAAGGACACTTACTTTGATTGAGAAATTGATCGGGTAGAAATGATCCTTAGCTCACCAGCTACTGAAAGGTGGAGTCCGATCTTGAAAAGATGACAAATAAAACAGGATTTTTAAGGAGATGGAGAAAGAAATCTAGAGAGAGAAAGATTGTGGGGAAAAGAAAAAGAAAAGAAAAGAAAAGAGAGAGTAATGGGAAAAAGAGAGAATTGTGGAGGGGGGTTTACTCTAAGAACTTCAAATATTTTTATTATTACTTTTAGTTATAAATAATGATGAAATCTAAGATGTAAGTTTCTAAGATGTATTTGTGAGAAATAATAATATTTTAATAATAGATTTTTAAAAGAATTAGTTCTGACGTCTATAAAAAGTAGTTAGATGTTCATTTCTAATTAATTTTAAAATTTATCGGTTAAACCTTCTAATGAAATTTCTAACTAGTGGTTTTCTACAAGATTAGAGTCACGATAAGCTGGTGAAGAGTAGATTACATCTATCTTATCAAAATCTCATTTGAGTAAGTAGTTTGATGTCTTTTTGGTGCTGAAGGTTTTCTCCTCTTTTCTTGGTTGGTTGAGAGTTGAAGAGGGAATTCTGCTAATTTTGATTGGTAGTTGGAGCTTACTTGGGATTCAGTAGATTAGACAGCTAGCTAGAAGTGAAGTGATTCAATCCAGGTAAGGGGAATTAACAATTACATGTAAATTTGTTATTGGTTGTATCCTATGGAGTTGAAAAGCGGGTAGATGGACAATCTTATGAAATGCTGATACATATGTGATAATATAAATGAGTAGATACATTGTCGAGAGGCAAATGCATGAAATTATCTTTTAGAGTAGAAAATGTGACTGGAATGTGTTTGAGTTGAACAAGGGTACTCTTAGCCTGCATATTACTCAAGCAACATAGGTCACTGAAGTGAGGGTCAAGCAGTGGGTAATCATTACCTCCACCGCCTTTAGTTGCTCAAGTGATAGCTAATATCATTAGCTAGGTAAGGGAGAGGTTGAGGCTATTATCTCCCTATTGGAGCGACATTGCTTAAGCGATGCATTGGTCCCCTAAGCGACGAGAGGGGTATGAGAAAAGTTGTTCTCGGCCTCAATGTTGCTCAAATGGGGATGTCATAATAGGTCATGATGGTAAACATGACAGCTCATGGATAAGAGGTATCTCGACTTCATTGTTGCCTAATCACATAAACTAGACATCAGGTGGTGAGAAACTAAGGAAGGCTTCCATCAGGTTGGTTAGGTATATGCACATCTAGCTCTAGATAACAGATGCTTTATGCCTCTTTGACCTTGGAGAACCTTGACCTAGTTCAAGTTAGGGGTCAGGTGTTAGCGTATGATGGGACTTGTTTACCATAGATAGAATCTTTCGAAGATGTCTATATTTAGTCATGACGAGTGGAGTGGCTAAATGTAGGGTTTATGGTGTCATTAATTGAGATGATAATATGCTTCATGTTGCTGCATGAATATTGTATGTTGATGATAAGAACATGTATTTTATGATGTTTCTGTTAGCTTACCCTTTTGTCTGTGTGAGTGACACTATTATGATCATACTATATACGAGAATAGACTATTTTGCAAGTGTTGCTAGAAGTGAGAAAACTTCAAGGCAAGTGTAGATAAGGATATATGTGTGTGTGTGCGTGTGTGTGTGTGCGTGCGTGTGTGTGCATTCGTGCACGTGTACATGCATGTGCGTGTGTGTGTTTATGTCTTATGTTTTTTTGGATTATTTTGGGGATCTAAGGTCCTAGTATTGTATAAATTATATAAGTATGTATGTCTTAACACGTTAATGCTAGTGGGATGGAAATATTATTATATAGATTAATCGACTAGCATGGTAGTAGTTACAGAAAATGGGGTGTTACAATATTTTTGTAGACCATAAAATTTAGTTTTATGTAGAAGTGTTCAAAACCGAATTGACAAAAAGATAAAAACTTGACCCCAACCAAATTGAACCACTAAAAAAGCATAACCTTTTGGGTTGCTTTGGAATTTTATTCTAAGAACGGCGCGATTTAGTTTGGTTTGCAATTTGAATTTTCAAAACCAATCCAAACCAAATCAACACAATATACATTTAATATATATATATTTTATTATTACTAATATAATAATATTAATAATAATTATTATAATAGTAAGTTATATATTTTAACCTGAATCTCCTTAAAGAGTCGTTTGGTCTTTACAAATTTGATTTGTAAGTTTTTTTATTCCTCTTCATCGTTAACAATGTTACTAACTCCTCTTCAGAGTCGTGTCATCAACTCCACTCTCTTACTTGATTTTGTTATTATAACGACTTTTACTTCACTCCTCCATTGTCATGATTTTAACACATAAGAAATCTGTAGAGTAAGAGTGCTTACAACTAAGGCAAGAGAATAATATTTTGGCAGAGTGAACAAAAATTAGATAAAGTTTGATTGCAGCAAGGTCATACATAAAATAGTGGATTGACTAGTAGAAGCAGAGATTGAAACTAACTATTAGACAAAATCACAACAACCAAGTTTCATAGGTTTTAATTGGTTTATAGATTTAAATAAATGTTATATGGGTGAAATACATAGGAGAAAGATGTATAATAAAATACATATGTACATTTTTCTTAATCAATTATAAATGAATTTCTGCATAGTTTTGTAATTTTTATTATTCAATATATTTATTAAAATTATAGTAACATATTTTATATTATTATATTTTAATTTAAAAATTAAAAAAATTAGAAATATTTAAAAAAATTAAAAATTAAAAACGTATAAATCAATCAAAACCCGCACAAATTAGTTTAACTTAAATATTTTTCTTTCAAAACCAACCACATATTTTATATATTTAATTCAAATGTATTTTTAGTAAAAACACCAAACCACATCATTGTGAACAAACACCTCCAATTTAATGTTAATGTGTTTTCGTCTTGTATTTATACCTGCTGAAAATATAATTATTGGAAAACAATTTTCATTTTAATATTTTCATTGTAATTCTAATATTACATTTTTTTTTCAATAAAAACTTGTGTATAAAATATCCTGTTTCTTTCTTTACATTTGTTCAATATAAAAATAAAAAGCATATCACAACATATAATGTATAGAAAGTTTGGGCTTTAAAGATTGTATTGGAATGATATATACATTGGACGAAAGTAGATTGATCATGATGTGAGAAATTCTTTTATTAACAAATATACATTGGACGAATGTTCATATTTTTATATAAAAATTTCAGTATTAAATATAGTTATATTAACATTTTATTAATGTATAAATATATATATATGTAAAATAATATATTTATAAAGAATAATAAATCTATATATTTAATTATGATCTAAACTTTACCCTCCAAACTCTTAAAAAAATATATAATTATCCATAGTAACCTCTTGTTCAATAATTTTACGGTTAACTAAATAAAAAAGTGGGTATATTATTATTTTTTAGAAATGAAGAGATTTAATTAAATATTTTATTAATAATAAGAATAAATATAATAAAATAAACAATTAAATTAAAACAACTAAATGAAGAATAATTAATATAATAAGCAACAAGCAGGAAAGTGGAACAAAAAGTTGGCCTACCAATAAAATAACATGAGCAGACAAAAGGATGTTTCATTTTTATTACAATTGGTTTAAGTTTTTCTTATAAGTTAAGCTGGAACAGGATATTTTTATCCCAATAAACTTTTCTGTGAAAAAAACAAACAAGGAAAGAGATGTGAAAGCAAGTTTTATTAGTGAAATGAATGAAGGTGGGACCTACATAAAAGCTTAGCAAAACGACAAGGCATAGACGACAATGAGCAATAAATGCACCGTCATTCTATGTATCCCCACACAATGCAGCCAATGCTGAGAGTACATTTCCCACGTGTGCGTCTAAGGCATGGACCACTTACACGTGTCCCAACCTTTTCTCGCATTCCCCCTCCCAAGATGCTGACTTGGCACTTCATCCTACATAGGATTCCTCTCTCCCTCCTCAGGTGCAATGCATGCGCACACTGCCCTCATCAAACTTTTCTGTCACTTCACCCTAAAAAATAAATAAGTTTAGTAAAAATCTAGAAAAATATTAGAAATTTAATGAGGTAGTTGAAAAATAAAATAGTTTTTCAATATTATTTAGTTCATCCTATAAGCCTTTAACTTAGGGATTGAGATTAAGTAGAGTTTGAAACTCAATTTTAGAAAACTCATTGTTCCATTTCTTTTATTTAATGCTAATTTTGAAGTAATATGTATAATTAAATTACTTTTAGAAAATGGTAAATGTAGTTGAAATTAGAGTTTAAGGTTAGAAACATTACTACCTTAGAACTTGTCCTATTAGAAAGCTTAAAAACAAGAGGCATGGTGGACATGGGAAATGATGGGGTTTTGTAGGTTTTGTTGTTGGTGCCCCTCCTCCGACTACTATTTAGGTTATGGTCAAACATGTTATTCAACTACACTTGGAGACTTCGAATCGTACAAAGGACGAATACGACAGTTGGTACAATAAAATAGTATTGAAGTAACCAAAGGGGTCACTACCACAGCAGACATTGAAATCTTTGAACATATTTATAAATGCTTCTGGGAAAACAAAACCATCTCACCCTTTTAATATTGGCAAAACGACACTCCCTCCGATTTCTCTTCTCTTTCTCAAACCACACCTTCTCTTTATGTGCCCATCACATTGTTCTGGATATTTCCCTTTCAAATCAGATATGGAAATGGGGTATGTAGATTCTTCGCAAATATGTGCAGTTCACTCTGATGAAACTAGTACATATCCACACTTTATAAGATGCATATAAATACAACAAATTTATACATTAATTGTAAGGGTCACACAACATAAATTATCACACCCATTTTTCATATTCTCTATCAAATTTTATATATGCCACTAGTTAGGTCTAGGGTCTCCTTTGAATTCCATAGCATATTTGTTTTCTCTTTCATACAAAATTGATTCACGTCAATAACAACTTAATACTCAGTTTCTGTGCGTTCTATGTATCTGACTAGACCAGAAAAACATTAGATCCACAATAATACAAATCTCTTTCAAAGAGATCGTCTTTTATTTATAAATCTCTTTCAATTAAAAAATCTAAAATTTTTCTCTTATTCCTTTATTTTGTGTTGATTTATATATTCTATATTAAGGTCGGTTTAGATTACTCTAGAAAGCAATATATAACTTTATTTATTTGGATAATAAACATTTATAGAAATTCAACCGATATTTTTTATAAATATGTTTGCACAAGAGTTTAGTACGCGTACTTTCTCTTAGATAGTAGTGTCATTGTATAGTCATGTAGTTAAGTTTTTACAAAATTTGGATAAATTCATTCTCATCTTAATTATTAATTTGGACGATCATCTAAACATTTAACATAAAAAAAAATTATATTAAAATATATTTAGTATATAAATATTATTATATACTTGTAATTGGTTTAATTTATGATACTAATTTACTAAAACAATGTGGTTGGTATAACTTGCATTATAATTATTTATTATTGTACTCTCATCATTTTTAAGTTGTCAATGTACCAATCCTTCAATAGGTAGCTTGAGACTTGTGATGTGTAGTTAAACCGAGTCCATTTCAATTACTTTAATTTGTTGCAGCAAAGTGTAGATACTAAAAAGAGAGAATATCTCGCTAAGTTGAGACATCAAGTATCTAGTGTAATACACCACGAAAGAAAGGAATATAACCCTATAATAACCATTTCACCTATATAAATAGGTTGAAATATATTCACCAAGACAGATAAATTAAATTACATGAAGTTAAGTAAAACAACTTCCACTTGTATAATGTCAAAGAAGTTATTAAAACATGAAAAGAGAATAGATTTAATTTGATCCATCATATTGCGAAGTTTATTAAACAATAGTTTTTTACCTATTAGAGATGACAAAGCAAGCAGGTTACGCAGGTTGGTCTATAACTTACTATAAAATACTGCAGAACATTTTAGTTCGTTAACCTGTATAACTCGCAGTCCATAGAATTAAAGTGTGGGCTAGCCCGTTCTAAAACCTATGTTATATATTCTATTAATTTATTATTATTATTATGTAATATTATATATGTTGAATGTGACTACATAGTTTCATTCATTATTTCAGTAATATCTATATTTATTAGTACAAATTTAAATTTTATTTCGATTACTTGTAATAGACAATAAATTATTAATTTTATGTTTCTTTTTCTAATTGTTATATTTATATTAAATTCTTGTTTCTATAACATACTCAAATTAGGATTAAAAAATTATTAAATACTTTCTACATTTTAGTTTGAAAGATGGAAACAAATGAGTTTAAGTTTGGGTCAAAACGGGTCTTACAAGTCAAATTACAAAATACAATTTCATATACAAAATTTTTGTGTTTCTATCATGATTTATCAAAAATAATTCTAAATTCCAAATCCAATGTCCCATATGTTCTAATTGAAACTTTGAAAGTAAGGAATTCAACGAAACAAGAAATAGCCAAAAGAGATATTTACAGAGAAAATTATGACCAAAAGAATAGACATAGGTTAAATCAGAAAAATACGAAATGAAAACATTTATTAAAAAACAAGTCCAATTTATTATAAATGAAAAAAAAAGTAAGAAAATACAAACAATGAGATATAGAAAAGTACTTAGAAGGTACAATAAAGCTCTTGATGTGAATACAAAATATGTATTACTACTCTTCCTCTTAGTTTAGCTAAGCCTTAACTCTTTTCTCAACAATAACCTATCAACATTTTTATAGTTTATCAAGTACTAAACTATTAACATTTATTTAAACTATAAAAAAAGTTCTCATGCATTAATATATTAATGATGAATTTATCAAAATTTACTTACATATTCATAGCAAAGCTCGTTTTATGGAAACTTTTATTATCTATATATCACTTAAGTCTATCAACATTAGTTAATTAATGAGTTTGTTCAAATTTTTAGTTGTAAAAACAATAAGTAAAATTGAAGAAAAAGTAAACATATCATAATAAAAGAAAATCAAATATAAAGTCATCCTATCATAGTGGGAGAAAAGAAAATATTCAATTCATCACAAGGTAAGAACATAATTAAAAATTTTGTTACATGATAAAAATTAAACTTAGTCATGACTCTTCATCCATGGTATTTGGAAATATTCTTTATCTTCTCTAGTGCTTCATTAAAGTCACTCGTAAAAGGAAACAACGACTCTATCTAGAGTGTCATCTTTAGTCTATAGAAGAACACTTTTTTATTGTCTAAGTCTTTATTTTATTTTCCTATTCAATTAGATCTAACCTTCATTTTCCCTTGAGCTCCTTTAAACTATTCTTCAAGTTCTCATTTTCTTCCAACAAGCTCTTTTTCTCCTTTTTACTCGTCTCTAAGAAACCTTCTATGAGTATAAAAGATCACAAATAAAAGAATAAGGATGAGGATAGATAAGTGGATAAGAAAGATAAAGAGACTTTTCGAGAGAAAAATGAGATATGAGAATACAAAGTATGCAAATGGCAAGAGTTTTTCGTACCAAATTCAAAAGCTTATTATATGATTTGAAACATTATCATGATATATTAAAGAGACTTGGACATTAATGGAGAACACAAAACTTCTTTTTATGTGTACTTATCCAACCAATGAGGTAATGTCATGTGGTAAAAGTGTGCAACCATGTCTTTTTTATAAGTAGATGTGGTAATATTATAATCACTACAAGAAGAAATAATTAATAAATAACGACTCTTTTTAATAAATATTTTAGAATATTGACATAGATATTTTTTAATACCTTCTCCAACAATCAATTTCATGTTAATTAACATTTAAATAAATCTCCAACAATCAATTTCATGTTAATTAACATTTAAATAAATCTTCTAGTGATTGAAATTTTAAGAAAAGGAAAAGTTTTTATGAACCATGACTTGATCGCTGACCAACACCTCTTCGTAATTTTTCTTTTTTTCTAATGTTTTAAAATTAAAAAACATATATAAAAATGAGTATGAGGAGGGGATACTACTAAGTATGTGTATCGCCCCTTAAAAAAAATATCAGTTTACGCTAGTAATAAGTTAACATGTGAAATGTTGTAAAGGAAATTTTCTGATGTTTTCAAAGAAAAGAAAAATTTTCCATGTATCATGACTTGATCTTGATCAACACCTCTTCATAATTTTTCTTTTTTTTAATGTTTTAAAATTGAAAAACAAATATAAAAATGTGTATCATTCTATTAAAGAAATATATATGAGTTGAGACCAGTAATAAAGTAACATGAAATGTTGTAAAGTTGTTGAAAAAAATTATAAGTGTTGATAATTTTCCTAAAAATTTTATAATACAGGACCCTTTTCAAATAAGAGATGATAATGATTTGACCTCTACAATAGTGTATATTGACAGTGCAAATACAATCTATTACAAATCTTTCTTCGTAAACTTGAAATATATTCATTGGATGGACGGGAACAATACTAACAATTATTCAGCAGGCCATACCATCCTGACATCGCAAGTGTTTGCATTGCATGGTTCGGTTTGTCTCAGAAAAGTCTAAAAATGAACAAGTGTTTGGGTTCATTACCTCGTGGTTTTTCTGCGCAGAGAGAATATATAAATAAGGTTATGCTGGAATCCAATGTTCAGCTTTGTGTACGGAATCATTGAAGTAAACGTCGCAGAGGTTTCTTAATGGCTCCTAATTATGCGACAAAATCCATGACAACGATCAACATGACATGATTTTATTGTTTTTATCCATGATCGAGATTGGTCTCTCACTCACTAATTCCTAGTACTGTGTTGCAAGATATTCCATTTTATAGCGACCTGGATCGCACTGTATTACTATTTGACGATTTGAATTGCACGATTACTAATTACATGTTCAAATTTTGTTATTTATGAAAAAAACAAACATTATTTTCTCTAACTTTTGCTACAGATACGAGTAACCTTTAAAAGGTGTAACTGTTTATTTTGGTTGTGTTTCATTTTGGATCCAATTGGACTTCTTGGGCAAAGGTAGTAGGTAGTAGTCAACTGGAGCTATCAGACGTTGACCTAAAGTCACTTTTTTTAAACTTCAACCATTCAATCATGGTAAAAAAAAGTAGATCCTAGCTACATAAAAAGTGTAGTTAACAACTAACCTTTTATGGCTCATTTATTTAATAAAATTGCTATAGGGAGCTCATGATTCATGAATCATGATGTGCAGCAGTACAAGTACCTAACTAAACAAAAATACCAAACAATTTTATGAAAATTTTGCTGCTCATTTCTTTCTTCTTTTTCTTACTATTATGGTAAATTTGCTGCTCATTAATTTGTTAATTTAAAAATATTAACAAAATACCATGTTTTTATTACACAAAGTTAATTAAGAATTAAAAAAGTTGGTGGTTTTGGTAAATTTTTTTAATAACTCTTCCAATTTAATAGTTTTTAATAAAGGGTGATATTTTGGTCCTTAAAAATATATGTAAAAAGTGTGACACTCAAGTTTTGTTAAGTTCTGCAATTTTTTAAGATGAATTTGACATTTCTAGAATACCCATTCTTGAGCCCATGTTAGTGTAGTAGTCCATAAAAGGCCATGAAGGATTATTTGCAGTCCATTTCTTTCTTCATTTTAGGCAAATTCTCCCTGCACCTCCCTAATTTCTTCCTGCACCTCCAAAATTGGAAATATCAAAATTATTCTTGTGATATTGGGTTTTGATTTTTGGATTAGCTTTTGAGTTATAGAATCCGAAAGATAAAAGTGTATTATGGAGTGTTGAATCCAGAAATCATTTTTTTTACTTTTAAATTATAGAATCTGAAAGATAAATTTTTTCATTAAACTTTCGGATTGCATAATTCAAAAGTCATGTTTAAACAACAAATTTTTCTTTTCGGATTACATGATCCAGAAATCATTTTCAAATCCAAGAATTTAGATATCATTTTTAAATATAAAAATAACTTTTAAATTGTACAATCATCAATATGATTTATGGATTATACAATCTAAAATTTTTTATTGGATTACACAGTTGAGAAAGAAAACCAACATAAAGAAACAAAAATGTAGAAATAGTTTAATAGTTTTTTAGAGGTGCAAGAAGAAAAAATAGAAATGCAGGAAAAATGATTTTTTTCTGTTACTACTCACATTTGCCCATCATATCAAAGCCTTTAACACTCTTGTAACATTTCCAATACAAAGCTTTTAAAAAGGTTATTAAATTTAAGCACAATATATTATGAGAAAAAGTTATAAAAAAGAGGTCTTAATAATAAAATATAATATTTCAAAATCAACCATCATCTTCATATTAAATTAATATTTGATTATAATTATCAAATTAATTTTTAAGTGGTAAAAGATTGAAATGTAAATAAAAAATTAAAAAATTTGTTATTAGACTTTTCTATTTTGAGAAAATCTTATAAAATTGTTTGAAAATTATGTGGTTAAGGAGATTTCTTAAAAGGTTTTTTAAAACATCTTTAGATAGTAGATGTTCTTATTTTTCTTTTTAGCTGTTTGGATTCTTCTCTGTTTTATGTGATTTTGAATCTATTTTTCTAAATTGTTTATAGTCAAACTCTGATAAGAGTGTTTTATTTATGCAAAATGGTTCGAAAATTATAGGTAACTCTCGTTTACTTTTAACAAGTTTAGCATCTTCGTTTAGTTTTTGTCTATGGTTAGTTTCTTGAAACTACAGTGAAAATAATAAGGTTATATTTTTCTCAAATAGAGGACAATCAAATGATCATAGAGGGCTACACTAATTAAAGTGCTGAATTATCTTAGTACATATATAATTGATTTTTTTGACTGGATTATTATTTGGATCAATTTCTTAATAATTTTTTATACAAATTTTTTTTATTAATTATTATTTCCTGTTTTTTTTATATTAATGTAATTCTGTATTTTTTTTTATAGAATTGAAGAGAAAATATTCTGGTATTGATTTTGTTGATGAAGTCCGAAAATCTAGTTAACAATTTTTAATGATTTTTTTCTTTTAACCACTTTTTTTCTACTCTTGTTAGATTCGATATCATGTTTAAGAAATGCTAAATTAATTTTTAAACAAAAATAGGTTTTATTACATAAACTAACCATTGATAATACTATTTTGCTGTATACATCATACATATATACATGTAAAACATTTGAAAAATAATGTCTTTAAAACAATGTTAATATAAAATAATAAACTTTAATCTTAACTCTTCTTTTAAGTATAAATTACGATTATAATAATAATATTTATACAACAACAATAAAGATGAGTTAATGAAAACATTATAATATAAAATATAATTCATTGTTAATCATCAATATTGTTTTGAATATGAGATCATGTAACTAAACAATAACAACTATATCTACCTTTAACTTTTATATAATCCATTGTAAATTATCAATATTGTTTTGAATATGAAATCATGTAACTAAGCACGTACACGCACACACGTGTGTACACATACATACACCCACGCACATGTGCGCACGCACACATACACACGCGCGCATATACACACACACAACTCTTAAAAATTTCACCACACACACACACAAAACTCTTAAAAATTTATAATCTTTGACAGACTCCAATCATACATAAAACATGTCATGCATCATAATAATAATTATATTTTTATTCAAAGCATGTACAATTTCAACTCACCTTATATACATTATATAAACAACAATTCATGTATACTCATGGTATTTGCTTCAATATACTCAAGTAAGTTTCCAAACTATACTATACTTTACATAGATAGAATCTCCTCTTAAAATACTCAAATCAAATTAGAAGATAAGAGTACATATATAATTGATTTTTGTAGATGAATTGTTATGGATTATTACTTGGATCAATTTCGTAACAATTTTTTATACAAGCTTTTTTTATTAATTATTATTTCCTGTATTTTTTATATTAATACAATTCTATATTTATTTATTTTCTTTATAGAATTGAAGAGAAAATATCCTAGTACTGATTTTGTTGATGAATTCCGAAAATCTAGTTAATAATTTTTAATGATTTTTTTCTCTTAACCACCTTTTTTCTACTCTTGTTAGATTCGGTATCATGTTTAAGAAATGTTAAATTAATTTTTAAACAAAAATGGGTTTTATTACATAAACTAACCATTGATAATACTATTTTGTTGTGTACATCATACATATATACACGTGAAACATTTGGAAAATAGTATCTTTAAAAACAATGTTAATATAAAATAATAAACTCTAATCTTAACTCCACTTTCAAGTATAAATTACGATTATAATAATAATATTTATACAACAACAACAAGGATGAGTTAATGAAAACATTATAATATAAAATATAATCCATTGTTAATCATCAACATTGTTTTGAATATAAGATCATGTAACTAAATAATAACA
Source organism: Lablab purpureus (assembly GCA_030347555.1). Classification (NCBI taxonomy): domain Eukaryota; kingdom Viridiplantae; phylum Streptophyta; class Magnoliopsida; order Fabales; family Fabaceae; genus Lablab; species Lablab purpureus. The sequence goes on from CM059260.1 coordinate 23,178,006, forward strand.
ACTATATCTACCTTTAGCTTTTACATAATCCATTGTTAATTATCAACATTGTTTTAAATATGAGATCATGTAACTAAGCACGCACATGCGCAGCACACATGCACGCATGTATGCACGCACGCGTGCGCACACATACACAGACACAAAACTCTTAAAAATTTATAATCTTTGACAGACTCCAATCATGCATAAAACATGTCATGCATCATAATAACAATTATATATTTATTCAAAAGCATGTACAATTTCAACTCACCTTATATACATCATATAAACAACAATTCATGTATACTCATGGTATCTGCTTCAATATACTCAAGTAAGTTTCCAAACTATACTATACTTCACATATATAGAATCTCCTCTTAAAATACTCAAATCAAATTAGAAGAAACAAAAACTTAAAAAATCAAATAGGAACAAAATCATTGGCCAAAATAAACTTTTGGTCAAAAGTGGTAAATTCCTTACCAACTCTGCAGAACCTTAGTCTGGTAACAATCTAATGGTAAAAAACCCAAATGTTTTAGAAAGAAAGAAGAGAAAGAGAAAGAGATAGTGTTTAAACGTCTAACTCCTATATATAAACCTCATAACTAATTTATTTTGAAATCTAATATTAAAATAATTCTTGATCTTACAATTAGTACAACTTTTTTTTTCATGTCATAAAAAATTAGAACACAAAAATTAATATTATTTATACTTAAAAAGAATACAAGGAATTGAAACATACAAAAAGAAATAATAACATCAATATTTTTATATTAGTTTTATTCTATTCAAGTCTATCAATATTTTTATATTAGTTTTATTCTATAGCTAGTTTCAATTACCAAAATCGAGATTGTTCCAGTATTTGAAATTCATTTTAAAACCACATTTAAATAATATAATCACTCAAGATATACAACTTCATCGGAAACCAATTAAAAAAATTACAAAATCATGTAAAAACCTATTACTTAAAACGTCAAACCCATGTGCATGATGAGTGCATAGGGAGGATCTAGAATCATTTTAAGTAAATAAATTCTTGTAGAGTAGAATTTATTTTGTTTGTAAATTTTTAAAAATTAGAAAATTACTTATATTTTTCTTGTGTATAATATATGTAAATAACAATTTTAGTATTTGAACATTATTAAGTCTACTAAACAACATAACTAGAGCTGTCAAAACGGGCGGCTCGGCCCAGCCTGGTCTGGTCCTATGGGCCAAGTTCAGAAAATCTGATAGCTTAGCCTGACTTATATTTTAAAACGGGCCACAATTTTTAGCCTGGTCTGGTCCTATGTTAGGCCAACGGGTCAACGGGCCATTTTTAGCCTAATTAAAAATTGAAAAAATATTACAATATATCTACAATATAATTTTTTATCAACAATATAAATATAAATATATAATATATTTACATGAATGTGTATGTAAAACTGTTTACATTTGAACAACTTGTAAAAAAAACTTAGATCACATACTAAGTACATCCAAAAGAGTCAAACACCTACTAAACAACATAACAAAGACTTGTGAGATGTTAGAGGAATAGTGCAGTAGAGGAGATGAAAGAGCTTGTGAGAAAGAAGAGAAGAAATGAAGAAGAAAACAGAAACTCTGAGACACTAGAGTTTCTTTCTTTGGTATGACAACATAACAATTAAGAACAAAAATTTAATATAAAAAATAAACGGGCCAGCCCATTAGCCTATGGGCCAGCCTGGCCTTGGCCCATATGGGCATTGGGCCAAATGAGTCAGGCTAAACAAAGCCTATTGTTATATAGGTCACAATTTTTTAAGCCTAGTATGACCTGAATCATAGGCTATACAGGCTAGCCCATCGGGTCAGACCTATTTTAACAGCTCTAAAGTCCAATAAGGGTGTGAAATAGCGAGGACTACAAAATAAGGAGCAAATAGAAGTTATTCAAGCCTAATTAAGCCCTCAAATATCTTGGTCAATGCATGCATGTTAGAGGAAAGAAAGGTCATGGAAAAATAAGGAAAGACAAGTATGAATGAAACATAGAAAATGTGACCTAATCATGCTTTAAGATTTTTGGCAAACTCTTCTGATTTTCATTATTGTATTCTTGAATTTTTCGTCCACGAAAAGATTAAGCTTTTGCTAATAGATCTAGGTTTTATATTTCATATTTCGGACACATTTACATATAAACTAATATAAAAACATTTAATGTAAATATTTCTTATCTATAAATCAATATAAAAGCATTTAGTGTAAATATTTCTTATCTTTTAACTCATTTACATGTTATAAAACTTAAACTAAGAAAAATAGATTTTAAAATTAAGTTTTTTAAAAAGGTTTTGACAGATCTTTTATAAAGCTAAAATTAATGTCTGACCTAGTATATTATCTTTCACGAAAACTATAAAAAAATTTAATACACAATTCCACCTTTAATTGTATTGTATTCTAATTGTTTCACTAAGTTTTATAGAATTACGTATAATTTTTCAAAAGTGAAGAATGACTAATTAAGATTGTTTATTAGACCATATGACGCACTCTTAAAATACTAATATGTATTTTTATGTCTATTATAATTATTTGGTTATTTTTTTCTAAAAATATGATATCTAAAAGAGAAGGAGGAAACCATAATGGATAGGAAATTATTTTGATGAATTAAATGTGAATTTTAAATTTTAGTGGAAGCTACTAGTGAAAAGTAGTGCAAATTAAGATATTGAGTTTATTTAAATTGTATTAATTATTGACTTTTAATTTAGCTTTATTATCACTTTTACCTTGAAATTAGATGTGTTAGGAACAACTAGAATTCAGATTGTGACAAACAGTTTTTATAGAATTAGTTATTAATTTTAGAAAATTACATGTTGTAATTGACTTGACCAAGGATATTAGTAGTGTAGAGTTTAATGAATTATCCGTAATTGGGGATGGATGATTTAACTTGATTAGTATTTTTCCTTTAAGTGTTCAATAAGAAAGAGGCTTCTAGTGAATACTGATAGAAGACAAAGTTATACTCAAGTGTCTTCATCATAAGACTATGCTCAAGTGTCTTACTCATATGATACTAATGAAACACTTCCACATATTCAAAGGGGAAGATGCTTTTCGAATTATCTCACCATTCTGAAGCCTCTTCAGACTTTTTCAGCAGATGACTTGACTAGGGTTTTTCTGCAAGTGAAAGACCCAGCCATTTGGAGATGGCTTTGTCATTCCACAACTAGTGACCATCACCTTCTAAGTCACTATCATTAACACCATCAAAATGGTTTATAAGATACTTGCCTACATAGAAGAGCTCATGCTCTTATGGTGATCCCATTAGGCCCTGCATATACTACCCTTCTATGAAGTATCAGAGGAAGAAGCTGAAGATGTTCTTCAACTGCATGAGGAAGCTGAAGATGTTCTTCATATCAACACCTTCCACATCATCGTCTCAATCATCTCTGCCTTTGTTGGGTATTCAAGTGTGAGAGTGGGCATAAAGTTCCACATTGAGTAGAAATGATAAAGTTGAAGTGTATAAAAGAAAAGCAAAGACCCATAGACATTAAGGTTTTATGTTGGAAGTGATGTCATATTTTCTCTTATACACTCTCTCCCTTAAAAAATTTTCCAACAGCCTTTACGTGCCTTTCCCGTAAACTTGTCTCCACCAATTGACGTGATGCAACAAGCCTAAACTATGTTGCAAGATGCTTTAAGGGAAGAGCGTCTAGCTACACAAGCTCAACACATTGAACAAGTAGCAACTTCTTTTGCCTCTCAGATCCAATCTAGGCTTCCTCAGTTGTTCTGAAGACTTACACCATCCGCAAGCAAACCTTCTGACCTTGATCAGCCCCCGCAACAATGATGCGTTCTTCTTAAGGCTGATCACGGATCAGATTTGGATCCAAATCCGTATTTTCTAAAGGAATCAAACTGGATTTTTATAAATCCAAAGTTAAATATTTGAATCAGATCCAAATCTATATCTTTTAAAAGAAACAATTTCGAGTTTTGTAAATCCAAATCCAAATATTTGAATCAGATTTTAAATCTAGATCCATACCGTTTTTAAAAATAAGTTAAACTTTTATAAATCTAAATTTTAATATTTGGATCAAATTTTAAATCTAAATTTATATTTTTTTTATAAAAATAATTTAGATTTTTATAAATTTAAATTCAAATAATTAGATTGAATTAAAAATATAATAATATTATATTTTAATAATACCAAAATTTGAAGATAATGTATTATATAAATTCTTAGATTAAAGTACACTTATAATACTTTAAGTAAATTTAGATTAATTTAAAAAAAAAACTTGATGTATTTAAATATCCATATAATATCCACACGAAAAGAAAAAAATAAAATATTCTCCACAAGACTCCATGTCTTATAAAGGTTTAAATTACTATCTTCTTGTCTTCTTGTCATGTATTTAACATCATAATTAAACAATGATGAATGTATTTAACATCACAATTAAACAATGATGAAAGAAAAGTTAACTTATTTACTTCTTGTTATCCAAAATCATTAATGAATATCACCATTTCAATCTCAAAATCAAAATCAATAAGTTGTATTAATGAACCAAGAATACTATTTAAGAGAAATAGTAATTGATCCGCCAACATCTTCTTGAGAAATCAACTCTATAAACAAATGAAAAAATTTTCATTATATAATACATATTTAATTATAACACTATTACATAACTAGAAAATCAATATAACTTGGTCAACATGTTGAAGTTCTTCAAAATCATAGTCTAACAATGATAGTAGAAGTGTATCTTTAAGGCAATCTTGTGTGCAAATAAGTGCCTCCACCTTTTGATGTGATAGAGAACTATGATATGGATCAAACACTCATCCTCCTGTGCTAAACGCAGACTTAGATGCTATTGTAGAAACAGGCATGGCTAATAAGTCCCATGTTGTGTTTGAAAGGATTGAAAATTTACGTGAATTAATTTTCCACCAATCTAGAATATTCAAATTTGTAGTTGAGGATTAGATTTGTTTGAAGAGGTTAACCCTGTTGTTTGCATAAATTTATTCCGACCATATGGATCATTCTTATAACTACATATCTATGCATGTGCTTGTTGTGTGTCATTTTCAGTTCTTCCTTCATTACTTTTATATTCATCAAACAACAACTTCAAAGAAATATCCAATCTTAACTTTAACACAGATCCATTATTTGTCTTTTCTAGATAAAAAAGTTTATCAATTGTCCAATTCATATATCTCATTTTATATCTAGGATTTAAGACAACAACAATTAACAACAACATATTCAACTTGTTACGTTCACCCTAATATTTCTTATATTTTTTCTATTTTTTCGGTCATCTTAAATGTAGCATTGCTTGTACCACTGGACTTAAGGAAATGATTAATCCCATTCCAAATTCCTACCACCTTTAACATGTATATATTACTAGTAACATAGGAGGTACCAGAGATGTGCAAAGTAGCTTCATAAAAAATGATAAAAAAAGTAGAATAAATTCAACATATTCCCAATCTTCATAAGAAGGTAAACCAAACTCGTTTCCTAACTTATTAGTATATTTTGTATCATGAAACTCAAGCTCATCAAATGTCTTTTTATGCTTGAAAGCAACATCTAACATCAAATAGGTTGAATTCCACCTTGTTTCGACATCCAAGTAGATATGACCCTTATATTCAATGTTCCAACACACTCTTTGAATTTCATGAATCTAGAAGGAGATGATCTGATATATTTCACTGCAGCCTGAATTCTTAAAACAAAGTTATTAATCTCTATTAGCCCACTGCTAATAATTAAGTTCAAAATATGTGCACAACAAAACATATGAATATAGTCACCTTTCAAACCCAAGTTATTCCAAGTCAATAGTCTTTTCTTCAAGTGTTGAACTTCTGTGTCATTTGATGTAGCATTATCTACTGTCAAGGTCAAAAAACAATTCAACCCCATTCATGCAAACATGACTCAACAAATTTACCATGGCCTATCTTGTATGGTTTATCCCTTGACGAAAATTCAAAATCTTTTTATGCAAATTCCAACCATTATCAATGAAGTGGGTTTTCAACACATATAACTTTGATTTTGAGGTGAAGTCCATGCATCAGTAGTGAGATAAACCCTTTGGAAATGTTGAGAAAGAAAATTCTTCAAATATACCTTCTTTGCATTCCACAATGTTATAATATTACGTGATAAGGTACGACGTGATGGGATCTTAAATCTTGGTTGTAAAGCATTTGAATACCTCCTAAAAGCAAGATGCTCTACAAATCGAAAGGGAAGTTCAGCTTCCACAAACATTTTTACTAGCTCCTCTTGAAAAAGTTCTTGGTCAAATCTACCATAAGAAGGAGAGTTAACATTCCTTCCCATCAATTGTTGAAGATGAACTTGCTTTTTGCCTTTTTTTTTCTTCTTTATCGGGGTTGTTTGGACATCTTAAAATATGATTACACACTGAAGTTGTTCCTTTCTCATATCGAATAATTATATCATAATACTTGCATTGAGTCCTCTTATCCAACTTCAATTCTAGTTGAATAAAATGATTCCAAACTTCTGAACGATTTCATTCCACACGACAAAAAGGTCTCACATTTGTATAGCCAATGATAGGTGGTGGAGTAGAAGCCACATGCTCAATTGGTTTTAAGATTGAACAATCATCTTCTTCATGCATTGATGACATTGAATCAATGATGTTGTGAAAATCTCACTTTTACAACAAGGAATTTACTTTCAGAAATGTGTACTATCAAAGTTTGATTCAAAGGATAATTTATATAAGAAAATGATTTCGATGAAAATTTTCAAGATTACCTGGTCATGCATAATAAATCACCAAAATCTTTCTCATGACTTTGTATTTCAATCATCGAAAATTAAGACAATCATTCATGAATTTATGCTCACTTATTGCATAAGTTCTTATTCTAAAACTTGATTTTTTTGTTGTCATATTCCTATAATGCACAATACAACTACATGACACACTAAAGAAAGAGGACTTGTCAGAAAAAGATCAAAGAGTCTAATTTTAGTAACTTTTAAAAATGATAATATGTAGTAATGAGTAAAAGTAAAACAATGAAGCACCATGTAAATAAGTTGCTTAAAAATCAACCATGTTTTTTATACCTTGTTAACATTTATTGAAGGTAATTGCGGCATTCAATATTTTATCACAGTTTCACATTATAAATTTGATGCATTAAATTAAATATGAAAACTAGTGACTCAAATGTGAATATGATATATGTATATTTGTTGCATTAGAAATTTAGTTAGGAACATATATACCTTTGGGAACCTATTGACCCAACTTTTGACCCTAGCAACAGTTTGCATAATTCTGCAGTTCAACTTCTAGTATATATGCTTCACACATTCTTAATCTTTTTTCCCGTAGGTGCAGGTGCTTCATTAATTGTCGAGTTCATAAATTACATTCACAAATAGATTATACTAATTTTTTTACCCTACCAAATACTAACTCGAACTCAAAATATGATTATTTCTTAATATAATATTGTCATTTAATAAAGTGTTATCATAATATAAATTTTAAAATAATATTTGTTTCATTAAATTATGTGTATTCCACATAATTTAGTTATGAGAAGATGTAACATTATATCACAATGCACACGTTGAACTTTTACATAAAAAAAGAAATTACTTCACCCAAATAAAAATAATGTGGTAAATGAAAATAAAAGCATATAAATTAAGGATTAATATAATAATATTTAGAAAAAAAATGACTTCCTAGAATTTATGGATAATACACATAACCCCACTCTTTGCACAGAGTAAATTGGACATTTATAAGGGTAATAAATTAGGATTTTCCTCCGTTGCTCCTCAAACTCTATATATTGTAATACTTCATTCAACACAAACTAGATTGGTGCAGTGTGCTCCAATTTCTCCGCCACCAACTGATGCTTTTAGTTATTCTCACAATAAAACAACATTGTTCATACACAAATACAATCTCAAGACAAGCAATTAGCCACATGTTCAATGTATACCTCACGAGGCATACTATGATCAAGAGTGAATCTTATTACCTTGGTGTTGCGGAATCAAAAGAAGAAATTGGAACTCCACCACCGAACATTATGAACTTCAGTAGATCCAGATTATATTTTGCATTGAAACAGAGAATGAGATAAATGAATCACCATGAATTAGGGTTTATGACTTCAAAATGTAGGAGTGAGTTTCAGAGAAGAAAGAGAGGTGGGATATATTTTCGATAGAGGAATCAAATTTCCAATTTGCTTTTAATGGTATATAATTTGGATTAGAAATTTAGATTTTCTAAATTTTAAAATCCATATTAAAAAAGTGGAAATTTGATCTGTTATAAAATATAGATTAAAACAGATTTAATTAAAATGGATTTTTAGTTTATTAAACTAGAGCAAAACTGGAGCAGTTTAGCCCAATCGGATTTTTTGCTCACCCCTAATTTTTCTTCCATGAACCCTTTTCTATTATGTAAAAAACAGGGGAGAACTGCTATTAAAAATATTTTTGTGTATTTGCATCAACATCTTACCTGTTTTGTTAATTTTCATTTTTGTGATATATGTCCATGTGATTATGTGCTTTCCTTTTAACAAACTTCATTTGTCATGATTAGTGATGTCTTGCTTACATGATGACTTGCTTACATGATGAGTGATATCTTATATTATCTTACATGTGTTTTTAAAAGTTTTTGTCATTATCAAAAAGGAAAAGATTGTTGAGATCTTAGACAGTCTAACCCATATAGATTCTTGTATAAGAGCATGTTGATGATAACAAAAATACATAATGACTTTTTATGTATATGTGCTTTGATATTCTATAAACATGAAGTATCTAACAAGTTTTCTCATCCAGTCATAAGCAGCAGACGGTCTAAAAGATCTACAGACAGTCTGATATAACTATTAGATGGCCTAATAGTATGATAATAAAATTAAGCGAAATTAAAAATTTGAATCATCCAACTAATTTTTACTCAAATATATTATCTAAATGATTTGATGGTTTTTAATTACAAATATATCATTCAAATCTATGATTCACACAATGTTGAAATAAATAAATCCCTTTTATAATCTCAATGTTCAAAAGTAGAAATAAAAGAGGAAAGAAACTACAATGAACATGACTTTATTTGTGATAAATGCCAGTATTTTGAATTGTCTCCTTATAGATAATATAGAAAGATATAATAGAAAATCAAGTCTTTCCTAGTAGAGCTTCTAACGATACAAAGATTGTGTTCACTACATTCGAACTTATATCAATCCAGATTATCTAAAGCTTGAATCAAGTGATTCAATATCAAGACTTGAAGACAATGAAGCAACAGTCAAATTCATGAAGATTATATAAAGACATGAAGACCAAGACAACAAATACACAAGAAATACACTACAATCAAGCCTTTAAGAAATATCAAGTGTTTAGATACTCTCTAAGTATTTTGTATAGGTGTGAGCAAAAAGCTTTGCAATTCTTTACTGAGAAAACACCCTATGAGGTGAAATTGTCCCCTTTCTAAGAGATTTTGTTCTATATATTTTCTATTAGTTCTTAATTTCTAGGGGAGACTAAGAAGGTATAACAAGGAGTGGTTTGTGTACTCGTGATAATCATGAATAGTTTGTGTACTCATAATCTTTTTTATTAGTGAAACCTATTAAGAGTTATCTTAAGGGAGAACTAGACTAGCTTATGAGTTTGGGCGAACCAATATAAATATTGTGTGCGTTGTTTTATTTGTGCTTGACCATTAGACAATCTACTATGGCTTTCTTCGAGAAGAGTTCATGGCTCTATTCAACTCCCTTATAGACCCATTTGTTTCAATAAGAAGCAACTAGGAACTGAGGACGTGAAGAAGGATTTATATTGAATGGTTTTGTAATACAAGTAAGTTAGATGTTGTTTTTCTTAAAAAGATTTTTGGGGGAAATTCTGGGTTTCTTTGGCTTGATAACTAAAGGATGGGTATGTTGAAATGTTGTCCATGTTGAGTGGAAAAGGAAGTAAGGGCTATGATACAACCATTTTGGACAGTAAAGAAGCCAAGGAATCAAGATAAGAAAATTAATATTAAAAAATAATAACTAGGATGTGATGTATGCAACTGATGAATTGATTTTAATGGGCGATGCTTGTTAGAAACCTTAATTTTGTGTTGTCTTTTATGTCTCAGTTAGTCTTTGGATGTTTATTGATGATCTGTGAGATGAGTAACTTGCATATGGAGTAAAAATGGAGGTTTTCTCAATAGAAAAGTTTTGTTTCAGACCTATCTTCGCTCAAGTGAAGCCTTTTTGTTTAAGGAAAGGTAGGCAGTGCTACTGTGACTCAAGGTGATGCAAATTTTGCTCAAGAAGGAATTTTCGCTCAAGCAAAAATGTTGCCCCAAAAAAACTAGACTATTTTAGCTCAAGTGATAATTTATCGCTCAAGTGAAAATATCCCACTGGAGAGAGGTTCTATTCAGGTCAATTTTCACTCAAGCAAAAGTCAACTAGAATTATTGGATTTCTAGGCTTATATTAAGGTAAGAATTGAAAAAAATAATGAATATTCATGCATTTGTGATATGAAATAAGAGGTATGAAGCTAGTCAAGGGTTGGTGCCTATAATCTATTGTTTATGTGTGAAGTCAAGTAGAGACAGGGGTTGGTGCCCATAGCCTACAAAGGTGTGTTGATGAAATGGTTGGTACCCAAAGAGGTACAAATTGCATTAACTTGGCAAGCTATGCTAGAGCAAATTCAATGAGATCTTAAGTTCCACTGATAGCCTCGGTCATATAGACTAAGGTGTCAAATGGTGAGGGGTCGATGGGGGAATGTTGGAGGTCTGTTCTAAGGCTAGGGTAGGCCATATTAAGGTAGACTTGATAGTAGTCTTATCCAGTGGGTAGGTGATAAACAGATTTTTGGTCACACAAAATTCTGATAAAAGAAAACAAGTTAACTAATGTAATATAGCTAACCCGTGTCGAATCTCACAAGGATACAATTATAGGAGTGTAACCATTGTTAAACATCGTTTTCCAAAGAAAAGTTAAAATAAACAATAATAATAATAGTAATAATAATAATAATAAAGGGGGTTTTGTCGAATTGATAAAATTAACAATGCAGAGTAATAATTGTAAATAAATAATTAATGAAAACTAAAATTAAAAGCACATAGTAAAGAAAATTATAAATAAAATAATTAAGGGAAACTAAAATTAAAATACGAAAAACTAATGCATGCAAAATTAAATTACGATGCTAAGAATTTAATAAATGAGAATGTTTATAAATGCTTATATGATTAAAATAAATAAATTAAAAGACAAATTTAAAGGCAAAGCAATAATTGGAATGAAATTATTATGCTAATTCAAATAAAAATAAATAAACAATTAACAGTTAAATCATAGATTTTAAGGAAGAGTAATAATTAGAATGATATATTGATGCTAATTCAAATTATAATAAAAATAAATAAACAATTAACAATTAAATGAAAAATATTCAATTAACTATTAAAATTTAAAATGAATAAGTAAAATACTGAATTTAAAATGTAGGCTGGAATTATAAAATACTGAATTTAAATTAAAAGTAAAATGCTAATAAAATTACTGGAGTCTGAAGAATAAATAGATATGTGTGAGGGTGTGAATGTGAGAAAGTAGAGCCTACAAAATTTAAATTATTGATCAGAATTAAATAAAATGAAGGCTAAAATACGAAATAATGAAATTAAATAAATTAACATGAAAGAAAACAAAACCAGGAAATTGTAGCAAGAGCTCCTAAAACTTTATGCAGTTTCACCCCAAACTAACAACAAAACTATAATGAGAGAAAAAAAAAGAGAGAGAAAGAAGAGAGACTATTGCTTTGATGAAATGTCTTGCCTTGCATCTAAATCTCCTATTTATAGGAGATTAGCCAAGGTCTTATTACAACTAAAAATCTGAAAATTAATTACAATTCAATTCAAATATTTTTTTCCCCGGATTTGATTTTGCTGATTAGGAGATCCTCTGCCAAGAATGGAAATAATTGCTCCTTCAGAATAAATATTTCTTCCTAGGATTTGGTTTTGCTGATTAGGAGATCCTCTGCCAAGAATAGAAATAATTGCTCCTTCAGAATAAATTTAATGCTTCGATTTGATTGCGGATTTGAATTTTCGGGAAGAGAATTCTGAAAATGGGGAGTTGATTATGCACAAATTTCGAATTTTCAAATGAAGCTGGCCCATGCATTGAATTAGGCCACATTGAATGCACCTAAGTTGCACCTCCTATTGATTTCATGATAAATGGGCCGCGAGGAATTTAATTTGGAAGATTGAAAAAGTTTTCCCACCAAAGCACCTTGGGTTCATCTCAAAATAACTTCGAGTTCTTTTTCTCCTACAAGAAAAGTCTCAACCAGAAAATATATATATATATATATATATATATATATGCAATATGAATGTATGTTTTTTATGTTAAAAATATGTAAAATGCAATAAATTTACTAAACTTAAATTATGTAATTGTTTTTATAAAAACATGCAAAATGCATGGTTTAAGAATAGAACAAATGGCTTAGAAAGTGTTCTTAGATAAAAAAATAAAGAGTAAAATGACATACATCAAATACTCCCCACTTTTTCTCTTTTGCACTTCCAAGCAAAAGATGAAAGAAAATAAAATAAAAGTGTGCATGCATGAAAAATATATAATGCAAAGATGAATATTGTTGCAAATGTTAGTGAGATCCTAAAAATTGTAATGTTCAAGAAAAAATTCATTAATGAGAAGTAAAAGAATAAAAAATGATCAAGATCATAACTCACAAAGTATTTCCATGGCCAAGTAATCTTTAATGGTTCAATGAATCAACTCAAGAGGACATCCTTACATGGTCAAGTGTTTACTCTAATCTCTCAAGTGTTTAGGCTGAAAATTCCACTCATAATCACGTCATGACATTATCCTTTACCATAGGCTTAAAAGAACTTCTAATTTCCCACCATTAGAACACATACCCCAATAGATCAATAGGACTTTTATTCAGCTTGTAATGGGGCTTAGGGTTATGGGTAAGTTAGGAAAATAGGCTAAGACCTTAGGTAGAATAAAGAATGTGGATCAATGTACCTTGAAACTTTGTTCCAGTTCCATGTTTTACCACTACTTCTCTTACTTTTGCATTGGAGTGCCTTCCGAGCTTACTCATTTATTGCTTTGTAATGCTCGACTTCTTTTTTCAATTTTTTTTTGAACTTCACTTTTCTAACATTCTTGATTTCTTGTAGAACTGGATTTTTAATGATTTTCTTCACTGATTCCAAGGTCCATACTTCCCTTTAGGTCTGCGTGTGGATGGTTTCTAAGTTAGGAGGCTATAGTTCTCGGGTATAAATCCAAGAAAAGGCTAAGGCTCAAAGGTGGGTTCAAAGGATATATTTAGTTAAGGGTAAGCTATTTGGCTAACTGGCTAAGAACAAGAAGGCTTAAATCATTTCTATTGTTGTATGTGCTCCATTAGTGTCAAAGAGAAATCAATCAAGTTCTGGAAAGTTTCAATGTCATGAGTGCTTCACACAAGAATAAATAAGGCTCAAAACTCACTTGGGGTGCTTTGTTCCACCTGAAATTGACCACAAACCAATGTTACTGTAACTCGACCATGAATTCCTAAGTGAGCTAAACTTTTCAAACTTTGAATTCTTCCTCCTGATCAAGTTGGTTTTCCTTTTTCCAGAACATATTTATGTCAATCTAAAACATCAAGCAGCAGTTAAAACAAAATATGAAATAAAGCATTATGCATGAAATGTAAATACTCCCCACTTTGAAGTCAACATTGTCCTCAATGTGAAAAATTTATGTTATGCAAATGCAAATGCAAATCTTCAGCGAGCTAAAGCAGCTCGAATCCTGGGTCTATCTCCTCAAATGATATAGGTGTCGAGGTCGTCAAATAGCAATTCAACTCAACTGGTGGGAGGATTTCATTCTCATGGAAAATCTTCAACTGATGACCATTTACCTTGAATGTCCTACCATCCCTCATGTCTTGAACTTCTACAGCTCCATGAGGGAAGACATTAGTGACGATGAACGATCCATCCCACCTAGACTTCAGCTTTCCCGATATCAGCTTCAATCGAGAGTTAAACAGCAGCACCTTCTGGCCAATCTCGAACTCCTTCTTCAGAATCTTGCTGTCATGAAATTTCTTTACCTTCTCTTTGTAGATCCTGAAGTTCTCATATGCTTGGTCACAATCTTGCATCTCTATTGAGAATCTTTCTTCATCACCAAGTAGTGAGTGAGTCTCGGTAGGATACTTCATGGCCTTAAAGATATTAAACATCACAGTCTCCTTCCCAAATTCCATGGTCAAAGTGCCTGTGTGCACATCAATTTTGGTCTTTGCCGTCATCAAGAACGGTCTTCCAAGTATCAATGTTGACTTGTGCGAGGATCCTTCATCTTGCATGTCCATAATGTAGAAGTCAGCTGGAAAAATCAGTTGGTTCACCTTAACAAGTACATCCTCCAATATTCCCAATGGTCGAACTGTATTCCTATTTGTCAAAAACTTGGCATACCTGGGTATTTGTTTGATGGCGTCCAATAATGGCATATTGATTTCCACCTTCTTGAATGTGTTGAGCAACTCCTGATCTACTTCTTGTTTCTTTGATGATGAAGAAGCTTTATAAGGAAATGGAGGTGGAGTTTGTCGAGTTGTTGGTGGATCATCCTCAAACTGTTGTGAAGTTGGTGAACTTGGTTGATCTACTGGTGAAGGAGTATTAGTGGCTTTTGGGGTCTTCTGTTCGGCCTGTACTTCTTTGCCACTTCTTAAAGTAATGACACTCACATTCCCTTTTGGATTGATCACTGGTTGTGAAGGAAGTGTGTTGGACCCTTGTTGTCGTATGGTATTCATCTCGGTAGACAATTGTCCAATCTGGATTTGCAAGTTATTGATAGTCGCATTCTGTGCTGCCATTTGTTGTGTTAATTGCTTCATCAAATCTGCCAAGGTTGTTTCATTATTTCCATGATTATGACTTGCCTGTTGTCTCATTGGAGGGGGCTGATATTTTTGTGGTGGTTGCTGGTACTGTTGTTGAAAGCCCTGGTTATTCTGTTGATATGAAGGTCTTTGTGGTAGATTCTGTGATGGACCATATTTCAAATTTGGATGTTTGACAAATAGATTTTTTGTCACACAAAATTCTGATCAAAGAAAACAAGTTAACTAATGTAATATAGCCAACCCGTGTCGAATCTCACAAGGACACAATTGTAGGAGTGTAACCATTGTTAAACATCGTTCTCAAAAGAAAAGTTAAAATAAACAATAATAATAATAAAAAGGGGTTTTGTCGAATTTATAAAATTAACAATGCAGAGTAATAATTGTAAATAAATAATTAATGAAAACTAAAATTAAAAACACATAGTAAAGAAAATTATAAATAAAATAATTGAGGGAAACTAAAATTAAAAACAAAGATGGAAATTAAATTATTTAAATACGAAAAATTAATGCATGCAGAATTAAATTACGATGCTAAGAATTTAATAATGAGAACGTTTACAAATACTTGTATGATTAAAATAAATAAATTAAAAGACAAATTTAAAAGCAAAGAAATAATTGGAATAAAATTATTATGCTAATAAAAACAAATAAACAATTAACAGTTAAATCATAGATTTTAAGACAGAGCAATAATTAGAATGATATATTGATGTTAATTCAAATTATAATAAAAATAAATAAATAATTAACAATTAAATGAAAAAAAATATTCAATTAACTATTAAAATTTAAAATGAATAAGTAAAATACTGAATTTAAAATATAGGCTGGAATTATAAAATACTGAATTTAAATTAAAAGTAAAATGCTAATAAAATTACTGGAGTCATAAAGAGATACGTGTGAGGGTGTGAATGTGAATGTGAGAAAGTAGAACGTACAAAATTTAAATTATTGACCAGAATTAAATAAAATGAAGACTAAAATATGAAATAATGAAATTAAATAAATTAATATGAAAGAAAACAAAACCCGAAAATTGTAGCAAGAGCTCCTACAACTTTCTGCAGCTTCATCCCCAAACTAACAACAAAACTATAATGAGAAAAAGAGAGAGGAAGAAGAGAGACTATTGCTCTGGTGAAGTGTCTTGCCTTGCATCTAAATCTCCTATTTATAGGAGATTAGCCAAGGTCTTATTACAAATAAAAATCTGAAAATGAATTACAATTCAAGTCAAATATTTTTTTCCCCGGATTTGATTTTGCTGATTAGGAGATCCTTTGCCAAGAATAGAAATAATTGCTCCTTGAGAATAAATATTTCTTCCTAGGATTTGGTTTTGCTGATTAGGAGATCCTTTGCTAAGAATAGAAATAATTGCTCCTTCAGAATAAATTTAATGCTTCGATTTGATTGCAGATTTGAATTTTTGGGAAGGGAATTCTCCTGTTGGTTGCATGATAAATGGGCTGCGAGGAATTTAATGTGGAAGATTGAAAAAGTTTTCCCCACCAAAGCACCTTGGGCTTATCTCAAAATAACTTGAAGTTCTTTTTCTCCTACAAGAAAAGTCTCAACCAGAAATATATACACATATATATATATATATAGATGCAATATGAATGTATGAATGTATGTTTTTTATGTTAAAAATTATGTAAAACGCAATAAATTTACTAAACTTAAATTATGCCATTATTTTTATAAAAACATGCAAAATGCATGGTTTAAGAATAGAACAAATGGCTTAGAAAGTGTTCTTAGATAAAAAAATAAAGAGTAAAATGACATACATCAAATACTCCCCATTTTTGCTCTTTTGCACTTCGAGGCAAAAGATAAAAAAAATAAAATAAAAGTGTGCATGCATGAAAAATATATAATGCAAAGATGAATACTGTTGCAAATGTTAGTGAGATCCTAAAAATTGTAGTGTTCAAGAAAAAATTCATTAATGAGAAGTAAAAGAATAAAAAATGATCAAGATCATAACTCACAAAGTATTTCCATGGCCAAGTACTCTTTAATGGTTCAATGAATCAACTCAAGAGGACATCCTCACATGGTCAAGTGTTTACTCTAATCTCTCAAGTGTTTAGGCTGAAAATTCCACTCATAATCACGTCATGACATTATCCTTTACCATAGGCTTGAAAGAACTTCTAATTTCCCACCATTAGAACACATACCCCAATAGATCAATAGGACTTTTATTTGGCTTGTAATGGGGCTTAGGGTTATGGGTAAGTTAGGAAAATAGGCTAAGACCTTAGGTAGAATAAAGAACATGAATCAATGTACCTTGAAACTCTATTCTAGTTCCATGTTTTACCACTACTTCTCTTACTTTTGCATTGGAGTGCCTTCCGAGCTTATTCATTTATTGCTTTGTAATGCTCGACTTCTTTTTTCAATTTTTTTTTTGCACTTCACTTTTCTAACATTCTTGATTTCTTGTAGAACTGGATTTTTAATGATTCCAAGGTGCATACTTCCCTTTAGGTCTGGGTGTGGATGGTGTCTAAGTTAGGAGGCTATAGTTCTTGGGTATAAATCCAAGAAAAAGCTAAGGCTCAAAGGTGGGTTCAAAGGATATATTTAGTTAAGGGTAAGCTATTTGGCTAAGAACAAGAAGGACTAAATCATTTCTATTGTTGTATGTGCTCCATTAGTGTCAAAGAGAAATCAATTAAGTTCTGGAAAGTTCCAATGTCATGAGTGCTTCACACAAGAATAAATAAGGCTCAAAACTCACTTGGGGTGCTTTGTTCCACCTGAAATTGACCACAAACCAATGTTACTGTAACTCGACCATGACTTCCTAAGTGAGCTAAACCTTTCAAACTTTGAATTCTTCCTCCTGATCAAGTTGGTTTTCCTTTTTCCAAAACATATTTCAGTCAATCTAAAACATCAAGCAGCAGTTAAAACAAAATATGAAATAAAACGTTATGCATGAAATGTAAATACTCCCCACTTTGAAGTCAACATTGTCCTCAATGTGGAGAATTTATGTTAAGCAAATGCAAATCTTCAAGATCCTGGGTCTATCTCCTCAAATGATATAGGTGTCGAGGTCGTCAAATAGCAACTCGGCTCAACTGGTGGGAGGATTTGATTCTCATGGAAAATCTTCAATTGATGGTCGTTCACTTTGAATGTCCTATCATCGTTCATGTCTTGAACTTTTATAGCTCCATGAGAGAAGACATTAGTGACGATGAACGGTCCATCCCACTTAGACTTCAGCTTTCCCAATATCGGCTTCAATCGAGAGGTAAACAACAGCACCTTCTGGCCAATCTTGAACTCCTTCTTCAAAATCTTGTTGTCATGAAATTTCTTAACCTTCTCTTTGTAGATCCTGGAGTTCTCATATGCTTGGTCACAATCGTGCATCTCTATTGAGAATATTTCTTCATCACCGAGTAGTGAGTGAGTCTCGGTAGGATACTTCATGGCCTTAAAGATATTAAACACCACAGTCTCCTTCCCAAATTCCATGGTCAAAGTGCCTGTCTGCACATCAATTTTGGTATTTTCCGTCATCAAGAACGGTCTTCCAAGTATCAATGTTGACTTGTGCGAGGATCCTTCATCTTGCATGTCCATAATGTAGAAGTCAGCTGGAAAAATCGGTTGGTTCACCTTAACAAGTACATCCTCCAATATTCCCAATGGTCGAACTGTATTCCTATTTGCCAATTGGATGATCACATTAGTTGGCTTCAACTCTCCTAACTGCAAGGTCCTGTAGAGGGCCGACGACATAACATTGATGGATGCTCCTAAGTCCAGCAGGGCATCTGCAATTGTGAGTTTACCAATAGTGCATGGGATAGTAAAAGTGCCTGGATCATCACACTTCTGGGGAATGCTTCTTTGAGAAAGAGAGGATACGACCTGTGTTTGCTTTTTCCTCAGACCTCTCTTGTAAGTGCACAACTCCTTCAAAAACTTGGCATACCTGGGTATTTGTTTGATGGGGTCCAATAATGGCATATTGATTTCCACCTTCTTGAATGTGTTGAGTAACTCCTGATCTACTTCTTGTTTCTTTGAAGATGAAGAAGCTTTAGAAGGAAATGGAGGTGGAGTTTGTCGAGTTGTTGGTGGATCATCCTCCAACTGTTGTGAAGTCGGTGAGCTTGGTTGATCTACTGGTGAAGGAGTATTAGTGGCTTCTGGGGTCTTCTGTTCGGCCTGTACTTCTTTGCCACTTCTTAAAGTAATGACACTCACATTCGCTTTTGGATTGATCACTGGTTGTGAAGGAAGTCTGTTGGACCCTTGTTGTCGTATGGTATTCATCTCGGTAGACAATTGTCCAATCTGGGTTTGCAAGTTATTGATAGTCGCATTTTGTGCTGCCATTTGTTGTGTTAATTGCTTCATCAAATCTGCCAAGGCTGTTTCATTATTTCCATGTGTCAGTTGATGATTGGGCTATATAGGTGAATGATTCTGACTTTCCTGTTGTCTCATTGGAGGGGGATGATATTTTTGTTGCGGCTGATGGTACTGTTGTTGTGGTTGTTGGTAATGTTGTTGAAGGACCTGGTTATTCTGTTGATATGAAGGTCTTTGTGGTGGATTCTGTGATGGACCATATCTCAGATTTGGATGTTCTCGCCAACCAGGGTTATATGTAGCCGAGTATGGATCATACTGCTGATGTGGCTTGAATGAATTTGATGACGCGAACTGCTGTTGTCCAGGATACATGCTAGCCACTGTCTTTATTGGAGAGTTTGGCGTCTCTTGAAGTTGAGGACAAGCATCAGTGGGATGATTTACAGAAGTGCATATCCCACATAAATGATGTTGCAGTTGAGATGTGTGCTGGTTCATAGTCAATTGTCGTACCAAAGATGTTAGCTCAGACAATTTATTCTCCAGCCTCTGATTGTCGACCTCTGTTGTCGCGCTTGGTTTTATTGCATGGACTTGTCTGACAGACATTCGAGCACTGTTGAACTGTTGAGAATTCTCTGCCATATTTGAAATTAGTACCGAGCAGCTGCAGGTGTTTTATCCATTAACGCACCTCCACTTGCTGCATCAATCATATTTCTTTCCATAGGCATCAATCCTTCATAGAAGTACTGTATCAATAATTGTTCATTGATCTGATGATTTGGGCAAGTGGCACATAGTCTGGTAAACCTCTCCCAGTATTCATACAAAGACTCATCTTGTAGTTGTCGAATTCCACTAATCTCCTTCCTGATTGCAGCTGTTCTTGAGGCTGGAAAGAATTTCTCCAAGAATCTTCTCTTCAAGTCAGCCCAGGTAGTGATTGGTGTTAGCTGAAGGTATAACCAATCCTTTGCCGTGTCACATAATGAAAATGGGAAGGCCTTCAGTTTGGCATAGTCTTCTGCAACACCAATTGGCTTCATTGTGGAGCATACTACATGGAACTCCCTCAAATGTTTATTGGGATCTTCACCTGGCAATCCATGGAATTTGGGTAAGAGGTGAATTAATCTTGACTTCAGTTCAAATTCAGTAGCTCCTTCCTCCAGTTGAGGAAGTTGGATACAAATTGGTTGTTAAGTTATCTCTTGTGCGGCAAGCTCCTTCAATGTTCTTTCTCGATAGGCAGCCATCTGAGATACTTGCGTAGAAGAAAAGGGACTTGGTATAGAACCCGAGATTAAGTTGGGTTCTTCAGTTGTTGGTCTCCCTCTTTCTCGCAATCTTCTTAGTCTCCTGAAGGTGTTCTCGATTTCGGGATCGTAGAGCTGTAGTTCACCCCTCCGAGATTTGGTCATGCACCATTTAATAATGGTAGACTGTGAACAAGTACACCAGGCGGGTTCCCAGGAAAGAGAGATGGGTCACAAATGGAATCGCTTAAGTACCAAGTCTTTCTCTAGCCAGAACCTTTGTAAACATCCACTGTCACACTACCAACTCTCTCAAGAAGTTTATGCAAGAATGGTTAGGGACAAAACCTAAACAGAATGATAATAAATGTTTTTTTTCTTTTAATTTTTAATTTTTTTAAATTTTTTTATAAATGTTTTTTTTAATTTTTTTTTCAATGAAGAATAATATCTAGCAAAGGAACACAACACAATTGGTCCCCGACAACGGCGCCATTTGACAAATAGATTTTTGGACGCACAAAATTCTTATCAAAGAAAACAAGTTAACTAATGTAATATAACTAACCCGTGTCGAATCTCACAAGGCCACAATTGTAGGAGTGTAACCATTATTAAACATCGTTCTCCAAAGAAAAGTTAAAATAAACAATAATAATAATAATAAAAGGGGGTTTTGTCGAATTGATAAAATTAACAATGCAAAGTAATAATTGTAAATAAATAATTAATGAAAACTAAAATTAAAAACACATAGTAAAGAAAATTATAAATAAAATAATTAAGGGAAACTAAAATTAAAAACAAAGATGGAAATTAAATTATTTAAATACGAAAAATTAATGCATGCAGAATTTGTTAGATGCGGAAATATATCAAGAAGGGGGGGTTGAATTGATATAGGAATTTATTTGAAAACTATTAAGTTTCAGAAATTTACTTATGCAGTTCAGAGCTAAATAGTTGACTGATTATCGTGAATAGTCGGTTAGTTCAACATGCAGATATTAAAAGATGATAAAGGATGAGAAAGAGAACACCAGGGATTATACTGGTTCGTTCTTTAAACAAGAACTACATCCAGTTACTGATCTGTAACTCCAATAGATCTTAATCACTAACAAATATGAAGTCTTTACAAAAACCTTTTCTAAAGACTACAAGAAAAACAAAGATCCTATTCTAAACCCTATAGAAATTGATCTTTAAATCTTGACTCACACTGAGTCAATGTGATCACCCCAATCACAGAAACAGGGTTCGCAAACCCACTGAGAAATCTCAACCCAGAGATCAAAAGAATACAGTAAAAGTAAAAACAAGACTTTCTTGAAAAACTGAAACTTTAAAAGAATTCTGCAGAATATTCTTGATCTTTTTTCTACACTGATCTTTGACAATTCTTTCAGTATACTCTCGTATTCTTTCGCGCATTGTGTCTTGCTTGAGAGTTGTATTTATAGGCAAAAAGAAGAGGTTTGAGTCATGCTCTGTTGAGAGGCTTAAATCGCACTCTGCTGTTTTCTGCATAAAAGGAAACCTGGAACGAAATAGTTGACTAAACAACAGAACAGTTAGCTATTTTCATTAAAATCATATTCTTGATACATTAATGATAATAGTCGACTAACATAATAGAATTAGTAGACTAATTGATGATTAACATAAATAGCAGGCTATTATATCACAATTAGCTAACTATTAAAAGATAATCTAACATCTTTTCTAAGCTACATGAACATTAATCATTCATCAAAGATCCAGTAACATCCTTAAACATCATCAAATCCAAAATCATCAACAAACTCCCCCTATTTGATGATGTCAACCTGCAAAACCTGTAGAAAAACAAGGAGAATAGATGGAAGATTATCTCCCCCTTTGACATTAGCAAATAGCAGATATAAGCAGGTTTATATAACAGATATAGCAGAAAATATAAGTATAGGTAATATTACAGACCCAAATAATTGTTCAAAATGCAACATCATAATAGCAATAATATTAAAAGCAAAAACAGCAAAGATCAGGCTTCATCATCATTTTCATCCTCATCATCATCATCTTCAGCAGCATCCTCTTCCATAGCAGCTGTGTTTGGTGCAGAGGAGCCTTCAAAGCTCTCCACTGTAACTTGAAGTTCAGAAAGTTGCTGTTGGATAAGCTCAATTTCATAATCTATATTTGTGAACCTGGCTACCATGGTCTCATGGGTATTTCGCTGCATAGAAGTAACCACATTTAGTCTAGAAATTAACATTCTTTCAAATTCAGACATTGGAATGCCTTGGTATGCAGGAGGTGCTGAATATGGGACCATTTGGTATGTAGAAAAGTCTTGCTGATTTCCTGATGAAGTGTCATCATTAATGGATGATCTTGGTGCAGAAGAGGAGGATCCAGCTTCAAATATCCACTCATCATTGATCTTTGACGGACCTATCTTCCTGAGATAGTAATTGTCAAAGAGATGCTTATGATTGATGATTCTTGTAGTTTCTCCTTCTGTTGGGAAGTTGAAGTGGTCCAGAAATTTTGAAATGAGGATAGCATAAGGGAGCTTATGGTCATTGAGACGTTTGGCTTTGAACATATGCCCTTTGATTACATACACCCAGTTCACCTTGATGTTGTTCTTCATGCAATGAATCAAGGCTAAGTCTTCTTCCATGAGTTGAGCATGGTTACTCCCCCTGGGTATAAGCTGCCAAGCAATAATAAAAGCCAATAATCTCTCATCACATTTCATCTTACCAACATTGTACTTCAGAATTTCTGCTTCATCTACATTGCGCATGCAAGATTTAAAAACAACATCCTTGTTGAAATCAGGTACAAATGAGGTATTCCCTTTGTTAATCTTTACTCCTTCATTTTTCAGCCCAGTTATCCTTCTCCATAAGGAATTATCTATCCTTATTTCTCTTCCTCTTACTTAAGAGATCACCACATTGTTTTCTGCTTTTAGGTTAGCATAAAATAGCTTAATTAAATCAATGTAGAAGTTACCTTCCATTTCCACAAACTGTCTTAGCCCTTGTGCTTGAAGACTATTCTTCACAAAAACCAGATTCTCATTGTTCAAACTTTAGAATTTTTGGAGTGAGGACCAGCTTCCTCTGCATCTTTATCTCCAAAGACTCAATGATTTCATTGCCTTCTTCATGTTCTGATTCAGTTTCTTCTTCTGAACCACTTTCAGCAGCAGTCACAGGTGCAGGAAGCTTTACACGAACCTTGTATCTCTTGGGAAATTTTCTTTCACCTGGGTTGGAGGATCTAGCAGCTGATTCTGGAATCTGAATGGGCTGTGCTGGAGACCCAGAGGTGGAACCTCTGTTCTTGTTTAATCTAGCTGATGGTTGTGCAGTCTGTGTAGGCATGCGATTTCTGGAAGATCTTCTAAGCCTTTGAAAAGCATTTGCTATGGGTGCATCAAAGTCATCATCGCTTTCAACTAGAAAATACTCATTGGTAGACATTTTAGATGAGAAAATGCAACAATAGAGTGATGCACAGATATGGTACTTGATATGCAAAAGAATTAGATTTATATAGAGAGATTGAGAGAATATGTTGAGAAATGGAAATTCAGTTTTGCAAAACCAATAAAGCAACCTCACATGCATCTAAAACTGTTCAAGCTTTGAATGACAGAGGACCCAATGTACGAATTGGTCATTGACAGATTAGGTTTAAATTGTTTTGAAGAAATTTAAACTGATTGCTTGAAAACCCAATTGAATTTAATTGCAGTAATTGGAATTAGTCAACTAGTCAAAGCAATTAATAGACTATTCTGATAGAGATAACACCAGTAGGCACATTTAATGAAATAAGTCAGTTATTTCATAGAAATTAGCGAGCTATTTTACGCAGCAGTAAAGCAATTATGTCAGTTAAGTAAAATAAGTCGACTAATACAAGAAATTAACAAACTAAAATATGCAGTATTATAATATTTTTGTCAGTTAAATGAAATAAGTCAACTATTTCACAGAATTAACAAACTGTTTAACTCAGCAGCAGAACATTTTAAGAAAGATTATTAATGTTTAGGATTCCTAATTCATTTCTTAGTTTGAAAAACCTGTCATGACCTAGAGGCTTAGTGAAAATGTCAGCTAATTGGTCATTAGTTGAAATGAAATCAATCCTACAATCTTTCTTTTCAATGTGATCTTTTATAAAATGGTGCCTTATTTCAATATGCTTAGTTCTAGAATGCTGAATGGGATTCTTAGTTAGATTGATTGCACTGGTATTATCACAAAGTATAGGAATATCAGAAAGATGTAAATCAAAATCACATAGCTGTTGTTTTAACCAGAGGATATGTGCAGTGCAGCTACCAGCAGCAATGTATTCAGCTTCAACTGTAGATAATGCTACATAAGCTTCTTGTTTCTTGCTGGACCATGATATTAAGCAGTTCCCAAAGAGATGGCCTGTTCCACTTGTGCTCTTTCTATCCAATTTGCAACCTGCAAAATCAGAATCAGTATAGCCAACTAAATTCAATTCATTACCAGTGGAATACCATAGCCCAACATTCACTGTTCCTTTGAGGTATTTTAGAATTTGTTTTGCTGCAGTGAAATGTGATTCCTTTGAATTGGCTTGAAATCTTGCACATAGGCACACAACAAACATTATGTCAGGTCTGCTAGCTGTTATGTACAGCAAAGAGCCAATTAATCCTCTATACATGGTTGCATCAACTGATTTTCCTTTTTCATCCAAGTCAAGATAGCAACTTGAAGACATAGGAGTAGAAGCTTCTTTGCAGCTTTCCATACTAAACTTCTTCAATAACTCATTGCCGTATTTTGTTTGGTTTATGAAGGTTCCATTATGCAGCTGTTTGACCTACAATCCTAAGAAGAAATTTAGCTCTCCCATCATGGACATTTCAAATTCACCTTTCATAGAATCTGCAAATTCTTGGCAAAGAGATTGATTAGATGAAACAAAAATGATATCATCAACATAAATCTGCACTAATATGAGTTCATTATCAACTTTCTTAGTAAAAAGAGTTTTGTCAATAACTCCTCTTTTAAAACCTTGTGATATGAGGAAAGTTGTAAGTCTTTCATACCATTGCCTAGGTGCTTGTTTGAGACCATACAAAGCCTTTTTCAGTTTGAATACATGATTAGGAAGTTTAAAATCAACAAAACCAGGTGGCTGTTCAACATACACATCTTCATTAATGAAGCCATTTAGAAAAGCACTTTTGACATCCATTTGAAAAAGTTTGAAGCCTTAACAAGCAAATGCAAGCAACAGTCTAATAGCTTCTAATCTAGCTACAGGTGCATAGGTTTCATCAAAATCAATACCTTCTTCTTGATTATATCTTTCGGCAACTAATCTAGCTTTGTTCCTAGTGATTATACCATTTTCATCAAGCTTGTTCCTAAATACCCATTTAGTTCCTATAACATTCATGTTGTTATTTCTAGGTACAAGAAACCAAACATCATTTCTAACAAACTGATTTAATTCATCATGCATAGCAGAAATCCAATTGTCATCAAGCAAGGCATCATTTATGTTCTTAGGTTCAATTTGAGACACAAAAGCCATATGATTGCAGAAATCATTTAAAGAATTTCGAGTTGTAACTCCCTTTTCAACATTTCCAATGATGTTATCCAGAGACAATCCTTTTTTAGTCCTCCAGGATTTAGATAAGGCATTGTCTGTTGCAGAATAGTCGACTGATCCAGAGTTATAGTCGACTGGTTCAACTTGTCTATCAGCATCAACAGATTTTTCTGCATAATCTTCATTCTTTTATGATTTTTCAGACTTTTCATCATCTGAACCTACAAGGGAATTACCTTTTCTCTCTTTTTGACATAAGAACTCATAAAATACAACATGAATTGATTCTTCTATAGTTAAGTTCTTTTTGTTAAAAACACGATAGGCTTTGCTATGCATAGAATATCCTAAGAATATGCCATCATCAGCTTTTTCATCAAATTTGCATAAAGATGCTTTTCCATTGTTTAATATGAAACACCTGCAACCAAAGACTTTAAAGTATGCAATGCTAGGAGTTCTTCCATTCAAAAGTTCATAAGGAGTCTTATTGAGAATAGGTCTTAGCAATACTCTATTAATCACATAGCAAGCTGTAGAAACTGCATCCGCCCAAAAGTATTTAGGAAGCTTAGATTCACTTAACATGGTTCTTGCACATTCTTGAAGTGTTCTATTCTTTCTTTCAACAACTCCATTTTGTTGAGGAGTTCTAGTAGCATAAAAGTTGTGAGATATGCCATGTTTTGAGCAAAACTTTTCAAAATAAATGTTTTGAAATTCAGTTCCATGATCACTTCTCAAAGAAACAATGTTAAGATCTTTTTCATTTGAAATAATCTTTGCAAATTTCTTAAATGCATGGAATGTTTCATCTTTGGAAGAAAGAAATAATGTCCAAGTGAATCTTGAAAAATCATCAACAATGACAAGAACATAGGAATTATTTCCAAGACTTACAGTTCTTGATCGACCAAATAGATCAAGATGTAATAGCTCAAGTGGTCTCCTTGTTGAGATGATGTTCTTAGACTCAAATGAGTTTCTTGATTTCTTTCCCTTTTGGAAATATGCACATACCTTGTCCTTCACGAATTTGACATTTGGAAGGCCTCTAACTACACTTTTGCAGCTGATTTTGTTTAATAACTGCATGTTAATGTGCCCACATCTTCTATGCCAAAGCCAACCTTCATCTTCTTTGGTCAACAAGCAAATGTTCTTGAGATTTGAGGGCTCAATGTCCAACATATATACATTGTTTCTTCTTCTTCCAATGTGGACAATATCTGCAGTTTTACAGTTGTATATAACACAAAATTCTGCATCAAAAGTGACTTTCATACCTGATGAGCCCTTGACCACAAATAAAGAAGAGGAGTGTCCAAGGAGGATTACTAGAAGCATGATGAGAAGGGACACTTCCTCCTCTCCCCTTTTATTTAGCCTTTTTAGCATTTCTATTAGTTGTTAAATATTTTCTAAACTCATGTTTTTTTTAGGGTTTTGCAGGATTGCTTTTGACACCCCTTTTTCTAAAAGTAGAGCCTTGTTTGGAGCAAAGGAGCACTTGGGCTTGAGGCCCAAGTTTGGGACATCCAAGGGGGGGTGAAGAAGTCAATCTTGACCTTCTAGAACCCTTGGAAAACGTCCTCTCACCATCCCAATCATTGGCCACCCGTTTTTTGTGCCCTACCTTCTAGAATGTGTGAGTCTTGGCCACCACGAGTGGAATATGCTTAGGAATCTTTTCCAATGTAATTCCCTCTAAGTCCCCACCCCAACTATATATAAGGAGGCCTCTCATTCTTGTAAAAGGGTTGAACATTAATGAAATAGAAAGCATTCTTGCATAGCCTAGAGCTTGTGTTGTGTTCTTGGGTGTTCTTCCCCCTCTTGGAGTCTTATCTTGAGCCTTGGCTCAAGTGGCGGCTAACATCACTCATCTTGGGTTGGACCATCCCCCAAGTGGCGTGTAGCACTCACTCCCCTCCCCCTCTCTCAATCTCTTCCTCCATTATTGTTTCATGTCCTTTACCTTCATGCTTTTTAATTTCCAGCACTTTACTTTCATGTCATTTACTCTTATGTCTTTATGATTCAAGCCTTGTCTTAAATTGTGTTGGCTGGTTTTTATATTTTGTCATTCTCTTCTCCTCTTGAGCTCCTTGTGAAGTGAACCTTCACACTTAGATAACCTCCGGGATTATCTTCGTGTCCAGTGGGAATCTTCCTTGAGGCTTTCCTCGTAATTGACATTCCATCAAACACCTCATGTGCTAAATATTAAAATGAACCCTTATCATTTGGTAATCAGAGCTTTGGTTTAATTTTCATGCTTACAAGGTGTTTGTCTTATTTTTTCATCCATATTTTATTGGTAGCTTGTGCAAATTGTGAATCCATGACAAAATCTATCCAAAACTGGTTCCACAGCTAATTTTCGTCAAAAAAAATCTGCACCTAATTCTGGAATTGTTGCTTGCTGTTTTTTGGTATTAGATGCTTAATTTTCATGCCAAAATGATCCACCATGAATTATGTTGAGTGTGTGCATGAATACTAGTCATAGAACTCAAGTTTGGACTAGTTTTTGCATGAAAGCTACATGTTTGATCATATGCTTGAGTCAAGTTTAGAGTCTTTTTGTGTTGCTTTCCCTTCGCTTGAGTCACATGTCATATAATTTTTCCCTTTGAGTTTTCTTATCCTTGCTTCCAATACTTGAACATGTTTGATAAAATGTTTAGCTAAAATTGCATGTAACTTGAATTGATTGGTTGAACCTAAACATAGGAACTAAGTGCTTCATAATCATCTACAACCATTGCAAGTGTATATGTTAAGTCTAGAATCAATTAAAGAACATTGAGAAGAGCTAAAAATCATCAAGGTCATGAGCTATATATGCTGTTTTGAAAAGAAAATTGCAAGAAAAAGTGACCAAGTGCATGATTCTAGAATTTAACTACATGGTTGTATGCTTAAGGATGAGTATGACAAATTAGTACCATCATTTGTAGGATCCTAATCTTCTTGATATGTGTGGTTTTCTGGAAATTTTTTCTGCATGTTCTAAGTGTTTCCATTGAGTTTTCTTTCAAGCTTTTCTCTTTTATAATCTCTTGTTAAGTTGATTGTATTTTCCTTAGTGTGCCTCTTTCTTGTTTTGAGCTTTTCTTGCTTTGTCTTTAGGAAATTTTATAAGTATTGTCTTTGAAGTTTTCTTTCTTGTTTCTTGAGTGTGGTGGCCAAAAATCCTTCATTTGAGTCCACTCAAGATTAAAAGTTCACCATTAAGGGTTGGAACACTCTTGATACACAAGAGAGTTGAGTGAAACATACCATCAATCTTTGGAAAGTTAGCCAAACACTTTGAGAGTTATATTTTTTTTTTGTTTCCTTTCTAACCATTAAATATTTTTTTTTTGGCCTTTGTCTAGTTTTTTTTGGTTATTTTATTTTTGATTGTAGGAATCATGTCTTCCACATCTTCTCCTATCTCACCCGAGGGAGCCAAAGAGAAGAGCATCACCTTGGAGGCCCAACTCAAGTCCCAAAATGAATTGCCTCTCACGGAGTTGCTAAGGGAGATGGAAATCTCAAGAAAAGAAAGTGAAAGACACTTGAGAGAGACCATTGAAAGACTTGAGCAAGAGAAAGGCGAAAGGGAGAGAAGGCGGGCTCATTCCTCACCTAGCTACAATGGAGAGGAAGAAGAAGATTGGGGCTACTATGGAAGAAGGAGGGCTAGGCGCAACACCCCTCAAAGGAAGCCAAACCACAACATCAAAATTCCCAAATTCTATGGAGACAACAATCCGGATGTCTACTTGGAGTGGGAAGCAAAAGTAGAGCAATTAATGAATGTGAACCCTCTTGAGGGACAAGAATAAGTTGATGTAATAGTGGTAGAATTTGAGGGTTATGCCATGACATGGTGGCATAAAGTTTGTATGGATAACTACCAAGGGCCACCCGCGGCCTCTTGGATGGATATTAAACATTTGATGCACGCTAGATTTGTTCCTTCCTTCTATAGGAGGGAGCTCCTTTTGAAGCTCCAACGGCTTCAACAAGGAAATTTATGTGTGGATGATTACTTTAAATTGTTGGAGTCTTTGTTGCTTAAGGCTGGTTTGCATGATGAAACTAATGAGGCCAAGGTAGCTAGGTTTGTTAGTGGCTTGAGGAGAGACATCCAAGACTTAGTAGAATTGTATGAGTACTCCTCCATTGAAAATGTTTTACACCTTGCACTAAAAATTGAATCTCAACTCAAAAGAAAAGATAGTGCAAGGAGGGGTCACTCAAACAATGACTATTATAGCTCTTCTTGGAAGGATAGGAACAAACAAAAGCACGATAGTAAGCCTTCCAAGTCTCACCAAGAGTCCACTTCTAGGAGCCATCCGGCTAGGGGCACTCCCAACCCCTCCAATTCCCAAAGGTCAAGTTCAATCAAATGTTTTAAATGCTTAGGGTATGGGCACATTGCTTCAAATTGCCCCACTAAAAGAATCATGACCTTGAGGGAAAATGGTGAGGTTGAGAGTGAACATTCCTCTCCCCCTTCCCCTTCAAGAGAGAACTCCTCCTCCAGTGATGAAGAGGTTAAGCCTTGTGAGGGAGATTTATTGATAGTGAGGCGCATGTTGGGACAAGTTCAAAAGGAACTTGATAACTCCCAAAGAGAAAATATTTTCCACACCAGGTGCCTCATTAACAACAACCTTTGCTCACTCATCATTGATGGAGGAAGTTTTGTCAATGTGGCTAGCACAAGGGTGGTAGACAAACTTAGTTTACCTACCATTCCTCATGCCAAGCCCTACAAGCTCTCATGGCTTAGTGAGGATGGTGAGATTGAGGTAAATAAACAAGTCCTTGTTAACTTCTCAATAGGGACTTATGGGGATGAGGTACTTTGTGATGTTGTACCTATGGAAGCAACCCACATTCTTCTAGGTAGGCCATGGCAATTTGATAAACAAACCTTCAATGATGGCCTTACTAACAAATTTTCTTTTAGCTTCCATGGTAAGAAGATCACATTAGCACCCCTCTCCCCTCAAGAAGTTAGTGAGGACCAAAAGAAAATGAAAGAAAAGAGAAAAGAAGAAAAGAAGGAATTGAACACCAAATTGATTTCATTCCGGGGTCATCCTTGCCTAATAGGCCAGCCTATAGAACTAACCCTGAGGAATCTAAGGAGATTCAAAAGCAAGTAGAGGAATTAATGGATAAAGGGTGGGTGCAAAATAGCATGAGTCCATGTGCTATGCCAATGATTCTTGTCCCCAAAAAGGATGGGAGTTGGCGCATGTGCATAGATTGTAGGGCTATAAACAACATAACCATCAAGTATAGGCACCCTATCCCAAGACTTGATGACTTGCTAGATGAGCTACATGGTGCCACCATATTTTCTAAGATTGACTTGAAGAGTGGTTATAATCAAATAAGAATCAAAGAAGGAGATGAATGGAAAACCGCCTTCAAGACAAAGCTTGGATTATATGAGTGGTTGGTCATGCCCTTTGGGCTAACTAATGCACCAAGTACCTTCATGCGGCTAATGCATCATGTGCTTAGGCCCTTTATAGGCAAGTTTGTTGTGGTTTATTTTGATGATATTTTAATATATAGTTTGTCTATAGAAGAGCACATGCATCATGTGAGAAGGGTGCTTGAGACCCTTAGGAAGGAGACTTTGTATGCTAATAGAGAGAAGTTCATTTTTGGCATGGATCATGTAGTCTTCCTAGGGTTTGTGGTGAGCTCCAATGGAGTTCAAGTAGATGAAGAAAAAGTGGCAGCTATTAGGGATTGGCCAACTCCTAGGAATGTGAGTGAGGTGAGGAGTTTTCATGGGTTGGCTAGTTTCTATAGGAGGTTTGTAAAAGACTTTAGCACCATAGCTGCCCCCTTAAGTGAAATAGTGAAGAAGGATGTGGGCTTCAAATGGGGCATTGATCAAGCAAAGGCCTTTGCTAGTTTGAAAGAAAAGTTTATCAATGCACCACTTTTAGCACTACCCAACTTCACCAAGTCATTTGAGGTTGAGTGTGATGCCTCTAATATAGGTGTTGGGCCTGTCTTACTTCAAGAAGGCCACCCCATAGCCTACTTTAGTGAGAAGCTTAAGGGTAGTCATCTCAACTACTCCACCTATGACAAGGAGTTGTATGCCCTTGTGAGAGCTTTGCAAACTTGGCAACATTATCTTCTTCCAAAGGAATTTGTGATGCATAGTGATCATGAGTCTCTTAAAATTTTGAAAGGCCAAAGCAAGCTTAGCAAGAGACATGCTAGGTGGGTAGAATTCATAGAACAATTCCCTTATGTGATCAAACATAAGCAAGGGAAGAGTAACATAGTGGCGGATGCCTTATCTAGGCATCACACTTTGCTCACTCTTCTTGAAACTAAATTTCTTAGTTTTGATCACATTAAGGAATTGTATCCTCATGATGATGACTTCTCTATAGTCTACAGTGAATGCTCCAAAGGGGGTCACAAAGACTTCTACCTACACGAAGATTATCTTTTTAAGGGTAGAAGGCTTTGCATACCCAAGGGGTCCTTAAGAGCATCACTAGTGAAAGAGTCTCATGAGGGAGGTTTAATGGGACATTTTGGGGCTTCTAAGACTCTAGACATTTTGAATGAACATTTCTTTTGGCCACACATGAGAAAGCATGTAGAGAAACATTGTGAGAATTGCATCACATGCAAGAAGGCCAAGTCCAGAGCCCAACCCTATGGACTCTATACCCCTTTGCTTATCCCTACTTTGCCTTGGATAGACATATCCATGGATTTTGTGCTTGGGCTTCCAAGGACAAAGAAGGGAAAGGATTCTATCTTTGTGGTAGTGGACCGTTTTTCAAAAATGGCTCATTTTATTCCATGCCACAAAGATGATGATGCATGCTTAGTTGCAAATCTCTTCTTTAAGGAAGTTGTTAGGCTGCATGGGTTGCCTAGGACCATTGTATCTGATAGAGATACAAAGTTCTTAAGCCACTTTTGGAGGACCTTATGGGGGAAAATTGGCACTAAACTCCTCTTTTCTACCACTTGCCACCCCCAAACTGATGTCAAACTGAAGTGGTCAATAGAACTTTGTCTCAACTATTGAGATGCATGATCTCCGAAAACCCTAGGGAGTGGGAAGATATTCTTCCTCATGTAGAGTTTGCATACAATAGGGTGGTTCACTCCACCACTTCTCACTCTCCTTTTGATGTTGTTTATGGGTTTAACCCCTTAACTCCTTTTGACCTCCTCCCTCTCCCAACTCATGAGGCTTGGACTAGCCAAGATGGGTTGGAAAGGTCAAAAATGATCCAAGACTTGCATTCTCAAGTCAAGGCTAGGATAGAGATGAAGGTTGGTCAATACCAATAAAGTGCCAACAAGGGAAGGAAGGAAGTCATCTTCCAACCAGGGGATTGGGTATGGCTTCACTTGAGGAAGGAAAGGTTCCCTAATCAAAGGAAGTCCAAACTTAACCCTAGAGGTGATGGACCTTTCCAAGTTGTGCGCAAGATCAACAATAATGCATATGAGTTAGATTTACCTTCAGATTATAATGTTAGTATCACTTTTAATGTTGGTGATCTTACTCCTTTTGATGCAGGTTTTGCAAATTTGTGGTCGAATTCTCTCCAAGAAGGGGAGGATGATGAGCCCCTGACCACAAATAAAGAAGAGGAGTGTCCAAGGAGGATTACTAGAAGCATGATGAGAAGGGACACTTCCTCCTCTCCCCTTTTATTTAGCCTTTTTAGCATTTCTATTAGTTGTTAAATATTTTCTAAACTCATGTTTTTTTTTAGGTTTTGCAGGATTGCTTTTGACACCCCTTTTTCTACAAGTAGAGCCTTGTTTGGAGCAAAGGAGCACTTGGGCTTGAGGCCCAAGTTTGGGACATCCAAGGGGGGGTGAAGAAGTCAATCTTGACCTTCTAGAACCCTTAGAAAACGTCCTCTCATCATCCCAATCATTGGCCACCCGTTTTTTGTGCCCTACCTTCTAGAATGTGTGAGTCTTGGCCACCAAGAGTGGAATATACTTAAGAATCTTTTCCAATGTAATTCCCAACTCTATATAAGGAGGCCTCTCATTCTTGTAAAAGGGTTGAACATTAATGAAATAGAAAGCATTCTTGCATAGCCTAGAGCTTGTGTTGTGTTCTTGGGTGTTCTTCCCCCTCTTGGAGTCTTATCTTGAGCCTTGGCTCAAGTCGCGGCTAACACCACTCATCTTGGGTTGGACCATCCCCCAAGTGGCGTGTAGCAATCACTCCCCTCCCCCTCTCTCAATCTCTTCCTCCATTATTGTTTCATGTTCTTTACCTTCATGCTCTTTAATTTCCAGCACTTTACTTTCATGTCATTTACTCTTATGTCTTTATGATTCAAGCCTTGTCTTAAATTGTGTTGGCTGGTTTTTATATTTTGTCATTCTCTTCTCCTCTTGAGCTCCTTGTGAAGTGAACCTTCACACTTAGATAACCTCCGGGATTATCTTCGTGTCCAGTGGGAATCTTCCTTGAGGCTTTCCTCCTAATTGACATTCCATCAAACACCTTATGTGCTAAATATTAAAATGAACCCTCATCAATACCTTTGTCACATAGTTGACTAATACTTAGCAGATTGTGTTTCAATCCTTCAACAAAGAGGACATCCTTTATCTGTGAAGAAGAGCAGTTTCCAACATCTCCAGAGCCTTTGATTTTGCCCTTGCTATTATCTCCAAAAGTAACAGAACCAACTTCATATGCCTTGAAATTTATCAGCTTTGATTTGTCACCTGTCATATGTTTAGAGCAACTACTATCTAAATACCATAAAGCTCTCTTTTCTCTTTGAAAAATCTGCAAAACAAAGTTAGTTTAGATATATAGGTCCCCAAAACAGGTTGGGTCCTTTAGAGTTAGGAATAGCATATTATTTAGGTTTCCAATAGTATTCACCTCTTGAAATGCCGAAATTCTTGATATTGCAATATCTAGATATATGTCCATTTTTCGAGCAATAAGAACACTTTTTAAATTTGTTACTTAGGTAAGATTTATACTTTGCAGCATGATAATGTTTTGCAGCATGATAATATTTTGCAGACTTTCCATAACCAAGACCATTTCTACTAGAACATCCAATTTGAGAATCTAGTAGTTGATTAAGTGTATTATGACCAATTTGAAACTTTCCTAATGTTTTAATCAGATAACCAACTTTATTTTGGAGATTTATGCAATTTTCACACTTTGTAGAATTGATTTTATCACATTCAGACTTATCAGATTTTATCTGGTTTTCCAGTTCCAGGACTTTGTCTTTTAGTTGACTGTTTTCATCTTGTAGTCTGCTATTCTGGTTTTTCAGTTCCAGTAATTTGTTTTCTAGCCAGCTATTTAGTCCTTTTAGTCGATTATTTTGATGATCCAGCTTTCTTGCTTCATCATGTAGTTCTTTGAATGCATCAAACAAGGTGTCATAATTCTCACTAAGATCAGATTCACAAATACTCACTTGGCTTGATGTTTCTTCATTAGCAACAAGGCACAGATTGGCTTGATTTTCAGATTCAAAATTTGAAGTTGATGACTTGCTGGAATCACTTTCATCCCAGGCCATGTATGTTTTCTTCCCTTTCTTGAAGTGAGAAACACGTTTCTCTTTGTCTCTTCTTTCTTTTCTTTCTTTTCTTTGATTCAATAGAGGACAATCCATCTTGACATGTCCTAGCTGCCCACAGTTAAAATAAGAGAAATTAGAGGAATTGAAATCAGATTTTCTGGTGTACCTTTTCTGGTTTTCATGAAATCTGTCTTTTGAATTGTTCTTCCTCTTTAGAAACTTTCCAAACTTTTTAACAAGCATAGAAAATTCAGTACTATCATCTTCGTTCTTTTCATCACTCTTTAAGCATTCATTGGCTTTTAATGCAAGGCTTTTGTTCTTCTTATCAGAGTTCTCCAGCTGATCGAGCTTGCTTAGTTCCAGTTCATGTTCCCTTAGTTTCCCAAACAATGTGGTTGTATTCATGACAGATAAGTCCTTTGTTTCAATGATTACAGTGACTTTTGGTTGCCAGCTTCTATTTAGGCACTTGAGAACCTTAATGTTGAGTTCTTCATCATCAAATTTCTTTCCTAGACCCAACAGATGGTTCACTATATGTGTAAAACGTTTCTGCACGTCTTGGATGCTCTCTCCAGTTTGCATCCTAAACATTTCATATTCTTGGATGAGGGTGTGCTTTCTTGCCCTCTTAACTTCTGATGTACCTTCATGGGTAACTTGTAGAATATCCCACGTTTCTTTTGCTGTTGTGCATTGAGAAGCCCTGAAAAACTCATCAAGATTTAAAGCAGATGTTAGAATGTTTTTGGCCTTACTATCAAACTGAGCCTTTTTGTTTTCTGCATCAGTCCATGTTTCCCATGGCTTTTCAATTAATTTTCCATCTTCCGCCTTCACTGTTGGAATGAAAGGACCATTGATCACCGCATCCCATACGCCTCTATCAACAGATTCGAAGAATATCTTCATCCTTGCTTTCCAGAAAGGATAGTTCGCTGCAACAAAGAGTGGAGGTCTGTTGGTAGATGCTCCTTCAGCAAAGGGTAGCTTATCACCCATCTTGGATCTTTCTTGAGTATCTTTCAATTACCTGCTCTTGATACCAATTGTTAGATGCGGAAATATATCAAGAAGGGGGGGTTGAATTGATATAAGAATTTATTTGAAAACTATTAAGTTTCAGAAATTTACTTATGCAGTTCAGAGCTAAATAGTTGACTGATTATCGTGAATAATAGGTTAGTTCAACATGCAGATATTAAAAGATGATAAAGGATGAGAAAGAGAACACCAGGGATTATACTGGTTTGTTCTTTAAACAAGAACTACATCCAATTACTGATCTGTAACTCCAACAGATCTTAATCACTAACAAATATGAAGTCTTTACAAAAACCTTTTCTAAAGACTACAAGAAAAACAAAGATCCTATTCTAAACCCTATAGAAATTTATCTTTAAACCCTGACTCACACTGAGTCAATGTGATCACCCCCCAATCACAGAAACAGGGTTCGCAAACCCACTGAGAAATCTCAACCCAGAGATCAAAAGAATACAGTAAAAGTAAAAACAAGACTTTCTTGAAAAACTGAAACTTTAAAAGAATTCTGCAGAATATTCTTAATCTTTTCTACACTGATCTTTGGCAATTCTTTCAGTATACTCTCGTATTCTTTCGCTCATTGTGTCTTGCTTGAGAGTTGTATTTATAAGCAAAGAGAAGAGGTTTCAGTCGTGCTCTGTTGAGAGGCTTAAATCGCACTCTACTATTTTCTACATAAAAGGAAACCTGGAATGAAATAGCTGACTAAACAACATAACAGTTAGCTATTTTCATTAAAATCATATTCCTGATACATTAATGATAATAGTCGACTAACATAATAGAATTAGTAGACTAATTGATGATTAACATAAACAGCAGGCTATTATATCACAATTAGTTAACTATTAAAAGATAATCTAACATCTTTTCTAAGCTACATGAACATTAATCATTCATCAAAGATCCAGTAACATCCTTAAACATCATCAAAACCAAAATCATCAACAGAATTAAATTACGATGCTAAGAATTTAATAATGAGAACGTTTACAAATACTTATATGATTAAAATAAATAAATTAAAAGACAAATTTAAAGGCAAAGCAATAATTGGAATAAAATTATTATGCTAATAAAAACAAATAAACAATTAACAGTTAAATCATAGATTTTAAGACAGAGCAATAATTAGAATTAGAATGATATATTGATGTTAATTCAAATTATAATAAAAATAAATAAAGAATTAACAATTAAATGAAAAAAATATATTCAATTAACTATTAAAATTTAAAATGAATAAGTAAAATACTGAATTTAAAATGTAGGCTGGAATTATAAAATACTTAATTTAAATTAAAAGTAAAATGCTAATAAAATTACTGGAGTCATAAATAGATACGTGTGAGGGTGTGAATGTGAATGTGAGAAAGTAGAACGTACAAAATTTAAATTATTGACCAGAATTAAATAAAATGAAGACTAAAATACGAAATAATGAAATTAAATAAATTAATATGAAAGAAAACAAAACCCGGAAATTGTAGCAAGAGCTCTTACAACTTTCTGCAGCTTCACCCCCAAACTAACAACAAAACTATAATGAGAAAAATAGAGAGGAAGAAGAGAGACTATTGCTCTGGTGAAGTATCTTGCCTTGCATCTAAATCTCCTATTTATAGGAGATTAGCCAAGGTCTTATTACAAATAAAAATCTGAAAATTAATTACAATTCAAGTCAAATATTTTTTTCCCCGGATTTGATTTTGCTGATTAGGAGATCCTCTGCCAAGAATAGAAATAATTGCTCCTTGAGAATAAATATTTCTTCCTAGGATTTGGTTTTGCTGATTAGGAGATCCTTTACTAAGAATAGAAATAATTGCTCCTTCATAATAAATTTAATGCTTCAAATTGATTGCAGATTTGAATTTTTGGGAAGGGAATTCTCCTGTTGGTTTCATGATAAATGGGCTGCGAGGAATTTAATGTGGAAGATCGAAAAAGTTTTCCCCACCAAAGCACCTTGGGCTTATCTCAAAATAACTTGAAGTTCTTTTTCTCCTACAAGAAAAGCCTCAACTAGAAAATATATATATATATATATATGCAATATGAATGTATGTTTTTTATGTTAAAAAATATGTAAAATGCAATAAATTTACTAAACTTAAATTATGTCATTATTTTTATAAAAACATGCAAAATGCATGGTTTAAGAATAGAACAAATGGCTTAGAAAGTGTTCTTAGATAAAAAAATAAAGAGTAAAATGACATACATCAATGTTCTCGCCAACCAGGGTTATATGTAGCCTAGCATGGATCATACTGCTGATGTGGCTTGAATGAATTTGATAACCCAAACTGTTGTTGTCCAGGATACATGCTAGCCACTGTCTCTATTGGAGAGTTTGGCGTCTCTTGAAGTTGAGGACAACCATCAGTGGGATGATCTACAGAAGTGCATATCCCGCATAAATGATGTTGTAGTTGAGATGTGTGCTGGTTCATAGCCAACTGTCATACCAAAGATGTTAGCTCAGACAATTTATTCTCCAGCCTCTAATTGTCGACCTCTGTTGTCGCGCTTGGTTTTATTGCATGGACTTGT
This sequence comes from Lablab purpureus, assembly GCA_030347555.1. Classification (NCBI taxonomy): domain Eukaryota; kingdom Viridiplantae; phylum Streptophyta; class Magnoliopsida; order Fabales; family Fabaceae; genus Lablab; species Lablab purpureus. Next base: position 23,217,548 of record CM059260.1, read on the forward strand.
CTGACAGACATTCGAGCACTGTTGAACTGTTAAGAATTCTCTACCATATTTGAAATTAGTACCCGAGCAGCTGCAGGTGTTTTATCCATTAACGCACCTCCACTTGCTGCATCAATCATATTTCTTTCCATAGGCATCAATCCTTCATAGAAGTACTGTATCAATAATTGTTCATTGATCTGATGATTTGGGCAAGTGGCACATAGTCTGGTAAACCTCTCCCAGTATTCACACAAAGACTCATCTTGCAATTGTCGAATTCCATTAATCTCCTTCCTGATTGCAGTTGTTCTTGAGGCTATAAAGAATTTCTCCAAGAATCTTCTCTTCAAGTCGTCCCAAGTAGTGATTGGTGTTAGCTGAAGATATAATCAATCCTTTGTCGTGTCACATAATGAAAATGGGAAGGCCTTCAGTTTGGCATAGTCTTCTGCAACACTAATTGGCTTCATCGTGGAGCATACTACATGGAACTTCCTCAAATGTTTGTTGGGATCTTCACCTGGCAATCCATGGAATTTGGGTAGGAGGTGAATTAATCCTGACTTCTGTTCAAATCCAGTAGCTCCTTCCTCCAATTGAGGAAGCTAGATACAAATTGGTTGTTGAGTTATCTCTTGTGTGCGGCAAGCTCCTTCAATGTTCTTTCTCGATAGGCAGCAATCTAAGATACTTGTGTAGAAGAAAAGGGACTTGGTATAGAACCCGAGATTAAGTTGGGTTCTTCAGTTGTTGGTCTCCCTCTTTCTCGCAATCTTCTTAATCTCTTGAAGGTGTTCTCGATTTCGGGATCGTACAACTGTAGTTCACCCCTCCGAGATCTGGTCATGCACCATCCAATAATGGTAGACAGTGAACAAGTGCACCAGGTCGGTTCCCAGGAAAGAGAGGTGGGTCACAAATGGAACCGCTTAAGTACCAAGTCTTTCTCTAGCCAGAACCTTTCTAGACATACACTGTCACACTACCAACTCCCTCAAGAAGTTTCTGCAAGAATGGTTAGGGACAAAACCTAAACAGAATAATAATAAATAATTTTTTTTATTTTTATTTTTTTTACTTTTTTCTTTAATAAATGTTTTTATTTTTTTTTTAAATTTTTAATTTTTTTAAAAAAAAATTCAAGGAAGAATAATATCTAGCAAAGGGACACAACACAATGTATCCCCGGCAACGACACCATTTGATAAACAGATTTTCGGTCGCACAAAATTCTGATCAAAGAAAACAAGTTAATTAATGTAATATAGCTAACCCGTGTCGAATCTCACAAGGACACAATTGTAGGAGTGTAACCATTGTTAAATATCGTTCTCCAAAGAAAAGTTAAAATAAATAATAATAATAATAATAATAATAATAATAATAATAAAGGGGGTTTTGTCGAATTGATAAAATTAACAATGCAGAGTAATAATTGTAAATAAATAATTAATGAAAACTAAAATTAAACACACATAGTAAAGAAAATTATAAATAAAATAATTAAAGAAAACTAAAATTAAAAACAAAGATGGAAATTAAATTATTTAAATACGAAAAACTAATGCATGCAAAATTAAATTACGATGCTAAGAATTTAATAATGAGAACGTTTATAAATGCTTATATGATTAAAATAAATAAATTAAAAGACAAATTTAAAGGAAAAGCAATAATTGGAATGAAATTATTATGCTAATTCAAATAAAAATAAATAAACTATTAACAGTTAAATCATAGATTTTAAGGCAGAGCAATAATTAGAATGATATATTGATGCCAATTCAAATTATAATAAAAATAAATAAATAATTAACAATTAAATAAAAAAAATATTCAATTAACTATTAAAATTTAAAATGAATAAGTAAAATACTAAATTTAAAATGTAGGCTGGAATTATAAAATACTGAATTTAAATTAAAAGTAAAATACTAATAAAATTACTGGAGTCTGAAGAATAAATAGATATGTGGTGTGAATGTGAGAAAGTAGAGCGTACAAAATTAAAATTATTGACCAGAATTTGATAAAATGAAGACTAAAATACGAAATAATGAAATTAAATAAATTAACATGAAAGAAAACAAAACCAGGAAATTGTAGCAAGAGCTCTTCCTAAAACTTTATGCAGCTTCACCCCCAAACTAACAACAAAACTATAATGAGAAAAAGAGAGAGGAAGAAGAGAGACTATTGCTCTGGTGAAGTGTCTTTCCTTGCATCTAAATCTCCTATTTATAGGAGATTAGCCAAGGTCTTATTACAAATAAAAATCTGAAAATTAATTACAATTCAAGTCAAATATTTTTTTCCCCGGATTTGATTTTGCTGATTAGGAGATCCTCTGCAAAGAATAGAAGTAATTGCTCCTTCAAAATAAATATTTCTTCCTAGGATTTGGTCTTGCTGATTAGGAGATCCTCTGCCAAGAATAGAAATAATTGGTCCTTCAGAATAAATTTAATGCTTCGATTTGATTGCGAGGGAAGAGAATTCTAAAAATGGAGAGTTGATTATGCACAAATTTCAAATTTTCAAATGAAGTTGGCCCACGCATTGAATTAGGCCACATTGAATGCAACTAAGTTGCACCTCCCGTTGGTTTCATGATAAATGGGTCGCGAGGAATTTAATTTGGAAGATTGAAAAAATTTTCCCCACCAAAGCACCTTAGGTTCATTTCAAAATAACTTCAAGTTCTTTTTCTCCTACAAGAAAAGTCTCAACCAGAAAAAAAAAATATATATATATATATATGCAATATGAATGTATGAATGTATGTTTTTTATGTTAAAAATATGTAAAATGCAATAAATTTACTAAACTTAAATTATGTCATTTTTTTTATAAAAACATGCAAAATGCATGGTTTAAGAATAGAACAAATGGCTTAGAAAGTGTTCTTAGATACAAAAATAAAGAGTAAAATGACATACATCAGTAGGGTGGTTAGGTTGTTACTATGATTGGGGATATTAGCACAATAGTCAATCACAATCTTCTCATAGGTGTTAGTCTCTTATTTTGGTCATAACAAGAATGTCTTCTGAAAGACATTTTTTATTTTAGGATATTTAAATTACATGATGTGATGAATGTGTATGAAAATGGTTTGATTACTTATAATTGCATGACTATATTGCTTGTAGAGCTATCAAAACGGGCGGCCCAACCTAATCGGGTCTGGCCCTGCGGGCCAAGATAAAAAAATCTAACAGTCTAGCCTGACCTATATTTTAAAACGGACCATAATTTTTTGCCTAGCCTAGCTCTATGTTAGACCAACGAACCAACAAGCCATTTTTGGCCTAATTAAAAAGTGAAATAATATTAACATATCTAAATATAATTTTTTTTATCAACAATAAATAATATATAAATGTTTAACAAATTTATATTAAAATTTCTGCAAAATTGTTCATATTTGAACAACTTATAAAACAAACTTAGAGAACTTACTAAGCACTTCCAATATAGTTAAGCATTTCTAGTACTTCAACATTTGTTTACTGAAATAGATAACATCCAATCGACTAAAAAGATTATGTAATATACATGATAAAAATTAAAATGCATTATGGACTTGTTCAAACAATTGTATCTCTTCCACTTCTTTAGATATATTATCTTATCTCCTTCACTAGTTTACTCGCCAAACAATTGTATCTCTTCCACTTCTTTTACATCTATATTTGATAATACACAAAAAAATTGGCAATTAAGAGTTTTATAACAAGCAAAAATAAATACTATATAAAAATTAATAATAACTTAAATATACCAAAAGGTCTAGCTTGCTCATAACCATATAACCAATTACAAGTACAAATGAGGGTTTACACATTGGCAAGGAGTAAACAATTTCTAAACTTGTTTAAGATGTGATCACCAATGCTAAATGAAGATTTTGAAGCCACTGTGATAGGAATACTTAAAATGTCACAAATATTAACAAATTCTATATAACTCACCTAATATTAACAAAATAAGACAACTCACATGATTATATGAAGAAAACAAAAGAAAATCTAAAGTTTTGATTAGAAGTGTAAAAAGTGAGAATATAAATTAAAAATAAAAGAATGAAGAAGAATCTAACCTAATGTGAAACAGAGAAGTTATAGCGAAGGCGTGAAGCTGTGGTGATAAAAGTAATCCAAGACACAATGTCCAGTAGAGGAAAAAGGGTAGCTTATAAAAGAGGAAGGAAAGAGATGAAAAAAAGAAAAGAAACTCTAAGATATTAGAGTTTCTTTCTTTAGTATGACAATATAAAAATTAAAAATAATAAATTAATATAAAGGACGGGTCAACCTATTATTATTCTATAAGCCAATCTGGCTTTGGACCATATAGGCCTTAGGCCAAATGGGTCAGACTAAAAAAAACTTATTGTTATTTAAGTCATTATTTTTTAAGTTTGTCTTTACCTGAATCATAGACCATACGGACCAGTCTATCAGACCAGACCCTAATTACTTAATGGTATTATTTTTGAATTATTAACTTACTTTACGTTTTATCTATTATTTGGCTTATTATGATAATATTATATTACAGGTAAATAAATATTTTAAAAAGTAAAAGAAGTGTCTTACAATCTTAAAAATATACTGAAAGATAAGAAGTAATTATATATATATATATATATATATATATATATATATATATTAATTCCATATCTTATAGAGATTTTTTTGTATTGAATATAATTTTTATATAATATAGAATAATAATAATTTATAAGATCGTGAAAGTTTAAACAAAGATTAAAAATATATTTGTCATCCATTAAAAGATGGTTCCATTTTTTATGTAAAACTAAATATTTGTTAAAATGTGTTGATAAATATTTTATATTTTTATACACTTTTTCTCTCAATTACAAAGTAATACTCCCTCTGTTTCTAAATAAGAGTCGTTTAAGGTTTTGTCACAGATACCAATAAAAGGAGTAACTTTTACCATTTGCAATAAATTTTTTTTTTTTCAGTAATACCTTTATCATTTAAAAGAGTGTGTATTCTCTTTCTTTCTGTAATGAAGAGTATTCAATCTATTCTCTCTCTACTTAAAGAATAACTTTTCAATTTTCAACAGCAGAGTACTTATACCTGAAACATTTTTTTCTCATCTCTATCAAAATAAATTTCTCTCCATAACTTTTAATCTTAAAATTTTCACCACCAGAAATTTTGATTTAAAAAATTTGAAGAATATTTTTGTTCCTGCAAAAAAATTGATATCACTCTTAATTTCACTCTATATATTGAATCACTCTTCAACTTCAAGAGAATATTTAATTACTCTGCTAATATTATTTTATGGGTTATCAAATGAGTCTTCAACTCTCTCTATAACATAATTCTCAACTCCTGTTTTCACTTTTTTGTGTAAGTATCAATTACTCTTTCCATTTTCTTTATAATTTCACTCTAACGTTTCCTTTTTTTAAAAAGTAAATATATTTTATTAATTAAAGAGAAGATAGATGAAAAGGTGGAAAAGAAATAAATTATTTATATAAGAAGTAGGTAACTTAAAGTCTCATAAAAAGAATAATTCAATTGCTGTTGATATTTTCAAAAATAAGGGTATAACTGGTAAAAAATAATTAATGCAATCTTAAACTCTACAAACGACAGATAAAAAGAAACAAAATCACTTTTCTAAAATGACTCTTATTTAGAAACAGAGAAAGTAGTTTCTTAAAAAAATTAAATTTATATAAAAAAATTAATATTTTGAGCTACTTTTTTAATAATATTCTAACATATAATTAAGAATAATTAGTAAATAATCATTTATATTAATTGAATACTTTACATCTAGTCTCGTTACCTTGAAAAATTACTGTTTTGGAAGGAAGGAAATATATTTTTCTTGTCTTCACTACTTTTTATTTTAACTTTTTATATATAAAGTAAATGGAGATGGGCTAACTGGTCCAGACAGGGAAATAATTTACTGTATACCAGTTGTATACTTATTTTAATATGTTTTTCCTGTTTTATTGTCATAATTAAATTTTATAAATACTACTTGACATATCTACCCTCTTTACAAAAGAACAGTCAAAGAAGCAAATATTCAAGATAAATTGGTGATATGGAGTGTGGTGTAGTTTTGTACCAGAACTGTATGTGAAACCCACGTAGATAAAGGAAAGAAAAGGACAACTTTGTCAAATCAAATTAATAATAATCCAGACACGAGCTTCAAAAAATTATTAATCTAAATTCTTCAATATTTAACCATATTTAATCAATGGACCACATAAATTACACAAATGGTCCTAGTTAGCTTCCATAGTAAATGGACTGTAAATTCATCTGCAGAGGCAAGAGTTGTAATCTATAAATAATGAATTAACTTGATGAAAAATAACAGCATGTATTATTAGTTTTGAAAGAAAAAGAGGTGAATAAAAGGAAAGAGTAACAGACAAAAACAACATTAATGAAGTTTGGTAGCAAATCTATGACCAATAGATATTGTTGATGAAATGGTTGACCCTTTCCCTTAAATATAAGTCAGCCAAGTTGGTACTATCACCAAGGTGGAAAAGTAGTATCACACATGACTTGACTTGAGGGTATCTATGAACCTTCATTGGTTAATCTCTTAAATATTTATGGGTTTATTTAAAAATATTTTAAATCACATTTAAGTAGGAATTAAAAAATAAAAGAAAATGTTACAGGCCATCTTAAATTCAAATTTAAATATTAAATACACTATTTCATTAAATATTTATTGAAAAAATGTCGTCAAGAATATCTCTTATATTCAAACAAGATGGGTTTTAAATTAAGAAATAAATGTTATCTATAATAATACCTTTTTATTTCTCTACCTCTTTCACTTATTCATAAATTTTTTTACTTAAATTATATTTCAAAATTTATATATTCTCTTCAACATTAATTTACACATATTTACATTTTACAAGTGATTATTCAATATATATTGTTGAGTTTTTTAAAAGAATATATGAGGAAATACGACACCAATAAACTACTGTGAGTCAATCTATATAAGAGAATTGATATTATCTCTAACTCAAAGCCTTAAAACAATGAGTTTATGGATCTCATTTCTTATATGTTGATCAACATACTCATTTTTACTTAATATGGGACTCAAACTCACACTTGGATTTTCAAAAGTCTTTTCCTCAAGTGTGAGTCCTCCTCCTCGAGCGAAAACATTTTTTTCTAAACCATAAGTACTTTACAGGTGACCCTTATTTGTACAATCATTCATCAATAGGACATGCTTGCCTGAAACCTCTGTTAGGAAGACTTTCGATACAAGGACCATTCCACTCACTCTAATTCTACTCATCTTAGTTGGCTAACCATCGATTATGATATTACTATTAGGTCTTTTAAGGGGGATACGCTGGGGAATATGTCTCCAATGAGTCATGAGCAAACCTATATAAAAGAATATGACATCACCTTTAACCTAAAACCTTAAGACAATAGTTTATGAGTCTTCTTCCTTATATGTTGCTCAAGCTACTCATTTCTACCTAATGTGGGACTTAAATTCACATTTTGGATTCTCAGCAATCGCCCCTTAAGTGTGAGTCATCTCCATCGAGCAAAAACATTTTTTTAAACCACAAGTACTTTACAAGTGACCTTTACTTATATCGTCATTTAGCAACAGCACAGACTTGCTTGAAACCTCCATCAGGAAGACTTTCAACACAAGGACCATTTCAGTCACTCTAACCTTACTCATCTAACTATCGGCTTTGATACCACTATTGGATCTTTTAAGGATGGATACGACCCCAATGAGCCACAAGTCAACCTATATAAAGGAATTGATACTACCTCCAACCCAGAACCTTAAAGCAATGAGTTTATGGGTCTTTTTCCTTATATGTTGCTCAACATGTTCCTTTTTACCCTATGTGGGACTCAAACTCACACTTGGATTCCTAACACACACGCAGACACATACACATTGATACATATATACCTAAAGATATATCATTCTCAATTACATTACTCATACATGTATATAACTTTCATACTCATTCAACTAAAAAAATAATATTTTAAAACTAAAGAATTTTTCTTTTTCTTCACTGGAACAAAAATTGACCAAAGACCAATTCAAATTTCCATTTTAAATTTTTCTTGAGGGTCAAAGTTTTGCTTGAGCAAAAATAGTCCCGAAAGCAGTTTTACAAAAAATTTTATCTTGAGCAAAAATAGCCCCGAAAGTAACTCCACAAAATTTCTGAAATTTTCACTTAGGCAAAAAATTTTCATTTGAGCTAAAATTTCAACATTATAAAAAACAACTTCATCACTTAATTTTTCTTACACACAAAACAAGTTCAAAAATATACATTTTCATCTAACCCTTTTCAGTCTAATATAATTAAACAAAACTTATCTACACTAAAACTTGTTACATTTTCTAGTCAACATTTATCATAAAGACTTTATGATAGGTAAGTCCATGGAGGAAGAGGCGCCATGCTTGGATTGGAGATGGATGACTTGCAAAAGCTTGAATTTAAGGAGAAGAAGAAGAAGTATGGTGGATAGAAAAGCTCCTAAAAGAACTAGGAAAAGGCCTAGTTCAAAAGGAAAGATCATTGAGACTACATAAAGTAGGAGACCTAAGGTGACTCGAGATGAGTATGATGAACAAATTTGGCAGTAATTCTTTACTCATTCAAAAGTGAATTTACATGAGGTAGGAGGGTCTTATTTATAGGTAGGGAATAACCGAAGGGGGTCGAGTAAGGAAGAGCGATATGGAGGGAAATTCATGTTGAAATAGGAGGCTCTAGAAGGGGAGATTGAATAGAGCCTTAGATTCTTTTTGAGAATACACTAGACCATCTAACTGGATGATATAATAGACTAGACTATCTAATCATTGAAAGACCAACGCAATATCTTTATATTGGTTCACCTAAAACTCACGGGCTATGTCCAGTGCTCCCTTAAGAATTCTTCTTAAGAGGTTCCACTAATCAAATAAATCAAATAAATTATTACAAACGAGTACACAAACCACTCCTAGTTACAACGAGTACACAAACTACTCCTCGTTACAATGAGTACACAAACCACTCTTGGTTACAACGAGTACACAAATTATCTTAACATTCCCCTGAGATTAAGACTTAAATAGAAAAGATAAAGAATCTCTCCTTAAAACAGATAGAGTACAATTTAAGCTCGTTGGGTATCACTCAAGATATTACAAGAAATTTTGCTCACACTCACTTATAACTATTAGATGCTTTGCTTATAGACTTTGATAGCTCATATGCTTTGATCGTTTTTGCTCTTGTGTCATCAGCTTTCATTCTTCATGTTTTCTTATAGCTTTCGCAAATTTGAAGGTTGCTTGAAGCTTTAATTTGTTTTTCAGTTCGTCCTTGATCTTCATTTTCCAATATCATAGATAATATCTAGTATATCCTTTTAGCATGGTAGAATCTGTGTTCTTATAGTCGTTGGTTGCTTGATAAGGAAAGGCTTTGTGTTTTTGAATCTCGTTAGCCAATTCCTAAAAGAAAACAATTCAAACAAATATAAGATAATATCATAGATTGAGTTCGCATAGATCATCTATTTCCTTTTTCATTCTTATATTCAAACGTTGAGCTTTAATTCTTAAAGAACTTCCTTTTTAGAAAAGATTTAATCATATGATTTTATTCCAAAGAACTTGTTATTAATTTTGAATATAAAATCCGAGTGTGATTTGGCTTGCTTATTTTGAATTATACGAAAGTTCATACTGGTAGACTATCTGATATGCTTAACTAAGACCTACTAGAGGTCTTATACTTGCTATAGCTTATCAACTGCATGGAACAATGGGTTAGATGATTATAACTCATATACTTTAGTGTTTGTTATCATCAAAACATTTTTTAGTCAAGAGTTTAAGGGTGTTAGACAGTCTAGTGTCACCACAGTGTGAGACCGTTTAGTGCATTAGACTATTTAGTGCTCCAACAATTCAAATTGAATTCCACCATGTTTTCCTAAACAAACACCATGAACCATGGATCCAGTGCCATGTGGCACACTCATGCTTTCCACATTTGCAAATGTGCAAACTGTGCAAGCTTCTAGATGCCTTCTTGAAACCCTAATGGCCTAGGGTTGTGCATATGGGTTAAGTTTCCCAATGCACACCCTATTTAGCTATCCACGCCTATTTTTATTCCTACCTATAATCATGGGACAAAATACAAGTGCAAAATTAGCTTACACTATGGGCCCAAAATACAAAGTCCAAAATAATCCACTCTACTATTTACAACTAGGGATGACTCATGTGGATAGTAACTTGGGCCTGGTGATGTCAGTGGAGGCCCAATCTTCTTTTATTCTCTTGGCCATTGTCCTAGTGGTGGGTCCCTTACTTAAGGGTCTTCTATCATCCCCCTTCCTCTTAAAGTGAATTTGACCTCAAATCACAAGAGTCTATCTTATCATTTGTGGCACCTGCAAAAGGAATTAAGCCATATATGTTAAAGGTGAGGTGTACTCCATATTTTCAAGTAGATCTAATTTATACGCATTGTCATTGATCTTTTTGAGAACTTGAAAGGGGTCATCCCCTCAGGGGTGGAGTTTATATTTTCTAAGTGTAGGAAATATATCCTTCCTCAAATGAAGCCAAACCTAATATCTTTCATCAAATATCATAGGTTTCCTTCCTTTCTTGTTGAAATTGTTGTATTTCTCAGTTCTCAGTTTGATGCTGAATTTGAGTTTTAATCTTCTCATGCAACGTTTCAACAAATTCGGCTTTAGATACCCTATCCTTATGAATAAATTCATAAGGATTAGGAAGGGGTATTAAATTCGAAGAAGTGAAAGGATTAAACCCATATTCAACTTCAAATGGAGAAGTTTTGGTAGTCTTATGGACCACCCGATTATAGGAAAACTCAATGGGAGGAAGGTACTCATCCTAAGAATCGTGGTTATCCTTAAGGACCACCTTTAGCATAGTGGATAGAGATCGGTTTACTACATTTTTCTGCACATCAATTTGAGGGTGGCAAGTAGTAGAGAACTGTAATTGAGTCCATAGTCTATTCCAGAGTGTCCTTGTCACAAACTGACTTTCGATGGTTGAGACTTCCATTTGAAATTAGTCGCATCAACCTAGAGATGTCAAATAACCCAACTCTACCTAGGTTAATGGTTTTAAAAAGGTTTTATGGAGTCGCCACCAATCACCAATGTTTTACTCAAAACATTGAAAAAAAGAAAATTTTTTCAAAGATTAAGCTTTGTCCTTTATAATTAGAGTTTGGATTCGGGGGTCAATTACGAATAAGGAAGGTGTTAGACACCTTATTCGCCCATTACTAGTACTCTATGATAACATTCGCAATTAGATCAAGTTACTATTTTTACCCCTTGATTATAACATGCATATTCAATTATTTATTTACATGATTTCTATGATACTTCTATTCTACTCTACTAGGAAAGCTATAAATTAAAGCTTAAAGGAGAGAGAAGAGAGAAAAGAGAGAGATTGAAAAACATATGAAGCAAGATTTTTCTTATTAATCAACAAAGAATCAGAGATTACAAGTGTATTTGGTCAATACAGCCATTGAATATCTAATAGTGGGGTAGGATTTACAGTACAGGTGTTTACTATTTATAGGTTGCATCAGAGACAGAGAATGACGTTCTCCTTCTGAGAATGCCCGTTCTCTACCCCAAAATGAGCCTACAAGATTGCATTGAGAATGGCCATTTTCAACTTGAGAATGACCATTCCTAGCTTGAGAATAGTCATTCTCCTACTAAATAAAATTACATTTTCACACTTATTATCCTAAAGGCTACCCAAGTTATATTGGAGACTCTTCAGGATTCTTCATAAATAACCCTCTTTTGGTTGTTTTTCTTCTTCTTCTAATTCTTCTTATTCTTTAAGATCTTTTGATATGTGCTATGCTTAGGCCAAAACAAAAACATGGGTCTACAATCCAAAAATGACTAATGTCCATGCAGGCGAACTACTTCCCTGAAGAAGAGCTTAGTTATGTGGCTAGCATCATCCACCTTATGGAAGAGTATGAAATGGTTCATTTTACTAAAACGATCCACTATCACAAAGATGGAATCAATGCCCCATTAGATTTTAGGCAAACCAAAGATAAAGTCCAAACTAATGTCTACCCAAGGTGATGCTGCCACAGAAAAGGGAGTGTAGACTCCATGAGACATTTCTTTAGACTTGGTTTGTAAACATGAAATGCATCTAAAGTAATGTCTGTGGACATCTCTCCTCATATGGGTCAAAAGAATTTTTTTAAGCATGCTTAGGATTTTCTCGACCCTAAAGTGCCCCATGAGACACCCTTCATGGGTTTCCTTCACAAGGAGCTTCCTATGTGATCCCTGAGGTACACAAAGTTTGCCTTCTTTAAAATGGTACTCTTGGGATACATAGAACCCACCTTGTGGTTTCTCAAGACAACTAGCAAAAGTGGTAGAAAACTCAGAGTCATCATTATTAATCTCATATATGTGATCAAACCTAAGAATTTGAGCTCCTAAAGTTGCAAGAAGGTTGTACCTCTTGGATAACACATCAGCCACAATATTTGACATGCCCTTCTTGTATTTGATCACATAAGGGAATTTCTCTAAGAATTGTACACATTTAGCATGCCTCTTGTTTAACTCACCCTGACCCTTCAAATATTTGAGAGGCTCATGGTCACTATAAATGACAAACTCCTTGGATACTAGACAACATTCCCAGGTTTGAAGGGCTCGAATAAGAGCATAAAGTTTTTTATCATAGGTGGGGTAGTTGAGAGAGGCACCATGAAGTTTTTCATTAAAATATGCAATAAGGTGACCTCCTTGCAACAAGATCACACCTAGACTGACACCAGATGCATCACATTCTAGCTCAAAAGTTTTTGAAATATTAGGTAGAGCTAGAATGAGAGCATTAATGAGTTTATTTTTTAGGATTTTAAAAGATTTTTCATATTTTTCTCCCTAACAAAATGTGACATCTTTCTTCACCAACTCATTGAGAGGTGAAGCTAGACTAGAGAAGTTAGGAACAAACCTCCTATAAAAGCTTACCAACCCATGGAAGCTCCTTGTGGAGTAGGACATTCTTGGATGGTTTTGATTTTCTCAAGGTTCACATGAACCCCTTTTTGACTCACTACAAAACCTAGAAAAATTACACTATCTACACAAAAGGTGCATCTGTCATGAAGGATTAATAAAACTTCCCGCAAATATTCCAAATGTCCTTCTAGACTCTTGTTATACAATAGAATATCATCAAAATAAACTACACAAACCTACCTAGACAATCCCGCAAGACATGATTCATAAGTCGCATGAAGGTGCTTGGGGCATTAGTGAGGCCAAAAGGCATCACTAACCACTCATATAAGCCAAATTTGGCCTGAATACCAGTCTTCCACTCATCACCTTCTTTAATTCTGATTTGGTGATAATCGCTTTTCAGATCAATTTTGGAGAATATGGTGGATCTATGCAATTCATCCAACATATCATCATGCCTACAAATTGGGTGTATGTATTTAATGGTGATGTTGTTGATGGCTTGGCAATCACAACACTTTCTAGTGAACTCACCCAAGATTTAACATGAACATGCTAACAACACTCACAACATAGGCTATGTCAAAGCATGTGCAAACCATCACATACATCATAGAACCAACAATGTTTGTATATAGAATCCCATCCATATATCTTTGTTCATCCACCATCTTAGAAGATTATTCATAACTCAGCATATAGTGAGAAGCAAGAGGTGTGGACATAGGTTTCAAGTTGTCATTCCAAACTTATCAATGTAGTAACCTTAAAATAATGATCATCCAATACAACTGATCTTTCATTCAACTATTAAACATAATCATCAAAGTACTAGACTATAAAGACCATAATCAAGTCAAAAAATCATTAGTTCAAGTTCTTAATAAAAAAATTCCATGATTCATTACAAATCAAACTGACACTAATGTGCCACAAATGATCAAGCATGGGGAAAGAATCAAACTCTTTACCAAGCTTGGAATGTGAAGAATCATGAAGCAACATTGAATTCTTTATCTAAGTCATAGATTTATGCAATTCAATATTCAATAAAATGATTTGTCACTTGCAAAATAATACCTACACCAACCAACATGACATAATGAAGATCCACAAAATAATTTAAATAATATTTTCCAATTTTTTAATTATGTATATATTTAATTTCAATGTTTTATCCTTTCATACACCTCTTATTTTAAAAAGGTTAAATTTTAATTACCTACTTTTATTTACAAATTTAAATCTCTCTACACTTAAATATTTTATCATTAAATATTATTTCATATATTTTTATTAAGTTATTTTTAATATTGTTACATCAATCTATAATTCAATGTATAATAAAATTTTCTATATTAAATAACTTTTTTATGCTAATTCATGTTTATTGATTATAAATCTAAATTAATTAAAATTTCAAACATTTTTATATTTATAATGATTTTTTTCTGTTTTTCTCATTTATTAAAAAGTTATATCAATCATTATTAATATTTTAATTTATTTTTTTAGCCCCAGTAAATATTAATATACATTATATTCTTTTATTTATTATTTTAATTTAATATATTACCTAAAACCAAAAATAAATTATAATAATTTTTTATATTCAGAAAACCAAATTCTAATATATTTCCAGGTGCTACCCTAGTTTATCGGAAACCAGATTCTGAACAAACAAAATAAAAGAGTCTGGTTAAAGTAGGAAGATGTCTATTTTTTTAGTTTTTTTTAATTATTTCAGAAAAAAAAATCCTAGTGACTTAAAATTATATAAGGAAAATATGGTCCATTCAAATAAAATTCACATTTGGAGAAAATAAGAAAAAGATATTAAAATTAAAATTTAACAAATAGAAATGAGAGAAAATGTTGGAAATTTTTTCGTTAAAAATTATTATTATATATTTTTCTAACTAAATATAAAATATTAATATTTACTTTTTTCATTATTCTTTCTTTGTTTTTAACCAACCATTATAGATTAAAGTATGAAGATGTTCACTTTAAATTAAAAGTATTAAAACATTTTTATTACCTAATAAATAAAAGTTAATTTCTGAAAAAAAAATCCTATTTTCTAAACGAAAGTTCTCCATCTTCTTATTGATTTTACTTCTCGTAGAAGAGTTTTCTGTTTATTCTTTCACTTTTTTTCATTATTGGTAAAATAACATTTGTTAACTAAACTTGTGCATTCGTCCTTTCATTCCTTCCAGACATTATTTTTTTTATTCTAGATCTATAAAGTTTACTTTAATAACTACTGTTTTGAAAACAATTTAAGAATTAAATTTACTAAAAAATAATTTTGATTTTAAAATTATAATATCCCATATGGAAAGAATTAATCATATTATCTTAATTTTAAATTATTTATTATTTTAATCATATAATTTTTTTCATATAATTAAGATGTTTACTATTAAAAATAATTTGGCTCATATCAAATATCTTTCTGTATTGAAATTAACCTAAATGTTAATATTCAAAACTATACCAAAATTTTTAATAAAAACGTTTCAGCTAAAAATAATGTTTTTTACAATAATAAGTATAATAAATATTTTTAACATGTGCATTAATCATTTAATCCTGTTAGGAATATTGTATTTTTAATTTTGTTACTTTTGAGATATTATTTTTCCTCTAACCTTTTTCTTGTCTTGTCTCATCCCTGCCCTGTCCTTTTCCCAAGTGCCCTAACCCTTCCCCACTCTCCCTTCAAAACAAACTTTGCAGACAATCTTGTCACAACCCTCTCTCTTATCCTTTACCTATTTCCCATGTTTTTCTTGATATCTATATTTAAACATACACTCTAACTTTTTATTATTAACTAGTTAAAAAGCAAACTCATGGGTAAATGCTCAATTCTTATATTTTAATTAAATTATTAAAAAAATTCAAAACCAAAATACAATAAATTTGAGGGGAAATTACACTATTTTTTTAAGATTTTCTTAAATGACACTTACATATTTTTAATTTATAAACAGTACCCACTTCTTATAAGATAATATAACAAAAACCATCCTTTAAAATTTTAGTATTTCGCTTTAATTTATATATATGGCTTGAATGCAAATCTCCCCTTAAATGTGATCATAGTGACCAAAAAAATGAATAGATATCAATAAGGATAAAACACTTCACACTAGTAATGTAAGACAAAATTGGTGATAATAGGAGTACTAAATATAACTTAGCTTCCATGACATACACCTATTTTTGTTTTCTTGTGGAGTACAGAGATGTAGAAAGAAAAATCAAGTGATGTCTTTTATTAACACAGCAATGTCTATTACCTTAATTAAGCAAAATAAAGAGTTTTATCTCACTTAATTGGAAAATATAGAAGGGGAATGTTTGGTTAAAATTCAGGAAATAAAATGTGAATATAATTTAGAGAAAATCTTAAGAGACAACAAGGTTTTTTAAAATGTATTCTGAAACCACAAATTTGACTGCATCATAAAAAATCACAACACTGCCACAATTTAAAATCTCCTATAAGATAAAGTAATTTTTCCATTGAAAAAATAGTCCACTACGTAAAGGATTTTGCAGGAAATATTATAAGGGAAAGAAAACGGCAGAGCACTCTGCAAAAGTCTTACAAACCTGATCTGCCCATATCCAAAGTCTTATTAGCCGACCAAACCAAAAGCAAAACAAACAAACCTCAGTACCCTCTTTCTCTCTCTCTCAGACACCAAGTCTCTCTCTCCATGGACTTGCAGTTGAAGCAATGGAGAAACCAGCATGAGTCAGAGCAACAACAACATTCCCCAAACATGCAAAAATTTCTCCCTCAACAGCCTCCACCACCTGCCTCTGCAGCACTCCCTGTCTTTCTACCTCAACCCAACACCGAAGTCAGCACTCTGCTACCGTTTTCTGATTCCAACCTAGCTTCTGCTCCTCCCAGATTTCTCAGTAAGATTTACCACATCCTCTTTTTTTCCCGTTACTAAAGAAACAAACTTTGATTGATTGGCTCACAGTATTTCAAAGGAGGTTTCTTTTTGTTGTCTCATTTAGTGGGTCTGTCATGTCTCATCAGGGATGGAGAGTTGTTTCAGCTTTGCACAGTGGCAAGAGCTTGAGTTGCAGGCTCTGATATTCAGGTACATGCTGGCCGGTGCTCCTGTTCCTCCTCAGCTGCTTCAACCAATCAAGAAAAGCTTCCTTCATTCCCCTCCCCCTTTCCTTCAACTTTATCACCCTGCTTGTAAATTTCTAACCCCCATTTTCGTTCTACTTACAAAATTCTCTTTTACTACTATAAAATGGCCATTTTAATGGTGGTCTGGAAAGAAAATGAACCGTTTATGTTTTACCACATTTATTATTTATTTTGTTTTCTGTGTACCAGGAACAGAACTTAAATGCAGCTAAATAGTAATTTTCTGTTTTTCAATTTATTTTTTATCTTTTCAACTAGGGTCAGAATTTTATTTCAGTAGTCTTTATTAGGAGAATTATTAAAGTGAAATTGGTTAAATTAATATCAAAATTAACTAAAAGTATCGTGTTAAGTTCTTTTGATATTCTGACGAAATACTGTATTTAAGTTTAATCCTTCCTATGGTGAGGTTGTTTCAGTTTAGTTAATGATATGAAGTTCGAATTTTGAACATGCAAAATGTTTTAAATATTAATAAAGAATAATTTTATCATTCATAATGATCAAGTTGAGTGTAGTTAGGATTCGGTTTTAACGAAGAAAAACCCGATGAAATTTCTATTTGTTACTTTACTTTGAGATGTGGTTTTGGAAGGGTAGTAGAATATGAAAGGTTCTATTTTAGGCCATAAAGTTATTCCATTTGGGTGAAAAAACTGTGATGAAAGATGTGGTTTTTGGCCTCAGTGTTGGAATCAGGGTACTATTGGGGAAGAGAAGCAGTGGATCCGGAGCCGGGGCGGTGCCGGAGGACAGACGGGAAGAAGTGGCGGTGCTCGAGGGAGGCGATGGAGGGTCAGAAGTACTGCGAGCGGCACATGCATCGTGGCCGAAACCGTTCAAGAAAGCCTGTGGAACAACCTCATGCATCTTCTTCTTCTTCACGCTCTGCTTCCTTGAAACATCATCTCCTTAACCTCAATCAGAGGTATGTCTTCACATTGTGAAATCTGTGGGTTTTCTTTCGAGTTTCATTCTGAACAATGCCGAATAATACGTCAATTGATCAACCAGCATAGCTTAGAAAAAGGGTTGCTGCTTCATTTTGAATTAACGGTTTTAGAGAGTTAGATAAAAGCCAGTACTTATTTCTAACCTTATAAAATGAAGCTGTAATTTTCTGAAAACTATATTTTTTTGGAGTGGAAATGTAAAGCTTAGTGAATCTGAACCATTTTGTCACTTGTGCAAATAAGTATTTTTTAAATAATACCTAAAGAAATAAGTATTCAAATAGCTATGTAGCCGAATTTTTTTTATATATGTTAACCGTACAAAATAGTTAAATAGGAATATTTAGTAGGGTGATGAGAATTAGTACGAAATAGGAAATGGTACAATTAATTGGGGTACATTATCTTAAACAATATGATGAAACGAGTAGGAGGGACGGACTTTCTCTTTTCTGTTTTGTAAATCTTGTGGTGTTTCTTAGATTACTTGGTGGGTGTTTGGATTTGCATCTAATACGCGTTGTTATCCAAAACTCTGTCAAAAAAGAGATAAATATTCTGAAGTTGATATATGTTGCTTCCTTTTCACCTGTTTTGGACGTGAATCCAAACATAGTATTAATTGACATCCAAAACTTGAGGTTGAAAATGACTTCTTATTGAGTAAATAATCAACCGTTTCATGTGATATCCATAAATGGCAGGGCAGGGAACCCTAATGAGGAAGATCTAGCTGTTATGTGTGTGCATACTTTGAAAAGAAAAAAAAAGCTTTGTTGTTGTACATAAATAGGCCCCCAAAGTTTGTTGTTAGACCAAATTTGGGAACAATGTTAGCCTTGTCACCTTGTGTTCCATACCCATATATTTTTGTTCCTCCTTCCTGCAATGCCCTTTCCTGAAAACTAAAGTGTTTTTACTGGTTTCACTGTAGTTCCTCTGGGGCCAAGAGTAACAGCAAGAGCGTGTCTGAAAACCATGATCATGTGGATGGGGATGGCAGATCTGGTGGCCATGTCCTGAGGCATTTCTTTGATGATTGGCCAAGGACACTGCAAGAGCCTGACCATGGTGAAAGCAATGGTAGCCAGAACAACAACACTGGAACATGTCTTTCTATCTCAACACCAGGAATCACTTCCTCGGATGTGTCATTGAAACTTTCCACTGGTCATGCAGAGGATACATGCCACGTGACTTCCGTGGGAGGACCACTTGCAGAGGTACTGAGATCATCCACCTCCACTTCTTCACCAACCAGTGTTCTGCTACAGTTGCCAACTAGTTCTGCTTGTGAGGCCAGCTTCATTAGCACCTAAGAGTTGGTGGGGTTTGTGTGATATTTTGGGTTACTTTGGAGAATTCTTGGACCTGTATGTGACAAATACAGAGACACTTGTAACTTTGGCATGATGATGTCTGACTAAGGATAATAGTTTGAGTCCTCCCAGCTGAGTGAATAACCAAAACTACCATTTCTTCGCCTGATAATAAATAGTAAACATCTAATAATGAACAAGTTGATTAGTGCTTCCAGCAAAGTCAAGAGAGCTATCATTTTGTAGTTAGTTTCTTGCACCTTAAATCTTTCTACCCGATGCCTGATCAAGTTCTTGCCCTGGTTAAACAAAGTAGAACGTAAATTCTTGGATGGTTAATGGTTTTAAGTTGTTGCTTATCTTATCTATTGGCAAAATTGCCGGTAGTTGAGGACATATGCTTCTACAATTGGAAGTGTAATGCAGTGAAAACCTCAAAAATTGCAATATTGCAGCTGCAACTCGTATTGCTAACCACACTTAAAATTATGTATTAGACTTTTGAAATAAAGGTGAAATATAAATCTTAGCAAAGAATTAGAAACAAGTGCTTTAATATACAATGGCAAAGTGATGTATCCAGCAACACAGCAGAAGCTCCTGACAGTTTTATCGACAAAACCGATTGACTCCATCGAGAAATAATGTTCACAATAATTATAGATGAATTACTTGTTCTTTTGGTGACAGATTGTTTGGAAGGGGATAGTATCCCAATCTTACTGGACATGGTATCATTGACAACCAGGGATAAGAGCATAGGCTCCAGTTAGAAGTTTAGTGTGCAGGTTTACACAATTTGCAGTTTTACGAAGTTACATATATTCAATTAACCTCTAGGATCCGAATGCTTTGTAGTTTTACCGAGTTACAAATACTCAATTTAGGTGTTCTAGTTGTTAACTTGATTAAGTGGTTCTGGTTTTTAACATCATCATCTTGAGTTGTTTTTGTTGTTGGAATTCTTGATTCAAACTTCTAGTATTTAAATGTATTAAAAGAAACAATAATGAGATTCATCTTATTTGTTTGATATTTTCTCTTGCTCATTTGGTTATAGAGTGAAGTTAATACATAAAATTGTATGAAACATGAGTTAAATTTGAATTTTGGTGTGAATAGTTTGAATTTCAGAAAATTGTCATTAATATGTTTTGAATCACTAACTTTGAACAAGTTTTTGCTTCTAATTTAATTCGTTGTTAGTTGAATATTTTGTTGGTAATTTCGTTGTTAATTTGGTTTAGTTTAGGATCATAAACTCTTGATTAATGAATGATGTTGATATGTTATAAGCATGGTATATTGTCTTGATAATATTTATTGGATTACATTGTCTACTTCTTGATTTGAGCCATATTTATAGTATGAGTTTTATTTTTACTATTCTATACTTTTTTTACTTGAGCATATGTTGTAAAAGAATAAAGTAATTCTTCTATCATCCTCAAGCAGTTGTTTCAAACACAACAAATTTTAATTCAACATAGTCTGAGTTTAATTGTGGTTTGTTTGATTGACTCCAAATATTATAATTAAGTCTTCAAATATAGTCTTTAAACATTTCTTAGTGTTGTGTTAAGTTCGGAATTAAAAAGCATAAGAAAAGAAAATTAAATTCCAATTTACGAAACATAGACATGCTAAATGAAAATGAGAAAACGTTGTTAACGTGTGAACCACATTGTTCAAAAACTTAGACACAAGATTAATGATGGATTAATTTGATATGACAAATTAATTCATATAGTTGTGGTTGTCTTGATCTTTTATCATTAGTATTCTTTTACTAATATTTAATATTATATTGTTTTAGTATTATTTTAAATGTGATATATTTCTCAATTAGTTTTGTCACATCTTATACTTTTTTTAGTTTAAGCTATTTTTGTTTTTGATACTTTTTAGCTTTTTTTTTTATATTTTTTAGTATCTTTAAATTTCTTAAAGTTTAGACTTGTAAGTTTTATATTTCTATTAAACTTCTAATTAATAAAATTTTATATTTTTATAATTCACATTGTTTAGAGTATAAAATAGTGAGAGATTATATTTGATATACTTATAAATCATACAATATAATGTGCAAAAATAGTATAAATTTTATATTAATATTGTATATTTTTGTGTAAATTTATTTAAAAAAAAATATTTAACTAAAACTAGTTTATCATATCTTAATTATTTTTAAATAATTCAACATTAAATATAAGTTGGCACATTATTATACATATATTTAAAATGATATTTTAATGTATAGAGGTAAAATAAACATCTATATTAAAGATTAACATAGAAAATATAAATATAATATTTATATAATTACTCTGAACTTAAAAGAAATTACTTTACAATTTATCATTAAATTAAAAAACACCATTCACATTAAATATAATATGCAAGGTCAATCTATCATATCATATTAAGTATAGGGTTAGATATGTTTTTAGTCTCTAAACTATTTGTTAAAATTGTGTTTCGTCCCTGGAGTAAACTTTGGACCTATTTCGTCCTTATATTTTATAAACAATTGTAAATGATCCTCGATGAAAAATAAAATCATCTTTAAGAAGAGGAAAATGAGAGGAAATGGAAGGAAAAAGAGTGAAAAAACCTTAAGAGACGGATAATAGTAAAGTGGGAAACTATGAAGAAGGAAAATAAAGAGATAAAAAGGAATTCTAACTCATCATCAAGAATCGTTTACACGAGTTTATAAAGCATAAGGACAAAATAAGTCCAAAGTTTGTCTTAGGGACGAAACACAATTTTGACAAATAATTCAAGGACTAAAAACATATTTAACCCTTAAACATAATACAACTATATGTTAACTGAATTCTTTACAAGTGTTACAAAATGTTTTAGATGTTTAGCTATGGTGATAAGACTTTTGAATATCTGTCATATATGAATAGTTCATTCACCTTATACGATCCTAGTTTTTATCTGAATTGAGATGAAAATACTTTAACCTAAGCTTGATAAGCTATGTTGAAGATAATTTTTCAAATAGAAATATGTATTTAATATTGCATAAAGATCATTTAGTGTAACCTTCAATTCTACAAAGATAAACACAAAGGAAGAAGGAAGAACTTCACGTTAGGATTTATAATGGCTATTTCAAATTTCTCTATATATAAAACACACTTTTGATTAAAAAAGGTTAGAAAATCCTACAATACAAATATACAAACATTTTTGTATAGAGAAAATTCTTAAACATATAAAACCTAACTTGTTAGAATATTAATCGTGTTCTTTTACTATATAGAAAAGTGAAACAAATCATGTATCCATCATAGGACGTTACATCTTTTTTACTAAGTGAATTTGTGATCGTTTGATCACATTCCATTTTATAAACAAGTGTTTTAGTTAGGAATGACTATATTCCAAACAATACTATAAGTGATTGAGTTCCAAATAATATTTATGTGTTTAATTAGTAGTTCCTGGGGACCAAGTACTTTTTGTAGTGGTAATCTATTTAGTGAAATTTAATAAGTTGATCATAACTAAAAAGGAGAGTCTTTTAGAACAAGATTTACCAAAATATTTTACTTCATCAAGTTAAAGTTACATTTAATTGTATTTTGTCATATATTAATATTGCAAAAATATTCAAAAAGTAGTTTTAATACACAATTCAACTCTCTTCTTATGTATTCTACATATTTTCACACAACTAAAATAGAATCTAAACAGTTATACTTTTGTTTTCCAGAATTGAAACAGAAAATAACATGATCTAAACAAAACTAGAACAAAACAACACAAAATTACAAACAAAATGGAGGAAGAACATTAACAATTGAACACAATATTATGTGTCCCCAACAATGGTGCCAATTTGAATTTAATGTCATTTTGAAATCAAAGCATCTAAGTTTTCTATGAAATTTTACAATATAAAATACAACCTAGTTTGGTTCTTAAAGAAGACATATATATTGTATTCAATGTTTAATATTTTTCCTATATTAGGGGTTTAGGTATAAGACACAAATAAAAATTGAAAGCACAAATCAAAATTGAAAACAAAAAAAAACTGAAAACTAAATTTAAAAAGTGAAAGGTCAATTCAAAAATTCAAAATCCATACAATTTCTCTTATCATAATTATTTAAAGATTTATATCTAAGTTTGCATGTATCTTGAAGATTCCATGAAACTCAGCAGAGGTTAATAAGAAAGAAATCCTTAAATAAGAAAGAAACCATGGTCATAAGAATAAAAAAAATTCTAAATCACGAATTTTCAAGAGATGTAAAAAGAATAAGGTATAATGTATATTTTTGGTACCTTTAGTATAAGAAAGATTTAGTTCTCCTGTGATCTAAAGATAGAATCCCAAATAACGAAAACTCATCAATCTAATTAGTTCAGTCAAAAAGACAAAGAGGAATCGTTGTTGAATAAAGAAGCTTTATGAATATATAAAGATAAAAACGATACCATTCAATCAACAAGAAAATCATACTAGAAAGCATAGAAAACAGAAAAATGTTTACCTATTTTTCTTGTTATTAAAGTGAATACATAGGACACACTAATTGTTGTACTAAATTGATATCTTTTTTACTAAATAAGATTGTTAATTTTTTTTTCTGCATAATATTACACGTGTCCAATTTGTTATGTACATATGATTCCCGCATCCTTGTATAAATGACCTATACTTTTTCTATGCTCTACAGTGAGAAATAAAGAAATCAATGAAATATTTTTCTAAAATGGTATCAGAGCTTGGAGCTCTAGTAGCCAAACCCCTATTACATTTTTTTTTCTCCTTTTAAAATCACAATGGATCACCAAAGTTCCTCCTATGGTGATTATCTCACCAATCCCTCAAATCCTCTGTATCTTCATCCAAATGAGTCACCCTCAAAGGCGTTTGTTTTGCCAACCCTAAACGGACAAAATTATCATGCGTGGGAAAGAACTATGAAGCTCGCTCTCCTCCCCAAGAACAAGTTGAAACTTGTGGATGGCGACATCCTTCCTCCGTCACCAACAGATAAATCCTACGGAGCATGGGAGCGATGCAACAATATGGTTCTATCTTGGATTCATAAATCCATTGATGATTCCATTATGCAATCCATTCTCTAGATCGACCAAGCTTAAGAGGTATGGTAGGATCTTCATGATCATTTTTCTCAAGTTGATATGTTTAGGATTTCTGTTCTTCAGGAAGAAATTTTTCGCATACAACAAGTCACTCTCACTGTTAGCTAATATTTCACTCAATTAAAAGGTCTATGGAATGAATTTGAGAATTACAGACCTATTATTACTTGCAAGTGCTCGATACCTTGCACTTGTGGAGCCACCCAATCATATAGAAGGTACAGAGATCAAGATTATGTTATTTACTTTCTCAAGGGTTTAAATGACCAATTCTCACATGTAAGATCCTAGATTATCCTTCTAGATCCTCTTCCTCCTATAAACAAGGTCTTTTCTCTTGTTGTTCAACAAGAAAGACAAATGTCTATGATCGGAGTGATTAAATCTTCATATGATACAAAAACTTTTGCTGTCAACACTGATAAATTCATTAGTTTTGGAAGAGGTATTGTTGTCAATTCAAGCTAGTATCCTGGAAATGGCAAAAGTAGTGAAATTGTTGGTAGTACAATAGGAAGAGGCTAAATGGTCTCCAACAAAATGTGTACCCACTGTGGAAGGACCAATCACACAGTAAATACTTGTTATTTTAAACATGGTTTTTTTCGTGGCTACAAGCCAAAGCAATGTCATAATCTCAAATGAGGATTGTGTCATGGTAAAGGGCCTCAAACCCAGATAGGAAATACTATCCTAGGTCGTGGTTTTACACAAGAGCAATATCAAGGACTTCTTAGCTTGCTTCAACAGTCCAACTTAGGTAACTGCAACACTTCTCATCCTTCCAACTTGGACCATACCACAGCCTTACACATCTCAATCTTCTTCTCCATCAGGTATACATTGTGATCAATGGCTCATTGATTAAGGGGGCACTGATCACATGACTTTTAACCTTGCAAACTTACTTACATTTTATGAAATTTCACCAATTTTAATTACTTTACCTTATGGATCCAAAATTCATGCAAAGATTTCTAGCATTGTGCAACTTTTCCCTTTTCTAATCTTGAAGTAATGTTTTATACATACCTGAGTTCAAGGTCAATTTGATATTTGCTGCAAAATTAATTGCTAAATCCAATTGCTATCTTGTTTTTAATTTTGATTTTTGCTATATCAAACAGACCTTCAGCCGAAAGATGATTAGTACAGCTAAGCAACTACATGGATTGTATGTGTTGATTCCTCACGTAGTTCATTTAGACATCACCAACTCAATCCATTCTCCTTAATCCTGTAACACAAGTTCTACTCCTGGGATTTGGCATTTACGACTTGGTCATGTGTCAGATTCAAAACTGAAATTGATGTCTACACAGTTTCCTTAGTAACCTTCTAGAATTCCTACCCTCGGGATGTTTGTCAATTTCCTAGGCAACAGAAACTTTCTTTGTTTCTAGTACAACTAAATCAATACAAACTTTTGATCTTTTACATGTTGATATTTGGGGACCATGCTCTACTACCTCTTTTACTCGGGTTAAACTAATGAAACATAAAGGTGAAACCATAGATCACTTAATAATTTTTTAATTTACATAGAGACAAAATTTAATGCAAAACTCAAGGCCATCCGAAGTGATAATGGACCAGAATTTTTAGTGATAAAATTCTATCTTTCTAAAGGTATCAAACTACATGTGTTGAAACACCTCAATAGAATGGTATAGTTGAACAAAAACATCAACATATCATGAATGTTGCTAAAGCATTAATGGTTCATACTAATTTACCGAAATCCCTTTGGTCTTATGATAGCATACACTCAGTTCATCTCATTAACAGATTGCCTACACCTTTATTACAAAATAAGTGTCCTTATGTAGCCTTTTATAACCAACAACCTAACTTGATTCATTTAAGAGTTTTTGGTTGTTTAGCCTACTCAACTACTTTGGAACATGGTCGAAACAAATTGTCCCCAAGGACTAGGAAAACTATTTTTATTGGGTACAAAGAAGGAACTAAGGGATACTTGTTGTATGATATTCAATACAGAAAATTTTGTCTAAAAAATGTGGTTTTTTTTAAACATCTTTTCCTTTCAAAATAGAGGTTGAATCTGACATGATTGGTCCATCTATGCCAAAACCAATTTATGAGGATTTCATACCTTTAGAAACAAATGATCCCACCATATTTCCAGCTCTAGACAGTGAAGAAAATTCAAATCCTATTAGTGATACAATACCACACCGCAATGATTCTGAGCTAGTTAAGAACTATGTCCGACAAAAACAATAACCACACTACTTGAGGGACTATCATTGCTATCTTTCTGTTGCTAGCAATACCGATCTATCGACTGGTAATAATTCTTCCTCTATACATTATCCTCTTTCTGTTTTTTTTCTTATGAAAAATGTTCTCCTAATTATAGAAATTTTTGTTGCTTAGTTTCTTTTTTTATTGAACCTAAAACCTATACTCAAGCTTCTAAGATGAACTGTTAGGTACATGCCATAAATTATGAGATTGCAGCTCTTGAGCAAAACCACACTTAGATAGTTGATCTTCCTTCTGGTAAAAATCCCGTTGACTGCAAATGGGTTTATAAGATCCAATTTCATGCTGATGGTAGCATAGAAAGGTATAAAGCTCGATTAGTTGCTAAGGGTTATACACAACTCAAAGGAGTAGACTATTTTGACTCTTTCTCTCTTGTTGCAAAACTCATAACAGTGGAAGTCATTATTGCCTTAGCTGCTGCCAAAAACTGGTTCCTTAAACAATTGGATGTTAATAATGCCTTTTTGCATGATGATTTACATGAAGTTTATATGAAATTGTCCCCTGGTATGGCATCCTCTCACCCAAATAAGGTATGTAAGTTGAGAAAATCTTTGTATGGGTTGAAACAAGCTAGTAGACAGTGGTATGCCAAGCTCACCACAACCTTATCAGCCCTACAATTCACCCAATCTTCGTCTGATCATTCCCTTTTCATAAAGCATACAAGGGTGTTTTTCACTACATTATTAATTTATGTTGATGCTATAGTTCTTGCAGGTAATGATTCTAATGAAATTGAATCTATCAAGGCACACTTAGACCAAGAATTCAGTATAAAAAATCTTGTTCATTTGCGCTATTTTTTGGGCCTTGAGATCTCGCGTTCTTCTTCTGGAATTATGGTTAATCAGAGAAAATATGCTTTAGAATTGCTAGAAGAGAGTCGGCAACTTGCTACCAAACCTGGATCCAATCCTATGGAGTATTCTATCATATTAGATAGCTCTTCGGGTACTCCTTTATCTGATCCTCAAGCTTATCATAGATTAGTTGGTCAACTAATGTACGTTACCACCACCAGACCAGATTTGGCTTTTGCCACTCAACAACAGAATCAATATGTCTCTCAACCCATTGATTCTCATCATCATGCTGTCATGAGAGTCCTTCGTTATATCAAAGGTGCTCCTACTAAAGGTCTTCATTTTACTGCCAATTCATCTCAGAATATTGTGTTTTTCTTGGTTCTTCCTTAATATCTTGGAAGACTAAGAAGAAACGAAAATATCTCGCTTTTCATCTGAAGCTGAATATAGAGCTCTTGCAATCCTGAGTTGTGAATTGCAGTGACTCCACTACTTGTTGATAGATTACAAGTTCCTATATGCTATATACTTGGCTCATAATCCAACATTTCATGAGCGCACAAAACATATAGAGATTGGTTGTCATGTTATCCGTGAGAAAATTCAAAGTGGACTTCTTCATTTGTTGTCTATCCCTTCTTTTACGCAACTAGCTGATATGTTCACTAAGACTCTCCATCCCTGATCCTTCACACATTGTGTTTCTAAGCTAGGATTGCTAGATGTTCATAGTCCCACTTGAGGGAGGGTTTTACCAAATAATATTGCTATTGTTTTTTCTTTTCTGTATAACATTACACGTGTTCAGTTTGTTATATACAAATGATTCCCTCATCCTTGTGTAAATGACATGTACCTTTTATGTACTCTACCATTAGAAATAGAGAAATAAAAGAAATATTTTTCTTAGAATTTGCATTAAGTTTTATAAAAGTTGTAAGATTGAACTGCTATGAACAAAAGGACAGTGAATGAAAACCTAATCATTAACAACTCAAATCATTAGAAGATATTTACTACATAAAAGTATGAGACAAGAAGAAAGTCACCAATGCTTACTAGGATGGCTAAATTCATTCCCCATAAAATTAAAATACCCTTCATCATCAAATTTTATGGTAATAAACCCAATAATTTTATGTAATGCCATGCCATGATCAAGCAGTAAAATGAATTTAATACAAAATATCTAATGACGAGCAGCAGGAATACAACTCGTAAAATGAATACAAATGTCTTTAGTATTCACTTCATTAGTACCTGAACTTTATCAAATCTATAAATTTGAGCCTCAAATCTAACCCAGAGCTTATTTATTTAGCAAAATAAAGTTGATACACTAACATGTCAAACTTGAATAATTCATAAATAAACAAGTCATTCACATTGCACTTGTCATATAAAAGGTGAAAGATTCAGACCCATTGCATTGAAGAAAGGAGTAGTTCCATGCTTTATTGACAATCAGAGCAAGAGGTTAAACCGCCTAAATTTCAGATCAAGAAAACACAATATCTCATCTCTAAAAACGCTCATGAGATCTAAAGGTTAACAACTTGACTACGCCATATACAAGCAAAAATGTCACAAATATGAAACTATTTTGCTAATACATCTGTATCACGAATAATCTTCTGTGAAGGAAGAATAATTGCAGCCACTGGTCTATCTTTATATCCGCCACCTTCATCAATGATCAGCCTTAAGCCTTCTGTATGGAGTTTCCCATGGTGACCACTAACAATTATGGTTGGACTCGCAGTTAGTTCCTAAAAGAAAACAATAAGACAATTTATTTAAAGATTCTACAAAAGCAAAAGTAAAGGCATAAATATCCTTCTAGTCCTCCAAAATATAGTTTTTCCTATTTAAACCCATATGATGTAGCAGTAATATTATAATATGCAGCAAGCTATCACCTCTGGAATATCCCACACACTCTTTCTCCCACTTAGAGCCTCAACCTTGGGCACCATAGTATTTCGAGCTTTCAAAAGTTTTAACTGCTCTTTCACATCTCTTTTTTTCTCCAAACCAGCATGAACAGCAATCAACTTGCAGCATTTAGCTCCATCTTCAGTGTTAATGAAGACATCGTCCTAGCAAAATGTGATCCAGAGAGCTTTTAGCAATTTTTCATTTAGAATTCTGTCATATGATACGACCACAAACACAAAGAAGCAAACAAAGTAAGCCCCACCTCTTCATGGACCCAAACCAAATCAGCCAGAAATTTCTTATGCTCATCAGGAACAGCCTTAACCAAATCTGCATGCAAGAACTGCCCTTCAGTCCAGCAAACAATACTCAATTTAAAAGAAAGGGCTAGTTAGACTTCAAGTTGCAAAATATTATTTATTCATACATTTATACTTTTATAGCACCCAAAATCCCCTAGCTATATAAATATAATTCACCAATGCCATTCACAATAAACCTGAAGCTAAATAAAACCACACATACTAAGTTACAAATTAAGTTAGCATGATCAATAAAACGAAGCAAATTTCACCACACCCGCAACATTTTCCTCATTTCTATTAAAAAACCTTGACATATCGATAATTTTGCTTGTAACCATTGTAAGAGCTTGATATATTCCTACAAAACTTCAGTTCTTTGAGCTGATTATCCTCAGAGCAAGGGTATGATAATCTATAATTGAATATCACTTTAAAGAAAAACTGAGAAAATACAAATTAGTTTTACAATATCATACAAATTATGTGTGATTAAGCTCATAGTGTATATAGTGTGTAGTCATTAACGCATAAAATCTTGTTCTTTCAATGTAAGTTATAAGTAAATTGAATTAGTGGGGAAAGAAAAGAATAAATGGTCAGCAAAGCAAAGAACCAGAGAGACGAACCAGCGGAACCATGGGGAACTCCATAGGATTCAAAGGTTGGTTCAGCGTCGTAAATCGACCCCTGATAGAGCGTCCCCTTAACAGTGTTAAACTTCTCCTTTATCTTACCACTCCACCTTCGACCTTGCAGGTGCATATTCTCGAACCCCTCACCATTGAACCACCCTTCGCGTTCCTCGCTCGCCGCGTAATCCTTCCACCCCACCGAGAACGGCGACCCGTCCGGAGGCGGCGGCAGGAGGTGGAGAAAGGCGGCGAATGCCAGGTCGTGGTTGCCGGAAAGGAAGACGTGCTTCTGCTGCGGGTAACGGAAGGGCAACGCCACGAGGAAATCGATGACGTGGCGGGTGTCCGGGCCGCGGTCACAGTAGTCGCCCAGGAAGATTACGGTGGCGGTTTCGAATTCGGATCGGTCGATGCTGCGTTCGAGGTTCGACCATAGGTTTTTCAGCTTCGTTACGAAGCCGTGGATGTCGCCTACGCAGATTACGACCCTGGGTTTTGGGTTTGGGGACTCTGACATTAGTGCGATTTTCTGGATTTCGGTTTGGTTCCAAGTGTTCTACTTGGTCGCTTCGGTTGTGAAGAGTTTGATTTATGTACGCGTCTTAAACTAGAGGAGGAGATTCGGATTCTTAATACAGCACACATTCTAAGGTTGTTTTATGGTTCTTGCGGATTTGTTGCATTCTAGTTTTTTAAAAACTTGAGAAATAAAGTGGTTATGTAACCATCCGATATTTCATATTATAAAAATATTATATTAGAAATATATGTAGTTATAAAAATATTATATTAGAAATATATGTAGTTATAAAAATATTTAATTATAAAATATTACATCATAAAAATATTATATTATAAATATATTTAATTATAAAAATATTTAATTATAAAAACATTAAATCATAAATATATTATGTTATAAAAATATTCAGTTACAAAAATATTAGATTATAAAGATATTGGATTATAGAAATATTTAATTATACATATACCAGATTATAAAGATATTATATATTATATTATAAAGATATTAGATTATAGAGATAATATAATATAAAAAAAAATTATTTGGATAGTTTGTTTTTACATATCTCTATTCTATCTATTTTCTCTACACTCTTCCTAAGGTTTAGATACTCAAACCCTAACGATTTTTAGATTCAGAAGAAACAATAGGAGATTAATGATGTAAAGAGGAGTTCTATCTGATTAGTTTTGTAAATGGAATTTTGACATAAAAGATGAGTTAAAGATTAGGATTACAATTTTTCTATCTGAACAAGAAACAAACAAAATCATGTTTAGAAAAGTTAATGTTCAAAAATATATAAATTGATATTAAGAAAATTAATGTTATATATATATATATATAATTAGTATGTTTTGTATATTATTATTGTATTGAGTGCAATGTGTGAAAAACCTTGTTCTTGTATTGTTTATGATGTTTAAGTTGATATTTGAATGTTTGTTGATAATATGTGGAATGGAAAATTTGTTTAGGGGTAGAAACGAAAGTTTCTCTCCTGAGAGGGTTTTGGTCTCGATCCTATTTTTGCTCATAAATTTAGATTATCAATTCTAGATAAAATTGAGAAAAATTGAGTAGTTATGTATGACCTATGATGTTTGTGTGTGAGGTCGAATAGAATCAGGGGTTGGTACCCATAATCTACTGATGTGTGTTGATGAGATGTTTGGTATCCGGGGAGGTACAACTTGCATTTTAGTGTGGTGAGCTATGCTAGAACAGATTCAATGAGATCTCAGGTTCCACTGGTAGTCCTGGTCACGTAGACTAAGATGTCAGGTGGTGAGGAGCCGATTGGGGGATGTTGGAGACTTGCTCTGAGGCTACACTGAGGTAGGCCAGGGCCAGAGTAGGATTGATAGTAGTCCTACCCTGTGGGTAGGGTGGTCAGACTGTTATTGTGTCGGTACAGTAGCCGACCACAATGTGACCCAGAAGTATTAGTCTCTGAGTTTGGGCATAGTTGTCGTGTCTTTCAGAAGATGTTTTCTTTTTAGGACATTTTTAATGTACATGAGAATGTTGTGATTATGTGTATTATATGATAATATCATTTGTTGTGTTGTTACTTTTGAATTATTAAAGATGCATTAGATTTCAGAGCATTTAAGTATGTTATATGATAAATGTCCATGAGAATGATGTGATGATGAATATTACATGATACTATTATTTTGTGT
Organism: Lablab purpureus; assembly: GCA_030347555.1. Classification (NCBI taxonomy): domain Eukaryota; kingdom Viridiplantae; phylum Streptophyta; class Magnoliopsida; order Fabales; family Fabaceae; genus Lablab; species Lablab purpureus. The sequence continues at coordinate 23,250,441 of CM059260.1, forward strand.
TGTTATATTTTTGAATTATTAGTTTACCCTACAATTGTCGATTGTTTGGCATGCGATGATCGTGTTTTATTACACGGGAGCAGATATTTTAATAGGTGAGAGAATACAAAATTTTATTATCAATGTAACTTACATTTACACATTGAACATGATAATAGTAACAATTTCTTGGATCATTACAATTCTTATTTCATTTCTTTATACGATTTTGTTAAAGAAACACATTATATTTGAATCCTCTAAAGATCTTAGATTATACAGTGGCGGATTAATTTAAAGTTTAATAAAATTGATTTAATTTACAATTTGAATTGTATTTTAATTAATTCGGATCGCCACATTTTATGTTTCCCGTGCTTCCTGCACATCCATATTATGAAATTAGAAAAATATTTGGCATACAAATTCTTTTTTGGATTAGAGTTTTTTTTATTAGTGTTTTGGAATATTTTTTAGAATGACTAAATTTAAAACATATATAAAAAAATTATAAAACTTTTTTGAGAAAGATTTTTCTGAAACAAAATTATAAAATTTTTATTGAAATATTCTTTTAGAATGAGTAAATTCAAACAAGTATAAAAAGATTATAAAAGTATTTTGAGAAATATTTTCTTAAACAAAATTATAAAATTTTTATTTTAAAATTCTTCTTTTAGAATACATGATGTGAAATAATATTCTAAAACACATTTTTCATAATACTAAAAAAATAAAGTAACCATTTTCCAAACTATAAGAGTACTGTAAGAGTCTGGCGAGAGATTATGTCTTTATATTTTTTATGAAAACAAACAGCCCACAATCATACCCAAAATAGCACTTAACCAAGGATTAGGTTTGCCTCCATCTACAAACCAACTGCATAATCCGATGGTTCTCATCCAAGACTTCGGAATTATTTTTTATGTTTGATTTTATATTTAATGTATATAGTTTAGTTTTAATGGCTAAAATTTCTTCCAGTTTTTTACTGCAAAATCACACACTCCTAAACAAACGATATTCCTAAACTAAATAAATCAATAATAATCTCAACTATGCAACGCATAAAGTCGCAAGCAGCATGAAAAGCGGTTTTGATAAAATATCACAGGGCAAGGTACCAAGTCTAGGTAAGATTTTCACTCCGCTGTTAATTAACTATCACCTTTTATTCCAATATGAACATCATCATAGATTTGGAAAGACAGACAGAAAACAACACAAAACAGAAGCAATTCACGGTAGAATTGGATGGCCAATCTGTCCCACATGCACTGCCCTTACAAGGAACACCCTGACTTAAAGGGTGTATATTATATTATCACAATATCTAGAGAAAAGTTTGTGCACTAGAGTCCCCAAACTTGTAAAATGTACAATTTCATACTTCTGTTGACGTCATCCTCCAATTGATTTCATTACAAGGTAATTTCATGACTAATTTGGTGCCAAAATTATCTTCCAAGTGCATGTTTGACACATTCTGCACTCACCTTTTTAGAGTCCACGCAATACTTTAAAAAGTCTATAAAATTTACTTCTAGGATTTATTCTTATTTGTTGTTGCTACAGAAGGATCTTGTTTGGACATACGCTTACAGGTAACAAAATTCTTTAATCTACTCCCCGTCCAGCATGGTAAGTGGATGAGTATGACATGTTTTTGTTCTAAGGAATTTATACTCTTTCAGAATGCGAGTATCAAGTTGTTGTATAAGGTGGTGAACTTCCTATACCTCAAAAGACACATTTTACCCTGTTATAATCAAAACTACTATACAACATAGGCTTATATAATTGTTGCAGCTCGACACATGAAGCATAGAGCCAAAACAAGGGAATCCATAACAAGAATGCCACTCTTGCCAAAGAGTTTCCTTAAAATAACTCAAATTCCACTTGCTCTCCAGCTGCATTACACTCTACATACTTGACACCCTTGCACTGGGACTGTGGAATCATCTCTGAAACTCCAAATTCACGTAAGTCTGGAAGTTCTGGTGGGATAGCACAACGAATTAAGGCCCAATTAAGGCCCTCAAAGAAGGGGTGTTGTTTTATCTCAGCAGCCCCTTTCTCTGTACCCAAACGGTTTTCAGGCTCTTTAACCAACAACCCTCTAATGAGATCCCTCGCTTGGAAACTAACAAATGGGGTATCAGGGAATCTGAGACCTTGCAGCACCACGTTGGCTAATGTTTCTTCATTATTACAACCTTTGAAGGGTGTTCTGCCATATAAGAGCTCATATAGAAAAACACCAAATGTCCACCAGTCAACTGCAGCTCCGTGTCCCTCTCCTTTGATTATCTCAGGCGCCAAATATTCATGTGTACCAACAAATGAATTTGATCTTGCATCAGAGGGCTCAGCCACGAGTTGTGGCAATGATCTGAGCTGGGCAGCAAGATCTGTTTTTAATTTCCTTGTTTTTGCGGCAGGAGGTAGGAGTCTAGGGCTGAAGCATGGAACTTGACAGGATGGTTCAATACAAAATGGCTCAATGCAATTAGATTGTGCACAAGGACCAGAATTCTTAGCAGGATCCACATCAGAAGATGACTTCAGAAGTGTAGGGCTAACATCACACTTAAGTGACAGATCAAAATCTGTAAGCATAATGTGACCATCTTCTCGAACAAGAATGTTTTCTGGTTTCAAATCACGGTAAACCACTCCAAGCATGTGCAAATACTCCAAAGCAAGAAGGACTTCAGCAACATAAAACCTGCATGTACAAAGTTTCTTGTCAATACAAAATCAAGCTCCAATATTTGTTCCATGTTGCCAACAAGGTTGGATTAAACTAACAAAATTGCAGAACAGAAATTCATTTCAATTATGGTGGCTATCAAAGCATTTTGCTCTTGAATAGACAGTGCATTGTATGGTATATATATTTGTTTAAAAATTGCATGCATGTACGAGAGTAATTATTAATCAAGAAGACTAACAGCACACGAGTGCAATGCACCCAATTTCAATCAAATTGTCTTGATAGATTTTACTAGTTAAAACTATATTGCGAGTTTCAATTCTTTTTAATTAGCTTAATCTTATTCATGAAGACACAGAAGTAATACTGACAGTTTTATACATGCGGGAAAAATTAAATATATAGATATTTAAATTATACAAAAATGGTGAGAAGAAAAACAAATAATTCTTTGTAGAAACTAGGAACTTTAAAATTTAAATTATTATTACAATAAAAGCAATAATAATAATAAGAACAATAACAAGATATTGAAACTTGACACAGGTTAGATTTCATAAGACTTTATAAGGATGGTTTAAAAATATGCAAGCACTTTTAATTTCATGCGTGCGTATATATATCAATCTTGACTTTTCCTTTCCTTAATAACATGGAAATTTATATATTGGGCTTAATTCATGCAGTTCTTGTAACACATAAGATATTTCTAATAATGCCATCTTTTTTTAATTGTATTCAACCAATCACTGGGGTTAAAGAAAGAAACTTCACTGTTTCGAATGACAAGCTTATACACTCTTTGCAAGAACAATGTCATCTCCAGTGCTACGCTTTCATGGGCATTGCCCAATTCCATACATCCAAAAAATTTACAAGCAGACAGCAAAAACTGACACCAGAAAGCAGATGCCTATTTATAAGTGCAGGAGAAAGTTATTACAACCAAATTTAATCAATAATTGAAAAGCCACTTTTTCAACGTTAAACGAAGAGGCCTTCAAGAACAGAGATTGCACTAGCTAGCAGTGAATGCTGAAAAGATTAAAATATTCAGGGTACAGCAGCATAGAGATACTGATTGTTTAGTAGGAGAATAGAGGTCAATGAGTACATATTTTAGCTGAGGCATGGACAAAAGAAACATGCATCACACTAGTGAGTTGCATGAAAGTGGATCAAGGAGACACCGGGACAGCAGTAGTAACACGATATATTCCTTAAAAAGCCCCATCAATCAGTAACCAAAGTCAATAGCAGGATTTCATAACCTAAACCTAAATCGAAGTGAGTTTAGGAAGGGATCCATCAAGGAAATGGAGGCAGTTATAATTAGGAGGAGCACGAGTAATAGAAAATAACTTATTCCACCCATATTAGCAGTACTGTATTAGAAACTGCATAATGGCAATTATTCACAGAAAATAATTTATGGCAGTTATGCATTAGGAGTATATATCTGATGGTAAGGTGTGTAATTAGGCAAATGTGCTGTTATTTGCACTTCTAATGGAAGACTTAGTCTCTGGGACAGCAAGTGTGTTGCAGTATTATGTGTGATTTCAGAAGAGTATTAGCTTTTCAGTATAGAAAATCATAACATATTACTGGACAGATTCTCTTAGCATGTACCTTGCTGCGGGCTCTGAAAAGCTTCTACCAAGCTGTTTCTGCCGTAGAACATGAAGATCACCACCTGGACAATACTCCATGACCAGACATGATAAATTATCTGATGTAAAATGCCCATACAGAGTCGGAAGAAAAGGATGATCCAGCATCCTTAATATTTCTCTTTCAGTTTGAGCCCTAGGCATCTTCTTCCTTCTTGCCAAAAATTCATTGTCCATCACCTTGATAGCAAACAAACAACTTTTGCCAACTAGCTCAGCAAGATATACAGTCCCAATGTCTCCACAACCTAGCTTCTTCAAAAGATTGAAGTGTCTCAAGCCCAAGACTCCATGCTGCATTTGAGCATGGCGTATGGCTTCCCATCTAACATCCTTTGACATGTGAGGCCTATTGCCACAACTAGACCCACTGAGATTACTCTCGCCACTTGTACTTGTACTACTACTGTAGTCACCTTGGCTACTCTTTGAACTTTGTGAAAATTCAAGTTGCTCTTTCAATATGGTATTCTTTTTCTTTGTATCTTCTCTGAGGCTATTACAGCCAGATGATGCTGAACCTGACTGCACATTAATAGAGTTTATTCCATCTCCAGGACTAGTAGAGTCTACCGATAAAATACCTTTGTTGTTTTCTATAGCACACCAACATCTCTCACAAACAATTTGAGTTGTACCAGTAACTGACTTGTTATTTACTTCATCGGATGTAGGATCAAATAAAGCAGAAACAGAATCCTGCTTTAGTTTTTTCTTACCCAAATTTTTGTTCTTGATAATTGATTTAACAGTAAGAGGGGCATGGCGTGACAGTTTGCACACTCTATTGCCATTTACTGAAGTGGATGAGGAAGAGACTGTTTGTGACCTACCTTTCTGCCCATTCTTTGATACAGATGTTTTATTTCCTAATTTATTAGAGGAAGAAGCGTTTTCAGACAACTCTAACTTACTCCCATTGGTGCTACAACTAGACGGAGAAGATGCCGATACTTGTTTTTCTATTTGAGCAGGTTCCGAAGACTGTGATAGAACCCCAACTTTACTTGATGAACTAGCCAAATCACCTGACATCAATGAAGCCCTGGCGTCATTTTCAGTAGTTCCAACAGCAATTTTGGAAGATTGAACATTTTGGCTCAGTGATGCGCTTTTAACAGTTGGGTGAGACTGGGAAGCTTTATCCAAGGCATGTGAGCTGCTCTCTTCTGGCACTAGTGATATTTCTGTTGTACTCCCTTTACTCTCAACATTAGAAGGACCAGATTGTCTACCTTCAACTACGACTGAATTGTACAATGTCTGTATCTTCCCAACCTCAGATATTCTTGGAGAAGCAGATGACTTCGATAATCTTTTCATGGCAGCCATTTCTGATGCCTTAGATATACATAGGTCTCTTAGTGCCTGCTTCAAAGTCAAAGGCTCAGAGGGTCCAACTCGTGGGGACCGAGAAGCACCCACTGTAATTGGTTTTTTCAATGAACTTTTCATCTTAGGGCTTGTACCATCCTGTAAAAAGCCAGAATCCCTTGATGAAGATTTAAGAGTAATTGATTCAAACAGCTTATTAATATCATCATCTAGATTGTCCTTATATCCCAGTTTCAGCACAGGATGCTTCTGATTTTTCTCATCCAAGTTATATCCAGAATTGGACTGATATATCCCGGCAGCTTTCTCTGTACTTGCTTCGACAATTTCACAAGTGCCAGAGAATGAACCCATTTAGACAAAGTGTACCACCAACTTCAGGGTCCTAGAGGTAACAGAAATACAGTTTATCTCTCAGTGCAAAAGTCTACTCTACTTTATTCTCATGCAGTGCATCAAACATCAGAAACTCGCAACTCAAGGACAGTGAACCAGCAGTTCGACTTTCAGAATCAAAACCATTGCTACGATCAAATCAAATTTGTAAGTCAAAACGGTATATCCACCTCTTTACCAGCTACGTGAGATTGAAACCCTGATGCAAAGGCCAACATTTGAATGCATCAGCAAACGAAGAGGAAATTTAAAATAGTAAATTGAGCAAAAAGAAATAAGGGCACAAATTGACCCCAAAAAAATGAAAGAAAGAAATCAAGTGAAAACAAAGATGGACATAAAAAATTCAAAATAGTAAGAGAAGCTACAAAATCAGCAATCTCATATCCCCATTACTTGTAGGACAAGTGTCAACTGCAGGGAACACAAATCAGATTGCACATGGAACAGAAAGAAACTGCAAAAAATCTAATTTCTTTTTCTTTCCAACATTCTCAGTTTGGCACTCGCTGTAATTAATGGAAGATGAACACAAGCCAATCCATATCACAAAATACAAGAATTTTAAATATTCAGATTTTTTTTTATAAAAACAAAAGATGATTAACTAAAGACAAACCAGGGACTAAATAACAGGTTTTAAAAAATGAGTTAAGCGTCCAGTCTGGACTGGTCGTGCAGAACCTAATTGAGTTGCATTTAAGCACAGGATCCAGTTTATATCCAGCAAAACAAACCCCTTGCTGATTCTGCTACATAGAAAACAAACATATGTAAAAACTACGCACTTCGAAGTGAAGCGAAGAAATTTTCTTATCAATTCAAAGACTTCACCAATCGGTGAAATCAACAGATCAAATGAAAACGAAACCATAGGCGTAAGCCAATCCTGGTTCATATTTACCGTGACATTATCAAATTAACAAAAAGTACAGATAGTAACACGAATCAACTTAAGGATCAATAAACCTTCCAAAATATCTTCAAAACACACCACAAAAATGAAGGTGATTTAAATAGATAAATTAAACAAAATTTTAAACGAAATCATTCAGCTATATAAAAAATAAATAAAAATAACCCAAAAACTTTCCTCCCAAAGTGATTCAAATTTTCAGAAAAGCATAATACATATAAAATTTAAAATGCAGTTTGCGATTATTTCGTCCAGAATGTAGAATCCAAGAGCTGCAGCTTCTTCTAATTATTATTCTTATTATTCTTCTTCTTCGGAATGAAGTTCCGAAACAACAAGAATAGAAGGTCGAAATCTCATTAAAGAGACTCAGACAAAGCAACACAGTGTACACAACAAACAGAGAACACCATTCATCAGAGACTAACGGAACAAGATATCAGAAATCAAACTGTTCAGACACGAAGCGCAATCGGAAAAACAGAAGCCGCACCTGCAAGCAAGGGAAGGCAAAGACACGGAGCACATTGACGTAACAGGAGCTTCAGCGAATGGAATCCACAGCACAGAGAAAAACCAATTGAGATTAGGAACGGAGAGAGAAACCCTAGGCGAGCATAGAAGTGGTGGAAGAAACTGAAAGGTGGAGAGAGAAAGAAAAAGAGAGAGAAGAAGAAGAAGATGCACAATGTTTATTTTCTTCTGTTCCACTTTCAGCACTGGCACTGATTATTTCGTACAAACCGGACCCATTCTCACAGACAAAATATTCCGAAACTAAAAAAAAAGATATAATAATTTTAATATTTTTTATTAATTAGTAACTTTTTTTAATTGTAGAATAAAATTTATTAATTGCACAATTTTCCAATAATTAAAACTTAAATTGTTCACACACGACAAGCAAATACTATGTACTACCGAAGACATAGAATCACAACAATGAGATTTAATCTGAAATATCAAGTTGAAATTTAAACTATATAACTATATTAATTACGGGGCATATGTAATTATATTAAATGCAAAAGGAGTTATTAACAAAATATTTTAAATATATATATATATAACACGTATATCAAAAGAAATATTTTTTTTAAGAAAGGTATCATTAGAAAATAAATATTATTCAAAATGACTTGAATGTTATTTGTCGTGTTTCACTCACCCGCTCGAAAATTTGGCGATCTCAGATTTGGCTTGGTATATTAAATAACAGCGTGATTTTAAATGTTGAAGTACTTTATATAGTATCCGATGCTTTTTTCTTCTTCTTTTTTTGGTTTAAGTATTGCAAGGTGATGTGATGTGTACAAGGAAGAGGTTTGTGATTGTAAGTATTATTATATTATATATTATCCCAACAAACATATTTTAAGAGAAACTAATTAAAAATTAAGTCAATTAACCTAACTTCCTCCAACATGACATTTCAATTGGAACTATTTGTAACTAGAATCCAACAAATGTTGGGAGCAATGCATTTGTTTTGGAATTGAAAATGTTTTTCACTTAGCACATTTTGGAAAGGGTAACATTTATGTATCAAGGACATGGTTTTGCCCTGTTGATTTTGTTCACACAGGCTTTGCCCTGTTAGAAGCTGAAGTGAGTCTTGAATGGGTTTGGTTCCATAATTGTAATGTGATCATAACAGTGAACCTATTTTTTTTAAGATGAAAAGCAAAACAGAATAAAAAGACAAGGCAGAGACAATGATCAATAAGACATTGGTGAAGTCCTTTGAAGTTGGGAAGGATTGTGGTCATGATGAACCTAATTTGCTGCACTTTCCATTGCCATAATAGTTATGATCATTGAACAAAATAATGAATCCAAAAACGGAGACAACTTAAATGTTCACCAACCAATCACCTTTCTATTTATTATCAATTATTTCTTACCAAATCTTTAATAAACTTTAGTATACACATAGACGTTATATTCAATTCATTAATAAATATCATATAGTTTTACCTTTTCGTAAAAAAAATTAATTACAATATCATATACTTTGTCTTCTCACTTTTATTTTAACACATAATATGTTATTTAAAGTAAAATACATATTTATTATTTCATTTCGTGTCTATGGATATTAAATTTATGCACAACTTCATAGTATCATACATGATTCAATTAAATGAAAATTCTGAAAATTTACTTATGATAAAAGTGTGAGCATAATACTTAGTTTATTATTTGATTCATTTCTAGAAAGGTAAAAGAACTGAACCTATTATTTTATTCATTCGTTATGTTCGTGCCAAAAGGAAATTAAAATAATATGTTTGTTTCTCATTTCGCGTATTAAGTTGATTAAGTAAGATGGGCGAATTTTTATGAATTTTCTTTTATGTTTTATATATCTATATTAAAAAATAAAAATTACTTGAAACTTATGTTTTACAAATGCTATTTAAAAATTAGGTGAAAATTTAAATATGATTGTTAACGTAAAATTCTTAAAGAGGTTATTGAATTATTAATTTTTATTAAAATTTATATTAAATTTTATTTCATTTATAAAAATATATTTTGAAGTGTGGATTATTATATTTCAATTAAATTGAAAAGCTTGTAACTTTTATCATAGATAAATTATTTCAATGATATTTTTTTCAATTATTATATTTTTATATTAATTTTATACAACATCTTAACATATTTTCAATCAAGTTCGAAATAAAAATAATGCACTTAAATAAATGTTCCACTTTCGTTATGTTGATTTGCATAATTGTAAAAATGTACTAAAATTTATCTTATTTAAAAATGATAAAACATACATTTAATAAGTATTATTAATATTAAAAATATAAATTAACATATTTAAAAGTGCTATTTGAAGTAGCACCTCAAAAACATACTAGAAAAACTTACTTATTAAACAGTATTTATAAGATCAAATAAGTTTTTCAGGCATTAAAAAAAAGTTATAAATTAGGTGAGATGTCTTACCAAAATACCAAAAAAATAGTACATTCTTTTTAATTTTGTTAAGATTTCACTTATTAATTCATGCTTAAATTGGCAATTTTTATGAAAAGTACTTAAATATGGTACTTCTGAAAAAGTCTTTTTTTTTTTACTTTTGTTCCGGTTATTCAATTTTTTTTTCTAATCACATTATCACTTAGTACGAAACTTGTAATGTTAAGGATGAAAATTAATAAAAAAAAGTATGAGAAAACTAGAAAGCAGATAACTCTATATATCTCAGAGATTAATAAAATATATTTTAAAAAAAAATCTAATGCATTCAAATGACTTTTAATATAGCAAATACAATTTTATAATTAAAAGTCATAATTTGTGTTGATTGTTATATGTACAAAATTTATTCTTCAAATATGCAAAATTCATGACAAATTAATTCTTTCATTAACACCTATATATTTTACCAAAGGAATGAACGAATTAATATATTAAGTGACGTGTTACTTACATAACAACGTATGAAATATGTAATAATATTTTTTGTCTTTATTTCTCTTAATTGAAAAAAAATAATACTACTCATACATTACTTGTATAGGTGAAGCCTTAAATTTTGTAGATGAATTATATCCCCTATATTGTAAACCTAATTTGATTAGATCCATCTCCATGTCCCTATTACCACAAACATGTGTTAGGATTTAACCTAACTTATAGAAATGATTAATATTATCAAGAATTATGTTGGTTTGATAAGAAAAAATAAACTAGCTTTTAAATTCTAAAATTACATGAGAGTTCCCAAAAGTTCATTTATATTTAAAAGATGCTTTTTTCATCTTAATTAAATCAAGAAGGAATGATCAAATCAATAAAAATCACAAACAATACTTATGAATATTAAACAAGAGAAAGAAATTAACAACAACCATTTGAATTGAAATTGGTAAGATAATTATATCTCTTATTTCAGCATAGAGTTTCTCAAACTAAATATTAACATTTCTTCAATTTACAAGACAAAAGGGTCATTAAAAGAAACAAAAGCATGATTAACAAACAGAAAAGTCAAAATATCTCAAACAAAGATATTCACCTTTATATTTGAATATTTGTTCTTGATAATAAGATCATTAACCTCCATTTTACTCTTATTCTGAAGTAACTAATCACGTATCTTCTTTATTTTTATGTCAAATAATTCTTTTTCATAAATATTGAGTAGTCTTTAATTAAAGAACATTTTTGCTTTATTTAACTTATACAATTGATGCTCAAATTTATTTAATTAACATAAGGCACAATGCTATATTTGCGATTATACTAAAATAGTATTTTATTAATATTCAATTTAGTTTATAATATTTTTCAAAACTTAAGTTTTAAGTGTTTATACTTTTATGTTTCATATTTTAATTATAAAATATGATGTTCTATAAATTAAATTAGTATTTTCTTGATTATTTTTTTAATTTATACTTTTAATATTTAGCTATCTACATTAAAAAGTATATTTATGCAATGCATGTGATATTTGCTAGTCTCTTGATAAAAAAACAACACAAATTTTACAAATCTCAATGAATTAAAAACAGAGAAAAAGTTATCAAGTAGAAAGACAATTGCTTACTATTATTCAAAAGAGTAGAGAAAAATCAAATATAGGTTAATCATAAAAAATGTTGCAGTAATTAAAGTAACAAAACTTGGAGATATAACCAACCTAATGAATAAATTAATGTAAATTAATTAATTAAGTGGTAGTTACCTATTTACTAAAATTAAATAGCGAGGGTATCTTTTTAGGTAAGACTAAAACCTTTTCCTCACAAAGGTTGGCAAAAGGAAATAATCAAAGGACATAATAGAGCAGGACCTACCTAATACTTAAATCAGAAGTCAAGTTAAGTGGAATTAGTGACTAATCTTAATTCTCACCTAATGATGTGTGAAGTTGACCTAACAATACGTGAAAATAACATGGCCTCAATTGAAGCAAGTATATGATAACTGGTCACACACAGAACATAGCAGCAGGAACCATATATCACAAAAATTAATTCAATTTTAATTTTAGTTTTACTGTGATGAATAATTGCAGAGGACAACGAAAACGAAATGTGGAAGGTGTCGTTGAGCATCAGCAAATAGGGAACGCTAATTCACTGATCCACTTTTGGCATTTCTCTGCAGGTCTGTTCCTTAGGGTACCCCACAAAGAGAGTCCCTCTTCTCTTGGGGTGTCCCTATGAATTTTTTTATATATATTTTATTCTGTATAGTGAGAGAAAACGAAATTTTGAAAAGGGAAGCACTTTGACGTAGCGTGAAAATGTCAGATATGTTTACATCATGTAATATAAATAGCGACGTTTTAGTGGCCCCACCTTTCTGTGTAAACTACTTCACCGTTCATAAATCTTTTTCACCGTATTCAATATCACGTACCCTGCTATGTACATGTGTGTGCCATGTTTGGTCGCTAGATTTTGTCAAACAATACGCGTCTCTCCACGTTCTTAAATAAGAAAAATGTGAATATATCATTCAAATCAATTTAATTACATGTTTTCAAGGTATTGCAAATTATTTTATTCAACTTTAATCATATGCAATTTTATTTAGCATAGATATCTACACAAATAAATTATGTCTAGTAGATATTATATTGCATAATGGAGTATTTATCATTGTTTCGGTATATCTAATACTCTCACATCATTTAGGAATTTAGGTAAAAGGTAGTTTATACTCTTTCGTCTCTTAACCCTTTAAGACACCTTTTAAAGACAAAATCGTGACGGAGCTTCGAATTCCTAAACGAATAATTTTTCGAAAACCTTAATGATGTTACCTTAACGGACTTAAGGTCGGAACAATCATGTTGTAGATTATTAATTTATTAAAAGTTGTTGTGATCTTTCAGCCTCTGTTCCTTTCTGGGGGAGTCATATTCTCGTGGATGGAAGAGCGGGTGACTCCCCCGTTTCTTTCAAAAGATTTGCATTAATTTGAAAGCGGCGATTTGTGTGGATGTGCAACAGGATGGTCATCGCTCATGCTTGAGGAAAAGAAGAGAAATACAGCTGGAGCATGAGCAAATACATATTTGCTCCCATTACTTTGCAATGTCGTACAACTGTAGCTCATGCATGGTACCAGATATTCATGCTTTGCAAGTATTCCTGAGGTGAATAGTGTCACATTTGACCATGTTTGACTAACTATTATAAATGAGAGTAATTGTGTTAGGCGATTCACGCGTATTTATTTTGCTTCGTGTTAGCTGTGTTGTGTGGTTAGTGGTTGTGAATTTGTGGTTCTACATTTGTGAGTTTGTCATTGGTGGGTGGTGCTGCTGCGGTTGTGAGTTGCGTTCATTTTTTTCGTTCTTCGTGGCCGTGTTGCAGTAGTGAGTGAGGTGTTCGTTGGCTGTGAAGCTGGTAGTGAAGCTATGGAATGTTCATGAAAGTGTTGTAGTTGGTCGTGTGCGGTGGTCGTGGGGAGTGGTGGTGCTTGCACGATGGTGGTCGGTGTTGTTGGTGGTGCTTTGCGGTGCTACTCGTGGTGGACTCCTAGTGCATTGCACGGTGGTGGAGCTGTGCAGCGTTCGCAAGAGTGTTGCAGTTGGTCGTGCGCGATGGTCGTGGTGAGTGGTGGTGCTTGCACGGTGGTGGTTGGTACTGTTGCTGGTGCTGCTCGCAGTGGACTCTTGGTGCATTTTGGTGGTCGTCAGCTTCGTTGTGGGAGATCGATAGACTTCTTGGTAGTTCAATATGAACAAGCAAGTGGTGGATGGAGCCATTTTTTTCATGATTGCTCAACCATAATCGATTAGAGGCCATGACATAATCAATTATGCTTCACGAAAAAGGTCATAATCGATTATGGCCTTTTTCGTGAACCATAATCAATTATGCCACGGCCTGTAATCGATTATATTGCTATGATTTTTTGCATTTTCTATGTTTGGCTTGGTTGTGTTTGATCCCTATAGTTGATTAACTCTCTCGCAATGTTATTTATGTGTTGTGTTGTTCATTGTTGTGTGTTATGTGTGGTTGATAAGATTTGTTGCAGTGGTTGTTTGGTGTGCGTGGTGCATGGTGTTTGTTGTAGCAGTTTGCTTGCAGGAGGTTGATGATGAGAGTGACGAGTGCATGTTTTTATGATATTGGTTGTGTTTTGTAAAAGTTGTCATATTTGAGTTTGTTCTCTTGCATGGTTATTTTTATCTATGACACTCACTTTTGCATTTGAGCCAAGCTAGCCATATGAATTTAAAATTCACACTGATTAGGAAACACTGATAAGGGAATTTGTTATAATATTGGTGTTTATTATAAAACATTGGCATATTGTTTTAAAATTTGTAGAAGAAATTACATTTAAATTTATATGTAATTTAAAATTAAAAACGTATATATAAATTAATATTTAAAAATGTGTAAATATTAATAAATTAGTAAATGTGTTATTAGTGATTTTAAGAGGTTTTATTAAATTGTAATATGATTTAAAATGTAATTTACATTATAATTTAAATTAAAATATTAACAATATTTTGAAATTATTACATAATAATTATTAAGGAATGAATATTTGAAATTACTATATAGTAATTATACTTTTTTAAAATTTAAATATTATTTAAAATAATTTATAATTATAAAAAAATTTAATTATGTTTTTAATTTAAAATTGTATTTCTCTTTTATATAAATAATTTTAGTTCACATATAAAATTTAATTTATATTTTTTGAATGAAGTTTGAGATGGCAGAGGAAAACATTCCTATTATTGAATTGGAAGATAAAAATATCGAGAATGTTAACTTGAATTTAATTTCACACTTACAAAAACAGTTACAAGTGCGAACCAAACTAGGTGCAATCGCAATCCTCTGTATCGTAGCTTATGGATTCAATTTGTTCTCTACTTCGAGTACTACTACATGTAGTATTAAGGACTTTTTTCCTGAGAAGGAGAATCATAGGCAAGAGTTAATGTCGTACCTGATTCACACGGGAAAATGTCGTGACATAATTCGCATAGGACCTGAGGCATTCATTAAGTTGTGCCAACAATTAAGGGCAACAAACATGGTGAAGGATGCCTTTCGGTCGACGGTTGAAGAACAAGTTGCTAAATTTTTGCATATTGTGGGACATAACGTAATGAATAGAAGTGTTTCATTTTTTTCCATCGTTCCGATCATACCGTGAGTCGACACTTTCATAATGTCCTAAATGCGATAATTACATTGAAAGGACAATTCTTAGTTCAGCCATCGGGAAGAGAAGTGCAACCTCAAATATTGAACAACAGCAGATTTTATCCATACTTTAAGGTAATCCTATGACAAACTATAGTATAATGTCACATACGTTTATTATGTGAACATTAAGAAGAATGACTGACTTTCATTTTCTTACCCTTTAGGATTGTTTAAGGACCACAGATGGAACTCATGTTCGTGTTAAAGTTCCAAGGGCTGATGCTCCATGTTTTCGTGGAAGAAAGGATTGGCCAACACAAAACGTGTTTATAGCTTGTGACTACAACATGAAATTCGCATATGTTCTAGGAGGGTGGAAAGGAACAACATCTGATTCAAGAATATTAAAGGTGCTCTTAGTAGAGAGGATCCACTTATAATATCTGAAGGTCAAATAATTTTGATTTGGTATACTTAATGCTTGGTGACATGATGACGAACTTCTAATTAGTATGCCATTAATCATTGTAGGTAAATACTACCTTGGGGATGCCAGATTTATGTTAAAACGACAAATCATTACACCATATCGAGATGTTTGATACCATCTGAAGGAGTACTCCAGAAGAGGCCCACAAAACCCATGAGAGTTGTTTAACCATCGTCATTTCTCACTTGGAAATATAATCGAAAGAACATTTGGTGTATTGAAAAAAAGATTTCCTATAATTGCAAGTGGGACAGAACCGCATTATTGTTTTGAAACTATGATGAATATAGTTTTTGCATGTTATATTTTGCACAATTTTCTGCAGGACATGGACAATGATGATTCTCCACTAGATGAAGTGGATAGAGACTTGATGGAACAGGAAGTGGATGCTTCCTCGACACAATGTCGTGAAGATGATTATAGGGAAGGAGGAACCATTAGGGATGTCATAGCGAATGAAATGTGGAGAGATTATCAAAATAATTAGCATTTTGTAATTATTTGTTTTTAATAAAAGTTGGCTTCATGTTTGTCTGAAATTGTTAAATTATTTTTTTGTTTAATATTATTAGTTGTCTATCAAAGGTACAAGATGAATATAGGAAAAGGTGTTGTTACAGATTCTACTACTGCCATTCATGAGTTTACTAAAGGGACTGACGATATGAATTATCACCTCCTGACTGCTATGGTTGATGAGGCCAGATCGAGTAATAGGGTTGATGGAAGCTAGAAAACCCAAGCATACACAAACATAGTTGAAGCTCTGAGACAGTCAGGCTTAATTGCTATAACAAAAACCAATGTAAAAACTAGAAAAAAAAATTGAAAGATAGGTGGCGTGAGTTCCACGATTTGTTTAGTGGATTTGCATGGAACGAATCCACAAAAATGTTTGAGGTTGAAAGTGAAGTATGGGATGGCTTGATCAAGGTAAAATTCATTCAATTAATATTGCTTTGAAATGGTCTTGTCTATTAATTAATTTCAATGCATTATGAATTGTTTTTTTATGCATAGGCAAAAGCTTCAACCGTAAAATGGAGAGTTACTCCATTTCGCCACTATAGTTTGATGGAAGAGTTGTGGGTTGTTGATCGTGCCACTGGCCATATGGGTAGAACAACATGACAACTGCGAAGAAATTTCTCTAGCCCAGGTTTAAGGGTGGACCTGAATGATGAGGTCGAGTACATCCCTGAACCATTTATTGCTGCACCTAATGAAGCTAGTCCTAGTCCAACTCAATCTGTGCCATCTGCGACGATTTCATCATCATGGGGCACAAAGAAAAAGACCCCTATGGTTGATGTGATGGATGCCCAGTTCGAAAAATTAACAACCAAACTGGACAAATTCGCATATTACCTTGGTGAAGGTAATACCCTAGCAAAACAACTGGCTGAAATTGCCGAAAGACAGGTGTTGGTTGGAGAAAGATGAAATGATATTTTGAGGTGGAGCTCGACCTTCCAACACTCTGAATCGGATATTTGGGACATGTTAGTGGCTATGAACATCCAGGATCACCAAGTTATGTTGTAGTGTTATAATTTCCTCTACAACAATCCATTACTTACTAGGCAACTTTTAGGATTTCCCCCATAATTTCGCCTAGACCATTTACTATAATTAATGCGTGAGAGTAGTTGATTTTCCATTTAATTTGTTGTACTATTTTTTTATCTTTATTTAATTAGTTATTATGATGTATGAATTGTGTACAAAATGTTTTAGTGACAGAGGTTAGTCATGCAAAGAACAAATGACCTAATTAATTGGCAAGTCAACATCATGACAAACAACTCATTAGTCCAACATTCAGAACATGACATTTAGAACATCTCAGAGAAGATGAACCTACAAGATGACACAATTCGACTTCAGTGTTATGAGTTCCTCTACAGTAACTCATGTCACGTTAGGCAACTGTTTGAACTGCCCCCTCATATGCGTCACAAGCATTTGCTTGAGCTAATGAGTGGAACTAGTTGATTTTAGACTTTTTATATGTTTTATTTTGTTTTAATTTTTTTAATTAATATGTAATCTCATCAACACTATGTCAGAACTTGTATTTAATTTATTGTTATTTGAACTATGTCACAATGTCTTTTAATTAAAATAACTTTCAAGTTAAATGTATATTACGTATACTTCATTATGCAATGTATGTACATATTGTTAATAAATTTTTGCAGTTTACCAGGATTGGCTTCATCTTCAACACTGAAAAGATAGAGAAGTGTAAAGGAAAGAAAGGGAAAAGCCCCTACCAACACTCATGGCATTTTTGGTAGGAAGCTACTAGGCATTGAGTACATGTTGAATCATACGCGTTTCTTTACCAAGCATGATCAGATGGTTGAATAAGGCCAGAGTTTCTACACGAGAACAATCCTTACACCAAAGATAATGGATTTTCCATATTTTGCAGAGTCGAGACTGTATTTTCATCATTATTTACAATTTCAAGGTTTGCAACAATTTCTAATGCTGAGAATTTCGTATTTCCAAGACCTTATCAAAGTGCTTTATTCCAACTTGAGAGTCACTGAAGCCGGTACCTTCTATAGTGAGGTTAGTAAGAAACAGATCAAAATTAAACTAGCTGATTGGTTAACTGTTGCTCATCTTAAATATCAAGGTCAAAAACTTTATTTTTCAAATATGAGTGAGGAGCTGGAGTATAACCGTGATATTTCCTTGAGTTCTATGCTCAGGCCACAGATGCAGGGTCAAAATGTGAGAAATGCAGGTAGTTTGAATATTAATGATAGACTTCTGCATTACGTCTATGTTCATATGTTGAGTCCCTAGTAATTTTGCACAAGTATTGCAGGAGAACATTTTCAAGTTATGGGCCATCGAAAATAACATTTTGATTAATTGGCCTCATCACATCATGGAACATATGATCAAATGCAGGGTCATAGACATGTCTCTTCTGTACGCCATTTTGATTACACACATTATGGCTCATTGTAGCGTAAACTTATTTGTGGATGCAGCAAACATATTAGGCTGAAAACATTTTTTTAAATAAAAATACCTTGAAAGAATGAATGTCATTAATATCAATGGTGTCTGACAACATGGTAGGGTGAACCAGGATGTTGAAGAAGACACAGACAATGACGAAGCAGCAATACCTGAGGACCCACCAATACCTGAAGAGCTAGCAATACCTCTGCAACATCGAGTTCCAGATATCCCAGCACAACCCCCACTCCAACATGATGCTCAAATTCTTGATCAAATTTGGCACGGTATTCAGGGGTTGTAAGAAGGATTTAAATATATAAACATCAATATACATAATCATCTTCAAGGGTTGCAACAAGGATTAAATAATATGAATGTGAACATGGATAGGGGTTTTCAGACACTACATAAGAAATATGATGATCTGGAACAAAGATTTCGTGATTTCAAAAACTCTTTTGAAGACTGATATTATGGAACTTTCATTTTTTTTCTACTTCTTTTATTTTATTATTGCAATGTATGTACGTTTAATTTTTAAGACACTTTTGATTTAATTTTTGTAAAATACATTTTCAGTATTTGCATGTCTAATGGCGACGGATTGTTCAAAATTATTTTTTAGTTCGGTATCAAGAATACAAAACGGGAAATAAGTTTAAATAAATTATCCAAATTCATTTCACAATTAATTTTTTAACCAAGAGCAAAAAAGTAATTATATCATTTTATCAATTACAAAATTAATTTTAAATTATTACATCAATCACATCACTCACAAACTTTCACAAACTTTTCCTTCACTTTCCACTATCTTTCCCTTAAAAGAAACAACACAACTTTCCACTCTTTTTCCCCTCAAATCCATCATTTTCCTCTCCCTCTTTTTCATCTCTTAAAAGGAACATAGCATAAAAGTTGTTGAAATTTTTAACTTAATTTTGTTATACAGGCATAATTATATTTATCAAATTCCTAAAAGAACTTAAAATATTTTTGTGCCCTTAGAGTGTTTTTTTTAATAAATACAACTATAAAAAAATGAGAGACACAACAAAAGGTTAGAGATTTTAAATTTAGAAGTGATAAAGATTCGTGAGACCCTATCACGGTGTCTATTTTTTGTTAGTTCAAAATGAAAAGAATAAAATAAAAATATGATAAAATAGTCAAATTCACACATCACATAAGGAGAAGAGAAAGAGAGAGGTTACCAAAAACTTAAAAAATGGAGAAAAAAGAAAAGCTTGAAGTGTTGATAATAAGAGGGAGTCAAAACTTAGGACTTGGGGTGTTTTTATGGAAGAAAATTAAAAAATAAATTTTTTAGCGATATAATATTGGTGTAGAAAAGAATTTTAAAATATTTGTTAAAAACAATCCTTTATTCTAATAAAAAACCAATCCTTTACTAAAAATCGATTTACATGTTCACCATATAAAAAGATAAGAAATTTTAAATTAAGTTATAATTGAATTAAAAAATTTACTATAATATCAATTATATATTTAAAAAGTTCATTTTTAAAATTAATTATAATTACAAGTTATCTATCTACCTATCTATCTATTTATCTATCTATCTATCTATCTATCTATCTATATATATATATATATATATATATATATATATATATATATTATAAGATTTTAAGTACTCTTTTATTTTTATGGAGTATAAAAAATGACTGTGTTTCAAAATATTTGAAACATTATATTTTTAGAAAATCTAGTAGGAAACTTGTTCATGAGCAAGTGTTACAATATGGGAGTCCATCACACTTAACACTTAAAATCTCAAAAGAGTTACTCCTATAAAGGCTTATGAAATGGTAAATGATTAGTGTGAAATGAGTTAAACATAGATAATGAGAAGTTATCTTTCTTGTTTGATAAATTAAAGAAGCATGATAGATACAATAAAGATAATAAGTTCAAGCCAAAAAAACACAAAGACTACAAGAAGAAGGTGATATGCTATGACTACAAAAAGTAAAGTCACTTCATATTAATGTTGGTTGGAGGATATTCAGGATGGTATTTGAAATTTGCTGGCAGTGGTAAACATGAAACTCATGTGACAAAAGTATCTTGATTTCACTATTGTCTAGTCATGTAGACATGGTTTTAGGTGATAAAAAGTTGAGGGAGACTTACATCAGGCTAATTAAGTAGGTGTACATCTGACTCTTGACAGTAGATGTTTTATGTCACTCTGACCTTGGAGAACCTTTGGCGAGATTCGAGTGGGTCAGGTGTTAACCTTTGGTGGAATGTGTTTATCATGGATAGAGTCTTCAGCAAGACGTCTCATATTTAATCATGACTGATAGTGTGGCTAAATATGAGATTTTATTTGTTGTATGTTGTTGGTGATCACATGCTTGATGTTGTTGTATGATTTGATAATGTTAATGATAAGCATGTGATGATATGTTATATGATGTTAGCTCACTCTGGTTATTTATGTAAATGACATTGTTATGATCGTATTATGTACGATAATAGACTATATTGCAAGTGGTGATGGAAGTGAGCAAGTTTCCAGGAGGGACACTGAATAGGATTTAGTTTATATGCATATATTTTATATAGATGTATTTTGAGAACGAATAGTCTTATTGATGTATAATGCACCATTGTAATGTGTATAATATGATAGTAGATATTGAAATTGAGATGTTACAGATAAAGATAACAAGAACATAAAAAATCTACTCTCTGAAAATGTTTCATTAAGAAAAGTCTTATCCACTACAGGTGGAAAATTTCTAGATCTTTTAGTAAGAAAATCAAGGAAACCTTGTGATAAATCTAGGATTGGATATGAAGAAAGGTATCATATGAAGACTCATTCATATACTCATAGTACATTGTCTAATAGACTTTGTAATGTTGCTTCATCTAGTAGGAATCTTAGTTAGGAACCACAAAGGTTTACTAACAAAAAAATAATTCCTTTTAAAGAAATACTCAATAGCAAAAAGAAGACCCCAATATTAGTACCTAAATAGTGGATATCCATGACACGTGATGGGAGAAAGCTCTATATTTAAAAAGTTGAGGGGTAAACAAGCATGCAAGGTCATATTAGAAGGAGATCAACACATCCAAATACTTGGAGTTGGTCAAATAAGTATGAAACATTTACCTTATATTGAGAAATTTCTTTTAGTAAATAATATGAAACAAAACCTACTTAACATAAATCAATTGTGTGATAGTGAGTATCATGTTGTTTTCAACAAAGACCAATTTTGATAAAGATGCATCAAATCGCTATGCATGCAAACAACACCATTGTGTTATGAATCGTTTGAAACTAGTTTAATGTTATCCAAAGAAGATACAAGTAACATAAAGGTTGAAATGATGTTGATTAGGTGGATAGATTGTAATGGTGTCTGTGGGTGATGTTTCATTGGCTCATGTTTATGATATGTTAGCCTTGGGTGATCACGAATATAGTAAAAATATTTCATGGCTTTTGTGATAATATATCTAAATAGGTATGACGAAGTGTATTTTATAGTTTTGGTGATGCCCATAAAAAAATAGTTTTGATGATATTCTGTGTACCTTCAATTTTTAGTATGTATAGTTTAAAAGTGTTTAGAACTTGACATATTCAAAAGTCCAACCAAAGTGCAATGTGTTATATGTGTTTACGAGATAGCAGGGTCGACTTAAGGTCCAAACAAGTAAAACCCCTGCATTAGGTCCCCTAAAACAAGGTCCTTAAAAATTTTTAATTAAAATATTATGAGTAACTATTAATTTTTATTAGTACTAAAAATGATATTGAATGAGCTAACAACTTTTGTCAATAAATCATAATTTTGTTTAGGAAAAAGAGATTGGTTACTAATAGCTAAAGAAGTCCCAAAGTTTTTTTTATCTTTATTCTCTTACTAATAAATTCTAATTTCTATTTTCTTTTCTCTCTCTCACTTCTCATCTACTGATCTTACTCTTGAACATTGTCTTGGTAATTTAGTTTGACACATTAGTCAATATCTATTAGTTTATTTTCATCTATTATCTGTTGTTCATGTGTCTCACTATTTCTATTTCAAGTGGTAGAAGGAGCTAGCTGACATTTCTTCCTTTCTAGAGCGACATTACATCATATAAGGTAAAAAGCTAAAAGTCAAAAATTAAAAAAACTTGTTCTATTATTATTCACTTAATTTGTCTTTTGTAGATACTTGTTGCGTGTTCCTTTACCAAATTATAATTATTTTTTCTTAAAAAAGTGTTAATTTAGTAATTTTAAATCTGATACTGTGATATTTTCATTGTATAAATAAGTTATATATATTATTAAGTTTCTACCCCCAAAATCCTGATAAATTGCATGATTGATCTCCAAAATAAATTTTTTAATTATTTTATTAATGATTAATCTTACAATAAACTTTGTAGGTTTATGAAAAAGATGACATTTGGAAATTAAATTTAAGCACTTACTAAAGAAGAGAAAGAGACTTGAGACTTCTACAAGTCTAAGATCGAGTTTATTTGCTTGCCAACCAAACTAGATTTATTTTTTTTAACTCATTCTTTTTTATATACTTATCTTTAATAATGTTTTATATATTATAATTTTTATTTTATATAAAAATATATAATTATATGTCAACTAGAAAATATGAATTAGACTATTCAAAATAGAAAAGAATTGAGACTTTAATTGCGTCATAATAAAAAACCATGGATAAATTTATAAAAATAGATAAGAAAAAATAAATTAGATAAACCAATTGCCATTTTTAATTATAAAAAAAAATATTTTTTTCTAAATACATATATATCTTATAGAATAATGTTAATAATTATAGTATCAATTGTTTTATTAGAAAGAGTTTTTCAAAACTAAAGATAATAAAAAGTTATTTAAAATCAACAATCTCTCAACAAAGATTAAACAGATTAATTTTATTATCTATTGAAAAATAAATATTAAAAAAAATAATTAAAATAATTTAATAAATAATTTTATATCACAAAAAATTAAAAAAAATAAATTTTAAATAAGATTATAATAGACTTTAATATAAATTATTTTATTAATAAAATTAAATATTTTATTTTTAGGTTTGTTTTAGATCTTCTAAATTCTTGAGTAATCCTGAAACATAGGAGATAAGAGATTTTTAATTTGTATATTTGATAACACTTATAATTATTTATTATATAATATTTGTTGTTAGTATATTTAAAAGAAATACATGAGCGCAAATTATCTTACATTTTAAAGAGTTTGGTGTCGTTACTCATTACTACATGTCTTCACAAAATTATCCACGTTAATAGGGTCATAACCAATTATTGGTACATTTATTTATATTCACAGTAATATTGTGATAGAGTATCGTGGAATACAAAATCGAAAAGAGTCAAAGACAAGCGTGTAAATTATTGAGTCCATTTCTTTTTGTTAGATATGAATTAAAAATCATTTAGTAATCTTAAATATTCAACTCCCACAATGTCAAGTGATAAATAAATAAACTTGAATTAAGTGGTACATACCACGAAATTCCTTCTGGGAAAGTATGGTCAGCAATTAAACCTGTATTTACGCGAATTATACCACTCCTTGACGGAAAAAATTAAGTTTTTTAAATTTAAGTATGTGTTTGAGCTTTTCTATTTTAAAAAATGGAATTCAAAAATAAGTAATGTAATCTCATCTCGCACCTGTATCAAATTCTGTCATATTTTTAAATTTAAACTTAAATTCTGAAATTTTAATTTTTTTTTTAATATTTTTTTATTTTTAACACTACATACAAATTAAAATTATCTATATAAAACAAAAATGATATTATCAAACACTCTTTTTACATAAATATTTTAATATAAAAATAATAAATTTAAAATTTATAATATTATAAATATTAATTTATGTATAAGAAAATAATATATAAAAAATATATTGATTATTAAAATATTTAATTATTACATGTTTATATTTAATATTTTATTTTTGTGAGATATATAATGTTATATTTATTATAGTTAATGTTTACATTTTTAGATTTATTTAAATATTTTTAAATTTTATATTTTAAAATGTAATTTCTTTCAAATTATATTTTAAAAAAAATGGTGGAATGAGAAAATTTAATTCTCGAATAAGTGTGATGAGTAATTATTTATTTTCAACAAAAATAATTAAATAAATCGAAATGAGGAAATTAGAAGGCAAAATTCATCTCCAAATCAATTTCGTAATAAAACTTACATTAATTTTTTTTTTTCAAAAATAAAATTAATAGATAGATAATGCTAACGAGTATTTAAATATTAATTAATGGTGTAAAAATATAAAATAATTAACAAAAAGGCTTTTTTACGTATATTTTAAAAAGTTAAATGAAATTACTCTATTCTCAATTAATTATAAATTACTGTCATTGAAAAGTACAATTTTTTATGATTGATGGAAGTATAAATGTTTTTAAAATAATATATCAAAATTTTAAACAACAATTAATTGAGATTTTGTTTATTGATTTAATAAAAGAACCACAAATTAGAACATGTTCCTGTTTGTTATTGGGTTTTGGCCCATCAGAAATTTGTCACTAAAATAATTATTTTTTGTTAATCATAGATATATCTTTAACAAGTAGTTACAGTAGTAAAATAAGTTGGGTTTAATATGTGTTTTTTACTAATTTATTTTTGTTTTTTAATTTTTTTAATGTAGTTCTAATTTTAATTGAAATTAATTTGACCTCTTTCTTTAAATTGGTGTGAATCAAAAGAGTAATGATGTTGTACATCTATCTTATCCATCTAACATGTCATGTATCTCGTTATCACTCTTTTAATATTATTCAAATCAATTTAATAAAAAAAATTATATTAATTGATTTTAGTTAAAATTAGAATTATATTAAAAAATAATACTAAAGAGACACTAAAAAGTCAATAAAAATGGGACAAAAAGTCGATTAATCCAATCACTTGGAAAAAGTGTAAAACCATTACCATACAGATAGGGATGACAATGAGGCGGGGGCGGATGTAGGTTTCACTATCTCATCCCCATCTCCAATATAAAAGTTCATCCTCATCCCCATCCCCATCCCAATACCCAACGGGTATGAAACTCCATTCTCATCCCCATTCCCATCGGGTAACGGGTATATACTCATACCCATGTCCATACCTGCATTCTTATTGTTCTACATATGAATTCAATAATTTTTATAAAAAATAAAAAAATCACAAAAAAATAATTATGATATTATTAGGATTTAATATCAAATAAAAAAAGGAATTATAAATTTATAAATCTCAAATTAGAGTATTAAATAACAATTGGATAAAAGTCAAATAATTATAAAAAAATTTAAAAATTACATAGAACTAAAACTTTTTGATAACCAAAACATCTATTAATCTTACAAATGTTGAGTAGTTTCACTTGCGTTCAATCCACCTACAAATAGAAGAGGAGAAAAATTAGATACGATAAATGAAATTAAAAATTTAGTTAATAAAATAAATATAATACCTTCATCATCAGATTCATTTTCACTCATTAGAACATTTTTTTTCTTCCAATTTTTTAGCACCTACAAACATCAAATATAAAATATTAAGTGAGAATTCATAAGAAAATACTAATTAATAATGAATATTAATAATAAATTCATTACCTAGATAGTCTGAGTTCCATAGCCAACTTTTAGCACACATCAAAGCCACTACTGTAATACGATGAAGTCGACTACGATGAGGATTTAATATTTGACCACTAGTGCTAAAAGCAGATTCAGAAGCAACAATTGTGATTGGAATAGCTAAAACATCTCTTGCAATTGCTTGAAGGGTTGGATACTTTAACCCATTTGTTTTCCACCATGATAAGATATCAAAATCTAGTGTAAATGGAAAATTATCTTCTTCTGAGTAATGATTAAACTCTGTTTTTATAAATGAAGTTCTAGATTTTTTCTTTTTTGCCATAAACTCTAAAATTTCACTCACATCATTATTAACATCCTTTCTCTCCTCAAACAATGTAAATCCACAAGAAGAAGTTTCACTCTTTCTTGATTGATATTCCGAAACCAAATCATAGCACATTTGATGAATCCTACTTAGTTTAGAATCGCAATCAATATCATACAATTTATAAAAATAATATTCCAGCAAGTTCATCTTGTACCTCAGATCTAAAATTGAAGTAATTGCCAATATATCATGAATGACACTCCAATAACTTTCAAATTTCTTTAACATTTTCTCAGCCATATTTTGAATGGTTGTACTAGAAGATTTAACCCAATCATCTATTGCAAGCTTGATCTCACAAATCTTTGGAAAAAAGAGATTGGCAGTTGGGTATTTGGAGCCATAAATTATTTCTGTGATGTCATTAAATAGTCTTAGTCTTCGACAAAACATCTTTTGCAAATTCTCATTGTAAATCGGTTGGCAAACAAGTGTATTGAGCTTCATGTTGCTTCAACCGAACAAACACATCCTTATAACATATGGCAATATCAAGCATCTTATAAGTGGAATTCCATCTAGTTAGGCAATCTAAACTTAACCTTTTAGTGAAAGAAATTTGCAACTGTCTAGCTGTTTCCTCAAATTTTTCCATCCTCTTAGGTGTTGCTGTCCAATATGATACACTTTCTCGATTTTTTTCCACCCCTTCTTTGCAAATTAACATGATCATTGCAAATTATAGAAATAATTCAAAAAAGGAAAAGCTAAAATTTTCTGCCATTTATAAACAATTTAATAAAACACATAATAATTCTTAACACACACACACACACACACACACACACACATATATATATATATATATATATATATATATATATATCATCACATAAAATAATATTCTCATAACACCTCAAGCCAAGTGTCTAATGATTCTCTTACAAGGTCCTATTCAAATAAGGAAGCTTAATCCTTAAGATCAAAGGAATAAAAAAAAGAGGGAACACAGAAAGATACAAACTTTTTACCTGAACCTGAAGTTGATTGGGTAGAAATACTCCTTTCGCTCTCTAGATCATAGTATGAACTTTGATTTTGAAAGAGATGATTGGAGATTGAGAGTTTGGAAGAGAGAAGACAGAGTTTATATGGAGTTAGGGTTGGAAATGAGAAGTCACAAAGAGAGAAAAAAAGAAGATAAAAATATTAGTAAGATAATACAAATAAGAAAGGTTCTCTTCTCTAGCTACTAGTATTAATTAACAAATATTTTTTTCCTAAATAAAATTATGATTTATTGAAAAAAGTTATTAACTTATTAAATATCATGCTTAGTACCAATAAAAAATTAATAGTCACTCATAATATTTAAGTTAAATTTTATTTTCAAACATAATTTTAAAATTAATTTAATAGAAATATATTAATACTAAAAATATTATGGGTGTTTTAGTAATTTCAAACAGGGACGGGTATTGAGACGGGTATGGGGACGAGGCGGGTCGTTCTCATACCCAATTTAAAAAATCGGGTATTATCCATATCCATATCCGTACCTAGTCAATGCGGGGATTCCCCGTCAAACTCGGGATAGGTTCGGTTAATATCCACATGGACGGGTTCATTTACCATCCCTACATACAAATACTACTTTTTGCATATTAAAATATGAGGAAAAAACCACTACTCAATTATACTATAAATAAATACGTGGATAGACGGAAGATACATTTTAAGCTTACGTAGAGAAAAGGTAATTTTTATTGACAAGTATAGCATCACAAGTTTTTAAGTATAGTGAAGAATATTCTTAATACGCTCAGTTGCAATAGATTGATCGTATATGTGAAAAATAACTATTTCTTAATATTAGAAGCCACTTAATTATAAAAATCGTGTTTTGGTACTAATTCCAATTATTTAGGAAAGCTCTATTTTTTAATTCCTTGTGGTTTAAAAAGTAAAAAATTTGATAGATTCGTTTTTATGAATTTTTGTTACTTTGAATGTTAATATGAGAGGGAGATAGAGTGTATCTTTATGATCCCTACAAAAAAATTTGGAATTCTTCTTAATTATTTAAATAATTAAGATTTAAATTTTAAGTTTAATTTAACTAAAAAAATTTAAATGTAAAATTAGATATTTATAGATGATTTAATAGCAGGTTAATAGACGTGGATTTCTAACGCATATCTCTCATGTTGATAATTGGATATTTCGAATGAGAAACTAGATATTTATGGATGGTCCAATAGTCGTTTGATAGATCCAATAATTTTGCTAAGATAAATTTTGGTTCAATATTAAGAAGTGAACTTTAAGTCTAATTCAATCTCATGAAACAAATTTGTAAGGTGAGGTTTGTACACACTTATATACACTCTAATGAGTAGATTTTAGCTTAATTCAACCTCACAAAACCGATTTGTAAGGTGAGGTTTGCACCCACTTATATGCTTTAGTTTGTCCTAATCTCTAGTTAATGTAAGATCTCCGACACTCCTCCCCTTAGGATTGAACATCTTAAGCGTGAGACTAGATATTCATGGGTGGTTTCACTAGTGGCTCGATAGTGGATGACCCGATAGATCCAAGAACCTTGCTAGAATAAGCTCTGATACCATATTAAAGACTAGACTTACAATATAAATATTAATAAATTAGTAATAATAATAATTAATTATATAAAAAATTAATAGATAAATTAATTATGTTTAAAACAAATCTTATATATAAAATCGATTATGCGCTCTACTTTCTATTGATTATGATTTCATTTTTTTGCAAATCATTGCACTTATACGAAGAAAGATGGCAACAAAAATGTAGCCTCATTTTCTATTTTTAATTACTTTTTTATTCCTTAAGTTGTATGTTCTTCTTTCTTTTCTTCTCTCCTAATCCGTCTCTCCAAATCTGTTTGCTGAAATAAATGGGGTCATGAAAAATCTTTAACTTTTCATGAGATCATTAAAAAAATCATCAAATGAAATGTTTAGAGATTGA
This sequence comes from Lablab purpureus, assembly GCA_030347555.1. NCBI lineage: Eukaryota > Viridiplantae > Streptophyta > Magnoliopsida > Fabales > Fabaceae > Lablab > Lablab purpureus. The sequence goes on from CM059260.1 coordinate 23,280,085, forward strand.
TGGTTCATATTTTGTACACACATTTATAATCTTATTGCATCTCCTAAGTATTTCCTCTTTCCTTTTTTATTACTTTTAACATATTTTGTATTTGCCATAATAAATATGAGTCTTTATAAATACGTTCTTATAATGTACTTTTTTTTATTGTATTTTGTATTTTTTAATTTAACCTTTTGCTCCTTGTTTTGCTTATAACTTTTTATGTAGGTGTCACTTTGAGATGATTCTTTTTGCGTTGGATTTTACATTTTCCGAGTTTCAATTTGGACACTAGGAACGTGGCATTTGAAACTCAAAGCTATTTTTTATTTTTAAAATTTTAGGAAAAAATATAGTATTACTTTATGCGAAATGACTTTTGTAATTGAGTTTTCTCGGGCATATATGAAGTAAAATAGGTACGCATTCATTTTTTTATGTAATAATACTATATAAGCACTAAAATAACTTGGGAGCCTAATTCAGTTTTATAGTTTTTGAATAGTTTCATTCTCCAGTTCTCTTTCTTTTCTCTCAATTTAAACTTTTAGAAATTTTTTTTAGTGTCCTTTACAATTATGCAATACTTTTTTTTTTCTTTTACATTAATGATGGTTCCATGGAAGATTAAGAAGAAGTCTTGGATTGTGAAAATTAGCAATTATGAGATCAAGCCATTGTATTCGATGTTTGTTTTCTTATCTTGAATTCTACATATTACATTCTTTGATAAAGAATTGTATGTCTAATTTGATATAATTCTAAAATTTCAAGATACTTAATTGATTAATTGATAATCTTGCATTTAAGAATTAAAAAATTTGGTAGACTAAATCCTAGTTTGCGAATTTACTTTTTTTGAATTCAAAACAAATTTACTTTTGATTTTAGAAATTAATAGGTTGATCCTTTACTTTTATTGTTTCTTTGTTGTTATAGTTGAAAACAGAGGATATATTTAATTTTTTAAGGTGGACACTAATATTATCTTTCGTTTGATGAATATATTTATGCTCTTTGAAAACAAAGAATATAATGATGTAAGTATATATGGCCTTACAATTGACTCTTTAACTTCGTTCACTAAATATACTGATAACAATAATACATAAATACTTTAAATGATATTTAAAAACATAATTGAAAGTAATGACTCTTGACCTTTCAAAATTTTTGCTACGAAGACAAAACGTCCCCTTAAAAGCTCATGATTTTAAGTTTAATGCTCAACATATTCCTCCCTTAAACTCAAACTTTTTTCGATCATTAATTCCATCATCTTCTTCAACTTTTCAAACAAAACTTTTGGCAGTGGCTTTGTAAGAATGTCTGCTACTTGGTCATGAATTGCAACATGCATAACTTTTACTTCTACATTCTTCACATGCTCCTTAATAAAATTTAAACGAGCATCAATATGCTTACTCCTCTCACGATTAAGCTAACTCTTTGCTTTTTGTTTGTAACCTTTTGCAACTACATGCGTCTTGTACCTTTCAATCTTGCCTTTTGACATTCATCTTTTTCTTATATACCCATTTACACCTATGGGTTTATATCCTTTTGGCAACTCTACCAACTCCCAAGTTTTTTCTTTCAATTGCTTTTATCTCTTCATCCATTGCAACTTTCCAATTCTTGTCTCTTACTACCTCCACAAAGGCAATCTTCTTTAAGTTTGCTAACAAATAAATCAAATGCATTTCTTCGGTTAAGTTATATAGATCTTGTAGGCTCCACATATTTGGTTGTCTTGGATACTTTTATTCATCATGAACTTGAGAAATCATTAGAGTGACTATTCATGCAACATTCAATGACTCTCCTTGTTTTGCCTCCTTTTGGTTCTTCCAATCCCACGTACTTTCTTCATTCATTTGTACGTCCCGACTCACAACCACCTTTTTGCCAATTGGATCAAACAACTTAAAATCCTTCATCTTCTCGTCATATCTAATAAACACATATTTCTTACTCTTATCATCAAGTTTGGTTCTTCTTTGGTTTGGTACATGCACGTAGGCTACACTGCCAAACACTTTAAAATGAGATATAATTGATTTTTTATTGCTCTAGGCTTCTTGTGGTGTTTGATACGCCAATTTTGTATGTGGGCATCGATTTTGCCCACACACAGCACAATGCACTGCTTCCACCCAAAATTCCTTCACAATATTTTTGCTCTTCAACATTGATCGAACCATATCAAAGATAATTCAATTTTTTCTTCTAGCAACGCTATTTTGCTAAGGTGAATATGGTGCTATCAAGAATATTTTGATACTTTGTTCCTCACAATAGTTCATGAAGGCGATTGACATGTATTCTCTGCCTCTGTCTGAGCACAAAGCCTTGATGTAAAGATTAGTTATCTTTTCCACCATGGCTTTGAATTTTTTGAACACCTCAAATGCTTCTAATTTCTACTTCAAAAAATAAACCCAAGTCTTCCTTGTATAGTCATTAATGAAAGTAATAAAATAACTCTTCTCACTAAAAGACTTTGGAGTGATTGGGCCACATATGTCATTGTGTATTCAAGAGATCCCCTTGCACGATATTTTGCCTTCTTTTAAAAATGTGTCCTTCTTTGCTTGCCAAGTACACAACCTTCACAAAATTTCTTGATATATTCCATGTCTGGTAATCCATGAACCATTTTCTTCTTTGTTAACTCTTTTAGCTCACCATAATGTAAATGTCCAAACTGTAACTACCATAATCATGCTTTGTCTTCTATGTTGACTTGCAAACACCTCTCTTGTATATTTTTCAAATTGACTTTGAACATTTGATTCTTCGTCATCTCCACTTATGTGAGCACTCGACCATTTTTGTCCTTCAAATGCAACATTTGATCTTTCATGAAAATCGAGCATCATTTCTCCAATAATTGTCCAATACTAAGAATATTACTTTTCAAATCAGGTATTGTTAGAATTAATGATAAGTATCAAGAAAGGGGGGGATTGAATTGATACAAGATTTTCGTTAAATTCTGTCAATTATAGAATTTTACAATTTCTTCCAGTATCAAAATAGTTGACAGATATATTGTAATAGTTGATTATTTACATCAGCAGAACATTAAAGACTGTTAAGGAAGAAGAAGAAGAAGAAGACACAAGAATTTATATTGGTTCACTCCTTTTACAGAGCTACATCTAGTTTGATCTGTCACACAAACAGATTTCAAAACACTAAAAGAAATGTCTTTACAAGAACACTACTTCTAAAGACTATCACAACATGATTAACAAAATTCTACACCCTATAGAATCTAATCATCAACACAAGACTCACACTAAGTTTAACATGATAACACTAATCACAAAAACAATTTCAGTAATACACCAAGATAACCCAAGATGGGTAAAACCAGAAAAGATGAGTATCTAAGAATCACATATTCACTTTCTCCCCAAGATTCTTCCAAAGATTCTGTTCTTCAATAGAGCTATTTTTTAAATCCTCTTTATATTATCTAACATTGAGAGCTTCCAACAAGTTTGCTTATATAGAAGATGAGAAATGAAAATCCTAACAGCTGACATTCAGAATCTGAGATACTGGAAGGATTTGAGAAAAATAGTTAGCTAAAAAGCAGAATGATTGACTTAATTCATTAAAACACATTTCCAACCTATTTCTTATTTTAATGAAAATAGTATACTAATATTTCAATTTAGTTAACTATACAGAGATAATCTGCCATCAACAAAAAACTGCAGCAATCATCATCAAATCAGAATTATCAACAGGTACATAGTAGACATCCTCCATAGTACCTTCTTTTCCATCCTCTTGGGAAAAACATATTTTTCCTCTGTCTATAATTGGAACCTTTGTTGAATCTCCAAAAGACACATGCCCATCTTCTATCTCTTGTATATCAATAAAGAGATGTTTGTGCCCACATATATGATTGCTAGCATCGATGTCCAGATACCACACCATTTCACATCACAAGAAAGCCATCATCTTTTGTCTCTTCTTCTACAACTAAATTCGCGTTTTCTTTCACTTTCTTCTCGACGTAGCAATCCTTTGTGCAGTGTCCATGTTTGCCACAATTGTAACATTCAACATTTGACGATGTGAACGACCTTCCACAACTGCGAACTCGTCCATGTTAGCTTTGTTTGTTCATTTGTCCTCTTTCTTCATTATTATTTTTATGACTTCTGCTGCGACCAAAAGCACGACCTGCACGTCCACATCCTTTTCTTCGGTTGTGTTGCACATACATCACCTTGTCCTCCTTGATGGTCATCTTTGTTTGTAAGGCTTCCTCCAAGACCTGTTTCTTTTTCTTCTTTTGTTGTTCATGTGTTTCAAGAGATCTTGCAAGATCATTTATTATAATTTATTGCACATACAACATTCTCAAAGTCATTAGTCAATGACCAAAGAATTTTCTCCACAATCCTTGCATCCATGAGGGTTTCTCCATTGCGTTTGAGTTTATTGACTATAGTTTGCCCACGAGTGAAGTCGCTAGATATATCATCTAACTCCTTTATCCTTATGGCCTCCAACTCACCTCGTAGAGTTTGAAGACACACTTGTTTAACTCGATCAACATCCTTGAACACTTTTTCCAAAATGTCTCAGGCTTCCTTTGAAGTTGATACACCAATAATCTTCTCAAAATCTGAATCATCAACAACTTGATGCAACATGTACAAAATAGCCTTATTTTTTCAATCGTGTCTCCTACAACCTTTTGTATTGGGCATAACTAAATATCGTGTGATATTTTCTAGTTCTTTGAAACCTTCTTGTATGACCTCCCAAACATCTTGAGACCCAAGAAATGCTTTCATTTGGATGCTCAAATTGTCATAGTTTATTGCCTTTGTTAGTCAGGGCGATGAATTATTTGCCACAGTTGACATGACTCTTGATACTAATATGAAAATAGAGTATATGAACAATTTAATTTTCTTTTGGAGAAGAGAGAAAAAAAGTGAACACTAATAATATCTTTTAGTAACCAAAGAATATAATGACAAGTATATATAGCCTTATTTTTTTTAACTTCATTCACTATATATACTAATAATAATAATTTCTAATGACAAAACATTCCTTTAAAAGTTTATGATTTTGAATTTAATGCTCATAAATAATTACTTACATTATAAAACCTTTCAATCTTGTTTTCTTTCACTGTATTACGTAGTCTATGTTTTCCATTTCTGAACTTACTGTTTTAGAATTCATACATGTTTTACTTTCATGTTTGTTCAATTCACATTACTTTATTGCAATAGAATTTACAATTCATTATATTTACTGTTTTGCTTTTTCTATCGTTAGTTATTATTCATTTTAGGTTCTTTGTTTTCATTAATCTTCTTGTAATGATTTTCTATTTACTGTTTTGCTTTTTCTATCATTAGTTATTATTCATTTTAGGTTCTTTGTTTTCATTAATCTTCTATTTCTTTAGTTAATCTCATTTTTATTTTCTTGATTCATGTTTGTTATTAGTCAATTGTATATTACATTCTTCAATTTTTCTGTTTCCAATTTGTTTTCTTTGGTTTATGTTACTTTTAGTTTGTTCGATCAATATGTTTAATTACTTTCTTGTTTTCTGTTTTGATTCTTAAATTCATAAATTTTCCCAAACTAACTTGTATGATGCAATGGATGTGATATGTAAATAAATTTCACCCTTAGTTCACGAGATTTAAATATTTTTGTACTGACAATTAGTATTGTCACATATTTATACTATCACTTCTATCTTTCTCTCCCATTAAACTTTTCTTTTATCATCATTCCTTTTTATTAGCAAGAATATATACAGACATCAAGTATATACAAAAGGATAAAAAAATACAAAACAAATTTTATCTATGATTTTTTTTTAGGAAATTTGAATTTTTTTATTTAACAAAATAAAAAATTTTAAAAAAATTATGTAAATGAATAAGTTGTGTTGTTTTTAAAATAAGATTCCATTTATGAAGTCGAATTTTTTTAGCACGACTTATTTATTTATGTAATTTTTTAAAAATTCACTCATTTTAATAAATTTTAAAAAAATATTTTATTTTCATATAAAAACCTCCTACCTACTCTCCTCAAGTGTTATGATTTTTTTATAAAGTTTTATTATAAAATGCAGAGAAAAATATTTTTAATTATAAATTAATGTTTGTGATTATATATGATGGTTTAAGAGGTAATAACTGGTTTGAGTTAGATATGTATAGTGTTGTGAGAAGAATAATAAGGTGAAATAAGTAATATTGTGTAGGGACTTAATGTGTATTGGATTTGATTTGATTTTTAAAAAATTTATGTTCTCATTTTTTAATAAACACATATTTAAAAAAACTTATGACAATTATGTACGTTATCAAAACAATAAAAAAAAGTATAACTTAATATTTTTTATATTTTTTAAAGTAGAACTATCTTAATTTAAAACTATATAACTAAAATACTATTTTTAGAGTGTAACCCCAAGTAAACCTTGAAGTGATTTAGAGTCTGATTTTTACTTTTGAAAACTGTTTTTGTTTAAAAGGGAGAAAGAAAGAAATCATATAAATTTTGAAACTATGTAAAAAAGTAATATCTCTTTTTTCTTTACATTTTAAAATCCATCTCAAAACTAATTTGTCTTTTTATTTTCAGTTTTATACTACTCTTTGCACTTTCTTGTTTTCTTCTCCCATTCATACTCTCTAAAAGTTATTTTATAAAAAAAATTATAAACTAAAACAAAAGTACAATTGAGAGAACAGAAATATCTGAAAAATACAATAAAAATTAAAGACATTTGATGGTAAACAAGTAAAAAATACGTGAAAAAAAAAATAAAAAAATACCAGTGAATCTCATTCTATTTCTATTATATTTTTAAACAACCAAACAATTAGTATATATATATATATACATTTGATCAAATTAGGTATTTCAGTAAGGGTGAAAGAAAGAAGATGTTGCACATTTGTTGTCTGAAGCTGTTTTCACATAAACACAATTCACAAAGTGAATAATGCTTGTATTACATGAAGTTTAGAGTTATGAGTTTATGCTTCAAACGATTAATTGACAAAGGTGATGAAAATCCAAGAACAGCATATAAGATGCAAGTTTCTATAATTGGAAAAGCATTAGGTGAAAAATGTCCACATGGGTATGTGGCCTAAAACTTTAAGGGGAAAGGGATGGTTGAGGAGTTTGTTTTTGAAGTGAAGGTGAAGGTACAGAAACTCCATGTTTCCCACTTCCAAAAACAAACAAAAACCTTTTACTTGAAAAACAACTATGACAAAAGGGTCTTCAATACCTATTCAATTTGTCATCAACTTTTAGTTCCATGGACCTTTTAGTTTGTTGCTGGTCACAATAGGACCAGAGTTCTGAGCCAAATAATAAATCCAAACTCATCAACCTTTGTAAATGTTCACTGAAAGGTAACATAGAAAGTGGTCCTTCACACTTCTACCTTTCGTACCTGGTTGGTATGCCTCATTTATTCACTGCACCAAAGCTGTGTTTGGTTTAACTTGGGATAAAAAATCAGATGCAAATAAGAATAGACATTTGTTTCGGGTGGATTCATTCATGCAAAGTTATTTTCAGGTTTTGTTTGGAAAAAGGAAAATGGAAAATTAGTACAGAAAATAAGAGTGTGAATGCATTGAAATGTGATGATTTTGGAAAAGAGTGAATTTTGAGGAAAATATTTGGTAAATGACTGTTATGCCCTTGTGTTATACTTTTTGAACAGTCAGGTTTTAATATTAATTACAAAATTAATTCTACACTTACAAATATTCTTCTTTACATTGGTAAAATGGATTCTACAATGTACACTTTTTATTTTTGGAAAAAAACGATGTTGTGACAATTATATATAACCACTTAATCTTTTAAGGATAATATGGTCATTAAAAAGTAAATTTTTATAATTATAAAAGAAAAAAGAGAGTAAAAAACAATGTATATTAAATAATTATATAAATTTGTCGAGTTGTTTCTTTTATTTATAGCTTTATAGCTATCTTTCATATAATAGATAATGTAAATATATAAAGTTGACCTTTATAATAGTTATTATGTTCCAAACAAAATCTAGTTTTGATTTTATTTTTCAAATGTAACTAGAAAAAGTGAAAAAAAGTGTTAAATTTATTATTTTCTACAATTTAGCACTTTCCTTTAATTACACTTTTTTTTTATTTCTTTTATCTTTTCATTGTATTTAACTTTAACTAAATAATTTTACATTTTACTTTTTTTTTCCACATATTTCTTATAATTTTGGTTTCCTTTAACTGATAGGAAACTTTCTGATCGTTAGTTGACCTCGCCAAATAACTGAGTCTTAAACACTCATGTTTTGTTATTATAGAAATTAAATATCAGCTTGAATAATTATAGAAAAATTTAATAAAAAACAAGTATAATAAAAAATTAAAGTAAGAATTAAATATATAATTTCAAGTCTCAACAATTTAATTAAATTTTATTAAATAATAAAAATATTTAATAAAAAATAAATAAAATAATCTTAAAATAGAAATATATAATAATATAATTAAAAGATAAAAAATAATAATCAATAATTTAGTTGAAAAGTAAATAAAATACGTTAATAATAAACACAGCTGATAATACAGTAAAATAATAAAAATAACTGATAATAAAATACATTAATAATAGAAATAATCAATAATATAATAAAATAATAAGTTATGTTTAAAAAATATTTGAGAAAGGTCTTATGACTTAATTATTAATAAAGTTGTTAGGCTTAGAGTTAGATAAAATTAAAAATTTTAGTGTTTTAGTTCATAGATAGTTATATTTCTTTACCAGAACAATTTTCCATTCTTCAACTAAATAAAGACTTAGTATTTTAAATCTTAAAAGTATGTAATTATATTATATATATTAGTGAAAAAAATGTATGGACCATATGGTCTTATTTAATTTGAATAAAAAATTATTTTCCATAGAATATGGTTGTGATTCATACCAAATTAGAAACAACAGAAAGAAATAAATAAGGAATAAGTATTATATTTATTTTGTAAGGATAAAACTTAAATATAGTTATAATTATATGTTTTTGGTGTTATTAAATTAGAATTGAAGTATTAATGGGAGAATATACGTTAATTTTTAATATGACCTTTGTTGTGAAGTAAAACTCCAATTTTAATTATTAAAAACAAAAAAAATAATTTAGAAAGTATATCTAAGTTTTTTCCTTCTACTATTTAGTTGACGAAAAATAAAGACAAAAGGAGCATGCTAATTAAAAAAAAAATCTCCTTTAGGGAAAGAGAATTTTGAAAAATATTTGTTAAATATTGTATTTATTATCTGCTTGTTCATCATTAAAAAAATATAAGTAATTTATTTTCTTAATTTCTAGTTAAATAAAAATTGATCGATTTTATTGGTTTTCAATCATGTTTTTTTATTTTATTTTTTGTTTTCTCCTGAAAAGCATGAAATATATTACCAGCACACCAATTTTGAATAAATAGTAATTTCTATATGACATGTCTTCCTCCAAACACATGATTTTTGTTCATGTATCAACATATTATCATTTTCAATCTTTCAGCATAGTATGAAAGTAAATCTTTAATTTTTTTTTTTTGCATTTTAAACTTTCAATTTACTTTCACCGTAAAAAAGTTCTGTTTGGGCAATTTTAACATTTGATAAAGAATACAGAAACTAATTAAAAAGAAAGTAATACAAAATTATGTCAAAACGATTAGTATTGTTGTTTAGGTTATTATGTCCAAAGAAGAGACAACGCCAACAAATGTTTGCTTTTATAGTTTAAGACAACCACCATGCAAGTGATGGCAATTCATGCTATGTAACCACCGACCAAGTCATATCTTTTCATGTTCAATTTTTTTGATTTTATTAATCTATATAACAATTAATAATGTGAATTCCTTTTTGTTTGTTTACACATTTTATTACCCATTTTACCTTCGCAACCACTACTCTACAATATAATTAAGTTTTCTTATTTTCTTATTTATATTGCTTCTACAATATTATTTTTATTATCTTTACGCAAATTATATATTACACATTAACTATAAAAAGTAATAATACACATATTTTTATTTAAATAAATATATAAAATACTAAATTTTAACTCATTAAAATAAAATAATAGAATACAAAAAAATGTGGACACACAAATAATCTCTAAAAAGTTGAACATGGCAAAAGTAAAGGAAAATGGATCCCTTTAGGTTAAGAACACATTCACAATATTGGGACCCAATAATATTAACACGGTATACTACATAAGAGAAAAATATTAAAAGTAAATTAATAAGAAAATGGTATAAAAAACTCCTAATTTTTTCAGCATCTTTTTTTTTTATTTTTTTATTATTATATATATATAATTCCAATTATTTTATGGTATGGTTTAAATATTTTAATAAATTTGAGTGGTCTCTATATTATTACCTAATTAACAACTCATACAAAAATAGTACAGTATATTTGCATACTGTGTTCATCAGTTATATATTTTAGGATGTTTTTGATAGAGGAAAGAAATAAAAGGAAAAAAAGATGATGGCTACAAAAAGAAAAGAAAGAAAAATCTGAAAATACATATTGTTTAGTTAAAGAGAAAAATAATGTGAACTTAATTTTTTGAGATTACTAATTTTAGAAAATAAATATTATTTTATTATTTTCAATTACTATTATTATTATTATTATTATTATTTATATTATAATAATATAATAAGTTATTATTGTATAACAAGAAAGAAACAATACACTTATAAGAGAAAGAAATACGATGGTTAATCAATTATGAAAATGTGTTTTATATAATTGATTATAACGTTACGAATAAAACATTTATCTATAAATATATATTTTTCAATACACATTTTTTTAAGTAAAACTTACAATTTCTTTTAAGCAGAAGTTTCTATAGATTTGTCATATGTTTTTATCTTGTAACATTATATCATAACATGTTAAATAATTATAAGCAGAACATTAATTTCTTAAATATTTATCAGTGATTCTTATTTAATTATAACATGTTAAATTATATTTCTTTTTAATGGTTGGTGAAGATGGAACCGAATCACTTGCAAAGAGATTATGTGATCTAATAGACAAATTACTTAATAGATTAGACATGTGTGTGCGTTGAGCATGCTGATTTGACATTTCATCTGATGAACTCAAACAAAATGATTTGATTCTTAGTTTTCACAGAAATCCGATATTGTATGCACTATGCCTAACCCTTCATGTCATGCCATGCTAATGCAATTCATCCATTATTTATATTATATGGCTAACTGGTACGACAAAATACAGCTAACAACGGATAATCTTATAATAGTGTTTGGCGACAACCAATCACACTCAATGTTATTCAAAAAGAAAGAAAATTAATCCAATGATCTATAATTGCAGATACTGCTTATTTTACAAGGATTCCAAGTTTTATGAAATTAGGTAATTACATTATTTCAAATCTATATTAATAAACTTAATACATTGCATCTACCCAGAAAATAAAATGTATCCAAAGCATAAAAATAATAATTACTTTTAAACTATCATAAAACTTTACTTAAAAGAAACTTATTCTTACAAAATATAAAGCTTATTCTAAGAAAAATTGGTATGACTTGTTTAGACTAATCAAGTGGTGATTTATGGTTTAAGTGATGACGTGTCACTCAAATGACACTAAAATAGTGACATAGTGTTGAAATAATGTTCAAGTGATGACATACTACTCAAATGATGCTTAAGTGGTGAGTCATGATTACATATAATGTTTGATATTACTCAAGCGATTAGCTCAAGCGAAAACTTGTATTGTAGTTCAAGCAAGAGAGAGATCGAGACAATTCTCTCTTCTTTAGATCATAATGCTCAAGTGAAAAAATGGTCACTTAAGCATTGAGTTTTTGGATAGTGCATGAATTTCTGGAATGTGAGACCATGCAACTACATGTGGGACTCAAGCGATGTCATTATTGCTCAAGTATTTATGAAACAATGTACTTTATGTTTCTAGAACTTGTTGTTGGTGGCAATAAGTGTATCACTTAAGTGTTGCAAAGAAGCTCAAGTGATGAACGCTCAAGTGCGGAGTAGGTGTTTGAGCAAGGGTGAGACAAAACCAATTTTGTTCTTAAAATTCACATCACTAAAGTTATATCACTCAAACCATGAAGTTTTTCTCAATTATAGGAATCAAAGTCACTCAAGTGACACCTAATTAATGATGATGATGATAATATTTATATTTTATATGTGATGTTTTACTTATGTGTGTGTATGTGTGATGATGAATGTGTTAAATATACATGTATGGGATATGTATGGATATTGTTAGACATTATTATATATTATTTGATATTTTTAGATATGATATTATTTGTAATAATCTTATAATGGGCTTAGCCCATATTCTCTGCATGACTCCTTATTATATATACATTACCCTACGTGTTATTTTACACATTAGGGATTCAATCTATATATTTATCTTAGTCATTCTAACACAGTATCTAGATCTAGGTTTAATCCTTACCTTCTTGGCGAACCCACTGTTCACTAGCGTTATTTTTTTTTTCGAAAATTGTTCCTTTTTAATTTTCGACGTTTTTCTTAATCTTGTTCTATTTTTCTTGAAACCACCGTTTGTTATCACTACTAGTCAAAACCATTGTTTTTTTTCGCCACCAGTCACCGCATCGTCATCACCTCCATTCCAACCATCGTCATAACCTTTCTATCTTCTATCTCGATCTGTGACATCCACCTTCATCGGAGTTTGTTTGCTTATGTTTCCCTTTTTTTTAGGATTTGTTTCTCTCTCCTGTGGATTCTTTCTCTCTCTATAGACTTGGACACCTGATATTAAACTTTGGCTTAAAAGCCAAGGCTATATTGATCATCTCACTAAAAATTAAAACAATAACCCATGTTGCTGAGAGTGAGCATCCTCGTTGGTTGAAAATTGATGCTCAATTTGCATTGTGCTCAAGTCTACTATTGATTCATCATTAAAGCAAATATTTTGTGTGTATGAGTCATGTTTAGAGATTTGGAACCAAGTCAAACTGTTGTTCACCAATGACACTGAACGTCTTTATGGTGTTTGCCAAGATTTCTTCAAAATTGCTAGTCAAACACGTATTGATGGTACAATGACTCAATATTTAGGTAAAATTCATGCCCTTTTTCATAACTTTAATGAGTTATTGCCTTCTACTTCTACTCTTTCTGCATAACTAGAGCAACGATCAGAGTTCTTCATGTTGTTGGCATTACATGGACTTCTTGATGATTATTCATAGGTCTGTGATCAAATTTTGGGATCTCCTATTATCCCTACTTTGACTTCCACTTGTTTCACCCTATTGTGTGTGCCGAGTAAGTCAACCATTGACATACCATCTTCTGTTACCTCTGATGATACTTCTATATTGGTTTCCTACCGTGATGATCACACTCGTCCTCGCAAGCTAGGCAAAGGGCGACACAAGTGTAATCATTGCCACAAATATGCTCATAACCGGTATTATGCTTTACATGGTCATCCTTCAAAGTCTGATGCAGTTGCCCAAGCTGCTACCACACTACCCCCTTGTGTGGTCCTGTACCAGCTAAAAATCCCGGTCAACCTGTTATCTTCAATGAGTTTCTTAAATGGTATGAGGAATGTCAGGGTTATAGTTCCACTACTTCTATTGTGCACACATGTACATCATTTGTTGGCCTCACTCATTCGAATTTCATTGTCCCTTGGGTTTTAGACTCAAGAGCCACCAACCACATTACTGGTAATAAATCTATTTTCTCTTCTTTATCTACTTTGGGTTACTTACCATCTCTGACTATGGCTAATGGCTCTAGGGCCTCCTCATGTGGTGTTAGTACTGTTCAACTTCTTCCTTTTCTATCCATTGAAAATGTCATTTATGTCCCTAAGTCTCCTTTAATTTATTATCCCTTAGTTGTCTCACTTGATCCCTTAATTGTATTATTTCTTTTACCAAAGATTTTGTTTGTTTACATGATTGGAGTTTGGGACAGATGATTGACACCGGATGTGAGTCTCATAGTCTCGACCTTCTACGGACATCTACAAATGTTGGTTCAGTAATGGATTCTTGATCTTTCATTCATGCTCAACTGGGTCATCCAAGCCTTGCCAAGATGCAGCAGCTTGTTCCAAGTCTGCCCAAGTTATCAAGTTTGTTTTGTGAGTTATGTCAACTAGGGAAACATAGTTGTAGTTCTTTTCCCAAAAGTGTCTCATAGCGTGCCTTGTCTCCATTTGCATTAGTTCATTATGACATTTGGAGACTTGGACGTGTTCCGTGAAATTTAGGTTTTAAGTATTTTGTAATTTTTATTGATGATTATTCAAGGTCTACTTGGTTGTTTTTATTAAAAAATCGTTCAGAGTTGTTCTCTTTTTTTAAATTTTTTTACAATGAAATAAAGACTCAATTTGGTATTTCTATTCGTACTTTACACACTGATAATGCTCATCTGTATCTTTCTCATCCTTTTCAAATTTTTTTATGACTTCTCATAACATTCTTCATCAAACTTCCTATGCTTACCACCTTAACAAAACGAGGTGGCTGAATGCAAAAATAGACACCTTATAGAAACAACTCAATGTTAACTCATTGACAAGTGTACCAAGTTGTACAAGTCATAAAGTGGAAAGTCCAAGTATTGTTTTTCCAAGGGATTAGCGGTTCTTTAACCTATATGAGTGGTTACTAATTTAGATTAGAATGTGAAAGATTTAAATTTATCAAAGAATCGAATAAAGTTTCAACTTGAAAAGTCATAAACAACTGAAAATGAGATTGATTAATTAATAACAGTTATATAACTTCACTGGGGTTGGAGTTCCTGAACTCAACTTTATATAAATTTCTTTGCAAATATATCTCAAACAAGACTTCACATTCACACAAGATGCATAATTTCTTAGAAATAAGTTCTAACTTTAATGCACAAATAACTAATTCCTTAGTTTTCTTATAAAGCTTGCATGAAGAACATGTATATAGAATGACCAAGTGTTATAATATTATGTCTAATATTATAACCCAAGGTTGTTACTTCTTGAGTTTTAAGTTTCAAAAAGCATTTTCTAGTGTTCAGAAACAACATAAAGCATATATGATCAAGCCATGGTCTTTGTGGCATGGCAAAAGTTACTAAATGAATCCAAAATATCACTTTTTAAAAGTGATCCAAAAAGTGACATCTTGTTGGGCGAGCAACTCCTCTCGCTAGGCGAGAGTCCACGTGTAAACCAATATTTTAAAGCTTGTCGCCCAAAGAGAGTACTTGCGGCCCAACGACCAAATGATCTCCTCATTGGGTGAGGCGTTTTTGTGGTTGGGCGAGAAGTTCCAAACTTCCCTTACTCTTATATTCAAGCTCCCATTTCTCTACAAAAATTAAAAAAGTGAGGAGTAATCACTTTCTATAAAAAAAATACAAGTATCGTAAATCTTTAAAGTAAAAAGAGAATAGGTCATGACAAAGATACAAATAAAGGAGGTCAAATTGTATAATCAATTAAGTTTAAATAACATTTATCACTCAAACAATTTTAATTCATGGCCAAGTTCCTCAATGTTTTTGTGGTAATGCTATTTTAAGTGCATGTTACCTCATTAATCGTATGCCATCTTCGGTTTTAGATAAAAAAATTTCTCATTCTGTTTTATTTCCTCACGAACCTTTTTATCCCTTACCCCTTAGAGTCTTTGGGTTAACATGCTTTGTTCACATTTTAGGACCAAGTCTTGATAAACTATCTGCTAAGTCTCACAAATGTGTCCTAAGTTTTACACAATCACAAAAAATGTATAAATGTTTCTCTCCATCTTTTAATCATTATTTCATTTCAACATATGTCACTTTCATTGAATCCTCTCTCTACTTTAGGACTAATCTTTTACCCTCTGTCTCTCCACCTGACTAAACCATTATTCTAGTTGTCTGTAACTCTCCTATTGTGTCTAATGTTACTACAGATCCTCCACCTCTTCATGATGACTCTCTTCCGGTGTCAACTCCTCCATCCCCTCCGGCTCTGTCATCTAAATTTGACCTTCCTATTGGTCTTTGTAAAGATATACGCTCCACTTGTAATAATTCTCCTCATTATATTGCTTTGAGTTATCACAGACTGTCTCCATCACTATATACATGTCTTTCATCTATTTTCTCTGTGTCAATTCCTAAATCTGTGGTTGATGCTTTAGCTCATCCTGGTTGTCGTCAGGCCATACTTCATGAAATGAGTGTTCTTCAGAATACTAGAACTTGGGACCTTGTACCTTTACCTTCTGGGAAATCTGTTGTTGGTTGTAGGTGAATCTTTGCTATCAAAGTTGGTTCTGATGGAACTATTAACTGTCTTAAAGCCTAACTAGTGGCCAAAGGTTATACACAAATTTTTGGGTTAGATTATGGTGACTCATTTTCTCTAGTTGCAAAGATGACATCTATTCGCTTATTCATAACAATGACTACTCTTCAATATTGGCCTGTTTATCAATTGGATGTCAAGAATGCTTTTCTTAATGGTGATTTGCAGGAATAAATTTATATGGAGCAACCTCCAGGTTTTGTTGCTCAAGGGGAGTCTTCTGGAATGGTATGTCGTCTCCGCAAATCTTTACATGGCCTCAAGCAGTCTCCTAGAGCATGGTTTGGAAAATTTAGCAGTGTTGTTCAACAATTTGATATGACTCGTAGTGAGACAGATCATTCAGTGTTTTTCTGTCACTCAAGTGCTAAGTGCATCTATCTGGTAGTATATGTGGATGACGTTGTTCTTACAGGGGTGATCACCATGACATCTCACAGATGAAACAACACCTTTGTCACCACTTTCAGACTAAAGATCTTGGCAAACTCAGATATTTCTTGAATATTGAGGTAGCACAATCTAATGATGGAATTGTTATATCTCAAAGGAACTATGCATTGGACCTTTTTGAGAAAATTTGGTTGATGAACTCAAAATTTGTTCACACACCCATGGATCCCAATGCCAAACTCCTATCCAGTCAGGGGAGTCTCTATCAGATCTAGAAAAGTACAAAGATGTGTTGGAAAATTGAATTATCTTACTATTACTCATCCTGACATTTCCTTTGCAGTCAATATGGTGAACCAATTTCTTTATTCCCCATGTACATTGGAATGTTGTCATTTGTATATTAAAGTACATTAAAGGATCTCCTAGAAAAGGTTTGTTGTATGGTCACAATAATCATACCAAAGTTGTATGTTATTCAGATGTTGATTAGGCAGGATATCCTTCTGATAGAAGATTCACTTCTGGATATTGATTCTCCATTGGAGGTAACTTGATCCCTTTGAAAAGCAAGAAACAAAGTGTTGTAGTAAGATCTAATGCAGAAGCAAAATTATAACCTCAGTCACCTTTGAACTTATTTAGCTTAAACAATTACTTAAAGAATTGCAATTTGGAGATGTCACTCAAATGAAACTTATATGTGACAATCAGGTTGCTCTTCATATTAACTCCAATCCCATCTTTCATGAAATGACCAAATACATTGAGATTGATTGCCATTTTATTTGTGAGAAGATTATATCTGAAGACATTAAGACTGAGTTTGTTAACTCAAATGACCAATTAGCAGATATTTTTACTAAGCCTTTATAGGGACCTAGAGTTAATTATATTTGTAACAAGTTTGGTACATATAATTTATATGCACCAGCTTGAGGGGGAGTGTTAGATATTATTAGATATTATTTGATATTATTAGATATGATATTATTTGTAATAATATTGTAATGGGCTTAGCATATATTCTCTACATGACTCCTTATTATATATACATTACCCTATGTGGTATTTTACACATAAGGGATTCAACATATATCTTTCTCTCAGTCATTTTGATAAATAAGAATGATAATATGTATGAATTAATATGTATTGTAATGTTTTTATAACATGTTACCCTTCATGGGAGTGACCCTTTATGGGTGTTTTGCCCATTACGGGTGTATGAGTGTGTCTAGTGAGGATACTTGAGATTATATTAGGATGTAAGGGTTGTAAAACTAAATATGAAACTCATTAAGAATAAAATATCTTATGTTTCACTAATGATCTAATTACACATATAAGATTTCACATCATATAAAGTTGAATGTGGTTCTTCTATCACCACTTTCTATAACATGTGCAAGTAACCACACTAACAAAAAAACAAACGTTAGCTTTTACTAACAGTGTTTTTGATAGGTCAATTGTTAATATTTAGTAAAATATACTTAATACAAATCTTTCAAAAAATATAATTATAAAAAATTACACTATTTATTAATATGTTAATCCAAATCTTTTAAAAAATATCAACTACGAAAAATTACACTATTTTATTAATATGTAATTGAATATTTTGAAAGTAATTTAGTTATAATTTATCCAACAAACTATGTTCATAGTGTGATTGATAAACATATATGTAATCTATAAAATGTTATGTAATAATTCAACAAATAAATATATAAACACGCATGGTGAATCCCACAAAAATTATGAATATTTTCTGTTTTGTAGATATTTTCCATTGTATTTGACTTTATATATATTTTGCTAATAACTTTTATACTCAATGTTGTGTAAAATATACTAGATAAACATACCTATAATGTTATTGTATATATATTATTACATCTTTCAAATTAATATATAATATTAAATGGGACGTTACAATGCCTCTATCTCTTCCTCTATTAACACCGGTGGAAAAATAGTATTCACTATTAATAGTTTCTAAACATTTGTAATATAAAATGATTTCAGATTTATTACTATAGTTTCCTAAACAGAACCTTTATCTTAAACTTAGGAGCCTAATTATTGTTAATTAATTGCTCAATTTACATAATTTATTCATAAATAACTCTAGTTAATGCTCCAAAAGGATCACACTGTAGCAGCTGTGGATAGTTAGTTACTTGTAATGGGAACTGCATTATTTTTCTCCATACAACTACTTTTAAACAATGTAATTGCTTGCAGTAGTACTATGAAAAAACTTTTTTCATTATATTTTCTCAATAACTTGTTTGTTAATTTATAATTATATTATTTATGATCGGAGAAGCAACGTGCTTTTATCTTATTATGTAAAACGTTTTTCAAAACATAAAAATCAGACCGAAACACCCCTTGCGACTTTTATTTTCTCTGTTTCATGGGCCGAGCACAAGACGGCCCGTTAAAGCATGGTTCTAAAGTCAGAACCTGGAAATTGAAGCCTGTATTTGGGGGATTTTTTTGCACCCATGCTTTCTTTTTGCACCCATGCTTTCTTTTTGCACCTTATGCTTTCTTTCTGCACCCCATAATTTATCCAAAATTTTTTTAATTGTACAATCCAAAAATTTTCTAATAGTACAATCTTAAATTTGGAAAAACTATCTAGATTTTTTTTATACACAGCTTAAAAGTTTTTTTATGTAAAAAAATAACTTTTAAATTATAAAATTTAAATACAATACTAAATAGATAGTTGAATCTAAAAATATTTTTTAAATTATACAATCTAAAAATCATTTGTTAAATAGACAAATATTATGAAATGTGAAATATAAAAAATACTTTCAAATCTAAAAGTTTATTTTAAATTATACCATTCAAAACTAAAAATACTTTTATATTACAAAATCTAAAATTACTTCTCAAATTCTATAATCTAAAAAATTTTTAAATAAAATAATTTAAAGTATTTGCAAAGCTAAATAAAGCAAAACAATGTAACAAGCTTTTACTTTCTTTTATACTTTTTATACTTTTATTGTAAATCTTCTTCTTTGTGTGAGATAACAGAAATTTTTGTCTCGAATTATATATTTAAATATTATTTTATTTATCGTTTTACGTACTTTATTTACATTTGTTTTATTTATCTTTCTTCACAAATTAACTAAGAGGGGAAAAAATATAATTGCGCTTGAATAGTAATGAATGAATCAATTAAGCCAGAGGTGAAATAAAGTTTTTTGATGAATTTAACAGACAAACAAAATTTCCTCTTCAAAAATAGGTTTTTGTTTTCTAAAATTTATATGTTCTTGAAGTATATTTTAAAATGTTTATTCTCAGAACATTATCTTGTTTTGTAAAAGTTTGTCTCTTAAACACTAGAAAAGAGCAATAGAAAAAAAAAAACGAATGAAAAATATGCTTCAATTATTTCTATTTTTTAATAACTTGGTTTAATAGATTTTGAATGAAAATTTGATTACTAAAAGTAATATATAATTATTTCAGAAAATAATTTTTAAAACTAAAAAGTGAGAAGAAAATCAAACTTGACTCTTTTCCTTGCTTTCCTATTCCCTCTTCTGTCTTTCAGCCCAATAAAACGCACTATATATTTTATAAATTAAAGGTGCTTTCAATCAACTTTACATTTTTCTATTTTACAACAAAATACTAGATTTGGTAAAATAATATATACGTCGTTCGAAAATTTTGCGTACTTCACTGTGACATAATTGATTTTTATAACACTTAAAAATGTTGATGAAATAAAAAAATGTTACCTTTTACATTTTGACAACATTTTATCAAATGTAAATTGATTTAACAACATTTTTCACACATTATTAGAAACCTTTAGAAAATTCTACTAATTTATTTCTTTTGTAAGATTTAAAAATGTTGTTTCTTTTAACAATATTTTAGGATATTCCTTCAAAAAACCATTTTAATTTATAATTTGCAAATTTAGAAAAGGTTATTAATCTATTTCTTTAGTAATTTTTTAGAAATGTCAGCTCACAATGTTGTGTAATATTTAAAAAGTGTTACCAATGCATTTTGTAACATTTAAAAATATTAATTTAGATACTCAAATAATGTTAAGATAGAAAAGTATAAATTGGAGAAATCGTTTCAATTCCATAATTTTATCTTAAGGTTATATATGATGTTTAGTTTTGGTTGATATAATCGATGATTGACTTTATTGAAAAATAAAATATTATAAAAGTGATATAAAATTGCCTTACTTGTAAAATGAATTATTTTAATTCACATATCATTAGAGCTGTCAAAACGGGTGGCCCGGCCCAGCCTAGCCTGGCTCTACGGGCCAAGTTCAAAAAATCTGATAGCCTAGTCTGGCCTATATTTTAAAACGGGCCACAATTTTTAGCCTGACCTGACCCTATGGTAGGCCAATGGGCCAGCGGGCCATTTTTAGCCTAATTAAAAATTGAAAAAATATTACAATATATCTACAATATAATTATAAATATAAATATATAATATATTTACATGAATGTGTGTGTAAAACTGTTTACATTTGAACAACTTGTAAAAAAAACTTAGATCACATACTAAGTACTTCCAAAAGAGTCAAGCACCTACTAAACAAAAGAGACTTCTTGTGAGATGTTAGAGGAGTAATGCATAGAGGAGATGAAAGAGCTTGTGAAAAAGGAAGAGAAGAAATGAAAAAGAAAACAGAGACTCTAAGACACTAGGATTTCTTTATTTGGTATGACAACATAACAATTAAGAACAAAAATTTAATATAAAAAATAAACGGGCCAGCCTATTAGCCTACGGGCCAGCCTGGCCTTGGCCCATATGGGCATCGGGCCAAATGGGTCAGGTTAAAAAAAGCCTATTGTTATATAGGCCACAATTTTTTAAGCCTAGCCTGACCTGAATCATAGGCTATACAGGCCAGCCCATCAGGCCAAGCCTATTTTGACAGTTCTACATATCATTAAATTCAAATGTAAAAAAAAGAATAAGTGAGACCTGGCCACAATTTTATACTAAGAAATTATAACTAAAACTTAATTATATTCTTTCAAAGTTTTCCATAATTTTGTATGAACATGTTTACTTTGAAAGTCAGGTTTTCTTTCAATAAGTAAAGGGTTAAATATGTTTTTAACTCGTAAATTATTTGTCAAAATTGTGTTTCGTCCTTGAGATAAACTTTAGACTTATTTCATCCTTATACTTTATAAGCTCGTGTAAACGATTCTTGATGATGTTTAAGAATTCATTTTATCTCTTTATTTTCCTTTTTCATAGTTTCCTATTTCATTATCATCTGTGTTTTAAGCTTCTTTCACTCTTTTTCCTTCCATTTCCTCTCATTTTCCTCTTCTTAAAGATGTTTTTATTTGTCATCGAGGATCATTTACACCTGTTTATAAAGTATAAGGACGAAATATATCCAAAATTTGTCCCAGGAACGAAACATAATTTTGACAAATAGTTCAGGAACTAAAAATATATTTAACCCATAAGTAAATGCTTTGTGTTTTGAGTAACTAAATTTATCTTTTCTGGGTATTCTAGAAGATAAGGTTTGTAGTATAACGATGATAATTTAATACTCGATACTTTTTTATATCTTATTTTTCTTTATGTGTTTTTATTGTTTGTATTTCCAAGGTGTGATTTGAAAATTATATCACATTAGTTATTTCATTATCTTTGGACTCAATTCAATACTATGTGAATGAAGATTGATCTCCTAATTTTTTTTTATCAAAGTTCTTAAACCGTTTAATGGTAATCCTATCCTATGTTAAGAGATGAAACTTCTATTATTTATGGTGGGAAGTCTTAACTGACTATATAGTCTTTTTGCATATATTGAGATAGCTTAGTGAAACCGTCTAGTGATGTTTTAAGATTTCTAATAAGAGACATTGTTAATGTTTCTTTCTGTGAATACAGATGTGTTTAACGGGAGTTGGTTATAACGGTGTTACATTATAAATAGGAACTTCTGTCACATGTTTGTGATTAATGCTTGAGTTGTTTTTTAGTGAGAGTTACTGAGAGAGTAACTTTGAGTTGTAATCTCTTATTCATAGTGAACTCTGTCGTGGACATAGATTAAAATTCACTAATACTTCTATTGAACCATGTTACTTTTGTGTGTGATTCTTTCATTGATAATTTCTATGCTTACCTTCTACATCTACATTTGCAGGTTCTTTGTTATTGTTTTACTATGGTAGAAGGCCCAAAGCGAGTTTGTGTTTCTTTGTGCTATTCCAAAACAATGTGCATAATAAATTAATATTAGAGCCAAATTTGATTAATGTATGTTGTTAGTGATTTCTTGAAAAAAAGTGGATACCAATTTCATGATCGAGAAGTTCAATAGAAAGAATAATTTCAACCTCTAGAGCATTTGAAGGAAAAAAAATCTTTTGATAATTCTTCTATCTCGGCTAGATAAGGTGCCCTATGAGGTTGTGAAGGAGAAAACCTTAGCAACATTATGGTTGAAGCAACAGAAGCTTTTCATGACAAAATACATTTGCAATAAGAGTATTTGGATTGTGTATGAAGGAGGGTACACTATTGAAGGCTCATCTTGATGATCTCAATTTAATCTAGGTGAAGCTTTGGGATATCAACATTAAGGTAGATCATAAAGATGAATGGTTCTACTAACCTCTCTCCCACCTTCCTATGAGAACTTGGTAGGTCCTTGGAGTATAAGGAAGGATTGCATTATGTTAGAGGAAGCTAAATCAAGCCTCTAGGAGCTTTTTCTAAAGGCATTTGAGAGTGTTGAGGAAGCATCATCTTCTAGGTTGGTGGTCTTCAAGAAAGATAGGAAAGTGAAGAATAAAAAGAATAAAAAGGTTTATCATGAGGATTTTTCAAGTACTAAAAGCTACTAGGACATTAAAGGAGGGACTATCCAAGATTGGGGTATCAGAACTTAGCGACTATAATTCAGAAGGTGAAGTCGTATGATGATGAGTTGGTGTTGACTATCATCTCACGACAATAAACCTCTGATAGCTGGGTATTGGCTAGTGGTTGCTCCTTTCACATGAGCCCTAAAAGGATTTGGTTTACCACATTTCATGATTTGAACAATGGTAACATTTTTATGGGAAATGATGGTTCTTGTAAGGTAGTTGGTAGGAAGTCTTTATAGACAAGGATACATGAGGGTGTCATTAGTACATTGACCAACGTTAGGTATGTCCTAGAGTTGAAGAATATTCTTATATCAATTAGAGCCTTAGATATGAAGGGTTTCAGGTGCAATGTGAAAGGTGAAGTGATGTAGGTGAAGGGGAGAGGTGGTGAATGGGTTATTCAGGGCTTTAGGGAAGGGAATATGTATTTCCTTCAAGGAGCGTTTGTAGATGCATCTGGTGTTGTGTCTATCTCGATATTGTCTAGTAGCTCGTTTGGTGGAGCATTTTGGCATATATGTTTAGGACACATGTTTTTTAGAGGGTTGAACAACTTGTTAAAAGTAGAGTTGTTGGTGGACAAAGGGTGGAGACTCTAATTTTTATGAACACTGTGTGTTTGTGAAGTATCATAGGCAGAGTTTTCATTTAGCATTACAAAATACAAAATCCATGTTAGACTACATCCATGCGGATTTTAGGGGTCGTTTAAAGTTCCATTTCTTGGCGGTGCAAGGTACTTTCTCTCATTCATCAATGATTACTAAAGGTTGACATGGTTTTTCACAATGAAGCAAAAATCAAAGGCCTTCGAAAAGTTTAAGCATTAGACACTTTTAATGGTTAATGAAACTTCTAAAGACTAATAGTTTGAAATTTTACACTAAGGAGCTTAAAAACATTTTTAGAGATAAAGGCATCTTGAGCATTTGACAATTCTTCATACTCCATAGCATAATGGAGTTGCCAAGAGGATGAGAAAAACCTTATTAGAGAGGATAAAGAGCATGTTGTCCAGTTTTAGTTTATATAGACTTTATTGGGTGAGGTTGTGAACACAACAAGTTATCTGGGGAGTCATTCTCCATCCATAACCATTGAATAAAAAATCCAATGGAGAAGTGGTTGGGAAGTTGATTAACTATTCAACATCGAAGGTCTTTAGGTATCTAGTTCACTATCATGTGATTGGTGGTAACATTAAACCTAGGTTCAGAAAGAGGGTGTTTATGGGCTATAGAAAATGGAGTGAAGAGATTCAGAATATGGTCACCTTTTGAGGGAATGATGATTATTAGTAAAGATGTTGTGTTTGATGAAGTTTTTGCCATGTAGAGGAAGTCTGGTGAGTCATTTAATATACCTTCACTATCGATAGATAAGTCCTAAGTGTCTAATGGGTGTATCACAATAATTATCATTTCATTAACCATTGTTCAAAGGTCTCAATGGTAAAGACATTATCTTGAGAGATAAGGGTTTGATGGTACACTTGCCTATGCACTAGCTGCAATAGTTGCTTGTGTTGAGGGCAGAAGGTATATTTTGTTTACGATCGAAGGGATGGATTCATTGCAAAAAATTAAACTCTATAGTTGGTAAGACCAACTAGGAAAATCATTAAAGCACTAGAAGGTAGCACAATTGATGAAAAATCCATTTTAGTGAAGACATTTGATGGTAGAATTGGTGGTAATGTTGAAAAGAAATTTAGCTTTAAAAAGGGGAGGAGTAGTTGAATAGATCTTTTATACTACCTTCAATGATTTTTGCATTAAGAAACCTATTAAATGCGTATAGGGAGTCATCTAATGGTTTTATAAATAAGTTTACAAACATTTTTTAAAATGTTTAATGACAACTAAAAGTGAAAAACTGCATGTAATAAAAAGCAAGAGTGAACACTTTCTTTTTATATTGGTTCACCCCTAACTCAAGTTACATCCAGTTCTTCAATGCAAAGGAAAATGGTTCCACTAAACAATCAAATTTTTACAAGTATTATCATTGTCACTTTGGGTTTACTAAAACTCCTTGTTATAAGGGATAACATCACACATGTGAAGGATTTACAAAAGAATCTTTGTATTTCTACATCATCTAGAAGACAATTATATCTAACCACTTAGAACCAAATGGTTCCTCTAAACAAATTTTTTTTACAAGTATTCTCATTGCCACTTCTGGCCTAATGACTACACAAAGTCATTTCTAGTTATCCAATAAACTCTCCCTAAGTTTAAGCACAATACACAAGGCCTCTCTAAGCAAAGTACATAAAGTTGTTAACCTAAAGATATAGAAGGATCTTTAGCAATATCTAAAGGATAAGTGTTTTGATAATGATGGCTCTAAAAGAAGAAGATGGAACTTCATAATTAAAGTCTTGAAGTTTTGTGGAAGCTTTAAACTTGTAGTTTGTGTATATGTTTGCTTGTAATAGTTAGGAATCAAGTTAAAGACTCTAACATGCACACCACTCTCCTATAAACCTTGAAAAAGTATTTTATTTTTTGTAAAAAACAACTAATGTCATAATAATCGATTATCTCTTTGCATAATCGATTATCACAACTTTGAAAAACTTTTTAAAAACTTTTACTCTCTGAAATAATCGATTAACTCAAGGAATAAACGATTATTGATAATCGATTATCTCATTTAATAATTGATTATCAAGCGATGATTTTCAAAACTCTTTTTTTCTCTCTATAATAAATTATTATCTTTAATAATAATCGATTATTCTGAACATTTTTATGAAAACTCTTCATATTCTTTAGACCTTGGTACTTCTCTTTGTCTATAAATAAGAATAGGGTCTGAGGGTTTAAAATATACAAAATACAAGTTTTTTCTTTTCTTTGTTAAGCTTGTAAAAAACTAGTCTATTTTCTTGAAGTAGGTTTACTTGAGAAAGTTGTATTGTTGTTAGGGTTTGAGCTTGTTATCATCCTTTGTGGTATTTAGAGGAGGTATTCATCCTTTGGTGTTATTCAAAGGAGGTATTTTTATTCCTTGCAATGTTCAACGAAGGTGTTGGTTTATCTCTTGAGTGTTCAAGAAAGATGTTATTTCATCTTTTGTTCTGTACAAAAGAGGTGTCTTGTTTAATCTTCCTACTATCTTACTTATTCTGCTACTCTGTAAGTTGTAGAGTTGTCAAAATGGGTGATCCAGTCCAATCGGGTCTAGCCCGGGCCAAGATAAAAAAATCTATCAGCTTAGCCTTGCCTATATTTGAAAACGGACCATAATTTTTTGCCTAGTCTGACCCTATGTTAGGCTAACGGGCCAACAGGCCAACGTACCATTTTTAGTCTAATTAAAAAGTGAAAATATATTAACATATCTATAATATAATTTTTTTATCAACAATAAATAACATATAAATATTTAACAAATTTATATTAAAGTTTGTGTAAATTTTGTTATATTTGAACAACTTATAAAACAAACTTAGAGCACCTACTAAGCACTTCCAAGATAGTTAAGCATTTCCAGTACTCAACATTTATTTACTGCAAAAGATAATGTCCAATTGATTAAAAAGATTATGTAATATACATGAAAAAATTAAAATGCATTATGGACCTTTTTAGATATATTATCTTATCTCTTCCACTTCTTTTGCATTTATATTTGATAATACACAAAAAATTATCAATTAAGAGTTTTATAACAAGCAAAAATAAATATTATATCAAAATCAATAATAACTGGTTTAAGATAAATAAGGGTTTACACATTGGTAAGAAGTAAACAATAGAACCAATTTTGAGTACAAATGAGGGTTTACACATTGGCAAGGAGTAAACAATTTCTATAATTGTTTAAGATAGGATCATCAATGCTAAATGAAGATTTTGAAGTCGTTGTTGTGATAGGAATGCTTAAAATGTCACAAATATTAACAAATTCTATAAAACTCACCAAATATTAACAAAATAAGAAAACCCACATGATTATATGAAGAAAACAAAAGCAGATTTAAAGTTTTGATTAGAAATGTAAAAAGTGAGAATATAAATTAAAAAGAAAAGAGTAAAGAAGAATCTAACCTAATGTGAAACAGAAAAGTTATGGCGGAGGCATGAAATTGT
This sequence comes from Lablab purpureus, assembly GCA_030347555.1. Taxonomy (NCBI): domain Eukaryota; kingdom Viridiplantae; phylum Streptophyta; class Magnoliopsida; order Fabales; family Fabaceae; genus Lablab; species Lablab purpureus. Next base: position 23,307,969 of record CM059260.1, read on the forward strand.
GTTGGTAAAAGTGATCCAAGGCATGATGTCTAGTAGAGGAGAAAGAGGAGATTGTAAGAGAGGAAGGAAAGAGATGAAGAAGAAAATAGAGACTCTCAGATTTAGTATAATATGACAACATAAAAATTAAAAACAAAAATTAGTATATAAAACGGAACAGCCCATTAGCCTACGGGTCACCCTGGCCTTGGCCCATATAGGCCTCGGGCCAAATGGGTCAGGCTAAAAAAAGCCTATTGTTATTTAGGCCACTATTTTTTAAGCCTGACATGACCTAAATCATAGGCCAATCGGCCAGCCCATTGGGCCAGACCGATTTTGACAGCTCTAGTAAGTTGTAAAACTTTATTTTTAAGATAGTTAGTAGAATTCACTTTCTTTAAGGTGATTGAACACTGGACATAGGATCTTTTGATTTGAACCAGTATAAAAACTTGATGTTTATTCTCTCTATCCATACTCTCATTTATATTAAGATCATATTCTGCTTTTTATATTATACTCTGATTAAAAGAGAACTTAAAAATAACTTGGGGTTTTGCTAAAATTTGTTTTAACAAGATTAATTTTTGAAAGTCTCTCCATATTATACAACAAAATGTTTGTTTATTACAAGGTTAACACAAAAAATGAGTGGATATGAAATATAAACACTTCTTGTTTAAAATGATAACTTCACACATGTGAAGGATTTACATAAGAATCCCTCTTTTTCTTTATCATCTAGAAGACACCTATATCTAAGCACTTAGAAGCTAAAAGATTAGAGAATAATGAAGCTTGTATAAACACATGTACGTTTGTTAATTCCATTAAAAAATCTTCCGTGTACATAAAGCATATTCTATATATAAGCATCACGAAAGGATCCATTCTGATCCAATACTTTTGCATTGTCCTTTGCATTAGAGTTTTCCATTAGAGGTGTTTGACTTTATGTTGACACTTCAATTTGGTATGCACGTCTTTATTTTTTGGAGGGTCTAGTGGGGACTCTGTATTTATACTGAGAGTGGTATATTTGTGTGTATATGAAAGCATGATAGACTTGGGAGTTCTTTCATTGATTTCATCATTCGATTGTCCAAGTAATTATGTGCCTAAAGCAACTTGATTAGTTTCAACCAATACCCAACATGTGATCATTTCCTATGGACCATACAAAACAAGAACTCTTGAGTTGAGTTTGATGAAGGGAAAACCACTCGTAGGACTAAAGCCAGGGGTCAAAGCCAATTTATTGCAATTTGTATACAACTGTAGGGAAAACCACCCGTAGGACTAAAGCCAGGGGTTAAAGCCAATTTATTGCAATTTGTATACAACTGTATTGTATGAAATGAGATAAGTTTAAATCACTTAACCCCTTTTAAATTATTTTTGTCTCCCATAACTAAATACAAGTCATTTTGGCATCTAAGATCCTCAATTTCCTCCTCTTACAATTTTACATAAAGGAAAACTCAAAAATACATTATTATATCATTAAATATCTCTTTGTGGATGTCAGAATAAATGGATCTAAAAGGGGGGTTGAATTAAGCCTTGAACTCGTTTCATAGAAATCTAGACAAGACTGTCTAGTGGTCAAGAACAGAGAAAACAACACACTTCACATTTATACTGGTTCACCAAAACTTCCCTTGAGATCACTCATAAGAGGTTTCACTAATCAAACAATTATTATAACGAGTATACAAACCACTCCAGATTATCATGAGTACACAAACCACTCTTGGTTATATTGTGTAGCACCCCAATGTTTTTATAAGATTAATTAAATAATTTTATGAAATTTCAGGATTTTTAATTTAATTAATATACATTTTTTTCTATTATTTTAATGTTTACTGTAAGGTTGATTTTAATATATAATATTCATTTTTATAATTATAAAATAATTAATTTTAGAATATGAGGTCTTATTTAACTAAATATTGAAGTCTTAGGTCATTGAGAACACCATTACTTTGAGAGAGAGGAAGAGAGAAAGTCATTTTTCGTTTTTTAACGGAGCTAATACGGTAAAACTAGTTTTACAAATTCTTTCACCGTTGAATCGAGCTGGAAATTTAACATGTGATTTCCACACCTGGTTCTTTATTATGACCGGTTGGATCGTTGATATGAGGTCTAAGTAGGAAGATATTCAGTTCACATAGTAGTTGTAATTTGGGGATTTTCTTCTTCTTTGTTCTCTATTTAACAAGGAAGAGGAGAAGAGCAAGAGGGGAAATTTTAGGGCATCGGGAGCATCATCTGCATAAAAAAGGGTAAGGGGGAGTGAGAACTGGGTGTGAGATATCGGTTGGGTAGTGGAGTTGGCCCCCAATTCCTTAATTTGGGTGTGTTCTTGAAAGAAGGGTTTTCCTCTTTCATCTATGTTTGGTTCCTAATTACTCTTGTACGCTCTTTGTGATATGAGTTGAAGAATAATATGTGTAATTTCTTAATTTGATAATATTTTGATTGTTTGACCCTAATTCCTTATTTTAGGTGTATTCTTGAAAAAGGGGAGAGATTTTCCTCTTTTATTTTTGTTTAAGTCCTATTTATTCTTATATGCGCTTTATGACGGAATTGAAGAATAGTATGTATAATTTCTGAATTTGTTAATATTGTGATTACTTTAGAGCACCTTAAGGATTCTTATGATACCCTAAGAAGGGGATGAGTCAAGGGTGATATAATTTTAATGATGAATGAAGGATAATGTGTGTTAATTGAATATTATTTTAATGTTTTATCCACTAATTATGATAAAAGTATCTTGTTAAGTGATTGTGACTGTTAATGTGAACTTATATGAAGGAAAATGTGTATGAGTGTATCAGAAGTCCTTGGACTTATGTGAACATGCATCATAACGTGAGATCATTGTGCATCGCTTTTGTGGTCAAGTGTGATATGTGATTGGTGCCACATGCATTCATTATCATAATGTATATATGGGTACAATATGCATTGCCTATGATGCAATTATAATATGGATATGTTGAGGTTATGGATAATTCCTGTTGAGGTTAAATTAATTTGTTTCTCATGTTTGGATATGATAAGTATTGATTAATTATGTGTGAGACTATCTTGTAGTGTCATTACACTGCAACTTGAGTGAGATATTTCTCACTCCCTTTGTTTCTTTGTCTTGTTTTTCCTTTCGTATTGTAGGTGGTCTCCAGTTTGATGTTGGTGATTTTAGTGGTGAAGCTTAGTGTTCATGGGACTATTGTGATAGGATATGTGACACCGAGATAGGACTAGAAAATTAGAACTTTTGTTTATTTATTTTTAATTAAGACTTTAGTTGGTTTATTTTAAATCATGTAATGTTATTAGTGAATGTGAATCCTTTACCCTGTGTACACTATTATTATAGATTTTATTAATTATGAGGTTATTATATGCCTTATAAAATGTGTTACTTTTATTCTCATGATATATGATGCGGGTAGAGAGTTCACATATTATCTAAATCTCCTCTTGAGACTAAGACCTCATCAAGAAGATAGAAAAAACTCTTAAAAAGAGAACAATTTAAGCTCACAGGGTGTTTTCTCTATAGAGTGAACAATACAATGGTTTCCACTTACACCTACAGAGAACAATTAGAAAATTCTAAACATTTGATGTTTTTTGAATGTTTTGATTATTAAGTATACTTGTATGTTCTTCGTCTTTGTCTTGAAGCCTTTATATACTTTTCATAATTTTGACTATTGCTTCAAAATCTATAATATTTGATGTAGAATCTCTTGATATGTGCTTCTAATTATCAAAGTTGATTTAGGATTGATTTAACTTTACTGTCGCGAAAGCAATATTCATTTGTATCGTTAAAAGCTTAGATAGGAAAAACTTGATATTCTTTTACCTTTTTCTTTTATCTGTAAGGAAACAATTTAAATAATACAAGATTGTATCACAGATAATGGTGTATTGCATTATATCTATTGTTTCCTTTTCCTTTTATCTTTTGAACATTGTGATATATATAGGGAATTTGATTCTTCAACGTTATCATGAATAACTCTTTTTCTATGAATTCAAAAAACACCGAATCATTATTAATTTAGTATTAAATAGATTGGTCATTCAACTTTAAAATAATTTTGTGTTGATTATATAAAATATTGCTAGATCATTTAACAGTTATATTAGACCATCTATAGATCTATATTATCTTTTGAAGCTATAAATTGCATGAACAAAATTGTTAAAAATTTCATATATATGGACATATATATTTAAAACACTTCTTTGTATTTTTATTATCATCAAAACTACTCTTATGTAAGAGCTTACTAGAATTAGACCATTTAAAGTCATAATATAGTTAGATCGTTGAGGATCTCAACAGTGAGGTAGACTCAGTGAGAAAACACAAGTTATATTCAAGAATTGTCACAAGGTTGGGATTGCAAGGGTATATAATCTCCCTTAAATTGTTGGGGAATTGAAACATTGTTTGAATTGCAAAGAAAACCACGTTGACAATATTTTTACCACTACTTCTTATGTTGGTGGTGGCATTGTTGTTGTTGTCTCGGTTCCTTTGGCTTTGAGATGGAAAAAATGGTAACCCTTAGAATCCATACATTGTTGACACAAGATTTTGCTAGTCCTATCTTTGATGTCCTCCTTAGATGCCTTAAAAGAAAAAATGGGCTCAACTCACATGTGACACAATAGGCTATGAACTTTCAATAGGCACGAATAGACATGATATTGGTTATGTTGAATAAAAATTATTGGTTTTTGTACGGATCAAGATCTTTTTTATTACAAAATCATGAATTAGGGTTGACTTTATTTTTATTACCGATTTAGGTTAAGTCGTACTATGGTAACACGAGCCATAAACAAGTTATGTTTCGCAAAACAAATTCCTTATGTTTTTTATTTCTTTATATGTCGAAACAAAAACTCGTGCTACATAGCACGAATGTGGTGATTTTTTATTTTTTAATGGCTGGAATTGGGAGTCGTGCTATGTAATGGGATTTTGTATGTAATTAAAAGTCGTGCTTTGTATGCAATTAAAATATAAATTAATTAGATTGGCTAAAAGAAAAATGAAGTGAATATGATCATGAGAAAAATATTACAAGACATTGAACAAATTAAAACATTTAATGGTGTCCGTTGGCTCCATAATTATACATAAGTGGAGGAGGTTAATGGTACGCAGATGGAGGTGTCATGGAAGAGGTGTCGAACATACTTTGTTGGAAAGGGAAAGTGGTGTAGGTGGAGGTACTCCTCCAAATTGTGATAATGAGCCTAGTTGCATGTGTGTCATATGTCCATAATATGGAAAGGGTTGTTAACTGCTTTGTCCAAACGGTTAGTCACTACTGTGACCTTGTTCACTAGACTGCCTAATTTCTTGACCATATCATGGTGGTGGTTGTTCTTCCTATGAGTCATACTAGTAAAAACGAAATATGAAATATTAGTACAAAAGAAGTGTTAAATTAGAAGTACTAAAGTATTGTATGTATTTACCTCGTCATCTGTTTCGTCATCTTCAGGAGAAGAGATGTAACGAATAATCCTCTAAAAATACCATTGCATATATTGCATATTTTTTATGAGGAGGGAATTTTCGGGAAAATCAACTCCTTCAATTAAATGATTTTGTCGGTTGAGAATGTTGAGTTGACAGACAAGTCATCAACTTCGGTACTTTATTCTTACATTCATAAATATTTATTTTCACCACCATTATTCTGATTTAGTCTTTTTTTCCAGGATATAAAATGAAACAACCAACCCTTATAGCAAAATTGACTACTATGAGAACTGAGTTTCCACAACAAGTATCGTGGTTGGATGACATACCATTAGAAAAGTGGACATAAGCAAATGATAGAGGCAAAAGATATGGATATATGACAACAAATCTAGTCGAGTCCATGAATTCTATATTAAAGGGAGTGGGAACTTTACCTATATGTGCCCTGGTTAAAGTAACATTTGAAAAAACCAAAACTTGGTTTGTGGAATGTGGGTCAAAAGCAAAAGTAATGTTATGAGCAGGGCATCAATATCCAGAAGAAATTGCTTCCTTAATCCGAGAGAATCAAAATCGTGCTCAGATGTATTGTTTTGAAAAATACAACTGAGAAAATATAGAGTTCAATGTTCAAAGAGTTAACAAATCTTCACCATTGTCGAAATATGATCAACTGCGTAGTTAGATTAAATTATTGGTGGTGTGATTGTGGAAAGTTTCAAGCTCTTAGATTGCCTTACTCTCACATCATTGTTGTGTGTTCATTTTTCCATTTACAATTAGGTATATATGTGGACCCTATATATAACTTAGACAATATTTTCAAAGCTTATGAAGTATAATTCCATTCCATTCAAAATGAAGATTATTGGTCTTTTTATATGGGTCCAAATTGTATTCTTGACCCAACTACGCGATGAGATACTTCCAAAAGACCTTCAACTTGTTGTGTAAGGAATTGGATGGATGAGTCAACTTAAAATAAACCACGAAAATGTTCTTTCTAAGAAGGAGGGTCATTATAGAAAAAGTTGTCCATATAAATAAATTTTTAATATATTTATAGCACTTCAAATTTTACATTTGTTACTGAAGTTACAATGTTATAAACTTTACTTCCATAATATTCTATTTATTTTATTTATTAAGTTTATTATTTTTTCATTATATATTGTTTATAACTTAAATACATCTTTATTATTAAATTTCTCATAATATTCTTAACTAAACTTAAATAAACAATCCTAAATATAATAAAAACGTTTGGAAACATGAATAAAGAACTATCAAGTGTCATTTATTATCATAATCTAGTGTAGAATAAAATGAATTAAAAATATTTACCTCAGTTTCTAAAAATCATGTTTACCATTAAGAGAGAAAAAACAAGATCAAGTAATATATATATTATAAACTAACCAATTTTTTAGAAGGGAGAATCGAGTGGAAAAAGTAAAAGAACTTTAAACTTGAGTAAAAATCGTACTACTTAATACAACTCTCTATTAAATTTGTGCTACGTAGTACAACGCTTTATTAAATTTGTACTATGTAGCACGACTTTTAATTAAATTTGTGTTATGTAACACGACTCTTAATTCAAACAATTAAAAAAAGAAAAATCACCACATTTGTGTTACATAGCATGAGATTTTGTTTCAACATATAAAAAATAAAATACACAAGAAATTTGTGTTACAAAACACTTCTTTACATGATTGGTATTACCGTAACATGATTTAGCCTAAATTAATAATAAAAATAAAATCAACCTTAATCCATAAATTAGAAAGAAAAGAAAAAGAAATAAAAATATCTTGATATAGTAACTAACTAGTAACTCTAACATAGTTATGCAACAAAATATCTAGATGTACTTGGAAGTGAAACAAAATAATAATAAATGTAAGGTCAACAAGAGTAAAAAGAAAAAAAAGAAAATAGAATTTAAAGGAGAGATACAATTTTATAAGAGGAACTATTATTTCTAAGAGTGTCAAATAAAGTCACTGAAAATTTTATTTCATATTAAAAAGACAGTTATATAACTATATACATTAATTTAATTTAATAAATTAAAAGTGTGATTATATATTAATTTAAATATGATTATATTCACATTCTATTATTTATTTATTTATTTTCATACAGTGTATATAAATTAATTTTTCATTATTTAGTTGTTATGATAGAAGAAGAAGAAAGATTTAAATCATAATTTTTTTTAAAAATTTAATAATAGTAGTTAAAAAAATAAATGGTTATATTTTTTGAGTGTTTACAATTATTTCTAGGATTTAAATATTTTTTATTTTAAATAATTTGACAACGATGGTTATGTGAAAACATAGGTGATTAATCTTGAAGTATGTACAATTTATATTCAAATTTTAAATATTTTTTTTTAATTTTAAAATATTACATATTGAAGTATTTGGAGTTATTTTTAAATTTTAAATTTTAAATTATTTATTTTTATTTTTATTTTAAAATATATTAAAGATAAAATAGGAATATGAAAAATAAATATAAAAAAAAAACTTCTTTATATATAATTATAGATTATATATATTTATTTTAAATTTATTAATAGTAAAATAGAAAAATGAAAAGTAAACATAAAAGGAAAATCTCTTTATATATAATTATATTTATATATTGATTTTTCATTATTATAATCAAAATATACCATGTCAGTTTTTTCAAATAAATGAAATATAATAAATAACGAAAATAAAAATAATATATTAATAGATAATTATATTTTAAATTATAATTTTTTAAAAATAATTATAATAACAAATTTAATACTCAATAAAACTTAGTGGGAAAGACTCTCTAAATTTTTAAATTTTTTTTTTAAAAATGATAGTTACATTAAAAAAAAGATATAGTTACACTTTTGGAAGGTTTATAGTTATTTTTAAAATTTAAATAATTTTTTATTTTTATTTTAAAATATAATTAAAAATAAAATAAAAATATAAAATATGTATTGTTTAGGGTCTAAACTAAAAGTGAACATTCATATTATGTATTGTTGTAAACTTATTTTTATGTTAAAATATATATGAAAATAAAATACAAATATAAATACGAAGATCAAATATAAAAATTTCTATTATATATTGTTATAAATTAAAATATAATTAAAGATCAAAATAAAAATATAAAATAAAAATAATAAAAATAAAAATCTTCATTATATATCATTGTATATATTATTCTATTAATAATGGCATAATAAATATAACTAAATAATATATAATTATATAATTGTGTATTATATATTACTATGTTAATAAAAAATTATATTACATGTTTTTTAAAATGGAAATTAATAAAATTGACTCCAAAGAAAATGACTACGTCTTCTTATCATCAGTGGCATAAATACTAACTTCTTTTCTATGTCTTCCATATAATAAGAGGCATAAATACTAACTTCTTATCCATTAGTTTTAGTTCACTTTATTTAATTAATTGGTGAATTACTTTCTCTAGTATAAGTTTTCAGTTAGAATTCATCACTTTTTATATTTATGCATTTATGTATTATAACAAACTTAATACAGAATCAAATAAATTTTATAATTATATATAATCATATTGTCATGTTAATAATAACTTAATAAACATAATCATACAATTATATATTATAATTTTAATAACAAACTTTATAACATATTTTTTAGAACATATTAACAATATAAAATATATTAAGATAAGAATAAATTTTATTTTTAGAAAAAGATAAAGTTTAATAAATAAAATAAGTCTATATAAATTATAAAGTAAGGATAAAAAGAAAAAGAAGAATACAATGATATAAAAAGAGTGCTGAAATTGAGTAGAAAAGATCTAAGAAATGAATAAAATAGAAAAAAAATTTGATAAGTAATGAAATGTGTATTTTTAATTATTTATTCTACAATTTTATTTTGATTTTAAGTTTTCATTCACTTTTCAATACATTTAATTTATAGAATTTTACGAATTGATAATATGATAATTTTCTTTGATAGGTATGAGATTAGATAAAAGTTTGATGTAAATTATTGAGAAAATATAACTTTTATATGAAAAAAGTTCTTAATTTTATTGAATTTATATTTAGTGATTATGAGGAAGGAAAGTTAATTCAATATCTATGTAAAAAGTGCAACAATATTTTCTTTTTTTTTGTCTAAAAAATCATCTTTGAGCATTTAATTATAATTGGAATAAAAAGAGATTATGTTATATGAGATCTTCATGACAAAGTACTAAAAAAATATTATGAAGATGGTCACAAGTAAAATTATAATGATGAAATTCATAATATGTTACATGATCTTGAGAATGCTATTAATGTTGAAGATACTCAAGAGAGTAAGGAAACAAGTCATACAACAAGTAAAAAATATAATAAAATAAATAAAAAATCCAAGTTTTATAAACTACTAGAGGATGTTGAATAAAAATTACATCCTGGTTGTAGAAACTTCTCCAAGTTATCATTTATTGTTCAATTATTGAATATCAAATGTCTCTATGGTTTGAGCATAAAAGCAATTGATGACATACTTACTTTATTAACAAAAGCATTTCCAAAAAGAAATAGAGTTGCGAATTGTATTTTGAGCCTCGAAAAGTTATTTGTGAACTTGGGCAAGATTACACAAAAATATATGTTTGTGTGAATGATTGCATTATTTATCGAGGTGACTATTTGAAATCAACTTCTTGTTCAACTTGTAAATTTTCTTAATATAAAGATCCATATAAAATGTTACCTAAGAAAGTTATGTGTTATTTCCCTTTAGTTCTAAGGTTACAACAATTGTATGTGACATCTAATATTGCTAAAGAAATGAGGTGGCACAAATATAGGCCTTTTGATGAAGATGGGAATATGAGACATATATTTAATTCTATTGCTTGGAAGAATTTTGACTCATTGTTACATTATGTAACAAAGGATGAAAAAAAGAATATTATTTGTTTTAAGTTACTATCAAGTCTCGATAAGAATGGAAATAGAGTATGGATACAGGTAATAGAAAAGTCAAAGGTATGAAGAGATAATGAATGTCATTCAAGAGTGAGGTGTCCATGTAAAAGTACAAATAAAGAAAGGAAAGCAAAAAGGACTAATATGGAAATGGTTGAGTAAAAAAAGGATGTTTACTATGGATGTTATAGTATGAAATTATTGATACAATTAGATCAAGAGACATTCAAAGTGAGAATTTTTTTATATAAAAAAATCCAGATAGTCTACATATGGAATCATCATGACATTAAATAAAAAAGAATTTACAACTATAAAGTAGAGTTACAAATGAAATTTGATTAAAGGTTCAAACTATGAAAGGTCATGTCATTAAGGGAAAAAAGGTTATAACTATTATAGGTCAAGTCATCAAGAAAAATATATCGAAAGGAGGTTACAATTTTAAAAGAAAATATATCAAAGAGAAGTTACAACTGCAAAGGGTCATTTTCTAGTGTTTACATGTTGACAACTCATGATAGACACAGATAGAAAAACGCAGAATGAGACAATTTTTGAAGAAAGTGGGTAGATACTATGTAATCTTTCTTTACTTTACTATTTTAATTTATTTTACTTATCAATCAAATAATAGGAAATATAAATAGGTTGTGTGTATTAGAAATAAGGGGTGACAAATTGTATTCATAAGTTGACACTCAGAGAAATGCCATTAATAGGACAAATGGCTAATCCAGTGAAGTTTATGGCAATTTGAGTCACACTGATACTGTTTTCTTTTACTCATTTTTGTTCTATTCTTGGTAATTTAAATTTCACGCATTTACATTTCTTAGCATGTTTACTTTTCTTGTAATTTAAATTCTTTGCAAAATTTCACTTTCAAGTAATTTATGTTTTCAAATCATTTGTTTTTTAAACAATTTATCTTTCAAAAAAATTTACTTTTCCAATCATTTACCTTTTATGTCATTTACATTTCAAATTATTCACATTCCAGGTCATTTATTTTTTAAAGCAAATCACTCTTTAAGCAACTTTAATCTTTTAGTCATTTACATTGTTCTATTTTCATAGCAACTTTCTCAAAGTTAATTTTATATTGTTTTTGGATGTTATTAAGGGTTTATTTTTTTAAAATAGATGAGCTTTTAGTAAATATTCATATTCAAAAATTAATTGAAGAAATAGATATAATTGTTAAATATATTTGCGATGAATTTAGTGTACACATTGATTTTGTATTAATTGTTAAATCTTAAAACAAAAAGACAAAGTGTTTTTGTCGTTCTTTGTAATTTTGTTATTTACACACTTTTTAGTTTGAAAAATTTATATTAGCTAGTCTAAACAAAAAGAAGTTATAATCAAAGATTGATTTGACGTAATTCATTTAAAATTTATTATCGAATCAAATCCATGAAAAATACTCACAATATTCATCTCTTGTGGCATATTCACAAAATATTAGAATTGGTTTAGCAAGTGATGATTTCAATCCATTTGAAAATATGAGTAATTGATATAGTGTGTGCACAATTGTTTTAATTCATTGTAGTTTGTCACTTTGAATGTGTATGAAAGATCTTTATTTGATAACATCAACATTTATTCCAAGTCTTAAAGCTTCTAGAAATAACATTGATATTTATTTACAATCTTTTATTGATGAATTGAAATAATTATGGGAGAACAATGATCTTTGATTGATGAATTGAAATAATTATGAGAGAACAAATATATGATGCATCAATAAAAGAAACATTCCAATTATGTGAATTGTTAATGATTTTTCTGCATTTGAAAATCTATAAAGATAGAGCAGTAAAGAAAAATTTGTGTCATTGTTGTAATAAGAATATGTGATCCATAAGTTTACAAAATAAAAAAAATTGTTATATAGAAAGTTGTGAATTTTTGCAACTTAATCATTGTTAGAGAAATAATGAAAAAGTCTTTGATGATTCTAAAAAAATTGATCAACTTATAAACAAATGTACAAATATTTACAAATGATATAATTCAACAATTTGACTAGGTTATTATTATTATATTTTTTTAAAAATGTCTTTCCAAATGTTATTAATTTTATATTATTTATTTAAATAATTTTTAATTTTTAAATACTAAAATATTTCCTTTAAATAAATATAAAATTAAAGTAAAATATGTTTTTCTTATTATTTAAATAATTGTTTTAAATTCAAACTTCATAATTGGATGATATAATTTATTAAAATAAACTAAATTAATATGGTATGATGGTAACTAGCTCTATCATTTAAGTACTGGGTTCAAGGTTCAAAACAAAAATATTATTTTTTTATCTTATTTTTTAAAATTTATTTTTAAATTTAAATATTAATAGAAGATGATATACTTTTATAAATGTGAATTTAAACCGATCTAAGTAAAAAGTAAAACAATTTTTTTTTATCTTATCTTAAATAAATTTTTAAATTTAAATATTACTATTTTGAGATAATTTTATTGAATAGTATATTTTGAAGATACAAATTAAACTAATATATAATTTAAAATGTATTAACTAAATAAATTTAAAAATAACAATTGAAGTTTTTTTATTTAATATTAACCATCTTGTTATCTATTGATCATTATGGTTTTGTATATTTGATTTTATTAGTATCCATACACATATACTTATATTTTTAATACTAAAATATTCAGGTGATGTTTGGTAAATTTGTAAGGAAAAGAAAATGAGAAAAAATTTAATCACTTAAAAATTGAAAGAAAAAAATATTTTTTTAGTTGTCTTATTCTAAAATTATTTCATGATGTAGACGTTATGTATATTAAAAAAATGTTTGTGACAACATAATAGTAACATATGGATCTTGAAAAAAAAAAAAAAAATAACACAAATTCTCGATTTGATGTCTAGAGCTTCATCTAACCATATTGAAGAAAGAAACTACACATTTTTGTACATATGGGATTAACCATAGTGATTATTTGTCTAATATTTCTCCATATATAGACATCTAACAAAAAATATATATGGGATGGAATGTCATGTATTTTTAAATTATTTTTTTTCTTTTTTTCTATTCTTGGCATTCTTTAAAAAGAAGTTTGTTAGACCTTAATTGAACTAGGTTTTTTTAAATAAAGAGTTGTGCTCTAAAACGTTGAGTTTAAACATTTTACACTTATTACAAAAGCTATAGTTTTATATTAATGTAATTATTTAAAAAGACCAAAGATCATAATTAGTTAGTAGCAGTGAAAACAAAGTCTTCAGATAAAAATATAAATGAGGTGTATCAAGAAAATGATGATATTGGATCAATTCCATTTATATCTAATGCTTTAGATAATTAGTATGAGTTGTCATGGGATAAAAATGACTTAACACAATCTACATGAAAATTTAATGATATTTATTGAAGAAGTTATTGTTGATGATGAAGAAAGTGATGATGAAAACGTTACTTTGTAAAGGGTTAAATATGTTTTTAGTCCTTGAACTATTGGTAGGAAATCGTGTTTCTTAGTGGAACGACCTATTTCATCTTTATATTTTATAAACTTATGTAAACGATCATTGATGTTGTGTCATAATTCCTTTTTATCTCTTTATTTTTCTTCTACATAGTTTCCTACATCACTATCATCTGTCTTTTAAGTTTCTTTTATTCTTTTTCTTCGTCTTCTTTCTCATTTTCCTCTTTTTAGAGATTTTTTATTTGTCATCGAGGATCATCTATACCAGTCTATAAAGTATAAGAATGAAATAAGATTAAACATAATTTTGACAAATAGTTCAGAGATTAAAAATATATTTAACCTCCTTTATAAATGATAAAGAAAATGGCACTTATGAAAATTATTTAATAATTGATTATTGTTTTATATAGTAAACTTTATTATTAATTATATTTACCTTTTTGATAATCTAAATTTAAATGAATCACATCTGTCTATATGTTTATTCAACTATCTAATTATCTATATGATTTAATATATTAGAAAAATAAGTATTATAATTATATAGTGAAATGGTGAATGTAAAATTGGCTTATTAATAGTAAATAACAATTCATTTATAAATATTTATAAATTTTATGTCAATATATATTTTAATTATTGCAATATAATATTATTGTGATATTTTATTTTTCTTGCTAATATAAATAATATTTGTAGCAAATTAAAAGTTAGACACAAATAATAAATAATGAAAATTTTGATATTTATTTTTATTATAATTTTATATTAAAAAAATGAATATAATAGAAATTTGGAAAAAATCATAAATTTAAATATAAAGTAAGACAAATTTAATATGTTTTACCCACTATGTAATCAAATAACATACAATATTATGATTTTCAACTGATTTTAAAGATTCAGTCTATTATCTACTGGACATATCTAATACACACGAGATTCAAGGAAAGATCAAAATGAAAAGGCTCATCTGTCCTAACGTGATGACAAAAACTCGTTTTCAAAACTATTCAAACAAGCAGGTGTCGCGCTGTGGAAGGGTAAGGAAAATCGAAACCATCATTTATTCACACTCTTTCATTAATCAGTGTTTCATTAATCACGTAACACATTGAATCACATAACTCAAACAACCAGGTACCGCGCTGTGGAAGGGTAAGGATAAGTCCAGTTCTCTCTAGGGATGGCAATTAGACCCGCACCCGTGGGGACCAAACCGCCCCTGCCCCGAGTTTGACGGGGAAAAATCAAGTTGACCGGGTTCGGGGTCGGGTTCGGGTTTTCCCCTTTTAAATCAATCGGGTTCAGGGTCGGGGATGGGTAATGCAATCCCCGCCCCGCCCCCGTAACCATCCCCGCCCCATCTTTAAATTTAAACATAAACCCTAAAACTCTTCATATTCTTTCTTAGTGTTTCTTTTTATTTTTCATACATAAAGGGTTACAGTGTCTTCTCTGAAACCCTATTCTCTATTCAACACTTTTCTCTTTTCTTCTACCTTTCACTCATTCTTTCAACTTTCTCAATCTCTTCAACCAGTTTCAATATACTCTTCTCTTTCTCTCATCCTCTACACATTTACTTTTCTTAGTCCCTTCAACCAATTTGGTGAACGCATAACATAAGATTAGTTCTTTGTTTCTTTATCAATTTTCTAAATATTGTGCATTAATAATAACATCTATATTATTTTATTCTCTGAAATTTTTTGTGAGGACTTCATTTGAGGGATTTGCTGAGCAATATTTTGTAATCTCATTGTAGTTAATCTATTACATCTATGGTTAGATACATAACATTTTGCACAATTTCTCACATACTTTCTACATTTGTTTTGTATACTGGTTTGAGTATTCATACTTCTATTTTTATTTTTCATTTTCTAGTATTATTTTATTTCTATTTTTTCTTTAACATCTTATTTACCATTGATATTTAAATTTTAAAATGGTATTCATTGTAAACTATGTAACCCTATTATCTTTGTTTGTAATATCTTTGTGATTAATCTATTACATTTATGATTAGATACATAACCTTTTGTACAATTTTGCACAGATTTGTTATGTTTGTACACTGGTGTTTCTATTTCTATTTTATTTTCATTTTCTAGCATATTTTTATTTCTATTTTCATGTTCTTAACTTTGATTTTCCTCAAAATTAAATTTTAAAAGTGTCTTCTTTGTTAACTGTATAATTGTTGTGATTTTTTGTTAATTTTGGGGTCTATCTTTATCATTCTTTTTTATAATGTGTAGTCTCTTTGTGAGTAATCTACTACATTTATGATTAGATACATAATTTTTTGTACAATTTTGCACAGATTTGTTATGTTTGTATACTAGTGTTTTTATTTCTATTTTATTTTCATTTTATAGCATATTTATATTTCTATTTTAATTGTTTTCATTTTCATGTTTTTAACTTTGATTTACCTCAAACATGATTTTATTTCTATTTTAATTGTTTTTATTTTCATCTTCTTAACTTTCATTCTCTTCAAAATTAAATTTTAAAAGTGTCTTCTTTGTAAACTGTATAATTAATTACTGTGATTTTTTATTAAAATTAAAATTTAAAAAATTATTGTTGAGAAATGTGATAAATAAATCATTTTACTTTTGTAATTGCATAAATTTTATTTGTTGTTATGGAAAATATTGGAATATCATAAGCACATCAACCAATGTTAGAAGAAAATATAGACCTTTCAATCAGTGGTCCTATTACTACACCAAAATCAACCAATGTTAGAAGAAAATGTAGACCCTTCAATCAGTGGTCCTATTACTACACCAAAGGAAGTTTCCTCAGCAACAGAAGATAATGAGCATGAAAAAATATTGCACAATCAGGATCAAATAGGCTTAAAAGTAAATAATGGAGAGGACAAGGCTCAATGCAATTATTGTAAAAAGCTTTTGGGTGGAAAATAAAAAAATGGAACAAATAATTTGTAAATAATTTATACTAAAATAATAAACTAAAATATACTTCATCAAGAAAATAATTTAAAATTTGTAACATTATAATATATAAAAGAAAAAAATATTTAATATTAAAATACTTAATTTCTATAAATTTATCTTTAATAGTCTATTTATGTGATACGCTACATATATATATATATATATATATATATATATATATATATTATAGCTATACTTAAATTTTTAGATTTATTTAAAATATTTTAAAATTATATTTTAAGAAAATAAAATGGAATGGGGATGGGGACGGGGCGGGGAAACCCGACCCTCGATGGAGATGGGTGTGGGGACTAAATTGTTATCCCCGGCGGGGATCGGGGGCGGGGATGGTTAAGGGAATCGGGGACGGGGGGCGGGGAGGTGAAACCCGCCCCCGTCCCGCCCCGTTGCCATGCCTAGTTCTCTCATCTTTATTAAGCCAACATGCATTTAACACATTGAATGTGATGGACATTACTCACTTGTTACTATTATGAGTTATGAATGCCACCAGACGTATTCAATGCACTGTCAAACTTGGCCTGAAAATTCAATGCACCTAATTTAAAGGTTTCAGTTTGTGTCTTTAGTTGTTATTTCCAAGCTTTTGCGTAGACAGCTGTCAAAATTGAAAGTATGCATGAATTGATGTTTATTATTTTACAAACATGTTTATAAGTACAATGAAGAAATTTAGTTAATTGGGACATGTTCATTCTTTATATTTCAGATCATGAATGTCAACAATGATGTATCACTAGATGACATTCCCTTGTATGAACAATGTGAACCATCAAATACAATTGAAGAAGGGGTTGTGAAGAATGGGGACCAATGCGGTCCTAGTATCGGTATGTGTTTTGAAACTCCTGAAGAGGTCAAGACATTCTATAGACAATATGCCATTACAAAAGGTTTTGGTATCAGAACAAGAAGTTCAAAAAAAAAAGAAAAGACAACCAATTAAGATATTTCATGTTGGTATGTGGAAGAGAAGGAAAATACGTGTCTCCAATTCCCATAGCAATGAAAACACATCCAACACAAGCAAATGAATATCCTGCACGCATTACGGTTGTAAAGAAATAGGAAATGATACATTACGTTAGTTAATGACCATCACTCTCATGACCTTAGACCGACAAAGTCAAGGATGTTTCGTAGAAAACGAAAAATAAATCTACAAGTGCAAAGAACTCTTGATGTAAATGACGAGGCTGGAGTTAGGGTTAATAAGAGTTTTTTGTCTCTTGTATGTGCAGCAGGAGGTTACGAGAATCTAGAATGTGTGGAACGAGATGTGCGTAATTACGTTGACAAACAAAGACGTCTCTTGGGAAAGGATGGCGATGGCAAAGCTCTACTAACCCACTTTTCACGGATGAGGGAATTGAACAGAGACTTCTTCTTCGACATAGACTTGGACGATGAAAATCGCATAAGGAATGTATTTTGGGTAGATGCACGAAGTAGGGCTGCATGGGAAAATTTCGGGGATGTCATATCTTTTGACACGACATATCTAACAAATAAGTATGACATGCCCTTTGCACCATTTGTGGGTGTCAACCACCACAGACAGTCCATTTTGTTAGGCTGTGAATTGTTGTCAAATGAAGACACTGCATTTTGTCATTTTATCCTACAAATTCGTAACAATACCTTTACTAAGACATACAAAACCATGTTCAGGACCATTTAAAAATGTTTTTTTGTAGATGGACAATGTTCACATTCACGTTACTTAATCAGACATACACACAATGACAACTATGGCAACCAACAAAGAGTACAAGATTTGATTTTTAAACCATTTTACAAAGACAACAAAGAAAGCAATACACAAACAGAGGTAAAAATCAAATGAGTCATCCTACAATCAAAGATTTGGAAGTGTGGGTATAACAATGATAATTGGGTTTGAATCTATGACCTCTTACAAATTTTGAAAGTTGTTGACAACTAGTCAAGTCTAGTGGCTTCAAGGTTGAACCTTTCCACCCTCATGTTATCACATTACTTTTCTATCATTTCTTCTCTTTTTTAACTTTTCCATATTCTTCTGCCTGCACTTACCAACTTTTCACTTTTGCTTCATTTACGTTTCTCTTTGCTTCCTCAAACAACTAATCAAACCAAAGAACCGCATTTGTTACACTACATGATTAAATCAAATGCAAGTAAAAACAATCCAAACACAACGTACACTGCAGAATTCTGGAGCATGATTGCGTTATCAATACGTAAAAATTATTAAAAATTAAGTGTTAGTAAAAATGAGATAATTAAGCTTTATATAAAAGAAAAAAACACATAAAATGTATTCAAAAGTAAAATAAGTGGATACAAACCACAGAAGGGGAGCAGGAGGCCGCCGATGACGAACAGAGGGGAGGAGGTTCTGGGGCCGTCGACAACGAACAAAGGGAAAGACGTTCTGGGGGCTGCCGACCACGAACAAAGGGGAGGAGGTTCTGGGGGCCGCCAACCACAAGCACGGGAGGAGGTTCTAGGAGACTTTTCAAATTTCCTTTCACACAGACATTTTATTGAACAAAAATACCTTTTCTTTTTTTATTGGACAAAAATACTCAATCAAATCACTATCTTTCTACTTATGAACACTCTTAAGTTAGGTTGTTAAATTTTGAACACTCTCAAGACAACCTTTTTCTTGAATTTTCCTCCGTAATGTGTTTTTTTTTCCTTCAATACAGTAACCGGAATGACCTACTTTTGTTAAATTTTATTTTGTTTAAAATTTCAGTAACCTTATATTGATTTTAACTTTCATCTTAATTTTAAATTTTTAATTAAAATCTTTAGTATCAGATAATGTGTGCTCTTATCATCTTAACTGTATTATTCATTTAAATAATACAAATATCTATTTTTTAATAATTTGGAAATTATTTTTTAATTTAGGAAAAATTGTTCATTTTTCCATTAATTTGATATAATTTTTTTAAAAGTATGTTTTCGAATATAATAAAAATATTTTTTTTTCTCTAAAAATATTTATTTTTTGTTTTTAATTTTTTTTGGACTAAACAAAAAATTCTATTTTGTTTATTTATTATTTTATTTTGATATTTACCCATGACATTCACTTTTTATAAAATATTAATAATCTACATTTAATTCTTATAAAATATTTTCTAAATGATCATTTTAAATAAATATTTATACAAGAAAAAATTGATAAACCACTTTTAATTACTGAAAAATCAGTCAATAAAATAATTTTTGGTAACATATTAAAAAATTATTAAATGTACCATCCTACGTTCCTAAAATATGAATTAAGCAGGGTTAAGTTGGGGTATAGATACTTTTGGTACACCTCTACTTGTACTTTGTTACTGATATTAATAATGACTACATTGCTGGTTACTTTATGAAATTGTTTTCCTTTTTTTTTTTTCGCTTTAGCAGTTATTAATGATTAAGTTGGTCAATAAAATTTATTGTTATTTATATATATTATTAGTATTATTAATACAACTAATATAATAAAAATAATATATAATTTAATATAATTATAACTATAAAAAAATTAAAATTATTTAAAGAGTATTTTGTAAAAAAATTTTAAACTTATCAATAATTAAATTAGAATTAGAATTAGAATTAAAATTTAAAATTTTTCTTTTTTAATATAAATAACTATATTATTAAAAAAATTATTTTTTTTATAATTTTATTTTGATAATATTCTTTGTAAAAGATGATGTTTATGTTTGTTTAAGCGTAGAAATAAAATAATTTAAAATTGAACAAATTAAACAATAAATCATATAATTAATTTTGTTAAATACTGATAGACATTAGTTGTAGAAAACAATAACAATTAAAATTTTGTTATGTTTCGAATTTTCATACAAAAATATTTTAGAAAAATAAAAATATTTAAATGAATTAGATTATAAGAACTGAAAATCAAATTAAATATTTTAAATATTTTTTACAAATACAAAAATAATATTTTTATATATGAGAAATAGTGAAAATTTATGTATGATAAATTTATACTATAAAATTAATATTTCACTATAAGTAGAGTAAGAGAGAGTTATTTTTTTTTTCTTTAGAAGTAGAGCAAAATATGCAAATAATGATTATGAACAAATCTATGTTTTAATGTGTTGAAGATAGAATAGACGGAACATGAATGGAGAAAATATAAAATAATATAAAATCTGTCTAATTTAATTACTATTATATATTGTACAAAATTCTAAAAATTTTGGTGGGTCAAACTTTCTTCTCTCCCGTTGAAATGCTTACCAATGGTTTTAAAGTGTTTACCGGAGTCAACTTTATTGACTTTACTATGGAATCCATTTTGTTACTTTTGCAAAGAAGCTTCTCCTATTTAAATACTCAATCTTCACACTATAAATGATAATTTATATTTAGTTAAAAAATTAAAAATTAGGATGCTACAAGAACACCATAGTTCTTGTAAGTTATAAAATTACTTTGTGAATAAGAGAACAAATTAGAGAAGTAATTTAAAATGCACAAAATAGGGAAGTTTTAAAATGTTTATCATGTCAATAACTCATAGATATTTATAGAAGGAAAAATGATGAACGAGCATTTCCATCACATACACTAAATCTATACTCTTGGGTGTCCTTTTTTTTTACATTAAAAGAATTCTTTGATTTATGACATGGAACATGTTATCAAACCAATTTGATATTTTTCTAAACTAAACCAATTTGATTATACACATTCAACTTTTTGGTTAAATAAAAGTAAAATTTGGTTAATGGTCTCACTATGTCATTTTATCACTTGAAAATATTAAGGGAGATGATTAAGTATAGTTTAAGCTTTAAATCATACTTAGTCATGTCCACTTAATAAATTTTAACTTATCTAACTAAAGAGTTAAATATATTTAAATAAATTGATTTAATGTAAAAAATTAAGATTTTTTTTTCAGTATTTCACATTGTAAATTAATAATTTTTAATCCAAAAAATATATCTAAAAATGCAGATTTAATGTTGCCAAAAGGAGATATTCATTTATTATTTTTCTTATAAAAATAAATGTTTAATGCAAAACATTCTAATGATCATGAAGAACCATGACTATTCATATGCACTAAAAGTCTTCTAATGCCATGTAGTCAGGAGTTAATTACATGAAAGAAAATAAACTTACAAGATGTTAGCATCACAAGAGTCATATTCATAATTATAAATTTAAGATCTAAATCTTATAAAATCTTATATTTAAAATATATATATATATATATTATGTATTAAAAATAACATGACATTATAGATCATAAAAGGTAAATTAAAATTTTATATTATGATTAAAAAATAAGATATTACATATTTTTAAGTTAGATAAAGTTGTGTTTTTAAAGCATGAATAGCCTCAGAAGAAAAAAAAGAATATTCTCTACATATATGAATTAAAAATCGTTTAATTATACTGTCTCATTTATTTTGTTACGTCGCATACTCTATATCCCACGTGCCCTAAACAAATAAAACACTTTTTCAACGTGGCTATTTTATTAATGAAAAAATATTTCATATATAATTGATTTTCTAATAAACATCTTTAATATAACTATTTTTATTTAAACTAAAAAACATTGAAAAGATAGGTGTTATATATATATATATATATTGGATTTGAGTATATTATCATTCTTCATTAATTTCGATAAACTACAAAATGGTGTAAGGTTAACGTGTTGTTGAGAAATTAAACACGTAAACATGGAGCCACAAGTAACATATACTTGATACATTATATATAATGTGTATTTAAAAAGAATGTTATTATGTTCATTCCTGTTTTATGTGAAGGAAGGTTGACACCAATACATGTTTCAAAATGTTAAATGTGTGGTTTACCCTTAAGTTTACATCTCATTAACTTTTATATTAATTCATTTAATATAAAATTTGTAATCAAGAACAAATTTTTGATAAATATACTGAACAAATTCTTTTATTTATTTAGTCACCTATAACATTGTGACAGTTCAGTCATCATTGCCAAATCAACACAAAAAGACAAGAGTCCTTTCTTCAATTTTCAACTCCAAAAAAAGGTCTTCCACCACCACCACCAACGTTAGGATCGTTGTCACCACTACTACCGGTTCCACCACCACCAAAGCCGGTGCCCGTGCCAACACCGCTTCCTACCCCAACACCAGTTCCTTGGCCACTACCACCGTGAGGCCCTCCACTTCCACTTCCTGACCCTACTCCAATGCCAGAACCACCGCCACCTCTTCCAGTTCCAGTCCCACCACCTCCTCCAGCAGCAATAGGAGGTGTAAGAGGAGTAGGAAGGGAACCCGGTAAGGGCGGCTGTGTAGGGGGCATTGGAGGTGTTGGAGGAGTAGGAAGGGAACCCGATAAGGGCGGCTGTGTAGGGGACACTGGAGGTGTTGGAGGAGTAGGAAGGGAACCCGATAAGGGCGGCTGTGTGGGGGACATTGGAGGTGTTGGAGGAGTAGGAAGGGAACCCAAGGGCGGCTGTGTAGGGTATATTGGAGGTGTTGGAGGAGTAGGAAGGGAACCCAAGGGCGGCTGTGTAGGGTATATTGGAGGTGTTGGAGGAGTAGGAAGGGAACCCAAGGGCGGCTGTGTAGGGTATATTGGAGGTGTCGGAGGAGTAGGAAGGGAACCCGATAAGGGCGGCTGTGCAGGGGACAATGGAGGTGTTGGAGGAGTAGGAAGGGAACCCGGGGGCGGCTGTGTAGGGTATATTGGAGGTGTTGGAGGAGTAGGAAGGGAACCCGATAACGGCGGCTGTGGAGGGGATATTGGAGGAGCGAGAAGAGGAGGTAATGGTGGTGGTAATGATGGCCAGATAGGAGGTACTAAAGGCAAATATGGGGGTATTGGTGTAGAAGGCAATGGTAGTGGTTGGAATTGTGCCATGGTCGTGGAACTTAGAAGGAAGAAGGGAATTGCTAAGAAGAACAACACAAGTCGAGCCATGTAGATGTGTGTATGTGCTTTATTCAAACGTTGTTCGAAGTTTGGAGGTAGGAGCTTCATTATATATTGGTTTCACCGAAGCGGTGGTTATGCCCATAACTTTGCTTTGGCACGAAATGCAGATTATAAGGAACACCAAGTTTTGTATCTCATACTGCAATATACTTCAGGCCATTTGTTAGAGTCTTTTCATACGAATTATTCGTTCATAACATCACACTTTGCACGACATGTTGATACCATTGTTTTTTTACCATGAAAGGGATTTGGCTATGAAAAATTATACCTTTATTTATACACAGAAAATTCAGCCACCCAAGTTGTTTTAATATTATTCAATTTGTGTTTTTAATTCTTATACCTGAATATTTTTCATTTTAATCTTTATGCTAGTAAATTTTATTCATATTTTAATCCTTATTTATGATCCTTTCGATGATTTTAATAGTTATAAACTGGACGTATAATGAATAAAACATTAAAAAATAATTATACTTTGTCTTCAACTTATCATTATGTAAATTGTATTTCCCCAATTTCTTTTTGCACATTTTGTCTCGCTTCTCAAATTATGTGAATTTTGTTATTTCATCAGTTGATCTTAGTTAATAGTTAATGTGCGTTTGCTACTAACTTGACATTCTAGTATTGGCTTGATGATACAATTATTTATTTATAATATACAAAATTATTAATATTATATCTCTTTTAGTGTAAATCAATCCCACATTATTTAGAAGTCGAGGTTAATGACAGTTTATATACTTTTTTTTTTCTTAACTTTCGAAGTATTTTTTAAGGATAAAATTATAATGAAGTTCTAAGTTTCAAAATAAACATATAGTGATTGATCTTATCAATACTATCTTAATATACTTGAAATCGGAACACAAAGTATAATTTTATATTTTAAAATATTTATTCTAATTTTTAGTAGTTTAAATATATTTATAAGTAAAATAAATAATGTATAGAATGATAAGGTAAAAAGTTTATATATTTTCATAATTTTTCATAATAGTAAAAAATATTGAATTTTATAATAGATTTTTAGAAATTTTGACAATTTTTTTTTATTGAAAATGTAAAACACTATTATTATTTTATTTCATGGGTAGGAGGAGGTGAGACTTCTCAAAATTTTAGAATTATGTAAATATACATGAGAATTAAATTAGAAAAAAAATATTTTATATAATGTACGCCATTTCTTTTTAATAAATATTAAAATATAAAATTAATTATGAAAAAATAAAAAATTAATAAAATATTTAAAAAAATTAAGAAATTTTTTATATTTTCTTCCTTCGCTTATCTGTTTAATCTATTCTCTCTTTAAACACAAATTTTAATCCTATTTATTATTAAAATATTTTGTTCTATCTCTAAAGAAAAAAAAGTAATTTTCTTTTATTTGACCTAAGAGTTTATATAAGAACTTTTATTATTTCTCATATAAAAAATATCCATTTTTTTGTATTTATGAATAATATTTGTATTATCTTATTTTTTTTTTAAATTCTTACAATCTAACTGATTTAAGTATTCTTACTTTTTAAAATATTTTTATAAGAACATAATAAAATCTTAACTGGTATGTTTTTTATAACTTACATCTCTCAATATTAAGCTATATTCTTATAGTCTATTTTTTAGTCTTAAACATGGAAGTCAAGTACATTTTATTTTATTGATAACTTAATTTATCTTATTTTAACTTTTTGTGTTTTTACATCTACAACATATAATCTTTTGTGATGAAAATTATCAAAATAACATTACAAAAAATAATAAAAATAATTTTTTTGTCAACAATATGATTATTTACATGAGAAAGAAATAACTTAATATTTTAGTCATGTTTTAATTATTAATGAGTTCAAGAATATGAATGAGCGAAGAACAATCCTTTAAATAAATTTAATTTTTCTATAGTTATAATTATATTAAGGGTTAAATATGTTTTTAGTCCCTGAATTATTTGTTAAAATTGTGTTTTGTCCCTGAGGTAAACTTTGGACCTATTTCGTCCTTATACTTTATAAACGGATATAAATAATTCTCGATGACGAATAAAAGCATCTTTAGAGAGAAAAAAACGAGAGAAAATGGAACAAAAAAGAGGAAAAAAAGCTTAAGAAATTGATAACAAAGAAGTAGGAAACTATGAAGAAGTAAAATAAAAAATTCTGACATATCATCAAAGATCGTTTACACAAGTTTATAAAGTATAAGAACGAAATAAGTTCAAAGTTTGTCTTAAGGACGAAACACAATTTTGACAAATAATTCAAGGACTAAAAACATATTTAACCCTTATATTAAATTATTAGTGACATTGATAATATAAATTTTAAGTATATTATTTTGGTATCTTCAACCTTAATGAAGATTTGTTACCATATTTATTAAATCAAATAGATATTTTAAAATTGAGAAAAAAAATCTTTTTAACAACAACAATTAAATTCTAAATATTTGTGAAAAGTAGTACTAGATTTTAATGATTTTCGAAAGTTGAAAGAAAAAACATATCTATATTTTATTATTTATTATTTTATTCACATTATGCCCTAGTATGTTTATGTGTTACACATGTTGCCCCATATTTCAGAATGTTTCGCTACATTTATCAACGCCATATGTCTTGCCTTGACGATCAATTGAAAATTAGACAACATTTGCAATATTTTGAAGAGCAGATGTAAAATGAGAAAAAAAAAAGTTAAAGCAAAATTCACTAGAAAGTGAAATCCTGAGACTAAAAAGAGTGTAAAATTAAGCTAAAATAATATCCTTATTATAAAAACAAAAATATAGAATTTTTATGTATAAAAGTGAAAACATAAAGTATGGACAAGTTAACAATGAATCAAGCCCAGTCTCACCAGTTTTGTACCTTTCTTCTTTTAAAAATTCCCTTGAGATGATATATGATTGGTGAGTCTTGGAATGCTAATAGATTCTATAGTTTCACAATAACCCCTAGCATGTTTTGCAGAAGAAAAAACACAATGAATCAAGCCTAAAGTATCTTTATTCTTGGCTAGGCTTTTGATTGAACCAACGGCCCAAATAATGCAGACCCATGTTCTGCAATGACTTTTGCTTTTTATACCCCCATTATTGCTATCTGCACCTGTAGAACTTTTACCCTTTCCGTTTTATTTTAAAATTGGTTCCTCATTAGTTTAGTTTTGTTAAGTGTGTGACTGATTTACTCCATCGCTGTTCATACTGCAAGCATTCTGATAAGTTTTGGTGGTACTGGTGGTTTGAAGTTGGGTAGGCTTCGGTAGGTAGAAAAGGTATGAACGGATAATATGAATGAATTTTTGGTTTATTTTAATGGCTACTGAACATGCTTTTGGATCACGGTTTTCAGAATTTAGGTTTAAAAAAAACACGTTCTAAAAGGTATTTGTTGAAAAAAATAATCAATCTAGATTGAATGTTCTAGAACGCGAGTTTTGATTTCTGGATATAACATTTTGGAATAATGAGATTGGTGTTCTAGATTTTCTGAAAAACTTCTAGAGTAACCTTTCTGGAAAAAAATGTATTGTACACCAATATATGCTTAATCCAGAACATTTGATTGGTTGAGTAAGGAACAAAGTTTTGATTGGCTTCACAATTGGTGAACATGAAGATGATGTGTAGTGTGATATTGTGCCCATAAAATCAACCTACTTTATTTTGAGAAGATATTGGTACCATGATATAATTATTTTAAATGATGGCTTTGCCAATAACTTCAAGGAGCACATCTTCATAATATGATAGAATGATTTTACATGATGACTTTACCAATAACTTCAAGAAGCATAAAATAATACTTAAACCTCTATTTTATAAGAAGGTGAATGAGAATCAGAAAAAAAATTTAAATAATAAAACAGAAAATGACGTGAAAACTAAAAATGAAAATTTGTTTCCGAAAATTGAATAAAATTTCATATCATCAAGAAAATATTATTAATAAAACTATCCTTTCAATCTAATAAAAAAAATGGTTCGTTGTTTATCGGTGGAGATGATACTATTACCTTATATCTCCTCAAGAAGAAAATAACCTTCTTACCAAAATATGAACTACATTATAAGTTCTAATATATAATATTGGAAGATTGAATAGAAACATGTTATATATATATATATATTTAAAATATTTTTTAAGGTATCTAGTATATATATATATATATATATAAATAAATAAGTTAAACTTTGTAGTTAATGTAATATAATAATGGAAATTAAAATTTCTAAAACCTTTTAAATAGTAAAGTCAAATTAAATTAAGGATGAAAATATACGTATCTCTCATAAATGGGTAGCATGAATCTATATTAAGTTTTAAATTAAGCTTTTTTAAAAAGTCTAATAAAAAAGATAATAAAACACTTATATAATATAATGTTCATATATTATTTTATTAATATTTTATAATATATGGTCCAGAACTTATAAAAACATACTTTTTTAATTTATTTATTATATATCTAATAAAATAACATGAATTGATTTAATATAAATAAAATGTAATGATATATTTTTCATAAAAAATTTAAAAATAAATGTAGGTATTGACTAGGTGGAAAAGGGTGTGAGTGTATTTTTTCTTAAATTAATATTACAGAGAAGAAGAAAAGATGAGTTTGCATAAGAGATTTGTTAGTGGAGAACGTGGAGAAAAGGTTCCTCAGATACGCGACAAGGGATAGTCTCTAATTTCGATGGCATGCAGATGCAGTTACGCATTCTGACACAAATAAATGTGTTTTGGAGGCCGTGCCCTGTCATACACGTGGTAGCCATGCAAAGCCAAAGTTCAGAACTCATTTATTTAGTCAACCCAACTCTCTTCCAAGTTCCACCCCTTTTCTTTCTCTTTAAACCATCTTCTTCATTAATAGATTTAAGGGAGAAAAAATTGAAACATATAATTTTAAAAAAAATTAAAATTAGCTTATTCTAATTTGTAAATATTTCCGTGTGTATATATATATATATATTCATTTTATTATTTAAATTATGCCTAAACTAATTTTCACTTGCTAAAAAATTATATTATTTTTTGTTTTTCTTTTCTTGCAGAAAAATTTTATATTTTGTTTTTAAAATTTTCATTGCAAACATTATTTATCTATTTGGTAATATTTTAAAAATCTGTAAATTAGAAAGTAAATTGCATCATAATAATAAAAAATCAATATACAACACTAATACTTACTAATACAAAACTAATAATAATATATTAATATTATACTAATACTAATTACTATTACAAATTATTAATTTGTAATAAATAATTACTAATTAATTTTTATTAATATTATTTCTTACAAAATATTTTTTATGAATATTTTATTATATTTATATATTTATATTTATATATTTATAATTTATATATTTGTATTTTATATTTTATATATATTTATTTATTTATATATCTCTAATTTATATATATATATATATATATATATCAATATATTTATATATTTATATTTTATATATTTTATATATTTATATATTTCTAAACTTATATATTTATGTATTTATATATTTCTAAATTTTAATATTTTAATTTTTTTATAATTTAAATTGTTTAGAATATAAAATAATGTAAGATTATATTTGATATACTTATAAATAATACAAGTAAATATATAATATGATTTATATATCAACATTATGTATTATTATACTAATTTTATTTAAAAAAATTAATTTAAATCTTAATATATAAATTACTTTTAAATTATTAGATACATATATTTTGAATAATTTTAAATTTTAAATTTATTAAGTATAAATAATTTCTAAATATTAGATATATTTAAATAAATAATTTTTATTTATTAAAAAATTAATAATAAAATATAAAACTATGGTCATAGATATATTTAAGTGTAAGTAATATTTTGTACATTAAAAATGGATGAAAATGTTTAATTAAAATGTTACCTAAAAAATTCACAATTAGTCCTTAAAATATGTGATTTTAAAACTAAATAAAAACATAAATAAAGAATTATCTAAACACAAAAATATTTGGCAGCTCTATGCATGGCTCCAGTAATGATTAATAACATCACATAATCAATATATACATATATAGTAAATAAAGAAGCATCTATAATAACTCATATTAACTTCAAACTAATATTCTTAATGAAAGTTAAAGATGATAATATATTGAAATTTTTATTGAAAAATACATCTATTTCAAACTTAAAATATTCTTATTTTAATAATGTTTTTTCTAAATTTTAATATAAAATATTATATATATTATTGTATTGTTAAAATGAATTGTAAAGTGAATTTTTTTTGTCTTAGGTGAATGTCAAAACATATTTTTTCTTCTAAAGTAATAAAAGTTTGGTCACTTCCTTTCTTATTCCTGTAACTCTAATGCTCATTTTCCATGAACTTGTTTGAGGTTTTGTTATTGATAGATTTCATTCACCTTTAAGGTTATGGCCTTCCCTCGCACATAATAGCATGAATGGCTTTCACAGTTACTTCTGTGGTGTCATACAGATGTTGCCACAATAAGTCCAACTTTCATGATCTTCATTAGAAATCATGTGGTAACATATAAGACTATTGTGCTAGAAACTGCCCTCTTGCATAAGTCACAAAGCTTGAGGCAACAATTATATTATATATTAAATCTTATTTATATTAAATGAACATTTAAATATACAATAAATTAATCATAAAATATTAATAAAATAAGATGAAAATAATAAATTTATAACATATGTTTATCATTATCCCACCTAAACACATGTTACAGATATCATAAAAAAAACACTATAATAACTTGAAACATTTTTTCCATAAAAAGAATGATAAATGAATCCAATCATAAAAGAAAAGATAAACTATAATAAATTGAAACATACATTTTTTTTAAAGACAAAAGTATGATAAATGAATCCACCTAATGAGAGATAAAATGCATGGTGATGAAACACAACATCTCATAAAGTCACTTTATAGGAGAAGAAGGAAATACTTAGAAAAACTGAAAAGTGAATTAATAGTGGTTTTTATTATTTTTATTATTTTTTGTTACTATTTATTTTTTATTTTATTTAAAATAATAGGAATTACATTAATTTTAGCTTTTTTTTATTTTTATAAAATTAAATTATCATCACATATTTTTCATTATAAAAAATACTTTTAATATTTTTCTTATTTAAAAAATTTACTTTTTTATATTTTTCTAACTAATTATACATTATTTTTTTAATTTTTAAAATATTTTAAAAAGTATCTAGAGAGAATTGGATGTTGACAGTTATAATATGATCAATAAATACTTTCAAATGTATAAACTATATCATAATTCAAGTCCGTAGCAAATAATTTTTTTGCATATAAATTATAATTTAGATTTATTATTTTAATTGAATTATATTTCTATTATACACTTAAGTTATAATAAAAAATATTATATCAGTATAAATTATATTGTCATACAAGGTTATTTTTGTTATTGATAACTTATGTTAAAAAATTAAAAATATAATTTTAAAATTAATAAGTTGAAAGAAATAAGAAGTTAAAAAAAATCTTTAAAATGTTCTTAATTATTGAAAAAACTCAAAACGTTCTAATTATAAGAGTTTCTAAAATACATGACAATTATTTTAATTTATGTATTCAAATTGTTAATTAAATAAAATGCATTAAATATTTTCTACTATCGTTACAAAAGTACTCCCATACTTACAACAACTTCAATCTTCATCTAGGAATAGACTTAAATATGTGGTTCTGTAGAAGTTATCAACTTTTAGAGTCTAAGATTATTATAATGACATACGTACAAAAAGTCAATAAAGAAACAAAATAGTCTTCAATTTGTGAACTTGATATTGCATTTTATTAGTTTTCAAATTAAACTTCATCGTTAAATATTTTTCTTAAGAATGAAAATGAATGTGAATTAAGTCATACAAACTCGTTCTAAAATTGGTTTAACTTATTTTATCTTTACTTATAATAAAAGATTAGTTGAGCTTTTATGTTCAAGAGAAAAAAATTTCAAAACCTGATGATCATCAAAGTGATGAAATCTCGAGACAGAAAATAAAAATACTGCATTATTTATTCGTGTAAACTCCATACGGAACAGGCCTGCCAAAAATTACAACACATTACAACTTGAACAGTATTACACCAAAAAAGGAAATAAAGAAGAACAAATACAAAAAAAAACACAACAAAAAGTGCAGTACAAAGTTAACAACAAGCTTGGTTGATGAATACCAGAAACCTCAAAAACAGTAAAATAAGGAAACAATAACAAGTTTAAACCCAAAACGTACATGCAAAACAAATGCGAAGGCTATCTAGCCTAAAACAAATATTGGCAGCCCTACATTACCAAGAACTTCCATGCAATTGCAAAGCCCTAGAATGATATCATGGATTATTACAATGCTGAAAGACACCAGCACCAATACCACAGCCCAAACCAGCCACTCCACCAGCCCCAGCTCCGCCTAATCCTCCACCACCCAAACCACCTCCACCTCCTCCTGCACCACCTACACCTCCCACACCCCCTAAACCTCCCACACCCCCTAAACCTCCCACGCCTGCACTACCACCACCTAAGCCTCCACCAGTACCACCACCTAAGCCTCCACCACTGCCACCACCTAAGCCTCCACCACTGCCTCCACCTAAGCCTCCAACACCACCAGCACCACCTAAACCTCCCACACCACCTAAACCTCCCACACCACCCAAACCTCCACCAGCACCACCTAAACCACCACCAGCACCACCTACACCTCCAACTCCACCACCAATGCCATGGAAACCACCAATTCCAGCACCACCACCAATGCCATGGAAGCCACCAATTCCAGCACCACCACCAATGCCATGGAAGCCACCAATTCCAGCACCACCACCAATGCCATGGAAACCACCAATTCCAGCACCACCACCAACGCCACCAAACTTCCCAATCCCTCCACCGATCCCACCAAACTTTCCAATCCCTCCTCCGATCCCACCAAACTTTCCAATCCCTCCACCGATCCCACCAGTCCCACCGCCGATTCCACCAACCTTGCCTATCCCTCCTCCGACCCCACCACCGATTCCGCCAAACTTTCCTATTCCCCCTGTACCACCACCAACAAAACCACCCATCCCGGCAAACCCACCAACCCCACCAACCAAAAAGTTCTTCTTCTCACCCACACCCTTGCTACTTGGAGACTCTGAAAGTTGTGCACTTGCATGCACACCCAGGGTTTGTTCTTCACTTTCACCACCACCCTGTGGCACATTACGTGCAGTACTTGCATGCACTGTAACTAGTACAAGCAACACAAGCAGGGTACCCCATTTCCCCATCTCTCTCTCTCCCTCACACACACACACAGAGCTTTTCTGTAAAACTAGGCTGAGGTGGAAGATATGCATGCAAAAGGGAGTATCTTATACTGGAAAAGGTAGAGGACAGTTGAGAGCATTAAAAGATTCAAGTGAAAATAGTTATGACTTGTGAGTTTTCGAGAATCGAGAAATCTTTAATGTTCCTGTGTATCAGAAAGGTAGGTAGAATCAAAAGAAGAGAAAATTTAAGAATGTCATGTGCTCGCTCGCACTAATTGCCACTAAAGAAATTGTCAACCAATAACGAATAAACCGGCTGGTTCAAGGCCCAGTGAGAGTTTAGAAATTAAATCAATATATTTTGAGGCAAGATTTAAGTTATGTTTCTATCTCCATTCAATTTGAATCTTCATTAGTACGAATTATATTGTAATGGTATTATTCATTCTAAAATATATGAATATATTTTAGTTTAAATTTTATATTTCGTACCTTTCTTTTCATTTAAATATATACATCTTTACATACATGTATTTAATACTTTTTTTTATCTCTCTTCTCATATTCTATAAATCTATCAATTTTTTTTCTAAATGTCTAGCAAGCCTTATTAAATTTTAGTGTCCATAAATTATTATCCATATAAATACTAAAAGAATATATCACATCAATACATTAAATTGAGTTGTTATTGCATAAGTTATCCAGCTTTCATAAGATGAGTTCAATTTCGAACAAACAATTCTTAAGTTTTCAAACAAGTAAAATCAAAGATAAAATACAACTCAATTTTTTTCAATGAAAAATTCTTTCAACTCAATTTATCTTACAACTTAAACATAAATATAATCATTAATAATTAGAGATACGGTCAGATCTTTATCTTCAATTTTGGAGAAACCAAAATAATATATTTAAAATTTATATATAATTACAGTTATTAATACAATCAAAAGAAGAATATAATTTAACATAATTATAATTATAAAAAATCATATATTTTAAAGAATCATATATTTTAAAGGATTATTCTTATTTTTTTAAATATTTTAAATTCAATAATAATTAAATTAAAATTAAAATTGTTATCTATTTCTTTTTTAATATAAATAACTATAACAAGAAATTTATTTAATCTTCATCATAAAATAAAATATATTTTTTTATTTTTCATCTGAGTACGTTTATTTAAACAAAATAAACTATAAGAATATGTTTAAATATTGAGTGATGTAAGTTGTAAAAATGTAAGAGTTAAGATTTTATAATGTACCTAAAATTTTTTTATACAAAAATATTTTAAAATATAAGAACACTTAAATTAATTAGATTAGAAAAAATTAAAAAGACAACAAAAAGTTTCAAACAATATAGTGTAAAACTATTTTTTTCTCTATGAGGTGAGATAAGAGAGAGATTCCTTTTTCTTTTCAGGAATTACAAAGAGCAAATAAGTTAAAGAAAAGAATGAAACAACTAGATAAGTTACTAGGTGAGATAAGAAAATATAAAAAAGTATATTGATTTTCTTCTCTTATATGTTTTATATGTTTTTTTTTATTTTTTTTCTATAATTAATTTTATAATTTAATACTTATTATGTTTCTTCTTAAGAGTCTGGTTAAACTCTACAAACTAAAAAAATTATTAAATTTTATAATTTATAATAAATTTATTAATTTTTTCTAATAATATCATTATCTCTTTATATTTTTTCCATATGAATGGTTGATTGTAATTTATTTTCTCTCAATAAATTATAATATTATTTTTTCTCAATAAATTATAATATTATTTTCTCTCTCTCTTATAACATGTAAGTTTCTCTTCTTTCATTAAAGAGACATTTTTATAGAATATGAGACACCTTTTTCTATAACTTTTAGTCCTAAAAACTTTAAGGTAAAATTTTTTATTTAAAATATTACTAGAAAAATTTAACTTCCCACAAACAAATTTAAGATCCAACCTAATTTTACTTTCAAACTCTCTTTATGTAAGAAAGGATCAATATTTGTATAGTCTTCTCTATTTTTAATTTAGTTTATTTCTTTTTAAATAAAATAAATTAGATTTATTAGAGAGAAGGTAGATAAAAAGGTGAAACATTAATATTTTTAACTCTAATTGATTTAAAGAAAATAATAAAATAAATAGTAACAAATAATTAATAGAATTGAAGATTTGAAACACAAATAGATATAATCAAATTTAGAGAGAGAAAATAAGTATTTAAAATAAACTGAATGAGTATTTATTAACATTAAATTACATTAATTATAAAAATATTAAAAAAATTTCTTATTTAATTTTCATAATATATATGTATTAAATTTTAAAAATTTTGGGGGAGGTGACCTCCTCCTTTCCTAAGAAGTTCGACCACTAAATAAAGAACTAATTATATATATATATATATATATATATATATTATTTTATTAAATATTATGGTTTTTTTATAAGTAAATATATTAATAGGGCAGAAATGGAGTGCCCAAACATATTCCACCTATTTACACACAAAACCATAACTTAAGGATACTTAATGTTAATCCTAACTGTCCATCAATAATAAGCATTTACAAGCTTGGCTATGACTACTTTACCTATACATACTAGTCTACTCAGACGTCACGAATATGCTTCATATTTTATTGTATCATTATAAATCATGTATCATGTATTACAAAAACGCCTAGCATACTAAGTCACATGACAATGTAATTAGGAGGGAGAAACGAAATGCAATGTTGGTGTGAATACTCAATTGATCAACCTTCCAAGGAGCATCTTCTACATAACTACGGGTTCCTGTTGCACCATTCACACTTAATCAAAGTGATTCCAAGACTGGATTGCAAACTTCGTCATATAAACCCGATTATTAGATACTCCTAACTTATCCCCATATTAATGTTTGAATCAAATTTTTCTTTCAATAATCACTTTTGTATCTAACATAAACATATGATATGACATGAAGTGGCTTGATTAAATTTTCGAGAAGAGTTACTATATATTAAATAAATTTAATATTTAAATAATAATTAAATAATATAAAAAAATTATAAATAAAATAGTATAATATGTAAAGAAAGAAGAATTAACTTAATAAATAAAATTAACATTAAATATAACATTTAATTTATTTACAAATATCAATTCAATATACTCGTACTTTCATAATCAGCAACTTCCAAATTCTGTAATAAATATAAAATTCAATAATTTTATATAAATTTTAAAATAATATCATAATATAAAATAGCAATAAAATAAATAAATAAATTTACTTATTTTTAAAGGATCGTTTTCCGCTCTTTTAGATATTTGAAGTCATCAATGACGGAATCAGAACTAAAAGTATGAACAACATCCCTTTCAATATGTATCACCATATTGTTAGCAATAAATATCTTCCATTACGTAACCTTGTTTTGATTATCTTAAGCGAATTACTTCATCAATTAAGTAATATATATTTGCCTTCCTCGTTTTCGTCAAAGCTTCACATAATTTAGACATAGTTGACAAGTTTTTAAAGTCCGAATGACTAACAACATCAAGAATAAAGTGTTGTAGTTAAAATCTCAAATTAATCTTCTCTTGTTTAGTGAAATTCATGGGATAAAACTTATTTACTAGAACATATATATCATCCACATTGAATGCTTTGTGTAGACATCTTTAGGAACCAAACCTATGATTTAGGAACCAAACTAGCACTAAAAGTTAGAAACTCTATTGCTTGCTCACTGTTGTAATTGTTAATTAAAAACTAAAAATATATTGAATCTAACGTAATATTTAACCACAACATTAAAAATAAACCAATAAAAAGAATAAACCTGTGATTTAATTCTTGTAGTTGTTTGTCAATTGTTTACAAAATAATTATAAAAATTAAATAATTATTTAATTTAAAAATATATAAAATTATAATTATAATAAATTATAATTTACAATCTAATATACAGATCTCCTAAAAATATAATTTACAATCTAATCTATTTACACAAAAGCATAGAAAATAAATTATATTAAATAAAAATATTATAATAGGTACCTAGAATGGAAGAAGTTTTGTAGAATAGAAGATAAATGATGTAGAGGAGAAACAATAGAAGAGAAAGAAACTCACTATATCTTTAACATAAAGAGAAGAAAAAGAATACTAACAGTCTATAGTTAAAAGCAAAAAAGTAAATGTAAGTAGCTGTTATCCATAAATTTATATGACAACTTTAAAAAGTATACCTCTTAAAAGAATCTATTAATTGTAAAATTTTGCTTTATTAAATTGTGTGCACCCATATAATAAATTTTGATTAGTCATTCTTTGGCAAAAGTCATGCCCATAAATTTTATAAATGATTAAATCTTTCTTCAACAAGGAGTTTTGTAATGATATCAACTAGTTGATTATATGTGGGTACAAATTATAAATCCATGATTCCCTTTTGAACATGATCTTCAATGAAGTGATGCTTAATCTCAATATGCTTAGCCAAGAATGCAAGATAGTATTCTTAAACAAGCTATTGGTTGCACTATTGTCATGGAAGAAAGGAATGTTAACCCCATGGACATTGTAGTAATCTAGTTGGTTCTCTATCCATAGTAGTTAGAAGCATCAACTAGTAAATGGTATATATTTGGCTTCAGTAGTAGAGTTTTATTATACCTTGCTTCTTGCTCGTCCAAGATAGTATATTACCTCCAATGAAATGACATCCTCTACTTGTGTTTTTCCTTTCAACTTTATCTCTAGCATAGTCAACATCACATAGTCCCTTATTCATCCATCTTGTTGTGAAACACCCATTTTGTACCAATGTTAACTTTGTTTGGGTGGACTAATTAGATGTCATATGTCATTCCTCTGTAGTTGAGGAAGCTCCTATTGCATAACTTTTATCCAAAGTTCATTGTCTAGTGCTTTGTTGATATTCATTGGTTCTATCTTAAAGATCAGTTAGTTGATCTTTGTGTGATGATCTCATCCTTACTTCTTTACTAGGATCTTCTATGATAACGTTTATTGGATGATCCTTTGTTAATGTTGAATTCCTTCCAGGTTCATGTTCTTTTGTTGAACTCCTTTGTATTATGGACTTCTTCTATATATCTTGGAAT
This sequence comes from Lablab purpureus, assembly GCA_030347555.1. Classification (NCBI taxonomy): domain Eukaryota; kingdom Viridiplantae; phylum Streptophyta; class Magnoliopsida; order Fabales; family Fabaceae; genus Lablab; species Lablab purpureus. Next base: position 23,346,432 of record CM059260.1, read on the forward strand.
TCAAAACCAAATGAATAATTTTTCTCGAAAAATTTCTTATTAGGCTTATAGTCATTGAAGCTTACATGAATGACTTCTTCAATTGTGGACATTCTAAAGTTATAAACTCTATAGACCTTAAATGTTTCAAAATATCCAAGTAAGATTCCTTAATCACTTTTGGAATCAAATTTTTTATGGTATGAAGAAAGAAATATTATACTTAACAAGGATGGAAATAAGATATGTTGGTTGTTTTACCCTTACACAATTCATAGGGAGAGTTTTTTAATCAATGATATAATGTAAATTCTTTTTTGAAATAATAGGTCGTGTTAATTGCTTCTTAGCATTAAGCATCATTTGAGTCATTTCTTGTAAAAACTGTTTTTTCCTCTCCAGGTAGCATTTTGTTGAGTTGTTCTAGGAGTTGACAAATTATGGTTAAAACCATAATTTTCACAAATGTCTCAAAAGTTTTCATTTTTAAAATCTCAACCATGATTACTTCAGATAACAACAATTAACAAGTCTTTTTCATTTTGAATGTTTTTAAAAGAATTCACAAAGACTTTTAAAGTTCCATCCTTATGGTTCAAGATCCTTCACTCATGTCCATCTAATATAATTGTTTACATGATTAGATCGTATTGTTTACCATTTATAAATACTCTTCTTATGGGTCCAAACTAGTCCAAATATATAAACTCAAAAAGACATTAAGTTAAAACATCATTAATACTTTTAAAATAATTTCTCACTTACTTACCTTCAACACATGACTAACAAAAAATATTGTCATAATTGACAACTCATTTATATTAATTTTGAAAAGGTTAACTTGATTATTAAAAATAAATAACTTGGTGACATCACGATTTTAGACTACAAATTAGTGTTTTTTATAAACAACATTATATTAATTATTACACAATTAACTTATATTAACTAGATTTTGTTTTGCTGAATAACTTTTTCAATAAAAAAGAAAAGTTACATACTTATCCTACCATTGACATATATTAAGTTGGTTATGTTTCAAATAGTCTATTAAAATAAAATTTTCAATAAAATGTAAAAGTTTCATAATCATCCCGCAAAGTCTCCTGATTTTGTTACCGAAAAATTTAAAGTTTTTCATTTTATAGCATTCACTCCTTGACTTTATTATTTTACAAAAAAGAAAACTTCCAGAAACATAACCAAAATTCACAATTTGTTTGTGAAAATAAAAAAATAAAAAATGTGACAGCTGTGGGATTTGAACCCACGCCCTTTCGGACCAGAGCCTAAATCTGGCGCCTTAGACCACTCGGCCAAACTGTCATATGCTTAATGGATTCTCGTAATACTATTGTATATGTAACTTACGTAACATGAAGTGGTGAAGAACATAAAAAGGAGTGTGTCATAAAGTAAGCTGAGATGTTTAGTCCACAATCTCTCCTTAGAATTGTACAGTTCGATAGTTAGATGGCTGTATTGGCTTCTGAATCCCACCTAAATGATAATTAACAAAGAAAATATTGGGGTAAAAACCCAATCATTTGGTCCTTGAATGTGTGTCATTGTTAGTTTAGTTTTTTAGAGAGATATGAAAAATATTGTTAGTTTATCTTTCTTAAAAAGCATAAAATATTTATTTTAACTCCTAAATGTATAAATAAATAAATAAATCTTATAAATATCTCTTATTACTTTGTTTTATGAACTATTTTGTTATTAAATTATAATTATAATATTGTGGAATAATTTGAAATTTTGTCTATTTGATAATAAACAAAGGACTATTTCGTAACAAAATTTATGAAATTATGGACCAATTTGAAATTTTATATATTAAGAGACTACATTATATTTTCCATTCTTTTAAAGAATAATGTGACTACATTTTACATATTGAAAAATCAAATTATTTATTTACTCAAATTTTTTTATTAATAATTAATTTCTGTCAGAAAACTTAATTCAACATAAAAATTTTCTTTTTAATTGCACTTTTTACATCTACAAAAGTTTAAATTCAAGAATTTACCTAATGAAATAGGGTAAAATGTCAACTTGTACCAACAACTTCTTGATTCCCCAATTATGAGGGAACCCGTTTATTTGTAACTTTTCGTAACATCAATTTCTGTCATTTCACTTGAATGGAAATTTTTGTCAAATTATATTCTATATTTTTGAAGGTCACTTTCAATTTGTAGTTGTAATCTTAATTGATAATTGATGTGGAGCCTATTCGAACAAAACAGTAACATTGCTAGATTTGATAGATGTAATATCATTTTTTTTTATTTTAATATATTTTAAAAAAAAATTGTAAAATAAATTTTAAAATTATAAATTAAAGTTAAAATAAATTTTAAATTAAAATAAACAATATGAAAAAATTTCATAATTAAAAGGTATATTTCAAAATAATATTAAAAGAAATTAAAATATAGATATAAAAATAAATATAAATTTAAAATTAAATTATAAAATATTATAAAATTTTCATAGATCAAATTTACATTTAAAAAAAATATATTAATTAATAAAATATCAAAATTTAAATTAATTAATTTTATTATATTTATTATTTTAATTAATTATTTTATGGTATTTAAAATATAATTATTAATAAATAATAATATATTGTATTAAAAAAATAATAAAATCAAATCAATTGTCTTTCATAATAAGGAGTAATATATCTCCTTGTTAAAGTACTTTTGAGCTCATTCCAATATTTAATCTTAGGTTCATACTGGATTCATTTTTCTTTTTCTAGCGAAGTCCACCAATGCATACACTTGAAGACTTAGGGTAGTCATGGGTACTTTCTTATCTTCATGGATTTGGTGACATGCAAACAGTTCTTCAACCTTCATCTCTCAATATAAGCATTCTTCAACATTATTTTCTCCATGAAAATGAGGGAGTCTATCCTAAGTTCTTATTACAATTATTGAGCCTAGGCCTACGGTGGGTAGGAGGTGGTTGATAGTAATCATCATTATGATGACTATTATACACTCCTTCACTAGGGGAGGTAGGATGGATAGAACAAAATCTTCTTCTATAATCCTCACTATGTTTGCTTCTAGTTTTTTCTTCTTGTTTATTTATAAGTTAAGCAAACATAGCTTTTATTTCATTTATTTTATCATCTCATTTATCTACTTTTTTTCTACATTTTTCATTTTCTCTCTTAAGCTCTAAAGAACCTATGTAATATGTCTTCCAGCAAACATTTAGTTGTTTTGCAGGGCATATATCATATTGATTTTGGTCAAAATCGTTGTAATATTTCTTAATTTTAAATCGATTTAACAACCAATATAAAAACTATCAAACTTCTTACAGTGTGACATCTACATCATATATAAAACCAATGTAAATACTCGTACATAATTGATATAAAATGTTCTTTTCAAAGTAATGACAATTGTTTTGTATATCTTGGACATTTAACATTTGGAGAAGGTTTGAGCTTCTTCACAAATTGAGTCACACAAAATAATTGAAGTTGCGATAGATACATGCTTTTTAACTTTTCTTTCTTTGTATAAATTGAAGTTTTGTGTATACAAACTTTAGAAAAGAAAGAGGTAATGAAAATGAATTTTGTATTCAAACTTCATAACACAAGTGTACAAATTTATATTAATTATTGTTATCAAAACTTAGTATTGTTGTTGAATACATTACTGATTTCAAGCAACCTGCTTATCATATACTTTTTTCCATCCCAATCTGTGTAAGTGAAATTACACACTTTTACAAAATATTATGAGAACAATTATTAAGAGTTGAATGTGGGAGTATAAATATTTGGTAATATGTGCTATTAGACTTTTACTAGTCTCTTTTGTAAGAATTTTTATGTCCCATGTGAGAGGCACGTGATTTGTTAATTAAAGGGACCAAGAAGTAAATAAATTAATAATAAAGGATAAAATAGTAATTGGACTAATGAGGAGCAATTTTCTGATGATAACTGTTATTTGATGAACCTAGCAGAGTAATAGAGTTTCTATATTTATATAAAGACCACTATTAGAGATACAAGAACCACTCCTTAGCAAGTACGTATTTTCTCTGTAGTAATAATCATCCATCAAGAAAAGAGATCGTAGAATAGAGAAGTAAAGGAGTGAAACCTTATATCATCCCTTATTTGGTTTAATCTCCAGAGTATTAAAAGGAAATATATCATGGAGAAATGTACACATATTCTTTCCTTATCTCATGTGATGATTATTTATTTCAATATTCTATTATTGGGTTTTCTTTTATATGATTACTTGAAAACTATTCAGTTTTACATGTGGTATCAAAGCATGGTTGTGAAACTATATAATTCTCCTTTTGTGTTTTTTTTTCCAAATTGTATGAACCCTAATTATGAAATTTGGAAATTTTATTTAGTCAATATTTTATATCCTACATAATCTCCATTTAATTTAAATTCTACTACACATGAGAATGTGTCATGTTTTTTTGTTATTTTTTGTTTTTGGAGAGAAAATATAGTATGTACAAATGTCAATTTCATTGAAATTTTGAATGAGTGAAGGAGAAATATTAATGTACTGGGTCTTTGCCATGATGAATTTTTTTATATTTTGTGACAGAGAAGTAAATATACATATATTTTGATGTTTATTTTATGTAATAATTATGAGCAACTGATTTGTTGGGATGATATGTTCATTCTAATTTGTGAATTTGGTTACTATAAGTATCACATTCATTAATGGAAAGAAAAACTGCAATTATAAAATTAATTGAAATGTATTAATGATATATGTCATAAGATGTCATAAAGTTGTTAGGAATGAATTAATTTTTTGCTATAACAGTTTTCAATAATGCCTATAAAATTAAAAAAAATTCTTTAATTGAAATGAATGTAATAATTATAGAATTAATGAGATATAATGGGTGTGAATGTTACTCCTTGTCTGATTAAATTAGTAAGAATGTTGTTTATGATTAATAACAATATATATATATTTATTTATTTGGAATTAAAATTATGTTGAATTTGTTAGTCACTAAAATGACCAAATTTGAATGTTTATTTAATTCCGAATTAAAAAGTTTTATGAATGGTTAATAACATGTGTAAGTATGATATTTGTTTAGAATTAAAAGTATCAAGAATTTGTTAATCATCAAAGTAGTCAAATTTAAATGTTTATTTAATTCTAAATTAAGGATAATATAGTCAATTACTCATAAAATAAAGAATGTTATATTATATGTTTATTGATTTATAAGTATATTGAAATTTATTATTATAAGGCATTTACATATTACCCAAAGGTTAATTATTTGTTTTTATAATCAATGAATATAATTATAGACAATTTTATAAGCACAATTAGTTTTGCTTATATACCTAAAGGTAATATGTGATTCTGATTGGTATATGTTTTCAATTGTCTTTGATGTTATAATTATATTAGCATTGTTATGTTAATATGTTGGTGAATAACCCAAAGGAGATCATTAGTGTACTTTAATGATTGTTTGAATATATTATGTATAATATGTATTTTATGACTCAAAACTTATGTAAAGAATTTTTTATGCAGTATTAATTCCCAACTTAATGAATTCTCATGTATTATTTGTTCCAATTTTTAATGGGCTTAATTTCTCTTATTGGAATGAGCAAGTTCGATTTCACCTTGGTGTCATGGATCTTGATCTTGCTATATTGGAATATGAGCCTGCTGCTATTACTGATTCTAGTAGCACAGAATTAAAAGCCCATTATAAAGCCTGGGAAGATCAAACAAGCTTAGCTTAATGTTCATGAAGATGATTGTTGTTGATAGTATTAAAAGAACTCTTCCCAAAACTGAAAGTGCTAAAGAGTTTATGGATTAGTGGGAGATTATTTTCAAACAGCTGATAAGTTTCTCGCTGGGACATTAATGAGTAGTTTGACCACCATGAAGTTTGATGGGTCACATACAATGCATGAGCATGTCATTTAAATGACAAATATTGCAACAAGACTTAAGTCCTTAGGTATGGTTGTAGATGAAAACTTTATTGTACAATTTATTCTTAACTCATTATCGTCTGAGTATGGCCCATTTCAAATGAGCTATAACACCATGAAAGATAAATGGAATGTGCATGAATTGCACAATATGTTAGTTCAAGAAGAAGAAAGGCTTAAGAATTAAGAAAGTCACTCAGTCCATTATGTAAGTCACAAAGGAAATCAAGGAGTTTGAAAGAAATTTATAGAAACATGGTAAGAACCAAAAGAGGGCCACTGAAAATTAATGAGGCATCTATGAAAATTCAAAAGAAAGCACCAAAAGAAAATAATGGTCATTTTTGTGGGAAGTCTGGACATTTCTAGAAGGATTGTCCAAAACGTAAGGTTTGGTTTGAAAAGAAAGGTACGCTTAATACTTATGCATGTTTTGAATAAAATCTAACTGAAGTTCCTCATAATACATGGTGGATGGTGGATTAATTATGGATGCACTATTGTGTTTTGTGGGTATTGCAAAAGCCAAGTCCCACATTGGCTAGTTCACACCCTTTCAAAGGGTTCTCATTCAATATAAATAGACCCCTCCTTTCCTCTCCAAAACACACCACAACTTTTTCTTCTCTCTTCTCTTTTCTACTCTCTTTTCTGGGTTCTCTGCTCTTTTGAGCTTGTTGTTTTAGGTTCCTCAGTATACCACCCGAGAAGTTCCTGTTGTACCTAGGGGGCTTGCGCGATACACTGCGTATAAGTCCTTATGGGTAGTGCTTTCACATGTCTCAGGAAACCTATATCCGCATTTCTGAAGTCAGCCTTTACAACAATCATAAGGACTTAAGGCTAACAACAACAACATGGAGATTGATCCTTCCACACCAGCGAAGTCAAAATCCATATCGAAAAACTCAGACAATATTGCGGCTGGTCTAACCATCTATGCCAAACCCTTTCTGGACGTCTCAAAGATTGAGGTTTTCATCGGCCAAAATTTCCGTCGTTGGTAGGAATGTGTCTTTACACTCTTGTACATATACGACATTGCATCTGCACTCACTACCACCAAGCCCGACACTGTAGTGTCTGCAAAAAATGTCGAAGATTGGACACACACTAATAAGGTATGTCGACACACATTGTTAAGTGCTTTAACTAATGACTTGTTCAATGTATACTATTCGTATAAGGAAATGAAGCGTATTTGGGACTCTCTTGTTCTCAAATACACTATAGAGGACATAGTTCGACAAAGATTCGTCATAAAAAACTACTACCGCTGGGAAATGATTGAAGATAAAGATATAAAGATCCAAATTAACGAGTACCACAAGCTACTCCAAGACATCAAAGCAGAGAATATTGCCCTTCCAAATGAATTCGTCTCAGATCTTCTGATAGAAATGCTTCCTCAATCACTACAGGGAGCAATTAAAGCACATGCACAGGCTAATGTCATTGCCCGATCTGCTTAGGCACATCATTGTTGAAGATACCAATAGGAAGGAGTGTGTTGCTACACAAGCAAAGGCATTATTTGCAAAAGCTAACATGGTGGTTGAAGACAAACCCGCTCAAAAGAGGTATGATAAAAAACTTGATAACAAGAAAAGTAAATTCAAATTTTCTCGTCCTAGTGCTTCTAACCCCTCCTTCAAGAAGAAGGGAAATTGTTTTGTATGTCGAAAGCTAGGACATCATGCACCTCAGTGCAGGAAAAAAATTAGAAACGACAATCCTCCTAAGGCAAACATAGCCAAAGGGGACGATGTTATTGCTACGGTCATTTCATAGGTTAACATTGTGACCAATGTGAGCAAGTGGGTGGTAGACTCTAGGGCTACCAGGCACATATGTGCAAACAGAAATGCCTTTACCTCCTACACTAGTGTGGGAGATAGGGAAGAACAGGTGTACCTCGGTGATTCTAGAACAACTTCGGTTCTAGGAAAAGGAAAGGTTCTTCTCAAGCTCACTTCTAGGAAAACTTTGGCTCTAAGCAACATGCTTCATGTGCCTTCTATTAGAGTTAATATGATATCTATAGCATTGTTGGGAAAGGTAGGGGTTAAAGTGTCATTTGAATATGATAAGATTGTTATGACAAAAAACAATGTGTTTGTGGCAAAGAGATATTGTGATCAAGGTCTTTTTGTACTGAATATTTCTCAGATTAATGAATCTCCACCGACGTCTTTTGCTTATATTGTTAACTTTTATGATGTATGGCATGCTAGATTAGGACATATAAGTTCTTCATATGTTATGAAACTGCAATGACTAGGATTAAGTGATATGCCTGATAAACAAAGTAAGAAATGTGATATATGTGTAGAATCTAAAATAACGAAGAAAACATGTTATTTTGTAGAACGTCAAACTGAACTTCTTGGATTAATACATACTGATATAGCTTATTTAAAACAAACCATGTCTAGAGGTGGTAAAAATTACTATGTAACCTTTATAGATGATTATTCTAGATATACCAAAGTATACTTAATCAAACATAGGGATGAAGCGTTTGATATGATTTTAATGTATAAAAATGAAGTAAAGAATCAATTAAATAGAAAGATTAAAAGAATTAGATTAATGTAGTATTTAATGATTACTGTGTAAAGGAAGGAATTATTCATGAAGTAACCCCACCATATTCACCTAAATCTAACGGAGTAGCTGAGAGGAAAATAGGATTCTTAAGGAAATGATGAATGTCATGCTTATTAGTTTTAATGCTCCTGATAATCTTTGGGGAGAGGCACTACTTACAACATGTTTTTTACAAAATAGGATACCCCATAGGAAAACTGGTAAAACACCCTATGAGTTGTGGAAAGATTATCAACCTAACCTTAAATATCTAAAAATGTGGGGGTGTTTAGCTAAAGTAATGTTACCTAATTCTAAGAAAAGGAAAATAGGTTCTAAAACTTTTGATTGCATTTTCTTAGGCTATGCCGAACATAGTGCTGCCTATAGGTTTCTTTTTCTTAAGAGTTATGTAATTGAACGAAATACCATTGTAGAGACAAAAAATGTTAAGGTTTTTAACATGTTTTTCCTTTAAAGCTTAATGACACATTTGAACATCCTATAGTAATCGCTAATGATGATATGAGTGAGGATTTTAGGAGAAGTAAGAGACAAAGGAAAGAAACCTCTTTTGGAGATGAATTTTATACCTACCTAGTTGAAAATGATCCTATAAGTTTTTCGGAAGCTACTAATGCTCCCAACACAAAGCATTGGGACAAAGCCATAAGGACTGAAATTGACTCTATTAAGCAAAATAATACTTGGACTCTAGTAGATTTGCCTAAAGGAGAAAAGCCCACTGGTTCTAAGTGGATCTTTAAGAAAAAGTATAATCCCAATGGATCTATAGACAAATATAAAGCGAGGTTAGTAGCAAAAGGTTTGACCCAAAAACCTAACATAGATTATTTTGATATTTTTTCCCCAGTAACCAGGATTTCCTCTATTAGAGTATTGTTAGCACTAACTTCTATCCATAAGTTAGTTATTCACCAAATGGATGTTAAGACAACCTTTTTGAATGGTGAACTAGAGGAAGAGATTTATATGACTCAACCTAAAGGGAGTGTAGTTCCTGGTCAAGAGACTAAAGTTTGTAAATTGTTATAATCCTTATATGATCTTAAACAAGCACCAAAAAAATGGCATGAAAAACTTGATAGTGTTTTACTTTGGATGGTTTTTCCACTAATGATGTTGATAAATGTATGTATACTAAATCTAAGAAAGGTGATTGTATCATTATATACTTATATGTTGATGACATGTTAATTTTTGGTACATACAATGATATAATTTGTAGAACGAAACCTTTTTTGGGATCTAAGTTTGAAATGAAAGACATGGGTGAAACAAATGTGATTTTAGGAATGAGGATCATAAGGAAGGGAGATAATATCTTACTATCCCAAACACAATATGTTGAGAAACTTCTTAGGAAGTTCGACTATTATGACTTCGAACCAGTAAGCACCCCTTATGATACTAGCTCTAAATTAAAGAAAAAAATAGGAGAAACTATTTCTCAACCTTAGTATGCCCAAATTATTGGGAGCTTACTGCACTTAATGAGCTTTTCTAAACTAGACATTGCTTATGCAGTAGGTAGACTGAGTAAGTACACTCAATGCCCTAGTTAGGATCATTAGGATGCACTTGCAAGACTCATGAAATACTTGAGAGGTACAATGGATTATGCCATTGAACATAGTGGATTTCTCGCTGTACTAGAAGGGTATAGTGATGCTAACTGGATCACTGATTCAGATGAGACAAAATTCAAAGTGGTTATGTTTACACTTGGGGGTGGTGCTATTACATGGAGATCAGCGAGGCAAACAATTATTGTTAGATCAACAATGGAATCAGAGTTTATTGCTCTCAAAATGGCTAGAAGTGAAGCTGAATGATTGAAAAACCTTTAGCAAACATTCCTTTAGGAATGAAACCAACCCCATCAATGTCAATGCACTGTGATTGCCAGTCGGCAATAGCTATAGCTAAAAACAAAACATACAATGAAAAAAATAAACATTATATAATTGAGACATAGTCTAATAAAGTAGCTACTAAAGAGTGGAACAATTTCCATTGATTATGTTAAGTCAGAATGAAATCTTGCAGATCCTCTGACAAAACCCTTAGGGAGAAACATGGTTTTAGAAACACCGAGGGGTATAGGATTCAAGCCAATTGTAAACAAACAAGTGATGGAAACCCAACCTTTGTGATTGGAAATCCCAAGAATAAGGTTCATATGGGTAAGAACAAGTCACTTGTTAGTTCTGCTAGAGCTAAAATTGATTAAATCAATTCCCCTCCCTATGATGTGGTAAAGTGCTAGATATTGTAACATTGTGAGGATAAACTTTGTAGTTAAATTCCATGTGGTATGAGGAATTTTAATTTCTGGTAAAGTTTTTAATGAATTTCATATCCCTTATGGGTGGTGTATGACTTGCAGCATACACTTGATGAAATCACCTATATGAGTGTCAAGTGGGGTCGCTTGTATAAGATCTAGGCAAGATCACTAAAGCACTCATGAATACCAGGCACACACATGGCCTAGCAAGCGCAACACAACGATAACAACAAGTATTGTGGGGGTGTATTGTGATTGATTAACCACTAACACACACTAAGTGTTTTGGTTCATATAGCCTATTACATCAACTACACTGTGTGTTAAGTTTCTCAGTCTAGGACTGGTTCATATAGCTTGCTATACTAGTTTCGATGCATTACATCCTATATGAGACCCAAATTTTTCTTCTTTCTTTCTTTCTCTTGGCTTTTGCAATATGTGGAGGATTGTTGTGTTTTGTGGGTATTACAAAAGTCATGTCCCATATTGGCTAGTTCACACCCTTTCAAAGGGTTCCATTCACTATAAATAGACCCCTCCTCTCCTCTCCAAAACACACCGCAACTCACTATTCTCTCTTTTCTCTTCTACTTTCTTTTTTGGGTTCTCTACTATTTTGAGCTTGCTATTCTAGGTTCCTCGGTATACCATCCAAGAAGTTCCCGTTGTACCTAGGGGACTTGCGTGATACACCACGAATAAGTCCTTATGGGCAGTGCTTGCACACGCCTCAGGAAACCTCAATCCCCATTTCTGAAGTCAGCCATTACAACATGTACAACTCATGTTTCTAATACAATGTAGGGATTCCTTACAATCCAAACCATATGACCAAATGAAAAATTTGTCTTCATGGGAAATAGAGTGAAAGCTCCAGTGGAAGCAATCGGGACTTATCGTTTAATCCTTGATACTGTACATCATTTAGATTTATTGAAACTCTTTATGTACCGAGTTTATCTAGAAATTTGGTTTGATTATCTAAACTTGATGTTACTGGATACTCTTTTAATTTTTGTAATGGATGCTTTAGTTTGTTTAAGCATAATCATCCCATTGGTACTGGTATTCTTTGTAATGGTTTATATAAATTGAATTTGAATGGTTTGTATGCTGAAACCCTTATGACTCTGCATCATAATATCAACACTAAACGTAATTTAGTGGATGAACGTTCTGCTTTATTGTGGGATAAATGTTTGGATCACATCTCTAGTGAAAGGATGGAAAGATTAATAAAGGATGAGATTCTTCCTGATCTAGATTTTAATGATCTAAATATTTGTACAGATTGTATAAAAGAAAAAAAAAAACAAAACACACAAAGAAAGGAGCTATAAGAAGTAATCAACTTCTTGAAATTATACACATTGATATTTGTGGACCTTTTGATGTTAATTCTCTTGTAAAGGAAAGGTACTTTATTACCTTTATTGATGATTATTCACGTTACAATTATATCTACTTATTGCATGAGAAATCATAAGTAGTTGATGCCTTGGAAAGTTATTTGAATGAAGTAGAAAGGCAACTAGATATAAAGGTGAAAGTTGTCAGGTTTGATAGAGGTAGTGAGTATTATGAAAGGTATGATGAAACTGGTCAACACCCAGGTCCATTTGCTAAACTCCTTAGGCATTTGTGTACAATACACAATGTCAGGTACACCACAACAAAATGGTGTATCAGAAAGGCGTAATAGAACATTAATGGATATGGTTAGGAGTATGTTAAGCAATTCTTCTTTACCCATATATTTGTGGATGTATGCTTTGAAAACTGCCATGTATTTGTTAAACAGGGTTCCTAGTAAGGCAGTTCCAAAGACACATTTTGAACTGTGGACTAGTAGGATACCGAGTATAAGACACCTAAATGTTTGGGGTTGTCAGGAAAAAATAAGGGTGTATAATCAACAAGAAAAGAAACTGGATGCAGGAACAATCAGTGGGTACTTCATTGGTTATCTAGAAAAGTTAAAGGGTATATGTTTTATTATCCTAATCATAGTATGAGAATTGTTGAAACTAGAAATGCAAGATTTATTGAAAATAGTGGGAGTTCAACTTCACAACTAGTTGAAATTAAAGAAGTTAGAGCTCAAGTACCTTTAACTTATGCATCTAACAATAAAGTAAGTTTTCCTCTTACTGTTGTGCCAAACAACAACAATAAAGAAGGGCAACACAATGATGATGAGTCCATGATTCAAAATGAACCTGTTGTAGATGATGAGTCATTATTTTCCCTTATTTTCTTACCTTTCTGTACTTATTTTCATCTCTAATTTGTGCTTAATTGTTTATATTTTGTACTAATTTCTATTAGGGCTATATTTGGACCAGAAATTCATATTTTAATTAATTTGAATTTTCTAAGTTTAATTATTCCAATTTTTATTTTCAGGGCAGTTTAAAATTATTTTGGGCTTGGAATTAATTCATGGACTTCAAGAGGAGCTACCACGTCACAATTTGGATTTTGGGCCCAATGGGTCTAGGTTTTCGTGCCCATGCAATGCAGCTACAAGTAGGGCAGCTGAGGAAGGAACACGGACAACAACAGACGGCGGCAGCGGCAGTAGAATCAATTAGGGTTTCTTTTACGTTTTTCCTTTCAGCTAGAGAGACCAGTTTACGTTTGGTTTTAGTTTTCAGTTCACATTTCGTTTACTGTTAAAAATTTCAGTTTTGTTCTTCAATTCATTTGCGTTTCTATTCTGCAATTTTCCTTTTCTATTTCGTTTTCTATTTCGTTTTTCGCTTTCTATTTCGTTTTACGTTTTCAATTTCAATTTCAGTTTTCAATTTCGTTTCCATTTTGCGTTTTAAATTTCGTTTTCATTTTGCAATGCATTTTCTGTTTTCTGAGTTAATGGAAGGCTAAAACCCCAGGGTGGGGCTCTTGGGCATGCTGCACTCACTGATGGAGGTTCTGTGCGTTTTTTTGGCTTTGTAGGTTTGATTCTCCAATGTGAAGTCTCTGTTCTGGAGGATGCTTAATCCCTTGGAAGGAGACCTTACAAGGTTCACGTTTGCTTAATTCGTGTAGGGAAGTCTTGGGTTAACTTTCGCTTAGTTGGTTAATCTAGACCGAACAAGGATTAAACGGACTAATAATCTGTTGTGAGCCAAGGATGTCAGAGATGCATTGTGTTCAAGAGTCTTGCCTATTTTAATTACTGCAATTAATTTGTTATTTGTCTGCTATATTTTATTAACTGTTATCTGTCCAAAACCCCCCCATTGCATGATTCAATCTTTTGACAGTGAAAATTGGTCCTGAGAGACGACCTAGGAGTCACTTCTTATAGTACTACATTTAATTGTTTTTTATTTGACCGAGTACGGCATCGATAAGTAGAAAAATCACAAGAAGTAGAATTAAGAAGGTCTTAGAGAGAAAAATGATAAGCTATTTTGAATGACTATGTGGTATATCTACATGAGTTAGAAATTGACTTAAGCATTAATGATAATGATCCAATTATGTTTTCATAGGCTATAAGTTGTGATAGTTCTGAGAATTGGTTAGATGCCATCAAAGAAGAGTTGAGATTTGTGGAACAGAATTATGTTTGGGACCTTGTAGAATTTCCAGAAGGATGGAAGAGAGTTGGATCTAAGTGGGTCTTTAAGACTAAACGTGACTCTCATGGCAATCTTGAATGGTACAAGGCTAGACTTGTTGCTAAGGGTTTTACTCAGAAAGATGATATTGACTATAAAGAGACGTTTTTCACCAGTCTCACGAAAGGATTTTTTCAGAATTATTAAGGCACTAGTAGCCCATTATGATGTTGAACTACATCAAATGGATGTGAAAACTGTCTTTTTTAATAGAGATCTAGAGGAGAATATTTATATGGACCAACCAATGGGGTTCCCAGTTGAGGGAAAGGAAGGCATGGTGTGTAAATTAAAGAAATCAATATATGGACTTAAGCAAGTTTCCCACCAATGGTATTTGAAATTCAATAATACCATTATTTCCTTTGTACTTAAGGAAAACATTGTTGACCGGTGTATATACATAAAGGTTAGTGAGAGTAAGGTTATATTTTAATTTTGAATGTTGATGATATCTTGCTTGCAACTAATGATCTCGATCTTCTTCATGAGACTAAGAAGTTTCTCTCTAATAACTTTGAAATGAAGGATATGGGTGAGACAAATTATGTGATAGGGATAAAGATATTCTGAAACAGACTACAAGGATTGTTATGTTTATCTTAGAAAACATATATCGATAAAATATTAGAGAGGTTCAAGATGGGAAAAAAGTTTTGCATCACCTGTTCCAATTTAGAAATGACACAAGTTTAGTCCGCTCAATGTCCTAACAATGATTTGGAACGAAAACAAATGGAAGTAAGTAATTCCCTATGCATCAATTGTTGGGAGTATTATGTATGTTCATACCTGTACTTGACTAGACATAAGCTTTGCAGCTAGACTGTTAGGAAGATATCAAAGTAATTCGCGAATGGAACATTGGAAAGCTGCAAAGAAGGTTTTGAGATACTTACAGGGAACAAAGGCTCATATGCTCACATATAGGAGGTCCGATCACCTTGAGGTGATTGTATATTCAGACTCTGATTTTGGTGGATGTGTGGATACAAGAAAATCCACTCTCAACTATGTATTTCTTTTCAATGGAGGAGCAATAGCGTGGAGAAGTGCAAAATAATTTGTTGTTGTTGCATCCACTCTTCTGTCATCATCCACCAAGAAAAGAGATCATAGAATAGAGAAGCAGAGGGAGTGAAAACCTTATATCGTTCCTGATTTGATTTAATCTCTAGAGTACTAAAAAGAAATATATCATGAAAAAATGTACACATATTCTTTCCTTCCTTATCCGATGTAAGGATTATTTATTTCATGATTCTATTATTTGGTTTTCTTTTATATGATTACTTGAAAACGATTATGTTTTAGATCCTTTTGAAAGAAAATAAAATAAATATAATAGTAAATATTACAATTTTTTTCATTTGTATTATGCATTGATCACCAAATGAAATGGAGTATTGAAAAATAACTTGTTCCGTGACCTGTGGTGTACACTTTTTTTTGTCAAGTTAGCATACTAGACATCAAATGAAGCCCTAGTTTTTAAAATAAATTGAGATACTAAATATTTATTGTTTTCAAAATAAAAGAAAAAAAATACAAATATTGATTTGATAGCTTTTGATTCAACATACTTTATGATACATTAAAACTATATAATACAAATATTAAAATATATTTTTTTTCATGATCATTTTATTTGTACAAAACATGGACCGACTTTATTTTTTACCAAATCTTATTAAAAAACTTAGATAATCATTTTGTTGGGAATTTAAGTGTGTGTTTAAGTTTTATATTAGAAAGAAATAAGTGTGTTGAGCAATATATAAGGAAGAATATTTATAAATCTATTGCCTTAAAGTTTTAAACTAAAAATATTATCAATTCTTTTATATGGGTTAGTTCATAATTCATAGTTGATTTGGTGTCGTCTTCTTATATGTAAATTTTTATTAAGATTAAATTTTTTAATCATGTTTTCCATTAATAAAATTTGAATATAAAAACATTAATAAAGATAATAAAATAATATAATTGTACTTGCACTAACCATTTATTAGTAAATAAATTATATCAGCCTGGTTAGATTTAAGATATATGAATTTTTACCTATATGAAATAACTTGTAGTTAATCATTATTTTTTTTTCAATTCATAATATTTCATTTTGATTAAATAAATTGAACCACCAGAAATATGATGTAAAACGAATTATATTAATTTTGTTTGTTTGGATTCTTATATTGCGCTTAGAAGTAAATGTGAGTCATAATCTATATTTTTTTTTCTTTCTTAACTTCGAGTGTCCTTTTAAAAAATCATAATAATATTGTAATTCTAACTTTAAAACAAATAATATCTTGAATTATAAGAAAAATTAAAAATGATTATAAAAATAAACTTCATATTTTTTTAATCCTTCAAAAATATCTTTTGAAGACCTAAGGTTGTGACACTGTTAAAATTCAAGAATATTCTTTTTATCTATAAATACATTTAAGTAGCATAAGATCTATTAGTCAAAACTCCAAGCTGTAGCCTGTCTTTTACGCTATTCATTTAGTTTCTTGGAGGAACTTTTCGAAAAAAAGCTCATACATAACTATTTTATTCTCTTCAATTTTGTTCTATGATGAGATCTGAAATATACTATTATAGCAGATTGCTGACTGTAGCTAGTCAAACTTTGAACTCTTGATTTTTCTTAACTAATTAAACGATACTTAAGACCAATTGGTTGCTTTGTCAGGGATCTTGTTTGTCAAAGTTGAAGTTTAACCATTCATAGTTTAGGTGCCAATTGCATGATAGAATTAAATATGCACCGACTTTTAATACTTTATTCTTTTAACCAAATAGATATTATTAAAATAAGTAAATGATATATATTAACAAGTGTAATTTAAGCTTAATTCAATTCTACACTTTTAAATTGAGATTTATATCCAGTTATATATATTAAATTGACTTTATTTCTAGTTATTGTGAAATTTTCAATACACCTCCTTACATCGAACACTGCATATTCTAGTCATTGTGAAATTTTCAATACACCTCCTTACATCGAACACTGCATATTTTGAAAGCGTGGGATTTCCAACAGTATAGAAATACAATGTTAACAAGTAGAAAATCTGGGAAAATCTTCACTATTTGAAATTTATAATTTCGTTAGAGTTTTATATTTAGCTAAAGAAATTCAACAGTTAAATAAAAATTGAATGTTATTAAATGCATTCTGCCTTAACTAAAAAGATGGAGAATGAACTATTTGAATGCACGGAGTGGATGAAAAAGAAGTTGATAATGATTCTCTTACTTGGTTAGTAAAGAGATAATGGTTATTAAAATTAATTAAATATATTTTTAATCATTGTGAATTGAATTAGTTTTAGATTTGAAACTTGTAAAAAATAATTTTTTTTCTTTAAAACTTTAAAATTTTGTTTTTATCTTTAGTATTATATGATAATTATTTATGTACAGAATCAAAGATTAAGTGACCATTTTAAATGATATTATTAATTATGATTTCAATGTTAAACATGTGACAATTTAAAAGAAAATTGAAGATGTCTAAAAGAAATGTGATTTATCCATTTTAAAATAACATTAGGAATTAAAATAATTTCTTCCAATTTTGAAAGAACAGAAACTATATATAATGAGAGAAGGGAATTTGAAACTAAAATTTACTCATTTCATAGAGAATGAGTAGGAGGAAAGAGAATGTCTCTAAATTTAGTAAATTTTTAATATAATAATGGTTATATTAAAAATAAATAGTTATATTTTAAAAAAAATTGTAATTATGTTTAGTATTTAAATATTTTTTATTTTTATTTTAATATATAATTAAAAGTAAAATAAGAATATAAAATATGTATATAAAAAATAGAATCTTATTGTTATATATTTATTTTTATTTTAAAATATAATTAAAGATAAATTAGAAATATGAAATATAAACATAAAAAATAAGAATTTCATTTATAGATAAAAATAAAAATTTAAATTTAAAAAATGAAAAACAAAATAAAATTTTAAAACCGAAACTTGTTAAGAGAATATACATATTTAATTCATATTAAAATTAACGAAAGGAATGAAAATTAAAACATTTGTTTGCAATTCAATTAGTAAAATCTATAAATTGTAAATATTTTTTCTTATTTTTATATCTCCCAAATATTGTAGGAAAGACCCTCATTTCTTGTTTCTTTTGTTTACAAAATTGAACCAAAAGATGAAAAAATTTCCATAGTGAGTCTAACGAAATCCGCTGGAAAATTGTTGGATTCTAAGCCAATAATTAGATATTTGGAATCTCAATCTCAACTTGATTCACAGTTTAATTGCTTCATTTTTGTTCCTTATATGCATTATGACTTGTGAGTGATTTTGGACTTGTACTATTGACAGCTTTGCACACTGAATTTGACTATAACAAATTTGCAACTTGTACCACCATGAGGTCATTAATTGACACCAACACACCTATGCTCATTTTTCTTATGCCATACCCTAAAAATTCTTCAAATTAATTTCACAATGGCCAGTTATTGTAAAGGACTCAATTATTCGTCTAATCATTCATTCTTATTAAAACAAGTAAAAGAAAATCGTTGATTAATTTTTTGAGACCAACATGGTGGGTGTTACATATATTATGTTCATGATCAATTTGATGAAAAAATTTGCGTCTGATATTATCTATTGTGTGTAAAAATCTTTTTAACTAATGATAATTACAATTCATCTATGATTGAATGGATTGAGAAATAATAAAGATAGAGAAAAATAAATTTTTGAAACCAAGTATAAATTGATTTATACATACGTTTTAAATTAATTTAGATTGTAATTATTTAATATCTTTCATGTTTTTAAACTTGATTATTTCTTATTTTTATTTAAATTTGAATACATGGTTTTTCAAAATTTACTTTTCACGATATTGGTTGAAGGAATAAAGCTGAGTTGGAAGTGTATTATAAAAGCTATTATAATCTTAAATTTTAAATTTTAAATTTATTTTATTTTTACATTTTATAAATTAGTGTAAAATGTGTTTTATATCTTTAATTTTTTTTATAGTTTTTCATTCTCTTACTCTCTTCTTAAATTTGTTTTTTTTTCAATGATATTTTTATTTATTATTAGAGATATTTTACATTGTTTTATAAAATATAAAGATAAAATAAATTTAAAATTTATTTTAAATATATTTTTAATAAATAGTTTAAAAATTAAAAAATATATTTAATCTTAAATATAATTATATCTATTTTTATGTAACAGTTGTTGTTTTTATTTAAATGGTTATTATTATTATTATTATTTCACTTCTATGTTGAATGATAATGTTATTTTGTGATATTAGAAATTAAACTAATTGTATTATTTTATATTTAATTGTATTGGGAAAATTTGTTTAGTTACGAATTTTAGAAGACGAACCAATATTTTTATACCTAGGTATAAAGTCAAATAGATTGGTTATAGTTAATTATTTTTTCCTGTTGATAATGAAGTTAAAAAAGTAATATTATTTTACTTGTGGGATTAAGGGTTGATAAATTTTTGGATTAATAATATAATGCTGATTGAGTAGGAGTAGGTAGCAATTATGTATTTGTAATCACTACTACAGAAGTAGGTATTAACGTCGCCAATCTACGTCGGTTTAAATCCAAACGACGTAAAATGTTTTATTTGACTCTTCTACGTCGGTTATGCTGTATAACCGACGTAGAATGTTTTAAAATCAACATTCTACGTCGATTAGTTGAAGAACCGACGTAGAATGTAAAATCTTCTACGTCGGTTCCGCAACAACCGACGTAAAATGTTTGGCGTTGCAATTTAAAAACCTATTTTCCCCTTTCCTTCCTCACTTTTGTTATTCGTTGCGCCGCTCCCTCTGCGTTCTCCGTTTTCCACCGCGAGTTCTGCGACACCAACGCCGTTCCTCCCCCTCACCATCGTCTTCCCCGGTTCTTCCCCGGTGCCGTGAAGCTCGTGAGCGGCCGTCGCCGCCGCTGTCGCTGGTGCCGCTGGAAGTCTCCGTCGCTGCCGTCGCTGCCGTCGCTGGTGCCGCTGGAAGTCTCCGTCGCTGGAACAGCTCCCCTTCCGTCAGCCGTTTGCACCACCACCGTCGCCGACCTCTGCCGGAAACGCTACTGGCCATGTGAGTTTTTTATTATTTTATTGTTTTTCGTTTTGTATATAGTGTTTGTTTGTAGATGATTGTTCTGATGTTGTTTATGTTTATGTATAAAAATTTGGATTTAGTCAAATAACAGAGGAAAAAAATGGACAAAACCGTATGCAAAATGATGCAATTAGGAGAAAAGAACATGCAACTATGAAATTTGTAAGATGTAATGACCTGATAATTCTCTGTTTGGTACGACACAACTCCACAAATTTTTTCTTAATTTTCTGACAAGTGTAAGTTAGTCACATAAATGGCCAAAATTTAGGAAAATAGGTAAAAAATAGTAAAATAATAAAAAAGTTATAGTAAATGGAGGATTTTTGAAAATTTGTTTGCCCAAATCCCCTTTGGGATTTGCCAGGAGGTTCGTTGCGTCATTTCCAAAAACTTTCATTTTTTACGCATCTCCATCCGAGGTCCGTAGCAAAAGTTATGATCGTTTGAAGTTTTTCTACACCTAAATTTTGTATTTTCAAAACTATGATTATTTTGGGGGATGTGAGGCCTCTTTATTCAAGTACACATCAAAAGAACATAACACAACAAAAATTAGCAGAAAATTCAATGTCTAACTGTTTTTACATCAATATTTCTTTTTTTAAATTGTTCTTCCAAGACAAAGCATATAGAACATAACACATCATTTCATTAGAGATCATATAGCTAAGGATTGCATTATAGAATACATAGATACAAAACATCAATTAGCTCATATCGTTTCATTAGAGAGTCTATCTATCTTTGAAATTTAACTATTTCAAATGTATTATATATGAAATTGTGGCTGGTTTGCTGGTTTATTTGATATGCAGGTATTCAAATTTAGGGAAAATGAGAATATTAGAAACTGCTGTGCAGTGCAGTTAGGTGACACGACTTACAACGTCGGTTATTAGTAGAACCGACGTTGTAAGTCACTTACAACGTCGGTTATTACTAGAACCGACGTTGTAAGTGTCACCCAACACTTACAACGTCGGTTCTAGTAATAACCGACGTTGTAAGTCTGCCATTTTCAACGTCGGTTAAATTTTAACCGACGTTAAAAATATTACTTTTAACGTCGCCTTGTTCAACGTCGGTTTTGAGACCGTCGTAACATGATCCCCAGAACCGACGTCGAAACTCGTTTCTGTAGTAGTGAATATGACCAATTTGTTTAAATATAAGAGTTTTGTGAACTTTTCGATTATGGGTCGATTGAAATATGATATAATAATTTAGGAAAACTTCCAAAAATTCTTGGTGCCAATCAGCTCAATATCTGCTTGAGGTTTTAGAAACAAATTATTATGTTAACTTGATTTTTAAAGAATAAAGAATAGTAATTAAGATTTGGGTGTAATAGAGTTAATAAGGCAAAGCCTGTAAAATAATCCTTAATTTTTAATAATGTACAAATGAATTCAACTCAACATTCTTTCAAGAAAACCTAAATAACTTACAAAGATACTTTTAACTAGATTTTTTGGCGCCCATCACGATGTCCTTCCTTTAATTTAATTGAGAAAATCAATATTTATCTATCTACGGAAATCAATTAGGTTCAACTTCAACTTTGATTAAGTTGGTCAAGAGTAAGACATAGTCTTTCGTAATAAACAAAAATATTTGGATAATAAGTTGGTTAAATCTAACCTATGTCTAACATCTTCTTGCAAAAAAATTTAAGAAATTTCTCTTCTACTCTAGCCTAAGATACGCGATTAAAGCACTCGCTTTAGGTTCTTAAAAAGCTTTTTTTAATATTAATATACTTATATTAAATTAATTATAAAATTTAATTAAAATATTATGAGTGTTTATTATTTTTTATTGGTACTAAAAATTATATTTAATATGTTAATAACTTTTTTTAATAAATCATAATTTTCTTTAAAAAAAAATTTGTTAGTTAATATTAACAGCTATAAAAGCTCTAGAGTCTTTTTTATCTTTATTATCTTACCAACTAGATTCTATCTTCTTTTATTCTCTTTATGTGACTTCTCTTTTCCAACTCTAACTCTAGAGAAACTCTGACTTCTCTCTTCCAAATTTGCAATTTTCAATAATTTCTTTCAAAATCAAAGTCCACAACTGTGATCTAGAGAGGGAGAGAAACATTTCTACCCGATAAACTTCAGTTTCAGGTAAGTTTTGTCTCTTTCCATGTTCCCTCTTTTTCTATTCCTCTATTCTTGAAGGTTAAGCTTGCATGTTTGGGAAAACTATAAGATTTCAAACTTTACAAATAAGAGATAAACTCTAACTCTAGAGAAACTCTGACTTCTCTCTTCTAAATTTGCAATTTTCAATTATCTCTTTCAAAATCAAAGTCCACAACTGTGATCTAGATAAGGAAAAAAGTATTTCTACCCGATAAACTTCAGTTTCAAGTAAGTTTTGTCTCTTTCTGTGTTCCCTCTTTTTCTATTCCTCTATTCTTGAGGGTTAAACTTGCATGTTTGGGAAAGCTATAAGATTTCAAACTTCACAAATAAGAGATGCTTTATTTGAATTAGCAGAAACTATAGTAATGATCCTAAAATGAGAAGTGAAGCTGATTGTTTAGCAACTTATGAGTTAGAAAACTTTAAATTTTTGTTAGGCATGAATATTTGGTATGACATTCTATTTACAATTAACTCAGTTAGTAAGAATTTACAATCAAAAGATATGTGCATTGATGAAGCTATTGAATAATTAAAAAGTCTTCTTTCATTTTTTGAAAAGTACATAGAAAATGAATTTGAAAATGCATTAATTTCTGTCAAGAAAATTGCTATTAAAATGAATATAGAGCCTAAGTTTCATGAAAAATGTACCAGTCATAGAAAAAAACAATTTGAAGAAAATGTTGAGAATGAAATTGTAAAATCTCTTCAAGAATAATTTAGAATTTGATTACTTTTTGTATATTGTAGATAAAACAATTACCACTCTTCAAAGTAGATTTGAACAATTTAAAATATATGAAGATATTTTTTTTTTATTTAGTGTTAAAAAATTAAAGTCACTAGATTGTATACTTTTGAAAGAAAAATACTTAAACCTTGAAAAATCTTTGAAACATGATAATTTATTGGATCTTGATGGATTAGATTTATTTTTAGAATTAAATATCTTAAAGGAAATTATAGGATTGGAAAATGATAAACCAATTGACATTCTTAATTATATAAAAGATATAGATTCTTTTCCAAATGCATATATAACTTATAGAATAATGTTAATAATTTCAGTATTAGTTAATAGATAATTTTGCATTACAAAAAGTTCAACAAATAAATTTTAAATAAAATTATAATATATTTTAGCATAAATTTTTTTTATTAATAAATAAAAAGACCTATTTTTTAAGTTTGTTTTAGGCCTCCTAAAGTCTTGAGTCGTCCCTACTCTAGCCTAATCATTGTGGGACTTCATGTGGATATTTTGTGAAGCTTTGGAGTCTTCTTTGACAAAAAATTTCTTGTTTCTCTTTCAAGTAATGTGAGATTTACATGAAGCTCTTCTCTCATGCTTTAGGATGTCCAACTCTTATCTTCTTTAGACTCTCTTTTAAGTAATATAGAACTTCTTTATGAAGCTCTCCTTTCATATATGAGACACCCATTTGTCGACCTTATTTTGGTTCAAATTGAGAGTCATAGTTAGCCCACTTTGAAACCCAAATTTATTTACATGTCTCATAAAAATTACAAACAATTTGTACACCTAAATAAATATTTACAAAGTTAAGAAGAAATTGCACTATTATACTCCAAACAAATAGAGCCTTTTTCGTTTAAGTTTCTTATTCTTCAATCTTCTTAGCCATGGACCTTGTTATTTCATCGAAAGCTTACCAGTAGATCAAAAGCTATAGCCCTTAGTTATGACACAACTTTTTATTTAAGAGCGTAACAACCCAGGTACAACAATTTGATTGTAGCTAGGCCCACCTAGTTGTTGTCACAAGGTAATTAATGTTAGAAATAATTTAATTTGAATAAATTGTCAGTTACTAGTGGTCTAGTAATTGGTAGGTTACTATAGTGCACAATAATGCACGATTCTGTTTTAAATAATTTTTATTCTTCTGTTTTAGTCTGCAGACTTAATTCTCAATTATTCTCAATTATGTGGGAATATCAAGAGTTTGTGTAATGTGCCTATTTAAGAGGCTATGTGATTATGAATAAAATATAGAGAGTCATATAATTTTCTATCAGTGGTATCAGAGCAAGGTTCTTTCTTTTTGGGACTTTGGGACTTCCTTTGCAGTAGCAAATGGCAAGTGAAGGATTTGTACAGGCAGCAATTCCTCGTTTTGATGGTCAATATGACCATTGGTGTATGTTGATGGAAAATTTCCTAAGATCCAAGGAGTACTAGCAAGTTATTGAAGTCGGTGTGCCTGAGAGTAGTACAGTGCTCACTGATGAACAACGAAAGGAGGTGGATGCACTAAAGTTAAAAGACTTGAAAACAAAAAACTATTTGTTTCAAGCCATTGATCGATCTATCCTGGAAACCATTCTCAACAAAGAAACTTCCAAGGATATTTGGGATTCAATGAAGAAGAAGTATCAAGGGTCCGCAAGAGCAAAGAGACAGCAGACTTCAAGCTTTTCGTGCTTGAGTTCGAAACAATTCGAATGAAGTCGGGAGAATCAATTACAAATTATTTTTCCGTGTGATGACGATTGTCACCAAGATGCGCACATATGGTGACAAAACTGAAGAAACAAGAGTTGTTGAAAAAATATTGCGGTCTTTAGAACCAAAATTTAATTTTGTTGTATGTGCTATAGAAGAATCTAAAGACATTGACGATCTGTCACTTGATGAACTGCAAAGTTCATTATTGGTACATGAACAAAAATTTAAACAGTCAGAAGTTGAGGAGCAAGTGTTGAAAGCTTCTACCAATACTCATTCCAACAACTTCAGAGGACAGGGTAGAGGTAGAGGCAGAGGACGAGGGAGACAAAGCCATAATGATCAATCTCAAGACAGAGACAAATCTCAAGGTAGAGGCAGAGGAAAGGAACATGACAAATCTAAGGTAGAATGTTTTAGATGTCGTAAGTTTGGTCATTATGCTTCTGAATGTTATACCAGGTTGCCTCGAGACAAGGAAAAGACAGAAAAGTCAAATCTAACAATGAGAGAAGAAAAGAAGACATTGCTAATGGCTGTTGAAGATGAAGAAAATGGTGAATCAGATTTATGGTACGTAGATACAGGCTGTAGTAACCATATGAGTGAAAATAGATCTTCATTTTCATTTCTAAATGAAGATTTCAAATCAACTGTGAGTTTTGGGGATTGCTCTATGGTGAAAGTAATGGGAAAAGGTGATATTAAAATTAGAACCAAGAATGGTTTTATTGAAACAATTTCTAATGTACTGTATGTTCCTGATTTGAAAAGTAATTTGTTAAGTGTCTGGACAGCTACAGAAAAGGTTTCACAATCACCATTAGCAAAGGTGTTTGTGAAATTTATGATCCTCGTTAGAGGGCAATTGTCGTTATAAAAATGAGTTCAAACAGGTTATTCCCTTTAAAGATTGAAAGCATTCAATCTAGTTTAATAGCTAAAGGAAAAGATCCTTTCTGACTTTGGCATTATCGTTATGGG
This sequence comes from Lablab purpureus, assembly GCA_030347555.1. Lineage (NCBI taxonomy): Eukaryota > Viridiplantae > Streptophyta > Magnoliopsida > Fabales > Fabaceae > Lablab > Lablab purpureus. The sequence goes on from CM059260.1 coordinate 23,372,729, forward strand.
CATTTCTGGAGGATTAAGGACTCTCAAACAGAAAGGAATGGTAACGGGTCTTCCAGAAATTGTTGTACCTTCTCAAGTGTGTGAAGAATGTATTGTTCGCAAACAACATCGATCTCATTTTCCTAGTGGAAAATCATGGAGAGCAAAACATGTTTTGGAACTTGTGCATTCAGACATATGTGGCCCAATAAACCCTTTATCCAATGGAGGTAATAAGTATTTAATTACTTTCATTGACGATTATTCTAGAAAAGTGTGGGTCTATTTTTTACAGGAAAAGTCAGAAGCCTTTGATGTTTTTAAAGCATTCAAAGCAAGAGTAGAAAAGGAATCAGGAAAGCCTATCAAAACTCTTCGAAAAGATCGCGGTGGAGAATACTGTTCAAATGAATTTGATGTTTTTTGTGCAGAACATGGCATTAGAAAAGAGTTAACAACTGCTTATACACCACAACAAAATGGTGTATCAGAGAGGAAAAACAGAACAATTCTCAACATTGTGAGAAGTTTGCTAACGAAAGGGCAAGTTCCAAAGACATTTTGGCCAGAAGCTGTATGTTGGAGTGTTCATGTTTTAAACAGAAGCCCAACCTTTGCTGTTCAAAACATGACACCTGAGGAGGCTTGGAGTGGAAGAAAACCAGCAGTACATTATTTCAGAATTTTTGGGTGTGTTGGTTATGCCCATATTCCAGATCAAAAGAGAAAAAAACTTGATGACAAAGGAGAAAAATGCATTTTTCTTGGTGTTAGTGAGCAATCAAAAGCTTACAAATTGTATAATCCCATCACCAATAAAATTGTTATTAGTCGTGATGTGGTGTTTAATGAAGATCAATTTTGGAGTTGGGATGCAAACAAAGTTGAACAACATCTGCAAGCAGATGTTGATGATGATGTTAATGGTGATAATGATTTTAATGGTGGTGACAAGGAAGATGGTAGGCAACAACCAACAGCTCAAGTGCATAGTGAGCAACAAACAGAACCTACAAATGAACGCCCTCAACGAAACAGAAGGAGACCAGCATGGATGGAGAATTTTGTTGTAGATGAAATTAATAATGAGGAAATTACTCATTTTGCTTTGTTTGCAGATTGTGATCCTACAAGTTTTGAAGCAGCGAGTCAAAGAAGAAAAGTGGAGAAAAGCAATGGATGATGAAATTAATTCCATTGAAAAAAATGACACTTGGGAGCTATGTGATCTACCTAAGGATAAGAAAACCATTGGAGTAAAATGGGTTTTCAAAACGAAGTTAAACAAAGATGGTGGACTAGGCAAGTATAAAGCACGTCTGGTGGCAAAAGGATACAACCAATAGTATGGCGTTGATTATACAGAAGTATTTTCTCCTGTTGCAAGACATGACTCGATCCGTTTGGTGGTTGCATTAGCAGCACAAAATTCCTGGAAAATCTTCCAGTTAGATGTCAAATCGGCATTCCTGCATGGATATTTGGAAGAACATGTATTTATTGATCAACCACCTGGGTATGTTAAATTTGGACATGAAAATAAGGTTTATAGATTGAAGAAAGCTCTTTATGGGTTAAAGCAAGCCCCAAGAGCTTGGTATAATCGCATTGAGACTTATTTTCTAAAAATTGGATTTGTGAAATGTCCTTATGAGCATACCTTGTTTGTTAAAGTGGGAGATAAAGGAAAAATGCTTATAGTGTGTTTGTATGTTGATGATCTTATATTCACTGGAAATTGTGATGTCATGTTTAGTGAATTCAAGAAGTCTATGATGAATGAATTTGAAATGTCTGATATGGGTTTGATGCATTATTTTCTGGGCATAGAAGTAATTCAATCAAAACATGGGATTTTTCTATCTCAGAAGAAATATGTTGGAGAAATCTTGAACAGGTTTCAAATGAAGGATTGCAATCCTGTATGTACTCCAGGTTGAATGTGGTGAAAAGCTACACAAAGATCATGATGGGAAGAAGGTTAATAGCACACTATTCAAGCAAATTGTTGGCAGTTTAATGTATCTTACTGCAACTAGGCCAGATATCATGTATTCTGTGAGTTTGATTAGCAGGTACATGGAGAATCCCACTGAGTTACATATGCTTGCTGCCAAAAGAATTCTTCGTTATTTACAAGGAACTCGTGACTTGGGATTATATTATAAGAAAGGTGAAAGGAGTGATTTGATTGGATTCACAGACAGTGACTATGCAGGTGATCTAGATGATAGAAAGAGCACATCTGGTTTTGTCTTCCTGCTTGGAACATGTGCTATTTCATGGTCTTCAAAGAAGCAACACATTGTTACTTTATCCAGTACTGAAGCTGAGTTTGTTGCAGCTACAACTTGTGCTTGTCAAGCCATATGGTTGAGAAAAATTCTTGAAGAATTACAATTCAAGCAAACAAAGGCAACTACAATTTTTTGTGACAATAATTCAACAATCAAATTGTCAAAAAATCCAGTTCTTCATGGAAGAAGTAAGCATATTGATGTGAAATTTTATTTCTTGAGAGATCTTTGCAAAGAGGAAACTGTTGATCTAGTCCACTGCAGGAGTGAAGATCAAGTAGCTGACATATTTACCAAAGCTTTAAAAAGGCTGCCATTTTTGAAGTTGAGAGAGTTGCTTGGTGTCTCAACTATTAATTCTGTGAAGACTTTAAATTGATATAAGTATATATCAGTTTAAGGGAGGGAATGTTAGAAATAATTTAATTTGAATAAATTGTCAGTTACTAGTGGTCTAGTAATTGGTAGGTTACTATAGTGCACAGTAATGCACGATTCTATTTTAAATAATTTTTATTCTTCTGTTTTAGTCTGCAGACTTAATTCTCAATTATTCTCAATTATGTGGAAATATCAAGAGTTTGTGTAATGTGCCTATTTAAGAGGCTATGTGATTATGAATAAAATATAGAGAGTCATATAATTTTCTATCAATTAATGTCACATGCAACACTTGTAGTTGGATGATTTTCATCTCTCACAGTCGATAAAAAATTTAACAAACAAACAATACAATAATTTTATACTAATTTACCCTACTCGCAAATTGTGTCCAACTTTTTCATAAAACAACTTCTTAAGAACTTTTTCAACACATACACAAACCCGTAAAGAAATCATCCATAATTAATCCGTTTCAATTTCCTCTTTAAACAAGACTTCAAAAGATTGTAACAAATAAACTCTAAAAACATAACATTTTAAAGTTCACTTGTGACTTCATAGAATAATTAATACAAAAATTTTACCTCTCCTTCAAAAACCCATAACATTTCAACAAATTGATGTTAGCTAAAAATTGTTATGTATTTTTCCACAACTTCGGTCTTTTTATATAAGCTTTATGAAATTTACCCTTGTAGCGTATAGACTTTAATTTAATTAATTGTTATTGTGACTCTTACTCAGCATTACATGTCTTGATTTTGATTTGGGTTTGATTATAAATGAAATTAAAAGGTTTGTATATCCATTGCAAAGCTTAAATAAACATAATAATTCAAATACAAAATAATATGATTGTACCAATTGATTTGCAGCACACTTCTTGCGTCTCCTTTCAAAGTTGAATATAAACATTGTAAAATATAACTTTTCATATATAAATTGTGTTTGCACGCATAGTAAAAAAAACTACTATTTGAATGTATACAATTACAAATTATGTTTTTATTTTAATTTTGGTAAACATTGTATGATTACAATTAATAGCGTATAAATTATTATAACATTATTCAAACAAATCATATATTGTCTAACATATGTTGATGATCACTAAAAAACGTCTGTAATAACATGTACAAAATAATATTAAATAATTCATAACAAAAATTATATATGATTTATATTTCATATTTATTATCATCAAACATGTTATAATTTTTAACCACCCATGTTGGAGTAGTAGAAACTTGTATTTCTAATATTTAAATATATATATATATATATATATATATATATATATAATTTTTGGCTGTATTTTAATAAGAAAACAGTTTAGAGATTTAATATTTGGATTAATGTAAATTTTTTTCGAAGTCCTATTATAAGGATATTTTGTGTTGTGTGTGTTATCTTGTTATTAAGTTTTGCTTTTAGAAATTAGAATGGCGTCGCTATAATGATTATTCATTTTACAACAATTTTTTTTATTTCAAAGCTTTAATTTTTTTAATTTATATGTAGCTATCATTTAAATTTTATATATTTATTACTTCAATTCATGTAATTTAAAAAGTATATATACTTTGAATCACTTAATTATTACATAAGTTTATGTAATTTAGAAATTATATACTTGAATCATTTAACTATTGCATAAATTTATGTGAATACAACTTTCATTTATCATGTTGTTACTTACGTTTGTCAATCTTACAAGAATTCACCAAGAAAGCAAAGAGCTAGAGGCCTAAGCTAATTGGAAAATAGGGGTAGAAGAGGAGATAATGGATGGGTGATGAGTGATAATGATAAAAACAAAATGAAAAGTGTAATTTGATGACAAAGAGGTACGATTACACATTATATTATGAGCTTGTGTGGAAAAGGGTCAGAAAATATATATTAACAAAAATGACAAAAAATGCTTAATCAACAAATTACTATAAGTACTATAACTAATCTCCACTAATTAACATATGGATAAATATGGTAATAAAAGCTAATCAGGACACACGCCTCCTTCATCACTAACCCAACCCTCCTTGGGTTAATTATTCAAAAACACCACTTGAACTTTTCATTAGTTATGAATCATTGCGCAGCATCAAAATAATTGCACTTTTAGCATTATAAAACCGAGTATATCCACTAGGTTGGAGCATTACTTAATGTGACCATGATAATTCTTGTTTAACAATTGTGGGGTTAGTCTTTTCTGAACACATTAGTCATCGTCAAAATTGATTAAAAAAGAATCCACAGAAAAAGGAATCGGAATAGCTACCTATGCTCAAAATATGCGTTCAGAAATAATAAAAGTAGAGACATTGGTTAATTTTTATGCAATGACTAAGGATAACCCTGCAGAAAGATAAGGTTTATGCAATGAGTGTTGTCTTTTTATAATAATTTATCTATTAACTTTGTCTATTACTTTCTCAATGACTAATTTTTATTAAAAATTGTTGATAATTATGTTTGAGGACATCTCCCTAATTATTATTTTTCTTAAGTCCAATACTACTCGAATTTAACAACCATTGATGTACTTATCTTTGAAAGATGATCCAAAAAAAAATGGAAATATGAGATTTGCAATGCTTTGAGTAGTGTACCGGCAGTGATATGATAATTTTCCGACTATTTTTATGACTACAATACTTAATTAAGAATATTAATTATAAAATTTTATAATTAATAAAAAGAGTTGATAATAAATAAATATAATTATAAAATAAAATAAAAATAAAATATATAATTTTATATTCTTATAATTTAACTAAATCTTATTAAATAATAAAAATATATGATAATATAATGAATGAATAAATAAATAAATAAAGAGAAGATTTAACAAGGAGAAATAACATTTAATTATAAATAAGACTATTATGATTAGATAGATACAGATAATTTCTAATATTCTAGCTTTGAGGTTATCATATTTATTAACTAGAACATTTGACACCTATCGTGAGATAAGTAAACTTATTCCTGCACCATCTTTCATGAAAAATGAGAGGAACGAGGAGCACCATATTCAGGAAGGTGATGCATTGACCAAGGTAAGAATTCTAATGCAAATTTTTATTATTGTTAAAACAATCATATAGTCACTTCTTTATAGATATTACATGAGAAAGGTGAAATAAGCGGCTCCTCAAAGGAGACTGTGTAAAAACCAAAGCAACTTGGAAATGAAAAAGGTGAATAAGCGGCTCCCCTAAAGAATGATCGTGTAAAATCCAAAACGACTCAAAAATAAAAAAAAGGTGAAATATGCAGTTCCCCTAAGGGATGATCGTGTAAGAACCAAAGTGATTCAGAAATGAAAAAGGTGAAATAAGAAGCTCCCACAAGGGATGACGAGTAAAAACCAAAGCGATTCAGAAATAAAAAAAGTGAAATAACCCCCAAAGGCGTGTAAAAACCGAAGTGACATGAAAAGGTGAAATAAGCGGTTCCCACAAAGGATGACCGTGTAAAAACCAAAGTGACTCAGAAATGAAAATAGTGAAATAAGCGGCTTTCCCAAGGGATGATCATGTAAAAACCAAAGCAACTCTAAAATGAAAATGGTGAAATAAGCGGCTCCCTCAGGAGATGACCGTGTAAAATCCAAAGTGACTCGAAAATGAAAAAAGGTGAAATAAGCGAGTCCCCCAAGGAATGACCGTGTGAAAACCAAAGTGACTCAGAAATGAAAAAGTTGAAATAAGTGACTCCCCATGAGGGAGATTGTATAAAAATAAAAGTGACTCATAAAAAAAATTGCATTATCAATGCTTAAAGGGAGACAAGAAGTATACTAATGTCGATAAGGACGAAGAAAGTTAAAGGTACTTACATTCAATTTACATATAAGTTCAATTTAGATATGTATGCATTCTATTATGTTAGGAAAATATCTTACTTATTCCACTAGTCTTTTTTGAATCGCCTACATCGCTCAAAGACTGAGGACTGTGTAGTGGTAGGGAAATATCCGACCTATCCTACTAGTCTCATCACTCTCATCATTGCTCAAATACTAGGGGTTGTATAGTGATAGAATAATTTTCTGACTCATTTAGCACGACTTCAACACCTAATTAATAATATTAATTATAAAATCTTGCAATTAGAAAAAGTTCTATAATTATCTTAAATCAATAATTTAGCTAAGTGGCTAAATCTTATAATCATGAAATAAAGTAAGAATAAAATATATAATTTCATATCCTATAATTTAGAAAATCTTATTAAATAATAAAAATATATGATAATATAATGAAATAAATAAAGAGAATATTTGACAAGGGGAAATAACGTTTAATTATAAATAAGACTATTAGAGTTAGACAGAGACAGACAATTTCTAGTGTTCTATCTTTGGGGTTATCATATCTTTTGACTAGAACAATACTATTTTGATGATAGTAAAATTTGTACACAAATAATTATTGAAAGAAAGATTAAAATTAGTAGTAAAGTCTCCTCTGCTAGTAGGGAATATATTGACCTAGCTTATAACCTTATCCTCTTTTTCCTTATATGTTGCTCAACATACTCATTTCTCTCCAATTTAGGACTCAAACTCACACTTGGATTTTTCAACAATCTCCTCCTCAAGTGTGACTCTTCTTCCTCAAGAAAAAACATTTCTTAACCATGAGTACCTTACGGGTCACTAGGGATGACAAATGAACCCGTCCTCATGGGTATTACCCGAACTTGTTTCGATTTTGTTGGGGAATCCCCACATTATTTGGGTATGAGTATGTGTATGAGTAATATCCGATTTTTTAAATTGGGTATGGGGATATACATGCCCGCCTTGTCTCTACTCCTATACCCATCTCAATGCCCTATATCTATTCATGTTTTAAATTACTAAAACACATTTAATTTATTAAGTAATTTAAAAATTTTATATTAACTTTTCTTTAATTTTTATGTGTACCATTGTTAGGTCTTTCGAGGGAGGATACATCAAAGGAGACAACACCTTTAAATTGGGTATGGGGATATACATGCCCGCCTTGTCTCTACTCCTATACCCATCTCAATGCCCTATATCTATTCATGTTTTAAATTACTAAAACACATTTAATTTATTAAGTAATTTAAAAATTTTATATTAACTTTTCTTTAATTTTTATGTGTACCATTGTTAGGTCTTTCGAGGGAGGATACATCAAAGGAGACAACACCAAATGAGTCACGAGTCAACCCACATAAAGGAGTTGACACTACCTTCCGCTTACAACCTTGAGATAATGAGTTTATGAGTTTTCTTCCTTATATGTTGCTCAACATACTCATTTCTTCTCAATGTGAGACTCCAAACTCATTTGAATTTCCCAACACGTTCTAGGTACCTAATCTTATTCCTCACTAAAATTATGAATTACCTTAATCATGCCTATTTTTAAGAAAATTAAATATTCAACTCATATAATTAAGGATAATAAAGAAATGAAATAAGAAATAAATACATAATTCTACATTCAATAATTTAATTAAATTTTATTTAAATTAAAAAAATAACTATTAAAATAATCAGGAATGAAGATCTTTAAATAAATAAACAAAACTATGCAATAAAAGATAATCACCTATAAATAAGAATCACCTATAAATAAGATGATCTTAATAAAAAACAAACAATTCTAAGTTAAAAGTCTTCTTCTTTTATGCTTAACATTTTTTACTGTATATTTATTTAAATATCTTAAATCAATAAGTTCAAATTTTACATATGACAAAAATGTAATTAAAGAGGATATTCTGCTAAAACATAATTAATTATTATTAGTTAACAGACATTAATTATTGAAAATAAAAAATAAAAAAAATACTTGACAACTTTAACATGTTAATAAATAAAACGACTTTGATATATGGCCGATAAAAAGTTAGTACGATTAAAACTTTGACCTATGTTTTTCCTAAACATGTTATATCCTCCCTCTAAGTAGCTAACTTTTCCTATTAGATGGTATTCTATATACACATAAATCTGGAAGTCAAATCCCTAATAATATATTTAGAGGATGGTTTAAAAAATAATTTGAAAGTATCTATTGGGGTCTATAAGTGATTTATGTATATTTTTCTATATATTTAAGGGACACAGATATCGATCTACCATATTACATCATACGGGTAAAAAATTGTTTTTTTTTCTTGTCTAGTAGAAGTAAAAAGTAAAATGAAGAACCATAAACTAGCAAAATAATATAGATAATTGTTAAGGGAAGAAAATAAAACACTTAAGCAACTCATCAAACATTTTAAATTATTTTATGTAAGTCTTCATAGTATCTAAATTTATATAATAAGTTTCGTTAGCTAACTTCTGGATTATTTTGCACCCTTAACTTGACGTGAAATTGAGGATAAATATGTTTAATAAAAGCAAAACCAAACACACTACGTGATTAATAACTTCCCTTCATTTAAAATTATAAATTGATATATTGTACAGAATTGTTTATGTATCTATAGTTTTAAATTTTAATTAATCTATATTTAAATTATTTATGTATGTTTTCACAATTTTAAGCACTTTCCCTTTGATGTGCTTTTATGTCTTTACCAAAATTTGAAAAATGTTCATGCAAATCACATGATTCTTTTAAAATGTCCAACTTCATCGTATCGTCATCAGAAATTCCAGCAAGAATCGTTATCTAAAGATTGGTAATTAAGAATAAGAAATAGTGTTGAAATTTTTGGCGTTTGTAGCCTAAATTTCCAAAAGGACAAACATTGTGCAATGGGATCTACCCATTTAGGCAGAGTGGTATTCCATGTTGTGAAGGGTTTTAAGTGGAATCAAGCCTAACCACAGAGAAGCATGCACAATTGAAGTGCACATATTCATCCTATGAAGCACACACATTAAAGTTAGTAGAAAGTGATGGCCTCACATGTGCTCCAATTGCTTATGGAGCAACTCTTTGTGGGACCAAAGGGTCAACCTTTTCAAGATTGCATGATGGGAAGTGAGAAGGAAAAACCCACATTATATTGGGTCCTTTGATTGGGACATAAAGAATTTGAATGGAAATTGGCTTAAGCAACTATCTCACCCAACCCCATCCAATATCCCATCACTATGTGTCTTTCATATTAGTAGGGTCCCTTTTTCTTCCAAACCCTATGTGCTATTCCTTCTACCTTTTATTTTCTCTCCTTTAATACACATTATTTTTGTGCCTTACACTGCCCATAGTGTTAAAGCTAATAATTATACAAATAAAGGGGCGGCATATTTATCAATATTATACTAGTGAAACTAAATCATACCATGTTAATAGAATATTCAAATTTAAGTGATGGTGAAAAAAATTTGATTAGAAACACAGTTATTAAAAATACTCAGAGAATTTTTCTCATAAAGATTAGAATCATTAATCATGTATAACTTCAGTTAATATTTATACATAATATGTAAAAGATGACACAATTAAGAGATAGTTGAGATTTTAAGTATACTATATTAGAAAATCAGAACTGTTGTGTAAAGTTTTATGAATTCGAGTTATTTTAATGAAAAATGTGAATGAAAGGAGAAATCTAATTAAAGAGATTTTTAGATGAAATTAGATTTATTATTTACAGATAATGTCAATAGATTTCACATAATATGGTATGAGACAAACTGTATTGAAAGAAAAAAAATAACTATTTCAATGATTTTTGTTTTGGGAGAAATTAGTTTCCAATTGGTGGATCATCTTTAAGCATGAAAAAAAAAGAATAATTTTAAAATCAACAAATAAAAAAATACTAACTAAAATCACAATAAAAATGTATTTGAAACATCACAAGATAATATTATATTTCATGCTTTTTCATACACATTAGCCTAAATATTAAATTTTAATTTCATAAATTATTATGAAAAAAAATTCTATCTAAGTTTATTTTTCAATTTATTATAGAGTCCACGTATATGATATAAAGTCGAAATCTTTTAAGTAGGTCTTAATTGATGTAGAAATTATTTATATGATTTTTGTTAAAATTAAATATTTTATTTATTATTTTTCAATTCAAGGTTGAACATATTGAGATCAAAATCATGTTATTAGGGATTATATTTAAAAGAAGAATGGGAATTTACAGTTTGTACCACAATCAGTTAGGTTTTATTTCTACAAAATCTTTTATGGTATAACTTATGCATTATTTATGGATTTCTCTTGTTCATCAAACAAGCTAAGCATCTCATGTGCATATCACATAATCTTAATGAGCAATAAACACAACTATTTTGTAGTTGTATTTTTACTCAACGTCTCCTATTATCATAAATTCCAAAAAAGTTATTATTTAAGTAAGCCATTATAAAAATAAAGTATTTGTAATAATTATTCATTATTGTTATAATTGTTTTTAATCTATTTTGTGTTTTCATATTTTTTAGCTTCAATAGACTTTTCAATTTTAATATTATGTGAGTTTTTGTAATATATTTTCATTATTATTTTTTTTCTCAATTTAGTTTCAATTTTGATTAAAATCAATTAATATTGACGACGTTAAAAGAATGATAACATGACACATGACAGGACATGTGAAACGTAAAAGGGGGAGCACACTAGGGTGAAATAAACATATTACAACGGTTCTAAAGGCCCACCGACATAATATGTATTTCAGAATTACAAAACTGCCACAACATTGTATATTACATCAAGTGACATTTAACCGACCGAGTATATTGTTGTAGAAAGATTATTTCACACTAGTGTAAACCTAAAATGTAAGAATCATGAAAACCAAAATAATGACCACATCAACCATTAAGAGTACTGCAACAAAACGAGCATAGATTCATATAGAGCATTATATATGTATCGAAGAGTTCAATGGGGTTAGGCATTAGTAGATTCTTTGAGAAATGTGGTATCAGAGGTTACTTCTGAAAATGATACATGTTTTTTAGATAGTTAGTATAAACGCATGTGCTCTAAAAATAAACATTTTGTTGTGTAAAGCTCTCATAAAGAACTTAATGACAAATGTATCATCAAAAACCTTTCTCTAAATCTTATCTTCTTTCAAAGTCTAATTAACATAGATGACTAGATAAAGAAACAAATGTGTGTTCCTTTTCTTACAAAACTAATATTATTTGCCATAATAAAAAACAAAGAGTTTGTTAAGGCATAAATTATTCACTTATGATAAGATCTAAGTCTACATCTAAGTATTTTGCCTTAAGTTACCCATGATTTTGATTACAGTATATAAAATGGTATGATTAACCAAATGTCTTAGACATGGAAGCACTAGACGAAGGCTTAGAAAAACTCTAAATGACTTCTAAAGTAATGCTAAAGGCAAGTTATCAAGACCAAATGCCACAAGATGCTCTAGAGGAAAGTTATTAAGACCAGAAGAGTCTTAAGATGTGATAAACACAAGCTATCAAGACCAGATGAGTCTCAAGGTGTATAAGATGTAATCTACAAGTCTAAAACACTTATAACTTCATAAAAAACATTCAAATGTAAATATATCCAAAAATAATATGCATAATGATTATCTTATCCCTTAAGAAGATCATGCTCTCCAAAGAATATTATAACACATGCACACCCTTACATAAATTTGTATGCTCATTTTGGTGTTGTCATTATAGTAGAAGTAGTTGCAGAGAAAATAACTATTGATGAGGACCTCAAGAGCATATTAAGGATCATGAAATATAAGAAGTAAAGAAGAACATGAGTAAGGAAGAATAACAAGGAAACACAAGGAGGAAACATTACAGAACTTATAGAAGAAATTAGGAGAATTTGTAAAAGTTTTAGAAGTTTCTAGAATATTCTAGGATGTCTTATAAATCTTTGGCAATGTGGACAAGTGCATGCATCTAATTGAGGGAGAAGTATGAGGGTTCATGAATTCACTTAACTAACTCATGATGAAATTAGTAAAATAAGTTGGTACACCTAACTACCTCATCATGTGAATGTTATAACTTCTTCCATATGCCATTTTCATGACATGTGAAGGTTGTAACTTTCCTCGCATGTCACCATCTAAGTAGGTGTCTAAGTGTCTTCGTCAAGTATCATCATTTACTTTTCTTTTACCCATTCTTATATAGCAAGTTGGTTGAAGCTTCCAATTATAAATAAAGGTCCCCCTCATGTACAAAGTACACTTGTATAAGCTTCAAACTAATGTAGTAAGTAAGATACATATTACACTTCATAGATATTGATAGAGAAAATTACAAACAAGGATCAAACCTTATATTTGTATAAGTTCTCACAAAAAAAAATTCAATTAAAATTTTTTGTAAAAAAAAATTACCCCAAATTGAACATTAGAAGAAACATTATACGATAATAAAAATACGCACATTTGGAACAAAATATAGCATACCAAGAGAGAGATTAAGTTGAAGAAGAGAATTAAAAAAAATATGGTATTGGAGGAGCTATAGTGATATGTACTTTTTATTTTATTTCATTCAAAAAGAAGAAAAGAGAAAAGAGATCGGTGACATGAAAGAAATTAAAGAATCAAAACAATAGCTATATAGAAGAAAGACACCCACCATTTGACTTCCTAAGAGCACATTGGAGTTCCTAACATTTTTAACTTTTACTTTCAAAGGCTTTTAAAAGAAGGGCCTTTTAACTTCCACTTCTTCTACAACGGAATTACTTTGTAGACTCTGATATTTAGAATAGTTTGGAACTTGGGGGATTTGGACTCTTTAAGGATTCAAAGTTTTGGGGATTTTGACTTGTTAGGGTTAAGAAGGATTTGGAATTGGTTGAAACCAGAAAAGAAACATCAATGTATTTTTTCCCAACAAACTACGACAAGAATAAATGTAATAATGAGAAAGCGATAATGAACAAAGGTAAAAGAAGGTGCATAAACAAACGCAAGGGTAAACATAGGAAAAATAATAATAAATCATAATAGTAATAAAATAATAACAATAATATCTTATTATTATTATTTTAATTAATATGTATACTTATTGACAATGCATTCATGCGTAACACACTTACCTATGGATTAGGGATGACGAATGAACTCGTTCCTATGGATATTACTTGAATTCTAATTTTGGTTTTGAAGGGAAATCTCCGCATTGACTAGGTATGAGTAATATTCGACTTTTTAAATTAGGTATGAGAAAGGGAATGAGATGTACATACACTCCCTGTCCCCGCTCTCGTACGCATACCAAGTCCCAATACCATGTATCGTCCTCATACTCATTCATGTTTTAAATTACTAAAACATATTTATTTTATTAAGTAATCTAGAAAACTTATATTAACTTTTCTTCTAGTTCTTTGTTTTGTAATTTATTTCTAGAATATACATTTGATTATTCTTTTTACTTTTTTCTATAACTATTTTACCTTTATTTTATTATTATTTGATGATACTCTAATTTGATATTTATGTAATTATAATTTCTTTATTGATATTTGTTATTGGAGAAAAGAAAACTTTAAATAATTTATATTATCATATGTTACTATGTTGTAATTTTTATTTATTTTTAAAATATTTAATTAATATATGGAATAACTCTGGAAGGTAAAATTATACTCGTTACTTGATGTAAATATACATGTACTAGATAGAAACAAAGATGTGACAAAAATTTCATATCCTTTAAGAAAATAAAGATAGAAGAGTACAATCAATCCTAATATTACATCATTGTAAAAAAATTATTCCTATCTCAAGGAGCCAAAATAATAAGATTTGAAAATTTATCCTATTGAAGGTGAATCAAAACAAATATCCAAACCTATTAAAAATATCTCAAAATGTGTTTTTAAAGATATATATAATATTTAATCTACTCTAATTTTGAAAACTAGCTTCTTCCCAACCTATGAAAAATGTCTCAACGAGTATCTTTATATTTAATTCACTACATTTTCGGAAACTAGCTTCTTCAATTATACACATCCTTGTTTGTTAATATCTTTAATTTTACATCAAAACATTATAAATATTCAGATATTTAGTAGGCATCGATATTTACATAAATCAAAGCAAACATTATGCAAATACTTGATTAAACAATAAAAGAATAAAGTAATAATTAACATTTTGAAAAGTAATTGGTTTATAAGTGAGTAGCCATGTTAACGTAACCCTTAACCTATATACCCTGCAAGTTAAACAGATCAAGAAAACATAAGTCTGCATTTTCATATATAAACATTTTAAATAGTTATATAACATAGTCGGTCCACAAATAAAACTAATTGTCTATATGCTCACACGCTAAAATATCTATTTTGTTTCATTCAATTTTAGAAGTAATTATTCACAAAAGAATTTAGTACTTTAAAAAATAATAAAAAAGTATAAATAATAATTAATAGTTTATAAAAAAAGTGTTTGATCTTAATAATTTTCTAATTAACATGTGAATCCAAACTTACAAGTTAAATAACATTCAAATGGACGAACATTTTATTTGCGGTTAAGATGTCTTACTTTATTTTATACAAACTCACATGTCAAATTTTACCATTTCAACAAGTCAAACACAATAGTTAAAAAGTAGGATTCCATTTTATTATATGTGTGAAAGAATTTTTTTTACAAAAAAAAGTAGATATGCATAAATGTAGAAATTTATGATATTGGCTCTTTCCAAATAAGTTTGGTTGATCTTATGTATATTAATTTTTTTAAAAAATTATTTATTTAAAAGTATTATTATGAAATTATATAAGTACATGATTTTAAAGTGAGTTAATTCGACTTATATTAATTAATTTATATGTGTTTAACTAATAGTGTTTGAATTTAATCTAATTTATTTGATAGTAAAACAAAAATTTTATAATTAAATTTAATCTATTAAGAGTTGATAAGTTAACTAGATTGATTCATTAATTTATTTATTTTTTTAACTAAAAAAATATATAAATAAATATTATTTATTTTTATTTTTCATTTTTTATAAAGAAATGAAAATTATAAATTCAAAATATTTTTTATTATTTTTAAACATCTTTACTATTTTCATTTTCAAAAACAAAAGTTTATAAGTGAAGAGTGATGACAGAGGGACTCCGAAGTTTTAAAACCCATTGTCCTACACCTACATCAACATATAAAATTTATTTATTAAATATAGAAAATAAATTAAGAAAAATTAAGGTATAATATGGATATAAAAGAAGAGTGTATGAGTATTTTTTAAAAATAAAATATTAAAAAAATTAATTTATAATAGATCAACTCAATATAATAGGCACAAACTTATATAACTTAAATTAAATGAATAAAGCTCATTTTAATTCATAATAAATAAATAAAAAATCTTAAATCCAACCTAATTATGGATGAGATTGACTTAAAATTTAAAATTCATATTAACATTGTATATAAGCATAATTATCAATTGATTAAGCAACTTTTATACAATGTTAACTTAATTAGCTTTTTGTTTTTCAAAGTTTAAGCAATTATATTTTCGTAAATTAGCTTTTACAAATCTGTTATACTCCCCACACTTTCTTTTCATTCCATCCAATAAATATCCAAACAATTAAATCCCAAGCCCGATACAGAAAAACAATAAAATCGCAACCTTATTTTGCTATACTTGATTTAGACATTATTAATAACTTTCATTGTCTCGTATCTTTTTGACCTTTCCTATCTTTATTAAGAAGAAAATTTTCATTTTCCCATAATCTTCACAGAACCTGATGGATAAATCTTAGAACAACCCTAAACAGATATGCGAGTCAGAAGATTTACTGAGCGCCCACGTGGCAGTACATGATTCGTTAGAAGTACAACTACAACTACAAGGATTTCAGCACCTACTAACCCACAAAGGAACTTTCCCATATCCATCACTATCACAAACAAAAAAACAAAGGGAACAAACACAAAACTACCAAAACTTTGCCAAGAAAAGTTTCACAATACTTTCTCCCCTTCCTCTTTCTGTATCACACTCGAAAAGAGTATCATCAAACATTAACAATATCAAGAACAACAACAACAGCAAAGAAAGACCCTTTTGGTGTTAGAGAGAGACAATGAAAATGATCCAATTAAGTGAAAGGTGAAAGCATGCTTTGTCGGCCATTAAAACTTCACCCCCAAAAAAGGTTGATCCTTCACACTCATTCTTTCATTCCCTTGTGCCAAACCCCACCCAACAGAGAAAAGCCACAAATAGTGCCACCCGAGGAGGATGGATATTCGTTCACTGATTCATTGAACCTTGAGTCTTGCTTCTTTCTCAGTCCCTGAAAACAAAAAGGGGTTCGGATTTTTCTCCTCGAAATCTTGGCCTTTTATCTTTCAGATCGAAGATCCCCACTTTTCATGTTCAAAGGCCACGTGGGTCTATTCTATTTTTGGCTAAAGTTTCATTAACTTCTTCATGGTTCTTCGTAATTTTCCTTCACAAAGAGTTGTTGATCTCAAGTGATGGCGGTCTTTGAATGAAAGGTGTGTTTTTCTTCAAGTACTATTGTTTTAACGATTTTGAATGATGGCTTTGTGTGTAATATTATACAAGTGTGTCTTTGTTTTTGCCTTTGAACCTGGGAATGGTGATTTGGTATTGTGGAATATGACTTTAAGTTAATTGAACTTTCCGAGTTTGAATTTTGAGGATTTGTTCATTATACGAGTCACCAAAAATTTTCTGGTTTGTACAAATGCTCCAATGGGAGCGAGAATTTTCCAAAACATTTGTACTATATAATTTCTGAGCAAAATAGCCTTTTTCAAATGGTGCTCAATTGATTACACACTAATCAATAGTTGAATTTTTTATCCGAGGTTATGAGAAAAAAAGTTGTCTATGTTGTGAAAGTGGTTGATTGATTGATAGCTTGCTTGTGCAGGTCTTGAATAGTATGATGGCTGGAGATATTAAGGAGGGGAGAGCTTTGGCAAAAGGGTATTCTTTTATTTTACTGCTATTGACTTCACTTCTTTGTAGCACTGAGGGTTTGAACATTGAGGGGCAAATCTTGCTAGAGCTTAAGAATGGACTTAATGATAAATCTAATGTTTTGGAAAATTGGAAGCCTACTGATGAAACCCCATGTGGATGGAAAGGTGTAAATTGCACTCATGATAATACTAACATTCCAGTGGTTGCGTCTCTTAATTTGAGTTCAATGGATCTTTCTGGAACTCTAAATGTTGCTGGCATTGGGGGTCTGACCCATCTGACTTATCTCAATCTTGCCTACAATGGGTTGACTGGAAATATCCCCAAGGAGATTGGCGAGTGCTTGAATTTGAAATATCTTTATTTGAACAATAATCAGTTTGAGGGCACAATTCCGGCTGAACTGGGTAAGCTGTCTGTTTTGAGAAGTTTGAATATTTACAACAACAAACTCTCTGGTGTGATTCCATATGAGTTTGGCAACTTGTCTTCAATGGTTGAGTTAGTGGCCTATAGCAACTTTCTTGTGGGACCCCTGCCTAATTCCATTGGAAATCTTAAGAATCTTGTAAATTTCAGAGCTGGGGCAAATAACATTACTGGTAATTTGCCAAAGGAAATTGGTGGATGTAAGGGCTTAATGCGTCTTGGTCTTGCACAAAATCAGATAGGAGGGGAGATACCAAGGGAGATTGGGATGCTTTCCAACTTGAAAGAATTGGTTTTATGGGGAAACCAGCTGTCAGGACCTATTCCAAGAGAGATTGGGAATTGTAGCAGTCTTGAGAACATTGCTTTATATGGGAATTATCTTATAGGACCTTTACCTAAGGAAATTGGGAACCTCAAATCCTTGAGATGGCTGTATGTTTACAGAAACAAGTTGAATGGAACCATTCCAAGGGAAATTGGAAATCTTACTTCGTGTTTAGACATTGATTTCTCAGAGAACGCTTTAGTAGGTAGTATCCCTTCAGAGTTTGGTAAAATAAAAGGTCTAAGTTTGCTGTTTCTCTTTGAGAACCATCTAACTGGTGTTATACCAAATGAGTTTAGTAGCTTGAAGAACCTGTCAAAGCTGGACCTGTCAATAAATAATCTCACAGGTCCAATTCCATTTGGCTTCCAATATTTGCCTAAAATGAACCAGTTGCAACTTTTTGACAACTCCCTGAGTGGTATTGTTCCCCCGGGACTTGGACTTCATAGTCCACTTTGGGTTGTTGATTTTTCTGACAACAACTTGACAGGAAGAATACCTCCTCACCTGTGCCGAAATTCCCGTTTGATGTTGTTGAATCTTGCAGCTAATCAGCTTTATGGAAATATACCGACAGGTATACTAAACTGTGAATCATTGGCCCAGTTGTTGATACTTGGAAACAGGCTTACTGGCAGCTTCCCTCTAGAATTGTGTAAGCTGGAGAACTTGACTGCCATTGATTTGAGTGAAAACAGGTTCAGTGGTACACTTCCTGCTGATATTGGGAACTGCCACAGATTGCAAAGGCTTCATATTGCCAACAATTACTTCACATTGGAGTTACCTAAGGAAATAGGTCATCTCTCTCAATTGGTGACTTTTAATGTTTCGTCAAATCTTTTCACTGGAAGAATTCCACCTGAAATTTTTTCATGTCAAAGGCTACAAAGGCTTGATCTCAGCCAGAATAACTTTTCTGGTTCCTTGCCTGATGCGATTGGAACACTTCAGCACTTGGAGATACTCAAGCTTTCAGACAATAGGTTGTCTGGATATATTCCTGCAGCATTAGGCAATCTCTCTCATTTGAACTGGTTGTTGATGGATGGCAACTATTTTTTCGGCGAAATACCTCCTCAGTTAGGTTCTCTTTCAAGCTTGCAAATTGCAATGGATCTCAGTTACAATAACCTTTCTGGAAAAATACCAGTTCAGCTTGGCAATCTCAACATGCTTGAATATCTCTATCTCAATAACAACCATTTGGATGGTGAAATTCCCAGCACATTTGAAGAGCTATCAAGCTTGTTGGGATGCAATTTCTCATTCAATAACCTCTCTGGACCTATTCCTTCCACTAAAATTTTCCAAAGTATGGCTGTAAGCAGCTATATTGGTGGTAAGAATGGCCTCTGTGGTGCACCTCTCGGTGACTGCAGCACCAATTCTGCTTCCCACTCTGATACTGAAGGGAAAAGTTTTGATTCTCCTCGCGCTAAAATAGTCATGGTCATTGCAGCTTCTGTTGGAGGTATTTCACTCATTTTCATCTTAGTTATTTTATATTTTATGAGACGTCCTCGGGAATCAATTGATTCCTTTGGAGGCACTGAGGCTCCCTCCCCAGATTCAGATGTCTATTTCCCTCCAAAGGAAGGTTTGACATTCCATGATCTAGTTGAAGCTACAAAAAGATTTCATGAAAGTTATGTTATTGGTAAGGGAGCATGTGGAACCGTTTATAAGGCAGTGATGAAATCTGGCGAGACCATTGCTGTTAAGAAGCTAGCATCAAACAGGGAAGGGAACAACATTGAGAATAGCTTCAGAGCTGAAATATCAACTCTGGGAAGGATAAGGCATCGGAACATAGTGAAACTGTATGGCTTTTGCTACCACCAGGGTTCCAATCTCCTGCTATATGAGTACATGGAAAGAGGTAGCTTAGGTGAACTACTGCATGGTTCTGCAACTAATTTGGAGTGGTCAACTCGGTTCATGATTGCTCTTGGAGCTGCTGAGGGTCTTGCCTACTTGCATCATGACTGTAAACCAAAGATTATTCACCGGGATATAAAATCTAACAACATTCTGCTGGATGAAAATTTTGAGGCTCATGTTGGTGATTTCGGTTTGGCAAAAGTGGTTGACATGCCCCAGTCAAAATCAATGTCTGCTGTTGCTGGATCTTATGGTTATATTGCTCCTGGTAAGCTCCTATTTTATTGTAGTTGGCTAATGTATTATAAAATTCTCCATTTGGTATCTTGTTTTTGCGTAGATAGTCTAGTTTATCAAGGTAGATCATATTATTGTGAGTAGTGTCTTGTAGCTTATTATGTGATTTGTTGTTTATCTCCACACTCATAAACAATGTTTACTTTTTATTTTCCTTATTGAAGAAATTGAGTTTTGTGTATTAATCAGTTTTCAAATTACATTTTCTGACTATAAATTTTGATGATTTTGATAGAGACTTCTGATATTGTTATTACAATAAGTTTACTGGTATTGACCTTATCAGCTTACTATGTAATCTCATCCTCGCAACTTTTTCATCCTCTTTTCTAACACGACCCCAAATTTATCTTCATGATTCTATTACAACGAATCTATATATACCACATGGATTTTATTCATGTCATTTGGCATATTACCACCACTCGAGCTTCTTAATGTCTCATTTTTTTTCAATTTATTGAATACCTTGGACTAAATTTTACTAGTTATTCAATACTGTTTGGTGAACCATTTTTATCCTGTGTGGCAGAATATGCATATACCATGAAGGTCACAGAAAAGTGTGATATCTACAGTTATGGTGTTGTGCTCTTGGAATTGCTCACTGGAAGAACCCCAGTTCAGCCACTAGATCAAGGAGGAGATCTTGTCTCATGGGTGAGAAACCATATCAGGGATCGCAACAATTCCTTGACACCGGAGATACTTGATACTCGTGTAGATCTGGAAGACCAAACCACAGTGAATCACATGATCACTGTTTTGAAGCTTGCTTTAGTATGCACACATGTGTCCCCTACAAAGAGGCCATCAATGAGAGATGTTGTGAAGATGCTTATTGAGTCCAATGAGAGAGAAGGAAACTTGACACTCACTCAAACATACCATGATCTTCCTTCCAAAGATGGCTTGTGAAGAAAGTATGCAACCACATCTCTTTGACATTTTGTTAACAGATCATGAAATTTTTTTCTGCTCATTTTTGCTTTCCACAGGAGAAAATAGGAGATGATTCTTGTACATTCTTTCACTCCATTATGGCACTAGGCTTAACTGTTTTACCTTATAGCATTCTTTATTATTAATTCCACGTCTCTGTATTTTCTTTTGGAATTCAGTATATATGTTATATATAGTAACTGTATTGTACAGTTGGGAATTGCCATATCCAATGTGTATCATGGAGGTTATATGGTCAGGGAAGGATAGATAATAAATATTTGAGATGTTCATATAACACATGCTGCAGATTTCATGGAACTAATTGGCGAACAATTAAATTAATTTGCATTTTAACATATTTTAGTTCATCTTCTTTGATTGAATTGGGACCACTTACAACTTTTTTAGATATTTGTTGAAAGCTACTGTTTTGATATTAATTATTCAGATGGATCTTGGCATTTGAATTTTGAAACTGTGTTTCTATCATCAAATTGCTATAACTGTGTCATGAATACTAGCTGTTACTCACTATGACATAAATTCTAATCTTCAAAAGATATATTTTACCAAACATATACTTAGTAGAAGGGTATTGGATTTGGGTTTTTTAAACAAAGTTTTGAATTGAGTTTTGTGAATAGAAAAAAAATGTGACTGAGAAAAAAAATAATACTTATGTTATCTAGCAAGCAACATCGTTATATAAAAAAGAATATATTTATTTTAATGTAATCAGTGGTTTATATTCTTATAAGATATGCACACTGATGTGTCTTAATTAATGTTGTCTTACATATATACGAGTTTAGATTGAAACAATTATAATATCAAATCCTGGATCTAGCCATGTAGTTGGTGAAAGGAATAGTTGCGTACTCTTATCATTTATTTTATGTCATAATTTCAAAATTTTAATACTCCCCACCAAATATCCAAATTTTCAATTGTTTTATGATTGATGCTAATAATATCATATTTTGGTATAAATTTCATGATTAAAATTTGTGAAACTTTATAAACCATAAGGAAGTTATACATTTGACAAGAAGTCAAAATTGTCGGTATAATTAAACGATAAACCACCGTTATACACGACCAGTTTCACAAAATTCGATCATAATTTGTAAAAATGTAAGAGTGACCGTAATATAAATCAAAGTGATAAGACGGAGTTTAGGTTAATGGTTGAACATTCTAACGTTATATATATATATATATTATGAATTTATCAAAACATTATATGTACAAAAAATATATGACATGAATCTTTCTCTTACTCTTGTACCTCTAACATTGATTCTTCACATGTAAACATATTAATATTATTATTATAGTTACATGGACGATATATACTAAAAGAATAAGAAAATGAAATTTAATTCAATAATAAATATAACCAAACTTTAATATTTTAAATATTAAAATATAATTCACATTATATATAGTTTTAAATTTATTAATCAATCAGAATCACATTCATAAACATTTAAACTTTTTAAAAATAAAAATAATTCAACTTGATTCGTGACTCAATAACTTTTAGAAACTAAATATTGAGTATGTCTTCTTAAGACCAACACATAACTCAAAATTAGAATCTATTTATTTACACGATAATTTGTAAGGTAGTTCCTTATATGCACACAAACAATATTTATAGAGGACTTAAGTCGATCTCTCACAACTAAAATTCTAATTTAGGTGACTTGTTAGTAAACTTAAATATCTCTTATCATTAATGACTCCACCACTTAATACATTGTAAGTCTCACTTAAGCCAATTATTGCTGAAGTAATTGTCACTCACATCAATCATACTCAATTAAATCCAAGCAAAACAAAATTTCACAACATAACTATCACTACAAATCACTAGTATAATTAATCTCACACAACTTCCACACATACATATATAATTATTTTCTTACCAATTTTCAATTGTTGATTTGAAATCAAAGATTCCAAGTTTTCTTTAAAATTTGTAATATAGAAAACAACTTAGGTTGATTATCAAAGGACACATTTACATTGCACAATCTTTAATATTTTTTTTCTTTACAATTTGGGTTTTTTTAGTGAAACAAAATTGAAATAGAAATATAAAAACACAAACATATTGGAAAACAAAAATAAGGAGGTGAAAGATTGATCCACATATTCAATAACCAAACAATTCCTCTTATTATAGTTTTCTAAAGATTTAGATAAACTATATGAACAATTAACCGATTCAATTAATCAATTAATCCAGTAATACAAATTAAATCAAAATATCATTCAATCTAATTCGTATCTAATCATCAAATTATGATTTAATTGATTTCTAATTGGATTTCTTAAATAAAAAGTGCAAATTATAATCACAAAGTGCAAATTCAAAATTAGAGAGAGGAAGAACAAACTTAAAGTGTTAAATAATCAATACAAAACTCATTTTCTCCACAAATGAAGAACAAAGAACACACAATACACGAGAAAACAAAAAGACATTCTTAAAAGTGAGAGAAAAGGAGAGGAAGAAATAATTTCTAACATTACAAAACTAAACAAATTATTTATGTTTTTGTTTAGAGCATATTTAAGTTATATATATCCTCTCTAATTTGAATTAAACATGAGCCTAAATGTGGACTCTAATTAGGTCCATAATCTCAGCTACCAAAGTCGAAGGAAAAACAAAGAAAGTGAAATTCGTATGGATTTCAATGCAAAAATTCAACAAATTTACATCATGTTCTAAAAATCGTAGAGAATATCAGAAAACACTAAATCTAATAAATCATATGTTCAATTTGAAGACTATAGGAAATGAAGAATCAAATACAATGGAAGTCAGACAGAAATAATATCTACAGAAAAAGTTATGACCAAAATAGTAAGCAAATGTCATATTAGTTGAAAATAAAAAATTAAAACAAATATGTACCATAAACCCAATTTATTGTTACTACAAAGAAATGAGTTAAAAACTAAAAATAAAACATATGGAAAGTGGTTTTAAAGTACAATAAAGCCATAAATATGTGTATAAAGTATATGTCATCAAATTCCCACATTTAAACTATTGCACTTCCAAGAAATAGAAAACTAAGAAAAGAATATGAACACTAGAAATGATAACAAGAAAACAAACATACCAATAGATTCTAAAATGAAAATTTTGTGAGCAAAAAAGAAAATTAATTGTCAGAATCAGAGAGATATCAAGAAGGGGGATGAATTGATACCGTATTTTCTCCCAAATTTGTCAAGTATCAGATTTTACATTTGCTGTTAGGAACAGATTAGTTTACTTATAGATGAAAACAACTGATTAGTTATATTAGAAAATTATAAAAGAAGGTTAGGAAAGAGAAAGAATGCACAAGAAATTATACTGGTTCACCCTTTTTCAAGAGCTACGTCCAATCTAAATCTGTAACACTAACAGATCACAATAACACTAATTGAACAAGTCTTTACAAGAATCCCTCTTCTAAAGACAATTTAAACCAAAATGATCAAATCCTAAACACTATAGAATTCAATCAAGACTAGACTCACTCCAAGTCTATAGTGATAATCACAGAAATACAAATTTAGAAAATATACTAAACTATCCCAAACTAGGTAAGACACAATTCAGAATTCACTATTGCAGATCCATTTCTTGATTCTTCTTAAAACAAAATTCTTCAATGAATTTGTGAATGAGATCTTTTTTGTAATTCACTCTTCTTGCTTGGATCTTCCAAGTGGCTTGTATTTATAGAGAATGAGAGACTGACTCCAACAGCTGATATTCAGTCCTGACTTACTGGAAGAGTCTGGAAGAAAATAGTTAGCTAAACATCAAACAGTTAGCTTAATTCAATAAAACACATTCTCAACATATTTTCTATATTAATGAAAATAGCAGACTAATATATCAAATTAGCTAACTGAACAAAAATAATCTGACATCAACTAAAAATTGCAGTAACATCATTGAATCAAAATTATCAACATTAATCATACATTCAAAGTGTTGAAGAATCAACACAAGAAAAAAATGTATTCCTAGATATAAAATTAAAAAAGAATTACAATCAAATAAAATCAAAGATGATGTATGGTAAAATTTTCACAAATATGTGTGTCACACTTTTTCTAAAGTGTCTAAGATTGTTTTTACACTCAAAGACACATGAAAGTAAACATTAATTACCATAAGCTTGACAAGTCTCTCATTTACTCTACTTAAAACACATGCAACTAAATATCAAAAGGACTTTATTTCACTTGTAATGTGGTCAAGGTAAATGTAAGATAAAAGAATTCGAAGTTACAAACAAATGAGAAAAGAGAGACAATAAGGAGTGATTTAAAATTGTTGAAACCTACTTATTTTAAACTAAAATTGAACACTGATGCTTTATTTCTCTTCTTTTCTATTTCATCTATTTTTTCTTTTTTAAATTTTTTTTATTTTCTCAAAGAAATCTATCATGCATGAAATTCTAACTAAACATGATGAACATAAGATTGCTAAATAAATGTTTTTTTTAAAATGAGAATCTATTAACAAGTATGCTAAACAATAAAAACTTAAACTAGAAATACATTCTCCCACACTTGAATCAAATATCTTTAGAAAACTTTTCACAAGAGCTTATTAGACACAAGCCATGATGGTTTTATCAAACTCTTTTATAGTTCTTTTCATAAACGTGTTAAAATAAAGTCTAACACACCCTTAAATTTTGATTAATTGTGTTAGACAAATAGCATCAAGAGGGGGGTGAATTGATGTATTTAAGAAGATTACCCTTTTTCGATTTATTCTGAAAAACGTTAAGCTGAGCGGAAGCAGTAAACAGAATAAAAAGAATAAGGGAAGAGAAGAACACAAGGATTTATACTGTTCGGGTATAGCCAACCCTACGTCCAGTGCCCAGTCACCTCAATTCGAGAATGACTTCCCAAACACTATCTTTAGAAAAGCTGTTACAATCAATATTACAATTGAACTTGTAAAAGAAAAACTAAAGACTGAACACCTCTCTTGAAACCCACAAGAGATGAAAACACCTCCCTTGAAAACTCACAAGGGATGAACCACTACACCAACAATGGTGTTTGACAGATATATATAAACAAATACTGAAACAGTATCACCTGGAAAGAGAGAATCCAAAACAACGTTAATGATCGTTAGCTCCTTTCACAAGTGATAAAGAATGTTGTAGACCAGAGAGTGTAAACAAATGATTTTTGTGCTCAAGTTAGCTCTGTGTCTATCAACGTGTATTTTTCCTCTTTATATAGGAAATAAAATATGAGAAAACCTTTCACAGTATTAAAAACAATTTATGAAATCGTTTATGCATTTAAAATCTGTTTATGATGTTTGACAACGTAAGATCTGTATAATAATTGAAAACGTTCATGATTTTAAATGCCAATTTGAAATTCAAAATACTTTTCGAAAAACTGTTGATTATTAAGTATAAAATCGATTCTGTGAAAGTTTTAGAAACACTTTAAAACAGAACTTCATAATCGAATCGATTGTGTTAAAAACCATCGAATATGTTATATCGATCGATTTGTTAAAAACAATTTTACTCTTTAAAAACTATCACGAGTGAAAGAGTGCTGGATCAGTTTGTTGGTTTCGATTTCTCTTATTCCAGAATGATTCGACACAAACAACACCAACTTCGATCTGAGCTTCACCGATTCTTTAACTCTTCGATCTGGTTTACATTGAGAACTCATCAAAACTCGATACATCTTCAGAGAGACTTGACTTGATCCTCTTTAATAACAAATTATTTATACAAAAAAGTATAAAACATGTCTTTAGTTAAGTAATATCTCGTCATATGTAAATGTTTCATTTATCCAACAAACACAACAAGTACTTTGTAGTTTTTTTACTTTGTCCTATAAGCAATATCTTATACACCTAATAAGATATATAGTTTTAAACATATCTTATATAGCTCAAAATATTATATGATTATTCTTTTAAATTTATCTATAATTCTTTTCAATTCATATATTTTTATTTTTGTTGTTTGCGTTGTTGGATGTTTTTATCTATTCAAAACAAAATATATTATATAAGAAGCTTATCTAGATTTGATATTTGGATTTTTGTAATTTAGTATTTAACATGAGGTAATAATAACGTTACGTTAACATACGAGTAGTTTGAGCTATTCTTAATCATGTTTAGAAGAGAAAAAAAAATATAAAATAAGATTTTTCATTGAAAAAGTAAAATTTTAGATAACAGAATTTTATACCTATAATAATAATTTTCAACTTTTATTAACAAAATTTATGACAATATTTAGTTATATTTCTAGTGCATTACAATATAGTAATATTTTACTTATTTATTAAAATTTTATATCAATCATTATTAATAATAAGATTTTTTATAAAAAGGTTAAATTTTTACAACACACTTAATATTAACTAATATTAAATTGTTTGTATTTTATTATTTAAATTATTTTAAATTAAATTCATTATTTTAAAATTGAATAACAAAATATAACTATAAATTTATTATTATATATTTAGTTTCTCTTTTCTTAACATATATTTTTTGCAAAAAAAGAAATGAGAAGACCAGGCTCGAATTTTTTTATATATTTGCATTGATATGTATGAACTTGGGTTGGCATATTATATAGAATTCCATGTATCTATCAGTGGCAATTAAGTTTTCTGCATGTGGGTGTCCTTTATTCAATACTACTTAATTTTCTGAGTCTTTATTATTTATTTTTTAGATACTTTGTTTTATGCGTTTTAGTCAATATACCATCGATTGAAGCAAAAGCAACTTATCTTAAACCAAAACCTTGTGGACCACTTTTGTCATTAGAATCATTCAAACCCAAAAATTTCAATATTTTATAGCGTAATTATGTTAACCTCTTAACCAAATAATCATATAAATAGTTTAGTCTGGTTTGTCCTTCACCAACAAAATATTGTTGCTATGTAGATCTCTTTTGTTCTTTGCTTTCTTGACTGAATAAAAGTAATTTCTTCCTTTGACACAAAATTTAAGATTTGGTCTTCTTTAAATTAAAAAAACATTTAACTATTTTTATTTTACTTTCTATTATTTTGTTATCATTGTTTTAGTTTCCACACAACATTAATTTCATTACTAAAATAATTGTTTTTACTAACTATTTTAGTGACTTATAAAATATTAAAATTGGTTTCTAATTGAATTAAAAAATAATGTAAAATCTAGATTATAAAATAACAAAAATTATCACTAATTGAATTAAAGAATAATATAAAATCTAAATTTTAAAATAACAAAATTGATCACTAATTGAATTAAAGAATAATGTAAAATCTAATCTAGTAAGTGACTAAAACCTTGGTAGCTAATGTTAAAAATAAATTTAGATTCTAATTTAGAAATTAATTTAGTGACAATTTCATAATTTTTTAAGACAATAACTACCAAAAAAATATAATTTTTATTATAATAAAAATTATTTTAAATATTAATAATTTTTAGTTTAATTTAATCAGTATAATAATTAATTATTTTTTATTTTTAAATTAATTTATATTCAATAATTTTCTTGTAGTGTGTTTAATGTCTAACCTGCAACATGCGTGAAAAAATAAAAGAAAAAGTTAAAACAACGTAATTTTGTAAAATGATGTGGTTATTTTTATTACTTGTCATTGCATATTTAGGGTGAGATGAAATATGTAATATTAAATAAAATATTAAAATAAAATAAACAAAAAACCTTAAATAATAAAATGTGACTTAGTCTTTTTGTCCATGCAGATTCTTGTAATAGTAAAATACCTTATGTATTAAAATCAAGAACCATTACTATTGAATATGTTTATATTATCACAACTTCGTCACGATTACTTCGTTTGAATGATAGGTGACATTAACATTAACAAGATATGTTTTTTATATTTCAATAGTGTGTGTGGGAGACTAACAAGAAAATATTCTTCTTTGAATTTTAAGCAATAATATATGAAATTTTAAAATAAATAAATGAAATATGTGATTGTCAAGCAATCCACGTAAGGTGAACGATGCTTAAAACCTAACCTAGTATGAAAATTGACGTGCTATCATAACTGGTTCAAGAAAAGAAAACACTAATTGGAGGCTTAATATTCCATTCAAAATTTAATTTAGGGGTAGGATATGCATAATCCAGAAAAAAAAATTCTTCAGACATAGAAACAGATGACTAGTTTCAACTTCGAAAATTTGCTATATTTTTTAAAACTTTGATTTTTCTTTTTAATAAAATAAGGTTGTCATCGTATTGTCCAAAATGTAGATTGAACCTCTCCAGAAGAAGATACCAAAGCTTGGAAAGGAAAATTTTGCATCTTATTTCAAGTAATGTTCCAATGAACAACATAGCATTCAAGAAAACATTCAAATATTGTACTATATTTCTTCTCTTTAGTATAAGACTCTATGCATAAAGTTACCTCATATGAATTAATTAATTAATACATAAAGTGCCTCACATGATAAATTTATTTGTAGTTTTATATTTGGTTGAGTTCTAGGCTATATCAGTTTTGATAATAACAAAATATTGAATGTATTATATACATGTTGTTTTATATTGACAAAATATTGAATGTATTATACACATGTTCTTTTATATGAATTTTCTAGTGAACTTGTGTAATAATTATTAATTATTGAATTTTTTAAAATGTTATCTTAAAGGATAACTAAATGTAATCTATAAATTTCAATAAACTATAAAATTGCTTTCAATAAACCATAAAATTGCTTTGTTGTTTTGCTACAGTTTATGCTACACCAGTTTAGTTTTTTGTTTGAAAAAAGAGTTTAGAATTTCCATATGACTTTAAAAATTATAAAAACTATACTAGACAACATCTATATATTACTTTATGCATAAAATAATTTTAATATTTAAAAAAATTATTTTTCTTGAAATTGTTATGAAAAAGATTGTCTAAAAAATTAGAAAAATAACGTGTTTTACAAAATATATATTGATATAGTTCTCCATGTGAACAAGGAGTGAGTACAAGCTTAAAAAAAAAACCTAATAGCAAATTTAATAATAATTTCATTAGAGTAATGATATGTAATAAATGTTTATTTATTGCTTTTGCGTTAATTTATTTTGTAAGAATTTAAAATGGATAGGCTTTCTTAACATATCCAAAGCTTCAAGATGATAGTTTTACTCTCAGTGGATATTGAAGGTATTCACATAACAATTTTGTTTTTGATTTTTTGTAAAAATATATCTGAATTGAATATAAAAATTACATGCAATTTAATTTTGTTTAAATATAAAAAAAATTTGAACCAAATCAAATCAAACCAATTTTTGTGATTAAATTTAGATCTATTTGTGATTTTATTATATATATAATATATATATATATATATATATATATATATTATATTTATACATTTTGTCATATGTTTAAAATATGAATAAGGTGGAGAAGAATTATCTTACTCCTATGCCATATCAATTCAAAAAGTTTCAATTTTAATTGGTTATCGAATTTTCAATAAGTTTTTATTTATTTTCTTATTTGTTTGGTTTTGAATGCCCTTAGTTAAGATATGGTAATTATGGTATCAAAATGGGTTTGATCCGAAGGATTGGCCCATGTGATTCAAGTTAAGCTCAAAATTTGAAAATAGTGATGTAAATAAGAGTATGCATTTTATAGCCTGACTTGTTTGACTTAAGGTCTCATATATGGGTCAAGGCCAAGTTGGCTCGTAGAATAATGAACTGACCCGTTTTTTCTTTTATGTTGCATATTTTATTATTAATCTTTACTTTATTTTAATTACACAGTTTATGTTATGAATATTGGGAGACATTAACAAAATTATTTCAAATAATATTAGACCAAGATGCATAATGTTGTTATATAGTGCATCTAGTTGTTAAATATCAAGCTTTAGACTTTTGGATAATGATGTATTATGATTTTTGTTTGTACGGACATGTAATCTTTCTATAATCAGACAAAAAATGACCCATTGGTCTGGTAGCCTAACAAAAGGCTAAATTTGAAAACAAATTATGACTCATTTTAAAATATAGGTCAGGTTGAACTATTAGATTCTTTTAACATGACCTATAGGGTTAGGCTAGATTGTCAGATTACTCATTTCCTTTTAGTTGTAATAAATTAGGTTCAATATAGATAATTGTTTTAATTTTGTATTTTCAGCTAATTTGACCTTTGCTTACTATTTTAGTAAAAAATTGTTCTCTAAATATTATTTGTTGTTGATTCTAGTTGCATTGGATTCTATAATTCTTAGAAGTCAAGGAAGATTTGCCTATTTTTGTGTGCAGATGCCCATACAATTTTTTTTTCATGTTTTTTTGTTGGACTTTTCTAATTGGGATTGCAAACTTAACTAGAGCCCACATTTAAGCCTATGTTTAAATTAGATTAGAGAGCATATATACATACATCTACACACACCAAATGCGCTTTAAATATATAGACATAAATAATTTGTTTAGTTTTGTAATTTTAGATTTCTCTTTCTCTCAATTTTGACATTTCCTTTTTGTTTTCTCCTCTCTAGTGTGTTCTTTGTTCTTCATAAATGAAAAACTAATTCTTGAAGTTTGTGAAACATAGATCAAATATACAAGAAGAAAGAGTTGGATTGTGTATTAAAAATTTTAACATTTTTTCAGAGTGAGTGTCTTATGGTATAAGATCAAATATAATTTTCTTTGGAAAACACACTGTTAACACTTTTCATAGACTTTTACTTATAAAAGTTTTCCTTCTTTTGTTAGAGATAATGTAAATAACAAAAAAATGTAGAGAAAAGAGATTTACATTGTAATTTTTATAATGGTTTGTCTATTAACAAAGACTAACTCCAATTTTTGATCAACCAAATCAAGTTCCACTATACAGACTACTACTGCAAGTTACATATGAGTACCACAATCATGACTAAATAATTGGAGTATTATTTGGACATATAGTCACTCCTAACAAAAAACTGAAGTATTATTTGGACAATAACCTAAAATAGAGTACTTTTTTAAACTCAACCACTGATAGTTAAAACACTTTTGGTTTACAAAGGAGAGCGTGACCTAAAAGATCCCTAGGTTGGCTTAGTAGAGAGAGGTAACTTCTTAAGACTAATAAAAAGAATAAATAATCTTTTAGTTTTCTGATGAGCATACACAATGTTATTTATAAGATTTAGGGAACAGAAAGAATTTCTCTTAGAGCTTTGATCTCAAACGTTATCGTCATCTTTTCATCAACATTTCTTCAATTTGAAATGTTTCTTTATACAAAGGCTTGAAGAATGTAGTTGTTAGAAATCTTTTCTGCCTATTTGAAATCTTGAGGTAAGATCTTCATCTTTAGCTTTGTCTATTCATGTAAGATGTAGAGATGCACTAAATGCTCTTCATGCAACACTAAATGCTCTTCATAAAAACATTAAATTATCATCTCCTCTTTAAGCAATATCCTGATTGGCTTGACTAATCAGGCCTAGGTCAAATAACTTTTTTCCAAACCAAAGAAAATCATGAGACCGTATGCAGTAGATAGTCATTGAAGGGTTGACATATCCTTGTGTCAGCAAGATTGTTAGCATGACCAGTTGAAGTGCGTGCTTTAAAAGATCTTGTTGATGTTGACTTGACTTGTGAGATCTTCTTGGAAAATTGAGACAAAAACATTCTCTACAACATAGAATAAACATATAATAATTTGAGTTATACGAGGTATGATTAAGATTATATAACCTTATCATTTTTCTGTGATAACACTTATCAAATGGGACAAAATGATGGAATTCCCATCAATCATAGCAATAGAAGATACCAAAGAACATTGGAAAATTTTTAAAACTCACTAAGTTTCTTAGGAAACTTAGTTGGATCCTTTTCCAAGCAAGTTCCTTGAAGAAGAATTAGGTGAAGTGCTTTGTTAAGTGAATTTCAAATGGAACAAAATTGAGCTTTTACAAAAGCATTTCATTTCTTATTCATTCAAAAATGGCTTTATAAGAGGCAAAATATCCTATTTATAGATGCATAACTCCCCTTGCATGGTTGATACAAAAGATATGGTACTAACTATTATGAGGGACCAACCAAGGCTGGAAGGTAGCTCCCAAATAAGCCTAAAAGGGGTATATTCCAAGAAATTTGGGATTCTAAGCTCCAAGCTTTTCCTTTCCAACACTTAGCCGAATTTCTACATGATTCTGCATGGGTGGATCATCTAACAAAGTCCAATGGAAGGCCCAAAGTTGGCTAAAGAACAAGCCCACTCAAGCTCCTACAAAATCCTAAAAATTACAAAGAAGTATTTACACTTGTACAATTTTTACAAGACTAAGTTGAAAGAATATAGATTCGTAATATTCTCCAAAGTATTAATGTCTTTGTCTTTTTCTATCCTCTTAGGCATGGATTTTGTGGTTGGATGGTTTCCATCACTAAATACTACAAAGTTTTTGTTGCGCTTGTTGGACAAACAAAACACTTGACTTTAATGAGATATGTTATCTTAACGAAAATTCATGATTTACACTTTATTATTTAAACACTTAATCAAAACATGATAATGGTGTGTTGAACTTTATTATAACAAATTTCAATTCATTGAATCAAGAGGATACAATCTGAATTCACTTTTGCACAAATCGTTTAATGCTCCAAGTTTGTTCTTTCTTTTTTCTAATTTGGAATTTTAACTTTATGATTATTGTTTGCGATTATTATTTTAGAAATTAAATTAGGAGTAGATTGAATATTGATTTGATAATTGTATATAAATTGTATTGAATTATCTTTTGATTTGTATTTATGGTTTAATGATGTTTATTTGATTGAATTAATTAATTTAATCGGTTAATTGTTCAAACTTGGATATGAATTTTTAGAAGAATGATAAGAGAAATTGTATGGATCTTGAATATGTGAATTAACCTTTCACCATCTTTAATTTCATATTTCATCAATTTGTTTTCATTTTGATGGTTTTCAGTTATGCTTTTACAATTATAAAAGAATCCAAATTAATTTGCAAATGAAGAATATTAAAGATTAAATACAATTAATATGTCTCATATAAGAATTGACCTTGCTCTATATTGAATTTTTTTTGGGAAAATTTAGAATCTTTGATTCCAAAATGAGATTGAAATTTTGTTTGTTTGTGAATAGACAATTTATTTTGATATTGTTTGATGTATTTTACAAGTTGGTCTTTGTTAGTAGAGAAAATCTACAAGAACATTGATAATAAGATATTTTTATGGAATTCAAATCTCAGTTTAGACCAATTTTTTTTAGATTACTTTAGCTTTGAGTTCATCTAACACTTATGTTTGCTTGCTTGTTTGTAGGTAATAAAGTACTATATTCAAGGTCAAATTTTCTTTAGGAAAGAGCGAATGATGAATACTATTAGAAATAACCACAATGTAAAAATCAAGAGGGGGGATGAATTGGATTTTTTAAAAACTTTTTCCCTTTGAAAATAATTTTCCAGATTTTAAATAATTCTTTTAAAAACAAGATTAAGATTTTCCTTAACCTTTGATAAGAGCAGTTTGAATTGCAATTGTTAATATGATCCACAATAAAATAAAGAGATAGGGAAAGAGAGAAAAAACACAGAGATTTATACTGGTTCAGATTTAGTCAATCCTACGTCCAGTTCCCAATCACCACAAACACGTGATGATCACCCCACTATCTTTAATTGCAATTACAAACACCAATCCAGTGACCACATGTAAAAACAAATAAAGATAAACGGAAACACCTCCTTAGACACACTAAGGATGAATACACCTCCTCAGACACACTGAGGATGATTCCCACCTCTCTTGACACACAAGAGATGAACACACCTCCCTTTAGAACAGATCCAAGGGATGAATTACAACAATCAATAAAACAGTAAAGAAAACATCTGATGAGTGTTGGATAAGAAAGCTTAAGCACAATGATCACCACTTTCAAGAACTAAGATCAACCTTGAGAGAGCAAGAAAGCGGTTTTGAAAACTTTAGCGCAAGAACACTTTGAATTTTTGTGTTTGATCAGATGTTGTTGAACCTAAGACGTTGCCTTTCATTTTATAATTTGAAATCAGCTCAAAGTTTCCATTCTTAGGTTGATTCAACATTGAATTCGCAAAAACATCATATTTAATCGATTATATAAAAGGTGTAATAGATTATATCAGAGTAAAACTGGAAAACATATTTTTCCTGATATAATCGATTAGATTAAGGCCATAATTGATTATATGAAACCCAGAAGCAATATAATCGATTATCAAAAACACTTAATCGATTATTTTGTTCGTTAAACTCTTTTAATTCAAATTTTAAGTGAAATAATCGATCCTATTTCGTTACTTAATCGATTAAAAGCGTAGAAAAAGGTTTTTGCAAAAAAATGACTTGCTCTCAAGTTTGAAATGGTCTTGAATGAGATTTATGACTTACTCTTTTTATCCATCACCCAAAACAGAAACTTCTAAACTTGAAACTTCAGCTCTTGAGAAAATCTTCAACAATCTTCTCTCTTGAAAGCATTTATTTGCTTTTATGTCTTGCCTTTATTCCATGAAGCAACCTTCCTTTGTGAGATAAAAACAAGTCTTTAAAGTTGCACTAAACTTTATATCTTCATCATCAAAACATCAATCTTCATGAATTATTGAGAGAAAACTTCATCAACACTTATACTTGAAATATGTCAACAATCTCCCCCTTTTTTGTGATGATAAAAAACTTAAGACTTGTGATTGATATCCTGAAAAAGAAACTTTAGAAAATATTGTATGGATATCTCCATCATAAATGTTAGTCCACAAAGGAAATAATATAGACAATCTCATAACATTTAATTTTCAATTTGAATTTGAATTAAATTTCAAGGAATTCAATGCAAGGAAATATTTCTATAAACTCCCCCTTAAACTTTGCTCTTAATGTTTAAGATTTTCTAATCAATTATTTTTGAAAAACTTCCTAATTCTCCCCCTTAAACTTTAATTCTGTTCCTTAATAATCTATTCTTAGTGCTTGAGATATATTCTAGACATATTATCAATCAAGATTATACTTTTCTCCCCCTTTATTTTTAACATTATAAAAAAGGTTACACATCAAGAGATTTACAGCAGAAGCAATTAATACATAGAAAAAAATATGGAGAGAGAGAAAAAAATAAATACAGCAGCTAAAAAAAATTGGAGCTAGGGTAGAAGAACTTTTAGCCTATTCAGTGTCTTCACTATCCCCTTCTTCCTCTTCTTCTTCAACATCTTCAGCTGGTTGTTTTCCTCTTGAAGATCTAATGTTGTCTTCTTTAGGAGATATGTCTTCAATTTCCAGCTTCCTTTCTACCCGATATACTCTCCTATTTAACCTTGAGAGCCTTGAGCAAATATCCTCATAGTGTGAAAGTTGAAGGTTCAACACGCTGTCCATTCTTGAATAAATGTTGGCTTCCATAGAACCGGGTTGAGGTTGTTGTTGGTTTTCTTCATCTTCCTCCATTGCTGCCTCTTCTCCTCTTTGTCTGAACACATTGCCTTGTTTAATAAGGCCCATATGTCGTAGAACATTCTTACCTATTTTGCTGTTGCTGAGCAAAATCTGCTTTGTTTCCCCTGTTAGGTCTACTCCCTTGTATTATAAAATCTTTGAAATAAACACAGAGTAGGGTAAAACAAAAGATGATAATCTAGTAGCTTTAAACATGTTATCAAGAATAATTGCAGGCCAATCTATGCTAACATTATTGAAAAAGCCATACATTAACAGGATATCTTCTTTTGTTAATTGGGCATGATTTGTGCCCCTAGCAGCAATAATCCAGACAATAACATAGTGCAACATTCTTTCATTCAATTTAACATTACCGAATTTATATAAGCTTTCCACTTGAAGGTTGGGGTCCTTGCAGAATTTTCTAAATTTAACAAGTTTATTGAAACCTTCAAAGCCGTAGGTGATATTGATGCCGCCTTCGGTTGACAAACCAGCTACTGTGTGCCATATGTCTTCATCAAGGTAGATGCACACTCCTTTTACTTTTGTGCTTGGACTACTTGTGCGAGAGGTTAGATTGAGATAGAAGACTCTTACCAAGTCAGGATAATAAGGACCTTCCAATTATACAAAGGTCTTTAATCCACTTGCTACTAACAATTCCTGAAAAGAAAAATCGTGAGATCTGAAAAAGTCACAAGATAAAAATTTTGGAGTTAGAATTTTCCTATCCTTCCAATGGTTGATGTATGTTTTTTGCAGATCCTCATCTGAAATCCACCCAGAAAGATTTGGTTGTCTTTCTTCAACTTCCTACTGGTGGGATGACATAGGTGCCTTGCCTCTTCTTCTTGAGGGCATCTTTCTTCTTCTTTGATCAGGCATTGTATGGAAGAAAGAAAGTAGAAGCACAAACAAGACTAATAACACAAAAATAGCACAGAATTTTCGCACAAACAGTGAATTAGAAACAGAAAGACAACAAGAGTGAGAGAAGCTGAAAGTATCATTTTAATTCTCAATCTTCGTATTTATAGACATGAAATCTGACTACAATTCATTGAATTAATGCCAATATAGCCGTTGGGGAAGGAATATAGCCGTTGTGGATCAAAATACACGTGAATCAAAACTCCAACGTTCGAAAGCAGTGTGCAGAAAAACTCAGAACGTCGCATTTAATCGATTATGTGATGAACGTAATCGATTATTTGCGTGCAAAATTTTCCAGAAAACGAAAACCTAGAAATTTAATCGATTATCTGATTCTCATAATCGATTAAATTGCTCCTCAACACTTTTAATCGATTATGATACGAGCTAATCGATTATATACTAAAACATTTTTACAAACAGCGCTTTTAATCGATTACAATACGAAAACTAATCGATTATATACGAGATTAACACAGATTTTCATAAAAACAAATGATTAACATAAAATCTTATCAATAAACATAAATCAATCAACAAATTTATCATCAACAATACCTAGATCTCTTCTAAGCTCATAAAATCTATCTCTAGGCAAGGGTTTTGTAAAGATATCCGCTAGTTGATGTTTTGTGTCTATATATTCTATTATGCAATCTCCTTTAGCTATATGATCTCTAATAAAATGATGTATAATTTCTATATGCTTGGTTTTAGAATGCATGATAGGATTTCTAGTCAAATTAATGGCACTAGTGTTATCACACTTAAGAGGGATATGATCTAGAAAGATATCAAAGTCTTCTAATTGCTGTTTCATCCATAGGATCTGAGCACAACAACTGCCTGCTGCTATATACTCAGCCTCTGTGGTTGAAAGAGCAACACTAGCTTGTTTCTTAGAATGCCATGAAACTAAAGAACATCCTAAAATATGACATGTTCCACTAGTACTTTTTTTATCAACTCTACACCCACCATAATCTGAGTCAGAAAAACCTATAATACTAGGAGAGGCTCCTGAAGGGTACTAGAAACCAAAGGTTTTTGTTCCTCTAAGGTACTTAAGAATTCTTTTAACAGCCTTTAGGTGTGATTCTCTAGGGTTGGATTGAAACCTAGCACAAATACACACACTTTGCATAATATCAGGTCTACTAGCAGTAAGATAAAGCAAGGATCCGATCATACCTCTATACTTTGTTTGATCTACTGCCTTACCACTTAAGTCTTGATCCATATAACAAGATGTAGCCATGGGAGTTGCAACTTTCTTTGAATTTTCCATCTCAAATTTCTTTAAGATTTCGTTGCAATACTTTGTTTGACATATAAATATGCCTTTCTTCAGTTGTTTGATTTGCAAACCAAGAAAGAAATTTAATTCTCCCATCATTAACATTTCAAATTCTCCTTGCATATTTCTTGCAAACTCCTGGCAAAGATCATCATTAGTTGATCCAAATATGATATCATCAACATAGACTCGAACAATTAGAATGTGTTTCTTTGATTTCTTAATGAAAATAGTAGAATCAACTTTACCTCTTCTAAAACTATTTTCAAGTAAGAAATTACTTAACCTTTCATACCAAGATCTTGGAGCTTGTTTTAGTCCATATAAGGCTTTCTTCAACTTGTAGACATGGTTTGGATTTTTGAAATCTTCAAAACCTGGAGGTTGTTCCACATAGACTTCTTCCTTGATATATCCATTTAGGAAAGCACTTTTTACATCCATTTGAAACAATTTGAATCCCATAATGGAAGCATATGCTAGCAACAAACGAATAACCTCTAGTATTGCTACGGGTGCGTAAGTTTCATCATAGTCTATTCCTTCTTCTTGTGTATAACCTTTTGCAACCAGCCTAGCTTTGTTCTTGGTGATATTCCCTTCTTCATCAAGCTTATTTCTAAAAACCCATCTGGTGCCAATAACCTGCATATTGTTAGTTTTAGGAATTAAATCCCATACCTGATTTCTTTCAAACTGATTCAGCTCTTCTTGCATTGCCATACACCAATGATCATCCGCCAAAGCTTCTTCAACGGTCTTTGGTTCAATTTGTGAAACAAAAGCAACATTCATGTAGAAATTATTCATGTTCCTCCTTGTTCTTACACCTGTTGAGATATCTCCAATGACATTGTCTAAAGATACATCTTTTGGTGGTCTCCATTCTTTTGGTAGACTTTCATCTTAAAGAGGATTATCATCCAAGTTGATTTCTTCAATAGCTTCTTCCAAAGGAGTTCCTTGTTGATATTCTCCTTCATCATCTACAAAGATTCTTTTTGACTCAAGAGGGGTTTCCTCAAGGTCTAGATATTCATCAAAGACAACATGTATAGATTCTTCAACATTTAAAGTCCTTTTGTTGAAAACTCTATATGCTTTACTATTCAAAGAATAACCTAAAAATGTAGCTTCATTGGATTTAGCATCAAATTTTCCAAGGCTATCCTTTCCATTATTCAAAACAAAACATTTGCATCCAAAAATTCTAAAATGAGAAATATTTGGTTTTCTTCCTTTGAAAAGCTCATATGGTGTTAATTTCAAAATAGGTCTTATTAAAATTCTATTTAAAACATAACAAGCGATGCTTACGGCATCAGCCCAAAAATATTTAGGTAAATTACTTTCATTCAACATAGTTCTTGCAAGTTTTTCTAAAGATCTATTTTTCCTTTCAACTACACCATTTTGTTGTGGTGTTCTTGGTGCTGAAAAATGATGAGAAATACCTTGTTCTTCACAAAAATTTTCAAAAGATGTGTTTTGAAATTCACCACCATGATCACTTCTTAAAAACTTGATTTTCAAATCCTTTTCATTTTGAATAACCTTGGCAAATTTTCTAAATTCTTTGAAAACATCACTTTTAGATGAAAGAAAAAGGGTCCATGTAAATCTAGAGTAATCATAAAAAATCACAAGAGCATAATAATTGCCACAAAAAATTTTGTTCTAGAAGGACCAAATAAATCCATGTGCAATAATTCTAAAGGTTTAGAAGTGGAAACAACATTTTTAGATTTAAAAGAATTTTTAGTTTGCTTCCCTTTTTGACAAGCTGCACATATTTTATTATTTTCAAAAATCAGTTTTGGCAAACCAATTACTAACTCTTTTGATATGAGTTTACTTAGATGTGGCATATGAATGTGAGCATCTCTTCTATGCCATAACCATGGATCTTCTTCTTTAGCTACTAAACAAGATATATTTCTAGTTGAAAATGCATTATCAATATCAATGAGATAAATATTATTATGTCTCTTACCAATGAGGGCGATTTGATTAGAGTCCTTGTGATGAATTTTGCAAAGATCACTATCAAAAGTTACCTTTAAACCTTTATCATAAAGTTGACTAATGCTTAACAAATTGTGCTTCAACCCATCAACAAGAAGAACATCATGAATCTTTAAAGACTCTCCAATATCTCCACTACCAATGATCTTTCCCTTGTTGTTGTCTCCATAGGTTACAAAACCTTGTTCCCTCTTTTTGAAGCTTTTAAATTTGCTTTTATCACCTGTCATATTTCTTGAACATCCACTATCAAGATACCATAATGACTTTCTAGACTTGGGACCAACCTGCATCATAAACAAAAATATTTAGGTCCCCTAAAATTACTTATTAGGGTCCTCATGGGTTAGAAACAATTTTTCCTTTGGGAACCCATTTGTATTTCCCATTAGGAACACTAAAACGTCTAATATTGCATTTATTTACTGAATGACCTTTATGCATGCAATAAAAACATGTAGGAACATTGGTTTTTATTGAGAAATTTATCTTTTCAAAAACCTTCTTTGTGTTAGACGTTTCACCTTTCACAAAAACAGTTTTGGTAGGTTTATCATTAATTCTGAAATTATAACCAAGTCCTGCTTTTTTATATAAACTGTTTTGCACATTTAAAACATTATTTAAATTTTGATTTCCCATGGTAATTTTTGAAAGAGACATTTCAAGATACGATACTTTATTAGCAAAAACCTTGCAATCTTCGCAAATAGGAATTTTTGTTTTGCATTTACATGGAATTTTTTCTTTTTCCAAATCTTCTTTCAAAACCTTTTTCTCTTTTTCTAAATCAATGATTTTCTTTTCAAGACTCTTATAATCATTTTTTAATTTATTATGAAGAGAAGTAAGTTTTTCAGATTTTTCACATAAATCAAGAAATTCTTCAAGCAAATCATCATAATTATTTGGAAGACCAAAATCACTTACCTTGCTACATGTGGATTCAGCATCATCATCCGCCATGAGACAAATATTTGCTTCTTCTTCCAAGTCACTTGAACTTGGAGAAGAACTCACTTCATTATCTTCCCAAGCAATGTACGCCTTCTTTTTCTTCTTATCAAAAGGCTTCTTATTTTTCTTTCCTTTTTCTTCTTCTTTCTTGATGTTGGGGCATTCCGACTTCAAGTGTCCTCTTTTTCCACAAGCATAACATTTAAAATTATCATTTAAATTTTCAGATTTCTTACCTTTCTTGAAATTCCCTTTGTTTTTTCTTTTGATGAACTTCTTGTATTTTTTGACGAACATATTAATGTCACTGCATTCAAGATCATCATCTGTATCACTACTCCCATCCTTGTAGGATTCGGCTTTAAGAGCAACACCTTTCCTCTTAACATCTTCTTCTTCTCCTTTGAAGCGTCCAAGTTCAATTTCGTGTTCTTTAAGCTTTCCAAAGAGAGTGGTCATGTTCATATTTGTGAGATTCTTTGATTCCGTGAATGCCGTCACTTTAGGTTGCCATGTCCTGTCCAAAGATTTCAAAATTTTCACATTTAATTCCTCAGTGTCAAATTTCTTACCTAACGCCTTGAGGTGATTTACAATGTGAGTAAATCTTTTTTGAACATCATAGATGGTTTCTCCCTTCCTCATACGGAACATCTCATATTCTTGAATCAAGGTATTTTTCCTTGATCTTTTGACATCCTCTGTTCCTTCGTGTGTGACTTCAAGAGTGTCCCACATCTTCTTTGCTGTAGTGCAATCAGATAACCTGTAAAACTCATCAACAGTTAAAGC
This sequence comes from Lablab purpureus, assembly GCA_030347555.1. Lineage (NCBI taxonomy): Eukaryota > Viridiplantae > Streptophyta > Magnoliopsida > Fabales > Fabaceae > Lablab > Lablab purpureus. The sequence continues at coordinate 23,415,782 of CM059260.1, forward strand.
AGATGATATCATGTTGCATGCCCTTATGTCACATTGATGCTCGTTGTATTCATCCTTTGTCCAACTTGCTCTTCCTTTGGGTACCTGCACTTCATTAACAGTAGTCATAGGAATATATGGACCGTTAACAACTGCATTCCAAACACCTTGATCATTAGAACTAAGGAAAATCTCCATCCTCTTTTTCCAAAAAGGATATTTTTCACCAGTAAAGAGTGGTGGTCTATGAATAGATGCACCTTCAATAAAAGATTGATTTTTTCCTGCCATAAGGATCTTTGATTTTGAATAACTTTCAAAAACCAGCTCTGAGGCCAATTGTTAGAAATAACGACAGTGTAAAAATCAAGAGGGGGGGTGAATTGGATTTTTTAAAAACTTTTTCCCTTTGAAAATAATTTTCCAAATTTTAAATAATTCTTTTAAAAACAAGATTCATATTTTCCTTAACCTTTGATAAGTGCAGTTTGAATTGCAATTGTTAATATGATCCACAATAAAATAAAGAGATAGGAAAAGAGAGAAAGAACACATAGATTTATACTGGTTCAGATTTAGCCAATCCTACGTCCAGTTCCGAATCACCACAAACACGTGATGATCACCCCATTATCTTTAATTGCAATTACAAACACCAATCCAGTGACCACATGTAAAAACAAATAAAGATAAACGGAAACGCCTCCTTAGATACACTAAGGATGAATACACCTCCTCAGACACACTGAGGATGATTTCCACCTCTCTTGACACACAAGAGATGAACACACCTCCCTTTAGAATAGATCCAAGGGATGAATTACAACAATCAATAAAACAGTAAAGAAAACACTTGATGAGTGTTGGATATGAAAGCTCACAATGATCACCACTTCCAAGAACTAAGATAAGCCTTGAGAGAGTAAGAAAGCGGTTTTGAAAACTTTAGCGCAAGAACACTTTGAATTTTTGTGTTTGATCAGATGTTGTTGAACCTAAGACGTTGCCTTTCATTTTATAATTTGAATTCAGCTTAAAGTTTCCATTCTTAGGTTGATTCAACATTGAATTCGCAAAAACATCATATTTAATCGATTATATAAAAGGTGTAATATATTATATCAGAGTAAAACTGGAAAACATATTTTTCCTGATAAAATCGATTAGATTAAGGCCATAATCAATTATATGAAACCCAGAAGCAATATAATCGATTATCAAAAACACTTAATCAATTATTTTGTTCGTTAAACTCTTTTAATTCAAATTTTAAGTGAAATAATCGATTCTATTTCGTTACTTAATCGATTAAAAGCGTAGAAAAAGGTTTTTGTGAAAAAATGACTTGCTCTTAAGTTTGAAATGGGCTTGAATGGGATTTATGACTTACTCTTTTTATCCATCACCCAGAACAGAAACTTCTAAACTTGAAACTTCAGCTCTTGAGAAAATCTTCAACAATCTTCTCTCTTGAAAGCATTTATTTGCCTTTATGTCTTGCCTTTATTCCATGAAGCAACCTTCCTTTGTGAGATAAAAACAAGTCTTTAAGGTTGCACTACACTTTATATCTTCATCATCAAAACTTCAATCTTCATGACTTATTGAGAGAAAACTTCATCAACACTTATACTTGAAATATGTCAACAAATGCATGTATAGGATATGATAAAATATGAAGGAAGAGATTTGAGGCTTGGATAGAAGTATTTTTTGTATTGAACCTTTATTGGGTCTTATATTTGTTTGTTATAATTCTTTGAAATTAGAGACTTTTTACAAATTAGATTTTTAAGAGGCTTGTCAAGTCAACCTCTTTAGTGGTTGAGACTTTTGGTACATGGTCTATAGTATAAAACACTTTTTATAGACTCACTACACCATTTTTCACTTTAGGCCACGCTAACACGGCAACAGTAGAAAAACCATGGCCTAAAGTTGTTATAGGCAACAATTTTTAGGAGTTGCCAATATGATAGCCTTTTTTTCCCTTTTTTGAGAGATTTGCAGTATAAACGTTGCTTATTGCTTCGTAAGCAACGATTTATAAAATGTGGACAATTTAGACCACAGTTTTCTGGTGTTGCCTTTAATATATGATACAAGCAACGCAAAAAAATGTGGCCTAATGTTTTAGAATTAAAATAAAATAAAACTTTAGACCAAATAACCCCGAATTTGAAAGCGGGGAAATGAAATGCTCTGTAAAAACTAGACTCACACTCAACCTTTCGTTTACTCTCTACCTTCCTTCACAGTCACTCACACTCAACCTTTCATTCACTCACACTCGTCCCACCTTCCTATACACTCACCTCGATCCTCCTTTGCTCTCACTGCCATTCGTTCATCCTTCGCTCTCACCGCCATTTGTTCATCCTTCACTCTCACTGCCATTCGTTCATCCTTCGCTCTCACCACCATTCGTTCATCCTTCGCTCTCACTACCATTCTTTCATCCTTTGCTCTCACCGCCATTCGTTCATCCTTCGCTCTCATCGCCATTCGTTCATCCTCCGTCCGTGAAGGGTTTGGGTTTGGGTGTTGACATTGTGAAAGGGGATTTCATTTTGTGTTGACATTATGATCTCTTTTCATTACCATTTAACAATATAATTGATGACACTATCCTTTGACTTTTTTTTATTCACAGGTGAAGTACTCAAGGGAGCCAAACAATCCCACTAAGTGTAAGTTCCGTTAGTGTGAAATTGATGTTTATTTCATACGCTTCTAAAATGATGTCATTTATTGTCCAATTTGAGAATTTTTATTCCTTTTCATATGCAGCTTGCAAGGCTAGAGGCATCGACCTTAGGGTTCATTTCAAGGTACTGATCCTGTTACTTTGGTTATAATTCTCTGTAATTTTTGTGGAATTTGGGAATTGATTTTTTTTGCCGTCAATGTCGTAATATTTGAACTTTTTTGGATACTGTTTGCTTTCTCTTCACTGATATGGTTTAATTGATTAATAAAAATATGGAATTATGGTAGTAAATTCTGAGGAAAAAAGCAGGGACCTGTTTGATCTGTTTTAGCACGTCCTTCGTTAACTTCAGGGACAGTGTCCCCATTGTTGTTGGGTGAACCTCTATCTTGTTCGTGACTCAAGGTTCAGTAAATGATGGAAAACTTTTCACTTTGAGTCCACCATATGCTTGTGATTCTTGTTAGAGTCTTGTTTGTTCCCTTGTTCTCTATTAGTTTATTTTATTGGTTCTAAAGGGCTATGCAATTTGAAGGGGTGTTTTATTGATAAGCGCCTGATGAAATAAATGGAAGTTTGTTGCCTGTGAGCACACCTCTCGTGACCTTCAGTTATATAATAACCATTGTCATTAGGTGAACCTCTTTTCTCTATTGGTGACTGTAGGTTCATTAAGTGATGGATGGGAAAATATTTTTGAATGTGTTGAATTAACCTGATGAAAAAAGCAGGGGCATGTTGCCTGTGTGAGCAAGCCTCTCGTAACCTTCAGGGATATAATAATCATTGTTGTTGGGTGAACCTCTGTTCTCTGTTTTTGACTGAAGGTTTAGTAAATGATGTTACACATTTTTAAAAAATTGAATTAAGCTGATGGAAGCAGAATGAGCATGTTGCCTGTGAGTTGAAGTATTATAGCCTTCTCTATCATAATAATTCTTGGGTGAAGCATTATTCTCTGCTTTTGCCTAAAGTTTCCGTAAATGTTGAACCCAGTAACTAACCCTGATGATAGATTTTTTTAATAAATAATCAACCTGATGAAAAAAGCCGGGGCATGTTGCCTGTGTGAGCAGGCCTCTCGTAACCTTCGGGAATATAATAACATTGTTGTTGGGTGAACCTCCGTTCTCTTGTTGTGACTGAAGGTTCAGTAAATGATGGAACACAATGCTGTTGTTGCACCATGATTTTAATTAGTGATTAGTTTGTTTTGTTGAATTTATTTATCTAGATGTAGACATATCTTTATATCTATATCTAGGTATTCTGGTAGTGTGTATGTGCTAATTGACATTTAAAGTTGTAATTGTTTAATGACACATTGTTTTTTGTATAGTACATTAAAGATGATGAACAAAGATTGGACTACATGTCCAAGGTTTAGTGCAGAGTGTATAAATGACATTGAGTCATTTCTAGATTTTGCGTACACTAGAGGAAGACCTCAGGCACATGAGATTTTGTGTCCATGCGCCAATTGTAGAAACTGTAGCTGGAGAAGAAGAAATGTGGTCTATGATCATTTAATAGCCACAGGCTTTCTAAAAGGCTATGATGTTTGGGTTCACCATGGAGAAGAAATACCTTCACCAACCACAAGTGATGATGACATGATTGTTAATGAAGATTCACATGATGATATTAATGGCTTATTGTATGACACATTTAGAAATGTGGTGGAAGCAAAAACAGGCAAAGAGGATCCTAACGATGAAGCTAGAAAGTTCTACCATTTGATTAATGATGCAAATCAAGAACTCTACCCTGGATGTCAAAGCTTCTCCACTTTATCTTTCATCATTCGACTATATTTATTGAAGTGTCTTCATGGATGGAGCAACTCTTCATTCACAGATCTCTTACAATTTCTAAAAGAGGTCATGCCTAACTTGAATATTCCTGAATCTTTTAACAAGGTGAAAACTATGATTATTGATTTAGGATTTGATTACAAAAAAATTCATGCATGTCCAAAAGATTGCATGTTATTTTGGAAAGACAATGAGAGTCTAGAGGTTTGTAGTATTTGTAAATCTTCGCGTTGGAAGGAATTTGCTAAAGTCAATTCTGAGGTTGAGCAACCAAAATATGAACATAAAGTTCCGGCTAAAGTGTTGCGACACTTTCCATTGATTCCTAGACCTCAAAGACTTTTTATGTGTTCAAAGACTGCTGAGTCAATGAGGTGGCATGAAGAAGAACGGTCGAAGGATGGGAAAATGAGACATCCTGCTGATGGTGAAGCTTGGAAGAGCTTTGATAGGCTTCATTCTGATTTTTCTGCTGACTTGCGCAATGTAAGACTTGGTCTAGCTAGTGATGGTTTTAATCCATTTAGGACCATGAGCATATCACATAGCACATGGCCAGTCATGATGGTGGTGTACAACTTTCCACCTTGGTTGTGCATGAAACCTGAATATACAATGTTATCATTGTTGATTCCTGGACCATAATCAGTAGGAAATGATATTGATGTCTACCTTTAACCGCTGATTGAAGTGCTAAAAGAGTTATGGGAGTTTGGAGTAGAGACATATGATGCTTCAAAGAACAAAACATTTCAAATGCATGTAGCTCTTTTGTGGACTATTAGTGACTACCCTGGGTATGCTATGTTGTCAGGTTGGAGCACCAAAGGAAGATTGGCTTGTGCATGTTGCAATTATGACACTAAGTCATCCTACTTGAAACATAGCCATAAGATGTGCTATATGGATCATCGTGTCTTTTTACCAATGAGCCATCCTTGGAGATCTAATAAAAAGTCTTTTAATGGGAAAAAAGAACTTAGACCTACACCCACATGTTAGCAGGGGAAGAAATCCAAGATATCTTAGAAGACTTCATCAATCAATTTGGAAAGAGTACTAAAAAGCCAAGTGATGGCCCATGGAAAAAGAGATCAATCTTTTTTGAGTTGCCTTACTGGAAGACAAATAAACTACGTCATAATTTTGATGTCATGCACATTGAGAAAAACATGTGTGATAATATTCTGGGGACTCTTTTGGATATTCAAGGAAAGAAAAAAGATCATGTTAATGCTCGTTATGATTTGAAAAATATGGGAATAAGGAAGGATCTTCATCTAAGGGAGATTGGTGAAGGTCGGGTAGAGTTTTCAGCAGCTTGTTTTTCAATGAATGCACATGAGAAATCTACCTTTTGTGGTGTTTTTAAGGCAGCCAAATTACTAGATGGGAGTGCATCAAATATTTCAAAGTGTGTTCATGTCAATAATAAGAAAATATCTGGCTATAAGAGTCACGATGCACATTTCATGTTGCATTACTTACTACCAGTTGCAATAAGAAGCACCATGTCGGATATAGTGGCTGACCCTCTAATTCGATTTGGTTCATTCTTTCACTCAATATGTCAAAAGGTTATACATTTGCAAGATATGGATTACTTGGAAGCTGAAGTAGTACAAATACTTTGTTAACTGGAGATGATTTTTCCACCTAGTTTTTTTGACATAATGGTTCACTTGCCTATTCATTTACCAAATGAAGTTAGATTAGGTGGTTCTGTTCAATTTCAATGGATGTACCCCATTGAAAGGTATTTGTGTAGACTGAAGAGTTATGTTCGTAACAAAGCTTACCCAGAAGGTTCTATTGCTGAAGGGTATTTAGCAGAAGAAGCTTTGACATTTTGTTCAAGATATTTGCATGAAGGTGTAGAAACAAGGTTAAATAGAGAAGGTCGAAATTATGACCACAATGATTTATGTGAAGGAGATCGAGTTGATTATTTTTCAAGTATTGGTCACCCTATAGGAGGAAAAAGCAATGGTAAACCTTTTTGTTTAGATTTCACATCGAAAGCCCAAGCTCATCGATACCTCTTATTCAATTGCGATGCAATTGATATATACATCAAGTATGTTATACTTTCTTATCCTTTTAAATATTGTCATATTTTTTATATAACTATAACTAATATTGATGTATTTGTAGAGAGTTTGATGAGAGTCTTAATAGGCGCACTAAAAGAGGAAAGTGGGTGAAGGCCAAAACTCAAAGTCAAGAATTCAGTGAATGGTTCAAAACTCGAGCTTTAAAAGATGATGTATCATCTCAAATTAAAGAGTTCTCTATAGGGCCAAATAATGTGGCAAAGAGGTTTTCAGGTTACCTCGTCAATGGATATAGATTTCATACTATGAAGCAAGATGCCAAACACAAAACTCAAAATTCTGGTGTAACATTGGTTTCATTGACTTCAAGTTTTGCAAGTTCTAAGGATGATAATCCAAAAATTGTACCCATGACTTATTATGGGGTGATCAATGATATATTTGAGTTAGATTATTATGGTAATTTCAAGTTTGTGATGTTCAAATGTGATTGGTTTGAGGCTAAAGAAGACAAATATGGACTTATTTATGTATATTTCAACAAAAAAGTTTACCAAAATGATCCTTTTGTGCTAGCTTCCCAAGTCCATCAATGCTTTTATATCCAAGATCCTTTAGAACCAAATAGACATTATGTTTTGAAAAAGGTTCCTAGAGATTTATTTAACAAGGGTGACCAAACTAACCAATCAACTGCTGTTGAAGTAAATGCTACACACAATGATGGTGAACTGAATTGGGCTAGGGAAGACATGCCTGTCACAATATTTGAGAAACCTTCTAATGTTGGGGATGAGACTATTTCTGATGAGGATGATTTTGATGACACTTTATTTGACTTCATAGACTAAAAAAAGGGTAACATGGATTTATTGTTATAATTATGTTGTTGTATTTATCATACTGTTGTACTATTGCATTTGTTGTTAAAATTATGTTGTTTCTATTTTAATTCTACCACTGTTCTGCTGCCACTTGTACCTGCCATTTTAATTATTCACATGCATTATGATATTGTTGTTTTATTTTTTTGCCATGTTTTATGGAATCAGAATTGAATTGTGTATTATGTTTTACTTTTTTAGTCCATGGGAAACGAAGTAGCTGAAGTTAAATCCAGCAAAGATCTACTTAGGAGGCTCCAAGTGAAACGTGAAAAGGGAAGCAGGATTCAGGCAGATAAGGCACCCATAATTGTTCCCAATGGACAATTTAATTTGTCCAATTTTGAAGTGGATAGCTAGAATACGAACACTGCTACTACTGCCATGAGACAATCTGAAGAAGTTAGACAAAATAAGGGGAAAATGGAAGCTTTGAAAGGTAAAGGTAAAGCACAATTTGTTACTAATAAGAAAGTCGTACAAACCATCAATGAGTCAAGAGCAAGGATATCAGCCATTAGAAAAACCTTGTTGGAAGTTCGTGCAAAAAATAACGAAAGAAAAGCAGCACAAGAACAAAAGAGTAAATCAAAGCTTGAAGTCCTTGAAGCTGCCTTGTTGGAAGTTGGCAATTCAAATTCCAAACACAAAGCACCTAAGGAGACAGTAGCAGAAGAGGTGAATTCTAAGAGGACAAAAGCACCACAGGGTAATTCAAGGGGAAATGAACAATCAAAACAAATTTCAAAATCTACAAAGAGGACAGCAGTACCATCACAAGATAATTCAAGGGGTAATGAGAAGAAAAAAAAGGTAGTAATAGAAGATCATGAGTCCATCATTAGTGATGCTAAGAAGAAACAATCAACCAGATTATGTAGATCAATGTTGATCGGTGAGTTTCTTGATGAAAATGGAGAAAATGTTAAAGCAGTGGTTGAAGAAGAAAATGACCTTCAAGATGAAGAGTTTCAAAATGAAATACAAGGTGAAGGTCATGAAGAAGAAAATGCAAATGATGTTAGCATATTTGAAGACCAAGTGTTAATGAAGTCTTCCAGAGTTTTAATGAAGTCTTAAAGTTTTGATGATGAAGATTTAGAGTGATCCAATCAACATTAAAGACTTGTGCCATCTCACAAAGGAAGGTTGCTTGGTAGAAAAAGGAAAGGCATAAAGAGTGTTTAAAGCTTTCAAGAGAGAAGATTGATGAAGATTTTCTCAAGAGCTGAAGTTTCAAGAGTAGAAGGTTCTGTTTTGGGTGTTGGATGAAAAGAGTAAGTCATAAATCCCATTCAAGACCTTCCCAAACAAGAGAGCAAGTTGTTTTCTCGCAAAAACGTTTTTCTACGCTTTTAATCGATTATGATACGTAGATAATCGATCATTTAACTTAAAATTTGAAATAAAAATGTTTAACGAACTAAATAATCGATTAAGTGTTTTTGATAATCGATTATATTGATTCTGGGTTAATATAATCGATTATGGCCTTAATCTAAACGATTATATCAGACGAAATTAGTTTTCCAGTTTTTAAACATGATATAATCGATTAAGCTTTTTAAATAATCGATTAAATGAGTTGTTTTTGTGAAATAAATGCTAAATCAATCCAAGAATGGAAACTTTGGAGCATTTTTGAATTATAAAATGAAAGAGAACGTCTTAGGTTAAACATCATCTGAAAACAACACATATTCAAAGTGCTCTTGCGCCTTAGCTTTTCAAAACCGCTTTCTTGCTCTCTCAAGTTTGATCAAGTCTTTGGAAGTGGTGATCTTTTTTACTGTTTTTATAAACGGGAAAATTCATCCCTTGGATCTGTTCTAAGGGAGGTGTGTTCATCTCTTGTGTGTCAAGAGAGGTGGGTTTCATCCTCAGTGTGTCTGGGGAGGTGTTTCATCCTTAGTGTGTCTAAGGAGATGTTTCCTTTATCTTTATTTGTTATTTCATGAATTGGTGTTTGTAATTTCAATTAAAGATAATGGGGTGATCATCACGCATTTGTGGTGGTTGGGAACTGGACGTAGGATTGGCTTAATCCGAACCAGTATAAATCTCTGTATTCTTTCTCTTTCCCTATCTCTTTTTATTGTGGATCATATTAACAATTGCAACTCAATATGCTCTAATCAATGGTTAAGAAAAATCCGCATCCCAATTTTTAAAAGAAATTAAAAATCTAGAAATTTATTTAAAAGGGAAAAGTTTATTAAAAATCCAATTCACCCGCCCTTCTTGGTTTTTACACTGCCGTCTTTATTTAACAATTGGCATCAGAGCTGGTTTTTTGGAAATTATTCAAAAACAAGATCCTTATGGCAGAAAAAAATCAAACTTTTGCTGAAGGTGCATCTATTCATAGACCACCACTCTTTACAGGTGAAAACTATCCTTTTTGGAAAAAGAGGATGAAGATTTTTCTTAGGTCTAATGATCAAGGCGTTTGGGACACAATTGTAAATGATCCATATATTCCTATGATTGTTATTAATGATGCGCAAGTACCCAAAGTGAGAGCAAGTTGGACCAAGGATGAATACAATCAAAATCAGTGCGACATAAGGGCGTGTAATATGATAGCATCTGCCTTAACTGTTGATGAGTTTTATAGATTGTCTGATTGTACTACAGCAAGGGAGATGTGGGACACTTTGGAAGTCACACATGAAGGAACGGAGGATGTCAAGAGATCAAGAAAAAAATACCTTGATTCAAGAATACGAGATGTTTCGGATGAGCAAAGGGGAAACCATCTATGACGTTCAAAAGAGATTTACCTATATTGTAAATCACCTCAAGGCGTTAGGTAAGAAATTTGATACTGAGGAGTTAAATGTGAAAATTTTAAAATCTTTGGACAGGACATGGCAATCCAAAGTGACAGCCATCACGGAATCGAAGAATCTCACAAGCATGAACATGACAAATCTCTTTGGAAAGCTTAGAAAACACAAAATGGAGCTTGGACGTTTTAAAGGAGAAAAGGAAGACGTCAAAAGGAAAGGTGTTGCTCTTAAAGTAGAATCCTACAAGGATGAGAGTAGTGATTCAGATGATGATCTTGAATGCAGTGACATCAACTTGTTCGTCAAGAAATACAAAAAGTTCATCAAGAACAAAAACAAAGGGAATTACAAGAAAGGTAAGAAAACTGAAAATTTAAATTCTCTTGATAACTTTAAATGCTATGGTTCTGGAAAAAGGGGACACTTGAAGTCGGATTGCCCCAACATCAAGAAGGATGAAGAAAAGGTCAAGAAATACAAAAAGCCTTTTGATAAGAAGAAAAAGAAGGCATACATCGCTTGGGAAGATAATGAAGTGAGTTCTTCTAGTGCAAGTGAATCAGAAGAAGAAGCAAACATTTGTCTCATGGCGTATGATGATGCTGAATCCACATGTAGTAAGGTAAGCGATTTTGGTCTTCCAGATAATTATGATGATTTTCTTGAAGAGTTTCTAGATTTATGTGAAAAATATGAAAAACTTACTTCTTTTCATAATAAATTAAAAAATGACTACAAGAGTCTTGAAAAGAAAAGTTCTGATTTGGAAGAAGAGAAAAAGTTTTTAAAAGAGGATTTGGAAAAAGCAAAAATTCCTTGCAAATGCAAAACAAAAATTCCTATTTGTGAAAATTGTAATGTTCTTGCTAACCAGGTTTCTTATCTTGAAACATCTATTTCGAAAATTACAATGGGAAATAGTAATCTAAATAATGTTTTGAATGTGCAAAAGGTTTATATGGAAAAGCAGGACTTGGTTTCGATTTCAGATATAATCATAAACCTACAAAAACTGTTTTTGTAAAAGGAGAATCATCAAATTCAAGCAAGATTTTCGAAATTCCTAATTCTTTTAATAAACAAAATGATTCTAAAAAGAAGTTTTATAAAAATGCATATATTCCAAGAAGAACAAATGTTCCTACATGTTTTTATTGTATGCATAAAGATCATTCTGTAAATAAATGCAATATTAAACGTTTTAGTGTTCCTAATGGGAAATACAAATGGGTTCCCAAAGGAAAAACTGTTTCTAACTCATGAGGACCCTAATAAGTGACTTTAGGGGACCTAAATATTTTTTTTGTTTATGATGGAGATTGGTCCCAAGTCTAAAAAGTCACTATGGTACCTTGATAGTGGTTGTTCAAGACACATGACGGGTGATAAAAGCAAATTCAAAAGCTTCAAAAAGAAAGAGCAAGGTTTTGTAACCTATAGTGACAACAACAAGGGAAAGATCATTGGTAGTGGAATGATTGGAGAATCTTTGAAGATTCATGATGTTCTTCTTGTTGATGGGTTGAAGCACAATTTGCTAAGCATTAGTCAACTTTGTGATAAAGGTTTAAAGGTAACGTTTGATAGTGATCTTTGCAAAATTCATCACAAGGACTCAAATGAAATCGCCCTCATTGGTAAGAAACATAATAATATTTATTTGATTGACATTGATTGTGCATCTACATCTAGTAATTTATCTTGTTTAGTTGTGAAAGAAGAGGATCCATGGTTATGGCATAGAAGAGCTGCTCACATTCATATGCCTCATCTAAGTAAGCTCATATCTAAAGAGTTAGTAATTGGTTTGCCAAAACTGGTTTTTGAAAAGAACAAAATATGTGCAGCTTGTCAAAAAGGGAAGCAAACTAAAAATTCTATTAAATCTAAAAATGTTGTTTCCACTTCAAAACCTTTAGAATTACTGCACATGGATTTATTTGGCCCCTCTAGAACAAAAAGTTTTGGTGGCAATTATTATGCCCTTGTGATTGTTGATGATAAATCTGTTGATTGATTAATGTTTATTGTTGATTTTGATGTTAATTTTGTGTTTTATGAAATTTTCCGTATATAATCGATTAGTTTTCGTGCGTTAATCGTTTAAAAGCACTGTTTTTAAAGATGTTTTACAACATAATCGATTAAGTTCATAACATAATCGATTACATCGCTGGGGAGCAATTTAATCGATTAAGGAATGCACATAATCGATTAAATTTCTGGGTTTTCGTTTTCTGGAAAATTTTGAAGGCAAATAATCGATTACGTTTTTCACATAATCGATTAAATGCGACGTTCTGTGTTTTTCTGCACACTGTCTTTTTGAACGTTGGGCTCCAATTCACGTGTTTTTTTAATCCTAACGGCAATATTTATTTTCAAATGGCTCTATTTACATTATTTCAGTGCTTTATGACCAGATTCCTTGCCTATAAATAGCTAGATTGAGTATTAAAAGTGCTACATTCACTCTCTCTCTCACGCTTGCTGATTTTCTGCTATTCATTCCTTCTCTGTGCGAATTTCTGGTTCTGTGATTACTCTGTTTCTCTGTTATCTCGTTTGTGCTATTTTCTTTGTCTATTCTACATACACATGGCTAATCGAAGGAGGAGAAAGATGCCCTCAAGGAGGAGAGGCAAAGAGCCCATGACATCCCAACAGCAAGAAAGGAGACCACCAACACTTGCTGGATGGATTTCAGATGAGGATATGCAGATTGGTTTTGTGAACAAATGGAAAGACAGGAAGATCCTCACTCCTAAATATTTATCTTGTAATTTTTTCAGAACTCATGGTTTCACTTTTCAGGATTGTTTAGTTGCAAGTGGACTACAAAACTTTGTAGAAATGGAAGGAGCATATTACCCAGACTTAGTCAGAGTGTTCTACATGAATCTGACTTCAAGGACAGCTAGTCCTAGCACCAAGGTGAAGGGAGTTCGGATCCACGTTGATGAAGAGATATGGAACAATGTTGCTGAATTATCCACCCAAGGCATCAACATTACTTATGGCTTTGAGGATTTCAATAAGCTGGTGGAGTTCCGAAAATTCTGCAAGGATCCAAATCTACAAGTGGAAAACTTGTACAAAGTTGGTAATGTTAAGTTAAATGAACGCATGTTACATTATGTCATTGTATAGATTCTTGTTGCTAGAGGCACCAATCATGCCCAACTTACTAAGGAGGACATTCTTTTAATGTATGGCTTTCTTAATAATGTTAGTATTGATTGGCCCTCCATTATGTTAGATAATATGTTTAAAGCCACTAGGCTATCTTCTTTTGCTTTACCCTATGCTGTGTTCATTTCAAAGATATTAGAATATAAAGGTATAGATCTTGAAGGAGAAAACAAGCAAATCTTGCTTAGCAACAACAAGATAGGGAAAAATGTTCTAAGGCACATGGGCCTTATAGAACAAGGAAATAGGTTCAGGCAAAGAGATGAGGAAGCTACTGCAATGGATGAAGATGATGAAGAACCACCACCTTAACCTCAACCTCAACCTGGATCAATGGAGGAACACATTCTCTCAAGGATGGACACCATGATGAGTCTCCAAACAACTCATTATGATGACCTTTGCTCTAGGCTCTCAAGGCTTAATAGGAGAGTTCATAGAGTGGAAAGGAAGCTGGAGATTGAAGATATCTCTCCAGAAGAAGATTATGCTAGATCCTCAAGAGGCAAACAGCCAGCAGTGGATGATGAGGAAGATGAAGAAGATGCAGGGGATAGTGAAGAAATTGAATAGGCTACAAGTTCACTAATTCCCTTAGCTTAATTTTAATTTTATTCCAGCTGCTGTATTTTTTCTCTCTCTATGTTTTCTGTGTATTTAATTGCTTCTGCTGTAATAATCTCTGAATATGTAATCTTTTTGAAAATGATAAAAATAAAGGGGGAGAAAAATATTTGTTTTGATTGACAATATGTCTACTTTTCTAGCATTTAAGAAAATTAATTTCAGGGGGAGCATTAGGAAATATTTCAAATAATTTCCTAATATATCTTAAACATTTAAGATCAAAGTTTAAGGAGGAGTTTTTAGAAATAATTTCGAGTCATTAATTTCCTTGAAATCTCTTTTTCAAAGTTCAAATTGAAATTTAAATACTATATGACTGCCTACTTTATTTCCTTTGTGGACTAATTTTTATGATGGAGATATCCATACATTATTTTCAAGATTTTCAGGATATCAATCACAAGTCTCTATGTTTCTTTTTATCATCATCAAAAAGGGGGAGATTGTTAGCATATTTCAAGACCAAGTGTTAATGAAGTCTTCCAGAGTTTGAATGAAGTCTTAAAGTTTTGATGATGAAGATTTAGAGTGATCCAATCAAAATTAAAGACTTGTGCCATCTCACAAAGGAAGGTTGCTTGGTAGAAAAAGGAAAGGCATAAAGAGTGTTTAAAGCTTTCAAGAGAGAAGATTGATGAAGATTTTCTCAAGAGCTGAAGTTTCAAGAGTAGAAGGTTCTGTTTTGGGTGTTGGATGAAAAGAGTAAGTCATAAATCCCATTCAAGACCTTCCCAAACAAGAGAGCAAGTTGTTTTCTCCCAAAAACATTTTTCTACGCTTTTAATCGATTATGATACGTAGATAATCGATCATTTAACTTAAAATTTGAAATAAAAATGTTTAACGAACTAAATAATCGATTAAGTGTTTTTGATAATCGATTATATTGATTCTGGGTTAATATAATCGATTATGGCCTTAATCTAAACGACTATATCAGACGAAATTAGTTTTCCAGTTTTTAAACATGATATAATCGATTAAGCTTTTTAAATAATCGATTAAATGAGTTGTTTTTGTGCAATCAATGCTAAATCAATCTAAGAATGGAAACTTTGGAGCATTTTCAAATTATAAAATGAAAGAGAACGTCTTAGGTTAAACATCATCTGAAAACAACACATATTCAAAGTGTTCTTGCGCCTTAGCTTTTCAAAACCGCTTTCTTGCTCTCTCAAGTTTGATCAAGTCTTTGGAAGTGGTGATCTTTGTCCTTAAGCTTTCTATCCAGCACTATTATCAGGTGTATTCTTTTTTACTGTTTTTATAAACGGGAAAATTCATCCCTTGGATCTGTTCTAAGGGAGGTGTGTTCATCTCTTGTGTGTCAAGAGAGGTGGGTTTCATCCTCAGTGTGTCTGGGGAGGTGTTTCATCCTTAGTGTGTCTAAGGAGGTGTTTCCTTTATCTTTATTTGTTATTGCATGAATTGGTGTTTGTAATTTCAATTAAAGATAGTGGGGTGATCATCACGCATTTGTGGTGGTTGGGAACTGGACGTAGGATTGGCTTAATCTGAACTAGTATAAATCTCTGTGTTCTTTCTCTTTCCCTATCTCTTTTTATTGTGGATCATATTAACAATTGCAACTCAATCTGCTCTAATCTAAGGTTAAGAAAAATCCACATCCCAGTTTTTAAAAGAAATTAAAAATCTGGAAATTTATTTAAAAGGGAAAAGTTTATTAAAAATCCAATTTACCCCCCCTCTTGGTTTTTACACTACCGTCTTTATTTAACAAATGAAGGACATGAGGAAGGTAATAATGTATTTTTCTCAAGTTTAATCCTCTTTTAGTTTTTTTTTGTGTATTCCAGCATTGATATTGTAACTTGTTTTATTTTAATTGCAATGTAGCGGTAAGCAAGAAAAAAACTTGAGGACCGACCCAATGCTTAAAAATACATGCAAGAAATACTGAAGATCGTCCAGAAGTTATCTTGGATAGGGATGGAGAACCTGTTGGTCCCAATGATAAAGTTGTATCTGACCTTAGTTATTTCCTTGGGACCATAGCTAGGAATTCAGACTTTTGTCCATTGATTTATACAAACTTCAAGGCTTTGGTCAAACATCACAAGGATCGCATATGGAAATATGTCATGGTATTTGAATAAACTTTTTATATACTGATTTAATATGTATAAGATATTAATGATCTGTCTTTATTTTCAGGATAAGTTCTTGATTTCTGATAGTGGAGAGAAAGCTATATTTAGTCACATAAATGATGCATGGAGGCGGTACAAAAGTTATATTAAGAGACATCATTTTGTAAGGTATTCCACCATGAAGGAACGAATGAAGCATCATCCACTGACGATTCCTGAAGATCATTTCAAGCAATTGATTACATATTGGAAAAATACTACTATCCAGGTTCTATTTTATTTATTTTATCTTAATACATATTGAACACATGATTGTCTATGTTAGTTCTGGGAGTGTTGTTGACTGGTTAAGTTGGTTTTGAAGTTTAGTTGCACTCAATCTAAAACACATAAATAGCTTGCTATTTTTTCCAAATCTGAAACTAATAATGGCTTGCTATTTTGTTAAAAGCTTGCTGTTTTTTCAAAATCTGAAACTAATAATAGCTTGCTGTTTTTTCAAAATCTGAAACTAATAATAGCTTGCTGTTTTGTCAAAAGCTTGCTGTTTTTTCAAAATCTAAAACTAATAATAACTTGCTGTTTTGTCCAAAGCTTGTTGTTTTGTCAAAATCTGAAACTAATAATAGCTTGCTGTTTTGTCAAAAGCTTGCTGGTTTTTCAAAATCTGAAACTAATAATAGCTTGCTGTTTTTTCAAAATCTAAAACTAATAATAACTTGTTGTTTTGTCCAAAGCTTGTTGTTTTGTCAAAATCTGAACTAATAATAGCTTGTTGTTTTGTCCAAATTTCAGAGCATTAGTGAAAGAAATGCAATGAATAGAAGAAAACAAAAGTATATGCACCGTATGGGACCATAAACTTTGCTAGAGTTCGACATGAATTGGTATTTTATGAATCGTTTTTGCCTCATCTTCTATATTTAATATACAACATATTGTTGCCAACATGTTTAACTTTTAATTTTACATTAATATAGAGTGTTGGAAAAAAGGTTGGAGAAGAAGTTAGTCAAGCTGAAATGTTTATAAAAACTCGTCAAGGTCGTCCTGGTCGGAAAGGAAAAACAATAGATCAAGAAACACTAGATGCTATTATAAGTTTATTTTAATCTATGAAATATGAGTAAGTGCTCCCTTTCTAATTATTAACTTGTATATATATTTTAGTCCAAGCTTGAAGGTTCCATGCAGAATTCAACAACTGAGACTGTGGATAAAGCATTTGAATCAATGTTTGGGAAAGAAAAATCTGGACGAGTTCGTTGCTATGGAAGGACAATGACCCCAACCTTATTGAAAAAAAATCAAGAAATTGTCAATATCCAAAAAGGACATGCGCTTGAAATAAGTGGTATGGCAAAGAAGATTGAAGGTTTAGAAGCAATGATGAAATTCATGCTTAAACAACAAAACCCAGACTTGAATGAGGAAGATATAGAACAAATGATGTCACGTGTTTTAGGGAAAGAAAATAGTGTAGTTGGTCCACATTCATCAGCTTCTACTCATATTCCTAATTTTGACCAGGTATATCCATTTGATATATACAGAAATTTATTCTGCTTCATACTTATATAATGATATTATACTCTTTTTTTCAAGTTGGTGATGATAAAAGTTAAGAAGAAATGGAAGAATGAGAAGATGAAGACAAAACTTAGATCATAAGACTAGGATTAAATATATTTGTATTGTTACTTTTTAATGCTTTCGACTTTTAACTTTAAATATATTGAACAATGTCACTTGAACAATTTTAAATATATTATATTGTTCTTAGTTAAATATTCATCTTAATTTTATTCATTTTTATTTAGTTAATTATATTTTAAAATGGAACATAAATTTATTATTGCTTGACTGAAAAATATATTTAAACTTTTGTTATAATAATTTTTTCCTGAAAACAGAAAAAAAAATATGGCCTTTACACATGGCAACATTTTATAAAGCGTAATCTTTATACATGGCAGCATTTACAAAGTGTGGCATTTACACATTGCTGGTAGTTTACATCATGTGGCTTTCCTAATAGGAAATAGTTTACCAAGTGTTCCCTACTTAAATTTTTAGTTGTTGTTTAAAGTGAAAAATGGTGTAGTGACTCTTATACTTAAATTTTCTCACTTTAGAAGTTGAAGCATTTGCTATGAGTGGAATGTTTTCTCTAATTTCTTGAACAAAACATTTGATTCGTATCTTTGAGTTTCCAATTCAAAGTGGTTACTTTTCCTTGACTTATTAATTTCTCTTGATTCTGACATCTCTGACTTATATATCAAGTTAGATTGTGGTTTATTCATTTCTCATATTTTCTGGATTTTCTATTTTCTTAATCTTTTGGTAGATGTTGTTGGAAATGATCATAGTCAAGATTAGTTTTCCATGAAACCCTATTTTAAACATTTTTTTATTACAAATAAACAACCATTTCATTAAATTATTATTATAACATAAGAGTCTAAAATAAACCTAAGAAGGTGTTTAAGCAAAGGTACAAAGATTTGAAATGCACGTGTCATAGTAACTACCTTGTCTATTAGCACAAGAACTACAATATCACTAATGTGAACTTTCTCCCCTATGACCTCGATAACATCAATAGGGGGAGCCACATTATGTAGTATAGTGTATTATGTAATCTTAGAAGGATGAGAGGTTCTTGATCAACTGAAGAGATGTTAGAGAAGATGAACTCCATGAAAAGTGAGAAAAAGCTTGTGTAACATGTCCCATGGTTTTTGAAATTCGCAACTCACAAAAAACCCAAAAAAAAAACATGAAAAAAAATAATATTTTACAAAAGAAATTAAAAAATAAATTAAGAAAAAAGATATGAAGAACACAATAGTTTTGAAGATAGTTCCAAAGGATAAGTGCAAAGAAGATTCACAACTTGAAAAATATTTCCAAGATAAGAACCAACATAAGAGTAGAACACTCTCAAGACTCTCAAAGATATCTCACAAAAGTAAATTTCGTTCAATCTTCAAAAGTCATTTACAAGAAGGGTTTTGACTCTCTTTTATAAGAATACGACTAAGCCAAGAGAAACGAAAAGGCACCTCACATGTGTTCAGAACAATTAGAATCCTAAGTGTGAACACAAAACTACTTAAGCTAATGATTATCTCAATTAATCATATGTTTACCACTTAGTTAACTACTAATCAAAGTATACACATGGATGACTCCTTGAAATTAGGAAAAAGGAACATGAAGGAAGTTTTAAGATTCACATGTGGTGCATAAATTAAGGAAAAACCATGTGAAGAAGTTACATCCATCACATGCACTTGAAAGTGATATGTTGGTTAGAAACTCTTTGTATGCCTTTTACACTTATGAATCTCATCCAACATGTGTATCTCATGTCTTTTGGATTATAAAATATTGCAAAAGAATAAAGGAATATTCTATAATATAAGAGATTTACAAAAATAAGTGTTTTATTATCTCTTCTAATTCCCTGAGTCTTCCTCTATTGAATTTTTCTTCTTTTTTTTGAATTCTTTTGTAATCTTCTTATTTATTTTTAATTTATTCATTTCTTTCTCATACTTCTTATATTTATTGTTGAAGTTTTTTTTCCTTTATCTCCAATAAAGATATCAAGCTAGATGTTGTTGCCAGTGTTGTATGGAATATTTCTAAGATGAGGAATGCACAAAGATTCCAAAATCTTATTATACTGCAGACTGCTATGACCATTATCATGGTTGATATTATAGCTTATAGGAATATATCCAAGGGCTTATGAAGAATTCTATTAAGGAATTTTCCTATCCTTAAGGGGCATCCTAGACCTTCTCACAAAACAATCATTAATAATTAGAGGTTTCTTGGCATTAGTGTTGTAAAGTGTAATGTTGATGATGCAACTTGTGATATCCCTAACCTAGCTGCTTGTGGAGGTATATTTTAGAGGATGTTGGGAGGATTTTTATGCGAATTTTCTTCTTTCATAGGAAATACATTCACTTTTGAAATGAAAATTATAAGACTTATTTCAGTCATTTAGATGGTTGTTTCTAAAGGTTGGACTTGGCCATGGCTTGAGTGTGATTGCACTTTAGTTTTATAATAGAAGCCCTCAAATTGTACCTTGGTATGTGAGATACATGGTATAAATGTTTCACCTTGAGTAGGAATATCAAGTTTAGTACTTCTCATATTCATAGGGAGGGTAAAAAACAAAGTAGGGATGACAAAAAAATTCCATATCTGCAGATAAAATCTGCTACAGGTAGAAAATAGGTACCCATTTAGGGTACCCACGGGTAGTAGATAGATCAGTAACCGCTTGTAAACAGGGTGAGGGTGGGTATCATACTATCCGTATCCGCAGGTACCCGCTACCTGTTAAGACATGAAATTACCATTTCTCAACACCCAATTTCGTTCGGGTAATGTTACCTCTTGCAATCTTAAATTTGTTTCGCTGTTTTTTAAAATAATAATAATAATAATAATAAAAAAAATATATATAAATAAATAAATAAAATAATAGTATATATATATAAAAAAACTTTCCTTCTACTCCTTCTCTTCTCCACTCAAATTACCAGATCCTCTCCCAGCTCAAGTTTTCTTTTCCAGACACTCTCATTGATGACTCATTTTCTATACACACTTTTATAGTCTTATTGCATCTCCTAAGTATTTCTTCTTTTCTTATTTCTTTCATTTAGCATGTCCAGCTTTAGTTTTCATCATATTTTTGCATATTTTTTTTACTGCATAATTCATAACTCAATATCATTTCTTTGCTGTTTTGTTTTTCCAACCATATAAACACTTACATTTTCACTGCATATTTGCATTTTTTAGCTGCACATTGCCGACCTCATCTACGACAACCTTGTTTCCTACATCTCCAGTCGAGGACTCGACATCTCTGGCCGAGGACTCGACATCTCTGGCCGAGGACTCCACATCTCTAGCCGAGGACTCCACATCTCCGGTCGAGGACTCCACATCTCTAGCTGACAACTCCACATATCTGGCCGATGACTCCACCACTTCCAGCCGAGGACTCCACCATCTCTAGTCGAGGACTCCACATCTTCAGTCGAGGACTCCACCATCTCTGGCTGAGGACTCCAAATCTTTGGCCGAGGATTCCACATCTCTGGCCGAGGACTCCACAACTTTTAGCCGAGGATTCCACCATCTCCGGCTGAGGACCAAACCACAACTGTAGCAAGTCCGACAACAACAATAATGGTCACAACAGGTGCCATCACCTCAGCAATAATATTATTATTACGTGTAGCAAAGTGGGACCATTTTACAATCCCAAGGCCCAACCTAATATCCAAGGGGAGAATGTTTTAGTTTTAATCTAATAAAATGTGGGGCCAATGGGTAAAGGTTAGGAGGTTGCCCTATATAAAGAAGAGTAGGAGAGAGTAAGGGGGAGGGGGTTTTTGGTTTTACAAAAAGAGAGGGGCTGGTCTTTATGGAAAAGAGAGGCTGGTTCCAAAAAGAGATTGGAGGAAAGGGCTCCCTAGGAGAAAGCTCACGTAGAGGCCAATTTCAAGCATTCACAATCGCGGTGAAGGTATCAACCTTCCCCCTCCCTTTTTTTTATTTTTGTTTCCGCTGGGCGAAAACATTGAATCCATTTTGTTATATCTTCATTAATACACTTTCTATATTTATTACAATGCGCTTTTGTTATTTACAGAGTATGATAGTTTGTATTTTCAAGAACTCAAGGTTGTAACTATGTTTGGCTAGATAACCTGTTACGATAAATAATGCTACATTTTAGTTATTGCATTGGTTTCCAGTCCCACGTGATATGCCAGAGGGACTCCTTTTTTCTGTATTCCCGCGCTAATTAGCTCATTTGTGATACTAATTTTAATAGTTTTCAGAAGCATTAAAGAGTATAATAAATCTAAAAATTCTAAACCTTTTATATATACATATATATATATTTCGTTAGCTTTTGCATACAGCTAGTGACAACCTCTTTTAGTATTTGAAATATTTATTCATTTTAAAAAAATTGGAAATTATTAGTTATCATGCTAGGTCTCGGACTCGCTTGATAATGAAAATTTTTGTTTCTAATAATTTTGAAAATTATTAGTTATCATGCTGGATCTTGGACTCGCTTGATAATGAAAATTTTCGTTAGTAAAAATTTTGAAAGTTATTAAAAATTTCGTTATTAGTTATCATGCTGGGTCTTGGACTCACTTGGTAATGAAAATTTTCATTCCGATAATACTTTGGAAATTCTTTATTATCATGTCGAATCTTAGATTTACTTGATAATTCAAATTTTCAATAGTGAAATATAAAAATTAAAACAATAAAAAAAGACACTAAAAATGTTCAACCTTTTCAACAAATCTCTTTCAAAACTATGTAACCCTGATTTTCCATTATGAATGGAAATACGTAGGAGCAAGGCCAATCCTTGTCGGGCTCGCATAAAATATTTTCAAAACCAAAATCTCTTTCATGTTCAGAACTACATAACCCTGATTTTCCATTATGAATGGTAATACGTTGGAGCAAGGTCAATCCTTGTCGTGCTCACATAAAAACTTTCAAAAATAATTTTCTTTCACAAATCAGAACTACGTAACCCTGATTTTCCATTGTTAATGGAAATACAAAGGAGCAAGGTCAATCCTTGTCGGTCTCACATAAAAATTTTCAAAAGCAAATCTTTCACAGAAAGAACTATGTAACCCTGATTGTCCATTGTAAATGGAAATACGTAGGAGTAAGGTCAATCCTTGTCAGGCCCAAATAAATTTTCTCTTGAATATTTTCTTATTTAAAAATAAATAAATAAATAAATGAAAATAGTTTTTACATGTATCTTTGTTTTGATTTTAGGGGAAAAACAAAATATTTTAAGAATTATATATATTTGCACATTTAATTAAAGGTAACCGTCTTAGGACGGACGTTGTAGGGTGCTAATACCTTCCCTACACGTAATTGTCTCCCAAACCCAAACTTGGTTTCGAAGACCATTCTTTTTAAAGGTTTTTCTGTAGTTTTCCTTAATAAACTATGGTGACAACTCCTCTGTTTTCCAAACGTGTTTTTTTCGTCGTCCCGTCGTGACCCCGGTTGCGACACCATTCTATCCTAGGTATTTTTATGATATAGAAATAGCTCATACGCATATTCCTTTTCGTATCGCCTTCCCATTCCTTTCCTTCTCGCCTCCCCTATCTAGGGTTACTTTCATTGCACTTTTTTTTCAGCATCTACATCCGTCAGTATATGCTCCATGTGGATCAATTGGGATGGAATTAGCTAATTAATTAAACTCTCTCTTTGCCAATTCTTGTGCACTGGCTGAGTTCTCGGTGCTTCATCTTTGGCGACGGGTGTCTTAGTGGGTTTCTTTTGTAAGTCACACTACTTCATTTCTTTTTTAGTTGTGATTGATTTTCTTGGTTTTTTTTTATTTCTTTTATGTAAATTTCATTTTGAAAGAGGGATTTAATTTTAGAAAACCCTAACATCTCTACCGTCGGTGACGGTCCACTTTCAATTTTGTGGAAGAATCGGGGCGATGGCGATGCTTTAGCGATGATCATCTGCGATTTATGAAGAAGAGTTTTTTAGTATGAAAGATTTGGGTGTATTGGGGAAGAAGTTTCAATTTGTGCATAGGTTGGTGGGAGGAGCATGGGAGCCAGACGAGGGTGCTTCCAGTGTCAAGAATATAGAAAGTTTTGATAAAATGCAAAAAGAAGGAATAAGGTGCAGATTTTCCAAAAATCAGAAACCAATAAAGTGCATAACTGAAAATAAAGAGGTACACAGATGATTTATACTGTTTCACTCTTCCACAAGAGCTACATCCAGTTACCCAACCACAGAAAAGATTTCACTTATCTGAAAAATTGTTCTTACACACACTTACAACCCTAGCAAGCCTAAGAACAAACAAGAACACAAGTCCTGAACCCTACAAGACTTGCACCCAACCACTACAGAACCCTACTGCTGTTCCACTGGATAATTCCAATCCAGAAACGCTTACAAGAAACACAAACAAGAAACGAAATCACCTGGTTTATACACAAAGATCAAAACAGAAATTGATTAATGATCTTCTATGCAATCTCTTCAAGAACCAAATTCAAGGATCAAAGCTTTAAGTCTTGGATTGGCCACCAAGTTCTTCTTGCTCAGAAAGGTTCTCTCTCATTTCGCGTTTTAAAAAGATTTGTAAAAGATCTATTTTAAATTTGAAATTAAAACAATTTATATAGAGAGAGGTTTTCAGAAAAAATGATAGTTTTAACCTATTAAAAACTTGAATTAATATGTTAATTTTACGTAATAGTAAAATTAATGGACCATCTCAAGTTTTTAATAATCAAACATATCCAAACTGTGAAATACCTGAGCCAAAGACAATTAATCTATTGAAAAATAATCTTCAATAGATTAACAAACCTATCTTAAAAATATTCAAGATCCTAATCATTTTTAACACATTAAACTGATGTTTTAACCTATTAAAAAACCAACTGAAGTTAATTTCAATACATCAGAAGAATTTTAACAGATTAACACGATCTTTTAATCTGTTAAAAATATGTAGATGATCAAGATAATTTATAAGATAGTTTTCATTAACATATCCAAGCTTATCAAATGATCATATGAATTGCTAAAGAGATGCTTACAAGGTAACCTAGAAACACAAAAATACAATCACATAATATGGTCTTCATAAGCTTCAATGAGGTTGACTTCATCAAATCTTCAAAGCTTTCACCAGCCAAAAGACTCCATTCTTATCAGGTTTGTGGTAAGGCCCTGAAATTGATGTCAATGGAGTATCCTCTTTAGCTTTTTGGGTGGATTTGGGTTTTGAGTGGTTTAGGTTGGTGATTTTTGAGGTGGTGGGCTCTTGTGATGGAAGTTGAAGTAGCAAGTTCTAATCCACCCAAAACTTGCAACCATTCCAATTTCTGACATGCTTTTCTTCACTATCTTCCTTCTGTTTCTTTCTCTTGTTTTCATCATCATCAAACTATTTTCTAATGAGGCAATCACTAAAAAATCACGCCCTTCTCCTCCAAGGTTACCTCTGCTGGGAAATCTCCACCAACTTGGTTTGTTCCCACACCACACACTCCAAACTCAGGCTATTATAATTATTAAAATTATAAAACAAAAAATATAAAAAAATAGTTCATATTTAAATATGAAGATGCTTCCAATTATAAAAAATGTTTAAAAAACAACATAATTAATTATTTTTTTAAATAAAAAGAGAAATTACTCAAATATGTTTCAATATCCATGTTTTTCCTTTTTTTTGCACCTTTCTTTCTTCATGTACCAGACTAACATTATGTAAATTAAAAATTAAAAGCCTTATGATAAGGCTTGTTTGATAGAAAAAGAGAAATTTCTTACGACCCTCTAATGGTGCTCGATTTTGGGATGGTACCAGTGCTTGTGGTCTCATCTATTGATGTAGCACGTGAGGTGATGAAAACTCATGATGTGGTCTTCTCAGACACAATTTTTTTGTTTTCCTTTGTTGTAGCTTTTGCCTTTCGCATCATGTTTAGGGAATTGCAACTCACACTTGTTGCTTAATGTTTACCTTTAAAGGACTGAGAACCTACTTCATTAGGACCATGTCAACTTGAAATCAACTTCACTTATATGAATTTTACTTTTATTTATTTATTGTATTTTTAATTTGTAGAATGTCTTTTCAAAACACCTTTACTCCTATGGATCATGGGAAACAAGGAAAATCTACTAAACCAAATGATGTTCATATGAATTCAACTCAAGGTGAAATCGAAAGTTCAGTTCCAACCGAAAGTTCAAGAAAGTTAACTTCATATGTTTGGAATCATTTCAAGAGACAATAAATAGATGGGAAATTGAAAGCTATATGCAATTATTGTGACAAAAATCTTCTGGGTGATGCAAAGCAAGGTACATCACATTTGCGAAACCATTTCAAGACTTGTAAGCTTTGAACGACGCGAGACATCAAACAAGCATTTCTAAAAACTCAAAAAGTAGGGAGTGAAACCGTAGGTTTTGGAAATTATGTGCTTAATCAACAAACAACTAGGCATGCACTCTGTAAGATGATAGTCCTACATGAGTATCCAATGTCAATTGTTGATCGCATAGGCTTTAAAGAAATTTGTTCTGCTCTATAACCTCTATTCAAGGTGGTTTCTCGAAACACTATCGAAAGTGACATTATGAAGGAAAACAAAAGAAAATTAATGTTGTCAAGGATTCAAAGCCGAGTTGCAATTACAACTGATATGTGGATTGCTAGGAATCAAAATAGAGGCTACATGACTACAACAACTCACTTTATTGATTATTTGTGGAGGCTACAAAGTCAACTTGTGAGGTAATAATACTATACTACTATTTTAGTTTTTTATTTTATTTTTACTTGGTTTTTCTTGACTAAATTATTAAAGTTTGTCTTTGAAATTTAGGTTGATATATGTGTCTGGTCCTCATACTAGTCAAGTTCTTGCTAAAGTGTTGGTTCAATCTTTGATGGATTGGAATTTAGATAGAAAGGTTTCAAATTTTATTGTTGATAATTGTACTACAAATGATGCTATGATTGAACGCATTTTAGAGAAGATTTCACCTAGGTCTCTTATTTTGGGTGGTCAACTATTTCACATGCGATGTTATGCACATATATTGAATTTAATTGTGAAGGATGGTTTGACTATAATTGTTAATGTCATTGAAAAGGTTAGAGAAAGTGCTAATTTTTGGACAGCAACACCTGAAAGAGAAGAGAAATTTATAGAGACATGTATTCAATTGAGTATTCCATTTAGTTGGAAATTAGTTCTTGATTGCAAAACTAGATGGAATTCAACATTTTTAATGCTTCAAGTAGCCATACAATACAAGGATGTATTTGATCAATTGTCACAATGAGGGAGTCAATGTTAAGCTTTTCCTAGTGAACATGATTGGCAAATGGAAAATGAAATTTGTCAAAAGTTAGAAATATTTTATGATGTGACACTCTTGTTTTTTGGTACTTCATATCCTAGTGCTAACATTTTCTTTCCAAAAGTTTGTGGAATTGAGTTGGCTTTGATGGAATGGCTTAGTTCTCCCATTTATATTATTCATCAAATGGTTGCATCTATGATTTTAAAATTTGACAAGTATTGGGGTGTGATCAATGGGGTGATGGCTATAGGTATTGTGTTAGACCCTAGGTATAAATTTGACTTGTTGGATTATTTTTCCCCCAAGATATATGGAGATGAATGAGGTTGTGAAATTAGAAAGGTGAAGATTATTTGTAAGAATTTGGTATGAGAGTATGAAATGAATATGAAAGGTAAGAAGTTAGTTTCTTCAAGTCAAAATTCAACTATAGATGTTGATGAGAGTGTTTTTGGAAGAAAGATTTTGCAAGACATCAAACTGCAAAGAAAACTGAACAATCAAATTACAAGTTCGAACTTGATTATTATTTAGAGGAACCAACATTACTTGATTCAAATCAAGAATTTGACATCTTAGTTTGGTGGAAGGCTAATGGGTTAAAGTATCCAAACTTGTAAATGATTGCAAGAGATTTTCTGGCAATTCCTATCTCAACTATTGCTTCTGAGTCTTTATTTAGCACTAGTGGTCGATTTCTTACTCCACATTGTAGTAGATTACATCCAGACACTTCAGAGGCATTGATGTGTGTCCAAGATTGGCTACGGAATGATATTGAAAGTAATGAAATGAATACTTCAAATTATATATTTATATTCATTCAAATTAATTGTTACAATTAATGATTTTATTTTTCTTTTTCAAGCTCTTCAAAATTGAAAGTGGACAAGATGAAGCTCAATACAATATTAGAAGAAATAAGTGATGATAATGTTAGTTGTCTTTCTAATATTTCATTTTAATTTTATTAATAATATCACTATGTAAATTGTTCATAAGTTTTCACT
The DNA here is from genome assembly GCA_030347555.1 of Lablab purpureus. Taxonomy (NCBI): domain Eukaryota; kingdom Viridiplantae; phylum Streptophyta; class Magnoliopsida; order Fabales; family Fabaceae; genus Lablab; species Lablab purpureus. The sequence continues at coordinate 23,443,923 of CM059260.1, forward strand.
ACTAGAAAATTAGAAAATAGTGACCAATATCATTGACTGAAAATTTTAGTCACTATCACTAACCGAATCAGTGATTGATTTTTTGTTTTTGAATTAATGACTGATTTGGTCATCAAATTTTTAGTAAGAAAAAATCAATTAGTGAATCGGTGACTGTTTTATTAAATTTTTTATTTTATTAATTAAAATACTAAAGCAATATTATTTCCCCCCTTTAATTTTCTAGACATTCACTTTTTCCCTTCCAAATATTTTGACACGATTATTTGGGAAATTCATTGAAACTTTCATTCTGTAGTTTAATTTTGTTTGGAGATTATCACTGTGAATTGTTAGTCATGTATATCAACAAAAGAGGTCTCTGACTCATATCAACCATAACAGATGTTGAACAAACAACACATCTCGTTGAAGCTCATCCAGAACTTGAAAGAGATCCAATAAATCGACGCTTGTCCCTCTCCAAACTCAACCCATGATCCAATTCCAGAAAACATGCATGAGGTAAGCCATTATTCCTCTCGTCCTATTCAAGGTTTTGCTCAAGAATAAGGTGCGAAAATTCCCCTAATCTCGCACCACTCTCAGTTGATTCGCTGCTGTCCTAACCATAGTGTCTCCGTCGCTACCTTGCGGTTGTCACCTAGCTATTCCAGCATCATCTACTTTTTGTTCCTCTTTGTTTTGAGCTTAAATCGTAACCCTCACCAGTTCAAACCCTAAATCTTACGAGGTCAAACCTAAATCCTAACAATCTTCAACCTTAAACATGATGAGTTCTAACCCTAACCCTCACGAGCTTGAATCCTAACCTCATGAGCTCCAACCCTAACCCTCACGAGCTCGAATCCTAACCTCACAAACTCGAACCCTAACCCTCACGAGCTCAAATCCTAACCTCACGAGCTCGAACCCTAACCCTCACGAGCTCGAACCCTTACCCTGACGAACTCGAACCCTAACCCTGATGAGATCGAACCCTACCCCTGACAAGCTCCAATCGTACCCCTAAGCTTCACGTCTTATAGGTTTGTATTTCTGTTTTATGTAGGTTTGTATTTTCTCTAACAACCATTTGTATTTGTTTTTTGTGCAAATGATGTAACCTGTCAAAGATTACCCACGCGGTTTAGGGGCTGTTGTTCATGATAAGGTATGATTAATGTGCACGCTTTCAAAGAGACTAAACTCGTAACTTATTTTCATGAATGTCTCCAACAGTGATTATTGCAGCACAATTCCTACCTTTAGGCCATCTGAGCATATTCCATTTATATATATATATTTTAAATTCTTACTGATTTTGAACATAAAAGATTTACGTATATATTTTTCTTTAATTCTCATGAACAATTCAATATTTACACCTTGAAAGGTGAGTCTCATAATAGAAAACATAATTTTGTGTATTTGGGGAGAACGATGTTGTTTTATGGTAACAAAAGATATCTTACTAGCTTATATAGAAAGAATTTGCAGAAAATATTCCATTAGTTTTGTTCTGTCACTGCAATTTATGTGCAATGCTATCTCTTTCATTATCTGTTGCCCTAATGAATCACCCAACAACTGTAATGGAAGAAGCAACTCTCATGCCATGATTGTGAATTTGTCATCAATCCTACGTCTTTTCATTTATCACCATTGCACCATCTATCAATTTTAAAACTTACTAATTAAATAAAATTTAGTTAGATTAATTTATTTTAAATATATTTTACCTTTTATTTTATTTATTATAAAACTCAATTAACTTAATTAGAAAGACACAGCATTCGGTAAATACAAATATCACTTTCGTTATAATCATGTCCTAGACATTTTTCAATATGTTCCACTAAATCTTATTCAAATAATGAATTGTCTTCTACTAAAGTAGGTCCCTGATATATCTCTCATGTGCCTTCTTTTTGTTTCTTTAATGTTCGGGGTGTGGGAAGGGGGCAATAACGAGTAACTTAATAACTTTTTCTGCCATACACTACTCTATTTAGGACTTCTTTATGACTCTGTTTTTCTCTCCCTATTTCATAATAAAATAATTTCTCATTGTTGTGTTGTCTTTTTTCATATCAATGAGTTTTTTTCATTCATTTGTTGAAGACCTTATTCATTTTAATGTTTTTTCTTCATTTGTGTGTAGGCAGTATTAGTGTAGCAATGAGTCTCACCTAGCTATATTATAATGAGTTTGCTTTGGTCTTTTGGTATTGCTTATGATATCATCTTTGTTTGTATACATAATTGTTGTTAGTGTTGTTCTGCAGCTTGTTGCCTGAATTTTCTGCACAAGAATCTGGATTATTTTAGGCCTTAAAACTTGATGAGGAGCCTGTTGTTGTACCTAAGGTAAGTGAGATTTTTTTTTACTTTTATTGCAAATATCATTTTATTTCACTCTTGGTATGGTCTCTGTTCCGCTAATTTCAAGAGACAAAGTGTACATATTTATTGATTGTATGCATCATCACTATCATGGATTGGATTAAGCTTAATTATGCTTGCTCTAGTGACACTCATTCCCCTAATCCTAACCCTTTCAAAACATATAAATCAGCATGAGTTGTTGATGATTTTTAACTTTTCTATCATCTTGCATTCCATGTAGTGGAGTTATTTCATTGGTGTTAATCTAGCTTTATGCAGAGTGCAAAAAATAGTCTGCTTATGTCTCTTTTTTAGTAGGATTTTAAGTAATTGTTTATTTGCTTAAAACTCCAACCATCAATAAATTTTTAATCACCATCTTATCAATTGAATCCAATTAAGCTACTTTGTAGCTTTTCATAATTTATATACAAATAGGGTGCCGAATCAGTTCATATCTCTTCCTGAATTTGTGTAGAAAATTAATATATTGGCAATGAATTTTTAGCTTATGTTTTTTTAATTTCCTAAGCTGTATTTTTTTAGGGTGTAAGTAGGAGAAGGTTTGGTTTTAGCTTAGACCCTGGAGCAGCAGGAGTATTTGGGGATGATGCTCTTATAGCTTATTAGGAAACATTGGTTAATATTAAATTAGCAACAACAATAACCAAATCACCTTATGTGCAATCAGTTTCATGGGTCAATGTCATTGAACACTATCTAAAATAATTTTAGTAAAACTATGTGGAGAAATGCCTGAGGACCTTATTGAAGCAAGGTCCTTTGTAATCATGTTTCGATACCATTATAGCAAGTATGTTATATGAATATATAGAGGCTCATATATACGTAGCCACACATACACTGACATTGTAAGTAATATTGATTACATATATTGATGTTTGAGGTTATTAACTTTAGGTGAGAAACTCACGCATTGAGCATATTCTTCAACCTTGATCTGCAGACTCTTTAATGAGTATTTGTCTAGTTGTTGGAGGGAATTTAGAAGCCTTATTCTCGAACATGCCCCTAACTACTCTAGTTATGCTGCCTAAATAGCTTGATCTTTCCACAACATAATATCATGTTCAATGATTCTTAAGTCGTGAATGGCTTGTTCTATTCCAAAATCTATCCCAACGAAGTGCATTTGCAAGTGCCTTTCAAACTGTTCTGATAAAAGGAAGGAGATGAAGAAAAGTCTATTCAAATAAGTTTTTCAAGTCCATTTTTATAGCAGAGTATGTACTTTTGTTAATTACTTGTAGCATTTACTTTATATTTTTCTGCTATATTATTTAATAAAAGTATAGTGCTTTAAGATGTATGGCAAACTATTTTTCTAGTTGAAATTGTCTCTCTTAACACCTTATAGTCTGTTTTGTTTTAATAGCATACATTTATACTCCAGATTTCTTTAATTTCAAGCAAGTACAATGTTTTGCAAAGGACAAATCAAGATAGATATATACACTGGTCTTTGTTAAAGATCCTTAATTTCTTCCTCCTAAACATATGCTATCTTTGTGGTAGAGAAAAAAAAAGTTATGATTAAGTTTCTCTATATAAATATCCATACATAGATATGCTCATAAATTTAGGCATCTTTATATTTCTACTAGATTTTCTTAAAAATATTACATGAAATCTTACACCTTTCAATTAAAAGTATAATCAGTGTAGTATATACGATTATTTCAATACTCTTATCAAGTTATTGATTTAAGATATGAAGTCTGGATTTTCCGTTCAATTTGATGAGAAATTTTATAATTTTAAAGATATTTAAATATATTAAATTCAAAAGAATGTTATTTTAATTTGTTTTATTTATTAAATATTTTGTTTGGATAAATAAGATAATTAGATTTATTAATTTTAATTTTTTTATTTGAATAAAATATTTCAATTATCATCAAATAAAAAAATATTAAAATATGAAATAATTGTTAATAATTTAAAGATATTGTTGTTGTTTTATGTTCTTCCAAAAATATTATGTTGTGGTTGCTATAAAGTTTGGAAGGAAATAAACTTGCAATGGAGGCTAAGGAAACAAATTAAAGGTTATTCTTTGTCATAGTCTGGAGAAGAATTTTTGGTTCATTTGTCATAGACATACATTTCAAGTGATTGCATCATGACTTTTACAAACTTTATCTCTAGTTAGAAGAAAAATAAGTGAGATACACTATTTCCATATTAGAAAGGATCTCCAATGTATATGAATGCTGATTTTTTTAACAGTGATTCCATCCTCAGACTCATTATCTTTTCAATTTTGCGGTTAGCTGTTATTTACTATAGTACAATTTATTTGCTAAGATGTCTACATATAACGAATATCTTTTACTAATATTGACTCTTTTACTACTAATATGACATTGTCTCTTCATTGCATTTTCTTCACAAACGTGGTGCTCAAACACTACACAGCCAAATGCCAACTTGAATCGACCTGAAATCTTGAAGCAAACTTGTGAAAAAAATATAAGTAATCTTCAATAAGGTCCTTGCTTCAATATAATTTTGTTTATTTTAAATAATTCAAATTTATAGGTGATACCAAAAGAAAGAGTTCTATGCATTTATAATGGCACGGGAACAATAGGAAAAATAAAATATATTTAGTAGGACTGATTTTGATTAGATTGAGATGATTTCAATCCCAACATTCAGTGTTATGATTCAATCTATAAACAAACTAAGAAACTTAAAGGGTTCCTGTGTAATACTAGTTTTTGCTTAGATCAAAACAGGGTAATGAACCTGCAACAACAACTGTTTTTACTTGTATTTGTAATACAACAACATCTATAGAAAATATGTATACCACATTTTTTATTTATTGTTTTCTTTTAACTGCATCATCTCTTGCTACAATATTAATAACATAATACTATTTGTAGTTAATTAAAGAGTGATGACCTCATTCACGTTCAGGAACCGTGTCAATTCAAATGGAGGATTTTTGTTCTTTCTATTGCAGTAAAGATGCAGTGATTCCAATTTTACACCATGCTCAATACTTGTGTTGTTTCCAGCTCTATGCTTCGAATCTTCCAAATGCTAGAGAACAATTCGAATTGACTTGAGATAGTGTGAAGGAGCGAATTAGAGAAGCCAACAATAGGATTGAAAAAGTTGAGCCAACTGTCGATAAGTGGCTGACAGATGTTGAGAAATTTAATTGTGTTACTATAGCGGATGTGATGATTATTAAATTTAGTTTTTATATTTATTTTACACTTAATTATTTTGCTTATAAGTTATTAGCTCTGTAAGTATAAAATATTTTATATTTATTTTACAGTTACATATTTCCACATTTTTTTCTTGGTTGTAAATTGTCCCATGTTTTAGTATCAAAATAGATTCAATGTGATTCTCCTTTTTCCAGATTATAAATCTTTCACTGGGTTCTCTTCTGAATGAAAATTCAATAAAAATAATATACAAACACTGGGAATAGTAAACTATTATGTTTTACTATTGTTATAATTCTCTTCCAATACACATGTTTATGACTTTGTTCCATATCTATGGCCAAGAGGGTAGTAAATGGTGGCTGCTTCATCATCTTGTTTCAATCAACGTGGTTGAAGAATCAAGAGGAGAAAATGTGAAATAACTCAATATCAAATTATATTTTTGTTGTGGACTTCAATGTGGTAGTTATATATTTGTCAATAATGTTAATAAAAAAAACTTAGTCAAGAATAAAAGTAAAAAAAAATTATGTATGGTTGAGAAAAAAAACAATTCTTCTTTACAAAAAAATTGCAATTGCTAAGTGTTCTATGATTAAGTTTTTTGTAATGGAACTTGATTCTTTTCTTATCAAGATTTCAAATTTGACCAATGTGGAATGATAGCTGTGTTTGAATTTTTGTTTGGAGTAATCCAAGCTCAATTTGAAAAGTAAACTTAATTTATAAATTTGATCATTCTTAACTATGTTTATGTACCTTAAACTTTTGTCAACACTAGCATATAAGTAGAAAAGGGATCTATTTAGTTGTCATGAGAGTTGGTAAAAAATTGATTTATGGTGCACATTGTTAATTTCTTGTTAATTGTTAGTACCCTTTATTTCAAATTGTAGCTCTTTGTCACCACATGGTTTGAGCACTTTGTGAATCACACTAATTTTTCTTCACCTTTTTCAGACCCTAGAGTTACCTTTCTTTGGTTGCGGGAATTGCACATAACTCTCCACCTATTGGTCTTTTCACCTTTCTGTAAGTTGTTATTCTTTGAAATCAAAGTTCAATCTATAAACATGGTTGACGTCAATCTTTTTTGTGGTTTAGCATTTTATTTACAACTCACTGGAAGCCATTTTTGCGTCTTTCTGGATGATGGATTCTTTTGTTCATAACAATAGGTTTCAAAGAACAATTTTTTATTAATTCTATGGTTTGTTCGTTCATGTAATTCATGATTAATTGACTCTTTTAAAAGGAGTAGGTGACTCAGTTTATAAGTTAATGTTTATATCAAAGGGTTACTAATATTGTAATTTGTTATTTTTAATACATGAAAAACCTTTATTTTTCTATTATAAATAAAGGTCTTTATTAGAAAACAAGCTTGTAGTTCCACGACTTTGAGTTCATATTTATATCAACATCTATTATAAATATAGCAAAGTTGTCTCTGAACATTAAAGTGGCACAAAGTTTCAAGCACTATTCTAAGATTATAGTTTTACATATATTGTAAAAGAAATACGAAGAAAAGAAGGAAAATTTTAAATAAGATAAATAATGTAATGATTCAAATAAAAGAAAATATTAAATAAATAATGGTGTAATCTATATCAATATGATATCACATAACATTGTTTATGCATTTTGAAATCTTTAGTTTCAAGCCTATTAGTAATTTATACGTTATATACAAAATTATTAAACTAATTTTAGTTTTGATATTATCATATCCAATGAAACAGAGTTAAAAATTTTAATATTGCAAAATTAAATGGGTTAATTGGTTTAAAGATTCACACCATACATAGTTTCCAATAATTAATATTTTGTTTGAAAATTAAATTAACTTTTTTTTTATTAAACCTCGCTCAAGTAATCTAGATATATAGTAGAGTGTCTATAAACTTATCCTCCATTTTGAAATGTATGTAAGTGAAATGAAATGAATTGGACAAAAATAAATTCATAGAAATAAATTGTCAAAAAAAAAGAAAAAAGAGAAATATACTATTTTTTAAAACATGTATTTTTTTTAAATATTCTTAAAATATTTTTTTTAAAGCATGCCTAATAGCTGCTCCATGGTTAGTAATTTGCATAGTTTTATGAAGTACTTTAGTAGGTCTTGAACTATAAGATTGAAATACACTACATGTTATGGAGAAAGATGTTTTATATAAAACCAAATTTTAGACGTCATTCTAGAAAGAAGAAATAGTTATAGAAAAATGAAATATAATTTGCGAGCATAGTACTCCTTTCCATGTATTTACCAAATCCAATGTTAAAAAAGTATAGAAAGTTATAAAATTGCTTTTTGAATGTGGCATTTCACAAATTCTAATAACATGAAATTTCTTTATTGCAGCCTAAATTCGGGACTAATGCTACTTTTATTTAAATATACAACAAAAAATTATTGACACCGTGTTAGTAACAAGAAGTTATTGTAGAGCATATAGAATATATCTTCTACCCTATATTTTGTTCTTTTGAAACCTTAATTGAATATGAAAAAGTAATGTAAAACAATTAGCACTACCTTTAATATCTACAATGACAATATTTCTTTCTTTTGTTTTAGAAACTAAAGAAAAATAACCACACACGTCTTTCTTTGATAAGAATAAAATTTAATATAGTTCTATTATGTATTATTGGTATTGAAATATGATATTGGTTTACTATATGACAGAATATGGATGTTCGTCAAAATCGTAGTTGGATGTATAATAGACTTTTACCTGGTCGAAAGGGGTACACTGATGCATTTTTAAATGGTGTGGCTGAGTTTGTGTCTTTTTCTCTTGAGCAAACAAACTTGTCAACTAGGAAAATTAGATGTCCATGTAGTAAATGCAAAAATCTTAATTTCTTAAACTTTGAAGATGTTAAAGTTCATCTCTATCGAAGGAGATTTATGCCTGGTTATTGGTATTGGACATGTCATGGAGAAGTTGATCCAACTTTATGTGATATGTATAACACTTATCCAAATTCAAGTAGTAATACACATGAGGGTCACAATCAAGACTTTGACCGCATGATTCATGAAGCTATTGGTGCACAGTTTGTAGACCATTATGATGAAAAAAATGAGGAGTTTCCAAATACTGAAGCAAATTTTTTTTATGATTTGTTAGATGCTGCACAAAAACCACTATGGCCAGGATGTACTAATCACATTGAATTATTTGTTGCTGTTAGATTATTAACAATTAAATTAGAAGGAAATATGTCCCAACGATGTTTTGATCAAACATTAGCTCTTTTGAAAGAAACACTTCCTGCAAATAATTTCATACCAGAAGATTACTATAGAACATTAAAATTGGTTTCATAGCTTGGTTTATTTGCAAAAAAAATTGATTGTTGTGTTGATGAGTGCATGTTATTCTATAGAGAGGAAGATAAACAATTAACAGAATGTAAGTTTTGTCATAAACCTCGTTACAAGACAAAAAGAGTGGGTAGGGGTAAACATAAAGATGTTCCAGTGAAGAGAGTGCATTATTTACCCCTCATTCCTAGGCTTAAGAGATTATATGCTTCAATGAGTTCTACTCCATATATGAGGTGGCATTATGAAAATAGAAGAAAGGAAGGGGTTTTGTGTCATCCATCAGATGGAGAAGCATGGAAACACTTTGATGAAACTTTTCCTAATTTTGCATCTGAACCAAGAAATGTAAGATTAGGGTTATGTTCTGACGGTTTCTCACCATATGGTCAATCAGGCAAACCATATTCTTATTGGCCAGTAATTGTAACTCCCTACAATTTACCACCAGAATTGTGCATGACTAGTCCTTATATGTTTTTAACTTTAATTATCCCTGGGCCTAAAAATCCAAAGGACAAAATAGATGTCTATTTGCAACCGTTGATAGATAAGTTAAAATTATTATGGGATGAAGATGTGTTAACCTTTGACATATCAAAAACACAAAATTTTATCATGAAAGCTGCACTAATGTGGACTATCAATGATTTTCCTGCATATGGTATGTTGTTTGGTTGGAGTACGTTAGGAAGATTAGCATGTCCATATTGCATGAATAATTCAAAGAGTTTTTGGTTGGACAATGGTCGTAAATTTTCTTGGTTTGATTGTCATCGTCAAATTTTACCTATGGATCATGCATATAGAAGAAATAAGAATGCATTTTTAAAGAATCGAATTGAAGATTGTTTCCCTCCATTGATGTTGTCTGGGGATGATGTGTGGGAACAAGTTGCTTATTTTCCCAAAGTACCCGAGGAAGTACAATTTACCTGCCATGGTTGTGGTGTAGCTCATAATTGGATAAAACAAAGCATTTTTTGGGAGTTACGATATTGGAATTCCAACCTATTAAGGCATAATCTTGATGTGATGCATATTGAAAAAAATGTCTTTGACAATGTCTTTCATACAATCATGGACATCAAAGATAAGACCAAAGATGACATTAAGGCAAGAATGGATTTAAAAAAGTATTGTAGGAGAAGGGAGTTAGAATTTCAACAACTACCTAATGGGAAAGTTCTAAAGCCTAAAGCAAATTTTTCTTTATCTAAGGAGCAAAAAAAATTAGTGTATAAATGGATTCTTGAGTTGAGAATGCCTGATGGTTATGCCTCAAATTTGTGTAGATGTGTAAACATAGAGCAAGGGAGAATGATTGGAATGAAAAGTCATGATTGTCATGTATTTATGGAGCAATTATTGCCTATTTCTTTTAGTGCACTGCCAAATCAGGTTTGGAGACCTATAGCTGAGTTGAGTAAATTCTTCAAAGATTTATGCTCAACTATTTTGTGAGTGGATGATTTGTTACTGATGGAACAAAACATTGTTATTACATTATGTAAATTGGAACGATTCTTTCCACCTGCATTCTTCAATTCCATGGAACATTTACCTATTCATTTGCCTTATGAAGCAAGAATAGCAGGTCCGGTTTAATATAGATGGATGTATCCATTTGAGAGGTAAGTTCTTTAGTATATTTAAATTTGAAAATGCATACTTTTCTTCTATGAAATTAGTGATTAATTATATGATAATGTTATATTAGGTACTTTAATAAGTTAAAAAAAATGGTTAAGAACAAGGCACGTGTAGAAGGGTCAATATGTGAGGCATATATGGTGCAAGAGACTTCTCATTTTTTGTTCATATTATTTTGACTCTCATGTGATAACAATGAGAAATAAAGTTGTTAGGCACAGAGATATATCAAGAAGGGGGGGTTGAATTGATATATGAATTTATTTCAAAACTGTTAAGTTTCAGAATTTTCTGATGCAGTTCAGAGCAAATTAGATGTCTGTTTACTAAGAAATAGTCGATTAGTTCAATCAGACAGATATTAAAGATGATGAAGGATGAGAAAGAATGCACAAGAATTTATACTGGTTCACTCTTTTTCAAGAGCTACATCCAGTTCCAACCTGAAACACTAACAGATCACTAATCACGAAAATTAACAAGTCTTTACAAGAACCCCCCTTCTAAAGACTACAAAAACCAAAAAGATTAAATCCTAAACCCTATAGAATTTGATCTTAATCCCAGACTCACTCCAAGTCTGCAGTGATCACCCTAATCACTGAGAAACAGGTTTCGTAACCCACAGTAATCACAATCATAGAGATCAAACGCAATATAGGAAAATGTGAATCAAGACTCTCTTGAAAAACTGAAACTTTCAAAGAATTCTACGCAGGCTTTTCTTGATCCTCTCTTCTCTTGTTCTTTGGCTATTCTTTCAGTATTCTCTCACACTTTGAGTCTTCCTTGAGACTTGTATTTATAGACAATGAGAAGAGCTTCAAGTCGCGCTTTGCTATTTTCTGCATGAAGGGAGGCCTGGAACAAAATAGTCGACTAAACAGCGAAACAGTTAGCTATTTTCATTAAAACCACATTCCTGATACATTAATGAAAATAGTCGACTAATATAGTAGAATTAGTTGACTAATTGACGATTAATAAAAACAGCAGACTATTATATCACAATTAGCTAACTATTAACAGATAATCTAACATCTTTACTAAACTGCATAATCATCAATCAATCATCAAAGATCCAGCAACATCGTCAAATCAAAATCATCAACAAACTCCCCCTATTTGATGATGGCAACCTGCAAAACCTGTTGAAAATCAAAGAGAATAGATGGAAGATTATCTCCCCCTTTGACATTAGCAAATAGGAGCAGATATAAGAAGGTTATATAATGCAGAAAACATGAGTGCAAGTTATATTACAGACCCAAATAATTGTTCAGAAATCAACAGCATATTTGCAAAAATATTAAAAGCATAAGCAGCAGAGATTAAGCTTCATCATCATCTTCATCCTCATCATCCTCATCATCATCATCTTCATCAGCAGCATCCTCTTCCATGGCAGCTGTGTTTGGTGTAGAGGTTCCTTCAAAGCTCTCCACTGAAACTTGAATTTCAGCAAGTTGCTACTGTATAAGCTCAATTTCATAATCAATATTGGAGAACCTAGCAACCATGGTTTCATGGGTATTTCCCTTCATAGAAGCAAGAACATTCAGTCGTGAAATTAACATTCTTTCAAATTCAGAAAGTGGAATGCCTTGATATGCAGGAGGTGATGTATAGGGAACCATCTGGTATGCAGAAAAGTCTTGTGGATTCCCTGATGAAGAAGAGGAGGATCCAGCTTCAAAAATCCACTCATCATTCACCTTTGACAGACCCATTTTCCTAAGATAGTAGTTGTCAAAGAGATGCTTATGATTGATGATTCTTGTGGTTTCTCCTTCAGTTGGAATGTTGAAGTGGTCAAGTATTTTTTAGATGAAGATAGCATAAGGGAGCTTCTGGTCGTTAAGACGTTTTGCTTTGAACATGTGCCCTTTGATAACATACATCCAGTTCACCTTGATGTTATTCTTCATGCAGTGAATCAAGGCCAAGTCTTCTTCCATGAGCTGAGCATGATTACTCCCCCTGGGTATAAGCTGCCAAGCAATAATGAAAGCAAGTAATCTTTCATCACGTTTTATCTTACCCGCATTGTACTTTTGAACAGCTTCATCTGCATTTCTCATGCAGGATTTAAATGCTGAGTCCTTGTTGAAATCTGGCACAGATGAGGTATTCCCTTTGCTTATCTTCACTCCTTCATTCTTCAGCCTAGCTAGCCTTCTCCATAAGGAATTATCCATCCTTATTTCTCTTCCCTTTACTTGAGAGACCAGCATATTGTTCTCTGCTTTCAAGTTAGCATAAAACAGCTTAATTAAATCACTGTAAAAGTTACCTTCCATTTCCACAAACTGCCTTAGCCCTTGAGTTTGCAGGGCATTTTTAACAAAAATCAGATTTTCATTGTTCAACCAGTTGAACTTCAGAATTTTTGGTGTGAGCACCAGCTTCCTCTGCATCTTTATCTCCAAAGACTCAATGATTTCATTGCCTTCTTCATGTTCAGATTCTGTTTCTTCTTCTGAATCACTTTCTTCAGCAGGCACAGGTGGAGGAATCTTCACACAAACCTTGTATCTCTTGGGAAATTTTCCTACAGCTGGGTTGGAGGATCCAGCAGCAAATTCTGGAATCCTTATGGGTTGTGCTGGAAAGCCAGAGGTTGATCCTCTGTTTCTATTTTGAGTTGTTTTTGCTGGTGTTTGTGCAGTCTGTGCAGTATGTGTTGGCATACAAATTCTGGAAGATCTTCTAAGCCTTTGAAATGCATTTGCTAGAGGAGCATCAGAGTCATCATCACTTTCAACTAAAAAGTACTCATTAGTAGAGATTTTGATGAGAAAATGCAGTAATTTTGTGATGCACAGATATGGTATGTAATATGCACAAGAATCAGATTTATATAGAGGGATTGAGAAGCTTGGTCAAACAAATATAAACTGTGAATATTTTGAACAGATTTGCACTCAATCACAGATGCTCAAGGTCAGAAAATGCAGAAGGAATATGTTGAGAAATGGAAGTTCAGTTTTGCAAAACCAATAAAGCAACTTCACATGCATCTAAAAGTGTTCCAGCTTTGAATAACAGTGGACCCATGTACGAATTGGTCTTTGACAGATTAGGTTTAGTTGGAAATGAAAGATTTAAACTGATTTGCTTGAAAACCCAATTGAATTCAGTTGTAGTTAATGAAATTAGTCAACTAGTCAAGGAAATTAATTGACTATTCTGACATAATTAATAGCAGTGGGCACATTTAATGAAATAAGTCAGTTATTTCATAGAAATTAACAAACTATTTTATGCAGCAGTATAGCATTCTTGTCAATTAAGTGAAATAAGTCGACTATTTCACAGAATTAACAAACTAAAATCTGCAGCAATATAATATTTTTGTCAGTTAAATTAAATAAGTCAACTATTTCAAAGAATTAACAGACTACCTAATGCAGCAGTGGAACATTTAAGAAAGATTATTGATGTTTAGGATACCTAATTCATTCCTTAGTTTGAAAAACCTGTCACGACCTAAAGGCTTAGTGAAAATGTCAGCTAACTGGTCATTAGTTGAAATTAAATCAATCCTACAATCTTTCTTTTCAATGTGATTATGAAATGGTGCCTAATTTCAATATGCTTAGTTCTAGAATGCTAAATGGGATTCTTAGTTAGATTAATTGCACTGGTATTATCACAAAGTATAGGTATATCAAATAGATGTAAATCAAAATCACATAGTTGTTGTTTTAACCAGAGAATTTGTGCAGTGCAACTTCCAGCAGCAATGTATTCAGCTTCAGCTGTAGACAATGCTACACAAGCTTGTTTCTTGGTGGTCCATGATATCAAGCAATTTCCAAAGAGATGGCATGTCCCACTTGTGCTTTTTCTATCCAATTTGCAGCTTGCAAAATCAGAATCAGTATAACCAACTAAATTCAGTTCATTACCAGTGGAATAGCGTAGCCCAACATTCACTGTTCCTTTGAGGTATTTTAGAATTCGTTTTGCTGCAGTGAGATGTGATTCCTTTGGATTGGCTTGAAATCTTGCACATAGGCACACAGCAAACATTATGTCAAGTCTGCTAGCTGTTATGTACAGCAAAGAACCAATCAATCCTCTATACATAGTTGCATCAACTGATTTTCCTTTTTCATCCAAGTCAATATAGCAATTTGAAGACATAGGAGTAGAGGCTTCTTTGCAGCTTTCCATACTAAACTTCTTCAACAGCTCATTGCAGTATTTTGTTTGATTAATGAATATTCCATTATCCAGTTGTTTAACCTGCAGTCCTAAGAATAAATTTAACTCTCCCATCATGGACATCTCAAATTCACCTTTCATAGAATCTACAAATTCTTGGCAAAGAGATTGATTAGATGAACCAAAAATGATATCATCAACATAAATCTGCACTAATATGAGTTCATTATCAACTTTCTTAGTAAAAAGAGTTTTTTCAATAACTCCTCTTTTAAAGCCTTATGATATGAGGAAAGTTGTAAGTCTTTCATACCATTGCCTAGGTGCTTGTTTGAGACCATACAAAGCCTTTTTCAGTTTGTATACATGATTAGGAAGTTTAAAATCAACAAAACCAGGTGGTTGTTCAACATACACATCTTCATTAATGAAGCCATTTAAAAAAGCACTCTTGACATCCATTTGAAAAAGTTTGAAACCTTTAAGACAAGCAAAAGCAAGCAACAGTCTAATAGCTTCTAATCTAGCTACAGGTGCATAGGTTTCATCAAAATCAATACCTTCTTCTTGATTATAGCCTTTAGCAACTAATCTAGCTTTATTCCTAGTGATTATTCCATTTTCATCAAGCTTGTCCCTAAACACCCATTTGGTTCCTATAACATTCATGTTGTTATTTCTAGGTACAAGAAACCAAACATCATTTCTAACAAACTGATTTAATTCATCATGCATAGCAGAAATCCAATTGTCATCAAGCAAAGCATCATTTATGTTGTTAGGTTCAATTTGAGACACAAAAACCATATGATTGCAGAAATCATTTAAAGAATTTCGAGTTGTAACTCCCTTTTCAACATTTCCAATGATGTTATCCAGAGACAATCCTTTTTTAGTTCTCCAGGATTTAGACAAAACATTGTCTGTTGCAGAATAGTCGACTGTTCCAGAGTTATAGTCGACTGTTTCAGGTCGTCTGTCAGCATCAGAAGATTTTTCTGCATAATCTTCATTCTTTTATGATTTTTCAGACTTTTCATCATCTGAACCTGCAAGGGAATTACCTTTTCTCTCTTCTTGACATAAGAACTCATCAAATACAACATGAATTGATTCTTCTACAGTCAAGTTCTTTTTGTTGAAAACACGATAAGCTTTACTATGCATAGAATAACCTAAGAATATACCATCATCAGCTTTTTCATCAAATTTGCCTAAAGATGCTTTTCCATTGTTTAATATGAAACACCTGCAACCAAAAACTTTAAAGTATGCAATGCTAGGAGTTCTTCCATTCAAAAGTTCATAAGGAGTCTTATTGAGAATAGGTCTTAACAATACTCTATTAAGCACATAGCAAGCTGTGGAAACTGCATCCGCCCAAAAGTACTTAGGAAGCTTAGATTCACTTAACATGGTTCTAGCATATTCTTGAAGTGTTCTATTCTTTCTTTCAAAAACTCCATTTTGTTGTGGGAGTTCTAGGAGCAGAAAAATTATGAGATATGCCATGTTTTGAGCAAAAATTTTCAAAATGAATGTTTTGAAATTCTGTTCCATGATCACTTCTCAAAGAAACAATGTTAAGATCTTTTTCATTTGAAATAATCTTTGTAAATTTCTTAAATGCATGGAAGGTTTCATCTTTAGAAGAAGAAAGAAATAATGTCCAAGTGAATCTTGAAAAATCATCAACAATAACAAGAACATAGGAATTATTACCTAGACTTACAGTTCTTGATGGACCAAATAGATCAAGATGTAATAGTTCAAGTGGTCTCCTTGTTGAGATGATGTTCTTTGACTCAAATGAGATTCTTGATTGCTTTCCCTTTTGGCAATATGCACACACTTTGTCTTTCACGAATTTGACATTTGGAAGGCCTCTAACTAGGCTTTTGCAGCTGATTTTGTTTAATAATTGCATGTTAATGTGTCCACACCTTCTATGCCAAAGCCAACCTTCATCTTCTTTGGTCAACAAGCATATATTCTTGAGATTTAAGGGATCAATGTCCAGCATATATACATTGTTTGTTCTTCTTCCAATGTGGACAATATCTATAGATTTACAGTTGTATATAACACAAAATTCTACATCAAAAGTGACCTTCATACCTTTGTCACATAGTTGACTAATACTTAGCAGATTGTGTTTCAATCCTTCAACAAAAAGGACATCCTTTATCTGTGAAGAAGAGCAGTTTCCAACATCTCCAGAACCTTTGATTTTACCCTTGCTATTATCTCCAAATGTAACAGAACCAGCATCATATGTCTTGAAATTTATCAGCTTTGATTTGTCACCTGTCATATGTTTAGAGCAACCACTATCTAAATACCATAAAGCTCTCTTTGCTCTTTGACAGATCTGCAAAACAAATTTAGTTTAGATATATAGGTCCCCAAAACAGGTTGGGTCCTTTAGAGTTAGGAATAGCATATGATTTAGGTTTCCAATAGTATTCTCCTCTTGAAATGCCAAAATTCTTGATATAGCAATATCTAGATGTATGTCCAGTTTTCAAGCAATAAGAACACTTTTTAAATATGTTACTTGTGTAAGATTTATACTTTGCAACAGGATAATGTTTTGCAGACTTTCCATATCCAAGACCATTTCTGTTAGAATATCCAATTTGAGAGTTTAGTAGTTGATTAAGTGTATTTTGTCCCAATTGAAACTTTCCTTTTAATCAGATAACCAACTTTATCTCGGAGATTTTTGCAATTTTCACACTTAGCAGAATTGATTTTATCACATTCAGACTTGTCAGATTCTATCTGGTTTGCTAGTTCCAGGACTCTGTCTTTTAGTCGACTGCTTTCATCTTTTAGTCTGCTAATCTGGTTTTCCAGTTCCAGTACTTTGTTATCTAGCCAACTATTTAGTCCTTTTAGTCGATTAAATATAATGATCCTGCTTTCTAGCTTCATCATGCAGTTCTTTGAATGCATCTAATAAGGTGTCATAATTCTCACTAAGATTTGTTTCACAAATACTCACTTGGCTTGATGTTTCTTCATTTGCCACAAGGCATAGATTTGCTTGATTTTCAGATTCAAAATTTGAAGTTGATGACTTGCTGGAATCACTTTCATCCCAGGCCATGTATGCTTTCTTTCCTTTCTTGAAGTGAAGAATATGTTTCTCTTTGTCTTTTCTTTCTTTTCTTTGATTCAAGAGAGGACAATCCATCTTGACATGTCCTAGCTGCCCACAGTTAAAACAAGAGAAATTAGAGGAATTGAAATCAGATTTTCTTGTGTACCTTTTCTGGTGTTCTTGAAATCTGTCTTTTGAGTTGTTTTTCCTCTTTAGAAACTTCCCAAACTTCTTAACAAGCATGGCAAATTCTGTGCTATCATTTTCGTTTTCCTCTTCATCACTTTTCAAACATTCCTTGGCTTTCAATGCAAGAGTCTTGTTCTTCTTGTCAGAATTCTCCAGCTGATCAAGTATACTCAATTCCAGTTCATGTTCCCTCAATTTCCCAAACAATGTAGCTGTATTCATAACAGATAAGTCCTTTGTTTCAATGATAGCAGTGATCTTTGGTTGCCAGCTTCTATTTAGGCACTTTAGAACCTTAATGTTGAGTTCTTCATCATCAAATTTCTTTCTCAGACCCAGTAGATGGTTCACTATATGTGTAAAGCGTTTTTGCACGTCTTGGATGCTCTCTCCAGGTTGCATCCTAAACAATTCATATTCTTGAATGAGAGTGTGCTTTCTTGCTCTCTTTACTTCTGATGTACCTTCATGGGTGACTTGTAGAATATCCCACATTTCTTTTGCAGTTGTACATTGAGAAACCCTGAAAAACTCGTCAAGATTTAAAGCAGATGTTAGAATGTTTTTGGCCTTACTATCAAATTGAGCTTTTTTGTTTTCTGCATCAGTCCATGTCTCCCATGGGTTTTCAGTTAATTTTCCATCTTCTGCCTTCACTGTTGGAATGTAAGGACCATTGATCACAGCATCCCAAACGCCTCTATCTACAGATTCAAAGAATATCTTCATCCTTGCTTTCCAGAAGGGGTAGTTCGCTCCAACAAAGAGTGGTGGTCTGTTGGTAGATGCTCCTTCAGCAAAGGGTAGCTTATCAGCCATCTTGGATCTTTCTTAAATATCTTTCAAGTACCTGCTCTGATACCAATTGTTAGGCGCAGAGATATATCAAGAAGGGGGGGTTGAATTGATATATGTATTTATTTCAAAACTGTTAAGTTTCAGAATTTTCTGATGCAGTTCAGAGCAAATTAGTTGACTGTTTACTGAGAAATAGTCGATTAGTTCTATCAGACAGATATTAAAGATGATGAAGGATGAGAAAGAATGCACAAGAATTTATACTGGTTCACTCTTTTTCAAGAGCTACATCCAGTTTTAACCTGTAACACTAACAGATCACTAATCACGAAAATTAACAAGTCTTTACAAGAACTCTTCTTCTAAAGACTACAAAAACCAAAAAGATTAAATCCTAAACCCTATAGAATTTTATCTTAATCCCAGACTCACTCCAAGTCTGCAGTGATCACCCCAATCACTGAGAAACAGGTTTCGTAACGCAAAGTAATCACAATCATAGAGATCAAACGCAATACAGGAAAATGTGAATCAAGACTCTCTTGAAAAACTGAAACTTTCAAAGAATTCTATCCAGGCTTTTCTTGATCCTCTCTTCTCTTGTTCTTTGGCTATTCTTTCAGTATTCTCTCACACTTTGAGTCTTCCTTGAGACTTGTATTTATAGACAATGAGAAGAGCTTCAAGTCGCGCTTTGCTGTTTTCTGCATAAAGGGAGGCCTAGAACAAAATAGTCGACTAAACAGCGAAACAGTTAGCTATTTTCATTAAAGCCACATTCCCCATTAATGAAAATAGTCGACTAATATAGCAAAATTAGTTGACTAATTGACGACTAATAAAAACAGCAGACTATTATATCACAATTAGCTAACTATTAACAGATAATATAACATCTTTACTAAACTGCATAATCATCAATCAATCATCAAAGATCCAGCAACATCATCAAATCAAAATCATCAACAAAAGTTAGTCGCAATGACGATGGAGGTGAGAATGAAGAAGTAGACAAAGTATCAACAATTTTTAGTCATCCTGGTCGCTCTAGTGGAACTTCTTCGACTCGATATTATTAAATAAAGACGGCAGTATAAAAACCAAGAGGGGGGGTGAATTGGATTTTTAAGAAACTTTTCCCTTTTAAAAGAATTTCCAGATTTTGAAAAACTTTCAAAAACTAGGATGCGGATTTTTCTTAACTTTTGATTTACGCGGTTTGAGTTGCAATCGTTAATATGATCCACAATAAAAAGAGATAGGGAAGAGAAAGAACACAGAGATTTATACTTGGTTCGGATTAAGCCAATCCTACGTCCAGTTCCCAACCACCACAAATGTGTGATGATCACCCACTATCTTTAAATGAAATTACAAACACCAATTCATGCAATAACAAATAAAGATAAAGGAACACCTCCTTAGACACACTAAGGATGAAACACCTCCCCAGACACACTGAGGATGAAACCCACCTCTCTTGACACACAAGAGATGAACACACCTCCCTTAGAACCGATCCAAGGGATGAATTTACCCGTTTATAAAAACAAGTAAAAAATACACCGATAATAGTCTTTGGATAGAAAGCTTAAGCACAAAGATCACCACTTCCAAAGACTTGATCAAACTGAAGAGAGCAGGAAAGCGGTTTTGAAAAGCTAAGGCGTAGAAACACTTTGAATATTTTGTGTTTAATCAGATGTGTTGAACCTAAGACATTCTCTTTCATTTTATAATTCGAAAATGCTCCAAAGTTTCCATTCTTAGGTTGATTTGGTATTGATTTTGCAAAAACGACTCATTTAATTGATTATATTAAAAGCTTAATCGATTATATCGTGTTTAAAAACTGGAAAACTAATTTCGTCTGATATAATCGATTAGATTAAGGCCATAATCGATTATATTAACCCAGAATCAATATAATCGATTATCAAAAACACTTAATCGATTATTTAGTTCGTTAAACATTTTTAATTCAAATTTTAAGTAAAATAATCGATTATCTACGTATCATAATCGATTAAAAGCGTAGAAAAACGTTTTTGCGAGAAAACACCTTGCTCTCTTGTTTGGGAAGGTCTTGAATGGGATTTATGACTTACTCTTTTTATCCAACACCCAAAACAGAACCTTCTACTCTTGATCCTTCAGCTCTTGAGAAAATCTTCATCAATCTTCTCTCTTGAAAGCTTTAAACACTCTTTATGCCTTTCCTTTTTCTACCAAGCAACCTTCCTTTGTGAGATGGCACAAGTCTTTAATGTTGATTGGATCACTCTAAATCTTCATCATCAAAACTTTAAGACTTCATAAAAATTCTGGAGAACTTCATTAACTCTTGGTCTTGAAATATGCCAACAATCTCCCCCTTTATGATGATGACAAAAAGAAACATAGAGACTTGTGATTGATATCCTGAAAATCATGTATGGATATCTCCATCATAAAATATAGTCCACAAAGGAAATAAAGTAGGCAGTCATATAGCATTTAAATTTCAATTTGAATTTTGAAAAAGAGATTTCAAGGAAATTAATGACTGGAAATAATATCTAAAAGCTCCCCCTTAAACTTTGCTCTTAAATGTTTAAGCTATATTAGGCATTTATTTGAAATATTTCCTAATGCTCCCCCTGAAATTAATTTTCTTAAATGCTAGAAAACTGGACATATTATCAATCAAAACAAATCTTTTTCTCCCCCTTTATTTTTATCATTTTCAAAAAGATTACATATTTAGAGATTAATACAGCAGAAGCAATTAAATACACAGAAAACATAGAGGGAAAAAATAGAGTATAGCAGCTGGAAAAATTAAAATTAAGCTAAGGAATAAGTGAACTTTTAGCCTATTCAGTTTCTTCACTATCCCCTTCATCTTCTTCATCTTCCTCATCATTTACATGCTGGTTGTTTGCCTCTTGAAGATCTTGCATTATCTTCTTACGGAGAGATGTCTCCAATCTCCAGCTTCCTTTCAACTCTATGAACTCTTCTATTGAGCCTTGAGAGTCTATGGCAAAGGTCATCATAATGAGTTGTTTGGAGACTCATCATGGTGTCCATCCTTGAAAGAATGTGTGCCTCCATTGAACCCGGTTGAGGTTGAGGTTGAGGTGGTGGTTCTTCATCATCTTCTTCCATTGCAGCAGCCTCCTCTTCTCTTTGCCTGAACCTATTTCCTTGTTCTATAAGGCCCATGTGCCTTAGAACATTCTTCCCAATTTTGTTGTTGCTAAGAAAAATTTGCTTGTTCTCCCCTTCAAGATCTACACCCTTATATTCTAATATCTTTGAAATGAACACAGCATAGGGTAAAGCAAAAGATGAAAGCCTAGTGGCTTTAAACATATTATCTAAAATAATGGAGGGCCAATCAATGCTAACATTATTAAGGAAGCCACACATTAGAAGAATGTCCTCCTTAGTAAGTTGGGCATGATTAGTGCCTCTAGCAACAAGAATCCAAACAATTCCATAATGTAACATGCGTTCATTAAGCTTAACATTACCAACTTTATACAAGTTTTCCACTTGTAGATTTGGATCCTTGCAGAACTTGCGGAACTCCACCAATTTATTGAAATCTTCAAAGCCATAAGTAATATTGATGCCTTGAATGGATAATCCAGCCACATTGTTCCACACCTCTTCATCAAGGTGAATTCGCACTCCCTTCACCTTGGTGCTAGGACTAGCTGTCCTTGAAGTCAAATTCATGTAAAAAACTCTGACCAAGTCTGGATAATATGCTCCTTCCATCTCTACAAAGTTTTGCAGTCCACTTGCCACTAAACACTCCTGAAAAGTGAAACCATGAGTTCTGAAAAAATTGCAAGATAAATATTTAGGAGTGAGAATCTTCTTGTCTTTCCATTTGTTAACAAAACCAATCTGCATATCCTCATCTGAAATCCAACCAGCAAGTGTTGGTGGTCTCCTCTCTTGCTGTTGGGATGTCATGGGCTCTTTGCCTCTCCTCCTTGATGGCATCTTTCTCCTCCTTTGATCAGCCATTTGTATGTAGAATGGACAAAGAAAAGAGCACAACGAAATAATAGAGAACCAGAGTAATCACAGAAACAGAAATTCGCACAGAAAAGGAATGAATAGCAGAAAATCAGCAAGAGTGAGAGAGAGTGAGTGTAGCACTTTTAATTCTCAATCTAGCTATTTATAGGCAAGGAATCCGATCATAAAACACTGAATTAATGTAAATAGAGCCGTTTGAATCGAATATAGCCGTTAGAATTAAACAAAACACGTGAATTGGAGTCCAACGTTCGAAAAAATAGTGTGCAGAAAAACACAGAACGGCGCATTTAATCGATTATGTTCTTCACTTAATCGATTATTTGCCTTCGAAAATTTTCCAGAAAACGAAAACCCAGAAATTTAATCGATTATGTGCATTCCTTAATCGATTAACTTGCTCCCCAGCGATTTAATCGATTATGTCATGAACTTAATCGATTATGTTGTAAAACATTTTCAAAAACAGCGTGTTTAATCGATTAACACACGAAACCTAATCGATTAAATACGGAATTTTTCGTAAAACACATAATTAACATCAAAATCAACAATAAACATCAATCAATCAACAGATATATCATCAACAATTACCTGGAACCTTTCTAAGCTCATAAAATCTTACTCGGGTTAAGAGATTGGTAAATATGCTAACTCGTTGATGTTTTTGCCTCCCTTCAAGCTTGATAACTTGCTATCTCAACACCAAAGAGGCCTTTTGAAAGAGGAACCAGCCTACAACACAAACAAGAAATTTTCCTGGTCCCCTAAAATCACTTATTAGGGTCCTCATGGGTTAGAAACAATTTTTCCTTTGGGAACCCATTTGTATTTCCCATTAGGAACACTAAAACGTTTAATATTGCACCTATTAACAGAATGACCTTTATGCATACAATAAAAACATGTAGGAACATTTGTTTTTCTTGAAACATATGCATTTTTATAAACTTTCTTTATAGGAACATTTGGTTTATTAAAGAAAACTTTATTTTCAAAAACCTTATTTGAATTTGATGATTCTCCTTTCACAAAAACAGTTTTGGTAGGTTTATGATTATATTTGAAATTGTAGCCAAGTCCTGCTTTTTCATATAAACCTTTTTGCACATTCAAAACATTATTCAAATTATTATTTCCCATTGTAATTTTCAAAATAGATGTTTCAAGATAAGAAACTTTGTTAGCAAGAACATTACAATTTTCACAAATAGGAATTTTTGTTTTGCATTTGCAAGGAATTTTCGCTTTTTCCAAATCCTCTTTTAAAACCTTTTTCTCTTCTCCCAAATCAGAATTTTTCTTTTCAAGATTCTTGTAGTCATTTTTTAATTTATTATGAAAAGAGGTAAGTTTTTCATATTTTTCACATAAATCTAAAAACTCTTCAAGCAACTCATCATAATTATCTGGAAGACCAAAATCACTTACCTTGCTACATGTGGATTCAGCATCATCATCATCCGCCATGAGACAAATGTTGGCTTCTTCTTCTGATTCACTTGCACTAGAAGAACTCACTTCATTATCTTCCCAAGCGATGTATGCTTTCTTTTTCTTCTTATCAAAAGGCTTTTTGTATTTCTTGACCTTTTCTTCATCCTTCTTGATGTTGGGGCAATCCGACTTCAAGTGTCCCCTTTTTCCATAACCATAGCATTTAAAGTTATCAAGAGAATTTAAATTTTCAGTTTTCTTACCTTTCTTGAAATTCCCTTTGTTTTTGTTCTTGATAAACCTTTTGTATTTCTTGACGAACAAGCTGATGTCACTGCATTCAAGATCATCATTTGAATCACTACTCTCATCCTTGTAGGATTCAGCTTTAAGAGAAACGCCTTTTCTTTTTGTCGTCTTCTTCTTCTCCTTCGAAACGTCCAAGCTCCATTTCGTGTTCTCTAAGCTTTCCGAAGAGAGTTGTCATATTCATGCTTGAGAGATTCTTTGATTCCATGATGGCTGTCACTTTGGGTTGCCATGTCCTGTCCAAAGATTTTAAAATTTTCACATTTAATTCCTCAGTGTCAAATTCCTTACCTAACGCCTTGAGGTGATTTACAATGTGAGTAAATCTCTTTTGAACGTCATAGATGGTTTCCCCTTTGCTCATCCGGAACATCTCGTATTCTTGAATCAAGGTATTTTTCCTTGATCTTTTTACATTCTCCGTTCCTTCATGTGTGACTTCCAAAGTGTCCCACATCTCCTTCGCTGTAGTGCAATCCGACAACCTGTAAAACTCATCAAAAGTTAAAGCAGATGCTATCATGTTACACGCCCTTATGTCGCACTGATTTTGATTATATTCATCTTTAGTCCAACTTGCTCTCACTTTGGGTACCTGCGCATCGTTAATAACAGTCATAGGAATATATGGACCATTTACAATTGCGTCCCAAACGCCTTGATCATTAGACCTAAGAAAAATCTCCATCCTCTTTTTCCAAAAAGGATAATTTTCACCTGTAAAGAGTGGTGGTCTATGAATAGATGCACCTTCAGCAAAAGTTTGATTTTTGTCTGCCATAAGGATCTTGTTTTTGAGTAATTTTCAAAAAACCAGCTCTGAGGCCAATTGTTAAATAAAGACGGAAGTATAAAAACCAAGAGGGGGGTGAATTGGATTTTTAAGAAACTTTTCCCTTTTAAAAGAATTTCCAGATTTTGAAAAACTTTCAAAAACTAGGATGCGGATTTTTCTTAACCTTTGATTTACGCGGTTTGAGTTGCAATCGTTAATATGATACACAATAAAAAAGAGATAGGGAAAGAGAAAGAACACAGAGATTTATACTGGTTCGGATTAAGCCAATCCTACGTCCAGTTCCCAACCACCACAAATGCGTGATGATCACCCATTATCTTTAAATGAAATTACAAACACAAATTCATGCAATAACAAATAAAGATAAAGGAACACCTCCTTAGACACACTAAGGATGAAACACCTCCCCAGACACACTGAGGATGAAACCCACCTCTCTTGACACACAAGAGATGAACACACCTCCCTTAGAACCGATCCAAGGGATGAATTTTCCCGTTTATAAAAAGCAGTAAAAGAATACACACGATAATAGTCTTTGGATAGAAAGCTTAAGCACAAAGATCACCACTTCCAAAGACTTGATCAAACTGAAGAGAGCAGGAAAGCGGTTTTGAAAAGCTAAGGCGTAGAAACACTTTGAATATTTTGTGTTTAATCAGATGTGTTGAACCTAAGACATTCTCTTTCATTTTATAATTCGAAAATGCTCCAAAGTTTCCATTCTCAGGTTGATTTGGTATTGATTTTGCAAAAGCGACTCATTTAATCGATTATATTAAAAGCTTAATCGATTATATCATGTTTAAAAGCTGGAAAACTAATTTAGATCGATATAATCGATTAGATTAAGGCCATAATCGATTATATTAACCCAGAATCAATATAATCGATTATCAAAAATACTTAATCGATTATTTAGTTCGTTAAACATTTTTAATTCAAATTTTAAGTTAAATAATCGATTATCTACGTATCATAATCGATTAAAAGCGTAGAAAAACGTTTTTGCGAGAAAACACCTTGCTCTCTTGTTTGGGAAGGTCTTGAATGGGATTTATGACTTACTCTTTTTATCCAACACCCAAAACAGAACCTTCTACTCTTGATCCTTCAGCTCTTGAGAAAATCTTCATCAATCTTCTCTCTTGAAAGCTTTAAACACTCTTTATGCCTTTCCTTTTTCTACCAAGCAACCTTCCTTTGTGAGATGGCACAAGTCTTTAATGTTGATTGGATCACTCTAAATCTTCATCATCAAAACTTTAAGACTTCATAAAAATTCTGGAGAACTTCATTAACTCTTGGTCTTGAAATATGCCGACAGATATTTAAGTAAGAAAGAATTAGAAGCTGCACATTTGCATGTATTACTCAATTGTGAGGAAGTTCAACCATTGATCAAGTAAGTACCTAAATTGATTTTGACATGCATATTTTAAGCATGATAGAACTAACATAATGCTATGTATAAATAATAGAATATTTGAACAATTTCTAGAAGTAGTAAATCCAAACATCAGTCAAAGAGAAATTTAGACTAGGATTGCTTCTGATTTTCCAAGATGGTTTCAAAGATATGTAAGTATTCAAAACATTTTGTAAATTAAATTATCACATTAGTAATGTATGTGTTGACATGTATGACTATATTAACTTTTTCTTATCATTTATTTAGGTTCAAGATAGAACGAATATAGTTCAAAGTCAATTTTTGCCCATTTATTTTGTCAGTGGTTTCAAGTTTCATATAGAAGAATAGAGCCTTGGAAAGCAAACAATTAACTGTGGAGTTTATGTTAAGGGTGAAGATAATGGAGATGAAGAAAATTATTATTATGGTATCATTAAAGAGATTATGCAACTTGAATACATAGGAGAGCCAACAAAACAATTAGTTGTATTCAAATGTCAATGGTTTGATTTTGAGAGGAATCGTGGTGTAAAAGTTCATAAGGAATATGATATTGTGGAAGTTCATCATCGTAAAAGGTATTTGAATTATGATCCTTTCATACTTGCAACAAATGCAATTCAAGTGTATTATATGTCTTATCCTCAAAAAATAAAGGAAAAGGTAGATTGGTGGGTTGTCATTAAAACCAAAGCAAGAAGTATGGTTAATGATCAACATATGCTAGAGGTTGCATATCAAGATGACCTTTCTAATACTCAATTTGTGTCAACTGATGAACTACTTGGTCAATTAAGAGATGATGAAGGTGGATATGAAGAAGTAATAGGGAATGAATTACTCAATGATAATCAAGACAATATGGAAGATGAGGCACAATTCGAGTGAAGCGATAATGAACAAGAGAGTGAATTAGATGATGAATATATATCTGATGACGAAGATGACAATGGTAGTGATGGTCATGAATTTCATCAAGAAATTGATGATGATGATGAGGATGAGGATAATAATGAATGATTTTTGTATTTGAATTTTCACCATTATTTAACAAATGTAAGAAAATATGATATTGTCATAATCAACATACAGTTTATTGTATTTTTCATCATTTTTCTTATTCAACATATATACTATTTGCTTAAAAAAATTTTGTTGTTGTATGTACGGATGTCAGAAAAAAAATGAACAAAACTTATTTTAAGAAGTCATTTTGTAAGGCACCAACTATCTGGGACTGTCGAAGAACATGTTGGATCTACTCCTTCATTGGGAGGTCAGTCTCGTCAAGCTCCTTCAGTTGGACCACAAGTTCCTCCTAGTTCACTCCCTCGAGCAAGTTCTATTTCTGGTCCTCTTGCAGCACATGTTACTCCTTCATCTGCGAGGTGACTCTGGTGAATCCCGTTCAGTTGGACCACCGGTTGGTCCTACTCCACGACAGGGACCAACTTCTACTTTTGGTTCTCTTGCAGCACATATACATTGTACTCCTTCCGTTGGACCATGTTTTGGTTGTATTCCATCTCTAGGAGCATGTAATACTACTCCACCTTTAGGAACACATGCTACTATTCCACCACTTAGGCCATCAAATCCTACTAATTCTAAAGATGGAGGACAACCTCTTGTTTCCCCACAAAGTCTTCAAGCATCTAACCCTCGAACACAGGAAACAATTGCTTCTCATGAAGATCGGAATGCATCGGATGTCCAAAGCACTAGTCGAAGCTTTGTTTTAACACTTGATGGATATGGGTAAATGAATTAAAATTTAAAAATGTTAAGTTTTGTTCAAACTTTATATATAACTTGTATTTATAATTGTAATTTTGTTGTAGGTTTTTGCCCTCATACTTTGCAGCTAATGCAATTGGTGATATCTTCAAAAGTCATTATATTGAAGCATGGCCATCATGGAAGAAGGAACCTGAAATCACTAGAGACATGTGGTTCACAGAGTTCATGGTATGTCATTACATTACTTGTTAACTTTAAACTAATTACTAATTCTTACATTTCTTTTAATTTTAACTTGTTTTAATTTTTTTTCTATAGAGAAAATATACTATTTGTCCATTTGACCACAGGTGGGCAAGAAGGAACTTTGAAATGAGAGGTGCAAGCATATTGAAAAATTGGCTTACAAAAGATGTATGGGATACCTTATGTCAAGATTGGGGATCAAAACAATATAAACACAAAAGATTAACTGCAAAAGCAAATCGAGCTTCTGAATGTCGAGGATTTGGAGTTTCACAACATACAACTATCTCTATTAGCATTTCTCAACATAGAGAAAATCTGGTAAATAATTTTTCAACCATTTTTATTATGCAATATACTTCCCATTGTATATTTTAAACAAACTTGGGAAATTTCAGGTCTTTGATTTGAATTTATGGTTTTCTTGGTATTCGTTACTACCTTCCTTATACTTGGTTTGTTTACTGGTGTACATGTTGGTATCCATTATTGTCCTTCTTATAGTTAGTATTTTTGTTGGTTTGTTTACTGGTGTACATGTTGAACTTTAAAATGCCTTTCTTTCACATTCAAACTTTTAAGCTAATATATATATTAATTATGAAAATCTCTACCCATTTGGTTATGGAAAGAATAAACAACATTACTTACTTCCCATTTGGTTAATGGTACGCATTTGTGATTTAATATTCTTTATGACACTAAGCATTATAACAAGTTTGGAAACTTATTTATTTTTATAATGGATATCGTTATTTCTAAATTGTTATTTTGTTCTTATTTTAGACAAAGTTGAATGGAAAATGTCCTACTCCATCATAGTTGTTTCGCCATACACACCAACGGAAGGAAAAAACATGGGTTGATCAAAGATCAGCACATGTGGATGTAAGTCACAAATATGATATGTTAATTTGTCTAGCATTGATGTCTTCCTTTTCCAATTTATTACTACTTCTGTTTTGTTTATAGGCTGAGTTTACCCGTGCATGGGAACAAGCATCTCATTCAGCATTTATTACAGGAGTGTCTCCACCTGATGAATTACAAGTTTGGTGTGAAGTTGCTGGAATTAACAAAGGCAAGGTGTATGGACTTGGATATGAGTCGAGCAAAGCAATTAGGAGACAGTATTATCATGATTCTAATTCAACATCAATCGAAGCTATGAAGGAAGAGATTGAACAACTAAAAAATAAGTTACAAGCTATTGAAACTGAGAGGGATGTTCTTCGTGATAGGATGATCAACAATGAGAAAGAAATTCAACAAAATATTGCAACTTTTGATGGAAAAAATGGATGTTCTAGCTTCTCATACCTAAATTCAAACTTTATTGTACTTACAACTTATTTAGATTTTACATTTATTATTAGTTAATATTGAAATTATGTAGTGCACTTGAACTTGTTTAAATATGAACTTGTTTAGATTTGATGAATTTTGAAGAACATATCATGTCCATTTTTCAAGAACATATGATATTTGAACTACTCTTATTTTGATGAATATTGTAAAATATCATGTATTGAAGTATATTTAATGTTTTTTATCAGGTTTAATTTTTAAAGAATTTCAAAATTAAAAAAATAAAAACTATTATAATAGTGACTGATACGCTTGTTCCCAAATTGGTCACTAAATCAGTCACTAAATCATTCACAGAATTGGTGACTAAACCAGTCATTGAATTGGTGGCTAAATCAGTCACATAATCAGTTACTATATCATTCACAGAATTGGAAACTAAATCAATCACAGAATTGGAAACTAAATCAGTCACAAAATCGATGACTAAATCAGTCACAAAATCAATGACTAAATCGATGACTATATTCGATGACTAAATCGGTGACTAAATCAGTGACTATATTCGGTGACTAAATCAGTGACTATATTCGATGACTAAATCGGTGGCTATACATCAGTGACCAACAAAATAGCGACTAATGTTCATTGGTGACTAAATCGGTCACTCTTTCAATTAGTCACTGATTTTTTTCAATTAGTCACCGATTTTTCGGTACTATTTCTAGTTTTTCTTGTAATGTTTATTTGTATTTTATTTGTTTCAGGAATTAAGTGGTCAAAGTGAAGATATTGAAGAGGAAAACAATAAAGTGAAGATATTGAAGAGGAAAACAATATACTTAAAGTGTGATTTTTAATAAAATTGTTTGTAATATGTTTTTAATACTATTGATTCTATTTAAATGTATAATTTTTTGTACTATTAATTTAGAATTATGTTCTAACTTCTATTTAGATGACATTTATATTCATATTTTTATATTATAGTTTTATATAAATTTTATTTTAAAAAATAAGAAAATATTTTTTTTAAAAATTCGCAGGTATCCATACTTGCAGGTTTAAAAAAATTGCAGGTAATTTTTAAATGAATATCTAGTGGATAACAAGATAAATAATGGGATGGATTATTTTGAATGGGACGAAAGTAACTACTATCCACTCCTGGATAACAAGACAGATAATGAAGTGGATTATTTTGAACGGACAGGTAACAGGTAATTAGTGTCCGTGTCCACCTTGACCCGTTACTATCCCTAAAACCAAGTGTTAGCAAATGGAGGAGTTGCTTTTGTCTGGTATAAACAATTAACCTAGTTGCATTTGTATGGACACTTTTAGAAATCGATTTGAAAGGTTAGAATTTGGATTTTCTTTGCTTGGTCATGGTTTGGTTTAACCTCATATTTATTTGTACTCTTTTTTTTCTTTAGTTTAATGTTTAGCTTTCATGCAAGTAGATAATCGTCGGGATTTAGAGTATTAGCCTAGTTGAGATTTAGTATCATAATTATACCTTATATGAAATAATTCTTTTTAAATATATATATTATAGAATAGAGAAACATTTTAGTATAAATAATATAAAATTAGTATTTATTTATCAATAGAACTGAATTCTATTTAAGGATTCCACACTTGAG
Source organism: Lablab purpureus (assembly GCA_030347555.1). Lineage (NCBI taxonomy): Eukaryota > Viridiplantae > Streptophyta > Magnoliopsida > Fabales > Fabaceae > Lablab > Lablab purpureus. The sequence goes on from CM059260.1 coordinate 23,475,698, forward strand.
AAGACAATAAATATAGTTTAAAAGATATTATTTTGCTAAAGATTATATTACAAAATTTGGTATATAATACTTTTTACTAACTGTATTAATTTAAGTTAATTATATTAAAAATACATTTGAAACACTATATATGGAATAAAAATATCAAAGAAAAAACGATAATCTAAATAAAAATATTAAAGAAAGAAAAACAACAATCATTTCAATTTGAAAATGAACACATTGATAAAGAAATTTCTTTGACATAATCAGAAACAAAATAATAACTTACGTACTATTTATCATATTAAATTAAATAATCAGAACATCTACAATGCACTGTTATTTAAATGAGTTTTTTTTATCTTAATTAATTTGTATGTTTTAAAAGATAGATTTAGATATTTTATATAAAAGTTCACTTAAAAGCTAATGTTATTAAAATGGTTCTTATATTTTGCAATTCATCCACCTATTAATATTTAAAATATTCACTTTTTAAATAATTCTTGTACAATTTTGCTTGTACAAGTAATACCATGTCATCTTCTATAGTTGTAAATTTTATTAAGGGTTATTGCTTGACCTGAAATCATATTTATAAACAACTCTAAAAATGACCTGCCATGATATAAAAATCTTACCATACATATTATAGAAAGTAATACTATATGCAAATCACATTAAAAGTGTAGTATACAATTGGGTGTTTAATAAAGTACCTCAATAAACATAATACAACTGTCATGTTTTATTTATTTAATTATAAACTTAATTTAAATTTGACAATTAATATTTTTAACCTTATAAAATCTGAACGCAATATCTTAAAATTATTATTTGCAGAGAATAATTTGTAATAAATTATTAATGAATTAATAAAAGTTTCATTTCTTAACATTAATGTTACATATATTAAATTATATTCATGTTTAAATAAATTCATGGAAAGCATTGATATCACAGAGTTATAAGTGAAGTAATTATTTTCTCTAGAATATGATTGTGTTGAAAAACAAAAGAAATGTAATCCTACCTACACCCAAACGAATATAGCATCAAATAGTAATAAATAAAGCAATTAATTTTAAATCTTGCAACAGTGAATATTTATTTATATAAAAAAATAGTTTCCTTTTTGATAAATATGAAATGATCAACATAAACAATACTGAATTTTAAGTTTTAAATACCAAATAGCAAAATAAAAAAGGAAAATAAGACTAAGAAGTGAATGTTTTCTTTGGTTGTCTTTCATAATTCTTCCTCTATTTCTTGTCTGTCAGAATTCACCAACATTTAACCTTTAAATTACACTCTTTATTTATTTTTTTTACTTTTTAAGATCAATTTTACACCACTTATTTTACTGTCACGTGTCATGGCTAGACTTACAGAATTAACAATTTTTTTTATATATTTCACTTCATTTTTCACTATCAATACACATTCATCCTTGCACAAGCCAAGATTTTCGGTCCTGGTTATGGATATATTGAGGTAAGGTTGTTCTATGATCATAGAAGCATGCGTATCTAAATTGCTAATACAAGGTATTAACACACACAGGTTAATGGTGATGATATGGAAAAAAATAATTATAATATATATAGATCTGAAATTGAATTTTCTGATTCATTCTCTCTTTTTTCCTCAGCGATCCAGAAATTCTCCGATCTCAAGAATTCTGAGAAATTTGTTACATATTTCTGAAAATTTGAGAGAAAATGTCAGCATGTTGTGGATAAGGTTTGCTCTTCCCTGTTCTTTTTATTTTCTTCAAACATAAATTGAACTCTACATTATTCACTAGTAATTCCTTTTGAATCACATTAAACGTAACAACCCAATCTAAATCAATTTTGGGGTCTTATTGTTGTTACACCTGAAACAAGTTTTTTTTCTTCTAAATTTCTACCCAGCCCGGTGATAAAATAAACTCACCAATGTAATAATTTGTACAAGTTGATAATACTATACCTCTAGAATTACTTGCTTATCAGGTGAAAGTTATTGATATTTTTCTTTGTGACATGGATCACGTTTCAGAAGCTTGAATGATCATAAACTGGTTGTGTCACTTGATCTCCTGAATCAATCATCACACTGAACCTGGCTAGCTATGGGTAAGGGAACTCGTGAGAAAGAGTGTGCATTGCCTAGCAGAAATTCTAATAGTAGTCGTCACACTCACCCAGGACGAGTTTGGGGAATTCTTCATGTTATAAAGTACCATCATTGGCGTCAGGTGAAGAGAAGGCTTACACACAGAAGGCATGGTGGTGGAAGACCTGATGCAAGTAAGTAATTAGTTTTCCTTTTGCTTGGTTTTAACGAAAGGAAAAGAATGTTATAGCACCACTGCATAAGTTGCAAATCTAACTAGGTTAGCTCCAAAATGTGTAACAATTATATGTGGCATTCTTAAATTTATTAAGAAAGGAAAAAGAAATACAAGTCTTGTTTTTTTTCTGTGAAAAATGTGATAGAATATGGAGACGCCTCGATACTACTTGACAAGACATCAATAGCATGCTGGGTTGCTAATCGTGATTATGAAATCATATCTTTTTTGTGTAGCCTCACATTCATTTGAACATTTTCATTTCTACTGCTCTCACATCTTTTTCGTGTCGATCCTTTAAAGCCAAATACATCTATACTATCATAGAGTGGAAGATAAAACTTACCACATATTATAGCATATGGCACCACAAAAAGGAGAAAAAAATTGAAGCATTGGTTTATTCTGACAGTTTTTGTTGACATGTTACAATGTTTATGTTTGCACTTGATAAATGCCACAATTTCTTTCACTTTATAGGAGCTGAAAGTCCAGGAACTTCTGATGATTCTGGGCTTAACTCTATGCCAGAACATTGTACGCCGTCTACAGAGTTATCCAATGTAAGTAAACCAGAATACTTTTGTTGCTTTCAGTATACTTTTGTGTTATTGTTTGTCTTTTGGGTGCTAGAGACTTTTGCATGAAGTTATCAAACATTATTGCGTTTATTTTTCCATCTAGAATGCTTATTTTGCTATTAAGTAGATCTTACTCACTATTGAGTGGTACTCATTCTAATACTGGCTTTTGTCATCTTGCATTTTTGGATCATTACATCCTTATATTTGTTAACAGTGTGCTGATAGAGGGAAATTGTGAATTTAATGTTTTCTAGGACGAAGAAAAGCCGGTACAGTCCTCTTCTCCAGCCAAAAGTTCTATCAAATCCCGATTAAGGTCGCTTCTCAATGAAGATATATATAGAAGGAAAGGTCGACACAAGAGAAGCTCAACTTGCCCTGCAAAGTCACAACTACAACTAACTCATTCTGATTCTGTTCACAACTTGGAGGTTGACCCACTTAGTGAATTGTTACTAACTGTTCAGAGCCCTGAACCAGTCCTAGAAACCTTTCAGAACCATCTTGCAGCAGGCACACTGGATGTCTTGTCACCAGTATTCTCAGATAAACCAATTGCCAACAATGACAAATGTGTAGATTGTGGCACGGTGTTTTCTAGTGACGTTTTGGAACAAAGCAAGATTCATAAGCACTTGACCTCTCCTAATCAAGGTGGCCCGGAAGAGAAGATGTTCAATGCACAGATACTTACAACTGATGCTTCACCCCACCTCTTCAAGGACTTTCTTGATGCATTGGATGTAATAAACTCAAACAAGAACTTCCTATTAGAATATATACATGATCCAGGCTCTCCTTTGCCATTTCACACTCACAGTCAGGTATCTTTGAACGCTAGTAAGAGACGAGCCAGATCTCTTTCATTTCCTCTATCTGCCTCATCATCAGGAAGGCAAGATTCTGATCCAGGTCAACTCATAAACCAAATGATAGATGATCTGTTAATTGAAGAAAAAGAAAAGACGCAAACTCAAAGTAACATGCAAAATGAATCCATGCATGACTCTTCAGAAGATTCTCACCAACAGTCCGTACCATCTGGTTCTTCGCATAATTCTAATGAATTAGGTGAAAGAGATTCTAATTCTTCATCAGTTCCACCCCAGGTTCCCAACAATGTGAGACCTAGGCACTTCAGGGATCTTAGAAAGAAGATGAGGCGCATAATTGAAGAGGGAAGAAATGAGGGGCATCGCATTACCATGGATGCTATACTTGACAAAATTCCTCGGGGAAAAAGGCTTACAAAAAATGTGAAGAAGTTGATTCATGACATGTCCAAAGACCCCACAATCAATGGGGAAGGTGAAGACAGTTCAACTAGTGGTTTTGGGAGCCGTCTCTCTTCTATGTCCTTCAACAAGCGTCAACGATCACCCATGAGGAATTCTTCACTAAAAGAATCAATTGGAAGATATTCTCAGTTGTACGAGACTTGTTTTCAAAGTGAAGCCAAGTATCCTAAGGTTGAAAACATAAGAATGAAAGAAGAGAAAAATTCTATATTAAAGACCCCAAAATCCTTCAAGAGGTTCCTTTCAATGCCTAATTTGAAATCTTACTTTCACCAGAATGAGGAGCCTTCTTTCCTTTTATCCCCCCAGAACTCAATGAAGATATATGGAGATAGAAACATCATCCCAAATGACATTGATCATCACCATAGGAGGTTTGACCATAGTGATGACTCAAAAAGTCAAAATTTTCAAGCAACACTTGCTAATAACACAAATCAAGAAACCAGCTTGAATGCTGACCAAAAGCAACTGCTTGTCAGGAGTGCTTCAAAATCAGGAATAGATTTTAATAATGAGGAAAAGGAAGATAAGATCATAGGAATTGAAGGTTTACAAAACTTGAGAGACCGTGGACAAGACATTGGAGCTGAAACAGATGCTTACCCAGCGGAAGCAAACTCGGTCTTCTCTGCTGATACCAGCTTTCTTGACGTTTCATTTGATCTGGAGAACTTAGACATACCGGAAGGTATATTTGGTCCTTTTATACTTGAATATGTCATTTTGTCATCCCTAACTTCTAGCTACCATGTTCCTATTTCTCCATGTCTGCATTTTGTGTGTGAGCACAACTTATCTAATGTTTTTAGACAAAACTTTGATGTTATTTCTCAGATGTTTTGTTATGGTTGTCCAATTAGAATTGAAATTTTTATCTTAATAACTCAACTACTAAAAGTTTTCATTAAAGTCAACATAATTTACCGATATAAAACTTCAATTCTGAGTACGGAATAACATATTATTGTGTTATTGTATCTCAGTGTTACCCGACTTTTGATTTCATGAATGAGATGAGTTGAGATGTATAAAGGGTGGTGTAGCTATTATATTTTATGTGGAAATATTTTTGGGGTTTAGATAAAAAAAAAAGTATACTTCAAAACTCGAACGGAACTTTATTTTTTAAGATATGAATTTTATTTGTCGCTGTAAATGTGGCTAGTCCTATTTATATACTTGGAATAATTCCGTGTTAGAAAAAAAATTTATTAAAGAACAGAAAATTGCAATATTTCTTTTTTTAATTTCAAAGAAAAAACAATAATATTTTCTATTGAAAATAAGAAAGACATCTACTAAAATAACTTTAGAAGGGGAAAAAAAAGATAAGGAAGTGATTTTAATGACTCATTAAAACATATTGTAAGCATCAAAGTAAACTTTACCTGTGTAAAGTTATAACAAAAATTTCTCATTAATTATGTGGCACATTTCTTCTCACGTTGAACTGTTAAAATTCTATATAACAAGAAATACGACTTGAATTTAATCTTTCTGTGAATCATTAGCTTAGTTAGTTTATTTTGAATTGGACATTCCTTTTCAAAACTCAAATCATTAAATGTTCTGTATACACTTACACAACCTGAACATAGCTGCATGGCTACAGTTGATTTTATATTTCTACTAATATTGATCCTCTAATGCTTACGTTATACAGAAGAATTAAACTCAGAGTTAAAGCAGGAGCAAGATGATGGATCGGATCATATAGCAGAGACACAAGAAGCAGAAGAGGATAACCGGGAGGAGGTTGATAATTTTCAAAACCTTGGAACTCTAAGCAAGAGCTTCAACTATGAAATTCCATGTATTGAAGTTGATCCAAGTCATGAAGCTGCATTTAATTATGTGAGAAAGGTTTTAGACCTCTCTGGGTTCACTAGCCATGATTCCCTAGGGATATGGTATTCAGATGACCAACCAGTTGATCCTTCAGTGTATGAAGAACTGGAGGGTTGCTTGCTTCTTGATCCTGATTGTTCTGGTAACAATGGTGAAGGTGGAGAATGTAATCACATGCTTCTGTTTGATGTAGTAAATGAGGGGTTGTTGGAGATTTTTGGAAGATCATACAACTATTATCCAAGACCCTTGTCTTCTCTCTCCCATGTTCATCCACTGCCAACAGGAGAAAATGTTCTCTGTGATGTGTGGAAACTTATTAGCTGGTATCTGAACTCAACAATATTTGATCTTTACACATCATTGGATTATTATGTGAGCAAAGATCTATCAAAATATGATGGGTGGATGAATCTTCAATTTGATTCAGAATGTGTGGGGCTTGAGCTAGATGACTTAATTTTTGATGATCTTTTGGAGGAAATAATATTCACCCAATTAACCTAGGTTTCTCATGCTCGGTAATTTCTCCACACCATCATTAAATTTTTATGTAAGTGTTATTCTTCCATATGAAATTTATTTTAGGTGAATACTTGAAGGCAATTCATCCTGATATTAATTAATGATTTAAATATGCTTTTATTCGACGTAATTCATCAATTTTTAATTCTTACAAAAGTTTTATGATTTTGGTTATTTAAAATTTGTAAGCTTAATTTAAATTTTATCGCACAAGTATTATTATTATTTCACGAATTTTATCGTTTAATTTTTTTTCGTATGTTTCACTATCTGGTTTTACATATTTGCTTACTAATAAGTGTCTTTTTTTCTCCATATTCTGTACACCATGTTTTTCAGTGTTATTAGAAAAAAAAATTATTATAAATTATAAAATTTAATGATTTTCTTAATTTGTAAAGTCTAACTTTAAACTACTCTTACAAAGAAACAAATGTTAAATCATAAAATTAATTATATGAAAGAATAAAAAAAGAAGATAAACATGTGTAAGACAAGAAAATCAATATATTTTTTTATATTTTCTTTCCTTACCCATAACTTTCTATTCAATTCATTCTTCTCTTTAACTCATTTGCTCTATGCCATTTTTGAAAAAAAAAGGTAATTCTCTCTTATCACTTGATAGTGAAAAAAAAATAGTTTTATATTATAATATTTCTCATACTTGACAGCTTTGAATATTTCTCATGTAAAAAAATATATTTTATTTATTTGTGTTAGGAATTTTGTTGTTGTTTTTTTTCAAGTTCTTACAATCTAATTAATTTGAGTATTCTTATATTTTAAAATATTTTTGTATGAAATCTTTAGGTACATAATAAAATCTTAATTTTTACATTTTTTATAACCTACGTCACTCAATATTTAATCATATTTTTATAGTTTATTTTTAAATTTTTAAGTTTCATTTTATTTAAATAGAGGTATTGAGATGAAGAATAAAAAAAATAGATTTATTTTCTGAGATGAAAATTAGATGAATTTCTTATTAATAATATAGTTATTTGTATTAAAACAAAATAGCTAACAATTTTAGTTCAAATTTAATTATTGTTGAGTTCAAGAATATTTGAAAAAATGAAGGACAATCCTTTAAAAAAATATGATCTTTTATAGTTATAATTATATTAAATTATGTACTTATTTTTATTGTATTAGTGACAGTAATTATATATAAATTTTAAGTATATTATTTTGACTCCTTCAAAATTGTTGGTCAAGATTCGTCACAGGTTATTTGATTAAAAAGTATACACAAAATACACAGGACATTAGCCCTACACAAATGACATTAGACGGTATAGTGAATAAAGTGTAAAATGTTTAAAAGAAATATAAAAGATAGGAGGTGATGAGAAAGAGTGGCGTATTTTATGAGTTTATTCTTAAATAAAACATACAACAACAAACAAAATTATTATAAAGGTGTTTGTCGAAAGAGAGATGATACTTTAACATTGAAAAGTTTTTCACTCCTATTCCACAATCACATATAATAATATTTTATTCAATAAATTAATTTATATTTTATTTTAAAAACATAATTTAATATTTTATCATTATTTAGAGTTGTTAAATGGATGTTAAAAGTGAATAGTGGTATCAAAATAAGTTTTTCCTTATCGAAACACACACTTAAATGGAAAAGAGTGAATTATAGTCAATCAATATGAATTACAAAGTCGATGAAAATTACAAATACGAATCAATAAGTGTTTTTTGGAGAGTGGTCTTTTAAGCTTTGAAGAGTCACTTCTCTAATAACACTTGGCACATGGGGCACCTTTTTCCATGCCTCTTAGAGCTCTCGTAATCATTCCCACATGCGATGGTCAAAATATAATCATTAATTTTCCTAAATTCAAGGAACACTCATGTGACTTCTTCTAATTTAATACAATTAGTTGTGCTAATCATGATTAAGGAGAATTAACTCTAGAATTAGAAAATTAACTTTGTTTGACTCTTGACACTCTTCCTTGGACGTGTCCTACTACTATAAAGGAAAGTTTCCCTCATTGTAAAAATCACTTTTGAATGTTGAATGAAATCTCTTTGTGAGTTCATATTTTGAAAGTGATTCCAATGGTGAATCCTATTGTTTTGGTTCAAATCTTGAGAAGTTTTCTCAAGTGGTGAATCCTCTTGCACTCTTATCCTTAAGTTCTTTCATTCAAGGTGACATGTTCTTCCCTTTTTACTATCCTAATCCATTTTCCCTTTCAATTGGTTACTTGTTCTTGTTTTTTATGATTTTCACAAGCTTCCTTCTTGGGTTTTATGCTTCCACCACTCTAACATCTTCCATGGAGATTTGTCTTCTTAACATCTCATTGGGATGATCAAGATCCACCCCTCCTTCTAAGGATCATATCAAGTGGTTACCAAAGCAAGGAAGATCAACCCATTCAAAAGAGATTATCATCACACCCCAAGTAAGTGTTTTTCACGAATGGGTATGAAGCCCACTTTTGTTTGGGCATGTATCTTTGAGTTTTCTTTGTTTCTTTCTTTCTCTGGCCAAATCATATATACATGATGTTTAGAGCATGTTTTTAATTTTGTTTCCTTGTTTAATCCATTGATAAAGCCATTATATCTATATCTTGAAAATTGGCCAAAACATCTTCTAGGAAAAATGGGTATGATGTTGATGCTTGGTTGATTTTGGGTATGTGTTGCTTTGTTCTTTGAGTTCTTTTTCAGTTCTTGAGTTTTCTAGAGTCTAAAAGTATTTTAATATCTCTTGGAAGAATTTCCTAAAACGTAAAATCTCAAAAAACTGAGGCATGTGGGTGCAGGAAAAACAAAGAAAGTTTGAAGAAAATAAAAAAGAAAGTAAGAATAAAAAATTATTTGCACTAGCACATGTCTCTTGAAATTTTTTCCCTAAAATTTCTTTAAATCTTTGCAAATTGATTTCCTTGGATTTGTGCGAAATGTAATGCTTATTTGTAGTGGATTTTGTCACTTTAAATGTGTATGTGTTAGGTGTCTTTCATTGGAAATTAAAGCATGAATTCAATAGGTGAATTTTTTTCTTAAGTTTTGTCTTTCCAAGTATCTTTTTCTAGCTTTTCTTTGCAAGTTTTGAGTCAATTATCATATGAATTTTGCGTAATCTTTTGGTGTCATTTCTTGTGAAGCATTATCAGTTTTTTTTTTCTTGTATTCTCTTAGTTTTGTCTTCAGTTTTAAGTTCTTAAAATATTTCAAGTGCATTATGATTTGTTCCTCTTTCACTTGAGGAAAAGTCTTCTTAGCGTAGATTTTTGGACCAAGTTAGTAGCACTTTTTGGAGGACTTTCTTGAGTGAATTGAGTGCAGTAAATTTTGCAATTTCTCATACCTTATTCGAGGAAATCCAGATCAATTGAGTGGATACACTTAGGGATAAAGATTATACAATTTTTCACTAACCAATAACTAGTTTTGCATTGCTTTTGTGTTGTTTTTGTATTTTAAGGTGCTTTTATCTTTATTATAGTCTTGTTTTGTCATATTTTAACTTCCTTTGGTTTAGCTTATTTCTTAATTTTGTACTTTTCAGTTTGTTTTTAAAATTCTTGATGGCTTGATTACTGTTAAGACCCTAGACGGTCTAACCCTGATAGACTCTTATAATAGTGTTTTGATGATTACAAATGATATGATGTTTTGTTATGAATATGTGCTTATAGTTGCTTATTACATGAATATACTAACAGGTTTATTATTAAAGTTAAAGTACACCAAATGGTTAAATAGATAATTCATATTCCAACTATAAATTGCCTAAATGTTCTGTCGACAAGTTTTATTTAATTTCTTAATGAGTAATCAAAGTTAAATCACAAATATTTTTCTCACAACAAAATAAAGAATCAAATCAATACTTATTTGTTGAAAGTATCACAAAAATATTAAGTCAAATAGAAACTCTATATTTAACATTGAAAAACTGTAGATTTTATATACCTTAATTATGCTACAATGTTAGAAAAATAAATCCAAGAAGGAAACAATTCATATAATGAAACACACCTCAATTTTTTATAAATGTATATATTCAAAATTTTCCTTTCACAAAGAAGAAATAAGTCAAATAAATTAACAATTTCACTTATTTAAGCTAAATTATGCTGAATCAATCTTTGATTTGCTAGAAGTGTAACTAAAGGAAAACCATATCATGACTTGAAGAATTGATCGATGGTCAAATTACTAGAAGACTACATAAAGACTTTAAGTACAAGATGAAGAGCACACAAGTACTTACAAAGTTTATTCAAGTGATTAGAATTATGAAGTGTTCATAAGTGGGTGAAAGTAACCATTGTAATATTTCTCTTTGAAAAAAATACTCAGTGAGCTTAAATTGTTCTTCTTCTAAGGGTTTATGTTCTATTCTTTTTCTGTAAGGCTTTGATCTCATGGAGGGATTAAGATGTGATAACCAGGAGTGCTTTCTATACTCGTAATATTTAATTAATTAGTGGATCCTCTTAAGCTTTGTCTTGAGAGAGTACTGGATGTAGCCTATGACTATGGGTGAACCAATATAAAAGTTATTTGTGTTGTTCTACATTGCTTGATCATTAGATGGTCTAGTCTAACCTCTACGAGAAGAGTCTAAGGCTTTATTCAACCCCCATTTTAGATTCAATTGTTCCAACAATTAAAATTTCTTCTTCAGAACTAAAGAGGAATTTTAGTAAGAGTGCATAACCTTTCAAGATTGATAGACAAGTGAATTGAATGCAAACACTTGGTGAGTGGTGATGTGCATATTTTTATTTTTTCTTAATTGTGCCAACAATTTTGTTTGCGTATATATTTTTTGTTCTCTTTACAACATGGATGATATGTGGAGAACAAAAAATCAAATTCTTAAATTTGAAAACAAAGTTGATCCCAAATTTTATTTTTGTGTCGGGGAGAAAAATTGAGAAATCCTTTTCCATTAATTGTTAATTGTTGTGAGTTTTATATAGGTAAATTTAGTTTTTTAAGATTTGTAGGATATGATGAAAGCTGGAGGAAACAAATTACTGGTAGAAAACCAATTACATTGAAATGTCATGAACTGAAAGCTTGCATGATGAAAAAATTTATATCACCATACTATGAGAGAAATAAAAGTCTTAGAGAAGAAATGAAAGAGCTTATAAAAATAGAATTCTTTTTATAAAAGAATTTGTAAAAAGAGAAAGAGAGTTCGGGGAAAAGGTGAAACAAATTATTAGAAAAAAGAGATAATGGAAATGAAACAACAGTTTATAAAACATTAAAGAAAAAGAGGAGGAGGAAAAAAGAGAAAGAGAAAAGAAAGAAAAGGAACAAAGAAAAAAAGTAGATTTTTTTATAAAAAGTAGGAAAAAAGGAAGAGTTACTCTTAACATCCTCTATTAACATGGTTGAGAGAGAATATTTAAAGAGGGATTACAAAACATTTAACTATTTTTCTCAATTAAATCATTAATTTGACTTTTCTTTAAAAATTACTAACTAGAATCTTTTCTTTCGTTGGCTAGGGAACAATTGTATATCAAGGAGTAATGGCAAAAACAAGTAAAAGAAGAAAAGAAGATAAAAATAAACAAGCTTAACTGTTGATAATTTTTTTTCATTTGATAAAAATTGTATGGACATCAAGAGACAATTCTCTTTTGTTTTTGTTGCTTTTGAGGAGGTTTCTCCTCTTGGTTTGCTTGTGAATAGAATTTTTTTTTTAAATTGTTTGATGTATTTTACAGGTTGATCTTTGATCCTTAAGAAAGATCTAAAAGTACATTGATAGTAAGATATTTATCTTTACAGGATTCAAATATCAATTTAGATAGAATTTTGCTTTTGGATTACTTTAGTTTTGAGCTCTTTCATACCTATGTTTGTATGTTAGTTTATAGGTAATAAGCTCTAAACTCAAGGTCAAGTTTTCTTCAAAAAATGGGGAATGATGAATATGCTGATAGGACATGATAAAGGATGAAGAAGAAGGCTTGAAACTAGAATAGAAATTTTACATTTTTGTAATCTTTTGTAATAGACCTTTATTAGACCTTGTAATTATTTATATATAAATCTTTGTAATATAGAGACTATTTTTAGACACTAGTCTTTTTAATAGACTTCTTGGATTGGCCTAATTAGTGATTGGGCCTTTAAGTACAAGGTCCATAATATAAAATATTTTTTTTATAAACTTTTGTACTCATAATAGCTCATTTTAGAAGTCGAATCATTTCTTGAGTGAGAAATTATATCAAAGTTCTTAGAATAGAACTTTTGATTCTTATATTTTAATTTCCTATTCAAAGTTAGGAATATTCCTCCACTCATCAATTTCTCTTAATTGTGACATCTTCTACTTATAAATCAAATTGGATTGCGGGTTTTTCATCTCTAATATCTTCCACATTTTTATTTTCTCAATCCTACGATGGAAATTATTGGAAATGATCTTACTTAAAGTTAATTTATCATCACATTATTCAATGCATTATAAGATATAAACTTTAGAGTACATATGTTATTTTTCATAGTTATCTAATCTTTAACATAGTTGGTTGACGTTTCATACATTTGTTGCTAACTCGTTTACTCATCTATACGTTTAAGATTTTCAATGAAGTTATCTAATCTTTAACATAGTTGGTTGAAGTTTCATATATTTGTTGCTAACTTGTTTATGTACATCTAACATTTTTAACATATGTGTGTCATCTAACATCTATATCTATATACATATACAATTAGGAGTAGCACACAAGGCAACTTTCAAAAAGCATTTTCATTTTTATTTTTTTTTGCTAAAAATAGTAAAAATGACACATGACACTTCCACATTCTTCCACGTCACACACTTTTCTCTCTCTTCAATAAATGTGTCTCTCTCTTCCTACACACATCTTTCTCTTTCCAATTTATTCACTCATAATATTTATTTTTGTGGTAAAAATGATAAAATATGTATGAAAAAATTATGAAATACTGAATTTTTTTTCAAATAAAATATGAATTTCCAATTCCCAATCCTGAAAAATATTTATTTTTTTGGTATAAGAAAAGTATACAGGTTCAGAATAAAATTTTCCAGATTACAAAAAATATTTAATTTTTTTTGTATAAGAAAAGTATATAGTTTAAATCTAACAACTTATTCTAAATATATTGAGAAATTAAAAAGATATAGATACCGATTTATATTTTTAAGTTTGAAAAATTAAAATTTATACTTTTTTTAAAAAATGTTTCGGGCAAACATCTAATTATATTTTTTTAAATATTTTCAAATTATGAAAAATTGAAAAATCTAATTACATTAATTCAATTATTAATCTAATTGGATGTATATCTATTGGATTTTAAATCTAATAACTTATTCTAATAAATTTTTAAAATTACATGTTGTAAAAAATTGAGAAATGAAAAAAATACAGATACAGAATTATTAAAATTTTATATTTTTTATTGCTAAAAATAGTAAAAATGACACATGGCACTTCCACATTCTTCCACGTCACACATTTTTCTCTCTCTTCAATTAATGTGTCTCTCTATTCCTACACACATATTTCTCTTTCCAATTTATTCACTCATAATATTTATTTTTGTGGTAAAAATGATAAAATATGTATGAAAAAATTATAAAATATTGAATTTTTTTTTAAAATAGAATATCAATTTCCATTTCCAAATCCCGAAACATATTTATTTTTTTGATATAAGAAAAGTATATAGATTCAGAATAAAATTTTTCACATTACGAAAAATATTTAATTTTTTTTGTATAAGAAAAGTATATAGTTTAAATCTAACAACTTATTCTAAATATATTGAGAAATCAAAAACATATAGATACGGATTTATATTTTTAAGTTTGAAAAATTAAAATTTATACTTTTTTTAAAAAATGTTTCGGACAAACATCTGATTATATTTTTTTTAAATATTTTTAAATTATGAAAAATTGAAAAATCTAATTACATTAATTCAATTATTAATCTAATTGGATGTATATCTATTGGATTTTAAATCTAATAACTTATTCTAATAAATTTAAAATTACATGTTGTAAAAAATTGAGAAATGGAAAGAATACAGATACAGAATTATTAAAATTTTATATTTTTTATTGCTAAAAATAGTAAAAATGACACATGGCACTTCCACATTCTTCCACGTCACACATTTTTTTCTCTCTTCAATTAATGTGTCTCTCTATTCCTACACACATCTTTCTCTTTCCAATTTATTCACTCATAATATTTATTTTTGTGATAAAAATGATAAAATATGTATGAAAAAATTATAAAATATTGAATTTGTTTTTAAAATAGAATATCAATTTCCATTTCCAAATCCCAAAAAATATTTATTTTTTTGGTATAAGAAAAGTATACAGATTCAGAATAAAATTTTTCAGATTACAAAAAATATTTAATTTTTTTTGTATAAGAAAAGTATATAGTTTAAATCTAATAACTTATTCAAAATATATTGAGAAATGAAAAATACACATATACGGATTTATATTTGAGTTTGAAAAATTAAAATTTATTATTTTTTTTAAAAATGTTTTGGGCAAACATCTGATTATATTTTTTTAAATATTTTTAAATTATGAAAAATTGAAAAATCTAATTACATTAATTCAATTATTAATCTAATTGGATTTATATCTATTGGATTTTAAATCTAATAACTTATTCTAATAAATTTAAAATTATATGTTGTAAAAAATTGAGAAATGAAAAAAATACAGATACCAAATTATTAAAATTTTATATTTTTTTTTGCTAAAAATAGTAAAAATGACACATGACACTTCCACATTCTTCCACGTCACACACTTTTCTCTTTCTTCAATTAATGTGTCTCTCTCTTCCTACACACATCTTTCTCTTTCCAATTTATTCACTCATACTATTTATTTTTGTGGTAAAATTCATAAAATATGTATCAAAAAATTATGAAATATTGATTTTTTTAAAATAAAATATCAATTTCCATTTCCAAATCCCGAAAAATATTTACTTTTTTGGTATAAGAAAAGTATACAGATTCAGAATAAAAATTTTCAGATTACAAAAAATATTTAATTTTTTTTGTATAAGAAAAGTATATAGTTTAAATCTAATAACTTATTCTAAATATATTGAGAAATGAAAAAGATATAGATACGGATTTATATTTTTAACTTTGGAAAATTAAAATTTATACTTTTTTTAAAAAATGTTTTGGGTAAACATCTGATTATATTTTTTAAATATTTTTAAATTTTGAAAAATTGAAAAATCTAATTACATTAATTCAATTATTAATCTAATTGGATTTATATCTATTAGATTTTAAATCCAATAACTTATTCTATTAAATTTAAAATTATATGTTGTAAAAAATTGATAAAAGAAAAAAAATACAGATACGAAATTATTAAAACTTTATATTTTTTTTTGCTAAAAATAGTAAAATTGATACATGGCACTTCCACATTCTTCCACGTCACACACTTTTCTCTCTCTTCAATTAATGTGTCTCTCTCTTCCTACATACAGTTTTCTCTTTCCAATTTATTCACTCATAATATTTATTTTTGTGGTAAAAATGATAAAATATGTATGAAAAAATTATGAAATACTAATTTTTTTTTAAAATAAAATATCAATTTCCAATTCCAAATTCCTAAGAATATTTACTTTTTTGGTATAAGAAAAGTATGCAGATTCAGAATAAAATTTTCCAGATTAGAAAAAGTATTTAACTTTTTGTGTATAAGAAAATTATATAGTTTAAATCTAATAACTTATTCTAAATATATTGAGAAATGAAAAAGATACACATACGGATTTATATTTTTAAGTTTGGAAAATTAAAATTTATATTTTTTTTAAAAAATGTTTTAAGCAAACATCTCGTTATATTTTTTTTAAATATTTTTAAATTATGAAAAATTGAAAAATCTAATTACATTAATTCAATTATTAATCTAATTGGATTTATATATATTGGATTTTAAATCTAATAACTTATTCTAATAAATTTAAAATTATATGTTGTAAAAAATGGAGAAATGAAAAAAATATAGATACGAAATTATTAAAACTTTATATTTTTTTTTGCTAAAAATAGTAAAAATGACACATGACACTTCCACATCCTTCCACGTCACACACTTTTCTCTCCCTTCCATTAATGTGTCTCTCTCTTCCTACACACATATTTCTCTTTCCAATTTATTCACTCATAATATTTATTTTTGTGATAAAAATGATAAATTATGTATGAAAAAATTATGAAATACTGTTTTTTTTTTTTAAAATAAAATATCAATTTCCAATTCCAAATCCCAAAAAATATTTAATTTTTGGTAGAAGAAAAGTATACAGATTTAGAATAAAAATTTTCAGATTACAAAAAATATTTATTTATTTTTGTACAAGAAAAGTATATAGTTTAAATCTAATAACTTATTCTAAATATATTGAGAAATGAAAAAGATACAGATATGGATTTATATTTTTTAAGTTTGAAAAATTAAAATTTATACTTTTCTAAAAAATGTTTTGGACAAACATGTGATAATATTTTTTTAAATATTTTTAAATTATAAAAATTGAAAGATCTAATTACATTAATTCAATTATTAATCTAATTGGATTTATATCTATTGGATTTTAAATCTAATAACGTATTCTAATAAATTTAAAATTATATGTTGTAAAAAATTGAGAAATGAAAAAAATATAGATACGAATTTATATTTTTAAGTTTGGAAAATTAAAAATTATACTTTTTTTAAAAAACGGTTGGGGCAAACATCTGATTAAATTTTTTTAAAAATTTTTAAATTATGAAAAATTGGGAGTTACACACAAAGCAACTTTCAAAAAGCATTTGCATTTTTGTTTTTTTTGGTAAAAATAGTAAAAATGACACATTGCACTTCAACATTTTTTCAGGTCACACACTTTTCTCTCTCTTAAAAATGATAAAATATGTATGAAAAAATTATGAAATATTGAATTTTTTTTAAAAAAATATCAATTTTCAAATCCCGAAAAATAGTTATTTTTTTGGTATAAGAAAAATATACTGATTCAGAATAAAATTTTTCAGATTACGAAAAATATTTAATTTTTTTGTATAAAAGAAGTATGTAGTTTAAATCTAATAACTTATTCTAAATATATTGAGAAATGAACAAAATACAGATACGGATTTATATTTTTGAGTTTGAAAAATTAAAATTTATTATTTTTTTAAAAAATGTTTTGGGCAAACATCTCATTATATATTTTTAAAATATTTTTAAATTATGAAAACTTAAAAAATCTAATTACATTAATTCAATTATTAATCTAATTGGATTTATATCTATTGGATTTTAAATCTAATAACTTATTCTAATAAATTTAAAATTATATGTTGTAAAAAATTGAGAAATGAAAAAAATACAGATACGAAATTATTAAAATTTTAATTTTTTTTTTTCTAAAAATAGTAAAAATAACATATAGTACTTCCACATTCTTCCACGTCACACACTTTTCTCTCTCTTCAATTAATGTGTCTCTCTCTTCCTACACACATCTTTCTCTTTCCAATTTATTCACTCATAATATTTATTTTTGTGGTAAAAATGATAAAATATGTATGAAAAACTTATGAAATACTGAATTTTTGTTTAAAAATAAATTATCAATTTCCATTTCCAAATCCCGGAAAATATTTATTTTTTTGGTATAAGAGAAGTATACAGAATTAGAATAAAATTTTCCAGATTACAAAAAATATTTAATTTTTTTTGTATAAGAAAAGTATATAGTTTAAATCTAATAACTTATTCTAAATATATTGAGAAATGAAAAAGATACATATACGTATTTATATTTTTAAGTTTGAAAAATTAAAATGTATACTTTTTTAAAAAATGTTTTGGACAAACATCTGATTATAGTTTTTTAAATATTTTTAAATTATGAAAATTGAAAAGTCTAATTACATTAATTCAATTATTAATCTAATTGGATTTATATCTATTGGATTTTAAATCTAATAACTTATTCTAATAAATTTAAAATTATATGTTGTAAAAAATTGAGAAATGAAAAAAATACAGATACAAAATTATTAAAATTTTAATTTTTTTTTCTAAAAATAGTAAAAATAACATATAGTACTTCCACATTCTCCCACGTCACACATTTTTCTCTCTCTTCAATTAATGTGTCTCTCTCTCTTCCTACACACATCTTTCTCTTTTCAATTTATTCACTCATAATATTTATTTTTGTGGTAAAAATGATAAAATATGTATGAAAAACTTATGAAATACTGAATTTTTGTTTAAAAATAAATTATCAATTTCCATTTCTAAATCCCGGAAAATATTTATTTTTTTGGTATAAGAGAAGTATACAGAATTAGAATAAAATTTTCCAGATTACAAAAAATATTTAATTTTTTTTGTATAAGAAAAGTATATAGTTTAAATCTAATAACTTATTCTAAATATATTGAGAAATGAAAAAGATACAGATACGTATTTATATTTTTAAGTTTGAAAAATTAAAATGTATACTTTTTTAAAAAATGTTTTGGACAAACATCTGATTATAGTTTTTTAAATATTTTTAAATTATGAAAATTGAAAAGTCTAATTACATTAATTCAATTATTAATCTAATTGGATTTATATCTATTGGATTTTAAATCTAATAACTTATTCTAATAAATTTAAAATTATATGTTGTAAAAAATTGATAAATGAAAAAAATACAGATACGAAATTATATTTTTAAGTTTGAAAAATTAAAAATTGTAAGTTTTTTTAAGAAATGGTTGGGGCAAACATCTGATTATATTTTTTTAAATATTTTTAAATTTTGAAAATTGGAAGTTGCACACAAGGCAACATTCAAAAAGCATTTTCATTTTTCATTTTTTTTTTGTAAAAATAGTAAAAATGACACATGGCACTGCCACATTCTTCCATATCATATACTTTTCTCTCTCTTAAAAATGATAAAATATGTATGAAAAAATTATGAAATACTGAATTTTTTTAAAAAATAAAATATCAATTTCCAAATTCCTAAAAATAGTTATTTTTTTGTATAAGAAAAGTATACAAATTCAGAATAAAAATTTTCAGATTACGAAAAATATTTGATTTTTTTTGTATAAGAAAAGTATATAGTTTAAATCTAATAACTTATTCTAAATATATTGAGAAATGAAAAAATACAGATATGGATTTATATTTTTGAGTTTGAAAAATTAAAATTTATACTTTTTTTAAAAAATGGTTTGGACAAACATTTGATTATATTTTTTTAAATATTTTTAAATTATGAAAAATTGAAAAATATAATTACGTTAATTCAATTATTAATCTAATTGGATTTATATCTGTTGGATTTTAAATCTAATAACTTATTCTAATAAATTTAAAATTATATGTTGTAAAAAATTGAGAAATAAAAAAAATACACATACGGATTTATATGTTTAAGTTTCAAAAATTAAAATTTATACTTTTTTAAAAAATAGTTTGGGCAAACATCTGATTATATTTTTTTAAATATTTTTAAATTATGAAAAATTGAAAAATCTAATTACATTAGTTCAATTATTAATCTTGTTGAATTTATATCTATTGGATTTTAAATCTAATAACTTATTCTAATAAATTTAAAATTATATGTTGTAAAAAATTGAGAAATGAAAAAAATATAGTTACAGACTTATATTTTTATGTTTGGAAAATTTAAATTTATACTTTTTTTAAAAAATGGTTGCGGCAAACATCTGATTATATTTTTTGAAATATTTTTAAATTATGAAAAATTGAAAAATTTAATTACATTAATTCAATTATTAATCTAATTGGATTTATATCTATTGGATTTTAAATCTAATAACTTATTTTACTAAATTTAAAATTATATGTTGTAAAAAATTGAGAAATGAAAAAAATACATATATGGATTTATATTTTTAAGTTTGAAAAATAAAAATTTATACTTTTTTTAAGTATTTTTAAATTATGAAAAATCTATATACATTGAAAAACTGAAGAATGGTTTGGGCAATGTACGTCGTTTGAAATTTGGAATTGAATTCAACCTTTCTCACGCGTTTTATAATTTGAAATTGAATCTCTCTCTCTCACGCGTTGCATTTGTCAATCAATTTATAAATGCGCTCTTCTTGGAAGTCACCCATGCCTCTCACGCATGCCTCCTCTCTCACAAAAGCCACGCATGCGTGCTCTCTCTCACAGAAGTCACCCATGCCTCATGTGTCTCACAATTCACGCATGTCTCCTCCCTCTCACAGAAGTCACGCATCTCCTCCTTTTTCTCACACTTTTCAACCCTAAACGCGCCACTTTCCCAAACGTTTGAACCCTATAGTCCATCCTTACACTGAAATGTGTTTTGAAATATGGTTTCGATGTCTGATCTGTGTTCATTACCCCGAACATTTTACCCTAAATGGTGAGTTTAGGGCGATGCCTCCTGTTGTTATGTCTACAGCTTCTGAAGATTTCACGAAATCAGGTTTTGAAGATTCAACATTTATTTGATTTCTAGGCTGACTAACCAAGTTTAGGGTTTCGATTTTTCCTTTCTGGGTAACTTCATGTACATCAAACGCAAAAAGGTAATATTTTTTTTCTGCTCTCTATAGCCCCAACAGTTTACCCTAAATGGTGAGTTTAGGGCCATGCTTCATGTTCTTACGTTTACGGCTTCTGAAGATTTCACGAAATCACCTTTTCAAGATTAAAAATTTCTTTGATTTGTCGCCTGACTAACCAACTTTAGGGTTTCAATTTTTCCTTTCTAGGTAACTTCATGCACATCAAACGCAAAAAGGTAATATTTTATTTCTGCTGTATATAGCCCCAACAGTTTATCCTAAATGTTGAGTTTAGGGTAATGCATGCTCTTCTTACGTTTATGGCTTTTGAACATTTGACGAAATCAGGTTTTCAAGATTCAACATTTCTTTCATTTATGCCCTCATTAACCAAGTTTAGGGTTTAACTTTTTCCTTTCTGGGTAAATCATGTACATCAAACACAAAAGGGTAATATTTTATTGCTACTCTTTGTTACGCTTTCTGTCCACATTGTCTGTGATGCGTTTTATTTGTACGTTTTATGATAATTTTGCAAATTGCGATTAAATACATCAAAAAGTCCAGGTATGGATTCGGGTGTATCAACATTTGTAATTTCAAATTCAAATTTCAATTTTAAAAACCCCGCCCATTTTTGAGGGTTTGCTCTGATTATCACATATATATAACACCTTGACTTTGTTCATATGCTTTGAGTGAGTGCAGAAACCCACTAAAACCCAGTAATAGCAATGGAACGACCAAATAAATACGATGTCGTTGCTGATGCAATGGCAAAAAGGATCATTGGAAGATACTTGTGCGGGTCATTCGTTTGTGGTTTGTGTCGGATTTCACTAGACCAAAGTTTCCTTTTTCCTTAGAGATGGTTCTTCAGGACAAAGAGGTTGGTGCCTTAAAATATTTTTCAATTGTACTTTTTTATTTACTATTGGTGCTTGGTTATTATGATTATCAATTTTGCTCATATGAATTTCCTCATACAAGGTACCCGCATCCATGGTTCTGTCCGTCGGACCTTAATTTATAAATTTAAGAATGAAATCCATGAGGAAAGTGTTTATTGCATACATAATTTTAGTGTTACAACAAATTCTGGTTTTTATAAAACAACCTACCACCCATACAAAATTAATTTCCAATTTGGAAAAAAAGTGTCCTTACTGGATGTGAACCTTATTCCAGTAATTAAAAACCACTTTACCCCAATATCAGATATTATTTCCGGTGGATTTGATTGTGACTTTTTGGTTGGTGAGTTAAACTAATGCGTTTTCCATATAGTATAGATTTATGGTATAGACATTCATTAACAAAATTTTTACCATGTTCCAAATGCAGATATTATGGGACTACTGATAGGTGTGGGTACGGAGAGATAGTTGCAAAAAAATGGGAAGACAACAAAGTTGAACACAATTTGTTTAGAGGCTGATGGGTATTTTTCTTAGCTGTACACTTTGTATTATTTATATCTATCATTTATATGTATTCTATGTATTATGTATTATTACGTATTATGCATATGTATTATTTGTATTTGTATGTGTATATGTGTATGTGTGTGTGTATGTGTATATATGTTTGTGTGTGTATGTGTATATATATTTATGTAATGTAATGTATTTGGATTCCTTACCATAATTTGTCTGTTGTAGTTTCAAAGTTGAATGTACTCTATTTGGAGCATATGTTGATGACCTCAATGCATTTCTTGCCTCTGAAGAAGTTCAACAAAGTGTGGTTATAATTCAGTTTGGGAAGGTCAAGAAATTTCAGGGTAAAGACCCTTATCCTTGGATTAAGTCTTCTGTTAATGTCATATTCATATTGTTTTGTTCTTATCATTTAGATAAAGTATATGTTATGAACTGTATTGATTGTACGAGGATAATTTACAATGACCAATGTTCAGAAGCAGTGGAACTTAAGAATAGGTAAATGAATTATTCCCTTATGTAATTACTTAATTCAAACATTAGCTGAACGTCAAAGCATATATGTTTTATGATATTGTGTAGGATGTGTCTAAGTTTGGAATCACCATCACAAGGTCTAAGCTAGTTGACAGATTCTTCCAAACATTCTAATGAAGATGAGTTTTTGCAACTAACACCAAGAAATACAATTCAAGGCTTAAAAGATTGTAAAGAGGTATGGTTTAATATTTTTTTCTTTTTAATTCATTTACTTAACACTGTCTACTAATACCTGTATGTTACTCCTAGGAAATGAGTTTTATTGTGTTGGGCATAATAAAACATATTGTTGATGATGATGATTGGTGGTATACTGCTTGCATTTGCAGTAAAGCAGTATACCCAGATTCGAAGATGTTCTTCTGTGAGAAATGTAACAAACATGTGATGAAAATTACGCCAAGGTATCTTAAGTTATAATTTTTGGGTTACACTGTTGACAAAGTTAAAAAAATGTGTAACATGAAACCTATAATTTGTCTTCTGTCAGGTATAAGTTGAAGGTTCGTGTTATGGATGATACTGATTCAACTACTTTTGTGATCTTTGATAGAGATGCGACATTGTTGTTGAAAAAACCCTGTGCAGATATGTTTGAGTCCCATGACAAGGTTATTATTATTATTATTATTATTATTATTATTATTATTATTATTATTATTATATTATACTTATTAATTGTTATTATTGTTATTATACTTATTAATTTTTTAGTTGGGTTTGTGCACAGGATGAATGTCATGCAAAGTTTCCAAAGGAGTTTGAAGATTTGATTAACAAAACATATTTGTTCAAGGTTGATCAAAGTGTAATCAATCATTTAGATTTGAACAAACATTCAGGGTCAAAAAAATTTGTACTGATGAGACCATTATTAAAATGTTCAATGATGGTGGTTTAAAGATAATCGTAAGTAACTTTATTCCTTCCCTATTATTTCTTTGAAAACTTAATTATTTGTAATTAATGTAATGAAATTTTTAAGGAGAGTGCTTCTGTTGATGCTGAATTCTGCTCTAAAAAGCAGTCCAAGGTGGACAATTGTTCAATGACTATTGCAGAGGTATGATATAGTTTCTTTCGTGCCTTATTTAGATGATTCAGTTTGTTAGAAATATTTTTGAAGTGTACTTCTATGTTCATATATTTTTGTAGGATTTATCTGATAAATTCTTCTATGCACGCGATGATATTGAGAGTCAATCAGTTGATTTGGGCTCTGAGAGTATTTTGAACAATAATGTGGTAATGGAAACTATAAACTTGGACTCACTGGAGGATGATATCCCTTTAAAAAAGTTGAAGAAAAAGATCAAGGTTGAGGATGCCAAATGATCATGTTACTCAGGCCGTTATATCTGTTTTGTATAAGAAACTCATTTTCATGCTATTTCTTTTAATTTGTATTGAATGTTTGAATTCCTTATTTGTTATTGCTCATCTGTAAGACGTTTGTGTTAATTTATATTATCTATGTTATTGATTATTATTATTAGAGGTTCACGTCTATTATATATTTGATTATGATTTGGTTGAACCCAAGTTTATTAATTGTATGTATGTACTTGGTGCAATAGAAATTACTACCTCTGTGTAGGAATGTAAGTGCTGACTCTATTGTTGTTGATATCATATTGATTGATATTAATATTAAGGCATGTCTGCTACATTTTTTTTTTGGGTTGTGGTATCTATATCTATTTATATTATTTATGTTATTGATTATTATTATTATTATTATTATTATTATTAGAGGTTTATGTTGGTTATATGTTTGATTATGATCTAGTTGAACCGAAGTTTATTAACTCTATGTATGTACTTGGTGGAATAGAAATTACCAGCTTTGTTTAGGAATGTAAGTGTTGACTCTATTGGTGTTGATATCATATTGATTGATATTAATATTAAGGCATGTCAGCTACATTTTTCTTTTTGGTTGTGGTATCTATATGTATAAGATGTATAAAATGATTTCCAATTTTTGTTTTCAAATATTTTTTGATAATTATTTTGGAACATTATGACAGATATAAGTGTTTATACATTGCTTTGAGGCCATGCTGACTGTATGTACTTCTGTGGATATCAGATTGATTGATATCCATGTTAACACATGTCAGCTACATTTTTGGTTTTTGGTTGTGGTATTATGTATTATGTAAATAAAACATTATCAAATTGGGTACTTACTGTTATTGATTATTTTTAGTTTGAGTGATTAGCTTTTTGTAGTATTTTATTATTGTCAATATTTAAGCAATGTCAGGTACATTTTCTGCTATCCATTCGTTTTCATTATATTATTCTATTATGGTATTATTTTTTTACTATATTATCATTATGTCATTATATAAATATTAATTATTATTAATTGTATAAAATGATTTTGAATTTTTGTTTTCAAATCAATATAATCATATTATTCTGCAACATTATGACAAATATAATTAAACGTTTTGCAAATTGTGGTCACGCAAATTGTGTCATGTTATTTTTTAAAATTACTTAATTGCTTAATTACTGTTATTAAATTGATCTTTGAATTATTATTTGGATTATTTGGTGTGATCTAAATACGATGCGTTTTAATACATAATTATGATTAATTTTATTATTAGCAATATTATTCTGATTTAAATTTAAATTGTTATAACCGACCATGTATTTAATTCATATTATTTTAGTTGGTTTAAAATCAAATGAGCTCTGAGTTAGTAGGTATTGTTCTTTTTATTTCATTTAATGTTATTTTTTAAAATTACTTAATTACTTAATTACTGTTATTAAATTGATCTTTGAATTACTATTTGGATTATTTTGTGTGATCTAAATACGATGTCTTTTAATACATAATGATGATTAATTTTATTATTAGCAATATTATTCTGATATAAATTTAAATTGTTATAACCAGTCATGTATTTGATTCAGATTATTTTAGTTGGTTTAAAATCAAATGAGCTCTGAGTTAGTAGGTGTTGTTCAGATTTGCTTTTTATTTCATTTAACGAGATATGCTATTTATTATTATTATTATTATTATTATTATTATTATATATTATTATTATGTTATTATTATTTATTATTTATTGTTGATGATTTGAGATTTGATGATGTTTATTAAGCTTTGATGATTGTGTTTATAATGTGCTGGGTTTGTGATTAATGGTTCTGGATTGATTTAGCATTACTAGAGATGTTAGATTATCTGTATATGATTAGCCAATTGAAATATGATAATCTGTTGTTTCTGTTATTCATCAGTTAGTCTGCTAATCCTGTTGCTCTAGTCGACTATTTTCATTAAATGTACCAGGAATACAGGTTTAATGAAAATAGCTAACTGGTTTGGTTCTTCAGTCGACTATTTTGTTCCAGAGCCTTCCTTTTGCAGAAAAGTGCAGAACACGGCTTTATTACTTTCAAAAGAAAAGGACCCAAAGCATTTTCCTTTTTCCTATAAATACAACACTAAAGGACGTATCAAGGAGCGAAAGAATTCAAGAGAAAACTCTCAAGTGCTGCATACATTCAGAAGCAAAAAAGATTCTGCAGAGTTTTTCGTTTTTACTGTGTATACTGTCCAAGAAGATTTTCTTTCTTTCACTGTATCTTGTATTCTTTAATCTCTGGGGTAGAGATTCGTAGGTGGGTTTTAGAACCCTGTGTCTGTGATTGGGGTGATCACAGTGACTCAGTGTGAGTCAGTGGGTGTAGAACTGTTCTATAGTGTTTAGAATAGGTTCTTTGATTTTCTTGTAGTGTTCAAGAAAGATTTGTTGTAAAGAATACGTTTTTGATAGTGATTAGGATCTGTGGAGTTGCAGATCACCAACTGGATGTAGTTCTTGCACAAAGAATGAACCAGTATAATCCTTGGTGTTATATTTTCTCTTCCTTCATCATCTGTTATATTCTGCATTAAGAACTAACCTACTATTTCGCAATTATCAGTCGGCTAATTCTTAGTAAACTGCACCAGTAAATTTTCTGATACGAAAAAGTTTTCAATAAAGCTATATATCAATTCAACCCCCCTTCTTGATATAATTCCGCATCTAACAATTGGTATCAAGAGCAGGTTCTTGTAAGGTACTCAAGAAAGATTCAAGATGGGTGACAAGCTTCCCTTTGCTGAAGGAGCATCTACCAACAGACCTCCACTCTTTGTAGGAGCGAATTATCCCTTCTGGAAAGCCAGAATGAAGATCTTCTTCGAGTCTGTTGATAGAGGCGTGTGGGATGCAGTGATTGATGGTCCTTATACTCCAACTATGAAGACTGAAAATGGAGAGTTGATTGAAAAACCATGGGATCAGTGGACTGATACAAAAAATAAGAAGGCTCAGTTTGACAGTAAGGCAAAGAATATTTTAACCTCTTCACTTAATCTTGATGAATTTTTCAGGGTTTCTCAATGCACAACAGCTAAGGAAATGTGGGACATTCTACAAGTCACACATGAAGGTACAACAGAAGTGCAAAGAGCAAGAAAACACACCCTCATACAAGAGTATGAGATGTTTCGAATGCAGCCTGGAGAGACCATTCAGGACGTGCAGAAGCGTTTCACACACATAGTCAATCATCTGCTCGGCTTAGGAAAGAAGTTTGATGATGAAGAGCTTAACATAAAGGTTCTCAAATGCTTGAGTAGGAGCTGGCAGCCGAAAGTTACAGCAATCCTTGAAACAAAGGATTTAACTGTCATGAGCACTGCAACTCTGTTTGGAAAACTCAGGGAACACGAGCTGGAGCTAAGTAGACTGGATCAGCTTGAAACTTCAAATAAACAGAACAAGAATCTTGCACTAAAAGCCAAGGAGTGCATAAAGAGTGATGAAGAGAAAGAAGATGAAAGTACAGAACTTGCTATGCTGGTTAAGAGGTTTGGAAAATTCCTAAAGAGGAAGAATAATTCAAAAGACAGGTTTCAGGAAAATCAAAGAAGGTACACCAGAAAACCTGATTTTAATTCCTCTAATTTCTCTTGCTTTAATTGTGGGCAGCCAGGACATGTCAAGGTAGATTGTCCTCTTTTGAATCAAAGAAAAGATAGAAGCCCAGAAAGAAATGAAAGAAGAGATAAAGACAAACGAAACCAGCACTTCAAGAAAGGCAAGAAAGCTTATATGGCCTGGGATGACAGTGATTCCAGCAAATCATCAAATTCAGATTCTGAATATGAAAATCAAGCAAATTTGTGCCTTGTAGCCAATGAAGAAGCATCTAGCCAAGTAAGTTCTTGTGATTCTGATATGAGTGAGAATTATGACACCTTGTTTGATGCATTCAGAGAATTACATGATGAAGCAAAGAAACTGGACTATCAGAATAATCGGCTAAAAGGTCTAAATAACTGGCTAGAAAATAAGCTACTAGAACTGGAGGATCAGAATAGCAGACTGAAAGATGAAAACAGTCAACTAAAAGACAATGTCCTGCAACTGAAAAACCAGATACAATCTGATAAACCTGAGAATGATAAAACCAAATCTGTAAAGTGTGGAAACTGCATTAATCTTCAAAATAAAGTTGGTTATCTGATTAAAACTTTGGCAAAGTTTCAAATTGGTCATAATACACTTAATCAACTTCTACATTCTCAAATCGGATTTTCAAATGGAAATGGTCTTGGTTATGGAAAACGTTATCATGCTGTTAAGAACAAATCTTATCCTAGTAACAGATTTAAGAAATGTTCTTATTGTTTGAAACATGGACATATATCTAGATTTTTCTATGTCAGGAATTTTGGGATTTCAAGAGGTGAATTCTATTGGAAACCCAAAACATATGTTGTTCCTAACTTGAAAGGACCCAACTAGTTTTGGGGACCTAAATTTGTAAATTAACTTTGTTTTGCAGATCTGTCATGGAGCAAAAAGAACTTTATGGTATCTAGATAGTGGCTGCTCCAAACATATGACAGGTGATAAATCAAAGTTGATAAACTTCAAAGCATATGAAGCTGGTTCTGTTACTTTTGGTGACAATAGCAAGGGCAAAATCAAGGGATCTCGAGATATTGGAATCTGTTCTTCCTCACAAATAAAGGATGTACTATTTGTTGAAGGATTGAAACACAATCTGCTAAGCATAATTCAGCTTTGTGACAAAGGTGTTAGATGCGGAATTATATTAAGAAGGGGGGGTTGAATTGGTATATAGCTTTATTGAAAACTTTTTCATATCAGAAAATTTACTAGTGCAGTTTACTAAGAATTAGCCGACTGATAATTGTGAAATAGTAGGTTAGTTCTTAGTGCAGAATATGACAGATGATGAAGGAAGAGAAAACATAACACCAAGGATTATACTGGTTCGTTCTTTGTGCAAGAACTACATCCAGTTGGTGATCTGCAACTCCACAGATCCTAATCACTATAAAAAACGTATTCTTTACAACAAATCCTTTCTTGAACACTACAAGAAAAACAAAGAACCTATTCTAAACACTATAGAATAGCTCTACACCCACTGACTCACACTGAGTCACTGTGATCACCCCAATCACAGACACAGGGTTCTAAAACCCACCTATGAATCTCTAACCCGAGATCAAAGAATACAAGATACAGTGAAAAGAAAGAAAAATCTTCTTGGAAAGCAAATACAGTAAAAATGAAAAACTCTGCAGAATCCTTTTTGCTTCTGAATGTTGCAGCACTTGAGAGTTTTCTCTTGAATTCTTTCGCGCTTTGATACATCCTTTAGACTTGTATTTATAGGCCAAATGAAATGCTATGGTTCATCTTCTTTTGAAAGAAATAAACCCGCGTTCTGCACATTTTCTGCATAAGGAAGAGGTCTGGAACAGAATAGTCGACTGAGGAAGCAAACCAGTTTGCTATTTTCATTAATCCTAAATTCCTGGTACATTTAATGAAAATAATCGACTAGAGAAACAGAATTAGTAGACTAACTGATTAATAACAAAATCAGTAGATTATCATATTTCAATTGGCTA
The DNA here is from genome assembly GCA_030347555.1 of Lablab purpureus. Taxonomy (NCBI): domain Eukaryota; kingdom Viridiplantae; phylum Streptophyta; class Magnoliopsida; order Fabales; family Fabaceae; genus Lablab; species Lablab purpureus. The sequence continues at coordinate 23,505,868 of CM059260.1, forward strand.
ATCATATACAGATAATCTAACATCTCTAGTAATCCTAAATCATTCCAGAACCATTAATCACAAATCCAGCACATTATAAACACAGTCATTGATCGGTGTCGTATTCGGTCAAATAAAAAAAAACAATTAAATGTAGTACTAGAAGAAGTGACTCCTAGGTCGTCTCTCTCAAGGACCAATTTTCACTGTCAAAAGATTAAATCATGCAATAGGGGGGTTTTGAACTGATAACAGTTAATTAAAATAAAGCAGATAAATAACAAATTAATTTCAGTAATTAAAATAGGCAAGACTCTTGAACACAATGCATCTCTGACATCCTTGGCTCACAACAGATTATCAGTCCGTTTAATCCTTGTTCCGTCTAGATTAACCAACTAAGCGAAAGTTAACCCAAGACTTCCCTACACGAATTAAGCAAACGTGAACCTTGTAAGGTCTCCCTCCGAGGGATTAAGCATCCTCCAGAATAGAGACTTCACAATGGAGAATCAAACGTACGAAACCATAAAACGCACAAAAACCTCAATCAGTGAGTGCAGTATGCCCAAGAGCCCTACCCTGGGGTTTTAGTCTTCCATAAATTCAGAAAACGTAAACGTAAAATAGAAAACGTAAATAGAAAACGTAAACGTAAAACGAAATTGAAAGCGTAAACGAAATTGGAAACGTAAAACGAAATTAAAAGCGTGAAACGAAATTGGAAGCGTAAAACGAAATTGAAAGCGTAGAAACGAAATTGATAAACGAAATTGAAAAACGAAATTGATAAACGAAATTGAAATAGAAAACGGAAACTGGAACAGAGAGCCAAAACGTAAACCTTAAAATATCTGCTGCTGCCGCCACAAGGCAAAACGTAAAAGAAACCCTAATTCCTACTACTGTTGCCGTCTTTCTCCGTGCTGTATCTGTGTGTCTCTGGCTCTCCCTCAGCTGCCCTATTTATAGCTGCATTGCATAGGCACGAAACCCTAGATCCATTGGGCCCAAAATCCGCGAAACAATTCCGGTCCAAGTTATGACGTGGCGACTCCTCTTGAAGTCCATGAATTAATTCCAAGCCCAAAATAATTTTAAACCGCCTCGAAAAAAATTGGAATAATTAAACTTAAAAATCCAAATTAATTAAAATATGAATTTTTGTTCCAAATATAGCCCTAATAGAAATTAGTACAAAATATAAACAATTAAGCACAAATTAGAGATGAAAACAAGTACGTAAAGGTAAGAAAATAAGGGAAAATAATGACTCATCAAATACCCTCACACTTATCCTTTTGCACTCTCGGGCAAAATCAAAATTTTAAAGCAAGGAACAACTCCAAAGATATCAAAGAGAGCGACTTAATAGGAAGAAACGTAAACAAGAAGACACACAAGAAAACAAATAGATTTACACACTCCTAAATGAATCCTGGGAAAAGAAAGGGAGTAAACTACATTCAACACACAAAGAATCAGAGAAACTAAACACTTATGGAAATCATCCAAACAAGTCAAAACATGGTAAGACAATCAATCAGCATCAAGAGGTGAATTAAAAGCAACAAAATCTCACAAGATGCACTATATCACTGTATCTCTCAAGCGTTTAGGTAACTGTATACTCTCAAAGCACTCATGAAAAACAAGCAGCAGATAGACTTGGCAAGCCTCTAAAATCAACACCTAATAAACATGCACCTAAGGATCATAAGGTCTTTCCAGGGTTGTAATGTGGCCAAGGACAGGGTAGAGGATAAAACATAGGATAAGTAGCTACGAACCAGAGGAACTAGAGGAGCAATGGGGAATAAGTGAGAAATAAGCATAAGAGCAAACCCAAAAACTTCTAATAAACCTCTAACACCATTCTTTTCCTTTGCCTCAAACAAAACTACTTTTTCTTCTTTCTCTTTTCTTTTTTTTTTTTTTTTTTTTTTTTTTTTTTTGCAATGAATAAACAATATATCATCGAACGTTGAGATATGTACAGCAGAAAGAACCAACTAGCCAGAATAAAATAACCAATGAGACACCCCCACACTTATTCAAGAACTTATTCCCAAAACGATTCCAAAGCTCCAAAAATTCCCTAAGGTTAAGGTAATCATAGGTTTTTCGCATAAGGCTTGTAATGAGCTTCAAACAAAGAAGGGGAATGCAGGCTCAACAAGGGTTAACAAAGGAATTAATTCAGGGTAAGCTTAATTGGCCAGGGGCTTATGAGAACAAATGCCTTAATCATATCCAAACATGCATGTGAACCAAGAAGTATCAAACAGAGTCAAGACAAGGCAACTGTGCAAGCAATCAAGAGGCATAACACACAAGACAGAAAGAAAAAATAGTGGCCCAAATCCTCGCACATGGTATAATTTCTGTCACAATTAAATCAGCCTCTCAAGCCTCATAATCATCGTTCCGAGCAGAGAAAAGTAAGAATTTCAATCCATACAGTATCAAGTAACTCGTATCCAAGAGTGAAGTAAGAGCCTACAACCTAAACAAAACCCAAAAATCAAAAGGAAATATGCGAAACTGTAAACATGACAAAGACTTAAACTAACAAAAAATAAACAACAAGAAAAACGTAAACAAAGAACAGTCTCCCCCCCACACTTAAACTACACATTGTCCCAATGTGGCACAAACAGAAGATCAGAGAAATCAGAACAATCAATAGATCTGGACAAGTGCAATAAAAAGTAAAGAGGGAGAAGGAAAAAAGAAAACTCCCTTAGTCATGGTGGGAGATAAGCAGGGTCAAGCAGAGATATCTCCTCCACAACAGCATCCAACAGAGAAGGATTGCTGAGGAAGGGCTTCAAACGGTGCCCGTTGACCTTAAAGCTCTTATCTGTGGATTCACTTTTGATCTCAACTGTACCATAAGGATAAACATTAGTAACAACAAAAGGTCCAATCCACTTTGATCGTAACTTACCACCCATGATTCCTAATCGAGAATTGTATAACGTAACTTTCGGCCAACCATGAAATCCTTTCTAGCTATCAAGTCGTCATGGAACTTCTTGGTTTTTCCTTGTAGAATTTCGAATTCTCGTAGGCTTCTAAGCGGATCTCATCAAGCTCATTTAGTTGCAACCGCCTTTCCTCACCAGCTTGATCTATGGAGAAATTGCAACTCTTCACAGCCCAGTAGGCCCGATGCTCAATCTCAACAGGTAAATGACATGCTTTACCAAAGACAACCCGATAAGGAGACATCCCTATGGGTGCTTTGTAGGCAGTCCTATGGGCCCAAAGAGCATCATCCAACCTGTTACTCCAGTCTTTTCTCGTTGATGGACAATCTTCTCTAAGATTCTCTTGATCTCCCTGTTTGAAATTTCGGCTTGCCCGTTTGTTTGGGGTGGTAGGGTGTAGAAATTCCGTGCACCACCCCATACTTCTTGAGCAAAGCCTGCATAGATCCATTACGTAAATGGGTACCTTGATCACTAACAATGGCTCGGGTACTCCAAACCCGCAAAATAGGTGAGATCTAACAAAATTCACAACAACCCGAGCATCATTAGTCCTGGTGGCTTTGGCTTCCACCCATTTGGAAACATAGTCAACAGCTACAAGAATGTAGGAAAAACCAAAAGAAACGAGAAAGGGACCCATGAAATCAATACCCCGGACATCAAACACCTCACGTAACAACATGGGTTCGCTGAGGCATCTGCTGTCTCCATGTAAGGGATCCTCCTGCTTGCTGACACTGCTCACAAGTGCTACAAATCTTCCACGCATCTTTGAAGATGGTGGGCCAATATAAACCACAATCGAGCACTTTGCGAGCTGTTCTCTGAATGCCTAGATGGCCACCCGGTGCAGAAGAGTGACAAAACTGCAGGACCGAGTCAGTCTCATGATCTGGAATACCTCTCCTGATTACCTGGTCGCTACATATCTTCCACAAATAGGGGTCATCCCAAATATAATGCTTAGCATCACTCTTAATTTTATCAATTTGAGCTCGTGATGCTAAGGGAGGAAAAACAGTAAGCAACTAAAAATTAACAATATTTGCAAACCAAGGGGTGGTAGAAACAGAAGAAACAGAAGAAAAAGTGAGCAAATGTTCATCAGGAAAATTATCCTGGATGGGCAAGACGTCAGCATTATCCTCAGCTCTTTCAATCCTCGCTGAGATGGTCCGCTACCAAATTCCGTGCTCCACTCTCGTCACGGATGTCCGGATCAAATTCTTGGAGCCAGAGCATCCACCGATCAATCTAGGCTTTGACTCAACCTTTTTAGCAGGTACTTCGAGTTGCATGGTCGAGTATAAACAATAACACGAGAACCAAGCAAATATGATCTAAATTTATCAAGAGCGAAAACAATAGCAAGCGACTCTTTTCTCGTAGTGGTGTAGTTTGCTTGAGCAAGCATCCAAAGTCCTGGAAGCATAGTATATCACCCGAGGCAACTTGTCAACCCTCTGTGCCAGGACAGCTCCCAATGCATAATTGGATGCATCACACATCGCTCGAATGGGAGTGTCCAATCCGGTGCCTCGAATGATTGGAGTGGTGGTCAATGCTTCCTTGAGGCAATCATAAGCCTGTTTACACCTGTCGTTAAAAACAAAGTCAACATCCTTCTGGAGCAGGTTGGACAGTGGAAGGGCCTTCTTACTGAAATCTTTGATGAAGCGTCTGTAGAAACCTGCATGGCCAAGAAAAGAACGCACCTCTCGCACGCAAGGGGGGTAAGGCAATTGTGAAATAACAGATATTTTTGCAGGATCTACTTCTATGCCCTTACTAGAAATAATATGCCCTAAAACTATACCGTGTTCTACCATGAAGTGACATTTTTCAAAGTTCAGAACAAGATCAGTTTCAATGCATCTATTAAGCACTCTGTCCAAATTATCTAAGCATGTATCAAAAGATGATCCGTGAACAGTAAAATCATCCATAAACACCTCTATGCAATTTTCAAGAAAATCAGAAAAGATACTAAGCATGCACCGCTGGAATGTGCCAGGGGCATTGCATAAGCCAAAGGGCATCCTCCTATAGGCAAAAGTGCCAAAGGGGCAGGTGAATGTGGTTTTCTCTTGATCCTCAGGAGCAATATGGATTTGGAAATAACCAGAGAAACCATCAAGAAAGCAAGTAGTGAGATTTACCTGCCAGACGCTCAAGCATCTGATCAATGAAGGGCAACGGAAAATGATCTTTCCGCGTTGCTTGATTCAACTCGCGGTAGTCAATGCGGACTCTCCAACTGCTTTGCACTCTAGTAGGAATGAGCTCATTCTTCTCATTTTTCACAACAGTGAGGCCCGTCTTCTTGGGGACCACCTGGACTGGACTCACCCACTGACTATCTGATATAGGATAAATGATCCCAGCCTGAAGAAGCTTGGTCACCTCCTTCTTTACTACGTCCAAAATGACAGGGTTGAGTCGCCTCTGCGGCTGCCTCACCGGCTTAGCTCCATCCTCTAAGAGTATCCCGTGCATACATGTGGATGGGTCGATACCAGGAATGTCCGCTGTGGTCCAACCGATGGCTTTCTTATGCTTTTTAGAACATGCAACAACCTCACCTCTTGAACAAAGATCAAGGGAGGTGGAAATAATCACTGGTAGCTTCTGATCATCCTCCAAGTAGGCATACTTGAGGTTTTCTGGCAAAGGTTTCAATTCTGGAATGGAAGATGGTCGAACAAGAGAAGGAACTAAGGGTTCCACAAAGATGTACCTCAACCCGCAAGTCGATTCATGTGTACTTCTCGCAGCATGGTTAGCGCATTCGACTCTAAAGAATTAAGACCAAGAGGTGCGGTACAATACCCAACACATCGAACAAAGCGCAAACTCGAAAACCGATTCAGAAACATACTCAGATTCAGTGCTATTGAGAGAAGTATGCAGATCAGATAGAAAATAATGTTCCTTATCATGCAAAGAATGAAAATCGAAACATACTCATCAACAACAAGCATCAAGTATCTCAAAGACGAAAAACGTAATGATCCTCGGATGGATGTCTCATGGCATCAAGAATATTAAAATGGACAATACTATCACCAAATTCCATGGACAATGTACCAGCATGCACATCAATCTTAGTTCGGGCTGTTTTCAAAAATGGTCTGCCAAAAATGATTGGTACAGACCCACGGGAGAATCCGTCCTCCATTTCAAGCACATAGAAATCGACAGGAAAAATGAGTTCACCAACCCGAACTAACACATCCTCAATGAAACCCGTAGGGTGGGCAACACTTCTATTTGCCAACCGTATGACCACACCCGTAGGTTGTAGAGGTCCAAGAGACAGAGATTTAAATATAGACAGAGGCATGACATTTATAGAAGCACCTAAATCAAGCATGGCATTTTCAAATTTACTATTCCCAATAACACAAGGTATGCGAGAAGTACCTGGTCCTTACATTTTTCAGGAATGTGCGAATGCATTTACCTATCAAAGCGGATACATTTCGCCCATGCTCGATTCTCTCATTGCCCTTCAGTTTCCTCTTATGAGTGCACAGCTCCTTCAGGAATTTTGCATATCTTGGGATTTGCTTAATGGCATCAAGTAGAGGTATGTTGACCTCTACTTTCCTGAAGGTCTCCAGTATCTCCTTATCCAGTTCTTCCATCTTTTTGCTTGGAATCACTTTGGGAGGAAATGGAAGAGGGATAGGAGGTGGCTCGTCAGAATCGAATCGGTGGTGGAAGAGGGTCCACCGCTTGAAAATTCCGGGCACCAACTGGTTTTTCATTACTTTGCTCAGGTGCAGGCACAGGTGAAGGTACTGCAGAAGCAGATGAAGGTACTGCAGAAGCAGATGAAGGTACTGCAGAAGCAGATGAAGGTACTGCAGAAGCAGGTATGTGAATCTGTTTGCCCGATCTCAATGTGATGGCACTAACATTTTTCGGATTCTGCACAGTTTGAGAAGGCAATCTATCTGAATTTTGTGACTGTGCCTGATTGAGTTGAGTAGCCATCTGCCCCATCTGATTTGTTAAGCTCTGGATGGAAGCTCTGGTCTCTTGCTGGAATTGCATATTTTGCATAGTCATCTCGCCTCACTAACTCCTCCAATGAAGGTTCGAAGTGGAAGATTGAGGAGGTGGTGGTGGTGCGTAAACTTCATTCTCGCCTCGTGATATTGTTGTACCGGTGGAGGCACATAAGGTCCGCTTGGACCGGACCAGCAGAACTCGAAATGGTGGTGCGTAATGTTGTTGCTGCTGCGGAGACCATCTAAGGTTGGGATGATTCCTCCATCCTGGGTTATATCTATTACTGGACAGATCATAATTTTGTTGTTGCTGCTGCCTCGTTATTGTAAATGTTTGCAAGATAGGCTTGAGGAGCGTGAACATCGGAAGGTTGTCGTGACCGATGGACACCGATCCGTATAATGGTCAATTGATGTGCAAATTCCGCAAACCCTTGCCACAGATGTAGGTGCGGATTTTTGGTTCATGGCAAGCTGAGTGACCAAACCGACCAAGGCATCAAGCTTCCTATCTGTAGATGAAGAAGAATCAGCAGCAGGCATATCATGAATTCCCCGAGAACAATAGCATCGCTTTCTACCACCGAATTGTCGAGAATTGGAGGCCATTTTTTCAATCAAGTTTCTAGCCTCTACAGGGGTCATATCACCAAGAGCTCCTCCACTGGCAGCGTCAATCATACTCCTCTCCATACTATTAAGGCCCTCATAAAAATACTCGTAACAAGAGCTGTTCTGAAATCGATGGTGGGGACAACTTGCACATAATTTTTTAAATCTCTCCCAAAACTCGTACAAGGTCTCTCCACTCATCTGTCGGATCCCTGAAATATCTTTTCTGATCGCTGTTGTCCTAGAAGCAGGGAAGAATTTATTCAGGAACGCTCTCTTAAGGTCGTCCCAACTAGTGATGGATCTGGGCGCAAGGCAGTACAACCAGTCTTTAGCAGCACCTTCCAGAGAGTGTGGAAATGCCTTCAAAAGATGTGATCTTGTAAAACATCTTGCGGCTTCATGGAAGAACAGACTATATGGAACTCCTTCAGATGTTTGTGCGGACATTCCCCTGCAAGACCGTGAAACCTGGGCAGCAAATGTATTAATCCAGTCTTTAGAACATATGAATCGTCCTCAGGATACTGAATGCACAAGCTTTCGTAAGTGAAATCAGGTGCCGCCAGCTCCCTAAGAGTCCTCTCACGAGGTGGAGGTTGAGCCATAATATTCTCAGTGTGAAAGTCAGCGGGATCAGGATCAGAATCGAAATTAGAATCAGAATCAGCGAGCACAGAATTAAAATTCGCAGATACAGAGGGAGAATGCTCAGAACTACTTAAACTAATTGTATGTAATGATATAGAATCTAAAGACAAATTCCTAGAATGCCTAACTAATCTATGAAAGGTCCTATCTATTTCAGGATTAAAGGGTTGTAATCGTCCTGGTTTGTTCTAGTCATGCACTACCATGCAATTCGGGATCGTACAGCTGTAGTTCACCCCTCTGACAATTTAATAATGGTAAACTGTGAACAAGTGCACCAGGCAGGTTCCCAGGAAAGAGAGGTGGGTCACAAATGGAACCGCTTAAGTACCAAGTCTTTCCTAGCCTGAACCTTTCTAGACATGCACTGTCAAGCAATTCACACATAAACAAACAGAGGGAGGGGTAAATCTGGAACTATACTCAAACGAAGTCCAAATAATCTGAAATTTTGTGAGTAACACCCTAAAATCATGAAAAGACAGTACGCAAAAATTGAAAGCAGAACTCAAAGGATAGCTATGTGAACCAGGACCGAGAGTATGAAAAATAAGGGCAATAAAACTTCAAAAATAAAAATAAAATAGTAAACGGTCTTTTTGGGAGATTTACTCAGCCCAATCCGCTTTGCGAATTGGCCATCACGTAGATCTCATTTTTCTACCCCAAATGCATATATAATACGTCCAACTCGATAACCGAGGCAAAAGTTATGGTCGTTTGAAGTTTTCGAAAAACAGCTTTCGGTTATCAAAAATCTGAACCACTATATGTGCTTCCGGTATTTTTCAAATAAAATATGGATTAAAATAAATGTGCACACAAAAATTCAAATGAAAATAACAAGTCTAGCTATTAAAACGAAAATTGGAAAAAAAAATCAGGTTACTCAATTCGGTTCGGGCTTAAACCCGCAGCTCCTCAATTCCAAATTCCCTTGTTTCTTTTGCTACACCTCGCAATGCAACACACAACACGCAGCAACACAAAACGCAAAACATAACCTTTGGACGAAACGTTGGTCCCCGGCAACGGCGCCAAATTTGATCGGTGTCGTATTCGGTCAAATAAAAAAAAAACAATTAAATGTAGTACTAGAAGAAGTGACTCCTAGGTCGTCTCTCTCAAGGACCAATTTTCACTCGTCAAAAGATTAAATCATGCAATAGGGGGTTTTGAACCGATAATGCTTAATTAAAATAAAGCGGATAAATAACAAATTAATTTCAGTAATTAAAATAGGCAAGACTCTTGAACACAATGCATCTCTGACATCCTTGGCTCACAACAGATTATCAGTCCGTTTAATCCTTGTTCCGTCTAGATTAACCAACTAAGCGAAAGTTAACCCAAGACTTCCCTACACGAATTAAGCAAACGTGAACCTTGTAAGGTCTCCCTCCGAGGGATTAAGCATCCTCCGAATAGAGACTTCACAATGGAGAATCAAACGCATCGAAACCATAAAACGCACAAAAACCTCAATCGATGAGTGCAAGTATGCCCAAGAGCCCTACCCTGGGTTTTAGTCTTCCATAAATTCAGAAAACGTAAACGTAAAATAGAAAACGTAAAATAGAAAACGTAAACGTAAAGCGAAATTGAAAGCGTAAACGAAATTGGAAACGTAAAACGAAATTAAAAGCAGAAACGAAATTGGAAGCAGAAAACGAAATTGAAAGCAGAAAACGAAATTGATAAACGAAATTGATAAACGAAATTGAAAAACGAAATTGATAAACGAAATTGAAATAGAAAACGGGAAACTGGAACAGTAGCCAAAACGTAAACCTTAAAAATATCTGCTGCTGCCGCCACAAGGCAAAACGTAAAAGAAACCCTAATTCCTACTACTGTTGCCGTCTTTCTCCGTGCTGTATCTGTGTGTCTCTTCCGCTCTCCCTCAGCTGCCCTATTTATAGCTGCATTGCATAGGCACGAAACCCTAGATCCATTGGGCCCAAAATCCGCAGAAACAATTCTGGTCCAAGTTATGACGTGGCAGCTCCTCTTGAAGTCCATGAATTAATTCCAAGCCCAAAATAATTTTAAACTGCCCTGAAAAAAAATTGGAATAATTAAACTTAAAAATCCAAATTAATTAAAATATGAATTTTTGTTCCAAATATAGCCCTAATAGAAATTAGTACAAAATATAAACAATTAAGCACAAATTAGAGATGAAAACAAGTACAGAAAGGTAAGAAAATAAGGGAAAATAATGACTCATCAGTCATCAAAGCTTAATAAACATCATCAAATCTCAAATCATCAACAAACTCCCCCTATTTGATGATGTCAACCTGCAAAACAAAACAAACACAAAGAGAAGAGATGGTAGATTATCTCCCCCTTTGACATTAGCAAATAGCAGGTATAGCAGTTATAGCAGTTCTAAAGTGTTCAAAAGTGCAGATTAATCCAAAATATCAGTGTATGCAAATATTACAGACACATAATTGTTTTTAATGTAGAGAAATAATGCTGAAAACATAAAAAACAGAAGCATAAAGGATCATTCATCCTCTTCATCATCGTCCTCATCATCATCATCTTCTCCATCACCATCAGCATTGTCTTCTTCCATTGCAGTAGAGGTTTGAATATTGGAGCCATCAAGACCATCTACCGTGACTTGGAGTTCTGCAAGCTGTCGCTGGATTAAGTCAATCTCAGTATCTACATTGGTGAACCTGGCTACCATAGTTTCATGAGTATCACGCTGCAAGGAAGTTAGTACATTAAGTCTTGAAATAAGCATTTGCTCAAACTAAGACATTGGAACTCCCTGGTAAGTTGGAGGTGCAGAATAGGGAACCATTTGATATGCTGTATAATCCTGCTGATATGAAGTTCCAGCTGTGAAGGTTGCTCCATGCCCAGATGATGATGCGCCAGCTTCATAGGACCATTCACCATTTACCTTAGTTAATCCCATTTTGCGCAGATAGTAGTTATCAAACATACGTTTATGGTTGACAATCCTAGTGGTCTCGCCTTCAGTGGGAAAGCTAAAGTAGTCCAGAAATTTGGAGATCAGAATGGCATATGGCAGCTTGTGATCGCTCAGTCGTTTTGCCTTGAACATGTGACCCTTGATCACATATATCCAATTCACTTTGATGCGATTCTTCAGGCAATGTATCAGAGCAAGATCTTCTTCCATCAGCTGTGCGTAATTACTCCCCCTTGGTATGAGCTGCCACGCAAGAAGGAAGGCTAGGAGTTTCTCATCACGCTTCATTCTTCCCACATTATACTTGAGGATCAGAGCCTCATCACAGTGGCGCAAACACTCTTTATATACGGCCTCCTTGTTGAAATTGGGTACTGATCCAGTGTTCCCCTTACTTATCTTTATTCCTTCATTTTTCAACCCAGCAACTCTTCTCCACAGAGTGTTGTCAATCCTCACTTCTCTGCCTCTTATTTGGGAAACAACTACATTGTTCTCCACCTTCATGTTAGCATAAAAGAGTTTTACAAGGTCAATGTAGAAGTTACCTTCTAGCTCGACAAACTGTTGAAGACCTTGTGCATGAAGAGAATTCCTCATGAAGATCAAATTTTCATTGTTTAGCCAACTGAATTTTAGAATTTTAGGAGAAAGGATCACTTTTCTTTGCATTTTGAGTTTCACAGATTCACCCATTTCATACAAAAATGCAATGAGAGAGATGTACAGTAGAGATCTCTGTAATCCAGAAGGATTATATAGATGCAAGATCACACGAAACATTGATCAGTTGAGAAGGTTTTTAGTTACAGACAGTGCAGAGGAGGAATATGTATGAGTTGGTTATTTACTGACAAGGTTTGAACATGTTTAAAGACAATTTGACTGAATTTTAATTTTATTTAGTGGATTTAATCAGTTATTTAAAGCATTTAATAAGCTGTTTAGATTATAATGACACCTGCAAGTACAATTAATGAAATAAGCTTGTTATTTCCTGAAAATAAGCAAACTATTTTCTATAACAGTAAAACACTATTGTCAGTTAAGTGAAATAAATCGACTGTTTCAAGAAATTAACACACTTAAATCTGTAACAGTAAGATATTATTGTCAGTTTAATGAAATAAGCCAACTATTTCATAGAATTAACAAACTAATCAACTCAGCAGAAGAAATTTTAAGAGAGATGATTAATATTCAAGATACCCAATTCATTTCTAAGTTTGAAAAACCTATCACGACCAAGAGGTTTAGTGAATATATCAGCTAACTGATCATTAGTAGAGATGAATTCAATCCTACAATCCTTCTTTTCTATGTGATCTCTTATAAAATGATGCCTTATTTCAATGTGCTTAGTTCTAGAGTGTTCTATAGGATTCTTAGTTAGATTGATTGCACTGGTGTTATCACACAAGATTGGAATATCAGAAAGATGCAAATTGAAATCACTTAGCTATTGTTTCAACCACAAAATCTGTGCAGTGCAGCTACCAGCAGCTATATATTCAGCTTCTGCTGTTGAAAGTGCAACACAAGCTTGTTTCTTGCTTGTCCAAGAAATCAAACAGTTTCCAAACAAGTGACATGTTCCACTGGTGCTTTTCCTATCTAATTTGCAACCTGCAAAATCAGAATCAGTATAGCCAACCAAATTTAACTCATTTCCAGTGGAATACCACAGTCCAACATTCACAGTTCCTTTGAGATACTTCAAAATTCGTTTAGCAGCTGTGAGATGTGATTCCTTTGGATTAGCTTGGAATCTTGCACATAGACAAACAACAAACATAATGTTAGGTCTGCTAGTAGTGATGTACAGCAAAGAACCAATCAAACCTCTATACATAGTTGCATCAACTGATTTTCCAGATTCATCAATATCAAGATAACAGCTTGAGGACATTGGTGTATTGGCTTCTTTGCAGCTTTCCATGTTGAATTTCTTCAGCAGTTCATTGCAGTACTTAGATTGATTTATAAAAGTTCCATTCTACATCTGTTTGACTTGCAAACCTAAGAAGAAATTCAATTCTCCCATCATTGACATCTCAAATTCACCTTGCATAGATTCTGCAAACTCTTGGCAAAGAGAGGGATTAGATGATCCAAAAATGATGTCATCAACATAAATTTGCACAAGTATAAGATCATTGACAACTTTCTTTGTGAAAAGAGTTTTATCCACAACTCCTCTTTTAAAACCTTGTGATATGAGGAAATTTGTAAGTCTTTCATACCACTGCCTAGGTGCCTGTTTAAGACCATACAATGCATTTTTGAGTTTGTAAACATGATTAGGAAACTTAGAATCAATAAAACCAGGTGGCTGTTCAACATACACATCCTCATTTATATAACCATTAAGAAAAACACTTTTAACATCCATTTGATAGAGTTTGAAGCATTTAAGACATGCAAATGCAAGCAACAACCTAATGGCTTCTAACCTAGCAACTGGTGCATAAGTCTCATCATAATCAATGCCTTCTTCCTGATTATACCCTTTAGCTACTAATCTAGCTTTGTTTCTAGTTATCACACCATTTTCATCAAGTTTATTTTTGAAAACCCACTTTGATCCTATCACATTCATTGTATTGTTCCTAGGTACTAGATGCCAAACATTATTCCTAACAAACTGATTCAACTCTTCATTCATAGCAGTTATCCAATTATGATCAAGCAATGCATCATGAATATTTTTTGGTTCTATTTGAGAAACAAATGCCATGTGATTGCAGAATTCATGTAAAGAGTTTCGTGTTGTTACTCCCTTTTCAACATTCCCAATGATCTTATCCAGAGACAATCCTTTATGAGTCCTTCAGGATTTAGATAAAGCATTGTCTGCTGCAGAGTAGTCAACTGATTTAGAGTTATAGTCAACTGGTTCATCCTGTCTGTCAGCATCAGCAGATTTTTCTGCATAGTCTTCATTCTTTTCAGATTTCTCAGACTTTTCATCATCTGAACCTGCAAGAGAATTACCTTTTCTCTCTTTTTGGCATAAGACTTCATCAAATACAACATGAATAGATTCTTCCACAGTTAAGTTCTTTTTGTTAAACACACGGTATGCTTTGCTATTCATGGAATAACCTAGGAATATACCATCATCAGCTTTTTCATCAAACTTGCCTAATGAAGCTTTTCCATTGTTTAGAATGAAACACCTGCAACCAAATACTTTGAAATATGCAATACTAGGAGTTCTATCATTCAAAAGTTCATATGGAGTTTTATCAAGTATTGGTCTAAGCAAAACTCTATTAAGTACATAACAAGCTGTAGATACTGCATCTGCCCAAAAGTATTTTGGAAGCTTGGATTCACTCAACATTATCCTTGCACATTCTTGAAGGGTCCTGTTCTTTCTTTCAACAACTCCATTTTGCTGTGGAGTTCTAGGTGCAGAAAAGTTGTGAGATATGCCATATTTAGAACAAAACTTTTCAAAATGCATGTTTTGAAACTCAGTTCCATGATCACTTCTTAAGGAAACAATTTTAAGATCTTTTTCATTTGAAATGATCTTTGCAAATTTCTTAAATGTATGGAAAGTTTCATCTTTTGAAGAAAGAAAAAGTGTCCAAGTATACCTTGAGAAATCATCAACAATGACAAGAACATATGAATTATTTCCAAGACTTACAGTTCTTGATGGACCAAACAAATCAAGGTGCAATAGCTCAAGTGGTCTCCTTGTTGAGATAATATTCTTTGACTCAAATGAGCTTTTGGACTGCTTTCCCTTTTGGCAAAATTCACATACTTTGTCCTTCACGAATTTCACATTTGGAAGGCCTCTAACAAGACTTTTGTAGCTGATTTTGTTCAATAACTGCATGTTGATATGTCCACACCTTCTATGCCAAAGCCATCCTTCATCTTCTTTGGTCAACAGGCAAACGTTCTTGAGAATTGAGGGCTCAATGTCCAGCATGTATACATTGTTTGTTCTTCTCCCAATGTGCACAATATCTGCAGTTTTATAGTTGTATATGACACAAAATTCTGCATCAAAAGTCACTTTCATACCTTTGTCACAAAGCTGACTTATGCTTAGCAGATTGTGTTTCAATCCTTCAACAAATAGTACATCCTTTATTTGTGAGGAAGAACAGTTGCCAATATCTCCAAATCCCTTGATTTTGCCCTTGCTATTGTCACCAAAAGTAACAGAACCAGCTTCATATGCTTTGAAGTTTATCAACTTTGATTTATCACCTGTTATATGTTTGGAGCAGCCACTATCTAGATACCATAAAGTTCTTTTTGCTCCATGACAGATCTGCAAAACAAAGTTTAATTTACAAATTTAGGTCCCCAAAACCAGTTGGGTCCTTTCAAATTAGGAACAACATATGTTTTGGGTTTCCAATAGAATTCACCTCTTGAAATCCCAAAATTCTTGACATAGCAAAATCTAGATATATGACCATGTTTCAAGCAATAAGAACATGTTTTAAATCTGTTACTAGGATAAGATTTGTTCTTAGCCATGATAACGTTTTCCATAACCAAGACCATTTCCATTTGAAAAACCGATTTGAGAATGTAGAAGTTGATTAAGTGTATTATGACCAATTTGAAACTTTTCCAAAGTTTTAATCAGATAACCAACTTTATTTTGAAGATTAATGCAGTTTTCACATTTTGCAGAATTGATTTTATCATTCTCGGATTTATCAGATTGTATCTGGTTTTTCAGTTGCAGGGCATTTTCTTTTAGTTGACTGTTTTCATCTTTCAGTCTGCTATTCTGATCTTCCAGTTCCAGTACCTTATTTTCTAGCCAGTTATTCATTCCTTTTAGTCGATTATACTGATACTCCATTTTCTTTGCTTCATCATGAAATTCTATGAAAGCATTAAACAAGGTGTCATAATTTTCACTCATATCAGAATCACAAGAACTTACTTGACTGGATGTTTCATCATTAGCTACAAGGCACAGATTGGCACGGTTTTCAGATTCAGAATCTGAATTTGATGATCTGTTGGAATCACTTTCATCCAGGCCATATAAGCTTTCTTGCCTTTCTTGAAGTGCTGATTTCGTTTGTCTTTGTCTCTTCTTTCATTTCTTTCTGGGCTTCTATATTTTCTTTGATTCAAAAGAGGACAATCTACCTTGACATGTCCTAGCTGCCCACAATTAAAGCAAGAGAAGTTAGAGGAATTAAAATCAAGTTTTCGGGTGTACCTCCTCTGTTTTTCCTGAAACCTGTCCTTTGAATTATCCTTCATCTTTAGAAATTTTCCAAACTTCTTAACCAGCATAGCAAATTCTGTACTCTCATCTTCTTTCTCTTCATCACTCTTGATGAACTCCTTGGCTTTTAGTGCTAGATTCTTGCTTTGTTTATCTGAATTTTCAAGTTGATCAAGCCTACTCAGCTCCAACTCGTGTTCCCTGAGTTTCCGAAACAGAGTTGCAGTGCTCATGACAGTTAAATCCTTTGTTTCAAGGATTGTTGTCGGCTGCCAGCTCCTACTCAAGCATTTGAGAACTTTTATGTTAAGCTCTTCATCATCAAACTTCTTTCCTAAGAGGAGAAAATGATTCACTATGTGTGTGAAGCGCTTCTGCATGTCTTGATTTGTCTCTCCAGGCTGCATTCAAAATATTTCATACTCTTGAATAAGAGTGTGCTTCCTTGCTCTTTTCACCTCTGTTGTACCTTCATGTGTGACTTGAAGAATGTCCCACATTTCTTTGGCTATAGTGCATTGTGAAACCCTGAAAAATTCATCAAGATTAAGAGCAGAAGTTAATATATTCTTTGCCTTACTGTCAAACTGAGCCTTCTTATTTTCTGTATCAGTCCACTGATCCCATGGTTTTTCAATCAACTCTCCATTTTCAGTCTTCGTAGTTGGAGTATAAGGACCATTAATCACTGCATCCCACACGCCTCTATCAACAGACTCGAAGAAGATCTTCATTCTGACTTTCCAGAAAGGATAATTTGCTCCTACGAAGAGTGGAGATCTGTTGGTAGATGCTCCTTCAGCAAAGGGAAGCTTGTCACCCATCTTGATTCTTTCTTGAGTACCTTACAAGAACATGCTCTTGATACCAATTGTTAGATGCAAAATTATATTAAGAAGGGGGGGTTGAATTGATATATAGCTTTATTGAAAACTTTTTCGTATTAGAAAATTTACTGGTGCAGTTTACTAAGAATTAACCGACTGATAATTGCGAAATAGTAGGTTAGTTCTTAATGCAGAATATGACAGATGATGAAGGAAGAGAAAATATAACACCAAGGATTATACTGGTTCGTTCTTTGTGCAAGAACTACATCCAGTTGGTGATCTGCAACTCCACAGATCCTAATCACTATCAAAAACATATTCTTTACAACAAATCCTTTCTTGAACACTACAAGAAAAACAAAGAACCTATTCTAAACACTATAGAATAGCTCTACACCCACTGACTCACACTGAGTCACTGTGATCACCCCAATCACAGACACAGGGTTCTAAAACCCACCTACGAATCTCTAACCCGAGATCAAAGAATACAAGATACAGTGAAAAGAAAGAAAGATATTCTTGGAAAGAAAATACAGTAAAAATGAAAAACTCTGCAGAATCCTTTTTGCTTCTGAATGTTGCAGCACTTGAGAGTTTTCTCTTGAATTCTTTCGCGCTTTGATACGTCCTTTAGACTTGTATTTATAGGCCAAATGAAATGCTATGGGTCATCTTCTTTTGAAAGCAATAAACCCGCATTCTGCACATTTTCTGCATAAGGAAGAGGTCTGGAACAGAATAGTCAACTGAGGAAGCAAACCAGTTTGCTATTTTCATTAATCCTATATTCCTGGTACATTTAATGAAAATAGTCGACTAGAGAAACATAATTAGTAGACTAACTGATGAATAACAAAAGCAGCTGATTATCATATTTCAATTGGCTAATCATATACAGATAATCTAACATATCTAGTAATCCTAAATCATTCCAGAACCATTAATCACAAATCCAGCACATTATAAACACAATCATCAAAGCTTAATAAATATCATCAAATCTCAAATCATCAACAAAAGGTATGAAAGTGACTTTTGATGCAGAATTTTGTGTCATATACAACTATAAAACTGCAGATATTGTGCACATTGGGAGAAGAACAAACAGTGTATACATGCTGGACATTGAGCCCTCAATTCTCAAGAATGTTTGCTTGTTGACCAAAGAAGATGAAGGATGGCTTTGGCATAGAAGGTGTGGACACATCAACATGCAATTATTGAATAAAATCAGCTGCAAAAGTCTTGTTAGAGGCCTTCCAAATGTGAAATTCATGAAGGACAAAGTATGTTCATTTTGCCAAAAAGGAAAACAATCAAGAAACTCTTTTGAGTCAAAGAACATCATCTCAACAAGGAGACCACTTGAGCTTTTGCATCTTGATTTGTTTGGTCCATCAAGAACTGTAAGTCTTGGAAACAACTCATATGTTCTTGTCATTGTTAATCATTTCTCAAGATATACTTGGACATTATTTCTTTCTTCTAAAGATGAAACATTCCATGCATTTAAGAAATTTGCAAAGATCATTTCAAATGAAAAAGATCTTAACATTGTTTCTTTAAGAAGTGATCATGGAACTGAATTTCAAAACATGCATTTTGAAAAGTTTTGTTCCAAATATGGCATATCTCACAACTTTTCTGCACCTAGAACTCCACAACAAAATGGAGTTGTTGAAAGAAAGAACAGGACTCTTCAAGAATGTGCAAGGACAATGTTGATTGAATCCAAGCTTCCAAAATACTTTTGGGCAGTTTCTACAGCTTGTTATGTACTAAATAGAGTGTTGCTTAGACCAATTCTTGATAAAACTCCATATGAACTTTTGAATGATAGAACTCCTAGTATTGCATATTTCAAAGTCTTTGGTTGCAGGTGCTTTATTCTAAACAATGGAAAAGCCTCTTTAGGTAAATTTGATGAAAAAGCTGTTGATGGTATATTTCTAGGTTATTCCATGACTAGCAAAGCATATCGTGTTTTCAACAAAAAGAACTTAACTGTGGAAGAATCTATTCGTGTTGTATTTTATGAGGTCTTATGCCAAAAAGAGAGAAAAGGTAATTCCTTTCAGGAAAAGGATGAAGATTATGCAGAAAAATCTGCTGATACTGACAGACAGGATGAACCAGTCGGCTATAACTCTGGATCAGTCGACTACTCTATAGCAGACAATGCTTTATCTAAATCCTGGAGGACTCATAAAGGATTGTCTCTGGATAACATCATTGGGAATGTTGAAAAGGGAGTAACAACTCGAAACTCTCTACATGAATTCTGTAATCATATGGCCTTTGTTTCACAAATAGAACCAAGAAATATTCATGATGATTGCTTGATCATAATTGGATAACTGCTATGAATGAAGAATTGAATCAGTTTGTTAGGAATAATGTTTGGCATCTAGTACCTATAAACAATGAAATGAATGTTATAGGATCAAAGTGGGTTTTCAAAAATAAACTTGATGAAAATGGAGTAATAACTAGAAACAAAGCTAGATTAGTAGCTAAAGGATATAATCAGGAAGAAGGCATTGATTATGATGAGACTTATGCACCAGTTGCTAGATTAGAAGCCATTAGGTTGTTGCTTGCATTTGCATGTCTTAAAAGCTTCAAACTCTATCAAATGGATGTTAAAAGTGCTTTTGTTAATGGTTTTATAAATGAGGATGTGTATGTTGAACAACCACCTGGTTTTATTGATTCTAAGTTTCCTAACCATGTTTACAAACTCAAAAGGGCATTGTATGGTCTTAAACAGGCACCTAGACAGTGGTATGAAAGACATACAACTTTCCTCATATCACAAGGTTTTAAAAGAGGAGTTGTGGATAAAACTCTTTTCACCAAGAAAGTTGTCAATGATCTCATACTTGTGCAAATTTATGTTGATGACATCATTTTTGGATCATCTAATCCCTCTCTTTGCCAAGAGTTTGCAGAATCTATGCAAGGTGAATTTGAGATGTCAATGATGGGAGAATTGAATTTCTTCTTAGGTTTGCAAGTCAAACAGATGCAAAATGGAACCTTCATAAATCAATCTAAGTACTGCAATGAACTGTTAAAGAAGTTCAACATGGAAAGCTGCAAAGAAGCCAATACTCCAATGTCCTCAAGCTGTTACCTTGACATAGATGAATCTGGAAAATCAGTTGATGCAACTATGTATAGAGGTTTGATTGGTTCTTTGTTGTACATCACTGCTAGCAGACCTGACATTATGTTTTTGCTGTTTGTCTATGTGCAAGATTCCAAGCTAATCCAAAGGAATCACATCTCACAGCTGCAAAACGAATTTTGAAGTATCTCAAAGGAACTGTGAATGTTGGATTGTGGTATTCCACTGGTAATGAGTTAAATTTGGTTGGCTATACTGATTCTGATTTTGCAGGTTGCAAATTAGACAGAAAAAGCACTAGTGGAACATGTCACTTGTTTGGAAACTGTTTAATTTCGTGGACAAGCAAGAAACAAGCTTGTGTTGCACTTTCCACAGCAGAAGCTGAATATATAGCTGCTGGTAGCTGTACTGCACAGATTTTGTGGTTAAAACAACAGTTAAGTGATTTCAATTTGCAACTTTCTGATATTCCAATCTTATGTGATAACACCAGTGCAATCAATCTAACTAAGAATCCCATACAGCACTCTAGAACTAAGCACATTGAAATAAGGCACCATTTTATAAGAGATCACATAGAAAAGAAGGATTGTAGGATTGAATTCATCTCTACTAATGATCAGTTAGCTGATATATTCACTAAACCTCTTCGTCGTGATAGGTTTTTCAAACTTAGAAATGAATTGGGTATCCTAAATATTAATCATCTCTCTTAAAATTTCTTCTGCTGAGTTGATTAGTTTGTTAATTCTATGAAATAGTTGGCTTATTTCATTTAACTGGCAATAATATTTTACTGTTGCAGATTTCAGTGTGTTAATTTCTCGTAACAGTCGACTTATTTCACTTAACTAACATCAGTGCTTTACTGTTACATAAAATAACTTGCTTATTCTCAGGAAATAACAAACATATTTCATTAATTGTACCTGCAGATGCTGTTTCAATTAGAACAAGTCCATTAATTGCTTTGACTAGCTGACTAATTCCTGTAACTGCAATTAAATTCAATTGTATTTTCAAGAAATCAGCGTTTAATCAAATCAATTTAAGCCATATCTGTCCAATTCGTTCATTTGGTGCACTATTATTCAAGGGATGAACAATTTTAGGTGCATGTGTATTCACTTTATTGGGCTTGCAGAACTGTGTTTCCATTTCTCAACATATTCTCTGCATTTTCTGAAACTGAACATCTGTGATGGAGTGAAAATCTGTTCAAAATATTTTGCTCATTAATATTCATTTGACCATGCATGCTTATCTCTCTATATAATTCCAATACATCTGCATATCACATACTTCAACTGTTTCTCTTTACTCTCTGCATTTTCGCATACTACTGTATCATCTCAGGTTCTCAGATTGAAATGTCGAACAATGAGTATTGTGCTAGTGATGACTCAGATGCGCCGATAGGCAATATATTTCAAAGGCTGAGAAGATCATTACGGAACAGAACATCAACACACACAGTTGCACCTCAATCTGGGAGATCAAACAGAAATAGAGGCTCATCATCTGGGACACAAGAAGATCCAATTCAGATTCCAGAACAGACTGCTGAACCTTCAGAGAGAAGGTTTCCTAAGAGATACAAAGTTAGAGTCAGACTTCCTCAACCAGCGGCTCCTCCTCCTCTTCCTGCAGAAGAATCTAATGAGGAAACAGAGTCTGAAGAAGAAGAAGAAAACAATGAGATAGTTGAATCAGTGGAACGTAGAATGCAGATGAAGCAGATTCTTACACCGAAGATACTTAAGTTCAGTTGGCTGGAAAATGAAAATTTGATCTTCGTGAAGAATTCCCTTTATGTACAAGGTCTTCAACAGTTTGTCGAGCTAGAAGGTAACTTCTACATTGACCTTCTTAAACTATTTTATGCTAACATGAAGGTGGAGAACAATGTACTGGTTTCTCAAATAAGAGGCAGAGAAGTGCGGATCGATAACACTCTGTGGAGAAGAGTTGCTGGGTTGAAAAATGAGGGAATAAAGATAAGTAAGGGGAACACTGGAGCAGTACCCAATTTCAATAAGGAGGCCGTGTACAAGGACTGTTTACGCAACTGTGATGAGGCTCTGATCCTCAAATATAATGTGGGAAGAATGAAGCGTGATGAGAGACTCCTAGCTTTCCTTCTTGCGTGGCAGCTCATTCCTTGGGGGAGTAATCACACACAGCTGATGGAAGAAGATCTTGCTCTAATTCATTGCTTGAAGAATCGTATAAAGGTCAATTGGATATATGTGATCAAGGGTCACATGTTCAAGGCAAAAAGACTGAGTGATCACAAGCCTCCATATGCAATTCTGATCTCCAAGTTTCTGGATTACTTTAATTTTCCCACTGAAGGCGAGACCACCAAGATTGTCAACCATAAGCATATGTTTGATAACTATTATCTTCGCAAGATGGGATTGACTAAGGTAAATGGTGACTGGTCCTATGAAGCTGGAGCATCTTCATCTGCACCAGGAGCAAACTTCACTGCTGGCACATCATCTGGGACTCAGCAGGATTATACAGCATATCAAATGGTTCCGTATTCTGCACCTCCAACATACCAGGGAGTACCAATGTCAGAATTTGAACAAATGCTTATTTCTAGACTTAATATTCTAACTTCCATGCAGCGTGACACCCATGAAACAATGGTAGCCAGGTTTACCAATGTAGACACTGAGATTGACCTGATCCAACGTCAGCTTGCAGAACTACAAGTTACTGTGGATGGTCTTGATGGCTCTAATAATCAAACCACTACTCCAATGGAAGAAGACAATGCTGATGCTGATGGAGAAGATGATGAAGATGAGGACGATGATGACGAGGATGACTGATCATTTCTGCATTATATGCTTCTGTTTTTTAATTTTCAGCATTATCTTTCTGCAGTAAAAACAATTATGGGTCTGTAATATTCACACACTCTGATATTTTGGTTTAATATGCAGTTTTGAACTTTTTAGAACTGCTATATCTGCTATACCTGCTATTTGCTAATGTCAAAGGGGGAGATAATCTACCATCTCTTCTCTTTGTATTTGTTTTGTTTTGCAGGTTGACATCATCAAATAGGGGGAGTTTGTTGATGATTTGAGATTTGATGATGTTTATTAAGCTTTGATGATTGTGTTTATAATGTGCTGGGTTTGTGATTAATGGTTCTGGATTGATTTAGCATTACTAGAGATGTTAGATTATCTGTATATGATTAGCCAATTGAAATATGATAATCTGCTGTTTCTGTTATTCATCAGTTAGTCTACTAATCCTATTGCTCTAGTCGACTATTTTCATTAAATGTACCAGGAATACAGGTTTAATGAAAATAGCTAACTGGTTTGGTTCTTTAGTCGACTATTTTGTGCCAGAGCCTTCCTTTTGCAGAAAAGTGCAGAACGCGACTTTATTACTTTCAAAAGAAGAGGACCCAAAGCATTTTCCTTTTGCCTATAAATACAACACTAAAGGACGTATCAAGGAGCGAAAGAATTCAAGAGAAAACTCTCAAGTGCTGCATACATTCAGAAGCAAAAAGATTCTGCAGAGTTTTTCATTTTTATTGTGTATACTGTCCAAGAAGATTTTCTTTCTTTCACTGTATCTTGTATTCTTTAATCTCTGGGGTAGAGATTCGTAGGTGGGTTTTAGAACCCTGTATCTATGATTGGGGTGATTGCAGTGACTCAGTGTGAGTCAGTGGGTGTAGAACTGTTCTATAGTGTTTAGAATAGGTTCTTTGTTTTTCTTGTAGTGTTCAAGAAAGATTTGTTGCAAAGAATATGTTTTTGATAGTGATTAGGATCTGTGGAGTTGCAGATCACCAACTGGATGTAGTTCTTGCACAAAGAACGAACCAGTATAATCCTTGGTGTTATATTTTCTCTTCCTTCATCATCTGTTATATTCTGCATTAAGAACTAACCTACTATTTCGCAATTATCAGTCGGCTAATTCTCAGTAAATTGCAAAAGTAAATTTTCTGATACGAAAAAGTTTTCAATAAAGCTATATATCAATTCAATCCCCCCTTCTTGATATAATTCCGCATCTAACATTTATAATTTATTTTATTAATTAATTAATTAATTAATTACTTAATAATTTAATTATTGTTTATCATTATTATTTAGTTATTTATTATTTGTGAATTTATTTATTTATTTGTTTTTCATTTATTTTCATAATATATAATATATTATTATATATCATATATATAATATTTATTTATTTATTTACTTTCATAATATATTATTATATACTATATATAATATATATTATATATTATATATTATATATTATATATTATATATTATATAATATACATTATATATTATTTGTATGTTATTTTGTTGGCTTTTTTGTATTCTCGATGCATATCAATTGCTTCTGCAAAGCTCTGTTTTCAAAGTGAAGTCTTCTTACATTTTTTAGGACAAGTTTGTGTTGCATTCTCGATGAATTGTAAGTGCTCCTTCTAGGCTCTCTTCTCAAAGCCAATTTGACATCTTCTCAAGTCAATTTTTTTTTTAACCTCCAAGTCTTCATTATTTAATCCCTCTTCTAGAGCCTTTTATTTTTTGTTCGGTCTATACACATACCTATTTCGTGGACACTCATACTTACTCCACAAAAGAAATCCAGATGGAAACTATGAACCTAACAGTTGTTTGGCAGAAAAGTATCAAAGCCAGAATGGGTGGCATGATTTTTCCAGATGAGGTAGGAGTTATTTGGTTCATGTTTCTATTTACTCTCGAACTTATGCCTTTGATGTATATTTCATGTATATATTTCTAAAAAGATGTTCCATTTGAAGCAATTTTTGGTTGTTTTTTACAAGAACATTGGGTACCTCGACCCAGCCTTCTGCCATGTATATAAACATGAACTAAGCGAGTATTGGCACTCGGTGGACGAAAAGGGTAACAATGTTACTGTAAAATATAAGATGGATCTTCACGATCCGAGGATAGTCAGAGGCTGGGCATATCTTACAGCATTGTACAAGATAGAACACCCACGAGCCATTCTTTTCGCTTACGTCGGTCGTTCTACTTTCCAGTTGACCATTTTCAAAGGACACCCTGGACCACACGATTTGCATGTGTTTGGAATGCGTATGATGAACAGTTCCGCATACACTCATTTCAATTTCACTTTGAGTACATTCCAGGCCAAAGCAAGCCACCTGGTGAGTCCTAACGTCACCCTGCCTTAACAATATCCTTCTTTTTCTAATATTTCTTTGATTTTTCAATGACATTACTTAGAGTAAAATATAAAAGCAATATTTGCAAGATTTGACTTTAGACTTTGCGAATTATATACGGAGACACAAATTTAGAAGATTGGTTCTGGATGGTCCTCTGGAAGCAGTAGAGTGCAAGGTACTCATAAGGAATGGATTCAAGAAGTCCACAAAAATAGGAAGAGTGTTAGATTCAGAGATATATTAAGAAGGGAGGGGATGAATTGATATAGGATTTTCTTCCAAAACTGTTGAGTATCAGATTTTTCTGTTGCTGTCAAGAAAATATTAGTTTACTGATTTCATAAAATAGTCAATTAGTTCTATCAGAAACTTATTAAAGAAGATTAAAGAAGAGAAAGAATGCACAAGAATTTATACTGGTTCACTCTTTTTCTCTTTTTCAAGAGCTACATCTAGTTTCGATCTGTAACACTAACATATCTCAATACACTAAAATGATCAAGTCTTTACAAGAACCCTTCTTCTAAAGACTAACAAAACCAAAAAGATGAAATTCTAAACACTATAGAATTCAATCTAACCCAGGCTCACACCAAGTCTACAGTGATCACCCCAATCACCAAAATACAGGTTTTGTAACTTCACAAAACAATCTCAAACCAGAGAACAATACAATTCAGACTACACTAATGAAAACCCTCTTCTTGATTCTTTCTAAAGCTGAATTCTTCAAAAGATTTGTGAGAAAGCTTTTCGTGATACACTCTTCTCTGTTCTCGCTCTGTTCTTTCGCACTTTGAATCTCCCATGAGACTTGTATTTATAGAGAAAGAGATAAGCTTCAATCAGGCGTTATTCTGTTTCTGTCATACTCGAAGACCTGGAATAAAATAGTCAGCTAAACAGCGAAATAGTTGGCTTATTTCATTAAAGACACATTCCTGACATATTAATGAAAATAGTCGACCAATATATCAGAATTAGCTAACTAAGAACAGATAATCTAACAGTTATTCAAAACTGCATAAACACCAATTAATCATCATTGTGCCAGCAACATCATCAAATCAAATTCATCAACAAACTTCCCCTATTTGATGATGGGAACCTGCAAAACCTGTTGAAATCAAAGAGAATAGATGGAAGATTATCTCCCCCTTTGACATTAGCAAATAGGTGCAGATTAAGCAGATTATATAAGCAATGTTTGAATAATGCAGAAATAAAAGTGCAGATTATGTTACAGACCCATGAATTGTTCATAAAGCAACAACATAAAAATGAAAATAGGAAAGGCATTTAAAACAACAGATATTAAACTTCATCTTCATCTTCATCATCATCATCCTCATAATCTTAATCATCATCATTATCAGCATCCTCATCCATGGCAGCAACTGTTCCAGAGGTTCCTTCAAAGCTTTCAACTGAAACTTGAATCTCAGCAAGCTGTTGTTGTATGAGTTCAATCTCATAATCAATGTTTGTGAACCTTGCAACCATGGTTTCATGAGTGTTTCGCTGCATAGAACCAAGAGCACTAAGACGTGTAATAAGCATTCTTTCAAATTCAGATAAAGGGATTCCTTGGTATGCAGGAGGAGTTGTATATGGAACCATCTGATATGCAGAGTAGTCTTGAGGATTCCTTGAAGAGTTGTCAGCATGAATTGATGATCTAGGTGCAGAGGAAGATGAGCCAGCTTCAAAAACCCATTCATCATCAATCTTTGTCAGCCTCATTTTTCTAAGATAATAGTTGTCAAAGATATGCTTGTGATTGATGATCCTGGTTGTATCTCCTTCAGTGGAAATATTGAAGTGGTCCAGAACTTTGGAAATGAAGATTGCATAGGGAAGCTTGTGATCATTAAGTCGCTTTGCCTTGAACATGTGCCCTTTGATGACATAGATCTAGTTGACCTTTATATTGTTCTTCATGTATCAAAGCTAGATCCTCTTCCATCAGTTGTGCATGATTGCTCCCTTTGGGTGTGAGCTGCCAAGCTATTATGAAAGCAAGAAGTCTTTCATCACGTTTGATCTTCCCAACTTGGTATTTCTGCACAACTTCATCAGCATTTCTCATACAAGACTTGAATGCAGATTCTTTGTTGAATTCAGGCACATAGGAAGTATTTCCTTTACTTATCTTGACACCATCATTCTTCAAGCCAGCTAGTCTTCTCCATAAGGAGTTGTCAATCCTTATTTCTTTTCCTTTGACTTGAGAAACCAACATATTGTTTTCTGCTTTCAGGTTAGCATAGAAAATCTTAATCAAATCACTATAAAAATTACCTTCCATCTCAACAAAGTGCCTTAGGCCTTGATTTTGAAGAGCATTCTTAACAAATATCAGATTTTCATTATTCAGCCAAGTGAACTTGAGGATCTTGGGTATCAGCACCAGCTTTCTTTACATTTTCAACTCCAAGGATTCAATAGTTTCAACATTTTCTTCATGTTCAGACTCAGTTTCATCTTCTAATTGATTCTCTTCATTATGCACTGGAGAAGGGATCCTTACACAAACTTTGTACCTCTTAGAAGGTTGTCCCATAGCTGGGTTTGAAGGTGCAGCAACAGATGCAGAATTTCTGATGGACTGTGCAGGAGAACCAGAGGTTGATCCTCTGTTGCGGTTTTGAGCTTTCCCAACTGGAGTCTTTGAAGTTTGTGTTGGCATTCTGGTTCTAGATGACCTTCTTAGCCTCTGAACAACATTTACTAAGGGTGCATCTGAATCATCATCACTTTCAATCAAGAAATAGTCATTATAATACATTTTGGTGAGGAATTGTAGTGATAGTATGATGCACAGAAATAGTATGTATTATGTAGATGAACCAGTTTAATAGGGAAGGATTGAGTAGCTTGGTCAAAAGCACAATAACTGTGAGAATATTTTGAACAGATATCCACTCAATCACAGATGCTAATGGTTAGAAAATGCAAAAGGAATATATTGAGAAATGGAAGTTCAGTTTTGGAAAACCAATAAAGCATTTTCACATGTATCTATAAGTGTTTCAGCTTTGAAAAACAGTGGACCCAAGTACGAATTGATTTTAGACAGATTTGGTTCAATTGAATTTGAAAGAGTTAAACTAGTTTGCTTGAATAAATAATTGAATTCAGTTGCAGTAAATGAAATCAGTCAACTAGTCAAAGAAATTAATAGACTAATCTGACAACAATTATAGCAGTGAGCTCATGAAATGAAATAAGTCAGTTATTTCAAAGAAATTAACAAACTATATTATGCAGCAGTATAGCATTTTTGTCAGTTAAATGAAATAAGTCAACTATTTCAAAGAATTAACAAACTATATTCTGCAGCAGTATAATATTTTTGTCAAGTCAACTATTTCAAGAAAATTAACAAACTATCTAATGCAACAGTAGAACATTTAAGAAAGATTTTTAATGTTTAGGATTCCTTAATTTGAAAAACCTGTCACGACCTAATGGCTTAGTGAAGATATCAGCTAGTTGGTCATTTGTTGAAATGACATCAATCCTACAATCTTTCTTTTTAATGTGATCTCTTATGAAATGATGCCTAATTTCAATATGTTTTGTTCCAGAGTGCTGAATGGGATTTTTTGTTAGATTAATTGCACTAGTATTATCACAAAGAATAGGAATATCAGATAAGTGCAAATCAAAATCACATAGCTGCTGTTTTAACCAGAGTATTTGTGCAGTGCAACTTCCAGCAGCAATGTATTCAGTTTCTGCAGTAGATAATGCAACACAAGTTTGTTTCTTGCTGGTCCATGATATCAAGTAATTCCCAAATAGATGGCATGTTCCACTTGTGCTCTTTCTATCCAATTTGCAACTTGCAAAATCAAAATCAGTATATCCAACTAGATTCAGTTCATTACCAGTGGAATACCATAGCCCAACATTCACTGTTCCTTTGAGGTATTTGAGAATTCGTTTTGCAGCAGTGAGATGTGATTCCTTTGGATTGGCTTGAAATCTTGCACATATGCACACAACAAACATGGTATCTGGTCTGCTAGCTGTTATATAAAGTAAGGAACCAATTAATCCTCTGTACATGGTTGCATCAACTGATTTTCCTTTTTCATCCATGTCAAGATAGCAATTTGAAGACATAGGAGTAGAGGCTTCTTTGCAGCTTTCCATACTAAACTTCTTCAACATCTCATTGTAGTATTTTGTTTGATTGATGAATGTACCATTTGGCAATTGTTTAACCTGCAGTCCTAAGAAGAAACTTTCATAGTATCTGCAAATTCTTGGCATAGAGATTGATTAGATGAACCAAAAATTATATCATCAACATAAATCTGCACCAATATGAGTTCATTATCAACTTTCTTAGTAAAAAGAGTTTTGTCAATAACTCCTCTTTTAAAGCCTTGTGATATGAGAAAAGTTGTAAGTTTTTCATACCATTGTCTAGGTGATTGTTTGAGACCATACAAAGCCTTTTTCAGTTTGTATACATGATTAGGAAGTTTAAAATCAACAAAACCAGGTGGTTGTTCAACATATACATCTTCATTAATGAATCCATTTAAGAAAGCACTCTTGACATCCATTTGAAAATTTTTGAATCCTTTAAGACAAGCAAAAGCAAGTAACAGTCTAATAGCTTCTAATCTAGCTACAGGAGCATAGGTTTCATCAAAATCAATACCTTCTTCTTGATTATAGCCTTTAGCAACTAGTCTAGCTTTGTTTCTAGTGATTATCCCATTCTCATCAAGTTTGTTTCTAAACACCCATTTAGTTCCTATAACATTCATATTGTTATTTCTAGGTACAAGAAACCAAACATCATTTCTTATAAATTGATTTAATTCATCATGCATAGCAGAAATCCAATTATCATCAAGCAAGGCATCATTGATATTCTTAGGTTCAATTTGAGACACAAAAGCCATATGATTGCAGAAATCATTTAAAGAATTTCGAGTTGTAACTCCCTTTTCAACGTTTCCTATGATGTTGTCCAGTGATAGTCCTTTTTGAGTTCTCCAGGATTTAGACAATACATTGTCTGTTGCAGAATAGTCAATTGTTCCAAAGTTATAGTCAACCTTTTCAATTTGTCTGTCAGCATCAACAGATTTTTCTGCATAATCATCACTCTTTTCTGATTTTTCAGACCTATCATCATCTGTACCTGCAAGAGAATGACCTTCTCTCTCTTTTTGACATAAGAACTCATCAAATACAACATGAATTGATTCTTCTACAATCAAATTATTTTTGTTAAAAACCCGATAGGCTTTACTATGCATAGAGTATCCTAAGAATATACCATCATCAGCTTTTTCATCAAACTTACCTAAAGATGTTTTTCCATTGTTTAAAATGAAATACCTGCAACCAAAAACTTTAAAGTATGCAATGCTAGGAGTTCTACCATTCAATAGTTCATAAGGAGTCTTATTGAGAATTGGTCTTATCAATACTCTATTTAGCACATAACAAGCTGTGGAAACTGCATCTGCCCAAAAATACTTAGGAAGCTTAGATTCACTTAACATGGTTCTAGCACATTCTTGAAGAGTTCTATTTTTTCTTTCAACAACTCCATTTTGTTGTGGAGTTCTAGGAGCAGAAAAATTGTGAGATATGCCATGTTTTGAGCAAAACTTTTCAAAATGAATGTTTTGAAATTCTGTTCCATGATCACTTCTCAAAGAAACAATGTTAAGATCTTTTTCATTTGAAATAATCTTGGCAAATTTCTTAAATGCATAGAAAGTTTCATCTTTAGAAGATAGAAATAATGTCCAAGTGAATCTTGAAAAATCATCAACAATAACAAGAACATAGGAATTGTTACCAAGACTTACAGTTCTTGATGGACTAAAGAGATCAAGATGTAATAGCTCAAGTGGTCTTCTTGTTGAGATGATGTTCTTTGACTCAAAGGAGTTCCTTGATTGCTTTCCCTTTTGACAATATGCACAAACTTTGTCTTTCACGAATTTGACATTTGGAAGGCCTCTAACAAGGTTTTTGCAGCAAATTTTGTTTAATAACTGCATGTTAATGTGTCCACATCTTCTATGCCAAAGCCAACCTTCATTTTCTTTGGTCAACAAGCATATATTCTTGAGATTTGAGGATTCAATGTCCAGCATATATACATTGTTTGATCTTCTTCCAATGTGCACTATATCTGTAGATTTACAATTGTATATGACACAAAATTCTGCATCAAAAGTGACCTTTATACCTTTCTCACATATTTGACTAATACTCAGCAGATTGTGTTTCAATCCTTCAACAAATAGAACATCTTTTATCTGTGAAGAAGAGCAGCTTCCTATATGTCCAGAACCTTTTATTTTACCCTTGTTATTATCTCCAAATGTAACAGAACCAACTTCATATTCCTTGAAATTTATTAGCTTTGATTTGTCACTTGTCATATGTTTAGAGCATCCACTATCTAAATATCATAAAGCTCTTTTTGCTCTTTGACAGATCTACAAAACAAATTTAGTTTAGATATATAGGTCCCCAAAACAAGTTGGGTCCTTTTGAGTTAGGAATTGCAGATGATTTTGGTTTCCAATAATATTCTCCTCTTGAAATGCCAAAATTCTTGATATAGAAGTATTTAGATGTATGCCCAGTTTTCAAGCAATAAAAACATTTTTTGAATCTATTATTTGTGAAAGATTTATATTTAGCAGTTGGATAATGTTTTACAGATTTCCCATACCCAAGACCAGTTCTGTTTGAGTAACCTATTTGAGAGTTTAATAGTTGATCAAGAGTATTTTGTCCCAATTGAAACTTTCCTAAGGTTTTTGTCAGATAACCAACTTTATCTTGAAGATTTTTGCAATTTTCACAGTTAGCAGGGTTGATTTTATCAATTTCAGATTTATCAGATTCAACTTGATTTTCCAGTTCTAATACTCTGTTATTTAGCTGACTGTTTAATTCTTTTAGTCTGTTAATCTGGTTTTCCAGTTTCAGTACTATGTTTTCTAGCCAACTATTTAGCCCTTTTAGTCTGTTAATTTGATGATCCTGTTTTCTGGCTTCATCATGTAGTTCTTTAAATGCATCTAATAAAGTGTCATAATTTTCACTGAGATCAATGTCACAATTACTCACTTGACTTGAGGTTTCAGCATTTGCAACAAGGCATAGATTTTCTTGATTTTCATATTCAAAATCTGAAGTAGATGACCTGCAAGATTCACTTTCATCCCATGCCATGTAGGCTTTCTTTCCTTTCTTGAAGTGAGGATTTCATTTCTCAAAGACTTTGTCTTTTCTTTCTTTTCTTTCTGGGCTTCTTTCTTTTCTTTGATTTATGAAAGGACAATCCATCTTTACACATCCTAGCTGCCCACAGTTGAAACAAGAGAAATTAGAATAATTGAAATCAAATTTTCTTGTGTACCTTTTCTGTTGATCTTGAAATCTGTCTCTTGAGTTGTTCTTTCTCTTTAGAAACTTTCCAAACTTCTTTACAAGCATGGCAAATTCTGTGCTGTCATTTTCGTTTTCCTCTCCATCACTCTTCAAACATTCTTTGGCTTTCAAGGCAAGGCTCTTGTTCTTCTTGTCAGAATTTTCCAGCTGATCAAGTCTACTCAATTCCAGTTCATGCTCCCTCGATTTGCCAAACAATGTAGCTGTATTCATAACAGATAAATCTTTTGTTTCAATAATGGCAGTGACCTTTGGTTGCCAGCTTCTATTTAGGCACTTTAAGATCTTGATGTTTAGTTCCTCATCATCAAACTTTTTTCCCAGACCCAGTAAGTGATTTACAATGTGAGTGAAACGTTTCTGAACATCTTGGATGCTTTCTCCAGGCTACATCCTAAACAATTCGTATTCTTGAATGAGAGTGTGTTTTCTTGCTCTCTTTACTTCAGATGTGCCTTCATGGGTGACTTGTAAGATGTCCCACATCTCCTTTGCAGTTGCACATTGAGATATCTTAAAAATTCATCAAGATTTAAAGTAGAAGTTCGGATGTTTTTGGCCTTACAATCGAATTGTGCTTTCTTGTTTTCTGTATCAGTCCATGTCTCCCAAGGTTTTTCAGTTATTGTTCCATCTTCAGATTTCAATTTTGGAATGTATGGACCATTGATTACAGCATCCCAAACGCCTCTGTCTACAGATTCAAAGAAAATCTTCATCCTTGCTTTCCAGAAGGGGTAGTTTGCTCCAACAAAAAGTGGTGGTCTGTTGGTGGAGGCTCCTTCAGCAAAGGAAAGCTTATCAGCCATCTTAGATCACTCTTCAAATCTTTCAAGTACCTGCTCTTGATACGAATTGTTAGATTCAGAGATATATCAAGAAGGGGGGATGAATTGATATAGGATTTTCTTCGAAAACTGTTGAGTATCCAATTTTTCTGTTGCTGTCAAGAACAGATTAGTTTACAATAGTCGATTAGTTCTATCATAAACTTATTAAAGAAGATTAAAGAAGAGAAAGAATGCACAAGAATTTATATTGCTTTACTCTTTTTCAAGAGCTACATCCAGTTTCGATTTAACACTAATGTTAGCATATTTCAAGACCAAGTGTTAATGAAGTCCTCTAGATATTTCATGAAGATTTAAAGTTTTGATGATGAAGATTTAAAGTGCTCTAATCAACATTAAAGACTTGTATCATCTCACAAAGGAAGGTTGCTAGATGGAAAAGGAAAGGCATAAAGAGTGTTTAAAGCTTTCAAGAGAGAAGATTGATGAAGATTTTCTCAAGAGCTGAAGTTTCAAGTTTAGTAGGTTTTGTTTTGGGTGATGGATAAAAAGAGTAAGTCATAAATCCCATTCAAGACCTTTCTAAACCTGAGAGCAAGTTGTTTTCTCGCAAAAACGTTTTTCTACGCTTTTAATCGATTATGATACGTAGTCTAATCGATTATTTCACTTAAAATTTGAATCAAAATTGTTTAACGAACTAAATAATCGATTAAGTGTTTTTGATAATCGATTATATTGATTCTGGGTTAATATAATCGATTATGGCCTTAATCTAATCGATTATATCAGGAAAAATGAGTTTTCCAGTTTTTAACTCTGATATAATCAATTAAGCTTTTTAGAAAATCGATTAAATAAGTCATTTTTGCGAATTCAATGCTAAATCAACCTAAGAATGGAAACTTTGATGTATTTTCGAATTATAAAATGAAAGAGAATGTCTTAGGTTCAACACATCTGATCAAGCACAATATTCAAAGTGTTCTTACGCCTTAGCTTTTCAAAACCGCTTTCTTGCTCTCTCAAGGTTGATCAAAGTCTTTGGAAGTGGTGATCTTTGTGCTTAAGCTTTCTATCCAGCACTATTATCAGGTGTATTCTTTTTACTATTTTTCTAAACGGGAAAATTCATCCCTTGGATCTGTTCTAAGGGAGGTGTGTTCATCTCTTGTGTGTCAAGAGAGGTGGGAATCATCCTCAGTGTGTCTGGGGAGGTGTTTCATCCTTAGAATGTCTAAGGAGGTGTTTTCCTTTATCTTTACTTGTTATTGCATGAATTGGTGTTTGTAATTTCAATTAAAGATAGTGGGGGTGATCATCACGCATTTGTGGTGATTAGGAACTGGACGTAGGATTGGCTTAATCCGAACCAGTATAAATCTCTGTGTTCTTTCTCTTTTCCTATCTCTTTTTGTTGTGGATCATATTAACAATTGCAATTCAAACTGCGCCTATCCAAGGTTAAGGAAAATCCGCATCTTGGTTTTAAAACATTTATTTAAAATCTGGAAATTTATTTTAAAGGGAAAAAGTTTCTTAAAAATCCAATTCACCCCCCCTCTTGGTTTTTACACTGCCGTCTATATTTAACAATTGGCCTCAGAGCTGGTTTTTGAAAATTACTCAAAAACAAGATCCTTATGGCAGGCAAAAATCAATCTTTTGCTGAAGGTGCATCTATTCATAGACCACCACTCTTTACAGGTGAAAACTATCCTTTTTGGAAAAAGAGGATGGAGATTTTCCTTAGGTCTAATGATCAAGGCGTTTGGGATGCAATTGTAAATGGTCCATATATTCCTATGACTGTTGTTAATGAAGTGCAGGTACCCAAAGTGAGAGCAAGTTGGATCAAGGATGAATACAATGAATATCAGTGCGACATAAGGGCATGCAATATGATATCATCTGTGTTAACTGTTGATGAGTTTTACAGGTTGTCTGATTGCACTACTGCAAAGGAGATGTGGGACACTCTTGAAGTCACACATGAAGGAACGGAGGATGTCAAGAGATCAAGGAAGAATACCTCAATTCAAGAATATGAGATGTTCCGGATGAGCAAAGGGGAAACCATCTATGACGTTCAGAAAAGATTTACTCACATTGTAAATCACCTCAAGGCGTTAGGTAAGAAATTTGACACTGAGGAATTAAATGTGAAAATTTTAAAATCTTTGGACAGGACATGGCAACCCAAAGTGACGGCTATCACGGAATCAAAGAATCTAACAAGCATGAACATGACAACTCTCTTTGAAAAGCTTAGAGAACACAAAATTGAGCTTGGACGTTTCAAAGGAGAAGAGGAAGACGTCAAGAGGAAAGGTGTTGCTCTTAAAGCGGAATCCTACAAGGATGAGAGTAGCGATTCAGATGACAATCTTGAATGCATTGACATCAGCCTGTTTGTCAAGAAATACAAGAAGTTCATCAAGAACAAAAACAAAGGGAATTTTAAGAAAGGTAAAAAAGCTGAAAATTTAAATTCTCTTGATAACTTTAAATGCTATGGTTATGGAAAAAGGGGTCACTTGAAGTCGGATTGCCCCAACATCAAGAAAGATGAAGAAAAGGTCAAGAAACACAAAAAGCCTTTTGATAAGAAGAAAAAGAAGGCGTACATTGCTTGGGAAGATAATGAAGTGAGTTCTTCTGAAAGTGCAAGTGATTCGGAAGAAGAAGCAAACATTTGTCTCATGGCGGATGATGACGTTGAATCCACATGTAGCAAGGTAAGTGATTTTGGTCTTCCAGATAATTATGATGAGTTGCTTGAAGAATTTCTAGATTTATGTGAAAAATCTGAAAAACTTACTTCTTTTCATAATAAATTAAAAAGTGACTATAAGAGTCTTGAAAAGAAAATTGCTGATTTGGAAGAAGAGAAAAAGGTTTTAAAAGAGGATTTAGAAAAAGCGAAAATTCCTTGCAAATGCAAAACTAAAATTCCTATTTGTGAAAATTATAATGTTCTTGCTAACAAAGTATCTTATCTTGAAATATCTCTTTCAAATATTACCATGGGTAATAAAAATTTAAATAATGTTTTAAAAGTGCAAAAAGGTTTATATGAAAAAGCAGGACTTGGCTATAATTTCAGATACAATCATAAACCTACCAAAACTGTTTTTGTGAAAGGAGAATCATCTAATTCAAGTAAGATTTTTGAAAATATAAATTTCTTTAATAAACCAAATGTTCCTGTTTATAATAATGCATATATTCCAAGAAAAACAAAATGCTCCTACATGTTTTTATTGTATGCATAAAGGTCATTCGGTGAATAAATGCAATATTAAACGTTTTAGTGTTCCTAATGGGAAATACAAATGGGTCACTGCTACAGGAACTGGAATCCACGTCGGTTCTGGGGATCATTTCACGACGGCCCCAAAACCGACGTTGAATCAGGCGACGTTGAATCAGGCGAAAAGTAATATTTTCAACGTCGGTTCAATTTGAACCGACGTTGAAAATCACAAGACTTACAACGTCGGTTAGGGCTAAAACCGACGTTGTAAGTGTCACCCACACTTACAACGTCGGTTGTAGCCCTAACCGACGTTGTAAGTCACTTTTACAACTGCAATGTAGTTTCTAATTTTCTCATTTTCCCTAAATTTTAGTACCTGCATATTAAATAAACCAGCAAACCAGCCACAATTTCATATATAATACATTTCGAATAGCTAAATTTCAAAGATAGACTCTCTAGGCAAAGGTTTGATGAAGATATCAGCTAATTTAATTGATGTTTTGTATCTATGTATTCTATAATGCAATCCTTAGCTATATGATCTCTAATTCTATGTCTTAGAAGAACAATTTAAAAAAAGAAAGATTGATGTAAAAACAACATTATTGGATGGATCTAATCGATCTTGAAAAAATCATAAAAAATAGTTAGACATTGAATTTTCCGCTAATTTTTGTTGTGTTATGTTCTTTTGATGTGTACTTGGATAAAGAGGCCTCACATCCCCCAAAATAATCATAGTTTTGAAAATACAAAATTTAGGTGTACAAAAACTTCAAACGATCATAACTTTTGTTACGGACCTCGGATGGAGATGCGTAAAAAATGAAAGTTTTTGGAAATGACGCAACGAACCTCTTGGCAAATCCCCAAAGGGGATTTGGGCAAAAAAAATTTCAAAAATCCTCCATTTACTATAACTTTTTTATTATTTTACTATTTTTTACCTATTTTCCTAAATTTTGGCCATTTATGTGACTAACTTCCACTTGTCAAAAAATTTTGAAAAAATTTGTGGAGTTGTGTTGTACCAAACAGAGAATTATCAGGCCATTACATCTTAGAAATTTCATAGTTGTAGCTTCTTTTGTCCTAATTATACGGTTTTTGTCCTAATTCCTCTGTTATTTGACTAAATCCAAATTTAAACATCAAATAGAGTCCCATGGGCACAACCAGACCATCATCAGAACAATCATCTACAAAACGAAAAACAATAAAATAATAAAAAACTCACCTGGCCAGTAGCGTTCCCGGCAGCAGCGGTGACGGTGGTGGCGCAAACGGCTGACGGAAGGGAGCTGTTCCAGTAGCAGATCGACAGATGACTGGCGACGGAGACTTCCAATGGCGGCGACGACGAATCGTGCTTCACGAACTTCGTGTGGCTTCACGACAGCAGCGGCGACAGCGGCGTCACGAGCTTCACGGCACCGGGGAAGACGATGGTGAGGGGGAGGAACGGCGTTGGTGGAGGAACGACGTTGGTGTCACAGAACTCGCGGTGGAGAACGCAGAGGGAGCGGCGCAACGAATAACAAAAGTGAGGAAGGAAAGGGGAAAATAGGTTTTTAAAGGCCTTTCTACGTGTCATAACCAAACATTCTACGTCGGTTGTTACACAACCGACGTAGAAGATTTTACATTCTACGTCGGTTCTGCAACTAACCGACGTAGAATGTTGGTTTTAAAACATTCTACGTCGGTTATACAGTATAACCGACGTAGAAGGGTCAAATCAAACTTTCTACGTCGTTTGGATTTAAACCGACGTAGATTGGCGACGTTAATACCTACTTCTGTAGTAGTGGGTTCCCAAAGGAAAAACTGTTTCTAACCCATGAGGACCCTAATAAGTGACTTTAGGGGACCTAAATATTCTTGTTTATGATGCAGGTTGATCCCAAGTCTAGAAAGTCACTATGGTACCTTGATAGTGGTTGTTCAAGACACATGACGAGTGATAAAAGCAAATTCAAAAGCTTCAAAAAGAAAGAGCAAGGTTTTGTAACCTATGGAGACAACAACAAGGGAGAGATCATTGGTAGTGGAGTAATTGGAGAATCTCTAAAGATTCATGATGTTCTTCTTGTTGATGGGTTGAAGCACAATTTGCTAAGCATTAGTCAACTTTGTGATAAAGGTTTAAAGGTAACGTTTGATAGTGATCTTTGCAAAATTCACCACAAGGACTCAAATGAAATCGCCCTCATTGATGATGAAGGAGAATATCAAGAAGAAACTCCTCTAGAAGAAGCTGTTGAAGAAATCAAATTGGATGAGAATCCTCCTCATGATGAAAGTCTACCAAAAGAATGGAGACCACCTAAAAACGTATCTTTGGACAATGTCATTGGAGATATCTCAAAAGGTGTAAGAACAAGGAGGAACATGAATAATTTCTGTATGAATGTTGCTTTTGTTTCACATATTGAACCAAAGACCGTATAAGAAGCTTTGAAGGATGAACATTGGTGTATAGCAATGCAAGAAGAGCTAAATCAGTTTGAAAGAAATCAGGTATGGGATTTAATTCCTAAAACTAACAAAATGCAGGTTATAGGCACCAGATGGGTCTTTAGAAATAAGCTTGATGAAGATGGAAACATCACCAAGAACAAAGCAAGGCTGGTTGCAAAAGGTTATAGACAAGAAGAAGGCATAGACTATGATGAAACCTATGCTCCAGTAGCAAGACTTGAAGCTATTCGTTTGTTGCTAGCATATGCCTCAATTATGGGATTCAAATTGTTTCAAATGGATGTAAAAAGTGCTTTCCTAAACGGATACATCAAGGAAGAAGTCTATGTAGAACAACCTCCAGGCTTTGAAGATTTCAAAAATCCTAACCATGTCTACAAGTTGAAGAAAGCCTTGTATGGACTCAAACAAGCTCCAAGATCTTGGTATGAAAGGTTAAGTAATTTCTTACTTGAAAATAGTTTCAGAAGAGGTAAAGTTGATTCTATTCTTTTTATTAAGAAATCAAAGAAACATATTCTTATTGTTCAAGTTTATGTTGATGATATCATATTTGGATAAACTAATGATGATCTTTTTGCCAAGATTTTGCAAGTAATATGCAGGGAGAGTTCAAAATGTCCATGATGGGAGAATTAAATTTCTTTCTTGGTTTGCAAATCAAACAATTGGAGAAAGGCATATTTATATGTCAAATAAAGTATTGCAACGAAATCTTAAAGAAATTTGAGATGGAAAGTTCCAAGGAAGCTGCAACTCCCATGGCTACATCCTGTTATCTGGATCAAGATTTAAGTGGTAAGGTTGTAGATCAAACAAGGTATCGAGGTATGATCGGATCATTACTTTATCTTACTGCTAGTAGACCGGATATTATGCAAAGTATATGTGTTTGTGCTAGGTTTCAATCCAACCCTAGAGAATCACACCTAAAGGCTGTTAAGAGAATTCTTAAGTACCTTAGAGGAACAAAAACCTTTGGTTTATGGTACCCTTCAGGAGCCTCACCTAGTATTATAGGTTTCTCTGACTCAGATTATGGTGGCTATAGAATTGATAGGAAGAGTACTAGTGGTACATGTCATCTTTTAGGATGTTCTTTAGTTTCATGGCATTCTAAGAAACAAGCTAGTGTTGCTCTTTCAACCACAGAGGCTGAGTATATAGCAGCAAGAAGTTGTTGTGCTCAAATACTATGGATGAAGCAGCAATTAGAAGACTTTGATATCTTTCTAGATCATATCCCTCTTAAGTGTGATAACACTAGTGCCATTAATTTGACTAGAAACCCTATCATGCATTCTAAGACAAAGCATAGAAATTAGACATCATTTCATTAGAGATCATATAGCTAAAGGTGATTGCATTATAGAATATATAGATACAAAACATCAATTAGCTGATATCTTCACCAAACCTTTGCCTAGAGATAGATTTTATGAGCTTAGAAGAGATCTAGGAATTGTTGATGATAAATCTATTGAATGATTGAGGTTTATTGATGAGTTTTGTTGTTAATTATGTGTTTTACGAAAAATTCCGTATATAATCGATTAGTTTTCGTGTGGTAATCGATTAAAAGCGCTATTTTTAAAGATGTTTTAAAGCATAATCGATTAAGTTCATAACATAATCGATTAAATCGCTGGGGAGCAATTTAATCGATTAAGGAATGCACATAATCGATTAAATTTCTGGGTTTTCGTTTTTCTGAAAATTTTGTATGCAAATAATCGATTACGTTCTTCACATAATCATTTAAATGCAACGTTCTGCATTTTTCTGCACACTGGTTTTTGAACTTTGAGCTTTCAATTCACGTGGTTTTTAGTACAAACGGCTATATTCGAATCCTAACAGCTATTTTCGCATTAAATCAATGAATTGTGATCAGAATCTTTGCCTATAAATACCTAGATTGAGAAT
Source organism: Lablab purpureus (assembly GCA_030347555.1). Classification (NCBI taxonomy): domain Eukaryota; kingdom Viridiplantae; phylum Streptophyta; class Magnoliopsida; order Fabales; family Fabaceae; genus Lablab; species Lablab purpureus. Next base: position 23,547,395 of record CM059260.1, read on the forward strand.
TAAAGTGTCACTTTCACTCTCTCTCACTCTTGCTGATTTTCTGTTGATATATTCATTGTTGTGCGAATTGTTAGTGTTGTTTCTATATTAGATTTCGTGCTTGTTCTTCTTTTGTCCATTCTCTATCCACATGGCTGATCAAAGAAGAAGAAAAATGCCCTCAAGGAGGAGAGGCAAAGCACCCATGACATCCCAACAGCAAGAAGAAAGACCACTAACTCTTGCTGGGTGGATTTCTAATGAAGATCTGCAGATTGCCTACGTGAGTCACTGGAAATACAGGAAGATTCTTACTCCAAAATATTTATCTTGTCAATTTTTCAGAACTCATGGTTTTTCATTTCAGGATTTGTTAGTTGCAAGTGGCTTGCAAACTTTTGTAGAGCTGGAAGGTGCTTATTATCCAGATTTAGTTAGAGTTTTCTACATGAATCTAACATCAAGAACAGCAAATCCCAGTACCAAGGTGAAGGGAGTTTGAATTCACCTTGATGAAGATGTGTGGAACAATGTTGCTGGCCTATCCACACAAGGAGGAATAAACATCACATATGGCTTTGAAGACTTCAACAAGTTGGTGGAGTTCCGCAAATTTTGCAAAGACCCAAACTTACAAGTGGAGAACTTGTATAAAGTCGGTAATGTGAAATTAAATGAGCGTATGTTACATTATATTATTGTCTGGATAATTGTTGCAAGAGGAACTAATCATGCTCAACTCACTAAGGAAGACATTCTTTTGATGTATGGTTTCTTTAATAATGTTAGTATTGATTAGCCTGCAATAATTCTAGATAATATGTTTAAAGCCACTAGGCTATTATCTTTTGCTTTACCCTATGCTGTGTTTATATCCAAGATTTTAGAATATAAAGGTGTGGATCTTAATTGAGAAAACAAGCAGATTTTGCTAAGCAACAACAAAATTGGAAAGAATGTTCTAAGGCACATGGGCCTTATTGAACAAGGGAACAGGTTCAGGCAAAGAGATGAGGAAGCTACAATGGATGAAGATGAAGAACCACCACCTCAACCTCAACCTGGATCAATGGAAGCAATTTTAATCTCAAGGATGGACAGCATGATGAGTCTTCAAGTAACTCATTATGAAGACATTTGCTCCAAGCTCTCAAGGCTGAACAGGAGAGTCTACAGGGTAGAAAGAAAGCTGGAGATTGAAGATGTCTCTCCAGAAGAAGACAATACAGGATCTTCAAGGGGCAAACAGCCAGCACAAGATGCTGAGGAAGAAGAAGAAGATGCAGGGGATAGTGAAGAAACAGAATAGGCTACAAGTTCACTAATTCCCTTAGCTTAATTTTTTTTTTAAGCTGCTGTATTTATTTTTTTCTCTCCATATTTTCTGTGTAATTAATTGCTTCTGCTGTATTAATCTCTGAATATGTAATATTTTTGAAAATGATAAAAATAAAGGGGGAGAAAAATATTTGTTTTGATTGATAATATGTCCATATCTCTAGTTTTTAAGAAAATTAAACTTTCAGGGGGAGTATTAGGAAATATTTCAAATTATTACCTAGTATATCTTAAACATTTAAGAGCAAAGTTTAAGGGGGAGTTTTTAGAAATAATTTCCATGCATTAATTTCCTTGAAATTCAAATTTCAAAATTCAAATTGAAAATTAAATGATATGAGACTGCCTATATTATTTCCTTTGTGGACTAATTTTTATGATGGAGATATCCATAAATTATTTTCTAAGTTTTTTCAGGATATCAATCACAAGTCTCTATGTTTCTTTTTATCATCATCAAAGAGGGGGAGATTGTTAGCATATTTCAAGACCAAGTGTTAATGAAGTCCTCTAGATATTTCATGAAGATTTAAAGTTTTGATGATGAAGATTTAAAGTGCTCTAATCAACATTAAAGACTTGTATCATCTCACAAAGGAAGGTTGCTAGATGGAAAAGGAAAGGCATAAAGAGTGTTTAAAGCTTTCAAGAGAGAAGATTGATGAAGATCTTCTCAAGAGCTGAAGTTTCAAGTTTAGTAGGTTCTGTTTTGGGTGATGGATAAAAAGAGTAAGTCATAAATCCCATTCAAGACCTTTCTAAACCTGAGAGCAAGTTGTTTTCTCGCAAAAACGTTTTTCTACACTTTTAATCGATTATGATACGTAGTCTAATCGATTATTTCACTTAAAATTTGAATCAAAATTGTTTAACGAACTACATAATCGATTAAGTGTTTTTGATAATCGATTATATTGATTCTGGGTTAATATAATTGATTATGGCCTTAATTTAATCGATTATATCAGGCAAAATGAGTTTTCCAGTTTTTAACTCTGATATAATCAATTAAGCTTTTTATATAATCGATTAAATAAGTCATTTTTGCGAATTCAATGCTAAATCAACCTAAGAATGGAAACTTAGATGTATTTTCGAATTATAAAATGAAAGAGAATGTCTTAGGTTCAACACATCTGATCAAACACAATATTCAAAGTGTTCTTACGCCTTAGCTTTTCAAAACCGCTTTCTTGCTCTCTCAAGGTTGATCAAAGTCTTTGGAAGTGGTGATCTTTGTGCTTAAGCTTTCTATCCAGCACTATTATCAGGTGTATTCTTTTTACTATTTTTCTAAACGGGAAAATTCATCCCTTGGATCTGTTCTAAGGGAGGTGTGTTCATCTCTTGTGTGTCAAGAGAGGTGGGAATCATCCTCAGTGTGTCTGGGGAGGTGTTTCATCCTTAGTGTGTCTAAGGAGGTATTTTCCTTTATCTTTACTTGTTATTGCATGAATTGGTGTTTGTAATTTCAATTAAAGATAGTGGGGTGATCATCACGCATTTGTGGTGATTGGGAACTGGACGTATGATTGGCTTAATCCGAACCAGTATAAATCTCTGTGTTCTTTCTCTTTCCCTATCTCTTTTTGTTGTGGATCATATTAACAATTGCAATTCAAACTGCGCCTATCTAAGGTTAAGGAAAATCCGCATCCTGGTTTTAAAACATTTATTTAAAATCTGGAAATTTATTTTAAAGGGAAAAAGCTTCTTAAAAATCCAATTCACCCCCTCCCCTCTTGGTTTTTACACTGCCGTCTATATTTAACAACTAACAAATCTCAATACACTAAAATGATCAAGTCTTTACAAGAACCCCTCTTCTAAAGACTAACAAAACCAAAAAGATGAAATTCTAAACACTATAGAATTCAATCTAACCCAGACTCACACCAAGTCTATAGTGATCACCCCAATCACCAAAATACAGGTTTTATAATTTCACAAAACAATCTCAAACCAGAGAACAATACAAATCAGACTACTCTAATGAAAACCCTCTTCTTGATTCTTTCTAAAGCTGAATTCTTCAAAAGATTTGTGAGAAAGCTTTTCGTGATACACTCTTCTCTGTTCTCGCTCTGTTCTTTTGCACTTTGAATCTCCCATGAGACTTGTATTTATAGAGAAAGAGATAAGCTTCAATTAGGCATTATTCTATTTCTGTTATACTGGAAGGTCTGGAACAAAATAGTCAGCTAAACAGCGAAATAGTTAGCTTATTTCATTAAAGACACATTCCTGACATATTAATGAAAATAGTCGACTAATATATCAGAATTAGCTAACTAATAACAGATAATCTAACAGTTATTCAAAATTGCATAAACACCAATTAATCATCATTGTGCCAGCAACATCATCAAATCAAATTCATCAACAAAGAGGATGGAAACATTTCTGTCAAACGAATGCCCTGAAGGAGGGAAGTTTCGTTATCTTCAGAGCTCAATTAGAAGGAGACAACACCATCAGAGTTTTTACTGCAAGATTGGTTTAGGGTCAATTTTCTTATATTTGTTCATATAAGTCACATGTGGTTCGAACTGCTTCTTTTTTATTTCAGAACTAAGAATTCTACTAGATGAACAATATTTACTTAAGTTATCCTTTCGTATAATAATGTTTGAACGCTTATTGCTTTACATAATGTTTACCTTGTCGTTCCAGTTTATTGTCTTCATTTCTACAAATGTTTACATATCCTGAAGTGTATATATCATTTACTTTGTATGCATGCAGATGCCCTTTAATTTTAGTAACAATTGCTGACTGTGGATCTTCGTGTTGACAGTTTAATTGATTTCAAGACCAAATTAGAGTCATCTACATGTTTGTTTTAGTTGATATCTTTGATTTTCGTTTTGCTTATGTTTGTCTCAAAGTATGTGATTTTTTAATAATTCTAATTCTAATGCAGATGGCCTTTAATTTTAGAAACAATTGTTGTCTATGGATATTTGTGTGTTGAGATCAAAATTTAATTGATTTGAATTTCAATACCAAATTAATCTGAGTTACATGATTATTTTTGTTGATTTCTTTCATTTTCGTTTTGTTTGTATTTTTCTCAAAGAATTCGATTTTTTAATAACTAAAATGCAGATGCCCTTTAATTTTAGTAAAAATTGCTGACTGTGGATCTTCATGTTGACATCAAAGTTTAATTGATTTCAACAACAAATTAGAGTCAGCTACATGTTTGTTTTGGTTGATATCTTTGATTTTCGTTTTGCTTATGTTTGTCTCAAAGTATTTGATTTTTTAATAATTCCAATTCTAATGTAGATGGCCTCTAATTTTAGAAACAATTGTTGTAAGTGGATATTCGTGTGTTGAGATCAAAATTTAATTGATTTGAATTTCAATACCAAATTAATCTGAGTTACATGATTATTTTTGTTGATTTCTTTCATTTTCGTTTTGTTTATTTTTTTATCAAAGAATTCGATTTTTTAATAACTAAAATGCATATGCCCTTTAATTTTAGTAAAAATTGCTGACTGTGGATCTTCGTGTTGACATCAAAGTTTAATTGATTTCAACACCAAATTAGAGTCAGCTACATGTTTGTTTTGGTTGATATCTTTGATTTTCGTTTTGCTTATGTTTATCTCAAAGTATTTGATTTTTTAATAATTCCATTTCTAATGTAGATGGCCTTTAATTTTAGAAACAATTGTTGTCTGTGGATATTCATGTGTTGAGATCAAAATTTAATTGATTTGAATTTCAATACCAAATTAATCTAAGTTACATGTTTGTTTTTGTTGATTTCTTTCATTTTTGCTTTGTTTATATTTATCTCAAAGAATTCAATTTTTAAATAACTAAAATGCAGATGCCCTTTAATTTTAGTAAAAATTGCTGACTATGGATCTCTGTGTTGACATCAAAATTCAATTGATTTCAATACCAAATGAATGTCAGCTAGATGTTTTCGTTGATTTGTTTGATTTCGTTTTTTAATAACTCTAATTCGATTTTGTCATTTCATTCGCTTTTATAATTATCTTTTCATCTTTAAAGATTTATGTGCTTTCTTTTTAAATTTTAATAGGAACATTGCCTGCTTCTTCTAAAAACAAATTTACGTGGTCATGTAGTTTAATATATCTTCATATCTTGATATCTTCATAATATATCTTTATCTCTTTAATATCTTTATATCTTTATATTTTTATATCTTTATATTTTTATCTTTATATGTTTATATCGTTATATCTTTATTTATTTAATTATTTTAATTAATTTATACTTCTTTTTTTGTATAATTATTCTTTTAAAAATTAATTTCACTATGTCAAAGTTTATTTTTTTAATCTCCAAAAAATCGTTTTTCCTGAAACCATTTCTCAGTTTCTTCGAAATCCGTGATGCCTGTGTTTAATGTCAAAGCAATTTGATTTCATTTTCTTTAACCTTTATCTCTTGAAATTTAATATGTCCTTATTTAATTTTTTTGTAGCTTATATAGACATATACAATACTTAAAAATTGTAAATTGTAGTTTCTATACATACATATCTATAATCTATAAATCTATACATATATATATGATGATGCCCCTTAATTTTCATTGTTATTGTTGACTCTGCATGTTTGTGTTGAGATGAAAATTTCATTGATTTGAATTTGAATACGAAATGAAAAATCAGTTACATGTTTCATTTTGTTCCATTACTTTGATTTTCGTTTACCTTAATTTCTTCTCAAAGAATTATAATTATAATATGTAATATTTCTGTGCATCTTCATTATATTTTTAATATCGTAATTATTTTTTATTTCAGCCATCATTCATTCATTTTTCAAGTTATAAAATATACATTTTATAGAATTGGTATTTCGAGATTATAATCATTTCATTCTTAACTTTCATTTTTAGAAAGTGATTTCTTCTGAAATGACTTTCCAATATCTCTGAACTTCTTGAAGCTACATTTAATACAATGTTATTTCAATTTATGTCACCTTTATCTCCATTTTCATTAACAAGTCATCTCAAATCCTGTTAACAGATTTTGAAACTTACTTTTTGAATTGCTGAATTTTTTTTTCTCAAAAGACGTTTCAATTTCTGTGAAGGCCCTTTAAACTCTATTTCATGTCAAATTCATTTCATTTCATTTCATTTCACTTCTCCTAAGCTCCATCTCCTTCTGCTTTGTAATATTTTCTGTTGTGCTTCAAAGTTTATATTTAAAAGTTTATCTCTTCCTCTTCACTTCACTGCTCCTTCAAACGAAAAAATATTGAGTGCAGAAATCGTCCTTCAAAGTGAAACAAAGGGAAAGTTCATTACCATGCACCTTATTGCTAAGGTATGATAAACTTCATTTCTAAATTCTTTATTTTGATGATGATGTATTACTATTATTTGCTGAAATTTGTATAATTTTTGTAGAGTTTTAGGTACGTTGATCGTTCTTTTGCAAATCAGTTCTCGGAAGAACTCGGTCCAACGTGGACATTAGCTGATAGAAGAGGAAAGACTCATGTTGTCACCTACAACATGAATTTGGACAACCCACTATTAGAGAAAGACTGGGACAAATTGAGGAAGTTCTATAAACTCCAAGGCCAACATTTTATTTTATTCCGTTACGTCGGCCTCTCTTGCTTTGATATTACTGTGTGGGAACCATTGTGCTCAACAATGGAAGTTCATAAATTTTTTAAGGACAGGTCCTTGCCCCTGCCATACACAACATTCAGATTGACAGTGTCAAAGTATCACACCACAGCAAGCAACCTGGTCAAATTTATCTTCATGCATTCATTTTCGTAATATTTTTTAGGATTCTGGAATTTGTACATGAACTTACAAATATATTTTTCAATCTTTTCTTCGTCTTTTTCCAGGATTTGCCTGTTGATATTGGTTACCACATTTTCCAAGAGAAATTGAGATCTGTTTGTCTAAACGGACCGATTACTTCTGTAAAATGTAAATTGTTAGTCAGAAAAGGCAAGAAGAAGTCAACAAAGATTGGGAAAGGTTGGAAGGAATTCTGCTGCGAAAACGAATTGTGTGAAGGAGATCGAGTGGAATTCCAATTTGACAATGAGAAGAACAAAGACCATGTAACAGTTTTTGTGAATTTTAATTAGGTTGAACTTTTTGTATTATTTAAATGTATTAATTTTTGTCTTTTAAATTTTTTTTTAGGTATTGCTTCTGAAGAAGCAAGAACAATGATCCACTAACCTTTTAAATTAATGTTGTTAAAAATATTGCTTTTGTTTATGTTTTGAGATGTATACTTTGTTTTTTATCTGTTTACATAACATTAACAAAATATGTAAATAAAGATATCCAAAAAATTTATAATAATGAATTATATAACTATAAATTCTATGTATGAAATATAAGTATAAGTACGAAATATTATATAAGTCAATAACATAAAACTCCAATTAATTGACACAAATATATATCAATAATCTATGAATGTATACAGATATTATATTATAGATATACATAGGTAATATAGAAGTATTATATGTTCAGATTTTTTTTATCTTCACGTTTGGTCAGGAGAATGACTTTTTGTTGCATAAGAAATATCAGTGCATAGACGATTAAAATACTTCAGCATGAATTTTAAGAAATGTTTGTGTATTTTTAGCCATATTTATGCAAGAAGTACATAGTGCAGGCACAAGGTATTAAAAAACAAAAAAAAAATCAAGCATTGCTTTTGTTGAACAAATGGTGGCACAGTCTTTTGCTGATAGGAAATGTTTTACGTAGCCCTATTTGTCCTGTGCCTATTTGTGTCCTTTTATTGCTCTGTTCATTTTGTATGCTTTTTGGTGCTCATGTACGGTAAAGAAGCTAAATAGTGAAACAAACCAGTTGATCAATTCAAAGCAAGTACAACTATATGGCCCTATTTCGTTAGGCAATATCTGTTTAGTTTGTTGTAGATAGCTACGCGTGCACTATTGTTGTGAGTATGCTAACAAATATTACTGTGTATCATTACTGGTTTTGGGTTTGCAAAGAAAAAACCAATGTCAAAGCTATGCAAAAAGCACTTCTGACTGCAATTCCCCTTAAATAGAAACAAGTCTGCAAGATACCTCCAAGGACAGGTTATGCTTTCGATGTTTACATGCTTTGATTACAAAATGTTATAACATAAATAATAATATATATATATATATTACTTTTCTTACATTACTGTAGCGAAAGGAGAAAACAAACTATTACTACAAGCGTTCTTAAAAGACCATCAACTGATAGTGTCAACAACATATTCTGCAACCATTCTTAACTACAGAAACTTTCATAAACCACTGCATACCGAGCTTTCTTGACTGAAGCTTCATGAAGAATCATTTCAGTATACATGGATCGAAATTATTGTGCAGATGCAAGAAAAAGAAGGAAGATGATTATTTCTCAGAACTTGCGACAAAACAATATGAACACTACAAGTAATTTCATACGTTTTCTCATGCTTTTTCATTTGAGATATTTAATCATTAACTAACATTAACCCACAAACAATGTATATTTTGCACGTTAGATGCCCATGACTTGAGTGAAACCGCACCAAGTAACAATCAGAATGTGAAATCGTTGACTGATATTAGTTATGGTAAGTGATTGTTTTGCATAAATGTATTTATGTATATCTGAACCTACACTCATGTTTGAGTAACCATTGTTGCAGAACAAACATGCTTCAACAGCGGTGCCAGTGCGACAGCTAAAGATCAATATAGAAGACCATTAACAGATATTACATATAGTATGATTCAATACAAAGCAAAACGAATTAAATTTGGTTAAACTTTATTTCTTACAATGTTGTATTTCTTCGTAGATATGAGCATAAAGAGTCCTCATTTTGTTTCACCAACAGTTCAAGGTGTTGCTTCCTCAATAAAATCAACACGCACTGCATGCTCTCAATATTCAAACAAAGAAAACGTTGACAGTCAGATGATTCCTACACAAATAGGTTAAAAGCCTCAAAATACAATACCAGTCTTGAAAGCTCATTTCGTTTCTGTTGTTCACTTCACTGTTTATTTCTTTGTTATGCATGAATATAACAATATATTGTAAGAATCTCAAATTAATTGACAGGTACTCAGATACAATCTCTTCAATGTGTTTAATGTCTAAGTCAAAGTAATCCTTCTTCATGTCCATCCATATTAACTTTATCTTCTAATCACTCAAATAGTAATAATACTCACAACTTTACAGGTATGTGGAATTTGTAAATTTATCATAAGCATAATAACAATAACAATATATTATCCTCAAAATTTGTATGCATTTTTTTAACTGACAATCAGTTTTTGAAAAGTGCCTACAACACTCCTCAAATTGGACACAAATCCACAGATTATCCTAATGGTGAGCAGTACAATTTGCAAACCGCATTTCATTATCTTCCATATTGACATATTTCTTAACTCGTGTAAAATGGATTCACTATCTAAAATGATCATTATTCATCTGTTAAATTGTATTGTGTTTTATCTATAAGTGCCTGAAATTACTCTTTGATAAATAGGTCAACCTTTGTTTCAAGTTGATCGAAACTCAAGTGCAATTACGTGTTGTACATCTCCAGTAGTTGTAAAGTCATCTTCTTCTGTTTGTAATCAGAAAAATAAACACTATCCTTTGAATATCAGTAGTTCAATTCAAAAGACTTTGCAATTTGAACAAATATTTGAAGAACAACCTAATGATGGTAAATCACATTGCTCTATGTTTTCTTATTGCTACTACACGTTTCATTTATTTCACATTTATTTCTTATAACCATTAGTTTTTTAAAATTACAGACAATAATACAACAGGCAACATAGAATCTACTTTTGGCTACAATTTGTACTCTAAAGTTGAACATCAAGGTGAAAGCATTTTTGTCTAACTCATTTTTTGTTTCTATCAAATATTATCCAATGAATTATTTATTAATTTTATTTTAAATGTAGATAATGTGAATTTTGGAATACCATCTATTGAATGTGTATACTGTTTGGCTCAAGTGTGGTATGAGGAAAGAGCTGAGAAATCAAAAAGAATAAAGACAGTTGACTTCTCTATACGTTGTCAGAAGGGTAAAGTGCAACTTCCTTTTTTAGGAAAGCCTCCACAATTACTTCAAAGTTTATTACATGGTGAAGATAGTAGAAGTACTCAGTTTTTAAATAACATCAGAACATACAAAAGTATGTTTTCTTTTACTTCCATTGGTGGTAAGATTAAATCTTCAATTAATGATGGAAATGGACCTCCTCAATTCATTCTTAACGGTCAGAATTATCACCGCATTGGAAGTTTGTTACCAAATGATGGATCAGTTCCAAATTTTGTACAATTGTACATCTATGATACTGAAAATGAAGTAGCAAACCGAACTTCGCACTTTGGGTAAGTACAAAATTTATTTTTGTTATTAATTGAGATAAATATCATTGCATCCATTTTAAATATTACGATTTCTCCATTTAGGTCCACAACGAAAATTCCACCAATTGATGCTTCCTTGGTTGTTGATTTGACAAAAATGATTGATAATTTCAATGTATTGGCTCAGTCATTTAGAAGAGTTAGAGATTTTGTAGACACTAATTCAACATCAGATATAACTCTACAACTTTTTTGTCATCGTGGAAAGGATGCTAGAGTTTACAATACACCTTCATCTGAGGAGGTAGTTGCATTAATAGTTGGTGACTTTGATAACCTGAATGCAGGAAGAGACATAATTGTGAAAAAGAATTTTGGTGAACTTTCAAGATTACATGAAACTCACACTGCATTCATTCCCTTACAATATCCCCTACTTTTTCCATATGAAGAGGATGGCTATCAAGAAGATATTCCAATTAGCCAATCTCATAATCTTAAAGCAAATCGTAAAAGAGTTCGAATTTCTTTAAGGGAGTTTGTTGCTTTCCGAATTCAAGAACGAGGTATTGAGTTTGGTAATGTTGTAAATGCACGTAGGTTATTCCAACAATTTGTCGTTGATTGTTATACAATGATTGAGGCTTAAAGAATGTCTTTCATAAGAGCTAATCAAAAGTCAATACGTTGTGATATTCTAAACGGAATACAAGAGGTAGTTAATAGAGGAGAAACTGATCCTTCATCAATTGGCAAACGTGTTGTACTACCTACCTCATTTACTGGTAGTATACGTTACATGTTTAATAATTGTCAAGATGCTATGGCAATTTCTAAGAGATTTGGATATCCTGACCTGTTTATAACAATTACATGCAATGTAAGGTGGGATGAAATACAAGACTTCCTTCTTCAAAGAGGGTTAGCAATGTCAGATAGACCAGATATTGTTTGCAGGGTTTTTTAAATGAAACTAGATCAAATGATGAGTGATTTTAAGAAGAATAATTTATTTGGGAAAGTTAATGCAGGTTAGTCAAATTGTTTGTTGTATATTGTGAAATATAATTGTTTTTAATGTAATTTCATTTTTGTTAATAGGAATGTACACTGTAGAATTTTAAAAAAGGGGACTTCCACATGCTCATATATTATTGTGGTTAGATGGTGAACACAAATTGCAAAATCCAAGCGACATTGGTGAAGTCATCTCTGCTGAACTACCTCATCCAGATTTGTATCCTAAACTTTCTAAGATTATTGAAAAGTATATGATTCATGGTCCATGTGGAGCTGTTAGAAGGAATTCACCTTGCATGAAAGAGGGTAGGTGTTCTAAATACTATCCTAAGAAATTTAAACTTTCAACCACCATTGATGAAAACAATTATCCATGTTATAGACGAAGAGATAATGGTATAAACATTGTCAAAAATGGAGTAGAAGTAGATAATAGAAGTGTTGTTTCTTATAGTCCCATCCTTCTTATGCAATATCAAGCACATGTTAATACTGAGTATTGCAATAAGTCTAATTCTATCAAGTATTTGTTCAAGTATGTGAATAAGGGCCCAGACAGAGCTACACTGAATATTACAAAAACTTCTGAAGATTCTACCACAGTTGTTGATGAAATAAAAAGATACTATGATTGTAGATACTTATCTCCATGTGAGGCTATTTGGAGAATATTTGGGTTTGATATTCATCGCAGATGGCCACCTGTGCAAAGGTTGACATTTCATCTACAATCAGAACAACCAGTTATATTTAACGATGATGATGATCTTGACTCCATTTGAATAAACAGCAACATGCCCAAACAATGTTTCTTGCTTGGTTTCAGGCGAATCAAGAGTATGTTGAGGGAAAAGAACTCACTTATGTTGAATTTCCAAGTAAATTTGTGTGGATTCCTCAAGAAAGAAAATGGAAGCCAAGGAAGCAAGGTTATAATATTGGAAGACTTACTTATATTCCTCCTGCCTCTGGTAAATTGTATTATATGAGAATATTGTATTATATGAGAATTTTGTTAACAATGCAAAGAGGATGCACAGACCACAATTGTATAAAGACTATAAATGGAATAACTTATAAAAGTTATCAAGAAGCCTGTTATGCTTTGGGTCTTTTGGCAGATGACAAAGAATTCATAGAGGCCATAATTGAGACAAGTAGTATTGCCTCTGAGAATGAACTTATAAAATTGTTTGTTACATTGTTGATAATGAACACAATGTCAAAACCATATGTTGTGTGGAAATCTACTTGAAATTTGTTATCAGATGGTATTTTATGCCAGAAAAGAAAGGAGTTTCGTTTACTAGGTATTCAATGTTTATATTAGGCTATTTACTTAACACCGGCATATGGTAATAACCATAATTGTTTTATGCAGGTCTCCAAATTGATGAAGCATAATTACATAACCTATGTCTTCTACATATAGAGAAGTTGTTAATGGAAAATGGTAGGTCTTTGAAGAATTATACTTCTTTACCACAACTTGATTTATCAAACTCTTACCAATTTGAGAATATGTTCATTGTTGATGAGTTGAATTATGATAGAAAACAAATGACTGAACTCCATGAATCTTTATTTCCATTATTGACCACCGAGCAACTTCAAGTGTATGAAAATATATTGACAGCAGTTTTATCAGATCAAGGAGGTTTCTTCTTTTTATATGGTTATGGGGGCACAGGAAAGACATTTCCTTGGAAAACTTTATCAGCTACTCTTAGATGTAAGGGAATGATTGTTCTAAATGTTGCTTCGAGTGGAATTGCTTCTCTATTACTTCTTGGAGGAAGGACAGCACACTCTACATTTTGCATTCCCTTAACAATAAATCAGGAATCAACCTGCAATATTCCTCAAGGAAACCTTAAAGCCAAAATTTTCAAGAAAGTAAATTGATTATATGGGATGAAGCACCCATGATGAATCGATTATGTTTTGAAGCTTTTGATCGAACCTTAAAAGACATCATGAAAAGTGAAAAACCATTTGGTGGTAAAACTATTGTCTTAGGAGGTGATTTTCGCCAAATTTTGCATGTTGTGAGGAAGGGTTCTAAGCATGATGTTATTAAGGTAACAATAAACTACTCAGAAACATGGAAGTATTGTAAAGTTCTTAAGCTTACTGAAAATATGAGATTAAGTACTGCAAAAACAGATAAAGTGCTATAGAAATTCAAGAATTTGCTGATTGGATACTACACATTGGTGATGGACATATGACTTTGAATGAGAATGGCGAAGGTTATGTTGATGTACCACAAGATCTCTTACTTGATAACAATGATAAACCTTTACTTTCATTAGTTGATTTTGTTTATCCTGGTTTTCTATCTAACATGATGTCTTCTGGATTTTTTAATGATGTTGCGATCCTTTGTCCAACAAATGAATCTGTAGAAGAGGTGAATGATTTCATTCTATCTCTGATTCCTGGAGAACGAAAAACATACTTGAGTTCAGATTCAGTTTGCCAATCTGATCAGAATGAAGAAATTCAAAGTGAATGGTTTACACAAGAATTCCTAAATGAGTTCAAATGTTCAGGGATTCCAAATCATGCTCTTACATTAAAAGTTGGTGTTCCTGTAAGGCTCTTGAGAAATATAGATCAAGCAAATGGCCTATGTAATGGAACAAGATTGCAAGTTAATGTTTTGGGAGAACACTTCATTTTAGCTACAGTTATTATTGGGACAAACATTGGTGATAAAGTATTTATACCCAGAATGGATTTGATCCCTTCAGATCCAGGTTTTCCCTTCAAATTTCAAAGAAGACAATTTCCTTTATCATTATGTTTTGCAATGACTATAAACTATAAATAAGAGTCAAGGACAAACATTAAATAAAGTTGGACTCTTTCTCCCATGTCCTGTATTTACGCATGGTCAATTATATGTTGCTATATCAAGAGTAAAAACCAAAAAATGTTTGAAAATTCTTATATTGGATGAGGATGAAAGTGTATGCACTTCTACAAAAAATCTTGTCTACAAAGAAATATTTGAAAATCTTTAAATCATACAAGTAATGGATTCACTTATTCATACCAGGTATACATTCTTTCATTTAATAACAATACCATTATATTCAAGTTTATATTTTCAAATTTTCATTCTTACTTCTTAATAATTGTAGGAATATCAAGTGCGTTAAGATTCACATGTTGTAACGAAATTCTTCATTCAAAAGTGTATAACAGTATGTTTAAATACAAATGTTCATGTCAGTACACATAATTTTTGTCAATTTTTTGTAAGACTCATATATTGATGATATACTATTTTTATATTTTTATATACGCAATCATATTATAACTATCAGGAATCAAAATATATCTTGAACTTTCATAATACATAATACATTATATATCAAAGAACTATTTTTGTTAAAGAAATAATATTTACATTTTTTTTATTATTTTAAATTATATGCCCATGCGTTGCACGGGTTCGGATACTAGTTTTTAACATATGTGTGTTCTTGAGAAGGGATGCTTTAGAATAATTTAATTGATTCATAATTTAACAAACTTATTTTATTAACAAAATTTTGATATTATATATTTTTAATAATACTAAGCAATCATTAAATGTGTGGACTAGTGTAATAACTCTAGAAATTACTATTATTATCATACTTAATGCACATACATAACTTTGCATTGACTAATACTAAAATGTAAAAAACTTAGTCACTAGACTAATTTATAATATAATTTAGTAAGTGGTTAAAACTTGGTAACTAATTCTAGAAATCAATTTAGTCGTTATTATATAAAAACCAATTTCATAAATTTTTAAGATTAATGGCTACCGAAAAATATAGTTTCTAATTCTATTATAATAAAAAATATTTTACATACCAATAATTTTTAATTTATAAAAAAGTTTTTAATTTAATCAGTGTAATAACTAATTATTTTTTGTTTTTAAATTAATTTATATTTAATGAATTTTTTATAGTGTATTAATAAAAAAAAATTTAGTAAAATAAAATTCTAATAACTAAGATTTATTGTTTATAATTATTAGTTAATATGTGTGAGAAAACCTTAAAATCATACAAAATAAAATGAAGCTAATACTATTACACTATCTGCATTCTCATTCATATGAAAAAACCATACTATTTTATTGTCAAATAGATTTTTTTATCGACAATGTCAAATAGATATAAATAACTTTTATCTATTTTTATTTTATTTAATGATATTTTTCCTAAAACGCTCTAACATTAATTAATGCTTAACTTGGGTTACACCATTATAATATGTACTTTTTCTTTATGGAAAAAATATCTATAAAACTTATTAATATATTAGTTAACTAATTTTGAAAAAATATATATATGAAATGTGAACTAGTTAATATCATTTTATGCGATTTTAGTGATTCATGCATCAGATCAATTTCGTGTTCCTATTAATTAAAAATGCATAAAAATTAAAAAGAAAAGGAGTCGTATACGAAAGCACTTCCAAATACTTTCATTTTCAAAAAATAAAATACAAATAGGTCTTTTAAATTACGATATCAATGACAAAAAGTAAATATACAGTGAATATAAATCATGTTTGATTATTCAGTCCCAATCTGTGGTTGAGAATATGATTTTTTTTTTCATTTTAAAATTGAACTTTTAAATTTAACTTATGTAATTTCATTTAAAATTTATCTATTTTCATAAATTTAATATATAATTGTACTATTTAAGTAAAAAAATATCGACAGTTGTCGGTATAGATCAGTTTTTCTTATAATTCGTTTCGTAATTATTGAAATAGACAAATTGTTGGCTTGTTTGTGCTTTTTTTAAAATTTTGAATTTTGATATTTTCGAAATTGTACTTGTTTACACGTTCTAAATGATTTTTTTATTAAATCAACTTTTTTGTTTTTTAATCAAATTTTTATATTTTATTTATTTTAAAATACGATTTATTTTTTTGAAAAAATATAAATTAACATATAATTTTTAATTTTAAATTAATGTTTAATTTATTTTGCATATTTTTGTATAATATAGTTTATTAATTAAAATAATAATGTTAATTTAATGTAATTTGGGAAATAAAAACAATAAGTAAATGAATAATTTGATTAAAAAATATTAAGATTAAATATTTAAATAAAAAAAATAAAAATAAAAAATTTCATTATCTATTAGAGCAATTTTTTTATTATGACCTTGGTTTCCAGAATTTGTAAAGAATTTTTTTTTCTAACGTGAGTTTTAGGATGTTAGTGGTATGATTTTGAAAGAAAAAAATTGGTTTCAAACCAATTTTTTTAGTTTGGTTTGGATAGGTTTATGAGATTTTTAAATTTTATTTTTTTATTAAATATTTCATTTTTTATTTTATTTTTTAAATTAAAATATTATAATATAAAATATATTATTCAAAATCTAATAAATATATTGAATAATAATACTTATAAAGTTATACATAAATTCATTCATAATTGAACAAGAAAAATATACAAATGTATTTTAGTATAGACAAAATTCTCTTTCCTAAGTATTTCACCGATACAACATTCATCTAGTTTATAAATCAATCAAAACTTATAAAACTTGTTGCTCTCATTTTGTCTAATAACTAGTTATTATCTCTACTTTGACTAGTCAATCTACTTTTGTATGTATATGACCCTACTGCAATAAAGTTTTTTGTGTGTTAAAATCAATGATAATGACAAAGTATTAGGGAAAAGTCCAACATCCTTTAAAGTTTTGAGTATACACTTAAAGAGAATAAAACTATAAAATGTAAAAGATGTTGTGTCTAACAAACAATGCAAATTCGATAGACGATACAAGCTCTTATCAGATCATGCACATATCGTCTGGTTCCACGTCATTTAATGCTAATGACTTATCGATCAGATGATATGCACACATGATGTTAACTTCAATGAATATCTTTGTTGTACGGGGACATTCTTCTAAATGTCCAGAACTTAATGTACAAAGGCTATCTCACATCCTTTCAAACACATCTCAGAAAGGAGAGCTAAAGTTGCTCAAGTCCACCAAATTTCTAACACATGCAGTTTGTCAACCCTTGGAGCATACTTTCCTTGTACAGAAGTCGGCTTTCATAAAAGAGAAGTAAAACTCATTGTCCAATGGAGGACAAGTCAACAAGTTATTTGGAATTGTGCCAAAAGAAGGGCATGCATTTATTGCATGAAGAGTGACACTTAATACACTCTACGTGAAGTCTCAACAGACGATAGAAGATGTAGCTTGTGAAGCCAACCTAAAGTTGGAAGATGTAAGAATGGGACTCCAACGACTAGTTGCTTTTGTGCACTATAAAAGACTCCAGCTTGAAAAAGAAAACAAGAACGTGATCTTAAGCTAAAGTGATAAAATTTTGTTGTTTTCTTTCCACATCTTTAACAAGCTTTAGAAGAATATTTTGTGTTTTTTTAGCAACATCTAGAAGGAGATCTTAATCGTATATTTATCTTTTGGATGCAAACACCTCTAGATTTGCTACCCTGTGATTGCAAAATCACACCTCTTTTTGTAAAGGGTCTTTTAGCCAAAAGTGGCTTGTTTTCAAAAGAAATAATTAGGCTTGGACCAAGAGTGAGTTGTTGAAAGAATACTTCGTTGAGCCAGAAATGAATTGTGGAAAGAATATTTGTACGGGTTAACCAGGAGTGGCTAAGAGCCAAAACAATACTTGTATCTTTGTAGTGTGAGTCTGCTTAGTGGAACTCAAACAAGTTGATTGAAAATTGGATGTAGTCTATAGATTTCAAACGAACCAGTATAAAAAATTGTGTGAAAGATTTCTTAACTTAATTCCCTTTCAATTGTGTCTCGTTAAATTGTCTAACCTTGAAGGGAGGTTTTATTTTTAACAAAGAGAGTTCTTTTAAAGATATTTTGAGCAATAGACCTTATGCATATGTTGAACCCTAAGTATCGTCTGACAAATGTTTTTCAACAGACAATATTTGAATAGTTTGTCAAAAATTTTTAAAACACAATTCAATCCTCCCTTATTGTGTTTACTCATTTTTCACAGTTGGTATCAATGTTCGGCCTCTAAAGGGTTGTGCGCCTGATAGCGTTAGAGGAAAGTATCCAACACTAACACATGAAGAACAACAGTTGATTGTCGAGGGAGCCTCCTTGATAAAACATCCAGCCTTTCTTGGTGAAGTCTTTCCCTACTAGAGAGATAAAAAGGAGATGTATGTGAAGTCCGCAGACTATCAGTTGTGACAGATTATAATAAATGGAGATGTTAAAGTTGAAGGCCCAGAAGAAGACTAGAAAGAAAAAGACTTTAACAAAATCCAGTTGAACAACAAAGCAATGTATACTCTTATTCGTGCTTTATTTAAGAATGAGTATAAAAAGGTTTTTAGGTTGATGACTACAAAGGAGATATAGGATTCTCTCATCATCAACTATGAAGGGAATGAAGATGTCCAACTTAGAAAGGTTGTCACGCTGACAAGATAGTACGAGTCTTTCTCCATGAAGGAAGGAGAAAGCATGGACAACATTTTTGGAAAAGCTTTAGGGAAAAGCTTTTCAAAGGCAAAAATCAATCTAAAGCTACTCGACAACATGCCAAAGATCTAGGAACCCAAGACCACCACCATAACTGAAATTAGATATCTCAAGAAACTTTCATGGGATGAGCTTCTTGGTATCCTCAGGGTGCATGAAGTTCACCTCAACGACAGGTGCTTTAAGGAAACCTCAACGACAGGAGCTTTAAGGAAGCCTCAACATCAACTGACAAGGATCTTCTTGCTAAGGTAAAGAGGGTTGCAAACAGATGGAAAGAGCCTAGAGCTCTGAAGGCTCTAGAAGAAGAGTCCATAAAATCTGAGGTTGAGTTTGACAACTCAATCGATGAAAAAATCTCTTTGATGTCCTGAAAATTTAAGCACATTCTTAAACGCAGAGGATAAAGGAATAGAAGGTTTCCTTACAAAAGGAGGGATGACCCTCACAAGTAGCAACCTAAAGATGAAGGTTAAGAAGTCGTGTGCTACAAGTGGAAGAAGTCGAGACACATAAAAGAAAAATGTCCCAAGCTAAAGAAGAGGTCAAGCTTCAAGAAGAAGAACCTCATGGCCACATGGAAAGACTCTAAATCTGAGTTAGAATCAAAGGCAAAAGAACACATGAGCATATGCCTTATGATAGACGTTCAAAATGAGGTATTTTCTAGTCTTTCATCTCGTTTAATTATCTCTCCTAACTTTTCTTTGTCTGAAGAAGAAGAAGAAGAAGAAGAAGAGGAGGAGGAGGAAGATTTGTCTTATGAGGATCTTTCAATAATTGCAACACCCTCTCTAAGCAACATTTGGAATTAAAACAAAAATTTAAACATATTCTTCGTTAAAACAAAGAGCTCCAAAGCGAGAAGATTAAGTCTGTTGTCAAGATCCAAATGCTAGAATAGATGAAGACATCAAACAATACCCACATTAAAAATTTAGAAAAACAAGTTGAGTATTGTAAGCATGATTTCAAAAAGTTTTCAGGGAGCTATAAATTTTAAAGGTGTTAACTTTTTTGGCAAGCGCACCAAATCGTTCAAGTAATAATTCGGAAAGTCCGAATATCGTTTCCCAAAGGACTTGTGCAATACACGACAATAATTGCAATTGATAACTAAATTAGACAAAGAATATTTCCATAATTTGGTTTAGTGTTTAAAAGAAATAAAATTGTGCAAACAACAATAAAAACTCTTTTTGGTATTTTCACAAACACTTAGAAGGCGATAAAGATAAGAAATGATATGGAATGTAAATGTTAGGATTAGATTTCACCAAAACTCACTCTCATGCATATAATGACTCAACTTCTCTCCACTTTAATGTAAATACCAACCCACTAGTTTACTCAACCCTAATCCCTTAGTGGAATGAGCCTAAGTTTCCCTATTATGAGTCAATTCCTTGATCCCCTAACAAGAAAACTTGCCATCACAACAAGGGTTTAAGACAACCAATGAATCAAGCTCCATTCCTAGATACAAGTTTCATTAGGTATTTTGCTTCAATTCAAGATTACAAAAGATAATTTCCAAAACCTAATGAATCAAATATCAAGCTATGGGTGATCAAACCACAACAAGCATTAAGCATAGAAACAAAATACTAACATTGAATGGAAAGACATATATATATATATAAATAACAAAGAGATTACATAAGAGTTCGTTTGGCTACATCTAATCCCAACAAAATGGGTTTTAGCTCTTCATTGTCATGAAGAGCACAAAAAATAAAGGATGAGTAATGGAAGAAGAATGATAACCCAAGAGAAGGAAGATAGTCTCCAAGGAAGCCCTAGAAGCTCCAAGTCGCATTCCACTTGAGTTCTCTTGCCCCGCATCCGTTTTCTCTCGAAGAGTATGAATAAATAGGCATAAGGGTGCCATGTCAGCAAGTTGGCGCCCGGCGGGTTCCATTTCGCGCCCGGCGTACTCAGACAAAAGTGGTCTCGGCCCAACTGGCGCCCGGCCTCACTAAAGTGGCGCCCAGCCCCAGGTGAATTCTGGAGCCTGGCGCCCGGCCCCAGTGACTGATCAGGTCCCTGTCCATGTAGCGCCGGGCTTGCTTCAGGGGCGCCCAGCGTCAGGAACTCTCTTTAATTTTCCATTAAGGCCTTCCTTCTCCATCCCTAGGATTCCAAACTTGCTTCTTTCAACCTCAAATGTTTCCTATACCACTCGTTAGACAAAAAATATGGGGATTAGTAGTATAAGTAGATAAGATTAACCAAATGCAAATTACTTACAAAAAGTATCAAAAAGAGAACCAAGTAAGTTAAAAGCTTAAGAAAGAGTTGATTTTGTTAATGTGAAAAGACTAAAAGAAGTGGTAAAAATTAACATTATCAACTCCCCCAAACTTAGAACTTTGCTTGTCCTCAAGCAAAAGGTAACTTGGCATAACAAGACAATTAATCAACAGAGGCACCACAACTAAGAAGCAAGTTCACATAATCACTTCAGATGTCATTCATGTATGCTTTTGTTCAAATCATTATGTGGAGAAGATTTGTTTCCCTGTCAAGCTTCAATTATGGTGCCCACATTGCAACAATAATAAGAATGCGGACAAAAGTTTTATGAGAGACTAACAAGCATGGCTGACCATATACATTGATCAACTAACTGAGTCATCCTCACTGGAATAAGTGTCTCACTCAAGCACACTAGTGTATAAGGATATGTGTTTATCTCTCTTCCACCACTAATTCTACGCAATTTAACTTTGCTTTTTGTTTCAAAAGAGCCAATATTATTCACAAACATGCAAACATCACAAGGACTTTTATGGGTTATATTGTGGTCAGGCTAAGAAGAAAGTTTGGTTTTTCTAGGTAGCAAAGGCTTTGAGCAAAGAGAGCAATTACATCAACTCATGAACTTGACCTCTGAAAACTAGAATGAAACCAAATATTATCATACACCCAATTTATTGTTAACTTTCTTTTTCTTTTTCTTTCTTTTTTTTTTTTTCAAATTTTTTTTTTTTTGAATGGAAAAGAAAAGAACTACTTTATATTGTTGTGCTACATGAACCACAACCTCCTTTGAATGTTTCTTTATATTCCCCAATGCATCAATTTTTATGATTTCCCCCAAACTTGAATCACAATAATGATCATGAAATGTTTGCTCTCTCAACTCAAAGTAAGGCGGTCAATTGTTTTTCAATATGACTTAAGGTTTCAAGGTGAAGGGAAAATTTCTCTTTAAGGCTCAAAGGAATGCACAAAGGCTTTATTCTTGAAGAACAAAGTTGGCTATTTGGCTCAAACATTAATGCAAAATAGAGGAAAAACAAAATGGCCTTGCTCATATGCAAACATGTAAGTGAATAATTAGCAGGGAAACTCAAGCAAAATCAATTGTAAGTCAAAAGTGGCAGCACTCAACAAAGTAAACTCTGAAGCACGACATCTCACATATTTAAACTTCTTTGGTTTTCCAAAAGTTGTCAAACAGTCAGCCGCACTCATCAATCATGATCACACAAATGAATGCATTATCGCCATAAGCACATGGGAGCAACCACAAAATCAATATAAGAAAAACCAACACCATCTCCATGCAAAATACAACTTTTAATTGTAAGCAAGCACAAAGTAAAAATCATCGATGACATGCACAACTCACTTGAAATCATGAAACCAACTACATCATATTTGTCAAGCTAGCCAAGTCACACAGTTTTAGCTACAATCTACTGAATTATCAAGACTGGAATTTAAAAACTAGAAAGTAAAGACAAAAATGTAAATCAGGACTATTTTCACAAAATAGAACAAAGTCCTGCAAAAAGTGAGAATCTCCATCAAACTCTCATCATGGTGTGTGGTTCTCTCCTTTTGCTTCCTCATCGACAGCTCCAATCTCATTTTCATCATGCCCACCCCCTCTAGCAAACGAGACCTGGGCCCCAGGCCAAACATGCATCATTCGTCTCAACTGAAGATACGTGAAACTCAGGAGTGATGCTCGGTAAGTGCAGCCAAAGACCTATTAGGAACTACGGAGGAAGACATTCTAAAACAAAATAACACAACACCAAGTCAAGTTATCATCATAGTAAAATGGAGAATTTCACAACAAAATATGTCTATATATGCTTATAAACATGAAGAGGAATGAAAGACAATGAAAGAAAACAACAAGCAATCACTGGACACAAATCCCAACATCTCGGGCGCCAAAACCAAAATTTAGACACTGCAGCACTGGGGCCGGGCACCAGAAGACAAAACAAGGCCCCTGGAATACTGGGGCCGGGCGCCACCCAAACAGGGCCGGGCGCCACTTGAGAAATAGGGCCCCTGGAATACTGGGGCCGGGCGCCACCCAAACGGGGCCGGGCGCCACTTGAAAAACAAGGCCCCTGGAATACTGGGGCCGGGCGCAAGGTACATGGGGCCGGGCGCCATATCAGAAATTTTTCAATTCAATCTTAAAACTGATGTGGCGCCGAGCGTGAGTTGACTGAGGCTGGGCGGTGGAAGATCAACATTTTGCTTTTCTATTCTTTTCAACCTCTTAACCTTTGCAACCAACAAAAAAAATATAACAAACAAAATAATAAAATAAACTATACTACCACATTGAAAACAAGCATGAAAACAACATTTAATTGGTGAACATGAAAAACTAAATAAGAAAAGGTTTAGAGCTCGGGTTGCCTCCCGGGAAGCGCTTATTTAACGTCATGAGCTTGACGGATGATTTAATCATGGTGAATAGGTCTTTGGGGTGAGTCTCTCCACTTCACCACCCAAATATGGCTTCAACATTCTCCTGGTTACAACTTTTGTTCTTCTAGAATATGGGCTTTCAATTTCCACAGTTCCATCAATCTTGATATCCTTGACCACCCACAAACTTGACCATTTTGTCTTTAATCTTCTAGGGATGAGTTTCATCTTAGAGCTACCAAACATAATTGGTTGACCTAGTTTAAGTTCATTTTTCATTATAATTGTGTCATGAAAAACCTTGACTTGTTGTTCCTTGAACAATGGGGAGAGCTTATTGGCATTGAGTTTATTTTCCACAAATTCATGCATTGAAGACTCTTTCTTGTCTTCAAGCACTTGTGGAATACAACAATTTAAAGCTTTCTCCAGAATATTTGAAGTATGAAATTTCTTTTTGGTTGCAGGAAGGACTTCATTTGACACATCAATCCTTAGAAAATTCTTTGTACCATTAAAATGTTGAGAACCCTCAAAAACATTAAAAGTCACCTCATCATCTTGAGCTCTCACTTTGAGCTTTCCATCATCTACATCAATAATTACTCTGGCAATTTTCATGAAAGGTCTGCCAAGTATCAAGGGAACCTCCATGTCCTCCTCTATGTCCATCACCACAAAATCCATAGGGAACATGAATTTGTCCACCTTGACGAGGACATCTTCAACCACACCATGAGGGTGTTTAATTGATCTGTCAGCCAACTGTAATGTCATCTTGGTAGGTCTTGCCTCCAAGTCACCTATTCTTTTCATCATAGCCAAAGGCATTAAGTTGATGCTAGCCCCCAAATCCAATAAAGCCTTCCCCACAGGTAAAGCACCTATGGTCACTGGGATAGTGAAACTTCCTGGATCCTTGGATTTGAGGGGCAAGGATTTTTGAATGATAGCGCTACAACCAGCCTCTAATTCAATAGTTCCTTCCTCTACGAACCTCCTTTTCTTAGATAGTAATTCCTTCATGAACTTTGCATAAGTGGGCATTTGCTCTAAGGCCTCTGAAAATGGGATATTGATCTGCAGCCTCTTGAAAATATCTTGGAATCTAGCAAATTGTCTTTCTTTGTCTTTTCTTGAAGGAGCATGAGGGTAAGGAAGATTCTTCACTGGTGGTGTCTTAGATACCTGTTTCTTTTCTCTTTTTCATTTTCTCACTTTCTTTTCTCTCTCTTTATTTTCTTTTTCTTCTACCACACTCCCTCATTCACTTTCTCTTCTTCTATATTTTTTTCTTTTTCACTCTTTTTCTCATCATCAGCAATTTTCTCTTCATCACCTAACTCTAACCCCTTTCCACTTCTTGTGATGACAACTTTACAATGCTCCTTAGGATTGACTTGGGTGTTGGTGGAGAATGACCTCCCTTGTTGGTCTGCCAATTGTTTTGCTAATTGCCCCACTTGTACCTCCAAACTTTTAATTGAAGCATCAGTGTTCTTTTGATTTTGGAGGGAGAGTTGCATGAATTGTTGGAGTGTGTCTTCCAATTTGGTAGTCCTCTCATACAATGGTGGGTGTTGTTGTTGTTGGTGAGGCCTACTACTAGATGCTCCATGCTCTTGCCTACCTCCATAATTAGCATTAGTATTTCTCCACCCTTGATCGTAGGAGTTTGGGAAAGGGTTATTGGAGAAATTTTGATGTCCTTGATTTCCCATATAATTAACTTCTTCACCTTGGGAACCACTAGGAGCTTGACAAAACCCATTGGAATGATCACCTCCACAAAAATCACACCTCATCAGTTGTTGAGCTGAGTAGGTATTTGCGTGCATGGCATGTAATTGCTGAGGCAACTTGGCCATTTGTTGATTGAGAACTTCCATTTGCTGAGAAAGAAGCTTGTGTTGAGCTAAAAGGGCATCTTGAGAATTCAACTCCAATACTCCTTTTTTCTGTGATTGAGTCCTACCATGTTGACTTCGCAAGTCTGTGGAAGCCATAGATTCAATGATTGTGATGGCCTCCTCGGCAGTCTTGAACAACACAGAGCCACCAAAAGAAGCATCCAAAATCATCTTAGTTTGTGGTTGCAATCCATTACAGAAAGTTTGAACTTGCATCTCTATTTCAAAACCATGATTGGGACACTTCCTCAACAATGCCTTGTATCTTTCCCATGCTTCACACAGAGGCTCATCAACCTCTTGAACAAAAGTAGCAATGGCTACCTTAGCTTCTATGTTCTTGGATGGAGGGAAGAAACGAGACAAGAATTTAGTTTCCACATCTCTCCAACTAGTTAGACTTTGGTTAAGCTGAGATTGTAGCCAAGCCTTAGCCTTTCCAGTGAGAGAAAATGGGAACAACCTCAAGAACAAAGCCTCTTCATCCTCTCCCATGATCCCAACTGAGCTACACAACTCATAGAAAGTGTAGAGATGAGTGTGTGGGTCTTCATGATCCATGCCAGCAAATTGATTAGAACTGATGAGTTGTAAGAGAGCATGCTTCATTTCTGCGATTTTCTCATTCATAGAGGGCCTCACAATGCTAGAGAAATTTCTAGGGCTAGTGTATGTGATTGAATCCCCTATGGTTCTCCTGCGGTTTTGATTCTCTTCAGCCATTTCTTCTTCAAAAGATAATTCGAGATCCTGAATGTTAGTGGTAGCAGAAGATGAAGATTGAAAGACAGCTTGTTGAGCTAGTAATCTCTGTCGCCTTGTGTCACTATTGTTTCTTCTAGTAGTCCTTTCTATTTCAGGATCGTCAAGCAATGGTTCCGAAGAAACAGTTCTCCTTGTGCGGATGGTACCTTGCATACATAGGAACACAAAAGAAACTAGAACAACAAGTTAGCCCAATGAATTGTATATAGAATGAAAAGAAAGAATAAAAGAATGATGTCTAAAATAGCTATAATTGCACAATCGCCTTGTATTAGAACACAAGTCCCCGGCAACGGCGCCAAAAACTTGTTAACTTTTTTGGCAAGCGCACCAAATCGTTCAAGTAATAATTCGGAAAGTCCGAATATCGTTTCCCAAAGGACTTGTGCAATACACGACAATAATTGCAATTGATAACTAAATTAGACAAAGAATATTTCCATAATTTGGTTTAGTGTTTAAAAGAAATAAAATTGTGCAAACAACAATAAAAACTCTTTTTTTGGTATTTTCACAAACACTTAGAAGGCGATAAAGATAAGAAATGATATGGAATGTAAATGTTAGGATTAGATTTCACCAAAACTCACTCTCATGCATATAATGACTCAACTTCTCTCCACTTTAATGTAAATGCCAACCCACATAGTTTACTCAACCCTAATCCCTTAGTGGAATGAGCCTAAGTTTCCCTATTATGAGTCAATTCCTTGATCCCCTAACAAGAAAACTTGTCATCACAACAAGGGTTTAAGACAACCAATGAATCAAGCTCCATTCCTAGATACAAGTTTCATTAGGTATTTTGCTTCAATTCAAGATTACAAAAGATAATTTCCAAAACCTAATGAATCAAATATCAAGCTATGGGTGATCAAACCACAACAAGCATTAAGCATAGAAACAAAATACTAACATTGAATGGAAAGACATATATATATATATATAAATAACAAAGAGATTACATAAGAGTTCGTTTGGCTACATCTAATCCCAACAAAATGGGTTTTAGCTCTTCATTGTCATGAAGAGCACAAAAAATAAAGGATGAGTAATGGAAGAAGAATGATAACCCAAGAGAAGGAAGATAGTCTCCAAGGAAGCCCTAGAAGCTCCAAGTCTCATTCCACTTGAGTTCTCTTGCCCCGCATCCGTTTTCTCTCGAAGAGTATGAATAAATAGGCATAAGGGTGCCATGTCAGCAAGTTGGCGCCCGACGGGTTCCATTTCGCGCCCGGCGTACTCAGACAAAAGTGGTCTCGGCCCAACTGGCGCCCGGCCTCACTAAAGTGGCGCCCAGCCCCAGGTGAATTCTGGAGCCTGGCGCCCGGCCTCAGGTGACTGGCGCCCGGCCCCAGGTGACTGATCAGGTCCTTGTCCATGTAGCGCCGGGCTTGCTTCAGGGGCGCCCAGCGTCAGGAACTCTCTTTAATTTTCCATTAAGGCCTTCCTTCTCCATCCCTAGGATTCCAAACTTGCTTCTTTCAACCTCAAATGTTTCCTATACCACTGTTAGACAAAAAATATGGGGATTAGTAGTATAAGTAGATAAGATTAACCAAATGCAAATTACTTACAAAAAGTATCAAAAAGAGAACCAAGTAAGTTAAAAGCTTAAGAAAGAGTTGATTTTGTTAATGTGAAAAGACTAAAAGAAGTGGTAAAAATTAACATTATCAAAAGGTTACTCACTATTTTGACTGTAACTTTTTCTATACATATCATTTTGGGCTTATTCTAGTGGCATTTGATTGTACATTTCTAAGGCTCACAAACTTTGCTAGATTTGAAGTTCTGAGCTATTTTTATGCTTTTTAGAAGTTATGGCAGATTTGCTGAAATTTTGTTATGAAACCCTTGCGATTTAAGTTTTGTTGTTTTTCTTTGGATGTTTTTAATTTGGGCTTGAGAACTTAACTAAAGCCCAGACCGTTTTTGTTTCATATTAGGGTTTCATATTAGAGGATTTATAAATAGTCTCTTTGTACCTTAAAGACGTATCAAGAAATTAATATTCGTTTTCATTCTCTTTTGTTTGTTTTCTTTGTTCATTCATGGAGAACTACTTCTCGAGAATTAATTCATGGAATCAAGATCAACCATCTGAATTGTGTTTCACGCTGATCATTTAACGTTCTGAGTTTTTTCTTCTTCTCTCTATTTTAGATTTGATCTTTGTGATATTAATTTTTGTTTCTGATATGAGAAATCAAATTAGGAATTGATTGAATTTTAATTTGATAATGAGATATGGATTAAATTGAATAGTATTGAGATTTGATTTGTATGACTGATTTAATTGATTAATTAAATTGGTTAATTGTAAAATAAGGAATTGGATAAGAGGAATTGTTTGATTCTTATTTTAGTTTTGTTTTTCATCAAATTATATTTTCTTAAATTCTCTTGAATTTTTCTTTCTATTTCATATAAAAACCCTAAATTAATTTACTAAGAAGAACATTAAACAATGAATATGTATGGTTATGTCTTTGGAGATTCGTTTGTTGGTCCTATTTTGTATTATCTTAGGGCAACTTAGTTTCTTTAAAAAATCATGGGTTTGTCAAAGAGCAACAAGTTGTTGATAGATACCTATTATATCCTACCAAACAATAAAAATAATTGCAAAAAAAAAATATAAATCAAAGCTCTTTATCAGAACTCTAAAAAGAATTTTGATACTATAATAATAATAATTTGTAAGAACATAACATTTACCATTATATAAGTGACTCTTTTAATTTAAGTTGCCTTACTTAACACTACTCTAAAAACGAGTTAATAAAATTGTAAACTTATAAATCAAATATCTTAAACAAAGACTAAATAAATTAAAATATATAACTTAATAATAATAATAATAATATTATTATTATTATTATATTATATAAATTATTATTATTGTTATTATTATTATATTATATAAATTATTATTATTATTATATATTAAATAAATATTGTGATTCAGATTAATTTAGATCGATTTTAAAAAATCAAAACCAAACTATAAATTAAACTACATAACTCAGATTTCAGAAAAAAAAATTTCAAAACAATGGAAAAAATTTCAGATTTTTTATAAATACCCCTAATAATTTTCATTAAGATAATTTGTAAGTAAATTATCCATAAAACAACAGAAATTTTGATTTTAAAATATTTAATTTAAATTTATTATTTTGTTAATTTTTTTTTCAAATTACTAATCCACTTATTATTTTTTTATTTCTTAAATTACATTGAATTAACATGACTATTTTAATTAATAAACCATACTATAAAAACTATAAATATATAAACATTAATTTAAAATAATTTTAATAAAAAAACATGTTTTAGAGTAAAATTGCATTGAAAAAAGAAATGAATTGAATACATTTGTGCGAACAGTACAACTTGTAACACCCCAATATTTTAAATTATAAAGATATTAGAATATAAACATATTATATTATAAAGATATTTAGTTATAAAAATATTATATCATAAAGATATTATATTATAAAGATGTTCAGTTATAAAAATATTAGATTATAAAGATATTTAGTTATAAAATATTATATTATAAAGATATTATGTTATAAAAATATTATATCATAAAGATATTATATTATAAAGATATTCAGTTATAAAGATATTAGATTATAAAGAGATTGGATTATAAAGATATTTGATTATACATATATGAGATTATAAAGATTTTATATATTATATATTATAAAGATGTCAGATTATAAAGATAATACAATATAAAATAAAAAGGGGCTAGTTGGGTAGTTTGTTTTCACATACCTCTATTCTCTCTGTCTTTATTCTTTCTATTCTCTCTGTCTCTATTCTTTCTATTCTCTCTTTTCCCTCTCTACACTCTCCCTAAGGTTTAGATACTGAAGTCCTAATGGTTTCTAGATCCAGAAGAAGCAATAGGAGGCTAACAGTGTAAGAAAAAGTTCTACCCGATTAGTTTTGTGAACAGGTAAGTCTAAGTCCGTTTATTCTTGAGAATTTTCTTTTGGAAAGTTTATGGTTTTTGAAGATTTTTCTCAATCAATTCTCTTTATGGGGAGATGTTATCCAGGATTTTGAGATAAAAGATGAGCTAAGGATTAGGATTGCAATTTTTCCATCCGAACAAGGAATAAACAAAAATCCAGGTTAGGGAAGTTAATGTTCAAAAATATATAAATTGATATTAAGAAAATTAATGTTATATATATAAAATTAGTATGTTTTGTATATTATTGTTGTATTGAGTGTAATGTGTGAAAAACCTTGTTTTTGGTATTGTTTATGATGTTTAAGTTGATATTTGGATGTTTGTTAAAAATCAGTGGAATGGAAAATTTGTTTGAGGGGTAGAAACAAAAGTTTCTTTCCCTAAAGGGTTTTGGTCTCGATCCTATTCTTGTTTATAAATTTAGATTATTATCTCTAAATAAAATTGAGAAAAATTGATTGGTTATGTATGACCTATGATGTTTGTGTGTGGGGCCGAGTAGAGCCTGGGGTTGGTGCCCATAATCTACCGATATGTTTGTGTGTGAGGCCGAGTAGAGCCTGGGGTTGGTGCCCATAATCTACCGATATGTTTGTGTGTGGGGCCGAGTAGAGCCTGGGGTTGGTGCCCATAATCTACCGATATGTTTGTGTGGGGCCGAGTAGAGCCTGGGGTTGGTGACCATAATCTACCGATATGTTTGTGTGTGGGGCCGAGTAGAGCCTGGGGTTGGTGCCCATAATCTACCGATATGTTTGTGTGTGGGGCCGAGTAGAGCCTGGGGTTGGTACCCATAATCTACCAATATGTTTGTATGTGGGGCCGAGTAGAGCCTGGGGTTGGTGCCCATAATCTACCGATATGTTTGTGTGGGGCCGAGTAGAGCCTGAGGTTGGTGCCCATAATCTACCGATATGTTTGTGTGTTGGGCCGAGTAGAGCCTGGGGTTGGTGCCCATAATCTACTGATACGTTTGTGTGTGGGGCCGAGTAGAGCCTGGGGTTGGTGCCCATAATCTACCGATATGTTTGTGTGTGGGGCCGAGTAGAGCCTGGGGTTGGTGCCCATAATCTACCGATATGTTTGTGTGGGGCCGAGTAGAGCCTGGGGTTGGTGCCCATAATCTATCGATATGTTTGTGTATGGGACCGAGTAGAGCCTGGGGTTGGTGCCCATAATCTACCGATATGTTTGTGTGTGGGCCGAGTAGAGTCTGGGGTTGGTGCCCAGAATCTACCGATATGTTTGTGTGTGGGGTCGAGTAGAGCCTGGGGTTGGTGCCCATAATCTACCGATATGTTTGTGTGGGGTCGAGTAGAGCCTGAGGTTGGTGCCCATAATCTACCGATATGTTTGTGTGGGGCCGAGTACAGCCTGGGGTTGGTGCCCATAATCTACTTATGTGTGTTAATGAGAATGTTGTGAGTATGTGTATTACATGATAATATGATTTGTGTTGTTACTTTTCAATTATTAAAGATGCATTAAATTTTAAAGCATTTAAGTATGTTCTATGATGAATGTGCATGAGAATGATATGATGATGAATACTACATGATGTTATTATTTTGTGGTGTTATATTTTTGAATGATTAACTTACCCTACAATTGCCGATTGTTTGGCCTGCGATGATCATGTTTTGCTACACGGGAGCAGATATTTTAATAGGTGAGCGGGGATGCTTTGGAGTCCCAGGATTATATTGGAAGATGAAATAGTAGTTATACGCATATATTTATATATGTTTTTATTTCTTATAATAAAATTTTGTACTAGTATAGATTTCCTTTTGTATTGAATACAAATTTTATATATAATGTGTTTTATTATCAGTTAATACAAGTTACATTTACATATTAAGTATGATAAAAGTAGCGATTTCTTGGATCGTTACACAACTTCTTTCAAAATATACTTCTAAGCATAATTTATTGATATTTATAAAATATTTAAAATATGTCCATTTCAATAATAATAAAAACAAGATGACACCAGTTTCTTGAGAAAGAAAAAGAAAAAAAACACTACGAGATGAGTGACAGTAAATACGAAATATGATAAGCACATGGCATTCAATACCAACAACTAACCTTCAACAGTTTTCATTGCATGCATCGAACACAGCGTAGAACAGTAATATAAAAGATGCATGTTGTCGATCATCTCAAGCGAATAGCGTGCCACTTTAAATATAAGTATGACTCTATTGGTGGGTCATGCGTCACCGTTCAGAAACCGAGCTACAACCAAAACATATGCATCTCAAAGGTCAAATGTTGGCCTTAAAAAAGTGCCAAACCCACATGGAATTTAATGTAATGCCTAACGTTGGGACACGGTCCACCACCAAGTCTAAGTACATATGGCCTCAAAACCTCAGTAAATGAGAAGCACATGGATTCTTCACTCTCAACTGATATTTCACGTTTTAGTGAACAAAATAAGTTTCATAAATAAAATAAAATGAGACTTTATCCACCAACAACATTTCCATAAATAAAAAATTGCCACATTTTATTACCATTCTGAAAACCGATCATAAAGGCACATTCAAGTAGGGATCAACTGAAAATTCAATCCCAAACAGTATAAAAGTTAAATGTGGTATAAATCTAAATTAAATTGGAAGAAACTGATGATTAAAAATCAACGTTTTAACAATTGAATCGGTTTTCTCATTTTAATGAGAGTTGGTAAAACTTACTTTACTTTTACATATTATTATATGTCACTTACTCTAAGAAATATAAAAAAATAATTCTAAAAAAGTAAATTTCAAAAATTATGAAATTATTTTTAAATATATAATTTTAATATTAATTATTATAATAAAAGTAAAATTACAAAAAATAAAATATTAAATTTTCTAAACAAATATAATTAACCGCACAGTCTTAAAAAATAGTCTTTTTTATAAGAAATTCTTAATTTATTGATAAATTTATTTTATGTTTAATATATTATTGTTAAAAATTATAAAAATATTATTTTCTTAATTTCAGTTCAATTCTGATTTAATTTTAATTCAATTTTTAGATTTTAAAGTATTGAAT
Organism: Lablab purpureus; assembly: GCA_030347555.1. Classification (NCBI taxonomy): domain Eukaryota; kingdom Viridiplantae; phylum Streptophyta; class Magnoliopsida; order Fabales; family Fabaceae; genus Lablab; species Lablab purpureus. The sequence continues at coordinate 23,581,088 of CM059260.1, forward strand.
CATCAGTCCAATTTTACAAATCTGCATTTTATCCCACCGAGCTATTTAAATCTTGAATCAAAGAATTGGGAGGTTGGGTTGTATAAATAATAATAAATAAAATGATAGGTATGATACTGTCTTGAAAAGGACAGTTGGTGATTTGTTATCTTCATTATTTATGTTTGTGCGAATGAAAAGAGTGAGTAAGATGAAGTATGAGAACTGAAATGTTAAATTGAACAAATTATATATATTAAAATATGTTTTCTAATTATAGTGTGAAGAATGAAATATGAGGATGATTAGGCTTAGAATCTTCTATCATGGTCTTTTTTTATATAATTTCATGCAATCTAATACAAAAGTATAATCGAATTTTGAAGTTCAAATTAGCCAAATTAGATTCGTTGTAATTTATTAGCTCAGCTTTTAATGAAGATAATGCTTTTTGCCAAAAATTTTAATTTAAGTAACTGTGTTCAAAAAATTAAGAAATCATGGAAGTGAAGATCCACCGAAATAAAATTATTGAATATAAATTAATTTAAAGATAAAAATAATTAATTATTATAGTAATTAAATTAAAAATTATTTTATAAATTAAAAATTATTAGTATTTAAAATAATTTTTATCATAATAAAAATAATTTTGTTTAGCTATTATCTTAAATAAAAATTTAAATTAATTTTTATACAGTGATAATTAAATTAGTTTTTAATTAAAATCTAAATTTATTTTTAATATTAATTATTAAAATTTTAATTATTTATTAAATTAAATTCTATATTAATTTTTAATTTAATTAAAATTAATTTTATCATTATTTTATAAGTTATTAAAATAATTGATAAAAATAATTTTTTTTAGTAATCTTACCAACATAGCACTGAATATAAATATGAATATGTCTATTAAAGTTGGTAAATAAATTCACATACTAGATATATAAAAGATACCTAAATTATAAACCTTAGACCTTAAAGGTTTAAACCTTCAATTTAAAAGTTTAAATATAAACATAGACTCGTACAAATTATGAATTATAATAATAGTAGATAAACTTTTAGTCTCAAATACCAACCTCATTAATGAGCATTCTAAAATTTAAATAAGAACACTAATAGTAAACTTAGTCTTTAAATTTTAATCACAGTGATTATACATCTATGTTGCATTGCATTGCTTTTTTTATGAAGTGACGTTACCAACATTGACAATATATGATGTTATTAATATTTTAGTTCAGACAACCTCGGATGAAATTTAGAGAACTTTCAATTAAGTCAATCTCATCCTTCTTTTATCTTCTTTATATGTTATCATTAATAAATACTAAAAATAAGAGAAGGATTAAAATAAGTGAAATAACATGATTTATGCAAAATATGAATTCTTAAGAAAGTTAGTAGTTTATATTTTCTTTCAATTTATTATTTTTTTAATTTTTAATTAAATAACAAAATTTAACATAGTTTAAATTTGGCAGCCATTATACTTATACCCTATGATAAATTAAGAATATGAATAATAATTAATTTTATATGATAGGAACAAATATTTAATTATAATTTAATTTTCAAAGTAAAATTGTGACACCTCAATTTTTATAAGATTAATTAAATATTTTTAGAAAATTTCAAGATTTTTAATTTAATTAATATACATTTTTTTTATGTGATTTTAATATATAGTACTCATATTCATAATTATAAAATAATTAATTTTAGAATATGAGTTCTTATTTAAATAAACATTAAAGTCTTAAGTCATTTAGAACACCAATACTTTGAGAGATAGGAAGAGAAAATCATTCCTATTTTTTTATAGGGCTGCTACACTAAAACTACTGTTTCACATTCGTTCACCGTTGGATTGGGCTGGAAATTTAACAGGGGGTTCTTCACATCTAGTTCTTGATTATGACCAGTTGGATCGTTGATACGAAGTCTGAGTAGAGAGATATTCAATTTATACAGTAGCTGTGATTTGAGATTTTCATCTTCTTTGTTCTCTATTTAACAAGAGGGAAATTTTAGAATATTGGGAGCACCATCTGCACATGAAAAAGGTAAGGGGGAGTGAGAACTCGCTTTGGGTGTGAGATATTTTTTGGGTAGTGGAATTGACCCCTGATTCCTTAATTTGGGTGTGTTCTTGAAAGAGGGGTTTTCCTCTTTCGATTCTGTTTAATTCCTAATTACTCTTGTATGTTCTTTATTATGTGAATTGAAGAATAATATGTTTAATTTCTTAATTTGGTAATATTTTGATTGTTTGACCCAATTCATTATTTTATATGTGTTCTTGAAAGAAGAGTTTTCCTCTTACATCTGTGATTGATTCCTAATTATTCTTACAGGCTCTTTATGATGTGAATTGAAGAATAATATGTATAATTTATTAATTTGATGATGTTGTGATTGCTTTGGAGCACTTTAAGAATTCTTGTGATACTCTATGAAAGAGATGAGTTAAGGGTGATATAGTTTTAATGATGAATGAAGGATAATGTGTGTTAATTAAATGTTAATTGAATATTATTATATTAGTATAAGAAGTCCTTGGACTTATGTGAACATGCATCATAACGTGAGACAGACTTATGTGAATATGCATCATAATGTGAAATCATTGTGTATCTCTTTTTCGGTAACTGTGATATGATATTGATGCCACATGCATCATAATGTAAGATCATCATGTGAGATCATTGTGTATCGCTTTTGCAGTCAAGTGTGATATGATATTGGTGCCACATGCATCATAATGTGAGATCATAACGTGAGATCATTGTGTATCACTTTTGCGGTCAAGTGTGATATGATATTAGAGGCACATGCATCATAATGTGAGATCATTGTGTATCGCTTTTGCGGTCTGTTACCAAAGAGGTTCAAGTCATCACTCTTTGAAGAATATATCGAGTTTTGATGATTTCTCAAGTAAGTCAGATCAAGATCGAAGAAATTAAGTTTTGAAGATTTAGAGCTTATCGAAGACGTTAGTGTCGAATCATTCTGGAATAAGAGAAATCGAAGATAACAACATAGATCCAGCATTCTTTCACTCGTGATCTTTTTAAATGGGTAAAACTGTTTTTCTTAATCGATCGATTATGGTTATAACGTGATCGATTTTGGATATAACATAATCGATGGTCTTTAACACAATCGATTATGTCGTGTTTTTCAAACAACCTTTTTACATCGATTCAATTATATCCTTTTGAATATAACATAATCGATTCAATAATGTCTTTTTGGAAATGTCTTTTTGAATACAACGTAGTCGATTCGATTATGTCTTTATGTATATATCGATTCGATTATGTCGTGCTGTCTAAAGTTTTAAAACTCTCACAGAATCGATTATGGACATAACGTGATCGATTATGTGCAACAGTCTTTCGAAAAGTATTTTGAAATACAAAATGACATTTAAAATCATGAACGTTTTCAATTATTATACAGATCTTACGTTTTTCATATCATAAACAGATCTTTAAATGTGTGAACATTTTCATAAATAGTTTTTAATATTATGAAGATTTTAATTCCTATATAAAGAGGAAAATACATGTTGATAGATACAGAGCTAAACTTGAGCACAAAAATATTTGTTTACACTCTCTGTTCTACAACATTTTTAAATCACTTGTGAAAGGAGCTGACGATCTGTTACATTGTTTTGGATTCTCTCTTTCCAGGTGATACTGTTCTTGTATTTATTCGTATATCTGTAAACACCATAGTTGGTGTAGTGTTTCATCCCTTGTGAGTTTTCAAGGGAGGTGTTTTCATCTCTTGTGGGTTTCAAGAGAGGTGTTCAGTCTTTAGATTTTCTTTTACATGTTTCAATTGTAATATTGGTTGTAATTGATTTTCTAAAGATAGTGTTTGGGGAGTCATTCTCAAATTGAGGTGACTGGGCACTAGATGTAGGGTTGGCTATACCCGAACCAGTATAAATCTTTGTGTCCTTCTTTTTCCTTATCCTTTTATATTGTTTACTGCTTTCGCTTCGTTTAACGTTATCAAGGATATCGAAAAAGGGTATACATCTTAAAACGCATCAATTCATCCCCCCTCTTAATGCCATTTGTCTAACACGGTCAAGTGTGATATGTGATTGGCGCCACATGTATTCATCATCATAGTGTATATACGGGTACGACATGCATTGCATATGATGTAATTATGATATGGATATATTGAGCTTATGGATAATTACTGTTGAAGTTAAATTAATTTGTTTCTCATGTTTGGATATGATTAAGTATTGATTAATTGTTTGTTGTGTGAAACTATCCTGTAGTGTTTTTACACTACAACCTATTTCTCACTCCCTTTGTTTCCTTATCGTGTTTTTCCTTTTGTATTGCAAGTGATTTCCAATTTAATGTAATGTTCATGAGGCTGCTCTGATAGGATATGTGACACCAGGATAGAACTAGAAAATTAGAACTTTTGTTTATTTATTTTTAATTAAGACTTTAGTTGGTTTATCTTACATAATGTAATGTTATTAGTGAATGTGAATCTTTTACCCTATGTACATTATTATTATAGATTTTATGAATTATGAGATTACTTATAATGTGTTACTTTTATTCTCATGATATACGATGTAGAGTAGAGGCTCTCACAAAATCATGAAAGACAAAAAAAAATATAAAAAGAAATGTAAAAAAACTAGATAGTATATGAAAACCTTAAATAAAAAAAATAAAAAAAATATTGATAATGAACAATTTCATTCATTGTTATTGCACCGAGATATTTTCTAAAAATGAGTTTTAAAAAAATATCTTTATCATATATATATATATATATATATATATTATGTTTATACATTAATTATAATTTAACATTTGAAAATTTTATACGATGCACTTGACACCTAAGAAACTACATAACTATCTAGTGTGTTTGTTACAAATTTTTATAGAAGAGTTGTGTGTAACTACTACATGAGTTATTCTTGAATATCTATTTCGTTGAATATTTGATTTGATTCCTAAGTTCAAATTCTCTTAAATATATTATATTTCATTAATTTTGATTTTTTTTTGAAAAACTTCTTATAAATATAATGTCACCAATGGTTGTTTAACTTGAGAAGTATATATTGTATTTCAACGTATCTCGGTCTTCATTCGTTGAATCCATTTATATAACATCATTTTTTTAATGTAAATTATTATTCAAGGCATAACAATTCTTAAACCAATTTCTTTTCATAGCCTAACATGTGCTAACTTAGAAGAGGATTTGAATAGAGTTTAATATTTTTTTAGTAGATAGTTCAATGAATGAGCAACTATGTCTTTAAAAGACTTTTAATATAATATAATTTTAAAAGCTAAAGTGTAAAGATTTATCAGATTAACTGTCTATATAAGTATATAATAGAAATGTTGAGAAAATTCATCTTACAATAATTTATTTCAACTCTATGTTTTAAGAAATTCTTCAGGGTTTTCATTATAGTTAAATGATTACCATCAAGTGGTCTTTAGTGTCACTTCTCATTTACACAACTATACAAGATTACTTTTAGCAAACTCCTTTAATTTGTTTTAAGACTAAGAATATCAAATATTCTTTGATACTCAACCTCTTCATACTTCTACAAATATTTTTTAGCTTTCGTTCTTAACTATATATAAAAGTTTGTTTAAGAACTGTAATATAAACTCTCGTAAAAAGGATACATAATAAAGTTCTAACTTCATCAAGTGAATGATATAATTTTATAAACTCTGAAAAAATTAGAACGTTTAGAAGACAATCACACTATTACTTGAATAATAAAAGATCTTATTACTTATAATTGTAAGAATTGTATGTTTGTGTTTCTTACCCTCTATCTTTTATAGACTCCTTCCATTGTGATTGTTATAGCAAATATTTTTGCAACCTTCATATCTTATATGTTTAGAAATATTGTAATTATCATTAGTTTCATATTGTTTATGCTTCATTAATTATTGATTTGTCAATATGTAATATATACATTGAAAAAGGAAATATAGAGGATGAATCTTATTAAATAAGAGATCAATAATTTCCTTTTAGAGTGGAATATTGTAATTAAGCGAATAACCTAATCCTTGACAAAATATTTATTTGAAACTAAATCATATAAAGATGTTCATTTTATTTTTTTAAATGATCTTAACCATTATATAATATCTTTCAAATAATAATAATTTAGAGCATGTATTACTATAGATCAAAATTTAGTTATTGACAACTTTTTAATGTGTGTACCAATTTGTTGCAAGTAATAAATATACAAAATTAAAGTATTATATATAGGGGTGGAAAAACGGGCTAGCTCGGCCCGTTTAGGCCCGTTCCGCCATGAGCCCGCCAAAAATGGGGCGGGGCGGGCCAGCCCGCCACAGTGATACGGGCCAAAATTTCTAACCCGCCCCGTCATAAGGCGGACTGCGGGCTGGCCCGCCTATATTTTTTGTTTTTCATTTTTTTGAAAAATCTATTTTTTGGGTTTTTTATTTTATTTTTTTATCTTCGATTTTAAATTGGATTTTTTTTTCTTTGCAACTATTTTGTTTGTGTCCAATTTAAATGAATTTTTGTAATTACAACAATATATTAAAGATGTATATGGTGACATGACATTTAAAAAATGCAAGCTAAAAGACATAATGTTTATTACAAAAGAAATTACAATCAGTGAGGTGTTGAAGGAACCCTAGGTATAACTACTTTCCCAAATTTAAAGAGAATGAGTGAGAGTGAATGAGGTATTATATTTTTTTCGCGGGCCAGCCCGCTGGCCCGCCCCTGGCCTGACGGGTTGGCTAGACGGGGCGGGCTGATCCGGGTTGGTGGGTTGAAAATGCTAGCCCGTCCCGCCTATATGCTGACAGGATGGCGGGCCAGCCCGCCGGGCCCAACCCACTTTGCCACCCATAATTATATAGATATAGACTTGTTATATAATTATTTAATTAAAAAGAAAATAAATTATAGAATATCAAAATAAAAATTTATTTTTTTAATAAGAAAACAAAATAGTCAAAGGAAATAAAAATAAGAAAATAATAATAAAGGTAGAGACATAAATTGGTAAAAGAGTTGTCTGAGATTGATTTAACTATCTTTTTCCATGTAATCCACTCTTCCTTAATCTATCAAGTTCAATTACGCAATTAATTTAACCATCCACGAAATTGATTTTAACTTGATTTCTCAGTTAGAAAAATGCTTAAGTTACTTGAAGGAGAAATTGATTTCTAAGTGAATTTTGTTAAGCAACCAACATTAGAAACTTAACTATCTTAATTTATAAAAGAGTTTTCCAATCGTAATTAAAATTATGAAATCATATCTAAGCAAACTAGCATTAAGATCAAAGTCAAAATATTAACTAAATAACCAAATAAGGTTAAGACAAATTACATGGATCAGTCTAATTGCATCAACCTTTAATAACAAGACATTTAGCTACTTAAGATTTCACATAAACACAAAACTTAAAATAAAAACTAAAGTATAAGAATTCAAAGTAACTAATATTCTAATGTGTGTTAGTGATCTAAGAAGATTTATAAGATTTTGTAATCCAAAATTTACCACATTTTAAGTTGGCTTTTTTCTTTGTGAATTACTCTTAGAGTGTCTTCTTAAGTAACAATAGCGATGACGACAATAGAGCACTTGTCACCCTAAGTTTTAATAAGTTGGAAAGTGCAAGCCATGTGCCTCTTCCTTAAGCACTCTTGAAGCTCAAATAAGTTAAAGTCTCTCATTGATATTGCTTGAATAAGCAACACTCACTCAAGCAAGTAGACGTTTGTCTTGAGTGAGAATGTTGGATTTGTTTCAGACAAAAATATTCTCTTTTCTTATAAAAATAAAATATAGAATCATAATAAAAAAGGATCATGATTGAATTTAAGCCAAAAACTTCAAAATAGACATTATGAAATAACGATAAGTGCCAAAATAAGCCAAAAATAGAGTCAAAATATACAATATAACACTTATAAGTTATATACATACTAGATGGTCTATTGTTGTTACTTATAGAAGGTCATATTACGTTAAGTTAAATTTAGTGTATATTTGTGAAAATAGGCTAAATACATAAGAAAAGGGAGTTGAATTGTGTGTTTAAATCTTTTAAAATATTTTCACAAATTTGTGTTTGATGATGTATGTTCGCATAGATGATCAGTCAAATAAATTGTTATAAAAACAATTTTCAAGAAACTTCTCCTTCTTTAGATAGCACATACTCCCTCTGTTTTTATTAATAAGAATTGTTTAAGATTTAATTACATATACCAATAAAAGTAGTAACTTTTACAATTTGCAATAAAGTTTTAAAATTTTTAAAATAATACCCTTAAAAAGAGTATTCTAGGAGTGTCTATCATAATTTGTTTTCTCTCACTGTAATAAAAGAGTATTCATTTATTCTCTCTCCACTTAAAAAATAACCTTTCAATTCTCTTAAATACACTACCTGAAACATCTATTGTTTCCACCTTTCAATAACCTTTCATTTTATTGATTAAAAACACGGTTTAACAAAATACCCCAAATTAATTTTAAGTCATCCTTTCAAAAATTAGAGTATAATAAATTTTGCAGAAAATTATAATATAACTTCGTAGTGCAGCGGATAAATAAATTAGAGTAAGGGATAGAGAAAAATGAATACAAAATTTATACTGGGTCAGATCAAAACAGATCCTACATCCAGTGTTCAATCACTTCAAAGAAAGTGATTACTACTTACTATTGTAAGAACAAATTTTTTACAATCACTTATAGTGCAACAGTTTAAGACAGTAGAAAAACAAGATACCTCCTTTGTAAACCACAAAGGATGAACAACACCGTCCTTGCAAAACCACAATGAATGAACACACCTATTTTGCAAGATATTGGAATTGGACTTTTCAATCGATTTAAAACCTTTCAAACACAACCAATATCTATACGAACTCCTTTTACCTGTAGGAATGCATCTTGGATCTGTTGATTGTGTTATGGCCAAAGTCCTACTCAAGGTCACCTGGTGGAATTAGGAGAACTGTAGGTATTATTGTGGGCCAATCCATTGGAGAATCGGGCACTCAATTAACATTAAAAAAAGATGAAAATTTCCTTTGAACAACCCTCAAAGGATAAAACAAGCTTGAACCCTAGCAGCAACACAACCTTCTCATAGTAAGCCAACTTAGAGAAAATAGACTAGGCCTAACACAAGCTTTTACAAAACAAAAACACGTATGATTTGTGTATTTTTAAAAGGTTCAAACCCTATTCCATTTTATTGGAAAATGAGAGCACTAAGGTATGAAGAATATGAAAGGTTTTTCACAAAAAAACATTCAGAATAATCAATTATTACTTTAGACAATTGATTATTCCAAAGAAAAATAGAATTATGAAAACCATGTGTGATAATCGATTATCACACGAGATAATCAATTATCTCAAGTATGATAATCAATTATTACATGAGATAATCGATTATCTTAAGTATGATAATAAATTATTACACGAAATAATTGATTATTCCAAACAGTTCATGTTTTAAAAAAGTTTTTCAAAGCTTTACATAATTGATTATCTTAAGGGCTAATCGATTTTTTATGTTAAAATATTTTTTAACAAAATGCAAAGGTCTTTTAGAATTTAAGGGAGAGTGAAGTGCATGCTAGGATCTTTTACTTGTCTCTAACTTTACAAATAAACATATAGTCAAAATACAAGTTTTAAATGTTTTTAGAAGACTTCAAAACTCCAAAACTTCAATCAATGAATGTCCATCTTCTTCTTTAAACGCCATCATCATTAAAATACTTATTCTTTTGATTTTGCTAAAGATTCATCTTCATCTTTAAATTAACACTTTTTTTTTTCTTTATACTTTCTATAACCTTCTTTTCAATTCTATTTTCTCCTTTACTCTCATAAGCTCTTTTATCTTTTGTCTAATTTTCTTTTCTTTTCTTACAAACTCTTTTTCTCCTACTATAATTTTTTTGTCTTTTTTTCTACAAACTCTCATTTTTTCTTTTAAGTTTTTTTATTTCTTTCATAGGAAGACAGCTCATGAAAGCCTTCAAGTCATGTCAATTCAATATTCTTGATTTTCCACCAATTTAACATCATATTGACTTTGTGTCCACCAATTTTCAGCATATTCTACAAATATTGAAAAACATAATTTAACAATATGAAAATCACCACAATTAACAATAAATGGATGGAGACTTTCATTTTTTCCCATGCAAAATATGATCCAAGATCAATTTTATCTCCAAATGTGGGAATTTGATTTTTCCACATGTCATCCATTTTATAAGGAAAACCATACATATCTACACAAACAAAAAGGTTATCACAATTAAGTAAAAACAAAAAAAAAATATAGATATCAACACTCATTAAGTATTTATACTCAAGTCACTTGTGTATCACTCTTGGAAAGTTACACACTCTTGGAAAGTTACACACTCTTACTCAAACTCCTGTTTAGTTCTTAAGATAAATTTTAATCAATCCATTAAAATATGTAAAAAATCCACGCTTAACTCAAAAAGGTCAAGAAAGTAAAAAGAACTAAGACAAACCAAGAAAAATTTGAAAAAAAATTTAAAAAACACAAAATCAATAAATAGATTAAACAAAAGAGAATAAAGTGTGACAAAGAGAAAAACATTTTAAAAACAAGAATAATTTAAACAATATATTTAAAATTACTACTAAAAAAATTCTAAAACAAAAAAAGTAAACTAAATAATTAAAAAAATAAATTGTAATAAATGCATCAAAACTACTCATAGAAATGAAAGTAATTTGAATATTTAAGAAAAAATTCAATTAAAAATAAATCCAAATTTCAAGAAAAATAGAAAATATAAACTATATTTTTTTATAATTTTTATTTTTCATTTTTCAAGACTTAAATTCAAATTTAAAAAAAATCTTAAAACATAAATGCTAACCGTTACCTCATAATTTTATAATTTCAAAATTCAAATTAAACAAGAATTTTTAATGGCTTATCTCATAAAACTATTTCTCACAATTAGGAATAAAAAAACTCAAAGTATACTGATAAATAAGAAATTCTAATAAAAGTAAACTAAAAAAAGTTAAAGAGGGGACAAGCCAGATAATAAGGATTTATTGATGAAAGTCACACTCACTGCTTCATTCTCCATTTTTCATGTTTGCACGGTTCAATTCTTAAAAACACCATTTATGAAATCAAATTGACTTCAAAGCATAGACCCCACTGTGTGAAAATTCTCCCAAATTCAATTGCATGAGGTGGATCACTGTGCTTTGCATTCAATTTGCTCACCAATTCATGTGAGTTCACCTTCATCTAATTTGGAGTCAACAATACTCAACCAAAATCACCAGCTGGGTCCCACGGTTACAAATTCTACGAATTCACTCGCTTGTATGAAATTTTCCATGCATTCACGTATTTACCGTACTTCCAAATTCAAGTCTAAGGGCACCAAAAAGTTCTCGTAAGATTTTGCACTTGTTCAACAAGACGCTTCAGCAGAAACTCCAAAAATTCACACCAATTCAAGAACGCCAGCCACTTTCACCGAATCAAATGGCCAAATGTCTCCAATTCGTCCACGTGAATGGTGAATTCAGCACCTTAAATTTAATCATACATGTAATACTATGAATCAGCTGCTGTGGATGTTACCATTTTCAGCGAATTGCCTTCAGCTAATTGCATTGTTTCCAAAATTCTACACCGAACAACTAATTAGAAAGAAAACAATCAAAACCTTTTGAGGCAATTGGAGCACTGATTGAAACAAAAACTCAAGTTCCTGCACTATGAACTGATTTGATTCAAGCTGCATTAGTTGATTCTGCAATTCAATCTGGTTTACTGCTCACTTCCACCGAGTGCGCCAGCTGCTTGACGAAATGCTCCTCTCAATTCAACAAATAAATCAAGACCAGAACAATGACTCCCTTGGACAACCATTCATTCAATTGCCACGACTGCTTCACTGAAACTCAATTCAATTCAAAGCAGCAATGATTCCGTAATGGAACTGAATGCTTTGCTTGACAATTGAAGAATGAAGCCACTGCCGTTTCCGGAAACTCCAGAATGAGTCAGCAATCTGCTTGCACTAATTTGAATGCATCAGCTGGCTGTTTATCAAATTAACCTTGAAGAGCAAATCTCATGCGGCTTAGACAGTTGAAGAGCTGAATTCACCAATAATTTCCGTTGCTTCCGCCATAGATGCACTGCAAGTGTTTCCGCAATCTCGTGTACAAGCTTCCGATCACCTTCTCCGGTTGCTCGTCTCGCCGGAAACGATTCACAGAAACACCAGCTCGATCACGTTTGGCCGATTCATGAACAAGGAATCGATCACTCGAATCGCCGTTGAACAATTAGCGATTTCAATTTACTCAAGCGAATCTCGAATCAACAATTTTTGCTAATAATCAGAGAACCACATTTCTCATGCATCTCGAATCACGATTTCATTTTACAGATCAAACCACCAGTTAAAAAAAACAAATGGATCCAAATCACTATTTCCACCACCAGATTTTTCTAATTGCACCACGGAAAACTTTTCAGAGAAGATATAAACTTCTGAAACTAACAAGGGAAATATTAGATGTAAGCTCTTATCACCAAATGATGGAATACTAATACCATGAAGGATGTAAAATGATGGAATACTGATATCATTTTGGATATAATTTCTTCCAAATGATTAACAAAATTAAAAAGGCGGAAGGGATCAGATACAAAGAACCTCTGATATAATTTGATTGGTACCACAAAAAAGAAAGATAGATACAAAGAAACTCTAATATAATTTGATTGGTATGACAATAAAGAGAAATCCATAAGTAGAAGTAGATCCACTGTTTTAAATTTGAAAATTCAAATACAAGAATTAAAAGTGGTAGAAAAGAACTAAGAAAAAATTTTCACTTCAAAAAATTATTTAAATTTCAAAATTCAAAATACTCAAATTTTAAGACTTTACAAAATATCTTACATATTATGAACTTTAAAGTTATAGACTCAAACACTAGGGACTATCCACCTAGTTATAAAGGCTCTATTTAGAAGAAATATAGAAAACAAATACAAAGTATAATAAAGACCCAATACAGATAAATAAAAATAATAATTATAAAATCCAATAAAGATTTAAAACCAAAAAATTGTATAAAAATAATTTTTTTTATCCTAACTCGAAACTTCTTTTGTGGTCTTTTAAAAGATCTCATGTCATAAAATTCATTAATGATAGAATCTGTATTAAACTTTTGAGCAATCCATCTCTCGAGGTAGGTAATCAAACAATTAGCTAGAAATTCATCTTCCATCTTATTTCTAATCTATTTTTCACAATCTTCATAGTTGAAAAAGATCTCTCAATTGTAGCAGTTGAAATAGGTAGAGTTAATACCAATTGAATTAAACGATCAATCAAGGGATAAGTCAAATATTTTCTTGTTTTCCTCAATCCATGACATAATTCAGAAATTGTTGATAGATTTCTTATTTCAAAATGAAATGGAACATCAAGTTCATAATGTTGAGCTTGTATTCTGATATGCAACTTTTCCTATTCTGTAAAATCATCAGGATAAAACTTTATTGCTAATTCATAAATATGCATCAATTGTTGATAATTTTCCCATAATGATGAATATGTCCTCACCCTATATATCATTTATAAAAGTAAATTAAAAGAATAAATCAAGTCAAGCATTCATGAATTGTGTGCTGAAAAAAAGAGCACGAAAGGCTAACAAAGTAACGGGGAAAAAACTAAACGAAAGAAAAGTAAGCACTGAAAAATGCATGTAGAAATTGTGTGTTGTGTGCGAGCTCCTTTAGTTTTACCTTTAGCCCTTTGCAATTGCGGAAGCTGAATAAGAACAAAAAGATGAAAGGTTGCAGGTCTCTTGGAAGTGTAAGAGACACAATCACTTCTTCACAAAAGAATTGTATTTGACTTCTCAAGCAAGTTTTGACTTTTGTTTTAATATAATATATATAATATATTTTAAAGAGAGGGGGTCAGGGCCCACACCTACCCCCTTGTATATATGTCCTTGGTTTGGATGTTTTCTACATAAATGCTTCCTGAGAGTTGTTATTACATATATACGAAGCGAGAACAACAATTTGTTTGCATCTTTATTTTTTATCATTTAATGTTGTAAGTAGAGCTCCATATTTAGGAGGACTTTACATTTTTCTAGAGTTGCATCTGACCTCTTTTTTGAGTTTAAAAAAACTTAATTTTCTATTAAAAACAAATTATTACAAGTAAAAAATTAAGAAATAATTATTTGTAACTTTTATTTATTAAGGTTAACATACCTAGTCTAAATATTGGATACACTCTATCTTTGAAGGGCTATGGATTTTGGCATAACTTTCATTTATTCATATTACAAGTGTGCATGTTTGTAACATTAAAGAAGTAAAATAACAACTTTCAAGAACTAATACTTTCACAACCAAATTATAAGCAACAAACAAAATATCATTTGATCATTTTAAAAGGAGAGCTCACCTTCATTTTGATGGTTAGTTTGACGAGGACATAACATAAGGTAAATGTTTGTTTGGATTAGTTTATTTTCTTCCAAGAAAATTTGTTTTCATTTTTTAAAATTCTTTCAAGCAAAATAAAAATAAGTGGATTTGAGAACTTTTACAAAGTTTATGTCTAAAATAGTAGTGTTGATAGGACAAAGATAAAGTTCGTACTCTTAAGTTAGTCAAATGAAAAAAATTACAGAGAGGATCTTTGATCATTTATGTCATTTTAGTTTCTTATCATCATTGATCAATAACCACACAAATATAATACTACAATTTTTATAATTTAAATTTGAATTGCGTCTTTTATCAAAATTAAGATTTTAAATAATATAAGAGCATTATTTTAACTTGCTAAAAGTTGGTCTCACCACACACAACTCACTCAATATAATTTTCTTTCTCAATTTATTAAGAAAATAATCTTAAAATTTTCATGCATAAAGAATCACAACTTCATGTAATTAACTAGATAATTAATATTAGTACTATGATGAATCTTTAAATATTGAGAAGTTTGTATTTCCTTTTCTATTCCAACATCACATATAGGATTTGGTGATGGTAATATGGTAATTGTAGTGAGCCTACAACATTATATTGTTAAGGCTCTATTGGGGATAAAGTTTCCTTGATCTCTCTATCTCACGCTTTAGTGGTTCTTGATGAGTTGCATGTGTATTAATTTAAACAATGCTAGAAGGTTAATTGGTTAATTAGTTAAACAATTTTAACTATTAGAAGACATGGCACATGATAAAAACATGGACTTAAACACACGTGCATTCAAAAGCTTTCACTAAAATCAACATAACATTACATTTTCATAATTGGTATGTTTCTCCCAACTAGATTAATCAAATAATTACTACTCTCTTTGTTACTTTCTATGATTTAGTGTACTCTTGAGGTATCCTTTATTTTGATATGTTACCTTGCCTTCAACACATGATGCATGTACTGGTTATGATGTGATCTCAATTCATGAAAAATCTCAACCCATGCAAGGAGGAGTCACCACAAGAAAATAAGAAAAGGAAAATATGGAAGAAGAGCTTAAAAAGAATTTTGAAGAAAAAGAAGGAAGAAAAACAAGGAGAATGTACAAGAAGCTTGAAGAAGAGAATAGAAATATTAATAGCTCTTTTAATTTCCTTGTAAATAAAAATAGAGTTAGTTTAGTGTCTTTCTTTGAAATAAAAATAAGAGCTAGTTATTTGGACACATGGATAGTATAAAAAACAAGGGCCTTGTTTGGGAAGCTTTGGAGCATCTTCCAAACATGACCTAACCTTTTAAAAATCCACCCATGTGCACGCATTTTCGTTTTCCCCTCTCTATATAAGGGTGTGAGTATCATTTGTAACTTAACTTTGAAGATTAATTGAGAGGAAGAGCTAATTCTCTTTGAAGTTCAAGAGGTAAGCCTCATTTCTAGAATCTTATCTTGAGTTTTCCATAACTAAAATGGTGATTGTCCTTGTGCACTTATCTTTCTTCATGAAAGTGGCGTGTTCTTCATCTTCTTGTCTTGTTCATCTTTTCCTTTTATTTGTTGGTTTCCTTTCATGGCTGCACCATTCATGGATCATTTCCATCCATTTTCACCGATTAAAATCATTGAAAACAACTTCTAATGCTTCCTATGACTTGTATCTTGAATTTAATCGGTTGAAACTTCTAAAAATTGATTTTCCTTGAGTTTGAACCAATTAAATATCTCTCTAAAGGGGCTGGAACGTTTTTACCCATAATGATGACTCAAACTAGTGGCAACCAAAGATTAATGAATGTCATTTTATCAAACGCTTCATATGCATCAATTAACAACAATTCATTAATCAAGATTAACCAAGAATTTATGACTATTCAACCAAACAAAAACAAATTTACAATTTCTTTTTCTTTTTGCTGCAGATTTTTTTTCAGAAAAAAAATTAGATTCATGTAGTTTCAATTTTTGAACCACCAAAATTCATCTAATGGATCTAGAACTTTTAGGACCATACCATAACCATATGTTCTTCATATTCTTGACTCAAATACATCACATTTGAAACCTTAGAGCTTTTGATACCAAATGATGAATGCCTAGGAGGCATTAGAAGTGAAAGAGGATCTATCAAACATGATTTTAGGCATTTGAGAACATTTCAAATGGTGCAAATGGATTAAAAATGGGTAAAAACGTTCTAGCCCCTTTAGAGAGATATTTAATCGATTCAAACTCGAGGAAAATAAATTTTTAGAAGTTTCAACCGATTAAATTCAAGATACAAATCATAGGAAGCATTAGAAGTTGTTTTCAATGATTTTAATCGGTGAAAATGGATGAAAATGATCCATGAATGGTGCAGCCATGAAAGGAAACCAAGAACAAATAAAAGGAAAAGGTGAAGAAGACAAGAAGATGAAGAACACGCCACTTTCATGAAGAAAGATAAGTGCACAAGGACAATCACCATTTAAATTATGGAAAACTCAAGATAAAATTCTAGAAATGAGGCTTACCTCTTGAACTTCAAAGAGAATTAGCTCTTGCTCTCAATTAATCTTCAAAGTTATGTTACAAATGAGACTCACCATTATATAGAGAGGGGAAAACGAAAATGCATGCACATGGGTGGAATTTTAAAAGGTTGGGCCATGTTTGGAAGATGTGTCCAAACAACTAGCCTCTTATTTCTATTTCAAAGAAAGACACTAAACTAACTCTACTTTTATTTACAAGGGAATTATAAGAGCTATTAATATTTCTATTCTCTTCTTCAAGCTTCTTGTACATTCTCATTGTTTTTCTTCCTTCCTTTTCTTCAAAATTCTTTTTAAGCTCTTCTTTCATATTTTCCTTTTCTTATTTTCTTGTGGTGACTCCTCCTTGCATGAGTTGAGGTTTTTCATGAATTGAGATCACATCAGGTTAGTGCATTGAAATAGGGCCATGTCCCTTAAATAAGCCATCGCTACACTATTTTATAGAATCAGATTGCTAAACCTTCCTTCATTTGATAACCTTATTTCTACCTTATAAAGCTTTAATGCTAAACCACCTCCATGTACAAAACACTTAATGTTAGGTCTAGGTAAGGATTGACGAAAATAAATATCTATAAATATTTCTTTTGACATTAGCTTTTACCTAGGTCATTGTCTATCAATCATGAAATGACAAAAAACATGCTAGAAAACACTTAGATTAATTTGTTTAATTCTATTTTAGTGATTAATTGTTGTTTCTATTACATTAAGATAATTGATATAAACAATATTTATTTTGTTCAGTCCTTCGTGTATATCTAATTGGTCATTGCTAATGTACTTGCATCAAAGTTGAATGATAATTATGTACTATGATTTTTTTTTAATTTCATTGACATGTGCTTTTCATGTTCGTTTGTTTCTTGTTCTGAAATCCATTTATACATATACATATATTATCGTGATGCTCCTTTATTAGATGAGAGTATATACACTTCATGAATTTCATTTTTAAAATCCTTTTACTTATTTTTCACATAGATAATCTTGGTTATTGTGTGTTTTTAAGTACAACATTCTCAAATGTTGGATCTTATTTAGGACTAATGATTTTCATTGTTTTTTTTTGTTACGTAAAGAAGCTTGTCTCACTAATAAATTAATATAAGGTATTAAAAAATTATTTCAAACATGAGAAATTGATATTGATTTACTATATTTGAGTTAAATTGTTGAGTTGCAGGATAATTAGGAAGGAAGCTTCTATCCAAGATTTCCTTTAGATATGCCTTTACTAACTAATAACTTGTGATTTTTGACATGTTCTATTATTATTTTACTAAATTTCTATTTTTAAAAAACACTTTTTGTAGTCCCAAGAATTACCTTTGTATTGCTAATTTCGAGTCTCTTAAAGTTGAGTTAAATTGTTGAATTGCAGGATAACTAGGAAGGAAGCTTCAATTTACCCTGATTTCCTTTATATGTACCTTTACTAACTAATAAATTTTGATTTTGGACATGTTCTATTATTATTTTACTAAATGACTATTTTTTCAAAAACATTTTTCATAGTCCTTATAATTATTTTTGTATTACTAATTTTGAGTTTCTCTTAAATGAGTTATAGTTACTCATCATTCTTCATCAAACATTCCAATACACATGTTCACTTCATGGATTCGATTTCCTCTTCCTCCAAGAAATGAGTTTACCATTATAATAGTTTAGTAGTCTTCCTAAACACTTATATATTTTGAAACCATTTCGAGACTATTCATAGCTCATTTTGCAGTAAACAAGTCAAAACTATCAAGAATTGGAGATTTTTTTATAGTAAGCAAGGAGGGAGAATTCTTTCAAGAAATATTAAGGTGATTTTTGAATTTACAGTTCAAATAACACAATTGAATGAAAGCTTATTTTTAGACACCATCATTAAAGGTCTTTGTGTGAGACACTTTGGTGAGGCATTGATTCAAAGGTAGAGATCAGAACGCATGCAACATCACACATTGAGGTTAAGGAAATCATGGCTAAAAAGAGGGAAGAGGAGAGGACAGAAGGAACTTCCCACAACTTTAGGAGATCAACACAAATTGAAGGATTGGGAAAAGTGAAGGGTGAAAATGCGGGAGGAAGGGAGATACAGCATGCCCAGCGAGATGGGGCATTCCTTGAAAAAAGAGACAGGTTAAACTTTGAACCAATTAAGATGAATATGTCAAAGAAGGATCCGTTTTGGGATATAAATAAAATGAAGTTATTGCAATTTTCCTCAAAGTCAGCCAAACAAAAAGGTGCGAAAAAAATGTCTAATGCCTTTTCATAGGGTGTATGGACATAATACTGACGACTGCTTCACGTTGAACGACAGGTGGGGAGACTCTTGAAAGAAGGACTTTTGGAAATGTTTAAAAAACAATGGAGCCATAATGAGCAAAAAAATGACCAAAAGTATTGGAGCAAAGGAAAAGGGAAAGTGTGAGACACGACTATGGGAGACCTTAATTCTATAGGAAAAGGATTCTTAGAGGGAGGAATAACAAGTTCAACTAGGAAGAAATATTCCAAAGAAATAATGTGGCATTCTAAGGGAATGGAATGCAAAGGATCCATGACCTTGATTTCTCAAATGAAGATCTCAAAAGGATTATCCCGCATGAAGACAATCATGTAGTACTCTTTATGGATATAAGGAGTCAATATGTTCACAAGGTATTGGTGTTAGTATTTAAGGGTTGAGTTCAAGAGGATGAGTGAATTGAACTATTGCCAATTTTTGAAATAGAATGACAAATGATTACTGAATTGATTGATAAGAATAAAATAAACTAATGCTGGTGCAATATTAAAGATTAGTTAAAAGATATTTCAAGATACAAGGTATATGACAAACATAATGTGCAATATAACAAGTAATTAAAGAGAGAGAGAGATATAAAGTGGACCAAGATTTATGTTGGTTCACTCTATCAAAAGAGCTACATCTAGTTGCCCAGCCACACCGACCAAGCTATCCACTATAATCTTTGAGTTTCACAAGCACACAACCTTAATAATGCAAGAAAACTAACCAAGAATCTAAGTATTAAACCCTATAAGACAAATATTCAAACCATTGCAATACCCCACTATAGATAACCTCTAAAAACTCTATCCAGACCCACAAACATAGATAAAATCAAAATATAGACTAGAACAAGTTTACTTGGATTGAAAAAAGCATAGCAAAAATACCAACTTAGGTGAACACTAGTGTTTTCTTAATCACACAAGGTATTGATCTCAATTTTAGGTAAAGAAAGCTCCAAGAAAGATTTTTAGCATAGTATAAACTCACTCTGATTGTACAAATGATTTTGAAAAAAATGGTTCTGAACTTATGTCAAACAGTTTATAAATGAGAATGTTATATAAAACTAGTTGTTAGTTTTAACGAATTAAAACTATGATTTAATCTATTAAAACAAAGAGTTTTTTTATGGAGATTGAGCTTCAGAAAGTTTAATTTACTAAAAAAATGGTTTAACATATTAAACAAAAAGACACAAAACTACTCATGGTTCTAAGTTATTTTAACAAATTAAATCGATAATCTAATCGGTTAAAATGTTTCTTACTATTAATCCAGACCAACCAAGAACATTAACAAATTAAAACAATATTTTAATCTTTTAAAAAACTACATATAAACCATTTTTGGACTTTATACCTAGTGTATCTCTGGTTCTACCACACACTTTCAAGTAAATAATTGGGATGACATTGTGATACCTAAACAAATAAAACTTGATACTTTTATGTATTTTCAATGAAGAAGAATAAAGAGAAGTACTATGGGACTTTAGAAGATTTTAAAGAAGAAATTAGGAAAAAAAAAATTTGTAAAAATTTAGACAAATCTAAAATATTTTAGAGGATTTTAAAATATTCTAAAAGCTTCTATAAAAGGAAAGTGTGGATGTCTAAAATGGAAAGGAAATGGAGAGCCATATGCATGAGATTAACTAACCCATTATCAAGGTAGTTAAGCACATTTAGACCTAACTACCACCATATGTCACTTTCAAGCATATGTGAAGGTTATAACTACTCCACATGTCATTTTCAAGTACATGTGAGGGTTGTAACTTCAAATGTCTCCATAAAGGATGAACATTCAAGTACATGAAAAGGAACTTGAATGCTTTGTTTTCCTTTTATTTCCATTTGCAAAGAGTATCCAAACTCCACTCTATAAATAAAAGTTCCTTCCTTGTGTAATTTACACTTTAATATTGAATACAATTAGTATTGTGAGAATACTTTGAGTGTCTTTGAGTGTCATGTTATTTCTTTGTTAGATTAGGTCATTTTCCATTTTGTACAATATAACACATAACATGTTAGATTTTATATTTCATCATAATCACCTAGGATAACTAATAATAAATATTCCACTTATTAATACTTTAAAATCTATGCTCAAAGAAATAGAAAAACATTTTTACAATGAGAATTATGTTATGAGTAGTACCGAGTATGTGAAATGCTCAAACAAAGACCCAACTGTTGAGGTGCAACTGGGCAGGAGCCATATTTAGAATTATCAAGATTTATTTTTCAAGAGTTAAGGAGAAGACGAAATTCTGTTTTTACAAACCTTGTGTCAAAGAGGAGTCCTCCTTTATCTCCTAGTTCTTCTTTGCATATAGGTTCATGCTCTCCACAAGCCTCTAAGATAATTTCATTTTCATTTCCTTATTTGTTAAATGCTTGTTGATTTTTTAGTTGTTTTAGTACCTTGATGGATGTATATCATGAAGTCTCATAGATGAGCTTGGTCTTGGCCCATATATAAGGCACTGTAATCCATCACTCTTACTTTTCCTAGAAAACCTTCCAAATCCAAAAGAAGATCACTCAACAAACTTAGAAAACACAACAAACCCAAAAAACTCAACAAACCTAAAAAAGATAAACTAAAACACAAACACATGATTCCAAACAAAATATAAATCAACATCAAAACAATAGAATAATATATATGAACTCATAGGTCATTCTATTGAGAGCTTTATACAAATGATAGAACATGTACAATGAATCTCAACTCAAACATGAATATTGAAACAAACAAGTGTAGAACATGAGTGTGAAAAACCTATAACACAAGGATTGTGCCTAAGGCATATGAATCAAAAGATCAAGGGCTAAGTTTTGCACCGTACCTACCAAGTTTGTGATGGAGCGATTGAAATTTAGGAAATGAAGAGTGTGCAAGAAGAAGAATAGGATGGTTACTTCCTATAAATAAAGGTTAAATGAAGCTAAAAAAGGTTTGTAACGTTCTAATGAAGGATATTTATGAAAAAGAATGATAGGTTTGGAAAAGGGTGCACAGTGGCAAAATAATGCTTAACTTTTCCAAAATATCACACTATTTCTCTTTTCCACCGATAGAATCAATTTTAGTTTTTCCCACTTAAAACCTATTAATCGATTGTGATCAATATTATTTTCTAAGTAGACTAATAACTAAAGTGCTTTAGTTCACCTTCACGACTCGAGTTTGGGACCTACATACCAGTCAATCCTATTATGTCTGGTCAAGATCTGATTATATACTTCCATTACTACGTCAAAAGACTATTAAATCATAGACTTTAACATATATCAAATCTATTATATTCTCCCTCTTCCTCATCATCAACGATTTACACATGGATTATGGTTGCCTTCAAAGTATTCAAATTTGTCAAAGGGTAATGATAAACATACACCATAAAGATCCAGTACACTACTTTATTAGTATTTTATAATTAATTTACTATGCATCTAATAAAGTGACAAGAATTTATCTTTATATGACCAATGTATAGATATGCGTATGTCAGGTGGTGTGGTACGTTTATCATTTTCCATTTGTCAAAACTGTATCAAGGTATGACACCCAAACTCGTTCCAACATTCCTTGGATGTTGATTGCATACATCTTCAAGCATTATACATAATACATGTCAAATAAGGCTTCAACCAATTAGAGAGTTTAGTATCTTCATCCTTCAACCTTAAGAGTAAGGGATTGTGTTCCATTGGGTCTCACCTCGGCTCGACACTTTAGGGTAATGGAAATACAACCAATTTATAGGTCTTCCTCAACTCAGACATTAGGGTAATTAGAATATAATAGATGTGAAGGATTAGCCAAAATAGGACTCAACTAACATAGGTCTTAAGTAATTCATCCACATAAGTCATATATTCCTAGGTGCACAAATTAACTAACCTTGGAAATAAGCCTATTTTGGTGAGATCATCCCCACAAAGGTAACTTGGGATTAAACCCCATTGATGTATAGTGTCTTAATACACAAGCTCACTACCCCTAAAAGGGATGAGTATTAACTATTTCTAAGTTTATAAGTAGACCCTTATACCATCACTTCAAGAGATCAAACATTGAATGATTTAGCTTCATGTCTCTTTAAGATTTTTTACTAGAACAAGATCAAACCAAGTCTTGTAATTAGAATTGGATATGCGGATGAGTCCACCCATTTAAGTTTATATTGACATAAATCTTGCACTATAAAAAATTTCCATATAGCTCACATTTTAAATAATATTTAATTTTTGTAAAATGCATCTGTCCCACAAAACTCTCAAGTTAAACAAATCAAATCTCACCCATAGTGATACATTGAGATTTCATTTACATAATAACAATTTAATCAATCAATTAAATAATAAACAACTAATAAAAAGAAAAAAAATTGGATTAAATTGAACTCCATAATAACTAATATAAGCACAAACTATTAAATTTTGGATTAAATTAAGCTTTATAATAATCAATAAAAACATAAAATATTAAATTTTAAATTAAATTGAATTTAGTAATATAGATTATAGTAGTCCATAGAGTGTAAAAATAAAACTCATTTAACTTAATGATTGATTGAATACGCATATTAAATATAAAAAAATTCGCATTAAAACTTTCTAAAAGTGAATGTAATTATAAAAAAACTCAGATTAAAATTTTAAAAAAAAGTAAATAATTACACTCACACAAACCGTTGTAAGTTATGTGGATGGTATGCAAATTTTTATCAATATGATGAGTATGATACAAAATCTAATTCAAGCTTATTTAAATGCATAATTTATAATGGATCATCAAAATCTAATTGAAGCTTTTTTAAATGCATAATTCATAGTGGATCATGAAAAGAATAAACACTCTATGCATTTAAATTAGTTCACCATTATAATATACCATTTTCAAAAAGTATTCAAATAATAAGGCGTATTTAAGATTTTTATAAGGAAAAAGTTTTGTAAACCGTGATGAATAACCCCTTAACGTAATTTTTATTTTTTTAATGTTTTAAAAATTATATTATTTTATGTGCAGGTGTTAGAAAACAGTTGAATATATAGAAAACGGTTCGTCAATCAGAGACCTTTTCTATAAATCTAAAACAGATCAATATTTAAATATAATTATTATACTATTAAAGTCTTGTACATCTAGTAATACGAAATTTTCTCCTACATTAATATATATATATAATAGAAGCGTTAATTTATAATTTTAGTACATGACATATTCAGTTTTAAAATAGGAAAAAGTTTATTCACTATTCATTCTTGAAATTCATTTGATAACTCTAAACAATAATAAAATATGAAATTTTATATTTAAAATAAAATATAAATTATTTTATTAAATAAAATATTAATTTATTAAATAAAATATTAATATTTTAAGTTGTGAAATAAGAATGATAACTTTTTTTAGTGTAAAAGTATCATTACTCTTTAAAATAATTATCTTTAATTGAATAATTTGTTTTATTTAAAGTAGAAACATATAGCCATCCGTCTTCTTGTCCTCCGCCCCTTTCTTTCCTTTTGGAAGAAACAAGCCAAAAGCATGTTATAAATACTCCATTGCATTCTCCATGTACTCACCCCTACACAAAGCATTAACAGGTCCACAAACACCCCATTTACATACATAGCACCATGGTCCGCCCAAACTCCCGAACCGTCGGCGACACCGAGCGCAGCTGGTGCCGCGCCGTCCGCGGCGGCACCGGCATCGCCGTCCTCGCCCTCCGAACCTCCAAGCCCCCCAACATCCCCAGCCTCCAAGCCTCCCTCCGAGCCCTCCAAACCTCCCACCCAATCCTCAGGTCCCGACTCCTACACAACAACAACACATTCTCCTTCCTCACTTCCCCCACCCCCTCCTTCACACTAACCTCCCGCACTCTCCCTACTAACGTCTCCGACCCCCTTACCCAGATCCTCGAACTTGAACTCAACAGCAACACGTGGCACGACTCCACCGATGACCATGTCTTCTTCGCCACCGTCTACACCCTCCCCAACGCCAACACCTGGGTGGTAGCACTGAGAATCCACGTCTCTGCGTGTGACCGTACCACCGCGCTGTTACTCCTTAGGGAGTTACTTACTCTCATGGAAGAAGAGCATGGCGCTGGGCAAGACAAGAGTAGTAATCACAAAGAGGAACCTAGTTTGGCCATGGAAGATCTCATGCCACGTGGCAAGGGCAAGAAGCCTGTGTGGACGCGCGGCCTTGACATGCTCGCCTACTCGCTCAACTCTCTCAGACTCTCCCATTTGAAGTTCGTTGACTCCAAAAACCCCAGGTTTTCTCAAGTCGTTAGGTTTCAACTCAACCAAAACCAGACCAAGGGAGTTCTAGCAGTAAGCTTACACTCATGTCTTGTTTGTTTCTCAAGTTATATTCTACTCCTTTCCTCTCTTCCATTTCATTTTATTTTATAACCTAGTTTAAGCTTTTCTTCCACCTTTAAAAAGTAATAAATTATTTGATAAATAGAAAATTATTAAAATATTCATACATTTTATTCCATTTCATTTAATAACACACTAACATAAAAATTCATAAACACACTTTATTGTTCAATTCATAGACTGTGGAGTGTTATTTCTTCACTTAATTCATTTGTGTCGGTATTTATTTCAGAAATATTCGAATACAATTATACTCAGTAAGAAAAAAAAAATAAAAATCAATTTAAAAAGTTTAAACCACCCAAAAAAAATGAAATGGAGGGATTATTTTCAAGAACAAATTCTTTAACTAAATCTATTAAGAAATTGTCAGCATTTTTTTTTTATTTTTCACCATATGGCAATAATTTCACACCTATACGCAGTTATGTACAGGTGAGACGGGTGGAATAAAATGAAGGATGGTAAACGTAATAAATGTCATTGGTCAATGATAACTTTTTTGAGAGAAAGATAGATGGAAAAAGCACCTTGGTTTGCGTGAATAAAAATAGAATCCAATATAAACGAGTGAAATCAGTTTTATTTTATTATCCAATAATAAATTATTACTGTTATAATTTTTATAAAAATCAATAAAATTATTTTTATTATTGAGTAATAATATACTATAAGAATCACCTTGGCTTAATGTGAAAAGCTTGGAATTTGAGTAACACATTATGTGAGTTTTACAGGGATGCAAGTTGAGTGGGATAAAACTGTGTGGAGCATTGGTTGCTGCAGGGTTAATGGCTACCCATTGCTCAAAACTAAGTTCCAAGAAGTATGGGGTCGTCACCCTCACTGATTGCCGATCCAGTCTACGATCACCCCTCACTGATGATTTTGGTAAATATAATCAATGATCCACTTTCCTTTTTTATCAAATCATTACTGAAGCTGATATTTTTTCAATTCATCCTATGAACATGTACTCCTAACCCTAAATTTGTCCCTCATAAGTTGAACCAGTGAAACAAACACACCATGTTAGCACTTAGGTCCAACCTTGTATCTAGGAAAACTTTCTAAGAAGAACAACTCTCATCGTATATCGTTCATGTTTTCTATTTAAATAATTTTATCCACGTTAGAAAAAGTTGTGGTTTGGCAAAAACATACTTGAAAAACTAAAAGTATAGCATCTCACATACCTAACTACCTTCACCAAAAACTCTCTTTAACTTTATTGCTGTCAAACTATACGTGCATATAAAAGTACGAAAATGATCTATCTTCGCAAGAATTTAATTGTGAAGTTGAAATAACACTGTTTTATCTTCGATTGCTGTTAGAAGAACGTCTACGCTATTACAACCCTTCGTTACTATAAAAGACGGTAAATCAATATGTTTTGGAAAAAAATATTTTCTTTTCATTTTCTATACTCACTTAACAACTTCAAATAATAATAAAATATTACGTTATAATTTTTAAATAAAACATAAATTTAAATAATAAATAAAATATTAATATATGTAGTTGTAAGATAATAACTTTTTATAATAATAATAATATTATTATTATTATTATTATTATTGTTATTATTATTATTATTGTTTCATGTTTGATAGTATTTCGTATGATATAAATACAGCAGCATTCCCTACAAAAAATAAATACATATACCAACATTTGTATCCCAAAAAAAAAATGAATGCTATAAAAAAACACCGAACAAGATGCTTTGTACTATACCATACAATTGTCTAAATATCAATATACTAGAACAGTACGAATGAAAAGAATACGAGACAAAGCAAAGACAAAACTGGCACTAAAAGGAACAATAAAAACGCTGGTGACCCAGCGACCCTGATTACTGAAGTACGCTATTAATTGAAACATAAAATGTTTCCACTGACGAGAAAGCCCTTGGCAATGTTCAGGATTTTACCACTCTGCCATTCTGAATTCGCACGACATGAAGGGAGGGGAAACCCTATGGGGGCTAGCGAAGAGGACGTACGAAGCGTTCGCCGAGTCGAAGAAGTGCAACAAGCATTTTTCGGACATGGCGGATTTGAACTTTCTGATGTGCAGGGCAATAGAGAACCCTAGCTTGACGGCGGCGGCGTCGCTGAGGACCTCCTTGATGTCGGTGTTCGAGGAGACGGTGGTGGACAACGGCGGCGCCAAGCAGCGGGAGGTCGGGGTGGAGGACTACATGGGGTGCGCCTCCGTGCACGGAGTGGGGCCCTCCATCGCGGTTTTCGACACCGTTAGGGATGGGTGCTTGGATTGCGTGTGCGTGTACCCGGCGCCGTTGCACTCGCGGGAACTGATGCACGAGCTTGTTGGGAAGATGAAGGCTATCCTCGTTGAAGCAGCAAACGGATACAAGGAATAATTCTCCTCAATTTCCTTCTAAACATTTATAGGAAAATAATTAATATATTTATATTTGTCATTTTGGATTCTTAATTTAGTTTATTTATATAAGAACTTATTATATTATGTATGGGATATATATATATGGAAAATGATCCATTAAACCTGTATCTTACACCTCCCATAGGATATATATTATGGATTTGGAACTGGTTATTATACATTGATATGTAACTCTTTATAATATAATTTGAATTTAATCCATATACGTAATGTTTTGTTGATTTGATAATTATATAAGGATAAAACTAAGAATACGTTATATTTATAAAAAATTTAATATATATATATATAACCAAATAAATAATGCATAAAAATATTAATGATGACAAAAATTAAAGTATGTAATAAATATTTAAATAATTATGTACACCTCAAAGAAGACTAATATAACTTATAAACCAAAATTTTTTATTTATCTTACAGAAACTAACTATTACGAATTTGTAATGACTCTTTTAGAAATTTCTATATATAGATGCACTCTTTAAAAAAGAAAGATTACCAATATGAATGATATTATGATCATACAATCTTATAATCTTTGTATAAGCGTGCAAAATCTAACTTGTTGTTAAAATAATGATTATGTTCTTTAACTATCTAGAAGAGTAAATTGAATCTTGTATTCATTTAAGGATGTTACATCTCTTTTAGTAAGTGAACATGTGATTGTTTAATCACACCCTTTTTTGTAAACAAGAGTTTTAGCCAAGAGTGACCACATTTCAAGTAATACTCGGTTGTCTAGTCAATAGTGGTTGAGTTACAAATAAGATTTGTGTGTCTTTTTAGGAGTGCCTAATATCCAAACAATACTTTGTTATATTATGAAGCAATAATTTTTGTAGTGAAACTTGATCAAGTTGATGAAGAACTAGACGTAAACTTAGTTAACAAAAGAACCAATATAAAAGATCAAGCATAAAACTTTCTCTACACTTTTCTATTTTAAATTGCATATTATTGAATTATAACTAACTATAAAAAGGAGAGTTTTTAACAAGATTTATGAAAATATCTTGATAATGAGTTTGTCGAATTAAAATTGTGTCAAAACTATATTCATCAGATGCTATTCTTGCAAAAATCTTTGAAAAGTTTTATTACACAATTCCACCCTCTTTCTTGTGTATTTTATTTGTTTACACAGTTAGTATTAGATCTCGATTGAGCACCTATAGAAAAAGATCCAAAAATGGTAAGGATGGAAGGACATCTCATAATTGAGGGAACATCCCTTACAAGGAAACCAACATTCCTAATGGAAGACTACCCCTATTGGAAAGATAGGATGGAAATGTACATAAATTTTACACACTCATCTTCAAACCATCATCATTAGAGGACAAATTGATACCAAAGCTCCAAAGGAAGACTATAGACAAGAAGAGTTCGACCATATGTACTTGAGCAAAAAAATTAGGTACATTTTATCCGTGCTTTATTTAAAAATAAGTACAAGAAAGTTTGCAAGTTAAAAACAACTAAGGAGATCTAGGACTCTTTAAAGATTAAAGGGAATCTGGATGTTCAATTAACTAAAATAACTCACTAAAGTTGTTTTTACTTTAAATGAAATTTAAAACATTGTAATGCACAACAAAACGTCTTAGACAGGCTAATGCATCATTTAGAAAGTTATAGGCATGCATCTAATGTTTTACACAATTTTGATTATTCACTTTTCAACCTTCTTAAATGATTAGACCTTTTTTTAGTATTGAGTTTTGTAAAAGTATTAGCAAGTTAATTATCTAAGGGTACAAATTATAAATCCACAGTCCCCTATTGGACATGATCTATGAGGAAGTCATGTTTAATCGCAATGTACCTATCCTTAGAATGCACTATAAGATTCTTAGACAAAATAATGATTGCACATTGTCACAAAAGATTAAAATGTTATTCTCATAGATGTTATAATCTTCTAGTTGATTTCTTATTCAAATATATTATGCTTCAATAATAAAAAATGTTATGGTACCTTGTTTCTTCCTTGTCTAAGATATTAAGTTGCCTCCAATAAAGTGACATCCTCTACTTGTGTTTTTTCTTTCAACTTTATCTCTACTATAGTCAACATCACAAAATTCCTATATTTTAAAACTATCTCATCATCTAAAATATAGACCATGGTTAGTGTACTTCTTTGGTTTTGCTTGAAAACGAGAACACGAGCAAATGTTGAACATGATATCTAGTGTAGATGTTTTTAGTGTTGAAGCACTAGACGGTCTAACAGTGTTGTGACACTAGACGGTCTGATACCTTTAGACTCTTAACTAAGAGATGTTTTGATGATAACAAAAATCAATGTATGTATGATAGTGCTATGATATTCTAACATGTTGTACCATGTAGTTGACCAGCTATAAAAAGTATAAGACCCTAGTAGGTCTTAGTTAAGCTTATTAGACGATCTACCAACATGAACAACATATAATTTAAAATAGACAATTTGAATCACACTTAGATTTTATACTTGAAATTGATAACAAGTTTAT
This sequence comes from Lablab purpureus, assembly GCA_030347555.1. Classification (NCBI taxonomy): domain Eukaryota; kingdom Viridiplantae; phylum Streptophyta; class Magnoliopsida; order Fabales; family Fabaceae; genus Lablab; species Lablab purpureus. The sequence continues at coordinate 23,611,892 of CM059260.1, forward strand.
TGGAATAAAATCATTGATTAAATCATTGATAAAAAAGGAAGTTCTTTAAGAATTAAATCTTAACGTTCAAAATGAAGAACGAAAAAGCAAATAGATGATACTAGGCGAATTCAATTTGTGACATTATCTTGTATTTGTTTGAATTGTTTCCTTTCAGGAATTGACTAATGAGATTCGGAAACATAAAGTTTTTCCTTATCAAGTGTCCAACGGCTCTAAGAATGCAGATTCCGCTACAGATAAGGATATACCAGATATCAACTCTGATTATGCAAAGCGAAGATAAAGGATGAATTGAAAAGTCAACTAAAGCTTTGAGCAACGTTCGAATTTGCAAAAGTTATAAAAAGACTTGAAGATTGAAAGTTGAAGACACAAGAATGCACAAGCATACAAAACATACAAGCTATGAAAGTCCATCAACAAAGCGTCTAATACATATAAGTGGGTGTGAGCGAAATTCTTGTAATATCTTGAGTGATACCCAACGAGCTTAAATTGTTCTCTTATCTTTTTAAGAGAGATTCTTTCTTTTCTACTTAGGTCTTAATCTCAAGGGGAGGTTAAGACGGTTGATAAGCAGGAATGGTTTGTGTACTCGTTTGTAATCATTTATTTGATTTGATTAGTGGAACATCTTAAGAAGAATTCTTAAGGGAGAATTGGACATAGCCCGTGAGTTTTGGGTGAACCAGTATAAAGATCTTGTATTGGCTCTTTTAGTGATTAGATGGTCTAGTCTATCATATCATCTGGTTAGATGATCTGGTATGTGACACCCCAATTTTTTTATGAGATTAATTAAATATTTTTAGGAAATTTCAAGATTTTTAATTTAATTAATATATGTTTTTATTTGATTTTAATATATAGTATTCATTTTCATAATTATAAAATAATTAATTTTAGATTATGAGGTCTTATTTAAATAAATATAAAAGTCTTAGGTCATTGAGAATACCAGTACTTTAAGAGAGAGGAAGAGAGAAAATTATTCCCCGTTTTTTCACAAGACTGCTACAGTAAAATCAATTTTTAAAATTCGTCCACCGTTGGATTGAGCTAAACATTTAACAGGTGGTTCTTCACAACTGGTTCTTCATTATGACAAGTTGGATTGTTCATACGAGGTCTCAGTAGGAAGATATTCAGTTTGCACAGTAGCTGTAATTTGGAGTTTTTCATCTTCTTTATTCTCTATTTAATAAGGAAGAGGAGAAAAGAAGGGAAATTTTAGGGTATCGCGAGCACCGTATGCACATAAAAAAAGGTAAGGAGGAGTGAGGACTTACTTTGGGGTGTGGGATATATGTTGGGTATTGGAGTTGACCCCAATTCTTTAATTTGGGTGTGTTCTTGAAAGAGGGGTTTTCCTCTTTCATCTTTGTTTGATTCCTAATTACTCTTGTATGTTCTTTATGATGTGAATTGAAGAATAATATCTGTAATTTATTAATTTGTTAATATTTTGATTGCTTGACTCAATTCCTTATTTTAGGTTTGTTCTTGAAAGAGGGGGTTTTCCTCTTTTATTTCTGTTTGACTCCTATTTATACTTGTGTGCTCTTTATAATGTGAATTGAAGAATAATATGTATAATTTCTTAATTTGATAATATTATGATTTCTTTAGAGCACCTTAAGGATTCTTGTGATATCCTAAGAAGGGGATGAGTCAAGAGTGATATAATTTTAATGATGAATAAAGGATAATGTGTGTTAATTGAATATTATTATTTTGTTTTATCCACTGATTATGATAAAAGTCATGTGTTAAATGATTATGACTATAAATGTGAAACTATATGAAGGGAGATGTGTATGAGTGTATAAGAAGTCCTTAGACTTATGTGAACATGCATCATAATGTTAGATCATAACTTGAGATCATAACATGAGATCATAACATGAGATCATTGTGTATCGCTTTTACGATCAAGTGTGATATGTGATTGGGGCCACATGCATCATAATGTGATATCATAATGTGAGATCATAACGTGAGATCATTGTGTATTGCTTTTGCGATCAAGTGTAATATGTGATTGACACTACATGCATTCATCATCATAGTGTATATATGGGTACGACATGCATTGCATACGATACAATTATGATATGGATATGTTGAGCTTATGGATAATTCCTGTTGATGTTAAATTAATTTGTTTCTCGTGTTTGGATATGTTGAGTATTAATTAATTGTTTGTTATGTGAGACTATGTCTTTACACAACAACCTGAGTGAGATATTTCTCATTCCCTTTGTTTCTTTATCTTGTTTTTCCTTTCGTATTGCAGGTGATCTCTAGTTTGATGTTGGTAATTTTAGTGGTGAAGCTTAGTGTTCATGGGACTGCTCTGATAGAATATGTGACACCGGGATAGGACTAGAAAATTAGAACTTTTGTTTATTTATTTTTAATGAAGACTTTAGTTGGTTTATTTTACATCATATAATATTATTAGTGAATGTGAATCCTTTAACATGTGTACACTATTATTATAGATTTTATTAATTATGAGGTTACTATAGGTCTTATAAAATGTGTTACTTTTATTCTCATCATATATGATGTGGGGTAGAGGGTGTCACATTTAGTGGTATCAGAGCCAGGTTGTCCAAAACCGGACCTGTGTGTTATGTGCCCACTATTGTTTTTGTTGTGTTCTCTGATAGTGTTACAATTTGATGACTTGCACTTAATTTGTTTATTACTTTTCTCATAACATGGTTGGTAGGAATGATTGTGTGATAGCTGACACTCTTCAAGCATTAGCACAAGCTATATAGGTAATGGTAGAGTTGAAACTACGCTTGTTAGAATATTTTTAGCGTAACTATCTATTCTCTTTTAAGGGATGATATGATCCAGATGACATTATGGTTTGAGTGACTAAAGTAAAGAAGATATTTAGAGCAATGAAATGTTGCACTGGTGTTTCTATTAAGTAGTTTTGGTTGACTTGATATGTTTACTTCTTAGTCAATTAGACATTATTTTTGGTATGAACTATTATTCTTCCAACTATGTCTTGTTGAACTATTTTGATAAGTCAATTTCGTTTGGTGAAAGGAAGAATACAAAATTTCTAAGTGTTGCTAAAATTAAAATTGGTTTAAAAGAAAATGATAAGGTATACATGATTTTAGACTCTTTGAATCTCAAGAAGGATAATGAGCTTAGCGAGATTCCTGTAGCGAGTGAGTACCCCAATGTTTTATCTAAGGATGTAATTGTCTACAACTTGAGAGGGAGATTGAGATCTCCATAGATTTAGTATCTAGTACCACACATATATCTATAGCACCTTACAAAATGTCCTCTAGGAAGTTGACCAAGCTTAAAAGTAAATGGAGGAGCTTAAAGAGAAACAATTCTTTAGGCCTAGTGTTACTAGTGTATCGTCAATTGAATAAAGCTATCATTAAGAATAAGTACCCTTTACCTCAAATAGATGACTTGATTGAACAGTTAGTTGGGGCATGTGTTTTCAGTAAGATAGACTTGAGATTCGGTTACCACCAAATTCGGGTGAGGTCTTAGGATATTTTGAACACCATTTTTATGACCCTCTATGAGCATTATTAGTATTTGGTTATGCCATTTGGTGTGACTAATGCCCACAGTATCTTCATGGATTACATGAACAAGATATTCCACCCATAGCATGATAGGTTTGTAGGAGTATTCATAAATGGTATCCTAGTGTAATCTAAGACCAAGGAAGAGCATACCGAACACCTTAGGTTTGTCCTACGAACGCTTAGAGATAAACAACTCTACGTTAAGTTGTCTAAGTGTGAGTTATGGTTGGATAGTATGAGCTTCTTAGGTCATGTAATTTCTGAAGGAGGGATAGTTGTAAACCCTCTCAAAGTATAAGTTGTACTAGAATGGGAGGCAACTAAGTTAGTCTTTGAGATTAGGAGTTTTCTACGATTAGTTGGATATTAAAGGAGGTTCATAGAGAATTTCTCTAGGTTAGTTTTTCCCTTAACTAAGTTAACTAGGAAGAACCAACCGTTTGTGTGGAATGCCAACCTTTGTGGTGTTCTATGATACTTCTAAGTTGGGTTTAGGGAGAGTGCTTATGCAAAATGGTAAAATAGTAGCATATGTCTCTAGACAACTTAAAATCTATGAGCAAAACTACCCTACCCATGATTTGGAGTTAGCTACGATAATGTTTGTCCTTAAGTTATGGAGACATTACCTTTTTGGGTCAAGTTTTGAAGTGTTTAGTAATCATAAAAGAAATTGAATATGAGGCAGAGGTGATGGTTAGAGTTTCTTAAGGATTATAATTTTCAGCTTAGCTACCAACCAGGTAAGGCCAATGTAGTATCCAATGCATTAAGTAGGAAATCTCTTCAAGTGTCACCTTTGATGATTAAAGAGTTTAGCCTTATAGAGGAGTTTAGGGATATGAACATATCTTGTGAGTTATCCCCTAGTAGTATTAGATTGGGAACTCTAAGAGTGACCGATAACTTAATTGATGAGATTAGAGAGGAACAGAAAACAAATCCTTTCTTATTAAGCCAAGTAGAGAAGCTAAACCAAGGTAAGGATAGTGACTTTAGATTAGGGATTGATGGATTGTTGAGGCTTAAGGATAGGTTGCGTATTCTTTGGATACCTACGGTTAGGAAAATGATCTTGGAGGAAGGTTATAGGAGTAACCTTAACATCTACCCAGGAGCGACAAAGATGTATCATGATCTTGGAAAGATATTTTAGTGGCCTAAAATGGAAAAGGAAATAGAAGAGTTTGTGTATGCAGGTCTAGTTTGTTAGAAATCTAAGATAGAACACGAAAAACCTTCAAGGATGTTGCAATTCTTAAATCTATTGATGTGGAAATGCATTAGTATCTCCATGAACTTTGTAGTTGGGTTGCCTAGGACTACCAAGAACCCAGATGTCATATGGGTTATTGTAGATAGACTGACCAAATTTGCTCACTTCATCCTTATCAATATTAAGTATCCTTTGGAGAGGTTGATCAATCTTTACAAGAGGAGAAAAGAACTTGAGTTTGAATAAGGTAATAATTGATAAGAATGGAGCGTTTTGGTTGGTCAAAGTTTTGAAGATTTGATGAAGTCAACCTCATTAAAGCTTATGAAGATCATTATATGATTGTATATCTGTGTTTCTAGGTTGCCTTGTAAGCATATCTTAATTAGCCATTTTTATAAGCTTGGATATGTTGATGAAAACTATCTTAGAAATTGTCTTGATCATCTGCATATTTTAATAGATTAAAAGATCGCATTAATCTGTTGAAATGTTTTTGAAGTATTGAAATTAACTTCAGCTAGAATTTTCATTGGTTAAAGCATAAATTTAATGTGTTAAAAATGCTTAAGATCTTGAATATTTTTAAAACATATTTTTAATCTATTGAAGATTATTTTTAAATAGATTAATTATCTTTGGCTCAGGTATTTTACAGTTTGAATATGTTTTATTATTAAAAGCTTGAACTGGTCCATTAATTTTACTATTACGTAAAATTAATAGATTAATTTTACTATTACGTAAAATTAATAGATTAATTTGAGTTTTTAATAGGTTAAAACTATTTGTTTTTCTAAAAACCTCTCTCTGTATAAATAGATTGAATTTCAAAATTAAAACAAATCTTTTACAAATCTTTTTGAAACGCGATTTGAGAGAGAACCTTTCTGAGCAAGAACAACTGTGTGGGCAATCCAAGACATAGAGATTTGATCCTTGAATTTGATTCTTGAGGAGATTGCATAGAAGATCATCATTCAATTTTTGTTTTGATCTTCGTCTGTAAACCAAGTGATTTCTTTTCTTGTTTGTGTTTCTTGTAAGCGTTTCTGGATTGGAATTATCCAGTGGAACTATAGTAGGGTTCTGCAGTGGTTGGGTGCAAGTCTTGTAGGATTCAAGACTTGTGTTCTTGTTTGTTCTTAGGTTTACTAGGGTGTTAAGTGTGTGTAAGAACAATTTTCATATTAGTGAAATCTATTTTGTGGTTGGGTAACTGGAATACATTATTGATAAAATGCATAAACAAGATCTAGAGGGGGTGAATAGATCTTTCAAAAAATTAATCTGTTAAAACGCGAATTAACTTGTTGTTTTATCATATCAGATTCAATTACAAGGAATAAGGTGCAAATTTTCAAAAACCAGAAACCAATAAAGTGTATAATAGAAAATAAAGAGGTACACAAATGATCTATACTGGTTCTCTTTTTAACAAGAGCTACATCCAGTTACCCAACCACAAAAAAGATTTCACTAATCTGAAAATTGTTCTTACACACACTTAACACCATAGTAAACCTAAGAACAAACAAGAACACAAGTCTTGAACCCTACAAGACTTGCACCCAACCACTGCAGAACCCTACTGCAGTTCCACTGGATAATTCCAATCCAGAAATGCTTACAAGAAACACAAACAAGAAATGAAATCACCTGGTTTACAGACAAAGATCAAAACAAAAATTGAATGATGATCTTCTATGCAATCTCCTTAAGAATCAAATTCGAGGATCAAATCTCTAAGTCTTGGATTGCCCACACAGTTGTTCTTGCTCAGAAAGGTTCTCTCTCAAATCGCGTTTCAAAGAGATTTGTAAGAGTTCTGTTTTAATTTTGAAATTCAAACTATTTATACAAAGAGAGGTTTTTAGAAAAACAGATAGTCTTAACCTATTAAAAACTTGAATTAATCTGTTAATTTTACGTAATAGTAAAATTAATGGACCAGTTCATGCTTTTAATAATAAAACATATCCAAACTGTAAAATACCTAAGCCAAAGACAATTAACCTATTGAAAATAATCTTCAACAGATTAATAAACCTGGCTTAAAAATATTCAAGATCTTAAGCATTTTTAACACATTAAACTGATGCTTTAACCAATTAAAATTCCAATTGAAGTTAATTTCAATACTTCAAAAGCATTTTAACATATTAATGTGATCTTTTAATTTGTTAAAATATGCAGATTATCAAGATAATTTCTAAGATAGTTTTCATCAACATATCCAAGATTATCAAATGATCATATGAATGGCTAATTAAGAGATGCTTCCAAGGAAACCTAGAAAGACAAAAATACAATCCAATAATGATCTTCATAAGCTTCAATGAGGTTGACTTCATCAAATGTTTAAAGCTTTGACCAACCAAAAGGCTTCATTCTTATCAATCTCCCCCTATTTGATGAAGGCAACAAAACACAACCCTCTAGGATGCAAACTAGTGTAGAGCCTAAAACAAAATCGAAAAGCAAACAAACCAAGGCATCTACATACAATACAATATCATTTTATGGTACAAGTTACTGCAAAACAACATATTGCAGCATCATATAAACATAAATTGCCTACAATAATAATAGCACAACACAATAACAGTTTAAAACAAAAATTCAACCCTGCAACAGTATTCCCTTTACCAACAATGATTACTTCATTTTTCAACCCAACAATTTGTTTCCATTGAGTGAGAGAAACCTCAATCTTTACTCTTTTCACTTCAGATTTCAAAACCACACCATCAAAGTCAAGATTTATGTAGAATACCTTGATTAAATCTGGATATATAGCACCATTTATCTCAAAAAAGGTTTGCAAGTGTTGATGCTTCAGCAGCTTCCTCAAACCTTCAAATTTCTCCTCTTTAAGCCAAGAAAACTACAACAATTTTGGAATATTCACGTGCTTCCTGGTCATCTTCTTCAAATACAGCTGCATTAGCTCTTCATTGCCACTGAACCATGTTTCAAGGTAACCACCAGCAACATCAGCTGAACCAAAAGCACTCCCCTTCCTAGAAGATTCACCATGAGACAAGCTTTTTTTGCTTCCAGTACCAAAGGTTTTCACCCTCTTTCTTGGTGGAGTTTGAGAGGAGGACATTTTTGAACAGTTTCTTTGCATAGATGAGAGTGCAGAGCTTGAATGTATGCAATGTAATGCACAACAGTGAAATAAGAACAAGACCCTATTTAATGGGTTATATGCGTGTGATGCATTGAGACAAAATTAAGTGCATTGTGAAATTTACACACCTACCATCTGTAATTGATGTGAAAAGCAATAAATGGATTGAAAGGTGTAGAGTAAAACAACACGTTATCAATCATTTAGCCAAGTGAAAAATCAGAACATGGGAAAAAAGAGAATCTTGTTGAATTCAAACCAAATTGGTCAAAAAGCAATTAATTCAGTCAGCAATTGCAATGTAACATTCACCCAATAGAAGGCAAATACATGTACAATTCGTAACAGACATTTATAGTGGTAAACTTTCATTTAGTGTGCAATAAAAGATATTAAAATGAAAAACTAAAATTGACACTGCGGAAATTTAACACGTTATTTTGATAAAAGAATAGATTAAAAACTAATAACAATAGGCAATTAATCAAATTTAACATGCTGAAAACACGAAATAACAAACTAAAAATAATAGAACAGATTATAATGCAGATTATACAATGTTTGAAACATCAAGAATTCCTAATGCAGTTCTTAGAAAATTAAATTTATCTCTGGACAAAGGTTTAGTAAACAAATAAGCCAATTGATTGTTAGTATCAATGAATTTAATTTCACAATCACTTTTTAGAATGTGGTCTCTTATAAAATGGTGCCTAATCTCAATATGTTTAGTCTTTGAGTGCAACACTGAATTTTTAGTTAGATTAATAACACTGTATTATCACACATCAAGAGTACCTGACCAAGATTAACACAATAATCTTGCAACTATTGCTTGAGCCAAATGATTTGACCACATGCACTTCCAACAACTATGTATTTTGCTTCTGCATGGATAAAGCAACACATGTTTGCTTCTTACAACTCTAAGACACTAGACTGCTTCCAAACATATGGCAGGCTCCACTTGTGTTTTTCCTATCTAATTTGCATCCTGCAAAATCAGAATCAGAAAATCCAACTAAAGACATAGATGCACCATAAGATACCATAATCCAACATGTATAGTTCCTTTTAAGTATTTTAAGATCCTTTTGGCAGCAATGAAATGTGATTCCTTGGGATTGGATTGAAACCTGGCACACAAGCATACACTAAACATAATGTCAGGTCTACTAGCTGTCAAATATAGAAGAGAACCAATTGAACCTCTAAATTTAGTAGGATCCACATTTGATCCACTCAAATCTGCATCAAGATAACAATTGGTTGTTGTTGGTGTTGTAGCTTCTTTGCAATTTTCCATTTCAAACCTTTTTAACAAATCTACACAATACTTTGATTGCGATAAGAATATCCCATCCTTCATTTGCTTGATTTGCAGTCCCAAGAAGAATGATAGCTCTCCCATCATTGACATTTCAAATTCACCTTGCATAGCTAATACAAACTCTTGACACAAATTCTCATAAGTTGATCCAAAAATGATGTCATCAACATAAACTTGAATTAAAATAACATCATTATTTGATCTTTTCTAGAAAAGAGTTTTATCAACTTTACCACGTTCAAAGCCTTTAGAGAGAAGAAAAATACTTAACCTCTCATACCATTGCCTAGGTGCTTGTTTAAGTCCATAGAGAGCCTTCTTTAATTTGTATACATGGTCTGGCCTAGCATGATCTTCAAAACCAGGTGGTTGAGAAACAAATACCTCTTCTTCAATGTATCCATTCAAGAAAGCACTCTTCACATCCATTTGAAAGAGATTGAATCCACACATGGAGGAATAAGCAAGTAGAAGTCTAACAACTTCTAAACATGCCATTGGTGCATATGTTTCTCCAAAATCAATCCCTTCCTCTTGATTATATCCTTTTGCAACCAACCTTGCCTTGTTTCTTGTGATGACTCCATGTTCATCTATTTTGTTCTTGAAAACCCACTTTGTTCCAATAACATTTATATTTTTAGTTCTAGGAACAAGAATCCAAACCTCATTTCTAACAAACTGGTTTAATTCCTCTTGCATTACTGAAATCCAACTTTCATCCAATAATGCTTCATTAATGTTCTTAGGTTCTACCTATGAAAAAAAAGCTATTGTATTGCAAAAATGATTTAAAGAGTGTCTAATGGTTACCCCTTATCCAATTGACCAATCACATTGTAAATTGAGAGATCTCTGGGTATTCTTCACTCTTTGGGAAGTTGATTTTCTTCTTCTTCTTTATTTGCACCTATAGAATTTAACATATTATCTGATTCATTTAACAGATTTTTCTGGCGATTCAATAGATTATCATGATCATTTAACTTATTAGAATTCTGCAGACTGGGCAGAATTGGCTGTTCTTTATCACCTGCAGAAGATTTCTGCAAATCTGCAACCACTGGATTAGCTTCATCAAATACCACATGAATAGATTTTTCAACAGTTAAATGCTTTTTATTGTAGATCCTATATGCATGGCTATTATTTGAATATCCAAGAAAAATACCTTCATCAGCCTTAGGATCAAGCTTACCAATGTTCTCTTTGCCATTTATTAAAACAAAACATTTACAGCCAAAAACTTTTAAATGACTTATGTTTGGTTTTCTACCCTTAAACAATTCATAAGGTGTTCTTTTCAAAATAGGTCTTATGAGCACTCTATTAAGAACATAACAAGCTAAATTAACTGCATCGGTCCAAAAATATTTTGGAAGAAATTATTCATTCAACATGGTTCTAGCTAACTCTTTTAGAGACCTATTCTTTCTTTCTACCACTCCATTTTGTTGTGGAGTCCTAGGTGTAGAAAAATCATGTTTAATGCCATGTTTTGAACAAAAAGAGTCAAATTTCTCATTATGAAATTCTCCACCATGATCACTTCTTATAGAACCAATGCAAACATTTTTCTCATTTTGAAGAACTTTAGCAAGTCTTTTAAAGGCTCAATAAGCATCATTCTTGGATACCAAAAATATAGTCTATGTAAACTTAGAAAAATCATCTACAATGACAAATGCATAAAAATTTTCATCGAGGCTTGCAGTTCTAGAAGAACCAAAAATATCCATGTGGAGCAATTCAAGGGGTCTAGCGGTAGACACAAAATTTTTTAGTTTAAAAGATGTCTTCACTTGTTTACCTATTTGACATGCATCACACATTCTATCCTTTTCAAACTTAAGCTTTGGTAGTCCAATAACTAGTTCTTGTGCAGCTAGCTTATTTAAATGATGCATATGAATGTGTACAAATCTTCTATGCCATAGCCAAGGATCTTCATCTCTTGCAAGCAAGCAATTAATCCTACAAGATGCATTTTCTAGATCAACCATATAAACTTTTTCAATGCGTTTTCCAACTAGCAAAATTTTTCCAGATTTGGCATCACAAATAAGGCAATATTTTGACTCAAAAGTAACTTTTAAACCTCTATCACAAAGATGACTTATACTAAGTAAATTGTGCATCAAACCATCAACATAAAGCACATCATTAACCGTAATTGAGGGGTCTCCTCCAATGCTTCCACTTCCAAGAATTTTTCCTTTATTATTATCACCATAAGTGACATGTCCAGCTGGTTTTAGTTGCAGCTTTTTGAACTTCTCTTTATCATCAGTCATGTGCCTAGAACATCCACTATCAAGGTACCAAAGTAGCTTTCTTGAGTTCATAGGAACCTGCAAAAAAAATCAAAAGAAAAGTGTGGTACCCCTATTAATTTGGGTCCAAAGGGGTTATCTTTCTCATATTTTGGCATCCATTTCTTCATACCATAAAGAACATCATACAATTTAGCTTTACAAGTTTTCACACCATGTCCCTTTTTCATGCAATAAAAACAATTGATGAAAGAAGTGTAATTCTTATTTTTATATGTAAAAGAATTATGAAACTTCTTATTTTTGTTTCTAAAACCATAAGAATAACCCAAACCAGCTTTGTCTATTACATATCTTTGAGAACCTAAGATAACATCTAGATTATCCTTTCCCATGGTTAATTTTGAGCATGTTTTTATAAGATAATGAATTTTTTTTTGCAATATATCACAGTTATCACATTTCTTATTTAAATTATGCTTATTTTCAAATGCATTTCTCAGTTTTTCAAAATCAGATTTAACCTGTTCAAGCTATTTTTCCAATTCAGTAACTTTTTTTTCTAACAAGTTATTTAGTCCTTTTAATCTGTTATTTTTTTGGCTAAGCTATTAGCTTCTTCATGCATCTTATTAAAGGCATTTAATAATTGATCATAGTTTTCTTCAATCTGAAAGCTTGCAGTAGTTACATTGCTAGATGATTCATAATCAACCATCAAGCACAAATTCACTTCTTCATCTTCCTTTGATGATGTACTAGAAGATGAGTCATTATCTTGCCAAGCAACATAAGCTTTTCTGAATTTTGCAACTTTTTCAGATTTCCAGCTGCTAGATTTTTCTTTGTTTTGAATATTTGGACATTCAACTTTGATATGACCCTATTTACCACATCCAAAACATGTAAAGTTAGGAGAATTAGAATCATATTTTCTTGGATACCTTCTTTGAGAGGGATTTTTATCTTTTTGCTTCTTCTTGAGAAATTTGCTGAATCTTTTCACTAAAAATTCAGATTTTCAAAATAACTCATTGCATCCAATTCTGATTTTTTAGCTACAGCTTTCAAGACTATGCTCTTTTTCTTTTTATCATTGATCTCTAACTCATTTAACATGTTAATTTATATCTCATGTTCCCTTAATTTTCCAAACAAGGAAGTTGTTGTCATTGCTGTCAAATCTTTGGATTCTGTGATGGCTGTGACCTTGGACTGCCATGTTCTATCTAAGCATTTCAACATAGCTCCTCTTTATCAAATGTTTTTCCCAATCTATGAGATGATTTACAACATGTGTAAACCCCTTTTGCACATTAGCTATGCTTTCTCCTTACTGCATCCTAAAAAGCTCATACTCTTGTATTAAGGCATGCTTTCTTGCACGTTTAACATTCGTGATTCCTTCATGTGTGACTTTAAGGATATCCCACATCTCTTTTGTTGAACTACATTGAAAAACTCTAAAGAACTCATCAAGATTCAATGCAGAAGTGATAATGTTTTTAGAATTACAATCATATTGTGCCTTATTATTTTCAGCTTCACTCCATTGATTCCATGGTTTTTCAACCATGTGAGTAGGAATGAAAGATCCATTAACAATTGCATCCCAGATTCCTCTGTTAATTGATTCCGTAAAGATTTTCATTCTTACTTTCTAAAAAGGATAATTAACACCACCTTGTTTCAACTATTTTCAGAAAAACCATATCAAAACTTGAGTAATTTTCAAGAACCAGCTCTAGATACCAATTGATAAAATGCAGAAACAAGATCTAGAGGGGGGGGTGAATATATCTTTTGAAAAATTAATCTGTTAAAAATGCGAATTAACTTGTTGTTTTATCGTATCAGATTCAATTACAAGGAATAAGGTACAGATTGTCAAAAACCAATAAAGTACAGAACAGAAAATAAAGAGGTACACAGATGATTTATACTGGTTCACTCTTTCACAAGAGCTACATCCAGTTACCTAACCACAAAAAAGATTTCACTAATCTAAAAATTGTTCTTACACACTTACAACCCTAATAAGCCTAAAAACAAACAAGAACACAAGTCTTGAACCCTACAAGACTTGCACCCAACCATTGCAGAACCCTACTGAATTTCCACTTGATAATTCCAATCCAGAAATTCTTACAAGAAACGAAATCACCTGGTTTATAGACAAAGATCAAAACAGAAATTGAATGATGATTTTCTATGCAATCTCCTCAAGAATTAAATTCAAGGATCAAATATCTAAGTCTTGGATTGCCCACACAGTTGTTCTTGCTCAGAAAGGTTCTCTCCCAAATCGTGTTTCAAAAAGATTTGTAACATATCTGTTTTAATTTTGAAATTCAAACTATTTATACAGAGAGAGGTTTTTAGAAAAACTGATAGTTTTAACCTATTAAAAACTCGAATTAATCTGTTAATTTTATGTAATAGTAAAATTAATGGACCAGTTCAAGCT